>OY987299.1:40372600-42827600 GCA_963920635.1 Pseudeuparius sepicola | reverse complement strand
TTGAGTAAAATTATTTGGAAAATTTGTAATTGAAAATAAATAATCGATTATGACATTAAAATAAAGTAGACCTCTAGTTGGCTTTAAAAATTTCAAAATAAAATGGTTTACATGCACTTAATCGAATGTCGAATTATTAATTATTATTTTAAATAATAAAAAAATAGTTATCCACTAAACTCGTAGACATTCTTTTATTTTATACAAAGTATCCCAGCACAAAACTTAACACTCTGTATTATTTTCGTATATTATAAGTACGCTTTTCTGTGATCTACAGAGTTTTGAAAATCTGGCACCCTATAATTTCTCTAATTTTCGCTTATAGTTTTGCATAAAAGTTGCACAATAACCATGGGACATTAGAAAGGTCGGTTTTTAGATTATACAGCCTGTATCCTAAAAGTGGACAAAAATAACTATTTTGTTTTTAATACTAAACACCCTGTGTTGATTTACCATGATTTCATCTATTTTGTTTGAAGTTTACACATCAGTGGCCTCTTTATGATTGGATTTTGGCTTCTATTTTTTATCTAAAAGAATCTGTTTTGTAATGAAAACCCTAAAGTGGGAGGCAGTGGCGTTCCTAGATGTTTGGCCGCCCGTCTGCAGAATATAATAAAAACAATCTATCGGGTTATAAAAACTAGGCTTTTTCGTCTCTTGTAATTACCTACGAGCTAATTGCAAAAATTATTAGGTAGGTATACCAAAAATAATAATAGGTATTCCCAAAAATATATACAGTGACCGGCAGAAAGTTGTACACAAATAGAAAACCTTCTCAGAAAATTTTATTCTTGATAAAAGTTGGTGCATTATTTCAAACTCAAAACGCATATATCAAAATTTAAATATCTCTTTTTGGATACGAGGTAGATTAAAAAATGTCAAAATAACTCAAAGTCCTCTTATTTTTTAAAATACGGTAAAAAGTTCCTTACAAAAGTTGTTTGGAATCAAAGGTAGATGTCATATTTAAAGTCACAGCCATCTAGTCAAAAGAAAAGAAACTATACTTTTTTTTGTATTTTTTGACTACCCTGTGTATTACAAAAAAACGAAATACCGCAAGCGCAACTTATTATCGGATAACACATGAATTTGCTACTAAGCTTTAATTTTGTTCGATTAGCAGCTAGAAATTTAAATTAATCCAAATCGGAGTTTAAAAATATTAAATTTTTTTGTCCAACTTTCTGCCGGTCACTGTATTTATAACAATAAAATACCACAGGCACAGGCAATCAGTCTTATTATAATGAGTAATATGTTTTGGGTCTGGTAGACTCAAAGGAACAAGGTATAATAATATACTTAAATGTTTCTTTAAAATAAAATAAATAATTTTCTAAGAAAAAGAAACTAAAAATGTAAAAAGAATTAGGTTTACAAAGAAATAATGTAACTGAAAATCAATATATTTTGTATCGGAATCGGAGAAAATACAGGTACACGCGCGGCCTCATAAATCGTTCCACTAGGCATGAGAAATAAGCAAGAAATCAAGAATTTCGGGTACGTGCGGCAACGTTGCGCCAATTCCACGGCTACTCAAATCAACAACTTCCCCTACGTTGTACCGACCCACTCCTGACCGTAGAAAATAAAAATTGCGATACGTCTATACGTCAGTAAACGAAAATAGGTTAATAAATCGCTGCATTTGAGATTCACGTAACGTGAAATTACGCGGATTTCTTTGATTGTCAAAGACGTCAAAGTGGTATTAGTTAAATAAGGTAAAATATCTAATATCTAACTATAATTTTGTGTTATTATAGAAGAATCTCGTAGTGGTTTTTTACATTGGTTTATTACACTTTTTTTTATCTTAACCGCGAACTAAATCTTTGGTTTATTTCAATTTTTAAAGCCTCCCTGGAGTCCTTCGGTGAGGTTCTGATGCTCCCCGGGACCCCGAAAAATCGAGAAATGAGAAAAAACAAGCAATTTTCAATAGTGGTTTCAGGATTTTCCGTTGGTTTCGTTGATTCTACAGCCGTCCCGTTTCTCGAAAGTGGTTAATCGTGAATTGGGAATTTCTCTTAGATATCGGATTTTCGAGGTTCTTTTTGGTACCGTAGGAAAGTATGACACCCAATTAAGAGATTTACCACCTTCTTCGATTTTTAGAACGGCTCTATTCGAGGTTGTCGAATGACTTTTGCGAAAAAAGCCACCAATGTCCGTGGGCAGGGTTATAAGATTTTCCACTATTATACAGGCAATCTAAGGCCAACCTAACAGCGCCGAATTTACTGTTTTTTGCACTGTAACTGACAATGTCACGTAAGGTAATGTCGCGTAAAAGGATGTTAGATTTGCCGTCACTTACGCTTTTATAAGGTTATGGCTGGCTTTCAAACCGCGAGAGAGGGGAGGGGTAATTGCAACGTTGTCAGTTGAACGCCTTCGCGTCCGCACGTATTGGAACGATTTCAAGGGCCGCGCGTGTACTTGTAAAAAGAAATAAAACATTTTCTTCTAAATGAAACAAAAAAATAAAATATTTCTAAAATATTGGGGTTATCCCTTAGGTACAAGGCACAAGATACAAGTTAAACGAATGGTACTTTTCCGGCTTTAACATTGGCAAACTCTGATATTATATCACTGATATTTATTGTATCGAGTGGAATACTTTCAATGGAAATTATTGCTAAATCGGTTAATCTCTCCTGGCTCATAGAAGACCTTAGATAGTTTTTTTTTTATAATTTTTAATTTGGAAAATGATCTCTCCGCGGATGCTACGGTAACTGGCAAGCACAAAAGTATTCGGCGGAAAACTATTCGTGAGAGAATTTTTGAACAAGTACTCTAAAATAGTTCTTGGACTTAGTATATTCTGATGGAAGAAAGATATATAAATTTTTCAGCTCACTATACAGGTCTGAATCATCGATATTCCCTACGAAATTTGAGGCCTACCAACGTCACGTCGCGCCGCGCAGTTGCCACAGAGCAAATACCAGAATAGAGGTAGTTCCGACTGCCGACGGCCGACCTCTGCTGCCGAGTCAGCTCGCCCCTGAGTGGAGGTCTCGCAGTCCTGCGAATTTTGGCAATTAAAGTGAAGATTTTGCATCAATTTCCAGTGCTGGGGCTAAATTCAAAATTCATTTCGATCTCTCAGAGTATGGTTAACTCAAAAGAAAAATCAAAGCAATAATAAGGTAATGAATCTGAAATTGAATGTTGTGGGCACAAAACCAAGATAAAATCAACTTTTGGTGAGTGATTTGGAAAACTGCCATCTCTGCCGAGAGTTTAATCGTTGGGTGAAGATTCAGTCAACGGTTTAATTGTGTACTACTACCATGATTCAAGAAAACAACATAAAAACTCAGTCATATAAACAGAGTCAGAGCCTAGGTTCCCAAATTTAAAAAATAAATAAATTTTGTTTACAATTAAAAATTGCGCCGCAATAATTTCAAAAATATTTCAAAATTTCAAGCTCAAAGAGTTTAAGTAACCTAATAATAAAAAAAATATTACGTAAAGTCAACGGGTGGTAATTTTTTCTGTGTTAATAATTATGAAACCATAATTATTTAAAAGTGAGCAGTGGGTAACATTTTTTCTTTTATAGATAAGACAGAATGGAATGATGTGAAAGTAAAAATATACGTTAGTGCCTATACATTTTTGCCACATCCTATATAAATGGTCATATCCTTTAAAAGGGAGACCATTTATCTATAGAATAATATACCCTTTGAATAAAGAACCCCAGGATAGAGCAAATTTGCGGGCTAACGCTCGACTGAGACAGTCTCTGCATATGGTTTTTATTACAGTGGCCGGCACCTTTGAGTTGTTTCGATAAACTAATCCAGGCAAAAATCCTCAATTTTCGTGAAATCAGTACCTACAATACAGGCAAAAAATTATTATAAGGCACGTTTATGTTTTTAGGTTTAGGAATCCTTGATAATACAGCAATTCTAACTTTAAATTTCTAAATTACGACGAAGTAGGTACCTACCTTAAATTATAAAATTACTTATCTATGGATTATTATCCTCAAATATTTTAGTTTTGGCGGTCAGGGAAGTGCCACAAGCCGCACAGGTAAACATAATAACTCGAAAAAGTATCTAAATACCACACGTATTTTATAATATACAGTAGGTATACATAGAGCTTTGACTCCTTCCTGGGATTCTTTATTCAAAGAATATACCTGTAGACATTAATTTCGAGGTGGCCTATAAAGACTATTGATTTTTTTAAAGCAGGGGTAATTTAAACAGTAGGTATAGATATATGTTCGTCCACTAAAAGGCGAAATTTTTTAGAAATTTTAAGGACAAATTACATCTTTTCTCAATGGGGGGGGGGGGGGGTGGACATCCAATCCCCCTTCTTATCTACGCTCCTAAACAGAATGTTGCCATTGGTAGGGGGCCATTCATTAATACTGTCGGCAAAATAAACTATGGTTGGCTCCTGGCCACCAGGACATCACTGAAACATTAAAAAATGTTTCTTCTTTGCCATTTATCTGTGTTTGCTGGGATAGTCTATCATTTTTGCACCTGCATAAGTGGGTGCAAAAATGTTTAAAAATACGAATTGTCATAATACGTTTGAATTTTTTGTACCTATGATGTCTTTGTAGGTGTAAATCGTAGGTACATAGAGTTATTAGAAATTGTAAAAATTAGTAGTAATATAAGTTATTCAACAATCAACAGATGTCGAATTTGTTCCGACTACGTAATAAATTATTAAAGGTTAAATAAATAGCAACTATTTATCATTTTCACAACATAAACAGTTTTTGACGGGAGGAAATTAGGAGAATAATATATCTAAAAAAACTTGAAAGCTCGAACCAAACATTTTCTGGCGGCGTATGTAAATATTGCCCACACACGATGATCATTTCGTCCGTTTTTAATTGAAACAAACATTTGAAAAATTGGCACGTACGACCGGTACTTGTTTTCGATTTAAATTGGTTGATAAATAATCGTGAGCGTGCTGACAGGGCTACATGCACACCTAACTTACTACGTTGGCTGTCCGGCAGGCCGGCCGGCCAGCGCGGCTCACACGCGGTTTATCGTTGACTGACGACGGACGACTGTCTGCGACACTTTTGCTCTTCCTGCCGAGTCTTCTGGCGAGCTGCGACTGGCGACGACCGTGAGGCCCATTTGAGCCAAAGTCATTGTATTAGAATCTAGGTACATTTGAGCGTCATGTTTTTATTGTCCTATACGTCCTACGCAAACTTAAGTTAGAATGTGACAGTGTCTTCTTTTTATTTGAACATGTGCGCATAAACCCTTAATTTTCCAGGTATGGAGCGCTTAAAAATAATTATTTTCATATTTTCTTTTTTATCTCTGGAAGGAAAAGATGCAGTGTGTAGTATATAACGACTTGTAGTAAGACTTGTTTGGTACTACCTTAGAAGAATCTACTATGCCTAGATTCTTGTATGGTAGTACCCAACAAGTCTTCAAGGCTCCCACGTACAGGGTGATCATTTTTAGACACCGAGCCTGGGTCGATGGAAAACGGTCAAAGATATGGAGATATTATACAGTGTGGATACAAATTGTGGAATATTCCTTATATTTCTTAAAATATTCCTCATATCAAAAACATGTTTTAATAAAAGTGTTAGGGGAAATTATTATTATGTACTATTATACACTTTTATTAAAACATGTTTTTGATATGAGGAATATTTTAAGAAAATAATAAGCAATATTCCACAATTTGTATCCACACTTAATATTGGAGATGATATAGGGTGTATAAAGGAATAAATTGGCCCGTTTAACGACCCTTTGCAAATACGACGCAAGGCGTCGCGACGCCAAGAAATATTTATTCTTACATCGTTCGAAAGCCCTAATTTTTCTGAATATTTCCAATTTATGCAATTTTTTATTCTCTTCCGTTAAAAAGCTATTCTTCAAAAAGCCATTAAAATATCTATTAATTTTGTTAATCGCAAAAAATGACGTAACGTTTTCAATTATTTTATTTTTGGGGATATTCCCCTGACCCTTTATTCGTTTGAAAGATCTTCAAAGCGTTTCTTTTGGCCTTCCTACCGTTGTCAACATGCAAATCTAGGACCGGCTACACTTTTTTTATACCCCCAATTTTCACCAAATGCATATTTAGCGATTTTTAGTTTAAAAGCGGACACCACAGGGTTAATAAGGACACCACGGGACCAAATTTGAACAAAAAATATTATACAAGAAGTTCTGTTCCACAGGGAGCCAAAATTTAGCAAAATAGAAATTTTCAAGAAATCTGTCGGGTAAAGAGTCAAGTATGCCATGGAATTACCTCAAAACAAATATACAAAACCTGTATTTTCTCTGTTCCAACTCAAAGTGCTAAAAAATAGATAAAAATCGATTAAATGTATCAAAATCGCCGCAGAAATTATAAACAAACTACGTCCAAAATTTACAGAAGCCTGACAGTCAGTAAGTCCAGATAAGTTAAGGCGGGTATAGTGTGCTACAACAGAAACCTATAGAAGAATGTATAATTTTATTAGAGGATAACTTTGTCGAGAAAAGTCCAATAATTTAAGTAGTTTTTTACTTGTTGGATGATACTTTGTAAAAAAATTGATTATTTTTTTATTTATTAATACATTTCCAACAACTTATAGTAATTCCAGTCCAGGGAGCATTTGACCCGTATAAAGTTTTAAAAAATTCAGCACTTTGAGAGAAAAACAACCTGTATATGTGTTATTGGATCTTTGCACACGTTGTATAAATAGTCCTGTTGACCACTCAACTGTTTTGAGGTAATTCCATGGCATTGATTCGTCAGATGCCTTTAAAATTTATATTTTGCTAAATTTTGTGGTGTCCTGATTAACGCTGCGGTGTCAGATTTTAAACAAAAGAAATTGCTAAATGACTAGTGAAAATTGAGGGTATATCCTATACAAAATAGTAGAAAGTCAAAAGACGCGGTTTGAAGATCTTTCAAACAAATAAAGTGTCAGGGAATAGTCCCAAAAATAAATTCATTGAAAACGCTACGTTATTTGCGATAGCAAAAATTAACGTTTTAATGCGTTTTTGAAGAATATAACTTTTTAACAGAAGAGAATAAAGAAAAATGGCATTAATGAAAAATGTTCATAAAAATTAGGGCTTTCGAACAATGTAACAAAAGTGGTATGTTGGTGGGGACGCCTAGCGTCGAATTTGCAAAGAGTCGCTAAATGGGCCAATTTATTCCTTTATGCACCCTATATCATATCTCGTATAACATCTCCATATTTTAGACCGTTTTCCACCAACAGAGGCTGGGCGGCTCAAAATGATCACTCTGTATATGGATACCATCTGGTTAATTCCGAATTCCGCTACATCAGCTACCATGATTTTTTCCAAATTTCTCACAAAGTAACACAAGCACGAAAATTTTACAACAGATTCTTTCTCTTTGAAATAGGTAGTAGAAATTAAAAAATGCACCTAATCTTTTCAAAAGCCATGGCGTAGCTCCAGCATACCTGGTAAGCATTGAAGACCTATTATAGGTACTACATATCAAATTTGAGATCGATATCTTTTTTCGTTACAGATATGAAAAATAAAATACGAAAATGTTTAAGTTTTTAAATGCTCTCTGTCTGGAAAACTAACGGTTTTTACACTCATACTAATAGAAACCTTTTGTCTAAAATGATTTTTTCTACAAATTGTCAGTTTGTCTAGAAAAGCCGCGGTCACCCTGACTCAATATCTCAGTAACCTACTGCCACCCTTAATAATTATTCCAATATTAAATCTAAAAAAATTGTTTTCGTAGTTTGTCTACAAAAATATCGGACACCCTGCATAAAGTGGAGTATTAACCTCGTACTTATGAGTTATAAGTTATAAGTTACGCACCTAACTAAGCTTCCAAATAAAATTTATGAACTGGTTTATAACCTACTCACTTCTGGTTATTTTGGGATCAGAATATTCCAATATTGTAGAGCTGATTCAAACTCTGATGAGCTATGACTTCCACCGAGCAATTTTCCAAAACGGATTTTTCGCCAGATACACCTAATTATGCTTTAAAAAATATTTTCCGATAAGGTCATATGCGTTCCGCTATTTGGCACCTTTGGACGGTACGTGGTCGATTTTTCTCTCAACTTAATCCCTAGAATATTGATCGTCCCCTTCGAAAAACTGAAGGAGTAGTAAACCTCTCAAATTTTTAAGGAAAAAAATATTTTCTCCGGCGCCGTCATAATGCGCGCCTCCGTTTCACCGTCGATTGGGAACCCTTGGACGATTTTTTTCTCCCAACTTAAGTCCATGATGTTGCTCATCTCCTGTGAAAAGCTGAAGCTGCAACCCCTCAAATATTTAAGAAAAAAAATAATTTTCCGGCGGCGTCATACTTATACGCGCGGCCATTCTAGCGTTCTATACCCTTGATTTGGAACCCATGGACGGCAGTCACGGTCGATTTTTTCTCTCAATTTAAGCCCTGGGGTGTTGCTCGTCTCGTGTGAATAGCTGAAGGTGTAACCCTTCAAATTTTGAAGAAAAAATATTATCTCCAATTTTTTTCCCTCAGCTTAAAAGAAAGCCCTTAGGTGTTGTACGTGGCCTGTAAAAATTTGGAGGTTAAACCAGCCCCAGGATAACGAAAAATAAAATGATTTAATGGTAGAATTAGCTAAGGTACAGATTGACCAAGCCCGCAATTTGCCTCCGCTTTAAAAGTTCGTCGCTACAACTTCACGGACATCAATATTTTTAGTCTTGCTAGAATGCCTCGCGATAATCATCGTTTTGCTAAATTGCTGTCATAGCTCATGAGGTTTTGAATCAGCTCTACTTCGAACGAATGCACGACTTTTCATCTATATATCATTCGTTATCTGATACTTGGATTCCCAGTGCCTGTTTTCCTACCTATGACACAATACTTAAATCCTTTATGACATTTCTAAGTTAAATATCAGCCCGCCATCGGCAGTAACAACGCAACGTGAACCCCGGGTTAAATATCATATCGCGCATAGGGCACGGCACGATGCATCGCCGGTCACGAAGTCATGTCATGACGTGTGTGCGGGAGAAAGCGGAAATCTGCGACGGGCGGCGAAAAAAGCAGGCGGAAACGCGGCCTGCTTGGCCATTTTGCGCACAGATGGCCGCATCGGTCCATTTCTGGGGAAACGTCGATACGGCGAGGGACGTGTGTATCGGCAGCTAGGGAGGCCCGATCCTAGATAAGGGGGAATCCGAGCGGAGGGACGGCTTGGGATTACGTGACGCGATAAAAATGGTACAGGCGCGCTATTCTCAGGATTTTTTGGTGTTGTTCGATTTAAGGGCGCTTCCACATGCCCATCATGAACGAAAATAAGTGATTTAAACTCTCCTTACCAGGGTTGATACTGCATACTGCATATTATCATAAGCACGTAACGGCATTGCAGGTTCATATATCCCTGTTCTATATTAATTTCCTCATTAATACGTCTGCATCATGTCTCTAAAAGATAGCGAAATTAATTTACTAAGGTATCTTTGCGTCTCCTATACTCTCTAAAAATAAACAAGTAGTGATGGTTTCTTACGGTAAAACTGGAAATCAGATAGGGTTAAGATAGTTAAGAAGATCCTTGAAGCAGTCTCTCAGTAACCTACCGTCGGCCTTAGGTACAAGAGAAGATGTGTTCACTGTTTTAACCATAATCGATAGAACTAAGCCTATAAAAAATGTATCAATTATAAAACAGGTATAGGTATAAACCGCTGTAAATAAAATTATTACCAAAATAAATGGAAAATAGAAACAGCGAATTTGGGGGGCTATGTAAAACGGTTAGGTTTACTACCGCCCACGTCACTCTACATACAGGCGCTATTATCCGCTGTTTTACGGTGCATATTGTTGAAACACAGAAAATATGTAGCCTCTTTGTGCTGCGATAGTTAGGTTTAGACTATATTACGGTAACATGCAAACATGGCATGGACGAGAGCTTGCCCCGAATTCAAATGAATGTACCTACGTACTTCTCCCTATTTTTTTTTCTAGAAAAAATATTGTTTTTCCGTGTGTTTCCTATATTAAATTTGGAGGCTTTTATGCTGCCTTTCTATAGCGTTTAAACATTTTTTTTTGTATATCCAAACTGGACATCGAGTGACATTTTTAACAAAATTACAGAAATTTGTTAGAAAAAAAACAATAACTGGTATTTTTATTGAAAACCTCTTTTTTGGGCGCATTATTAAAAAAAGAAAAACAGCTTTCTGGATCCAAAGCAAGCTGTACTTAGGTACATTTCCAAATAATCCATAATACTAATAACAACCACATGATCGACCTATTATTTTGGTACGTACATTTTTAATTACCTTCATAATTTTGTCGGCAAAAATTATTAAATAGTACTTAAAAATACGGAAAGCCGAATATCTGGAAAGATAATGTAGTTATGGCGTTTCTACAAAAGTATATACCTACTTCTTTGATTTTGATAGAGTTGCTTAATGCTTAATCAGAACTACTAACTTTGAAACCAATATTTTCAGTGGCGCAGAATTTTTACAGATGGAATCCCCGGAAATGCCCGAGTTCTACGCCTATGGACCAATTTGCAACACTCTATTACTATACTATTACTATTACAGAAATTCCGCCATACCAAACTTTATCGAAATCGTGCAAGGCGTTCGAAAGTTCTAAGTTATAGCACATCAATCATTTTAGGTAAAGCAATTTTGCTCTAAGGTAAATTTAGCTTAATCGTTTTTTCTTGGGCTACACTGCGTCTGTGCACACACATTTAAATACACATCATTAATTGGATTTGGGATGACTAAAGAAATCTAAACAATGCAAAATATACAGGCTGTCACTAAAAATGTGATATTTACTTGTGATATTTAGGTATATACCTACTTTTGGTAAAACAGGAAATCGGATGTGGTTAAAAACATCCGTTAAGCAGTCATAAAAATGCCCCACTTTACCTTGAACCTACAGGATCTTGAGTAAAGCAAAATCCTAGTTGCAGCCTCTGAAAATGACAACTTCAGAAACGGATTGATTAACCCGGAGTTTGTCTCTGCGTTCAGAAAAAAAAATTGGGACCTACGTTTATATCTCAGAGAAATAACCAAGGGTAGAGGGAGCAACAGCATAAAAATACACACGTTTGTAGTCAACCAACATCTTATGCAAATTTACTGAAGTAAACAAACATTAGGCCCGTGTGTACAATGTTTACCTGAGATAGGTTTTTTTCCTGAGAAATATCAATTTGGCCACACACATTCTGCGTACCATTGTATAGAGTAATCAGTCACTATATCCTAAATACTAATAAATAGCCTATAAATTAACAGAAAAACAATTGAAAACGCGTAAAATGCATATGTAAACAATCGCAAAACTTGACTTGCTGGGCAAAGAAAAAACAAATACCGCCAAGTTAACGAACGCGGCGGCAACGGCGGCGTTGCCATGTTGGGCGGTTTGAGGTATGTGTTGACGATTTTATTAATGTAATAATTAGCTACTATAATTAAAGTGCGATTTAGTTTTAGTATGTATAAAATTATTACATACAAGAAATTAATAACTATATTTGATAATTTAGCATTATGGGAAACGAAATGCTGTAAACAATGGAGTACGTGGCATCACTAAAAAGATGTTGGGTCTGTTTACTTTCTGTTCTTACTCCCTCTATCCTTGGTTATTTCTCTGAGGTTTATATAAACTTTTTAAGTAGATGTACAATATATTTTTGAGTTAGAATGAAATAGTGTTTACCTAATAATAAATAAAGGTTTTAGGAAGAGTTCCGAAACTTTGCTCACTTATTAACCTTGATTTTTCATGAATAAAATTCACGACAGGAAATGTATGTTTCAGGAAAATAAAAATATACCCACAATGTCTTCGAAGAAGATATCTTTCAGCAATGATTTTTAGAATGTATACGAGCCGACCTTACCTAACAATCTATTTCGATTCCATAGATTCCTACGCTTGACTGTTTAAGTTCTATTTATAGACACCCTTCTCCAAATAGCTGCAGTCTATTAATTCATCTCAAAATCTGTCCTAACTAATTAAAAGGCTGAATGAATTTGGTCTCACTGAATAATAAGCCTCATAATGTATAAAAACGTGATGCGCCGGCAGATCACCTTTCCCACAAACCTACCATTACACCGACACTTGCATTGTCCGGGGTGTAAGGAGACTTTATGAAATGCATATGAATATGATCCGCCTCGGTTTCCTTCCCCCTTTCACACGATATTATTTCGCCGTTTCACACAATTTCCTGCATTTACCGGCTTCCCTGGGCAATTGTGTTCCCCGGTTAATTATTTTA
Organism: Pseudeuparius sepicola; assembly: GCA_963920635.1. Classification (NCBI taxonomy): domain Eukaryota; kingdom Metazoa; phylum Arthropoda; class Insecta; order Coleoptera; family Anthribidae; genus Pseudeuparius; species Pseudeuparius sepicola. The sequence continues at coordinate 42,815,215 of OY987299.1, read as the reverse complement.
TTGCACTTGTGAGGATGCGCCTGTAATTAATTTTAAAATATGCGCGCCATAACCCTGTTGTACAAAACGGTCTAGGGTCGGGCCATTGAAACAAAATTATATGACTAAAGTTAAGAACCAGAAATTATAGCACCCTTTATCACGGCAAAGTAATCTGCTCGCTGGAGCCACTTGTACAAATGTATACAAGCCCTTTCGTAGATACGAGACGATAGAGAAAAAATACTATTAGGCGATGGCAACAATAATAGTAATAAGAATAACAAACGTATGCATAGACCTTTCCCATATTATAGACTGCTTTTGATTGTGTGCTTCTTAAAAATTTTGGGAACGTAATGGTTACCTGTTGAATCTGTTAAGGTAGCAAGGTATGATCAGCATATTATAATTATGTTATCGATATGTTACGGTTAAAATGTTTACTTGGCTAGTTTATAGACTGGCTTGATAGTATACAAACTGTCAAAGTCTGGTTACTTTGATGAAAAATCATCTTTTTACTAAAATAGCTACGAATATTGGTTCGTTTGTATACTATATATCCAGCTAGTTCACAAACTATACAAGATTTATCGCTAAAGTACAAACCATAATAAAATTACAGAAATTAACTGTTTTTTTTTACTATAGTTCACAAACTATATCCACAGTTGTTGGATAAGGTGTGAACTTTATATTACTAGTAATGGTAGTAATACATAATAATCTCGTTGGTTAGTATGTAAACTAACCAACTCCCTTTGGTTAATTTATGAGAAAAGCGAGGTTATATTTATGGCAAGTGTATGTTCTTATTGCGTTTACTGTCGTGTCTTGTGAAATTTGTTCAAGAATAAGTATCTGGTTATTAAAAATGAATCAACAGCAACAATTTGAAAACCTACTTTTCGAAGTTTACTAGCAAAAGTCGCAAAATTCAGAATTAATGAATGACACACTGATTAGGTATAGTGAACTTTTGCAACGTCTAAAGAGAATACGCGAAACTGGACCTAACACTAGTAACAAGGATGATCATTATAATATGGTAAATACTTATGATTTACAAAGAATCGAATCATCTTGTGTAATCTTACATAAAAGATCTAGAAAAATTATTTTATATTATTAGGTAATGAGTGAATATTATGATGCCATTATTAAAGCTGCCCATCAGGGAACTGGACAAAATTATTAAATGAAAAGTATTACAACTTGACACAAGAAATGGTGAAATTATTCATTGAAACTTGCGAAATTTGTCAGCTCATACGAAAGAGTTACCTATTTTACTATCCTAAACTAAATGAACCAAATGGAATTGGTTACTAGCAATATAAAGTTCACACCTTATCCAACTACTGTGGATAATTTGTAAACTAGCCAAAAAAACCGGTTAATTTGTGTAATTTTCTTGTGGTTTGTACTTCGGCGACAAATCTTGTGTATAGTTTGTAAACTAGCTCAGTGGGGTAGCGAGCTAAACTCGCGCCCGGGGCACAATTCCTTTTTAGCGCCCCCTATTCGAAAACCATATAATATTGCATGTAAAATATACTCGCAAATTAATAAATAAATAAAGTAAAACAAATAAAGTCATAGGCTCAAGCTACGCTTTAAATTTGAGACAAAAAATGTAGTTGTGAAAACAAGACTACCTAGATTTTGAAATGTATATATGATCATCTAGAATTAGTTCAAAAGATACCTATTATTTATTTTACATATTTATAAAGAAATATTTTAAAACACGCAGTAATTTAATTAATAATTACCAATAAAACAATTGAAGAAATAGACAATATTCAATTTCTATTACTATTTATAGTCGAGGAAAGTCGCCCAACTTTGGATAGTTGCCTAATTTTGGATACTGCACTATCCGAAAATCCGTTTAGTTTTCTTTAATCGAATCCACAAAAATAAACGTTTCTAGGATAAAATGATCCTGTATGAAGCACATAGTTTGACTGTTCACTACTAGGTGGCGCCATAAGATTATGTGTTTAGTATGTCAACGAGTTTTTTGTTACGCCGCGTATAAACAGTCATAAAAATGTAAGTATTAGATAGCGTAGGAAAGTGTAATTTGGCACAGGTGTATTAGAATAGTGGTAGAAGCCTACGTGTTTAAAATAAGAATTAGTCTTGTGCACTTTTTGATTTTAATCACATAACCTAGAATATAAATACATAAATTATCCAGATTTTTTGTTTTGCGGACCATTTGGCGCCCCTTTGTGAGTAGCGCCCGTGGCATACCCCCCTCGCTACGCCACTGACCTAGCTGGATAGTATACAAACCAACCAATATTCGTAGCTATTTTAGTAAAAAGATGATTTTCCATCAAAATAAACAGACGTTTGTATAGTTTATATACTATCTAGCTAGTCTATAAACTAGCTAAGTAAACACTTTAACCGTAACAGATACATCAAAAACAAACAAAGAGGAATCAAACAAACATTTAATGAAGATGAATGAATGAAGGGATCACCCAAGAATTCAAAGAAATAAAAACCCAAATAAAAGAGTATGTAACCGAGTAAGAAATAAGAATTCTATAGGTAATCTAGAAGAACTCACAGTTTTGATTGGTCAAGTGGAATTAGTGGAAAAAACTGGTAAACATTAATGTTATACCTAATCTTGTTGCTTGCGATGTACAACAGAAGCAGAAGAGAACCCTCTCTATAGAAGTTTTAGAGATATCCGTAGAATTCGTAAATTTACACAAGGCCAAAACAGACCTATTGTCAAAAAACTATACTGTCTTTAGTCGCAAATAAGATATTCTTGTAAGGGTAAAAGATAATATTAATGTCTTGTGAGAAAACGGTCTACATTTTCCTATTATATAATTATGGTGTATAAAAGATATCTATAGGGTGACCATTTCTAGATGCCCAGCCTCTGATCCTGGAAAACGGTAGAAGATATGGGAATATTATTTATGGGAGCTGATATAGTGTGTATAAAAGTAAAAATTGACCCATTTAGCTCCTCTTTGCAAATTCGACACTAGGCGTCGCGATGCCAAAAAACATATTCCCCACCCGCATATACCAGTTCTGTTGTTTTTTCCTGAATATATTTTTAAAAGTTATTCTTAAACTCATTAAAATATTAATTTTTGTTAATCGCTATTGCCAGGGATGACGTAGAGTTTCAATGATTTGATTTTTGAAGATATTTGCGCGAACTTTCTTCGTTTGAATCATCTTTAAAAACTGCGTCTTTTGGCTTTCCTGTTGTTGAAAATATGCAAATCAAGGGCCAACGACGATTTTCACTAAAAGCATGTAATCTAGCACCACAGCGTTAATCAGGTCACCATATAACCTCTTATACACCAAATTCAAACAAAAAATATACAGGGAGTTCCCCTTCTACAGGGTACCAAAGTTTAGCATAGGAATTTTAAAAGAATCTGTCGAGTCAAGTGTGCCATGGTCATGGAATTACCTCTAAACAGTTGAATGTTCAACACGACCACACAAAGTGTTGGTACCCAAAGATCCAATAATAAGTTGTTTTTCTCTGCAATCTCAAAGCGCTGAATTTTTTACTCGTCAAGAGCATCCTGGAATTATTGAAAAAGTATAATCCAACAAATAATAAACGAATTAAATTATTGGACTTTTCTCTACAACACCAAAGATGATACATTTTTCTATGCGTTTTTTTAAATTTTTAATGCGTTTTTACGTACTATAACTTTTCAATGGAAGAGAATAAAGGAAAAAGGCTTTAATAAAAAATGATCATAAAAAGTAGGGTTTTTGAATGATGTCAAAAGTGCGGTTGATGGGAAAAATTATATCATCTAGCGTCGCGACGCCTAGCCTCGATTTTGCAAAAAGGCGCTAAATAGGCCAATTTATTCCTTTATACGTATCTACTACTCGTATAAGATGTATTCATACCTTTAATGAATATAATTTTAAATCTGATAAGTAAAGGGCGGAATATATGCAAATTGCATATATATGCATTTTTTTGCAGATTTTATTCGATTTCGCAAAACATTGCATATTTCTGGAAAAACTATATTTTTGTGCATATTTGCATGTTTTTCCTATACTTATTTATAGATATAAGATATAACCAAGATTATGAGAGCCCAGAGACAACTCGCAGTGTGTAGTGCATTGTCAAGAAATCCTGAAAAATGGGGATGTAGCTAACTAACTTGTTTTTATTAAAGTTAATTTTAGTTTTATACCAGATATAATTCTTTCATTAGAAAGTGAAAATTTAGTTTTAAGCGAATCTGTTGATTTTGTTCAAACATTTTCCGCTAAATGTAGAAAGGTTCCCGGTGATGCAGGTAGGTATTAAAGTTAGAAAAAAATTAGATGCTCTACTGTAGAATAGAATGAAGGGTTCAAATCTTTAATGGAAATAAAGAGTGTATTTCTGACGGTAAATCATTCAACGAAGTTGCACCTTGGACTTATACCTTACTACCCAAATTAAAATATTGTCCTATTACATCGGCAGATGTTGAGAGAAGCTTTTCTATATATAAACATATTTTTACCGACAGAAGGCAAAGATTTTGATTGGAAAACTTTGAAAAGTAGTTAATAATAAATTCCTACTATACAATTTCAAATTTAAATGTTTTTATAATTCTACTTTAGTATAGGTATTTTACGAGGTATTTCATGTATTTATTTTCCTTTCATTTTTCTTAAAATAAACCCTTTCTCTAAAATCAGTTTTGGTGTTTTTTAAAGGTATTTGTACATGTAATATAAATGCATATTATTGCATATTTGGCCAAATAAATGCATATTATTGAATATTTTAAATAAAAATGATGCATATATATGTGCATATTTCGATTGAAATTAAATGCATATATTCCGCCCTTTACTGATAAGCAAAGCTAGACGTGAAAGAAGACAGAACATAATATATTAGAATAACAAACGATCATTCGGAGAATTATAATATAGGTACCATAGTAATAATACAATCACGTGGCAATCACTATAACTATTATTAAAGGAAAAGTTTGGAATCTATACCCATTTAATTAACATAAATTCTCAATTCTCCATATTTGAAAATTCATATTGGTATCAACACCTACTGCTACCAACCAGGACCACCAACCCAACTCGTGTTCTCGTGTTAGACATAAGGTTTAATAAGGAGGGAAAAGAATAAAAACGGCCATGCAGGCTGCAGGCTGCTCTCCGATTTTATTTTGTACCTTTTGTAGTCCGTCGTGGAATATCAGTTTTCTGCATCGGTTAACTTTACAAACGAGCAACGCCAGAGGCTTCAACTGGGACAAAATTGGAATACCTAATGACGACCAAGAATAATCCTCAAATCGCACAGTATATTTGCGATATCTGCGAACTTTAACTTGTTGGTTTAATTTCCCCTTTTCCGTTATCCTTATTCTATAGAATAAAAATAGATATAGTCAATGCTGAAAAGAAGTCTTAAAATAAGTTTCCTTGTGATTAATTCAATTTATGTCAGAAGAACGCAGAAAAAGGCGGAGGTGATGCTATTGATTATTAACGATATATTTCGAAATTCAACTTTTGCCGTCTGTCAAAAATGACATTGAAAAAATAAAATCGCTATAAAAACGGAATTATTATTCAATAATTAAGATGAAGGGTAAATTGTTCCGTAAAAGGCCCTGAATTTTGGTTAAAGACACGTGAAATAGTTTGATGATATTTTAAATTATTGTTGTTGTTGTTATGGCATTAACATCTGTTACTGGAAAAATTAATAATCCTTGAGCAACCAGTGGCGTAATTAGTATATTTGGATGAGAAAATAAGTGGATTACCTTGTATAGTTATAAAATGTATTAGATTTTTTGTCGATTCTAATGGGCTCGTATACCACCTTTTTTTATTTTTGCAATGGCTAGATATCGCCATTAAACGTCCGGAAACACTAAAGAACAAATTTTTTTCGCGGTAGTTTATTTCCAAAATTGAGTTGAATACGTAATGAAATGGTTGTGACGTAGTTAGCATTAATTTAAGAACCGGCAACGTCGCCTTCTCCCCTCTTCGTCTTCCGTCAAATAAAATAACCTGACATGGCCTGTTAACCTTTATAAATGTAACCGCTATCAAACTATCAATAGTTGTCTGAAAACGTTTCTACCGTCGAAGATTATCAGCCCTTTGCCCAATGCGTTAGCAGAAAATAAGCAAGTGATCTTTACTTATTTACTAGTTTGCGCGTCGTTATAATAGTCATGGAGGTTGTCCGTTCCCTCTTGTGACAACTCCAGCAGAAACTGGAAAATTGTTTTTATCGACACCGCCGAAATTCGCTTGGTTGGAAACAGTTGGTCTTCCAATGAAGAAAACGTTTTTGTACTTATTGTGGCGAAGACCATTTCAACGTGAGTACATATTATCTGTTATAGATAGTTTGAAGCACTTTTACTTTTTTTTTAATACTTACTTACTGTCTTGGGGTTATAAGACTACATCTACCTGAATGTAATAAACCTCAAAATAACCCCTGTTAATAATTTTTATTACCTACATATAGAGATTAAAAGTTTATTATAATATTAAGTATTTATAGTTTATATTATTGTACTAGTAAATCATTTATTTTCATTATAAATTCTAAATTTTATTTCATATTTCAGTTCTTACTTACCTACTCTTTAATCGAGCAACTTTTATTCCAATAATTTTTGTATAAGAATAGTAAGATACATTTTTCTTTTTTTTTTAGCTTGAGCCTGATGGTAAGAATTGGATGTTCTTCAAAACTGTAGTGGGATGCAAGATTATCTTGAAAAAGGAGTTGTGCCTTGTGCCTCAGCGCTACATAAAAAGCAAACGAATTGCTTCCCTTCCAATTCATGTAGAGAGGATAATAAGACGAATTCGAGAATTTGCAACGCTCAATATACATTCGAGGGTAAACCATCAATTAAGTAATACCTATACCTTTTAGATCACATAACGAGGCCTTTAATTTTATGAAATATATTTAAGTTAAATAGTTAAGTTGTTGTTGTATTGTAAATTATTGCTCAATAAACTGTAAATTATGTTGTGTTCATTCTTTCCCTAATTGGTTACCTTTTTATAGTAAAGTTTAATTATGTATTTAATTATGTAATTAATGTCTAAAGTGATATTTTATTTTCTTTTTGTTAATGGCAAATATTCTGAACCTAAAAAGAAGAAACGTTCTACAATCATAGCAGAGAGACCGGAGAGGCGGGCAGGGACGTAAACCCACGGCTCCGATTTGGACGGCGAATCCCACGCGATACGGACGTGAGGCCGCGAAGCGGGCGAACATCGCGGCGGCAAAGCCGCAGCATGGCCGATCCTCCGAGGTCCCCCCGAGTTGAATAAACGAACACACCATTTCCAATTCCACATAATATGGCAGATTGTCCGATGTCGCCTTCACTAATCCTTGCTCCATACTTTGAAAAGTTCGATTTGCTATGTAAAAGACTATTCAAATAACATAAACTTGCAGTGCAAATTTGAACTGTATAAGTAAGTTCTCACACGTCAAACGTTGAGTGTCAAATGAATCGTCGCAAATAAGCAGTGTTGCCAAACTTGCATGGCCGTTTACCTGGCGACCGGGGTCGTATAGAATGTATTAATTTAATGATAATATTTTTGTTAATTACCATGATCTGCATTGAAATTATATTGAAAGATATTAACAATAATAAATTCTTTTAATAAAAGTTACAGCAGGTAGGTATTCAATAATACCATAATATGCTAACAAACTATATCAGAATTATAGTAAAATTTATTCAATACCCCTTGTATAAGGAAGGGCAACTACGTCACAACCTTTGGCGGGAAACTATTATTTATAAAATTACAGCAAATCTAAAGCAAATATGAAAAAAAAATGAAAGACACGGGTCGATTTTTTTCTCGTTTCTACGGATAGATAAAAAAATATATTTTTGTCCGAAGTATACGAGCCCATATTATTGTAAACAAAAATATCCTCTTGGCATTTTTGTGTGTTTTAATTTTTTGTAAATAGTCACTATTCCTAGTGACACCTTCTCGAAAATTAAAAATAAAGGTAGTTTACTGTTGTGACATTTTCATATTTTTTTATTTTTCTGGACACCCCGTATATTAAACATTTTCTAGTATTCTCTCTTTTCTCTTTTCCTATTTGACATATCCAACTCATAATATCTTCTATAAGATGCTTATTATTCTTGCACACATTAAAATAGTGGGCGTTACAAAAGCAATTCTGTGATAGTTTCTACAAAAAAAAATTCAAGTATACACACTTTCAAAAAGGTCATTTTCAATCAAGAATATATATGCAGAATCAAGCGCATTATTGTTTTCGTATGGCACAAATATACAGGGCGTTTTCGGGGCCGTAGCCAGACAGAAACTTCAGGCAGGGCAAACGACTTTCCTATCAGAGCAGTACACATTTCAGAAGTGCGGGGAGGGTTACAAACAAAAATTGTAAAATTGTTTGAATATGAATATAAAATGTTACGTCAATGAACTGGTGGCATTTTTTTCTGTTGGGCCCATAATCATTTTGACAGTAAGCAAAAATAATCTTTTTTTCTTTCATAGAAGAGACGAAAGTGGTTAACGTAGTTATATTTTACTGTTAAATTTTAACTGACAAAAATTCAATTATTATCAATAACAACACTGAACACTTCTTAGTAATATGGAAGTAAAAATAAAAGTTAGTGCTTATGAAACTTTTGCGACACCCTATAATTATGATATTTTTAATATTACTAATTTTGAAAACTTTCTCAATGGCGCAGGGCCTTATCTACGGCCCTGGATAGGTGAAAAGTGAACCTGCGGCTCAGGCAGTACGTGTAGAAAATGCAGGTGGTTAACCGATTAAATCTCAATAGTTACTGAAATACAGGGTTCTTTTTAGTTCTTTTTTGAAATTGAATTATTACAATATGTCCAAAAATAATCGAGCTACATGTACTGAAATTTGCCACTGCTTTTTTTTGTATAAAGAAACAGCTGAAGCTGTCAATTTCTATGTATCTCCTATATAAAACTAAAATAAAAATATATAAAACACCATTGGTTTTCTTGAAATAGGGTGTCCAAATTATGTCAAATTCAATTCATACCATCATACCCGTATAACTTATTTCCAAATACTTGTGCCCGTACTTAAAGAACCTCAGAATAAAGATAATATAGACGAAACTTCTAATACAAAATTTTGTGTTTACCAATACAAAACTTTGTTGTATTACCACTTACTCTATATAGAATTCAGTGGAACATTTAAAAACATATTGGAATAGAATGGAGAAGAATAGAACGATTAGCTTCCCTACGTTGCAATTTTGATTACGTTACATAATAATAGGATATTTAAATAAAAATAAGTGAATAAGATTTTACTTTGTTTTATATAGGTATTTTGAGAAAAAACATAACGAAAAGTTGTTCTATTTATCGCTTTAAACATAAGTCGAAGTGAGTCTAAGTTAAACCGCCATACTCAAAATTTGAGTAGTATTTTCAAAAATAAATGGGGTTCTTCATATAACATTTTGTCCAAAAACGCTTCGTTTTCGACATACAGGGCGTCAAAGTTTTCTTTTAAAAACAGAAAAAAATTAGTAACTATTTTCGGTTCCATTTATGCTATCGAGTTGAAAATTGGTACTTTTATGTTTTCTGGGACGGCGATTATGAATTTTCTATCAACTTTCTTCTAGCCGCTAGAGGGCGTTGGCTACGTCGTTACTTTCGAACAAAAGTGTTTTAAACTTTTTTGTCGTTGAAAAATCTGCATTTTAGACAGCGGAATATTAAATTACATTCGATTTTGAACAAAAAATGTCTCTTGTAAAAATACGAAAACCTTAACCGTTTTCATGAAAAACGCAATTTTGTGTCGCGGTTCGCGTGAATTCGAAAAAATTAAAATTTCGTAGTAGGCTGAGAAATGGGATTTATTCATTTGGAATTCTTTATTTACAGTAGGTATTGTCCTAAATTAGCAAAAACATAACGAAAAAATTATAATAAAGTTGTCTTGGTTAAAGTTCTTTTTATTACTAATTTCACAAAAATTGTTAATTTAGGACAATACCTACTGTAAATAAAGAATTCCTAATGAATAAATCCCATTTCTCAGCCTACTACGAAATTTTAATTTTTTCGAATTCACGCGCACCGCGACACAAAATTGCGTTTTTCATGGAAACGGTTAAGGTTTTCGTATTTTTACAAGAGACATTTTTTGTTCAAAATCGAATGTAATTTAATATTCCGCTATCTAAAATGCAGATTTTTCAACGACAAAAAAGTTTAAAACACTTTTGTTCGAGAGTAACGACGTAGCCAACGCCCTCTAGCGGCTAGAAGAAAGTTGATAGAAAATTCATAATCGCCGTCCCAGACAACATAAAAGTACCAATTTTCAACTCGATAGCATAAATAGAACCGAAAATACTTTTTTTTTTCTGTTTTTAAAAGAAAACTTTGACGCCCTGTATATGTCGAAATCGAAGCGTTTTTGGACAAAATGTTATATGAAAAACCCCATTATTTTTAAAAATACTACTCAAATTTTGAGTATGGCGGTTTAACTTCGACTCACCCTGTATACCCATATTCACACAAAAAATAAAAAAAAATGAGGATGGGTTGAGGTTTGAACCCGGTCTATCAGATTGAGAAGCAAGGAGCTTGCTCCATACCTACACCAAATTGGTTCACGCGTAACTCGCTTAATATGTTGTTTTTCTACTCCTATCCTAGTAACATACCTATTAAGTGACGGTTTAGGTTATAAGTCCATTGTTACGAACACTGACACGTAATGACTGACACGTAATGACTGACATGTAATAAAAAAAATTACGTATCTGTTCTTAATTAAAACGCAATTATCACGGGTGCCTTGTTAGCGCGGCATCCGCGTCACCATAGCAACTAACCAACATACTAATTGTTGCCTGTCAGATAATCAGAAGTATAGTTTATCTATTATAATAGTTTTTCTTTCGTCGAAGAAAAATTATAATACAAAACTCGAGTTGTAAGCTTATTATATACTCGTGGAATTACAGCACTCGCCGCTGCGCGGCTCGTGCGCAAATTTTCCACTAATACGTAATAAGCTGTTTACAACTCTCGCTATGTAATATACTATTACATGGGCAGCTATAAAAAAAAGTAAAAACAGATGTTTTCAGTACAGCATAGCTTACTTTGAGGTCGAATTTAAATGAACGGTCGATAATATGTAGACTCGATATAAAGTGTCTTTTTGCAAATGGGCTAGTGCGATTAAATCATAAAAAATAATTTGATGATTGCAATGGTGAACTACAGTCATCTAGTTCCCTAAAAGGCCCCTTGTCCAAGATAAATATCCAAAATCTTAGAAATTTTAAAATACTTTAAGATATTTAAGGTAGTAGCAATCTTCTTTACCGACATCATAATGTATCCATGGGTCTGTCTCAAAACCACGTGAGGCAACTTCAGGGTACCTAATTGGTGATTGACAGTATATGACAGCATGACAGCTTAGTATGGTTACCTACTATATGCTGGATGAGGCTGGATTCTAAGAATAAAACTACTTGCTTCAAGTGTCCCTGTTGTTAGATACAGTGTGACCCATTTGTTTTGGGGTCAGTCTGTAAAAAGTGTATCAATCGTGCGATTTGGCTGATTTTTTTTTTAAATTGTAGAGCTCGATGAACTGCACATTTTGAACAAAAATTGCCTGGTTCGCATAAAATCCAAAGCCTACTATGACCGTTTTTATGAGCCAAATTTTAAGAAACCATATTAGCGTTTTTTTTTGAAAAAATCTGTGTGCGCCAATGGATTGAGCACCCCTCGAAATGGGTATGTACAAAATTTCATCAAAATATTTCAAGTAATAACGATTTTGTAGAAAAATTAAAAATGCAGCCAAGGTACGTCTTTATTTTCAAAAATTCAAAGTTGGCCATGGAAAATAATTGAATTGTAATAATACAACCTTATGCTTATAAACACAAAACATAAAAACAATTAAAATTATAAAATTTTCGTTGTCGCCCACGAGTCGAACAATTTCTATTTTGTCTCTTATGCTTAAATATTCCATAATTATGATAATTAATTGTATTGAGCACAAACAATTTCTGAACTCAATTTAGACAGTTTGACACTTAATAAAAGTAAACAATTCAATTATTTTCCATGGCCAACTTTGAATTTTTGAAAATAAAGACGTACCTTGGCTGCATTTTTAATTTTTCTACAAAATCGTTATTACTTGAAATATTTTGATGAAATTTTGTACATACCCATTTCGAGGGGTGCTCAATCCATTGGCGCACACAGATTTTTTCAAAAAAAAACGCTAATATGGTTTCTTAAAATTTTGCTCATAAAAACGGTCATAGTAGGCTTTGGATTTTATGCGAACCAGGCAATTTTTGTTCAAAATGTGCAGTTCATCGAGCTCTACAATTTAAAAAAAAATCAGCCAAATCGCACGATTGATACACTTTTTACAGACTGACCCCAAAACAAATGGGTCACACTGTATACAAAGGCCTGGAGGGTAGGTAAACATTAATACCTTTTATAAGTAAATAATGTAAGTACTTAAATCCCACAGTATTTCCGTACACATATTTTGTTTATTTGAAAACATATTTTCCATTTAGTGCTTGTAAAAGTGACCTATTGAAATTTAATAAAATAAGCTGCAGAAAGTATGAAGTGGAGTTTTGAAAAAGCTTATTCCAAGAATCTTCCTATTATGGTCACATTAGATGTGTTGATTTTATGCACTGATATTATATAAACAATTTAGATCTATTTTCACCAGGAAATAGAACAGTGAAACTACAAGGGTGGATAAAATGATAAGTATATTTTTAATATTATATTAGGTAGTAAATATTCTCGCTTATACAAGTTATGTAAATATAGACATTTGCCATGATACTAAATATCATGGATATTTGATCTATCTACTTATCTATTTATCCTCGTCATTATGTTTTTCCTCGATAAACTCTTGGTTTTTAAAATGCTTCTTTTCCTCTTTTTCGAAATTTGGGATGCTAGTTTTGGTGGGAAAAATATGGGGCAGAACGTCAGGTTTTAATCGAAGGCGAATACGTGATCCTTGTAAGAATTTTCTCCAATTTATTCTTCTTCAAGCTGCGGGTAGGAAAATAATACATTGAAATAAAATTATAGTTTAGTTTTTAAATAAGTACTTACATTAAAAGGTAATTATTTCGCATTCACTATTCATCATATTTGCTTGATATATCAAACATTATCAGCAGAGGAATCTATCTGGGAAGTATCCGGTAAATAAAAATATGAACGAAATTTTATACCTATAATGACTTTTTCTTGAACTCGTCAGTAAAGTGTCCAAAAATCGTCATTAAAAGCTCAGAAATCGGCACTGAAGTAACCCATTATTGTACGATTTTTTCAATAAGTAGGCCTTGGCGAGATGTAAACGTCAAACGTCAGACGCGGAGCCATCGTCCGTCAAAAGTGACAAAATATTCAAAACCCGGCCAATAAAGGCCCATTTAACTATTCTTACACATTGCGAAATTGTTACCTATAGCAGCGCAATCTATCAGAATAAATATTTTAGTAGGTTTGAATATCAATAGATTTATTATGGAGGCTGCACAACAAGCAGCAGTTTGGTTTTTCTGTTCGAAGGTCTTTGTCATACTTGACCTAGGTAGGGCGATCGTCAAGCATCGCCGCGGCCCGCTCGTATTCGGTTCATGGACGAGTGATCCCTTATTATTATTTCCTTGCCTAATAAAACATTTTTTTTCCTCGGCCAGAGGCCTCGGCAACTAAATACCACACGAGTCATAAAAATTGAACTTCAGTGCCTTGGTACAAAAATAACTATTCTATGTTTCGTACCTACATATAAATATTACATATGTTTATTATTTTGGTATGCAGATAATTAAGGTAATTTAGATATCGTCAACAAAGTGACATCTGTGGACCGATGACCAAACCATTCAAACTCATTTCTACTAAATCATAATAAGTAAAGATAACATTATACAAATTTATAAATACAGGGGACAATTAATAACAAAACATACAAGGATCGTTCAAACACTAGATAGATCGAAGTCCAAACGCTAAGTCGGCAAAATCTGCTAGTATAAATTCGGCACCAGCCACAAGCTGGGCATCAGTAAGCCCCGCTTATTAGCAGCAACTTGATCACTGACCACCCTCGGTGGTCTGACCTGGCAATGTACCCGGCTTGAGTAGCATCCTTGTTCAGGTCGGGCTCCGAGGGGCAGACGACAGCGCCCTGGGCACTGTTGAAGTCGTCAGTGGGTCAGCAGCGGCACCGCGCCGTCGGGTCAAGGGCGCAGCTCGCGCCCCGGTCACTTCCACGTACTATCGGTCGCGTCGGTCCACAGTCCGCGCTACCCCCGCCATGGTCCAGATACTGTTAGAGGCGTATCTGTGAGTGGAAGAATAAACATCACCCTAAGTAGTGCGACACATGGTAGAGGCCCCGTGTGAAGTCACTCAGTTGTGACAATATAGATAATAATAAAAGACTTGTTATTCCCAAAATAAAAATTATTTCAGTTTGGACTGTTTAAAGTATACCAAGGATATATGTAGTTAAGTTAGATTTGTAAAAATCGACAATTCTCAAATAATAACTAGGAAGATTGTGTGAACTTAGCTACAGAGGACTTTCAGCACATCGATTGTATCTGGAGCCATCTTTTGAGAGCAAAACGAATACCTTAAAATTTTGGACTATTTTTTATTTTAAAAATTAGGAGGGACTGGCAAAAATGAAATATTCCAGGAGTTTACTAAACTTATATTATCCACCTGCCTGCAGTTTTCTATATGACCAGACTAGCCCATTGTCACTAAGGAGAGTTGTTGAAAATAAAAAACTAAGTACTTAGGCCATTTTTTTTCTAAATTAATTATCCTCGCATAGGTATATCTTTAGGCACTTTACTGAAGAGCAATTATTATATTGAAAGTATTTTCAAAATGTCCAATTCATGTGCGATTTCTCAAAGAAAAATTATGTCACAAATTAGTGTTGAAAAAAGGTCGTTTCATTTATCGGGGACCCGACAAATAAATATAATGTATTACAAATTACAATATACCACAGGCCGTCAAAAATATAGCAGGTGTTTAGAAAATGAAAATGATCTTATTTTATTATTATATTCTATATACAGGGTGTAACTTAAATGATGGTCAAAAATGAAACCACGTATTCTATACAGGATGATTTTTTTAGGTCTACCAGCGCGATATTCTCGCTCATTTTGCGCCCTACAAAAAAAAAACGTAACAAACAAAAATGTGGAAATTTTGGACAGCTATGTGGTGCTGCAAAAGAAATCGGCATCCATGGCCAACTTGTCGCGCATTATCAAAAAACCTCAAATTGAGCAAAACTATTAATGGCCGTGGAATGTTTATTTTAAGAGACAGAGGAAAACTTTTATATTGAAAATTGATGGCACAGGGAAGCTTTATCCATCCAGGTGCTAGATAGTTACAGAAAATTACACAGGGTCTTCGGCTCTCTTGAGACCATGAAAATTTTTGTCGATTTTAGGTATTTTTAGTACACCGCGAAAAGTTGGGTATGGAGGCCCATTTCTTTTTTATTGTCGCCTCGCTGACCAAAATTGACATATTTTGTTTTCTTACATATTTTCTATGCAGGCCAAAATAAGCGAGAAAATCGCTTAATAAGAAATAAACAAAAAAAATTCATAGCCTCAAGAGAGCCGAAGACCCTGTGTAATTTTCTGAAACTATCTGAGTACCCTTTTGCATAAAGCTTCTTAGTGCCATCACTTTTCATTATAAAAGTTTTTCTCTGTCTCTTAAAATAAACATTCCACGGCCATTAATAGTTTTGCTCAATTTGAGGTTTTTTTAATATTGCGCGACAAGTTGGCCATGGATGCCGATTTCTTTTGCAGCACCACTTAGCTGTCCAAAATTGCCACATTTTTGTTTCTTACGTTTTTTTTTGTAGGCCGCAAAATCAGCGAGAAAATCGCGATGGTAGACCTAAAAAAATCATCCTGTATAATCGCATTTTTTAAATTTGTTTTGAGTGGTGAATAGAATGGTTAACAAAAAGTATCTCTTAGTATTTTTTCATATTCGCAGCCGTTTCTTAATTATTTTCAAAGAACGGCAACGCTGCAATAAACAAGTCACTTTAAGAATAAATCTAGCAATCAAGGGCGTAGATACGGGGGGGGGGTAGAGGGGGTAATTACCCCCCCCCCCAAGAAAACCATAAACCAGAACCTTAACCACTGGGCAATTACCACGACACGCCTATATAATGCCAAATTCGGCTTCTGAAACGTTTCCTTTGTGTGATCCTAATATATATCCAAAAATATATGAACTTTTGAAAATTCTGTATACACTGCCTTGGCCGAAAGAAGTTTTTCATCTTTAAAAAGACTCAAATCTTGGTTGAGGTCCAGTATGGGACAGGAGAGGCTTGTAGGGTTGGCGCTTCTGCATATTCACAGGGATATAAAACCTTGCCCTGAAGCGGTGCTAAACAGATTTGCCAATAATAGTAACAAGAGGATTTTAGATTTAGTTCTATATTTTTTATATTTTGACTGTTTTTTTTTTAGTTTATAAATGTCTTTTTTTAATATTAGGTTTTTTAAAGACTGATTTTTTTTCTTGTTATTTTTTTGTTTTGTTTCTGTTTTCATCAAAGAAAAAGTATATATTTTATTTTTATATTTTTTATCATTTCTTATTTTGAGTTTGTTTCATTGTTCTTTGTTTTCTTCAATACACTAGGCGTTTCCGCATGTTTATTATTGCCATCGGCAAGTCCGTAGCAAAAGTGCATATCAGTCAATTCTTCGAATGAAATTAGGTAAGTATCATTTTTCAAAATATTGATACTGAAGTGCAAAGTTGACAGCCAAATGATTCAAATAATGCCAAGTTTAATTGACATCTACAGATTGTTAGATTTATTTTTAAAATGACTTGTTTATTGCAGCATTGCCGTTCTTTGAAAATATTAAGAGATACTTTTTGTTAACCATTTAATTTACCACTCAAAACAAATTTAAAAAATGCGATTATACAGGGTATTCATATTTTTCTGAACTAATTAATTTTAGTAACACCCTGTATCTCCGCAACTGGGGGCCTCAGAAGCTTCATATTAACCTTAAATTTGACAGCTCATCCGCTCATGTGACACGCCAAGTTTGAAGAAAATATATCGTATACTTCTAGAGATAGGTACTAAGAAATATGTGTATTTTTCTCTAAATTTCTACGCTCTGTATAAAAAAAAACTATGGCCCGTAGGAGAAAAGAATATATGAAGAAGTGCCCTTATTTTGACTCCAAGAATACGTGGTTTCATTTTTGACCATCAGTTCAGTTACACCCTGTATAGGGAAAACTAGGAATCGGAGGAAAATATATTTTACAATTTACAATAAATCCTTTACAATAAATTTACAATAAATCCTTTTTGACGTATCCGTTAATAATCTAAGTGTCATTTGTTTTGGATTTCATAGCACCCTAGATTCATACCGCCAAATTGAATTTTCACTTTTTCAAAGTTTGCCACCACACAGAAAAATAACGGATGGATATTTTTTCATAAAAATGTCTGCATGTCTACTTTGAGGGATGTCAAAGATAATCCTACGGTGTTATTTTATTCGATTAAAAAATACCTAATAGAGTTTTTCGAAAAACGCATCTCTAGAAGGCCAGACTTTCGAGGAAATGCTAAAAAAAATACGATGATCTGTAAAAAAAATCCCTTTAAATTCCCGCATCCTACTTATAGATTTTTAGGGGCGTTAACACGAAAATCAGACACAATGTATCTCTGTTAATCGACGTTCAAGTGTTTTTCTGAAAATGCGTTCCGCTAGCCCCGAAGGAACTCTAATACATTTTTATTTAATTTTTTTCTGAGCTCCAGAAATAAAAAAGTTATTAGGGGTCATCGACAAAACCTGACCACCCTGTACCTACATAGCTAACCAAATTCAATTTTTAGCAAGTCTCAGTCCCCGCTCATCGCCAGTCATCACTCTCATCGGATGCTTCTGCCGCCGCTTCTGCCCCGCGACGCGCGACGGGGCGCCCCATCCGGCGCGGCGGGGGTCCGCGCATCTCGCCGGCCCCGGCTTATGAAATTACCGCCCGATACCTCCATAACCTCTTAATAATTCCGAATCAGATTATATCGTCGACCCGGCCCTCCGGACCCCCTGCTCCGGCGGCTAATTAGTTAATGGAGTGCCTCCTGTATATATATATGATTTCGGGCGTTAAGGAAGCGTCCACCATCGATACACCTTTCAGCGACGACTAATTGGATTATTAAGGTCAAGTGGGTGGCGAGTCCTGCGGAAGGGCATAGGTAGCCACAAATCACCTATACCAGATGAGACCAGGTGTCCAAAATGTATTTATTTTATTTGGTTACTTTACGAGCTTAGTTAGTGCCGCGTTGCCAGTGCTTCTAGATGTTTCGAGGTTGTGGCGTGCTTACCTATTTGCAAAAAAAAGTCTTCGCAGTTGCAGTACAACATGGCTGAATGGGCTGAGCAGCGGTGAGCGGTACTTCAATTTGATAGATTTTTCTGTCTAATTTCCGAATTATTGGCCTACACTCGCTGCTACAACTATCATTTTCTATTAGGACTTTTAATAGTGGCAAGTATTATCATATAATTTTTTATTATCGAGAGAAAAATTTCAGGTCTATAATAATCGTGATAATAGCAAGTTCCGCCGCTCCTCTCCACAATCATATTCTTGGTTCTCGGGTACAGCTATATATTAGTTTGGAGTATACTGCGAGGACCATAATGTTCGATACTTCTCCTTCGGTCGTATTTTTATACAACATTTTTGATGCGTCCGTTATTAGAAAAATTGATGATCCTATTCAGAGAAATAAGCGTTCATAACTGTTGTGAATTTTTTGTACGTAGTTCCTAAAAATATCTATGGGCTATACCCGTTGATCAATTATTGTAAGTTTGTTCTCTACACTCTTATAGTTGACGGCCTTGTAAGAAAGAAACAGTGTGTTATATTTTTTAAAGCTATGAGGTGAACACATGTAATCACTTGTGATGCTGTGATGATGGGTGGTTGGACTGTTTTGTTTTTTTGGGAAAACACTGACAAGACTAAGACTAAAAAGAATAAGAGGTGACGGGGTGTCAAGGCGTCAGCACGAGAAGAGAAAGGCTGTGAACTCGTCCTGCACGAAGAGGATTCTGTTACAAGCTTTTTGTCTAGTTTTCGTGGCAGTCTACCGGACAGTTTCTTTATACCAGGTTATCAAGCGCTGACCAGGAAGTTGATGGTGAAGTCTTTCCAGTTCGATATTTCATGCCATTACGACAACTTATCTAATAAACAGTTGAACTTAAAACATGTTCTTTTATCCCCGCTGGGTAAGAAATTGGTTTAAGTATAAGGACTCCGAATAAACAAATATATTAGTACTGATCCTAGCAGGTTGTGTATTTAAAACTGAATCACCCTGTAACTGTGGCACTCATTTCTGGTACAATCTTGGTACATTGACATGGTTTTTCACTATTTTCTCTAAAATGGTTCACTACACAAAGAAAACGGAAGAAGACTTTTATGTAGAATTACATTATGTATATAATATACAGTGCCCGCCAAACAGTTGGAACCATATGGGAATTTTTTTATTTTACCCCTATGTGCAAATTTTCAGACAAAAATTCTAACAATGAAAATTTTTGATTTTTTTGAGAAAATATGAAAACTAATAAATTTTAAACAAATAGTGGTAGTTTTCGGCTTACGGAAAAATTAAAACAAAGTTTGATGTTGTTCGCGACGTTTCGTTATATTTAATAACTTCTTCAGGCTAAAAAAGACAAAAAACAGTAAATATACACAGAGAAAAATTAATTAATACAACAGTTTTGCTAAGAATTAATTTATGACAGATACTAAAAATTTTGTTATTGGTATAAAAAGAGTTGCAACTCTAATAATTTAGTTTTCTAAACAAATGAACACCGTCTTATTACCGCGCAGCTTATAACAGGTATTATTTTAAATGTCTACCTTTATAATCCTATTTTATAAAATCTTATTTCTAATAATATTTTTTAGTACAAATAAAAGCGGTTTAATAACATAATTGGTTTATACTCCCAAAAACGCATTTTGTTGCCGCAGCTATTCCGTGTAGTTGCAACAACAAAACGTTTCATTGTTGTTATAATACATAATCCAAAATGGTGGGGAGTGGGGGAAATCTACGAACTTGGATGCGCCGGTCTCCCTTTCTCGTGCCCAGTTGTCCGGTAGAATTCGACACTGGAAAAGAACATATCAACTAATAAATTTCATTTCTTTCGGTGTGCCATATTTGACTTTAGAATTGTTTGCCTATCATCCAAACGTGATATTTTATAGTTTAGCTCAACTTAACCAACAAGGTGCAATTCCATCATTTCCATCTGGGAATACATTGTAACAAAAAATAAATCGTCCAAAATTGCACCTTATTAGTTGAGTTTTTCTTGAAACTAGCCGATTACGACCCAAAAAGGGCCCATAACTAAAAAATATCATGTTTAGGCAAACAATTCTAAAGTCAAATATCGCACACCGAAAAAAAAATTTATTAGTTTTTATGTTTTTTCAAAAAATGAAAAATTTATCATTGTCAGATTCTTTGTCTGAAAATTTGCAAGCAACTTTTTCAGAAAACTTTTTTCGATAAAATCACAAATAAAGCGTATTTTGACCATTTATTTAATTAAATGTCATTTGTGACAGGTATGTCAAATGACGTCACGACGTTTAATGATCTCATTTCAAATCTTTTTGGATGCGGAGATGATCGCCCCAGAGTAGTTTCATCCAGGGCCGAAACCAGACAGAAACTTCATGCAGGGCAAACGACTTTCCTGTCAGGGCAGTACACATTTGAGAAGTGAGGGATACGTACCTACCTACCTTTCATAGACAAAAATGTGTTATCAAAGTTCTATTTTATTGTTGATTCTTAACTGACAAAAATTCAGCAATAATTATCAATAACAACACTGAACACCGCCTTTTGTGATGTGCGGAAGTAAAAATAAAAGTTAGTGCTCATAGTGCCCTATAAATTATCATATTTTTTCACCACATTATGTCTATAATTTTTGCAAAAATTTTCTGGACAGTGTAGTCCGGTAGGTATGGGTAAATTGAAATTTGTTTGAAGGTGAGGCAATAAAGCGGGTAATAAAAAGAGTACTTAGAGGTGTCTGCTCACTAAAATGCGCAGCACGCAATTTTTTTTTTAGAAAAGTTAAGGACAAATTCAGTTTAAATGAAGTAGAATAAATTAAAAACCGTAGTGATGTCTCTTTTCCTAGTTTTTTTCTCAATGGAACAGCGCCTTATCTGTGAGGTGAGTGGTGAAGTTGTGGCTCAGGCAGGGCAAACATTCTGCCAGTCAGGGCAACGCCCTGCCTGCCCCCCCCCCCCTGGCTACGGCCCTGGTTTCATCTTAGCCCAAAAATAAAAAAATCCCATATGGTTCCAACTTTTTGGCGAGCACTGTATACTGCTTATAATAGAATATTTAAACTTTTTATGGACAAGCAAAATTTATGTAAAAAACCTTGCGTGCCATAGCGGCTACGGTAAACCAGATCACATAGGTATCAGGTCATGATGATGATTTTCTACCATCCTTGCCAAAGCTGAATGAAATCGGGCAAACCGATTTCATTCAGCTTTGACAATATTATCATTATCACATATTATTATCAATGGCTGAAGGAGTATATTCTACACACTCTGAGGCAGACAATGTTCCTTACATTGAGTAGAAATTTAGTACAATACAATTTAGTAGCTGCCGCTACATAACAATATTGTCAGTTGTGTTCATGTTCCCATATCGCTCTAAATTCCTACTCAATGTGTAAGTATATGATAAACTCTCTCTGCCACTGTAGTATTTCTGTAGTTTTTGATGTAACAAAAATTTTACATATCCACTTTTGTACTATAATTTAACGGCATTTTTACGCACATATCGCCCCGAACACAACTGGACAGCTACTTAGCAACACAACAACTGTCAGTTTGTTGCATTGTTTCGCCTGCCCAATAAACACAAACACGTTGATTAAACGTTTAAAATGTGAGGACACCAATTGAAAAAAGCGTGTCTTCGATATGTAGAATCAACTTTTAGATGTCGAGGTTTTAAAGTGGAAATGTATAGCAATAAATAAACGTTTTATTTTAGTTTATAAAATATCTGCGGCCCGTCCCACCTTCGCATTGCTAAATTTCATTAAAATCGAGTCCAATGAAGTGAAATGAAATGTTTGAAATGAATTTTGTTTTATTTAGGTAAGTAAATTTTTACATTTTTCATTTCATTTTCAGATAAAAATAAAATCGAAAAGTAAAAAAATTTCACTTTTTTCAAACTCAAAAACGAAAAAAGATATTAGAAATCTGTTTGTAACATTTTATTGACCTCAAAATTGCGCAACTTCTTCCCCCTTTAACTATAACCGTTGTTCTATCTCTCACCGTTTGCAAGATCCCCATGCTGTTCATTGTTATCCGGGACACATTGTATATCAGGATGTAGATCTTTTGGAGTACTCTATTATAGAAAATAAAATTTTGAGAATAGCTCGCAACCCGTTAAAAAATTATGAATTGTATAGAGTTATAATGCTCATAAAACGGATATAGTCAAAAATGATTAGTGTGTAGTTACTCGCAGTTCCCGATAATATTTTACACACGTCTGCTTCGGAAGGTGTATTTTTGTTATTTTAGTGAAAAAAGGCGCGACCCTAATAAATAAAAATTGACAAATTACATTAATTATGGGTTACATATCTTAACAACAATCCTTATTAACTGTAAATTGGGTATAATAATATTGCTGTATGCAAGAGTTTTGGTAGAGGTACTTAGTACTTACCCAAAACAAGAAAATAACACTATTTACACCTATTTACGCATCAAACCTGATGTAGGTACGTGCTTAACTAGTTGATGACGATTTTTATAATGTTAATTGACGAAATAACAGAGCTGCTCATCGAGTATTATCGCGTCGCGCGGTCTCGTGACCTTCTTTCCACCAATCACCCGCCGTTATAGCACAGAATAAATAGCGCTAGGCTATATATCTGTGGCTTGGTTCTAAAAGGGCCAATGTCATTTTTTTCTACATTTAGGCTATATATATGGATGGACACCACTTAGTCAAAACTTTATTTTAGTAAAAGGGCCAATCTTTATCTCAAATATTCTAGAAGATAATACAATCAAAAGGGCCATTGTCTAGAACCAGAGAATAATATCAATTTTTGTTAAAAAGGCCAATGTAGACATTGGCCAATACAGTATATTGTCGGTAATTACTTCAATAGGGCCAAAGTTGACATTGGCCTTTTTTCGTGTTTTAACTCTTCCACAATAATCAGTCAACCACAGACCGGGTTCAAAGTTGGTTGATATAGTCTTTGGTTTTGTGTTATCCCGTCATAACAGAGTCTCAACAATGTCTCCACGTGCGAAAAGAATTCTGGAGATGTGTAAAGTAAAAGGTATTGCCCCGGAGGGTAAGTTTTACGTCACATTAAAATTACTGAAAATGTTCAGTAGGTAAATTTCTATTTTTAGCGGTTAGTTCCTTGGAGATTGGTGTCGGGCCATACACATATGGAAGCGGACACAATACATGCGGCGATAGAAAAAGCCAAAAAAGCTACTAAGATGAAGATAGATGTGCCAAGCGATTGGGCAAATTTAATTCGGTCAATTCCCAAAAAGCCGCCAATTGTTGTCCATGAATTAAAAGTCAATCAATTTTTAACTTTAAATCTTTACTTTCTAATAAATATAAATATCAACATGTTAAGATCAACACGGAAGGTAAGACAAGGTAGATTGTTATAAAATACTTAGATATTAACCAGCCTAACACATTTTTCAGATGAAAAAATCATATAAATCATATGGTCCAAGATGAGAACTATGTTATATTCAAATGAATCTCCTGGGGAAATTCGATATAAATTTTCTTTTGGCGATAGCGAATGTAAAAACATAAACCTCCACAGAAAACGTACCCGAAAATCTGAAAATGTTATATTACGCCCTACTTCTGACAACACTTTAGGCATACCAAAAAATAAAATACAGCATTTAAAAGACCTGCTGCCATTTATTGATGAAGGTAGTAGGCCATACTACCAGCAATTTTTTGATGCTGCTGCTGCTTCCTCGAACTCTGATAATGTACTAAGCGATGAAAGCGATGAAGACGCAGGCTAAAATTTGTCATGCAGTACCCAATTTGGATTGCAATAAATGCAGGATGTTAAAATAAACGTCTGATAAGCTAAAAACCCGTCTTATTTTCTGTTTTATAGTGGCCAATGTCATATCTACAAATATTTTCAACTAATCTAAAAGAGCCAATGTCGTTTTTTTTTCTAAATATTCTTGTGAATGTATTTTTTTCATGACTATAGTTAATAAAGCTTAGATCCTTCCCCTCTGTGGCGCAATAATTGCTGACCCTAACGGCATTGGATTCTGAAATTATTTCACAGTTTATAGAAAATCTTTGTGCACGTTTTTCTCAAATCTGGTTATTTTGACATTGGCCCTTTTAGAACCAAGCCACAGATATATTCTGTGGTTATAGTTACGCTTCCATAGAAACCTTATAAATACGTTCAAATAATACCATATTTTTACGAAATATGTCAACATTAGTTGTAGGTATTTAATGAGCCCACATTTTAGAAATCGGTTTCAAGCAACGTTAAAAACGGTGCTGATAAACGTATCTATAAAAATGTGCGGTCCGCGTAGTACCTTATTCTAACACAAAAATAGTGACCATCTCCTCAGAAAAATACGGTCATACCTAACACTTTTCTTATTTCTATTCATTAAATTAATTTAACTATAATGTTCGTTTCAATGTTCAAAAAACTTTAAATGCCTCAGACCTTCTAATATCAACACGTTAAAAAAACGTTTATAAGCTTATATTCGGGGAACTGATTAGAAAGTGAGTTCTAAAAACTTTATAGGTACATAATAGTAAATTTAAAGTTTACAAAGCAACTTTATATTGACATAAAAGTTTTCTTAACTTAGATTTTGGCTAGAATGTTCGTATTTACAACGTTGAATTAAAACGGTGTTTTTTTTTTGTATCAAAATTAAACCATCGATTTTGTAACGTTCACGTTTTATCAACCAATAATACGTTGGTTTTACATTAAAAAAAGTAAGTGTGTTTACTGGGTGGCTTGTTATTGCCTATTTATGTATTAGCTAGCACAAAGGTTGTAAGTGTTACAGCGAATAAAAAAATCAATAGTGTGCACATCATTGTGGTAATATAATTTCATGTAGATTTTAAATCTGTGCAAATTCAAAATGGCATCCAGAAAATCAAAAGTTGTAGGTAAGTCATATCTCTAAAACGAAAACATTTTTTGATAAACTGACATTACCGAAAAAGGCTGGATAAAAGGGCCTTAATAATATCAAAGCCATGTCTTCGCGAAACACTCGGTTTCTAAGATATTTAACAAAAACGAAAATGAGAACATTATAAACTCAAAAATAATCCTAGTTGGCTTAGATTTCTTAATGGCATCGGATTAGCCATGAAATTGTCTAAAACTTTCCCCTTTTAGCCGACTCTCCATCTCTTGTAGTTTCCGAGAACCCAATGCTGTGTCTAATTTGGGACACATTGTATTAACCTCTATAAGTGTCCACTTATCTGTATCTCTATTGGTACAAATAATTTCGCATGCCTAATATTGATTTGTTCCCTAATATCTAGCGGCTAATTTCGCCTGATGAGGAGCAAAGGACAGAAGCTTCATACATTATAAAGCTCCTGTCCTTTGATGGTTTAATTTCGCTTTCCTAGCAACTTTTGTCTTGTCTCGTGTCTACATCAAATAAATAAGATATTTAGTTGTAAAAGTTGTCATCAAATAGCAGAAAGCTTTCTCCTGGCCAAGTTATAGTGCGGGACCTGAACATCTCATTGCAGGAAACAACATTTCTCAAACTATTTAAAATAATTATGGGGGTACTTACGTAAGTTTTTAAGTAAAGTAGTCAAAAAGTCGACAGATGAAAAAACGAATTTTTTGTTACTGACATCTCAACACACAATAAAAGTTAAACTCACCTAATTTTTACTACGCAACTAAGTAAACAGAAATTTATTTTTATCAAACCAGGTTACCTCCCTATATGAGGTAAAAAACTGGAAAGTGGGGAATGAACTGGAAGTAATTTTTAAATAAAAAATAGGTATAATATAACTTTATGGGCTTTCGTCAAATTTACCACTGAAGTAGTAAAAATTAGATAATAATTGTATTCTATAAACCGCTGATACAATAAATGGTGTCTGCCTTGGTTGTATAACCCTCTAAAGGTAGATTGAGGTGTTTGTGCATGCGTATTTTACAACATTTTTAGACAACATTACCAGTTGAAGACAAAATTAAGAAATTTACATTACATTTATTTATACATAGCATCTAATCATATTACGAATTATGTGACAGGGCCTCCAAAAGGGAGGCACCAAGTAATACCTTATTTCACGGAAATAATAAATGCTTCCACTAAACAATAATGTGTCAAAAAAATCAAATCCTTCACCCAAAAAGCTCTTATTTTTTAATTGAAATAAATAAATTTCATTTAAATTATATAGTTTTGATGGAAATAAATATTATTTCTGGCAAATAATTATTGGTCAAACAACAAATATTTTTCTATAAAGAATTGTATTTCTATCTGTAGATTTTGTTCTGTATTTTGTCCTATAATATTTTAATGCGCTAACTTACGTCGAATACGTTTAATGCAGGTAGTCTCTATTTTCACTGCAGTTTATGTAGGATTGCCAAATATTAACAGTTGTTACGTAAATGAGAATTATGAAAATAAGCCAAATCTTCAATTTTTAAAATTGAGTGCCTAATATGAGACACTGTCATATTCAAGTTTAACAAAAACACCACAAAATAATTTTTATTTCAAAAACTCTAAAAGTATATCAAACAGGTTCCTAATATATGAGGGAGGCAGTCTCATATTCGGGTTTAACAAAAATACTACTTAGGTACCACAAAATATTTTTTATTAAAACAAAATTAAATGGGTATCAAGTTAACGTAGTATACAACTCTTTAGTTACATAACATATGACACTATATTCAAATTATTCGCAATACAAATTGGTAGAAGCCAGTTTTCTAACATGAGATATCTTATAGTAGGAACACTGAGATATCTCAA
The DNA here is from genome assembly GCA_963920635.1 of Pseudeuparius sepicola. Taxonomy (NCBI): domain Eukaryota; kingdom Metazoa; phylum Arthropoda; class Insecta; order Coleoptera; family Anthribidae; genus Pseudeuparius; species Pseudeuparius sepicola. The sequence continues at coordinate 42,787,786 of OY987299.1, read as the reverse complement.
TATTGGGAATCCGATGTACATATCGTATAATTTTTTGATATCGTTAACAAGTGTTAATAAATGAGTCATATAACTACCCTAATTATAAAATAACTTTTATTCGACACAACAAGCTACAAAAATATATTAAACACTTACCTCGTCATTCAGAATTACACAGTAAACAAAGACCTTTAAAAGTTTGTGCATACGTACGGTTGAAGTAAACAATGCCGTTCTTAACCTATAAATTTAGATAAGTGAAACTGCACTACATGTGGCCACTTAGACCTTTAGTGATTGTTTGACACAATGCCAGTTAGATGGAGACTTTTACTTTAGGAGTTATTGTGGGGTCTCATATTTCATATTGGGATCTCATATTAGGGTACCTACTTTCCTCTACTCATAATTATGATGTAATATTTCAAATGGTTATATGTAGGGGAGAGTGGGTGAAGATGACGCACCAAAGAGTGATTCCCTATAATTTATCGGTTTGTTAAAGTAAAAAAGCCAAACCCAAATCTGTAAATAGTCCAGGGTGTTTTTAATAATTAGGAGAAGCCAAATTAATTTTATATGGATTAAGAAAATAGTGACGTGAAAATTTCCAAAAAGTAGCATTGCGTCATCTTTCCCCCATGGTGTGGGCAAGATGACGCATCCAATAATAAATGTTATTGATAAGGTAACTTGCCAAAATAATGAAAGTAAACAATTGTAGACGGCAGTTTTTATTAAAAAATAAAACTAAACAAAATTCTCATACAAAACTGAAACAATTAACGCAGTCGTTATTCTTCAAATTTTTTCTTCCAAATTTTTAAGAGTCGGACCTAAAGTCAAGGCGAATATTATTAAAAAGTTTAAAACATACCCACTCATTGGTTATCCCTAGCCCTCGCATAGATCGCAAGTGTATCCTAGTGGAGAGTCCTGACCACTACACTAGGTAGACAGTAGAAAACTGTGTCATCTTTGCCGTCCTACTATGCGTCATCTTTGTCGATTTGTAACTATAGAAATAAATATATCTAAACAATTTCGACTTTTAGTTTTAAGATAATTTATTAGCAAAAACCTCATTAGCATAATATATACGTTTCACACCTGGAACAACTAGTTCTAAACAAAAAAATGTGCTTACCGCGTAAAATATTTGTCTCTAACCTTAGATGAAACGACGTGTTTTTGTTTTGATGGCCTTCACGATACTGAACAGCGTCAGACCCCCTTCGCATTCTGTATAGAGGGCTCTGGCGAACTAATAGCAGCGGTAAATTTTAAATTCGGATTTTTAATCTATCCGTTATGGAAATATTACGGTGCGTCATCTTTCCAACCGCGTTATCTTACCCAACTCTCCCCTATAATTTTAATAAGTATCAAATTTTACTGGTAATATAACATAAATGTCCTCATCGCCCTATACAACCACGTTAACGGTTGCGGTCTAATCGGTTATAACATCGACGTGTTTTTGAAGAGGATCTCATTGTGGACACGCATTTCCCGTGTAATTAGATGTGTTCATCGTGGAATCGCACGCTTATGTTTCCCTCACCCTCCCCCATATTTGTTCGTTTGTTATTAAGACCTCGGAGCTAAAACGTCGCGTTATGGTGGCGCGAGCAATATAACGCTAACAACCCTCCTCCCAAGCCGCGGCGGCGGTTTGCAACCCCTCGGGTTCATTGTTTCGATATAATAATTTGCTTAAGTTCAATCGAAACAATATCATAAACGCGAAGGCAGTATTATCTTTTTTTAGTATTGCGAAGCTTTTTCATTTTTACTTCTGGAGATTTTTTTGTAACTGTTGCTCACAACATAAGTGAGACAGGCATAGGGTGGTTTCTCTTCAGATGTAAAGGGTGGCCAAAAAAATTCGGAAAATTGTGTAATACTAAATTAGTGTTTCACAAGACTCTTGCAAATTTCTTGTTCTTGCTGCAGGAACAAGACAAGACTCTTTTAAATTTCTTGTCTTTCAAAGCAAGACAAGACAATAAATCATTCTGCAAGACTCTTGCAATTTTGCAAGAAATCTTGCCAAAAGCAAGAAATCTTGCAACAATCACTATCTGTAATAATGCCTGTAAAACTTTAATAACTGATGTCGGTGAGGATAATATTGATTTTTAAAAAATGAGCATACATATAAAGATTTATTTAAGAATAATTACCGTATCTAATATACTACCATATTATCTGTAAATATATTTTATTTACGATACTCCTGGTAAGTAAGACTAATCCATGTTTCCAAGCACTACAGGTACTCAAAAAGAAATTGAGAATTAACGTACCTACCTATTTTGCCGCTTTCACGGGGCGGGAAATCCATATTTCCCGACTCCCGACAAACAAAATCATTCTAATTTTAATTCTTATAAATTCGACAAATTAATAGTACATATTATGTACTCGTGAATTAATCCACTACAGTTGATTAATTTATTTTTCATGTTTTCTTTAACTCTGTTTTTGCTAAAATACTTAAATGACACTATACCTATAGACTAGCTGTTTCTCGGGTCTATTGTACCAGCGTCCATTGTACGTCCTAATGCTGTGGTTCGTTATACATATATTAGTGACATAGTACAGATCAGGGCATTTTGGGAGAGTGGGTTTCGCAGTTTTTGTCCACACATATCGAAAGCCACAGATATCAAAATAACTTTAACAGAACGGAAAATCGCATTTCGAATTTAAAATCATGAAAACATCAAAACAAAATTATTATTAAAATTTAAAAATAAATACAAATAACAAAATAACATCGTTGGTGTTATCCACATTAATAAATAATGCAAGATTAAACAAAGCAAAATTATCTCAGTCAAAACTCCACAAGTAGTTTTTAATTAAAACTGTACCTACATGTCTCTAACCGCAAGGGGTTCATCCTCAGCAATAAAAAAAAAATTTTCAAGAGTCTTGCTATCAAGAGTCTTGCTAACAAGAGTCTTGGTAGCCAGACCCTTGCTGCTATGATGTTACTAAACAAAAAATGCAAGAACAAGAAGTTGCAAGAAGTCTTGCTTGCAAGACAAGATTTTTTCCAGCAAGAGTTGGGCAAGACAAGAATTAATTTAATTCCTAGTCTTGCTTTGCAAGACAAGACAAGAATAGGCCTAGCAAGACAAGAAATCTTGTCTTGTGAAACACTATACTAAATTACCTATTTCACAAGCATTGTAGTTTTGCATAACTGTTTGCGATGGTCCATAGACCACAATAGTAGTAGGTCCCAGAAGTGGGGAACACACCTGTCCGCGCCGCGGGCGCCGCTTATACCCGTCATCATCTGGCTACTCGTGCGGCGTGGTGAGCGCGGATGCTGCACCAACCGATTTGTCGGGTCCGCGGGGCATTATAACTCCCAGCGGGTATCTCCGCAGGGAGCCACTCGGTACAGAATCACTCTGCAGCATAAAAATTATTTAATTTGTGATCAGGTTGTGTTAACGAGCCGGCAACTAAGTATAGTACGGTTTAACGATACGATGCTATTCACTAGTCATATAATTCCTCTAATATAAACTTTGTGTGCAGTTTATTTCTAGATCTTAAATTATTATATACCTAAGCAATAACTTTATGAGTTTGATTAAATAAAACAAAATTCTTTTCTGGAAAAAAACAGTGATACCTACCTAAACCAACAAACTAATTAAAAAATGTCATAAAAACATAGCGCTTAAAAAATATGCCTATCGACAATAGGAATATTAGAGTAAAATCGGGGAATATGGAATAGTCGGGTAATATGGAATACACCCAAATTTTAGAAACCATCGCGCCATCTAATGTTGGGTATCCAAATTTACATTTCTTAGTACACTGTTGTTCCACTCCTATCAAAGACTTTGGCCCTGCGCGCTTCTATACTGCGCGACATCAGTTATTTGGTTTTTGAGGTAATCAAAGTTTTCGAACAGTGTCGGATCTGAATGTGAAACACGGGTATTTTCATTAAAATAATAACTTTTAACAACAAGGTAAGTGGCAAGTGACATGAGTTGATGTAACTAATGTTAAAGCAGCAACAATATGCTTTCCCTTAATTGTTGACAACTGGTTTTCCTTAGGTGCATCGGGAGGGTAATATGGAATATGGCCAAGCCTATATTCCATTTAACCCGACTTTAATATTAGTTACTAAAAAATAATATATTTTGTGATTTTTCAATAGATTATCTAATATATTTTTAGAAAATAAAATAAATGTGCAGTAGTTTTGAGAATATTTTTGATTTTTTTTAGATCCGATACCACTATTCCGTATTACCCCCCCCCCCCCGCTTTTGATTTACTTGAAAAATGTGCCATTTTCTTAAGTTGCCAATTTTACCTATTTTACGACATTACTGATCAAAACTACTTATTGCAATATACAGGGTGGTTCACTTTTATGTGGTAAGACTTTAACATTAGATAGAAAAGATAATCTAAAATGAAAATTTTATATCAACATATATCGGGGAAAGCTTAGTTTCCGAGATACAGGGCGTTGAAGTCTTGGAAAAAATATGAAGTATTTTTTACACTGTCCGAACCAGTGGAGATATTTAAACCAAATTTTATGTGTAGTACCACCTTTTTGACTACGATATTTAGTGATAATATGAAGGTCCTGAAATAACCAGTGGTGGAGTTATGGGTTTTCACTATCACTAAATTTAAAAAGTAATTAGTACGGACCTGTCTCACATCAACGTAAATTTTTTTTTCGTAAAGTTCTTTCAATTCTCTACAAAAAGTGCATCTTGACATTTTTTTGTATCTGCCACGGTTGTGTAGTAAATAAATTATTTCGTTTCCATCTCAGCCTTTTTTGCCTAAAAATGTGTTTTCTAAGATTATTGATAAATATCGCAAATAACAGAAATTAATTATGGAACACTTATCGGATTCAGCTATTTTATTTTTAATTTTATGGAAACAATTTTAAAAATAAACTGGCACTTGGTTTGAGGTACATTACTTTATTATCATTTTAACATTTTTTTCAAATCTAGTATTATTTCTTAATAATTTTTATAAATTACGTCACGCGGTAAGTTCTCGCCAACTTATGACATGCAAAGTATTACAGCATGTCCACTGATTGAGTTTACAAAGGGACAAATGGACCAAAGAGTGAAATAAGATGCAAAAAAAGTCATTCGTCATAAAAGTTTCCGCTTGGTTAGAATTTACGTTCACAAAGAGCAATTTCATATTTTTTCCCGCAAATCGGCTGAAAATGCAGAGAACACACTACAATGACACTCAGACGTTTCTGACGTTTCGGTTGTTTATAACCAGATGATACAACTTGTATCATTGTTTATAACCGCGTGACGCGCCAATATGGTGTCCAACCTGCGCAATATCATATCTCTCTTTTGTTGTATCATGATTACAGATAGTGATTTTTTCAAGGTTTCTTGGTTTTTGGCAAGATTTCTTGCAAAATTGCAAGAGTCTTACAGAATGATTTCTTGTCTTGTCTTGCAAAGCAAGAACAAGAAATTAGCAAGAGTCTTGTGAAACACTAGTTTGAAATGACATAATTTTTAGGCTATAACGTCAGGAGAATTTTTTGTTCAATATAAATAATTTCTCTCTGGAGTTTGAAGTAAAGTCTTATATGAATCTTAGCTTTTATAGATCATTGAAAGCCTATTCTAAGGTTCTGGTGCTCATAAAATGTGGGTTCTGAGATTTTTAAATATATAAATGTGGGTTTCAGATTCACTACTGTCACTTCTACGAGTGCGGATGAATAATTCATAATTATTATAAATTGATCATTTCTGCCCATATCATTGCAAAATCAGGTGTGCTCGCTCTATTTTTGTTTAAACACTGTGCTAATTCAAAAAGTAGGTAACCAGTCAGACACAAGAAATTATAGGAACCCTAAACCCTAACAGACTGTTTGCGGGCTATCTTGTTGCTACGAATATTCTAAGGTCTGCTAAAATAATAGATATATCAAAGTTTAAAAAAATTACTTTTCCTTTTAATTTGTACTCAGTAGGTCATCCGAAAACCGTGCTAACTTCAATATGGTTGAAAAATATAAGAAATGATATCTCTACGATATTCATTGAAACGCATTTGCACCGCCACTGGAGAAACTGATGCTTTCTTGACGACTCCCTGAATCCGTGATGGCCGTGAGGTTCGCGCACACTCCACAGTTCTGCTCCGGTTTATGAAATTACCGTCCGGCACCCCCATAACCTCTTAATAATTCCGGATCAGATTGTATCATCGGCCCCGTCCATCCGCCCCCTCCGCCGCCGGCTAATTAGTTAATGGAGCGCCTCTGTATGATTTCGGGCGATGAGGAGGCTGCCACTGCCGCCGTGCCGACGGCTTGACAGGCCCCCGCCGGATCCGCCTTCCAGCGCCCGCCTAATTGGATTATTAAGGTCAACCGAGTCGTTAGTGCTGCGGATGAGCAGGTTTAGGTAGCCAAAAATCGATACACCGAGCAGGGATCGATATATTTCATCATATGATTAACCAGGTACCTACCTGCCATATTGATCTAGAATCTGAGGGGGAAATAAAATCGCTAGAGATGGGTACAACTGGATTTGAATATTGCAACCCAAACTTCTTATGGCAGCAGTAATATAGCACTAAGCTCTTATTTACGAATTAAATGACTCGAGGCCGTCAGGTGGACAGGTCTTGATTCTGCTTGCTGCTCCTTGTCCATCTGTAACGAGGAATTGAGAGTGAGCTTATAGGCAAGACGATAAAAATATAAATATAGAAAAATACAGGCGCTGCTCAGCTTACATATTTTGGTGGATCTGGCACTTCCGGTTATACCGGAAGTCGATATCAACTTTCTTATCTCAAACGGAACACCCTGTATATTATTGCATTTTTGATTCTAGGCATCATTTTGGAACAAAAACATGCAACATGTCGTATGTCTAAATCCAACCGTTTTTGAGATATTTGCATTTTTCCGAAAAAAATTACAGGTGCAGACCTAAAGTCAATTAGCAATGTATACGAGGAAACAGCGAAATTTCTAAACGAATTTTTGGCATCGTGTAACAGAAGCCCTGACCTAGTGATCTCTACTGAGAAATAAATCCGTTCTTCTACAGGGTGTTCACAAAATATGAATAAAAATTACATTCAATATGTGCTTAAATCTCGAAATTTTCAAATGGAAACCCCCATTTTTTTAATGCGATCTTATTCACCACTAAAAATGATGACAAATTTGTGTAAGGTTTCCTATACCTAAATGCAGTAATTTTTGATTAATTTACGAAAAACCCACTTTTCGCCCATAAAATGCGGGGTTTGCTTAACGCTTGGAAAATCATATTAGACAATCGCGGCTGAGGAAATGTCACTTGGTTTATAAATTATTGTCAACAATAATGCCGGCGCGCTTAAATTACACAAACGAAGATTATGTATCGCACGTTCTTGATATTACTTTGTTGCATTCTCCGTAAATAATAAACAAATTTAAATAATCTTTCATTTTAGGGTAAGAATTTTTTTGTTTAGAATTGAATGGCATATTAAAAAATATGTTTCTTTTTTATTTCGTGCAGGGCCGTACTATTTTTTTTGTCGAATTATTAATACCAATCACTCATATCTCCGCCACTAATAGTAAATTTTAAAAGTGATATTTTGCACTTTGTAGTCCTTTTATTCGCATATCTTGTGTGCTAAATTTAGTTTTGATATCTCTAATATTCACGTAGAAAAAAATTAAACCCAATTTATTTTCAAAATGTGACCGCCCTGTATCTTGAAAACTAAGGCCCAAACAAACTAAGTTTATATAGGACATTAACATTATTTTTTTATATTCTATCGATTCCTAAATTTTCGGTATTTAAAAGTGAATCACCCTGTATAGATATTATAAAGGAAAATCTAATTTTCCATATGGTGTCCCCAACGGCCTCTCGTAAATATCTCTTCATTCTACTCAACATCGGTGTACTTTTCAAACCTCTTCGAGGCTTGTATGCGACAATGGGGCACCTAAATCTGTCACTATCTGACGGTCTATGAGTATCGCATGGTGTTCAGCGTTCCTTTATCTTCGCTGTAGAGCGATGGGCCACCACTGAACAAGGTCTAATTCCCGTCAAACCCTGCTTAGAATGGTGGATTGCAAATGCAAGAAATGGTGCTTTAGGACCTTGCACCCCCTCCTCCACTGATCCAGATTGGATGAGACCCGGTCCTTCCAAAATGATGAAGTTCTAAATTACTGTGGTGTTTGTGCTTGACTGTGAAAACAGTATTTTATAGTTACATTTATTTTTACTTTTGTTTGTTTAGTGTGTGTTTTATGTAAATACATTACATATAAATTGTTATATTCACATTATTTAACATTTCTTAAAGAAATACCTAGCAACATTATTCAGTACAATATTTTCGTCATTTTCCCAAACTATGATGTTTTCTATATTTTAATTTTTGATGAAATCATGACGCCTAGAGGCACCGCTTTGGAACCAAATTGAAGCTGGTTCAATTCTTTACAAATTCTCTTCTCCAGGACCACTAGTTTAGCAGGTACGCATCTTGGAAAATGACCCTACCGATAAATTTTCTTAAGGTAGCTTTTTTCGAAAAAACTGAAAAAAGTGCCAGCATTTTGAAGTTTTTCGACAACCACGGGAGTAGGTATCACAGGGTTTCAGGGTTTCAAACTTGGGTATAAACTGCTCTCAGGGGTCCTAACAACATATAAAAAAAAATCGTAGATATATGCGCGGTTGCCATGTTTGATGTGGTGCGGCGTCTGTAGGCAAGCCAGTTCTAATATCCGTGAGTTCTACTCGTAGGTATCAAATCTGTATCACTAGGTCTGGTCACCAGTTGCAAACTTCAGTTTACTTTTGTAATAATCTAATTTGATTAAAGCCATAGATTAACTAGCCTATTAAACTTTCAAGAAAGTTAGGTAAACTTATTCTTGTCAAGATAGAAAATAAAAAGTTCTCTTTTGACCTAAGTGTTGCGGACTCTGTTTAATACATTTTAAAACATTCACTTGTAATTAAAATGATCTCTATGCTTCAAGTAAGTAAATGTAAACAGAACAGGCAGAGCTTTTATTTAGGTATTCAGTTAGCATATAGCATCAACTGTTTTGAATTTTGCAGAAAATGTAGCACAAAAGCTCTTAGAATCAATCTATACTAACCAAATTTTGTATTCGCGCGGCTCAGTCGGAGTGCATAAAAAGCATTCTACTATAAAATAGGGATATTCACTGAATTACATGATAAATTAACTAATCTCTCTCCCTTTCCGCTTTCAATTTTAAACAATGCAGACTAATGAAATTAAGTTTCAGCAACGGGTTGAATAGTAATAAATTTATATGTACGTGTTCCGGTTGCTAATGATAAAAGAAAGGCCAAGCAATAAACATCCAGAGAATCACTAAAATTGGAGGGGTTAAGGGGACTAATTCCGAATTTACTACCCTTTGTTCATCGGAAGGACATTTTTCAACCATTTAACGAAGAGAATTTTCGGATTATTTCTTCGCATTAATAAAAGATTACATACAAAAAATACTGATGTTGTACACACCATTTTTTAGATACAACCCAAACCATTTTTTTTCTGGTTGTAAAAAAAGATTAATGATTACAAAGTGCAAGAAAGACCTGACAAGAAAGACCCGCAGTAACATAAAAATAGGTATAATTAATGTATTGCCACATTGCCCACGGAAAATCTTTGGTATAGTATAGATTTTCTGTGGTACGGCGTCTAGTCTGTCGGCGAGCCAATTCTGATATCCGTGAGTTCTAGGTATCAAATCTATATCACTAAATCGGATCACCATTTCCAAACTTCAGTTTACTTTTGTAAAAATCTAATTTAATTAAAGTGATAGATACTCATCTAAACTTGGAATATCAGAAAAAACTTAATTATTAATTGTGAAAAAGTACCTAAAATTAGATTATATGAAATCGTAACAGATATCAAAAAATCCAAGAGATAATTCTTGTTCGTTCCTAATTGTATACAGCACCATGTCATCTTTTTTTGTTGAATTAATATCTATGAATTCCGTGCCTACGTCACTGGTTGAATAGAAATAAGGAAATTAACTCATAAAGTTGCTGTCTACCTGGACATATTTCAAATCGCAGCATTAATTTCAATATCATCTCTATTTATTTAGAAGATATAAAAATATAGAATATAAAAAAATATTTTTTGAAATTGTATTTTTGGAATGTCACTTGCTATCCAATGTTGAAGTCATGCTACAAAAAATGGCCTCACCCTGTATACCGTGCATAGAACCAATAAAATACTTACGCTAATACAAAAACGATGAATTTTTATGAACATAGCCCGGCAATTTGAGTCCTCTCCAATAGTGACTCATTTAATAAACCTGCTCAGACTGATAAACATGGGTAGGGAGGTTCAAAATCTAATCAAAATCGATTGCTATGCTGTTTTGACTATATACTGTTTGCTCGATGCTGTGTCCTAATTAAACCCTTTGTGCATTAGCACACATGCAGAGGTCACTAGGCACATACGGTGCACACATCAAACATTATTCTACGAACACGATACGATGAACAGTTTATCTAATCAGATCGGCAGTACAGATTCTATACGCATTCCAGGACTTGCATTACACAGGGCGGCTAAGCGGATTGCTTTTATGCGCTGTGGTTGTTATAATTAATTTACTTAACGCCCCGCTGCGTCATCCGCTTAATTTGTTCAAGTAAAACTGTAAGATAAATACATACTAATTGAGCGCCCATGATGTTTTCAAAACTCCAGTATCAGCACTAAAATTGATCCATTCTGAATCCTAAGAAAGGAGTTCATTTCCACAAATATAAGGTACTTACTTATAATACATATCAGGAACGATGATCCCCGCGTCACAATGGTCGACAATGTAACTTCCATATATTTAGAAAGAGGTGTACCCATGGACGTATCCAGAAGGGGGGGGGATTTTAGAAACAGGAGGAACTCTAAGGGCCAACTTCATAAACCAACAAAACTACTTACGTGAGTTAAACGGGACTATCTGGGGAATAGGTAGGTATCCATTTAGTTTGTGTTTGTGTTTTATTTCAGATGTTATTTTTTATTATTTTCATTTTTAAATAAATAATTTTTACTTGAAAATACCATAGGGGAGAGTAGGCCACAGTGAAACAGTGTCCACAGTGAAACAATCAATAAAGCTTTTAAATTTACCGCCAGTTCAAGTTGTTTTTCGGTTTATTTCATGCGCTTTGATATCCACTAGTCTTTGCTCGCCTGTGGAGTGTGTAACGTTAACAGTTTTGTGCCTATGTGATAAAAGCCGTTTCTTAAGGTAAGATTTTTTTAGTATATGAAATGATGATATTATAATTTGTAGAATATCATGTTAAATGTTTATTTCTATATTTTCTTGCTTACTTGGAACTTGGAACATTGTTTAACATAACCTAGAGGTTATTTCTAATGCAGTTGGTGTTGTTGGTTGCCTACTCAATTTTATTAAATGGAGTGTAAAAAGTACACAGTGGAACACTGTTTCACTGTGTACCTACCTTAGGAGAGGACCAGAATCTATTTAATACTTTTTTATATTTGCAGATGGGTAGGAAACCAAAGCCACGAAAAATTGGCACCGCATCAGAAGAGCAAATAATGTTTGCAGCCGAAAATGCTGTTTTACAAGATCACTTGTCGCTAAGAACCGCCGCTGAACATTATAATGTCAAATATGTTTCGTTATGTTAAAAGGAAAAGGATGAATACTGATGAAATCATAAAAATGAAACCAAACTATGAAGTCAACCAAGTCTTTACCGAAGATGAGGAAGTAGTACTGGCGGACTACATTCAGAGATGTAGTCAAATGGCACATGGATTGACTACTAATAAGGTAAAGGAACTGGCATATGAATGTGCTGTGAAAAATTCTAAGAAAATCCCTGCCTCGTGGAATACAAATAAAGCTGCTGGGCAAGACTGGCTTCGAGGGTTTTTAAAAAGGAGAGGAAATTTAAGTATTCGCCAACCAGAACAGTGCAGTTTATCTAGGCTAACCGCCCTCAATAGGCACAATGTCAGTGAATTCTTTACGAAATTAGAAGATTTGTACAACAGGGTTCCACAACTTGCTGACGGATCAAGAATCTTTAATTTAGACGAAACTAATAGCACTACCACAGTGCATGCCCCAAAAAAGATAATTGCTCGCAAGGGAATTAAGCAAGTAAATAGTTGCACCAGTGGAGAAAGGGGACACTTGGTCACTACATGTGTAATTGTATCATAGCCTTGGGCACATACTTACCACCCATTATGGTATTTCCCAGAAATAACAACATAATATGTTGAAAATTGCATTGCCTGGAACTCTTGGCCTGGCAAATTCCTCAGGATGGATGAATTCTGAGCTTTTTCCTGAGGTAATGAATCACTTTATAAAATGTTCAGGCAGTTCTAAGGAAAATCCATGTTTAATAATTTACGATAACTACGAAAGCCATATTAGTATCGAAGTTATTGATAAAGCAAAGCAATCGGGGGTGCATAATATTTTAACACTCCCTCCCCATACCAGCAACAAAATGCACCCACTTGATGTCTCAGTTTTTGCCCCTTTTAAAAACTATTATAATTCATCTTGTCAAACATGGATGACCAAACATCCTGGTGTTCCTTTAACCATTTACGACATAAATGAATGTGTATGTGAGGCACTTATAAAGGCATTGACGCCTACAAACATAATAGCAGGATTTAAAAAATGCGGAATTTATCCATTCAACAAATTTATTTTCACAGATAGCGATTTTCTCTGCTCCGCTATTACGGATAGACCCTGGACCTTCGTCGACAAATAATGATGATAATGCTCATTTTAACACAAAAGCTCTTAATAAACTACCCACACCTGCAAACACTACTGATTTTCATTCTGAACAACATTCACCACATAATTCACACATCCAGATTGACCTTAAAACACCTGAAAAAGACAACTGTATGACAAGTGCTAAGCCAGAAATAACTGCCTTAAAAGAAAGATTTATTTCACCACAAGAATATAAAGAATTTCCTAAAGCGTAAAACAGAAAAAACACCAATAGAAAACCACGACAAAAGAAAAAGTCTGCTATAATTACTGATACGCCAGAAAAAGAGGCTATCTTACATAAAGAAAACATGAAAAAAGTGTCTGGAAAAACACAAGCCAGAGTTGTCAGAACTGAACAATCAAAAGCCAAAACCGAAGAAGATGAAATTCCAATCTAAAAAAGAAAAGAAACTCCAAGATGATGATTCATCCGAATCTGATGTCGAAATTGCATATGCAGAAAGTTCTGATAGTGAAACTCTACATTTCTCCGATATAGAAGATAACTTCGAAGGAAAACTTCCCAAAATGGGTTATTATGTCCTTATTAGATTTAATAACGAGGTCTATTACGTGGGAAAGAAAGTGAACGAAGAAATACCAGAGAAAGAATATCAAATATCTTTTCTTAGGAAGACAAAAAAATTTGGTGATTGTTGCTTCTTATTCCCCGTGGTAGAAGATATATCCGTAGTTAACATCAATGATATCAAGAGTCTATTACCAGCACCACAGCCTAGAAGAAATACAAAACGGATGTCAAATTATTACACATTTGGGGTTTCTTTTGGAACTTTGGATGTACGATAGTCTAATTGTACTTTAATTATCAATAAATAATATTATTTGGTTTAAGTTTTTATTATTCACAAAAATTTGTATATGTTTCACTGTACGCTACCTTTTGTTTCACTGTGCACTATCCACAGTACACAGTGGAATAGTTGCTTATTTTGGCCCAAAATCCAAAAAAATGTTTCACTGTGGCCTACCCTCCCCTATTTCATTTATTCGATGTGCCCCTTTCCCCTAGAAATCGGAAAATTTAAAAGTGGAAAAGCTAGGTCATGTTGTAAAACGTGGCTTCTAAACGCAAAGTCTATACATCCCACTGCGATTGAACATGTCTGTCCAGAGTTTGACCCCCGGGTCCGTGGGCGTCGATATGAGCTGATAGCTCGACTGATAGAGTCTATAATGTCTATACAGTGACCGGCAGAAAGTTGGACACAAATGGAAAACTTTTTTTGTTATTAATTTCTCAGAAAATTTTATTCTTGATAAAAGTTGGTGCATAACTTGAAACTCAAAACGCACATATCAAAATTTAAATATCTCTTTTTGGATACGAGGTAGATTCAAAAATGTCAAAATAACTCAAGAGTAAAGTACCCTTATTTTTTAAAGTACGGTAAAAAGTTATTTACAAAAGTTGTTTGGAATCAAAGGTGGATGTTAGATTTAAAGTCACAGCCACCTAGTCAAAAAAAAAGAAATTTAACTTTTTTTTTATTTTTTTCGACCACCCTGTGTATTACAAAAAAACAAAATACCGCAATCGCAACTTATCATCGGATGACACATGAATTTGCTACTAAACTTTAATTTTGTTCGATTAGCAGCTGGAAATTTAAATTAATCGAAATCAGAGTTTAAAAATATTAAATTATTATGTCAAACTTTCTGCCGGTCCATGTATATTATACCCCAGAAAAGGACGAATCAGAAGTGGCACTTGCTTTCGGCGCCTTTGATGTCGCGGTTCCAATTTCCCCTCTCGCGCATAGGAAATGAACTCTCCGCCGTTGACATCTGCGCATTGGCCACGCCCACCGTATTTTGGACAGAGTAGAACTTGCCCATTGCGTTGGCACGATCAGGTCCGGGCTATAGAAAATTTTGTGTTTTATATAGCAAAATTAATTTTTAGAATAGTAAAGTTTTTTTCTGGGATTAGATCTAGTTAAATTTGGATCTCCAGAAGTGATTTTAAGTAGGTATTTTACTGACGAAAAAAATATAAATATTAATATTTTACTAAAGAGAAAAATACATTTTTGTATTGTACATGGAAATTTCACAATATTTCCTCTTTATTATTTTATACTTACCTATATTAATTAGAAACAACTATGATTTAGGTTCAAGTAAACTATTCTACTTGGGTGGTTGAAATATTACAATATTTCAATCGACTTGCGTCCAAACTCATAGCTTGGCAATTAATTTGTTTTTTTATATAGATCCATAACAATTATTATTTGCAAAATTCGTATCACTGGTAGTAAAAAACGTTATTTATCAAAAATGTTTATTACTAAAATCTATAAAAAAAATTCAAAAACAATAGCACATATAAAATATAATACCTATAAATACAAAAGATATTATAAACTACTTACGTACATATTATGCACATGCACACTATACATTATCAACTTAGCCTAATTTTTCAAAATAATGACCCCTGGCAGCACTTATAAATGTAAATTTCGAAGTTTATAATTGTTATTAGTTTTATTAGAAACAATATCACGATTTAAAAATTTTAAAGAAGAATAGATTCTAAATCTTACATAAAGGGATAATAAATAGGCATGATTAAATCTAGAGCATGGATGTTGATATGAAATGTTTTGCAGCTTATTTTTTAATTTCACACCAACATTTTCTTCTAAAGCAAACTTTGGAAAGAGGGTACAAAAATTAACTTCGAGAGTTTTAATATAATTTAGGAAATTATCAGGAGGTGAAAATAAATGTCCAAAGGTTTCGTTACCACTTGATTTGTATGCTTTAAAATAAGTAAACAAATCAGTATCCCCTAATGTATGACGTTTACAATATTTAATACAAACTTCACATGAATGTTGTTCCAAGCACTTTCTTAATAAATATCCACAAACATATGATATACTATTTGATTCATGTAGTTCGAAATCAATATAATCTGGTGCCACCGAACTTAAATCAGAAAGAATAGATCTTGCATTTCCCACAACAACTTTGTTGTAAATTTGTGTATGTTCGGTGGTTACGTATGACAATAATGAATCAAAAATCCTCAATACAATTAGCCCCATCCGCGTTTTGGAAATAATTTAAACAAAATGATTTTTTGAAAGCCCTTTCGCATTGGATGGGGGTTGGATTCAAGCAATTTCCCCCTTGCTGCCTAATAGTGCCGAAAAAATTTTCGAGACAATCTTGATTTAAGCGTCGAGTGTATAAGGAACTAAACTCTAAACAATGAAATTTTTCCCAAAGACCTAAAAATGAATTTATTGTGATTTGCCACCCTTTCAAAAATTTAACTTTATTGGTAACCTCTATATTTTGTTTTAAAATTTTAATATTCTCAAAATATGTAAACATTTCCTTTAAAAAATCGACTTGGTAATCTGCTCCTTTGAAAGGTCTATTGTACTTGTATTACTGCCTGATATTTTTGAGGAATTTAAGATATCAAATAACTTATCAATTTTTTCTACAAATGACACTGTAGCGTTTGCCGAAGGGGGGAATTGTCCGAATTCAATAAAGGAATTAAGTGCCGCAGCTACCATTGCGCTGAAAACTTGGACGGCTAAACTAACCTTCAGTTTTTTAAAAGGATTCGAATTAATGTGTTCATCTGTAAATTTTGGACACAGCCGAAGAGCCAAAGGCTTATGTTTTTGTTTATTATAAATTTGGTCAATACCTATACGTTTTATTTGTACATCCTTCAGAGGTTTCGAATGTGTAATTGAAAAAATTATTTCGTGTTGATTTTAAGAGATGCGGCACATCAAAAATATAAAATATTTTTTCGCTATCGACATAAAAATGTGAAGCGTTTGAAGAGATACCAACTGATTTTGAAAATTGTACAAAATTTGATCCTTGATCAGACACTAACGCACTTACTAGTAATCCTACAGATTTAAGTTTCCTTATTGCTTCAAAAATAATAAATTTTAATTCCTCCCCTGAACAAATATCAATAAAGAAATAAGCAACTGGTTGCTTTCACTTAGCAAATATTGCTCTAGCCATAATAGCTAAAACATATTTAGCAGGAGCATATCTTTTTTCCTTCAATGTATTATGAAAGCCAACAATGGTATCGGAAGATCTATTGTAAAATAAAAACATTTTTAATGACATTTCGTCAATACAAAGAATGCACTGTTTTGAAGAACCCTCTAAATTTGTAGCTTTTGATTTAATAACCTCAAAAATGAAACTGTTAAGACCTGCAGTTATATGCCATTTGCTAGTTATTCTTTGAAGAGTGCTTTTAGATGGCAAATAAAGTGGTTTCATTAAAAATCTATAAGCATTTGGGCTTAGAAAATAAATTGTTAAGGAAAATTGTTTCATATCTGAAGAGTAACGATATCCCTGTGGATCTTTTTTGGGATTTTCTAAATAATGCCTTACAAATAGTAGCATTGAAGCAGACAGTTTTTTCTCACAAATGGCAAGAAATTGTTCGTCATTTATTTCAGTGTCGGCACTGTCGACAGCTTGCTCCAACTTCGGATGCAACTTTCTTTGGAGTTTTTTTATTTGTAACTTTAATGAATGCTTTCTCGGACTATGTGCACTCAAACTAAGAGAAGTTTGTTGACTAGCATCTAAAAATAGAATTATTCAATAACCAAATAAGTAATACAAAAAATTACAATATATGTACACACACCCAAACTTATAATATGGAATCACTTAATATTTATTACAATTTATATTGTCGGGTTTTTCACATTTAACTGTTTTTGTTAGTAAACACTTTTGACTTTCCATGACATAATTTTTTTGACAAAAAAAATTATCGCAAA
Organism: Pseudeuparius sepicola; assembly: GCA_963920635.1. NCBI lineage: Eukaryota > Metazoa > Arthropoda > Insecta > Coleoptera > Anthribidae > Pseudeuparius > Pseudeuparius sepicola. The sequence continues at coordinate 42,770,062 of OY987299.1, read as the reverse complement.
TAATGCGTGATGTCATATAAGTTTGGGTGTGTATACTATAATAACAGTTTGTGAATATATATCATTACCTTTTGATGCAACTGAAAATTCGGTAATGCTGTGGAGATCGCCTATAGGTGACTGTGACAGATGGGGTGTACTTGGTTGATCCAAAGGTTGAGCGATCGAGACTGGTTGATCAAGTTCTCGTTGAGGTTCTAACAAAGTCAAATTGCTGCATACAGACACAGAAGGACTCTGTGAAGAAGCCTCATCGATATAACCTAGTAAAAAAAATTAAATGCAGCAAAATTACAAGTATCAGCAAAATATACATATTATTATCTAATAATGAAGGTGTAATTATGGGGTCAAAATGTCAAGAAAATCGGGCGGTGCATACACTAATTTCCATAATTACCAATGAAGGTACTTACATGATGAGAACACAGTTGGTATTGCTGTTTTCTTTAGCCCAGACTTCGACTGGTTTGCAAACATACTATTTTCAAAGTGCATTGAACAAACTTTATAATTAATAAAAAGCTGTGTGGGTGTTTTTTCTAACAAATCCTGCCTTCCACACTTTCTTGTCCATGCATAACACCTTGAAAAAAAATTAAAAACCATAGTTAGGTAGGTATTATCAGTAGGAAACCATTTGTGGGTTTTCTGGGGTAGGTAATACTCCAGTAAAAGGGGTAGTACCTACGTAGGACATAAAATTTATAATACCTAAGGATATAATAATGTGGTAACAAGGTAGGGACAAACTACACATAGGTACCTACCTGTTTTCATCAGCAGGTATTTTGAAAAAACTTATCCCAACATTCCTCGTGTTGTTAGAACATCCACGAACACAGCAATAATTGCGGGGCCATTTCGTCACAAAACCTAAGCACAAAGTGGGTTTTCTGGGGCACAATGCACTAGTGTAAATACAGCAACGAAGTATTCGAAGTAACAACACAAGCAGTCAAGTTAAGCTGAATACATATTGTACACCTTATCTGGTCCCTGTTTTGGATACTTTTATCACAGTCATGATAATAATACTGGGCTTTTTTACTTAGAAATTGGTAATCGTTTTTCGTTTTATTGTTTACGTTTTATAAGGAGTTTAACCTCAATTGAACATACTGACGCTGTCTGGCGTCTGGCGTTAGGTGGCGCGTCAGTCGTAGGCCACGAACGACGTTGCCGGACTTCGTCAGCTTTTATGCCTGACAATTTCCTTAAATTCATTTAGCTATTTTTATCGCCTTCAATTTAATATCAACCAAAATACTATCAAGGACTAACATTTTTATAAGTAAATTATCATCGATTTCATTTTATACTAAATTAATTTGCATTATATTTTTGTGGGTTGCCTTGGTTACCGGCTCCCGACTGGACGATCTGGCAGTGCCGCAAGAACGGAATCTGTGGCGCCGCGCCGCGCTGTTGTCAAGCATTCCGCTTTCATAATCAAGTCCCAGAAAACAGGGGTCAGGTTGTGGGTTTTCTGGGCTCAGATAAATAGAATAAATGGTTCGTAAAACATTATAATTTTACTACCGGCACACATTAGATAATATTAATTGCTTTCATATTAATTTTATTGGTATACCTACCCAAAATGAATAAATGATAGTGAAAAATATGTTGACATGTTTTAACCTTTCTAAGGATCTGGCGGCCTAGCAATACTCTCCGTCCCCACCACCTCATAAAAATACCCCTCTGCCCTCTTAAATTAGCCAAGTGCCACTTCTGATTCGTCCTTTTCTGGGATTATACTTAGAATCTGGTGCTGAGATCACACAGAGCGCTATGCTATGTTCGTTATGGATGGCTATGGACGCGATGTTTGCTATGGACGATACACGGGGTGGCCACACAGAACGCGATGGTTTTTATTTTCGTTCAGTAGATGCAAGATGTTGGCGGGTGCGGGTAGACTACACTGGCACTGGGGGCAGAATAGCGATGACTACGATGTTTTCCGCAAAGGCACGTGTATTTTCTTACATTTTCTGCTAACTGCTCCATCGAAAAATTAATATTGTTACTTCTGTTACTATATTACTGGCCCAAGATGCCGCGTACACACGTCACGCCCATTAAAGGACTCAAGGCTCTATAGTACCTAGCGAACCACTAGCACAATATCGCTGGGAAAAATTTTTTCAGTACGCCCTCGACGTTTTTTTTTAATATTGCCATGAATCAAAAACTCTGCGATAACCAAATCCTAGCGTCCGTTGCGCAGCAAACTCTCTGTGATCACTTGTACTTGTTTTAATCGAATCATTATTTTGTGGGTATACGTAGCGAACATAGCATACGTATAGCGCTCTGTGTGGCCTTATTATTAATAAGATAATATCGTTGTTCAAATTACAGAAAAAAATCGTGCAATAATGGATTACCTACTTTACTAATGCATATTTCTCGTATTTTAATGACGGTTTTGACGTCCCTCTCCGTTCTTAACTTTTTCATGGTGGCTTCGCCATTGCATAAATGCCTATAGAGCTAATTCAGCGAGTGAAACAGGACTACCTACAGTTTTCTATATAGCTACCAATGATCTTTGCCCGGAGTTGCTCTGAGCACTGCGTAGGTATATAACGAGAAAATAATAGGTATCGATTCACTAACTTTTCTTTTTTCAGCTGTCGGTGCAATACCAGCCATTACTGCCTCCTAATTAAATATTATAATCCGCACGATCGGCCAGAGAGCGGATAGACCAGAAAAAGAATGAGAGCTAAATGCACGCCCGGAGAAAAGCGCTGGTAGTTGCCGGCGCGCCGGCCAGCAAATCTCCGGAGAGCTACAGCCCAGCTCTGGGGCGACAATGAGGCGAACAAGTACATACGTACACTCTCGATGCAGGCATTGCCCACGACTAGTCCCGCTCTGCCTCCTACGACTAGTATGAATATATTATCCGTGTGCACCATAAGTCTCACAACAGAACCACAATATCTGATACCGGCATTATTATACATACCGTCAGCGGGCGCATTAACACCACCCAATGGGGGGAAATGCCGTCAATAAATAAAACTGATCAATGCAGAAAGGCGAAGAACCGAAGATAAGCCTCGGCGGCGGGCCAATAAATGTTCCTCCTTTTTTATAATTGTTTATGGACGGGTTCTCTTTTTTGCCGGGGAAACAATATGAGTAAATTTCACGGCGTGTGTTTGTGTATCGGCGAGGTTTATCAAATTACAAAGAATGTACATACCTGGCACGTCAAACAAACGGTCGGCGTACAAATTTGTATGTTACGTCGTGAATCCTTTGAAATCCGGTGGGTATATTTTACAATGTAGTCATGTGAGGCAGAAGCATTCCAATATTGAAAAATATGTAGATACAGAGCAGTGAAGTGCAAAAATAAAATATGTCACAGCATACTTCTTCACCGCCCGCCACCCTCGGAACTAGTTAAACGTCATTTCTGAAACCTTCGTACTTTAGGCTCACCCATCCATCGACATTCAGTTTTTCATGTTTTTAAGAGTCATACTCGTCTAGTCCCACAATTTTCTAACTATGACCTCAAATAAAATAAAAAATTGAGATATATAACAGTCACAAACAAGCTGGTTCAGGCATTATTATTCGTTTCGTCAAAATTTGTCTCAAGTAAACCAATAGTCTCTTTTTAACAACCATTACTTACCGGACATTACGATATAGATGCATAACCGCATGCAATCTATAACTATATTATCTCCCCGTCCACTTCAGCAGCCTGTGATTTTATGAACTCCAGCTAATTGACTAAACGAATTAAATATAATTCAGATTTGCGGAAAAAGAGTAGCTCTTTAAGATATAAATATATTTTACTTGCCTGAAGACAGGTTTCGTTTAGTGAGGTACAGTTAATGAGACAATAAGATAACAAATGAGCCGTGCAAATAAAGGTCGGCTTTTAAAATGCGAATATTTTGCATTTTAGGATTTTTTGGGTGCAGTGCATCGCTCAGTCAAGGACTGGTTTATTTGTAGTGCGGTGTTTACCTGATCTTCAAGATGCGCATAATTAATCAAAAATATCCTTCAATGCGCATTACTATAAGTAAAACTTTATCAACATGTCATTGTTCCAGTCTCATAACGCGAATGAATAAACTTAGAAACTAGTTCACGCTTTCGTCTCACTGTTTGTCATAGCGTAGTACAAAAATTTTCTTTCGACAATAGACGTTGTTATTATTATCGTTATTATTACTATTATACAGGGACTCTTTAAAATAAGGGGACCCAGCATGTCACAGTCTATCACATAGGAAAAGTGAAGCCTTGAGGGGAAGTTTGTTTTCTGTATACTCCAAGGAGACCACATAAGTGGGCTGGTACAAGGTTATGTTATATGTCAGTGTCCAACTGCCATCAGGTTTTATGTGACATGCCAGTGCCATAGATTCTAAAGGAGGCAAAATATTTCCCATCATAATTCACAATTTTTAAGTTTTCTAACTTCCAGATAGTCAATTAAAGGTAATGCGGCCGCCTGTAGTAGTCCCATTTCAACCAGGTTTTTCTTGTCTCGCCTACAATTCCCATTACGTGGGCACTACGTATAAGTAGGTAAGTAGTTCAAAACAAAAATGGTATGGTTTTTATCTACAACTATAAGTTTATTTTACGTTTGTGAGGTACCTTGGGAGAGAAATAAAATTACAAAAATTTTATAATGAGCACCGAGAAAAACTACATGATTAGAACTAAGTACAAGACCTAATCTTATTAGTCCATCCCGAAATCTGTGAAAGTTCTTTGGGTAGATACATTCAACAAGGGAAGAAAGTTCAAGTACGTACCTATTATACCTACATATTAGAAATGGTTTGAGGAACCTAGTAACAAGGTGCAATAGCGACAAATTCTCAACTAAGCAAAATCGGCACTGACTTACCATACTTATATTACTTAAATTCCTGGAAATAATTGCAGGAAACCAAATTCAAATATAAAATAAATTTGATTCATTTGGCACTTGCCATATTCTGTGTTTGTTTTCAGAACATTGTCAAGTCTAATTTTTAGAAATCATGAAAACCATTATTAATTTTTACTAACAATCAAAGTACCTGTTATATTCATAGGTTCTCCAATAAAATGGCATACTTGGCATCATTGAGACCATTAGAATGAGGAAAGAAACGGCCTCAGTTTGGAAAGTATAATGCTGGGCCCCCTTACTTTAAAGGGTCCCTGCTATTATATCTCGAATTAGCTACAAGGCATTCGCTCTCTCTCGGCATGAAACATTTACCCAGGCATCCATGATACCAAAAGGATCTGTCTCGGCCGGAACCCTTGCCAGGTTATCGGGTGGTATAATATACGGCCTGATAACCTGACATATTATGTGACGTTGACATTGGATGCTCCTGCACTCCCCATGAATTTCCGAATGGTTCGGGCTGTCACAAGTAGTAAAGTACGTCCATCAATAAGTTACTGTTAATTTCAGGGTCATCTGGTATTTAGCCAGGGTTGTAATGGACCCAGATTTATCCCACAAATTAGCTGATTTATTTAATTTAGGGTATGAATGTTTTATGCCATTTTATAACTAAATTGGAGTATTTATGTAAAGTTAGCAATGTAGCCTAGTGGCCAAGGACAGTAAAGTAATTTTATATTGTGCGACTAAATCCAAATATCAAACATTTTTTGAAAGGCTGTAATGAAGATTGTTAAAATGTTCAGTACTATTAATAAAATTTATATTTAAAAACATACCAAAGTGATATCTGGGTGTATTTATAATGGTAGCATATTTATAATGGTAGCAATATTTATAATGGTAGCATATACAGTGTGTGTTCGTTTGATACTTAAAAAATTGGTATTTTTTAATAGAACAACCAATTTATTTATTTTTTTTTAGTTCCTATATGGCTTCTAAAAGAGCTCAACTCAACTCAACATAAATGGCGAAATCCTATTAGGCATTTTTTAAAGAAAAAACCAATTGTCCAATCGGTTCAGCCATGCTTCAAAACCTTTAATACCAAGTTTCAAAATTGCATCTTATACAGTGTGTTAATATTTTAGGTGTAAATTTCGAAGACTACCGCTAAGGTAAAGAGTCATTGCCACAAGAGATTAGAAAAATCTATTCAAGTTGAAGGAGGGACAACAGAAAATAAGTAAATTTAGAGATATTTGTTTATTTTGTTGTTAGTCGTTATTTAATTTCGTTTCTTAAAATTAAACGAAAAAAATCGATGGATAATTTAGTTTTTTTCTTTAAAAAATGCCTAATAGGAGAGTTAAATTTTATATTATAGCAGGCCATGCAAAGAACCAAATAATTCACATCCCAGAGTATAGCTCTTTAAGTGCAATATACTAAAAAAGAAAAAATAATAAATCGGTTGTTCCATTAAAAATACCGATTTCTTAAGTATCAAACTCGTCAGATGAGGGATAATTTTCGTCAAAACATTTTTGTAAAGCGTTGAGGAATTCCCAATTTCCGGTATACCTAATAGGTGGGAAATTCTGTAGAACAATATTTCCCATCATTAAAATTATATGCAAGATAGAAGCTATATAGAATAGGAGCTATATGTTTTAATGTTAGTTATGAGCAGCTAGCTATCTATCCAATTATCACTGAGGTAAGTATAAGTATACATATAATGTATACATATATGATCTATATTTTAGTAAGTTCCTTCTTATGTTCTGGCAGATAAATTTTGACATTTCTTGTGTGGGGGCCATCTTTATACTTTATATTATTGGTCAAAAAATTTGCAGTTTTAGCAGCACGTACCCGTAATTCAAAAATTATCATCGGAATGGGAACTAGCGAACCACTGTTCTCAACCTTACAAAGACGAACTTGATCTTCGAGTTGTCCTAAAATTATATATGAACAGAACATAATAGTAGATTGTTAGTTGTTTCACGTCCTTCAGTGTTCATGTTGAAAATTCACAGGGATAGGACATAAATAAATAAATGCAACCTTTTAAAACAATTGCCGACGTTTCGTCAATATATTTTGACTTTTTCAAGGCAAGTTAAATCAGTTCAATATTATAGCACTTATGAAAACATTGTTAAAGACCATATAGACAATTGAAAGACACAATGTTACCGTAAATGCACACTTTATAAATAAATAAAGCGAAAATGGAACCACACACTCGAGCAGGAAAGGTAGAATAGTCAAAATATATTGACGAAACGTCGGCAATTGTTTTTAAAGGTTGCATTTATTTATTTATGTGCTATCCCTGTGAATTTTCAACATAATAGTAGATATCCATTTAATTTTAGATTTCTTATTTTTGGCTTCTTGCACGCAAGTACTGCTTCATCATTAGCAGGAACTTAAATAATTTTCTGAAAAATACTTTTCTAATAATATTATCATTTAAAATGTAACAAACTGAATGGAAAAACTTATTTAGAGTATTATTTCGCGCGAATACAAAATCAAAACAAGATTTTGCAAAACGTTTTGATAGCAATGTCAAACCGCAAAATAACCGGAGTCCGTCTTTTATTTCAAGTTCATGTGCATTTCGGCTAGGCTTAATTGAGTTGCTAAACAAATTGCAAATCAGAATTATTCGCCGAACTATGATATAAAATCGAATTTACGGAATAAGTTGTCATGTTAATCGACCCACAATAGTGAAAAATTATATGATCTTATGATGCCGTCATTGTGGTTGTAACTCAACAGAACACGACCAGGACTTTAGGAACATGCCAAATTCTGTCATTTGGCGCAATAATAGAAGTTATCAGTGGTCGGTCTTTACTTCTTTCTGCAAGGACATGTAAAAATTTTCATTGTAATCCAGCTCTTATAGACCTGATGACAGATTTTTGGACGTGATTTTACTCAGTATGCTTTTCAAACGACATTATGTTGCGTACATTCTTACAATAACAATCCTGGGTTCTTCATATGGAAACCTGAGTTTTCATTTAATCGAAAAATATGCGTTTTTATATGATTTTAGTCCTTATTAATTTTTCCACATTTCTGAATAGGCTGCCAATGAGAAGTATGCAAGTTCTTGCTATGAAACTGCTGAAAAAATGATGGCATACCGTTTGCGCATGTCCAAGTAGAGTTTAAATTGAACGTTATTTAACCATTTAAACGATTCATTCGATGTAAAATGTACTTCAATATGTGCAAACGGTATGCCATCTTTTCTTCAGAAGTTTTATGACAAGAACTTTCACAGTTATCATTGGCAGCCTGTTCAGGAACGTGGAAAAATTATTAAAATACAAGTTCACGTGACAATAATAGCCCCTTGGGCCCACGCTAACGGTATGCCTATGGTTTTCTGAGGAATTTTCTACTTTTAACTTCATTATAAAACACATGGCAGCCTGACTAAAATCATATCAAAACGCACAGTTTTTCCATATGAAGAACCCAGGATGACTCTCTGATTCATACAAACAAACAAACAAACAAAGAAACAAACAAACAAACAAACCTCCATTTCCTATTGCCTTCTTATTCGTTTTACTCTGTACTTCGCGAACTTCTCTGCATGCTTCACATGTAGATTGTTGTTGCTTGAGATGACCACGTCAATCAGAGTTGTTTTTTTATTATAATTATTGTTTACATTATTCTTTCCATCTATCTTGGCCAGGGGTGGCCACCTGAATATCCTCAGTAAACCCGTTGTGCCCCTATCACACAGCAGCAGTCAGGATGCCAGCCTTCCTGATGAAGACGCGCAGCTCTCCCACCCTCACAGCATCAACAACAGCCTCCTCCTCCAGCCTAGCCGTACTGATCTTAAAACTTGTCGAGGGCACATTGTGAGTAGATGGTAAGGTCCCCTCATCCCCCAGGCATCATCTAAGTGTCGCCATAGCAGCCTCAGGCCCCACTCTCAATGGAAGAATCCCCACCAAAACCTCTAAGGCTTTAGTGTATAGGCGGTCCTGAGAACCCCCTGTGATGCAGAGGCATAGTCGGGGCGTTGTATTTTGCCGTTTGTCGCCTTCGGCGGTGCCGCAGCACCTAGATATAATCAACGTCCCGTAGATCCAAGTATGAACCAAGGATTCAATCCTTCTAATCTAACCAGACACTTAAATGGTTTACGTTCAGCAGTCCCCCTCGATATCACTAGGCCATAAGCGTACATCTACCCAAACACTTTGTTCCTCCTCCAGGATTCGGAGCAGTTCATTGACCTACCAGGCTCAATAGAAGTGGAGATAGTAACCAAGTGCTCCTCCCTGAGAACAAACCCTTGAGGCGTTTACGATCACTGATTCCTCGTATAACTCGGTCTCAACCAGAGCACCCTGCTTGTAGCTATAAGTTCCCATATCAAAACCTAATAAAGCTAAATTAAGCTACTTTCAGTACCTGCTAATGACTCAAGGTAAGATACTCTGAGTTGAAGGTGAAGAAGCTTAAGCTCCATTTCGACTCATTGTAAACATGAGTATTAGGTAAGAATCTTACCTAATACTCATGTTTAGTATTAGGTAAGACTCTTACCTAATATCTACTCATGTTTACAATAAAGAAATGATATAGTAAGAATCTTACCTAATACTGGTAAGACGTACCACATCCATTGAATTTTAATTGGGTTTTTCGCCACCAAACTGGTTAAAAAAGCAACTTTTTCAAGTTGCCTGGAAAATTAATAAATTCTTAACAGTAATGAACTAAACTTTGAACTTGTAACTCAAAAAATATCTTCAACAAATTTGTTTCCTGAGCTTTCGGAGAATAAATCTTTCTCCTTTCTCAAAGATCCTATCATGTCAAAGTGAAATGACAGATTATTTTTAACCAGTTTGGTGGCGAAAAACCCAATTAAAATTCAATGGATCTGTTTACGCCACAAATAAATTTTAGAAAATACGTACTACATATTCCCGTGCATTCGAAAATTTAAACTTATGTCGTTATTTATTTTTAAGCACATTTATTTTTTTTTAATTAAATACCTAGGAATAATTATTCATAGGTTTATTTTTTATTATAATAACCAGAGCAGAGTGTCGTTAATGTTGACAACGATCGATTTTGTTGCCTTCGAATTAAATTCTGTAAATTGCTAATTAATGGTTCCAGTCTTCGTACAAGATAAAATATGTCCATGATGTGTGCTTGCTTTCATAACATTTAAAAATGTTATGGTTGAATTGTCACTTATGGCTTTTTCAGTCGCTGTCGCCGAGATACAACAAAACTGAGAAAAAACTGATAAATCATTTCCTGCTATTCAAATTGCCAAGAAAAGTAATTAAACGTTCAAAAATGCACAATGTGGAGTACAATTCAAAAGCATATAAAATCTGAGGAAATTAGGAAAGGCAATGCGCTGGTAATTACAGCTATACCTAACTGTAGATTATTTACAATTTAAGATTAATTACAGCCCAATTTGACATGCCTGCAGTGGTTCAAATTCATTGACACTGAAGTGACGACATATGACTTTGCATATTATTTAGTTATACAGTGGTTATATATAGGATTCGTTTGAAATTACCAACATCGTTTACAGTTACAATGAACAACTAAAATTTTTGGATATCGTTAGTTTAAATTTGGATAGGTCATTACCTACTATAGATGTATCCAGTAATGGGTTTCAATTTCTAATAAAAATACTTGTCCAAAAATTAGAAAAACATAAATAAAGTGGCACCACTCTCCACGAGAACTTATAAATTTAAATGAGAAAAACATATTGCTCCTCCTTATAGATAAACCTTTAGCAGCCCTTGAAAATTATTATATTTAGTAAAACATCGAATTTTAATGTGTAACAAAATGGCAGCCATTTCACATTATGAAATTACTTTTGCCTCATACCAATCATGTTTACACCTGAAATTATTTCTCTTTTCACTTTAAAATAATAGGTATTTACGAATATTTTTCACTTTGGTATTCAGCTACTTGGAAAATGGTTATGTTCCAATTTTCACAGAAATGTATTGGGTATTGGCAAACTTTTTACAGCGAGAGAAATTTTAAAACTCCTACTCATTTTAAAATGTTTACTAGATTCTACCATTGATTAAGGTATTCGGAATTACTTAGATTCTACTGATCCCAGAAAATATGAAAAAATTATCATTTCTGACATCGCAACTGTCAATAATTCATTGCTAAAATAAATTCTATTCCAATAATACAGGGTGAGGCAAAAAGATGTTAACATTAAATAGGTGTTTATTCACTTTAAATTACAAGACAGGGATTTGGTTACCGGGTTTCAATTTGACATCCGTTTCTCTTAATGCACTTATGAAGGTTATCCATTGTTCTTTCTAAGACCATCTGGGCCATTTGAGCAGGAATTTCAGCGATGACGTTAGTGATGCGGTGTTAACATCTTTTTGCCTCACCCTGTATAACTCCTCAGTCACGTGAAATAATTAAAATTTAAGGATTGCATTTTTGTATCTCTCTATTTGCTCTCAACTGTATAATGTGTATATGATTAGCTTACATAATGGCCTACTACTGTGGCCACTATTTCCCAATAACCCACATTTACGAATTATATATATTATGTGATTAAATCGAGATCAGCGCTTTATGTAAAAGGGTTTCGCTTGAAATGTTGATTCATTATTCATTGTATCTATATGAATACATTACAAAAGTAAATACAATAATTTACATTTAAATAGACGTGCTCCTGATGTCACATAAATAAATATGAAACAGTGGAGACAAACGGCTATAAAGCAAGTCTTCAATTTTAACTCATTATAAGCGGCAAACGGAATAATGAGGTCAAATTATGAACGGTGTAATAAGGCAATAAATCCCATTCTTCTAGGCTCATTAGCATATTCGTTTACTGCATTTATAACTTCCATAAGGGCACATAGAAACAACACCAAGCGTTACCGACACGCATCTACGGACTCCTATTACTAGTTTGTTTGTTTTTTATTTTACAATAAAACAAAATTGTATTTAATAAGATACAAAATTCAATTTCAAGATTCAGTGCGTGTAAATAATATCTAACATGCGCGTCATAGGCCAGTGCCAAAACTGCTATTGCGGCTTGTCGGTTCGCCCGTCTTTGAAGTAATAAATATTTAGAAATACCTCCAATAATAAAAACTTAATTTTTTTAATTGCATACCTACCTGTAGGTAAAAATAAGGATGGAACAGCAACCTTTTCATATTGACTTTCTTACTCTGCTGTACGAGTCAATAAATACTCGCATACCAACTTTACAGCCAAGAACAAACAAAAGATAGGTATAGACCATGATTTTCTAGGGAATCTTTGATACGTAGGTACTTATGCAAACTACCGAATCAATTTAATTAACGGAAAACGAATGGAAATTGTGAAAATTCTTCTTGATAAATGCAAATGCCAAAGTGTCAGTAAAAAAATTTGAAATATGTATATTTCATATTTCTCGCTGCATACCTAGTGATGTTTTCCAAAAACAAAGAGCCCCCTCCTGTCTTTGGTACCAACTTCATTTAAAGGAGGAGATGTAAAGGGGAAATGTATTTGCCACAATAAAAGGCCCTGAATTATTATCTAAGTTAGCAGTGAAAATAAGTTTATGGCATCTAAGTAGCTGTCAGCTAGAAATATCGTTTGTTGTTTTATCTGCGTTTTGTTCCTTTTGTAAAGAATAGGAGTCTGCGCTAAAAATATATTTCTGTTTAAAGATAAAAAAGGAAGGACATAACCTCCAAATTTTATCTGTGAAATACAAAAAACAATATTTTCTGTAAAAAAAATAGCAACAATATACCCGTCTGAATTCGCGGAACGCTGTCTCCTTAACATGATGTCATTGCGTCTAATGGGAAGCGCGTGCGCGGGCGTGTTCCTCTAGCTGCTGTCCTTTGTGCATATTACCAGAGTTGAAACTTAACTATTGCAGAAAATGGGCCATATTTTCCGATATACCCACAATAGGCACCGTAAAACTGTATGCAGCGTGTCGCGAGAGGCTGTGACGTGTTATTCGCACTATAGCCATTTTATAACGGAGATAATTCTCTGTTGAAATTTTGCATTTATTTCGATAAGTCTTTATTTAAAGCCCAAACACCTATTATTATGACAGAGTTAACCAAATGCTCTCCGCTTTAATAAAGAAAGTGATTCGGTTGAGAATAATAATGGGTATCAGTTTTAATATCTGATGTGATTACAGTAAGTAGTTATTATCGGTTTCATAAAAATAAAAAAAATATATATTCCCTAAGCTAAATCTGTTTAAAATATATTCTAAATATTGTAAAACGTCGAAAATCAAAGTTGTTCAATGTTCATGTGCATGTGTGTATTCTGTGAATAACTTTCGAACAAATTTGATGTAGGGATTCGGAAGTACCTAATGATTCCATTAGCAACGCTTTTTCAAAACGACAGTTACCTTATGCCCCTGCGGGTTTCTTAAAGAGTTATATATTTTTTTAATTTCTAGGTTACAGCCTTATTCTGGGGTAAATGGTATCTTGTAAATTTGAAAAAAAAAATTGTGAACTATTTTCATATAAGAATTTTTTGTAGAATCTGTAAAATATATTGACTATTCTTGCCTTTACGCGAGACATTCTTCTATGTAGGGATACTAAACATGTAAAATTTTGTAACACATTACAACAATAATTGGCATAAAAATATGAAACGAGATTATTTTCAACCGATGTATTATTTTAAACCGAACGGATCGAGATGCAGTCATTGTCTTTCGGCCGAAACTCTCGTTTTCGTTAATAGCCCCACAGATAAGTGCCAGTTGTAAGGAATTCGACTGGAAGGCATATATCTTGCACGACACCTTCAGAATGCTGCCCGGAGAGGTAGAATATTCTATATAATATGCAGCATTCAATTTAAATTTTGTGGGAATCGAGTCGTTGTTTTTTCCATCGTTTTATGGCTATTTATGTGCCTATGGTAATAGCACTTTTGTTGGCTTTTTTACCGAAACGGACACCGACACTGTAAAGTTCTACCTCAATAATTTTAATGGCCATTGTGGTGGCTATATAGATTAATGTTTCTGTTTTGACCAGATAAAGTAGAAAGACAGTTAAACTGGAAGAAATCAGATTTGGGTCCTTCGAGTCGCCTACCGGGTTTGAGTTTTAATTAAAGCAATTAAAATGGATTAATATTATTGTAGTATTTCCATCTTCTGAACTACTGCATGTTATAATGCTACATCTAGGTATTTCATCCAGCACTAACGTCCTATACAGTCCATTATAAAAACATTCCATGAATAAATTTATTGAAAATGATGAATTTTAAAAACAAAAATGCCGCTTTTTTCTTTTGACAAGAGATGACGTGGCTTTGAATAAAACAACAATATTATACAGGGTGAGTCATTAGTAATAATGGCACATAGTGCAACCGCATATATTTTGGGCCAAAATATTACGATTGAGGCTAATATGCCTTATAGAAATGTTGTTTGTTTAAGAGATACAGGGCGTTAAAGTTCATTTTTTTTAAAATTGAATTATGGCTACATCTCCCGAAATAATCAAGCTGCTGTACTGAAATTTGGCACTGCTATGTTTTTGGGCATGGATAATAAGCTGAAAATGCCAATTTCTACGTATCTTACAGAGGGTGCCACTTGGTCTGTTTTTGGATGGTGTTTTTAGTCGTAACTTTTTTGAAGTTATCTTTTTGGTCCTGCAGGTCCATCATTTTAGTGCATCTTTTCATACAAAAATGTACTCTTGTTCCATAACGGTCAAATCAACCATTTGCCAAAACGTGCCCCAAAACACCTGTTGACTTCAAGATTCGAAAAATAAAATATTCACCTACTGCTCTCAAATATTGCACAACGACTGTACCATTTAAAGCGAGAAAAAACTCCATATGAACAACATCCCAAAAATTTTCACTTTCAAAATGGAACGGATTGAAACCCTATTTCAAGAAAACAAATGTGTTTCGACCAATATTCATTTGGCATTCTTATCTTCATTTTCAATTTACCGGGTGATCCATCCAAGAGGAACACCCCCCCTTAACTTCTTTATTTTTCAACTTAAAGAAAAAATTTTAGAGACAAAGGTTTTAAGGTTTTTGGTGAAATTTTCCATGGTCTAATTGAAATTGACACAGGGTGTCCCGTAAAAGCTGGACAAACCATCCTGTATATTATTGCATTTTTGGAATCTACACTTCGTCCCGATTCCAACGACATATATATGTTATATGATTTCTCCAGCCGTTTTTACAATACAGGGCGTTCGAACTTCATATTTTCATGTTTTCACATCCTGTATCTCGAAAGAGACGAAACGTTTGCTGATAAATTGAGTATAAGAAAAAATTATGAAAATGATGCCCCTAAAACGATAATAGTCATTTTGTAATCATCCACACAAAAAAGTTGAGGTTGATATTTTTCTAGTCCAGGGCAAAATATGGAAATATGAACCTTGATTCGGAGTGGGTTCAAAATGACTATAAGCGTTTTAGAGGCACTATTTTCATCATTTTTTTCTTATACTCAATTTCCCCGCAAACTTTTCGTTTCAGAGATACAGGTTGTGAAAACATGAAATAAATGGAGTTCGAACGCCCGGTATTGTAAAACCGTCTGGAGCAATCATATGACATATATATGTCGTTGGAATCGGGACGAAGTGTAGATTCCAAAAATGCAATAATATACAGGGTGTTCTGCTAAAAAAAACATAAACTTTTTTTGTCCAGCTTTTACGGGACACCCTGTGTCAATTTCAATAAGACCATGGAAAATTTCACCAAAAACCTTAAAACTTTTGTCTTTACAATTTTTTCTTTAAGTTGAAGAATAAAGAAGTTAAGGGGGGTGTTCCTCTTGGATGGATCACCCTGTACAGTTGATCTGTAATATTTGAAAGTACTAAATGAAAATTTTATTTTTCGAATATTGAAGTCACCAGGTGTTTTCGGGCAGGTTTTGGCAATTTAAACGCAAACGGTCGTTATGGAACAAGAGTACCTTTTTGTTGCAGAATGAAAAGATGTTCTAAAATGACGGACCTGCAGGGCCAAAAAGATAACCACAAAACAGTTAGGAGTAAAAACTCGATCCAAAAACAGCGCAAGTGGCGCCCTCTGCGAGAAATTGACATTTTCAGCTTATTCTCCATCCCCAAAAACCCTGCAGTGCCAAATTTCAGTTCAGCAGCTTGATTATTTTGGGAGGCATTGCTATAATTTAATTTAAAAAAATTAAAAGTAAAAAAATATTTTTAAAAAAAGCTTTTATTTAAATGCGCTAAAAAGAATAAAATAATCTTTTCTTTTAAAACTTTTACTATCAACTTATAACGTCATTCCACAATTTATATGATATAAAAGCTTGTCGCGAGATTTAAGTAGTGGTATTTACTTAGTTTGAAAACTTAAATCTCGCGACAAGCTTTTATATCATATAAATTGTGGAATGACGTTATAAGTTGATAGTAAAAGTTTTAAAAGAAAAGATTATTTTATTCTTTTTAGCGCATTTAAATAAAAGCTTTTTTTAAAAATATTTTTTTACTTTTAATTTATTTTGTAATTTTTAGTTTGGCCAGGTGTCTGAGTCTATTCATCTCAGTTAACGCATCATTGTTGCAAGGTCGTTTGCCGGTTAGTTTAGAACAGTCTAGCTCTTCAATGAGGAGACCTTCTAATGACCA
This sequence comes from Pseudeuparius sepicola, assembly GCA_963920635.1. NCBI lineage: Eukaryota > Metazoa > Arthropoda > Insecta > Coleoptera > Anthribidae > Pseudeuparius > Pseudeuparius sepicola. Next base: position 42,753,394 of record OY987299.1, on the reverse strand, counting down.
TCTTGGGTGTTCCGCCATGTTGGATTTAGAATGACGTCACACATATAATCATGCATTGTCATCCAAATTAAACGTGTGTACAAAATTTCAGCTCGATCTGTTGAAATTTAACTAGTCCGCCATCTTGAGTGTTCCGCCATGTTGGATTTAGAATGACGTCACACATATAATCATGCATTGTCATCCAAATTAAACGTGTGTACAAAATTTCAGCTCGATCGGTTGAAATTTAACTAGTCCGCCATCTTGAGTGTTCCGCCATGTTGGATTTAGAATGACGTCACACATATAATCATGCATTGTCATCCAAATTAAACGTGTGTACAAAATTTCAGCTCGATCGGTTGAAATTTAACTAGTCCGCCATCTTGGGTGATCCGCCATGTTGGATTTAGAATGACGTCACACATATAATCATGCATTGTCATCCAAATTAAACGTGTGTACAAAATTTCAGCTCGATCGGTTGAAGATATCTGCTTCAAAATTGAGTTGCAAGATTCCACCCGAACAAATTACATACATACATACATACATACATACATTGCAAGTTAAATAAAAGCTTTTAAAAAAACTACTCTATCTAACTATCTCAGAAACGAAGAATTTTAGGACCTATGTTTATATGAGCAACCCACCTTATAATGATTTTTTTCTACAACATGTCAAAAAACCTGGGACACCCTGTATAGTCAGTTTGAGTAGCAGCTTGTTTCATTTATTTTTAGTTGTATAATTATTTAGCAAAATCTACCGGTAAACAATATTTTGTATGCCCTGAAAGAAAGCCCATAAGAAACTTTTTATAGTATTTATATATGTAGGTATGCACAGGGTACCTCAGGTTTTTTGATCAGGACTTGACATTTTGTTGTGGGTGGGTTGCTCATATAAACATGGGTCCTAAATTTCTTGTGTTCTGAGATACAGGGCCATTAAATATAAAAAACTCAATGTTTATATTTATTTATTTTATTTTTTACTTCCAAGGGAGAAATAATGACAGTAATATAATAACAAAACTGGAATAAATGGTGACAGATACGAAAAAAATGCCAAGAGACACTTTTTGTATAGAACTGGAAGCTCTATTCGAGAATGATATTTATATGATGTTAGGCCGTCTTTTTTTTTTATCGAATTAGTAGTACCGATTACATACCCATATTTTTCCTAATGGTTAAGTTAAAAACGTTATACACCGTGTCCCAGGGTAAGTGAACAAAGAGGACTTGAAATTTGACTATGTGGGATTAAGGCCCGCTTGGTTGGAAACTAATTTGCACCGTATTTTTGGTTTGAAAAATCAAGGTGGCCTTGACGGTAGCGATTTAATAATTTTCTGTGTAAGTATGATGCCTTTTTTCGACAAAATATGGAAAAACATTATTAAGAAAAGTTGTTCAGAATTCAAAATTAGGACCCTGTCGCAAATTTGATCTATTTTGATTTCTTTGCATTTTTTTAATGTCGTGTGGAATTTTTCGGTAGTCTATCTGCAATGCGCACTCCGCATTCCTTATCATATATAGAAATTTTCGTTTTATTATTATTGGTACATATACTATTGTCCCCGTATTGCATGGAGCCTTGCAGGTGAAAGGTAACACGCCAAAATTGAGAAGAACAAAACATTTTTAAAAATATTATTTCGAAAAATTAGGACAGGGAGATGATGATTTATTATTATTGTCAATAATAGATGAATGGGGTGATGTGTAAATTTATTAACAAGGAAATAAAATGAGGACATTTTGGTAAAAATGCCTAAAATACACCGTGCGTGACGGACGCATGCGCATGCGGAGTGCGCAGCAGATAGAACATCTTCATTCAATCGCACACAAACGATCGGTGCGCACTGCGCAACGCGCTGTCCGCATGCGGAGTGCGCATCCACGGTGGTCTATCTACAATGCGCACTGCGCATCCCTTATCATATTATATAAATTTATGTTTTATTGTGACATACTATTGTCTCCGTATTGCATGGAGCCTTGCAGGTGAAAGGTAACCCGCCAAAATTGAAAAGAAAAAACATTTAAAATAGTATATTTCCTAACAAGTGCGGAAAGTGCCACTTTTCCGCACGCGATTGCTCCGCTACGCGTCGTTCAGCCAAGAAATCGAGTGTGGAAAAGACACTTTCCGCAAGAGTTAGGAACACTATTTTTTCTATACCTAAGCGTGCGGAAAAGTAAGACACTTTTCCGCACGCATTTACTTTCCGCACGCATTTTTAGTTTAGAAAGTGTCACTTTTCCGCACTAGTGCGGAAAAGTAGTGCGGAAAAGTGACACTTTCTAAACTAAAATGCGTGAGGAAAAGTGTACTTTTCCGCACGCTTGTAGAAAAAAGTATTATTTCGAAAAATTAGGACATAGAGATGATGATTTATTATTATTGTCAATACTAGATGATGTGGGGTGATGTGTAAACTTATTAAATGCCTAAAATACACCTTCAACGGGAATCTCCGCTGCGCACGGTGCGCACCAGTCGCCCCAGACGGACGGGTCGTAGACGCATGCGGAGTGCGCTGTAGATAGACCATCTACATTCAATCGTATACAAGCGATCGGTGCGCACTGCGCAGCGCGCACTCCGCATGCGGAGTGCGCTGTAGATAGACCGTAGCTTAAGATACACCAGAGCTTAAGGTGATCTATTTACAATGTGCACTTCGCATTCCTTCATCACATAAATTTTCATTCTATTGTTACGTGTATTTGTTGTTTACACTAAGAAAATAGGGTATGCCTTAGGCTACGACTCAGTCAGAAATGGGGTGGTTCTTTTTCTTCAATAAAAAAAACATTTATAACCTTAACGAATTACCAGTGGGGGCGCCAAGGAGTTTTAAACGGCCCTCATACCCTAAATTGTAAATTCAAGATGTGAAACTCCTAACAACTTCTTAAATTTGATAAATTAAACACCAAGAGAAAAATTACAATATATTATAGAGAATAGATATTTTAATATAATTATGGCCGGGGATACCAAGATAAAACAAATAGACTAGAATTAATTACATATCACTAACAATTGAGTGCACTCATATCTCTCGAGAGGGGGTGTGTCCTGGGGGTGTCTAAGCAGAAAAAAAAAGGATCACACTCCCCAAGTTCACCAGGTTTACCTTACTTCCAGATATCGACTAGGTATTATTAATATAAATACTTAAATTTTAAAACCAACACCTAACTTCCAATATGACACATTATGTTGGTAATTAAACAGGGCAACGTTCTGCAATGTTCTGATATTGGCATACATAAATAATAACAAACGAACACAAAATCAAATCATGTGGTACTTATCGAGAGTTCCTTGTCCTCACCACCGGCCGCTACACCTTTCTCGATGGTGGTTCCTCCGGTTTAGTTATTTCCTAGCAGCTAGGTACTCTGGTTACGGAGCATGGAGACTTTTCCATCAAAGCCCAGGGAGGAAAATCACGACAGCACCAACCCCTCGAGACAATACCAGGTGTGACAAACTTCCATAATCTGCAAACTTCATCCAAAGAAAAACGCCTAAAATTAACAAAGACCCGTGTGTGGCTTCCAGATAAAAAATAAAACAATTAATAGAAAGAAACTCACCTCCAATTATTCAACTCCCTAAAATAAAAAGTATCGCATCACCGACGTGACCCAGGCCAAAGTTTACCACACACTACATTCATAAAATTTAGAACCTATATATACTGAGCCAAAATTACATGAGAACCTAACACCCTCTTCACTTAATTAAAAAGAAGAGAAAAAAAGGCTTTGCTACTCCTCCGCAGGATCGATCTTAATGTCGCGAATGTGCCAAGTTCCAAGGGAACGACCAGAGCTCAAATCTGCAAGCTCATACACGTTTGTGGACAACTTCTTCAACACTCTACATTTTACGAACTTTTGGGCCAATTTAGCTGCATAATAGTCTGCAGCATCAGATAAGGTCTTATTCCTTTTCCACACAACCTGTCCAGAAACTAAAGATAATAGCCTTCTACGTAAGTTTTAGCGTTCAGCGCTGCTCCTGTAAGCTCTATTCAATTTTTCCTAAACCTCGGAACATAACTGCCGTACCTCCTCCACATGCGAAGCAAGGTCCTCCCGATTCCCCATCAGAATAGTTCCGTTATCTGGAAGCTCTTGACGACGTCTGTGTAACTTGCCCGACAAATACAACTCTCGACCAAAGTTGAGATATGCGGGGGTATAGCCTGTTGTTTCGTGGGTGGCAGTTCGAATACCAAAACCAACTTTAGCTAGATTTTCGTCCCAAGTACGGTGATCTCTGGAAATGTAAGACCGAATCATTGTTTTGATAACTCGATTTACCCTTTCGGTCGGGTTAGCAGAGGGGCTATATTGAGCATTAAAAATTATCCGACAGTCGTAGGACGAGCACATCTTTTGAAACACGCGGGACACGTACTGTTTACCATTATCGCACAGCAGCCTCTCTGGTACCCCATATACCAAAAACACGTCTTCTTCTAAGTGCTTCACAACCGCGGAGCTTAAAGCAGTCTTCAACGGAAACAGGAGACAATACTTGGTAAAAACATCGCACACTACAAGAATGTACCTATTCCTTTTATATGAGAGAGGAAGTGGGCCAATTATGTCTGTACAAATCACCTCCCAAGGTTTGGATACAACCCTAGCACTCATAACCCCATGTGGAAGTTTTTGTTCCGGGTTCTGGGACTTGCAACTGTCACAGTTCCTTACATATCGTAAAACATCAACAGACATCCTAGGCCAATAATACAACGACGATATTCGCTTTTTGGTCTTAAAATAACCCAAGTGACCTGCGTGGGGACCATCATGACACTCCTGTAAGGCAGCTCGCCTTAGATTTTTGGGAAGGACCAGTTTCCAGTCCTCTTCTACATCTAAAGTAGGACGACCAAAATTTATAAATTTATATACTTTGTCCTTTTTACGCACCATTTAGGGAATTTGTCGGGATTAGCATTAATATCTGAACGTAATTTAGTATACCACCTATCGTAATCAGCGGGAGTGACATCGACGACAGCATTAAACGCTCGAGAAAGTGCGTCCGGAACCAAATGTGAGCTACCCTTGCGGTGAGTTATCAAAAAATCGTAACTTTGCAACCTTAAAGCCCATCTCGCAAGGCGTCCTGAAGGATTTTGAAGCTTATGGAGCCAAAGAAGAGATGAGTGATCTGTTATAAGCGAAAACTTTGCCCCTTCGATGCAAGGTCTAAACTTCTCGACTCCCCATACGACTGCGAGGCACTCCAACTCCGTCGTTGAGTATTTGGCTTCCTGTGATGTCAAGGTTCTACTCGCATACGATATTACTTTTTCACCATCGTCGAATCTTTGATAAAGAACACAGCCCAATCCGATTTGGGACGCGTCTGTCTGCAAAATAAACTCTCTAGAAAAATCTGGACAGGACAATATAGGAGATGAAATCAAACACTGCTTAATATCTTGAAACGAAGATTCACATTCTTTAGTCCACATAAATTTTCGGTTCTTCCTTGTAAGTCGGGTTAAAGGAGCAATTCTAGACGCACAATTTTTTATAAACGACCTATACCAACTAACCATCCCAGTGAAGCGACGTACTTCCTTAACAGTCTTGGGGGTGGGGTATTTAACCATGCACTCAACTTTAGCCGGATTCGTGTGTAACCCTTCAGCTGTCACCACATATCCCAAGTATCTCAGTTCACTTTTCATAAATTCGCATTTATCCAGGTTAACGGTAAGCCCCGCGTCCAATAGCTTGGATAGAACTTTTTCAACAACCTCTAGATGTGACTGAAACTCCTCTGTAACGATGATTATATCGTCCAAATAAACAAAAACTGAGCCATCTAACTCTCCAAGGACAGTATCCACAACTCGTTGCCACGTAGCTGGCGCGTTATGCAACCCAAAAAGCATACGAACAAATTGGTAGAGACCACGCCCAGGAACGGTAAATGCTGTCTTTTCCTTGCTCCTTTCATCCAACGGAATTTGCCAATAAGCACTTTTTAGGTCTATGGACGAGATGAACTTGGCGTTGCGTAACCTATCCAGAATACTACTGACATAGGGCAAGGGGTACGCATCACGCCGAGTAATCTTGTCGACTTGCCGAAAGTCGACGCAAAACCTATATTCACCTGACTTTTTTTGGACCATCACAACTGGTGAACTCCATGCTGACATGGAAGGTTCTATTACCCCTAACGCTAACATTTTGTCAATTTCATCGTATATTATTTTTTGGATATATGGCGAAACTCGATAATATCGTTGCTTCATAGGCAGGCTCTCACCTGTATCTATAGTGTGGAAAACTCCCTTAGCGCAGCCTAGCCCTTGACCCATTCTACTGACATATTTCTTAACTAAATTATCTAGCGCAACTTTCCTGCTTGGACTGAACAATACACTACTTAGAGCAGTGGTACTACTTACTAGTGAATCACTTGTATCATTCCTAAACACCCAACTGCTGTTATTAAAACAAGAAACGATATCCATATCCCTCCAAAAATCAATTCCTAAGATAATATCCTCTTTTAAATCTAAAACTACTAAACATTCAAGTAACTTAACCCTACCGTTTCAATCTATAGGAAAATTTGCTATACCTAAAACACTACAATTATAACCATTTGCAAGAGATACCGAATATGAACAAGTGTCCAACGTTACATTTAATTTTCTTAGCTTCTCCCATCCGCTAATTCCTATACAAGTCTTGCAACATCCGCTATCCAGCAATCCCAACAACTGAACACCATAAATTGAGACCTTGAGATATGGACGAGGGTCCCCATTTACCGATATGAAAAGACTGCTAATCCGTACCCTCTTATATTCACCCTGCACAAACTTTTTCCATGCCTCCCAGGACTCATCAACCGGCTTGGTAGACAAAGCCATGATGGAGATCGACGACCGGTTTAACGGCGATCCCGTGGGCCGTTTTTTTAATTACACGGGCAATTGCATTTCGTCACATCCGGTCGACCACAACGGTAGCAAAATTTTTTCCTTCGTTCTGCTGTACACTTTGAAAAGCTATGCCCTTCAGTGCCGCAATTCCAACAAGCAATGGATACCAGCCGGGGTTGACCGCGTGAGGTAGTAGGAAAGTCCGATCTGCGTTCGTTTCTGGTATAGTGATAAGCTAAATCTGGCTCCAGCAAGCAGATTTTATTATTAGGCCCTCCCCTAGGCTTTGATGCTAGCTCCCGCGCGGCTTCTAGCCGTTTACAATTTTTCAGAAACTCCGCCACAGACATTATGTCCTCTAATCCCAAGCCGTGTATATAATAGGGCGCGATATTTCGTCTAAGTATTTTTAGTTGCTCGGAATCGGATGGCTTTTCGGAAAGACGATTAAATAAATTGACCCTACACGCAAAGTACTCGCCAACACGCTCATTAGCACCCTGAACTCTAGCTGGGATCTCATTCCATAAATCAGTTTCATAATCCAAAGGCAGAAACTCTTGACGAAATTCCTTTACAAACTCCTGCCAGCTAGAGATGCGCGAGCGCACAGAACGAAACCAAATTAGAGCTTTGCCTTTCAGTAAATCCACGACCGCCACGTACAGGTCAGAAGTTCCCCGAGACAATTTATACTCTTCTAAGCGTTCGATGAAAGCATTCACGCTTATACCATTGCGATCTCCCGAAAGAAAAAGATATGTCCCATTTATGAACAGGGGTAGTTCGATTATAAACCTGAGTGATGACTGCAGCCTGCGGTGTTGGAGGTACCAAGAGTGGCTCATTAAGCTGACTTTCTGGATTTTGCAAAATATTTTCGGGTTTAGATTCGTTAAACAATTTTTCATCAACATTACTTTCGATATCCGCGAGCTGTTTAAGTAAATTGGCCTTATTAGCTTTCAAATCGAGCTCACCTTCCAAGATATCGAGTCTACCTAGCCTCCCATACAAATGACGCAATTTGCACTCTATACAGGGTGATTCAGGAGGAAATGTCAATATTTTAGGTACGTATTCGGGGACCCAAAAAAAACATAAAAGTTCCTATAAACATGGGTCCTATTCCCGGCCGTTACCGAAATACAGGGGTAAACAACATTCAATTTAAGGTTTTTATTACATTATTTATAACAGGTAGGCTAGGTTTTGGGTGATTCAGGCGGAAATTCCTGTTGCTTAGCAATAGTAGACCTTAATCCTCTGGATTATTGTCTTTGGGGGTGGTTTAAATCATTGGTATATTCAAGTAAAGTAAACACTAGAGATGCATTACTCGATCGAATAATAAATGCAGCAGCAACTATAAGAAACAGGCCCGTATCCATTCATAGAGCGACCCGAGCTATTCACCAGAGAGCTGACTTATGTTTAGAAGTAAACGGTGGCATTTTTGAAAACTATAAAACCTAGCCTACCTGTTATAAATAATGTAATAAAAACCTTAAATTGAATGTTGTTTACCTCTGTATTTCGGTAACGGCCGGGAATAGGACCCATGTTTATAGGAACTTTTATGTTTATTTTGGGTCCCCGAATACGTACCTAAAATATTGACATTTCCTCCTGAATCACCCTGTATAACGTACCTCGCTTGAATTGGACCCTAACACTGCCCGAGATTCGACATAATTTATTAGTTCTACTATTTTAGAATTACAAATATTAATTTCTTCAACTTTATCCGGAGAAAATGTCTCACTTTTAACCAGAGTACCAAAAGCCTCATCTCGAGTAAGATACTTTAATTTGCTACGCAAGGCTCTAACAGTTTCAGTTTCCGTGTTAACTATTCCTCGAACTCTCAACTCATATTCCAATTCATCACGAGTCAGCCTAGAAGAATCCATTTTTATTTTGTTGTATTTTTAATTATTGGTATTCAAAATGAATTTTCCCTGTATTTGCAAATAAATCTCACCCGGTATCTCTTCAAATAAAAATGACAAAGCGGTATAGAAAACAGGGTACCCCCGATTATAAAAAAAATCACACATTATATGCCCGTGCGACTTAAAAAAACATAGCAAATAAAATAGAGTAAAACAAAGGCCAATATCAAACATACACCTAACAATAATATTAATAGATATGCATATTAACAAATACAAATCAATAGTTAACAAAGTTTTGCCCAAAATATATAAGATTTTAATATATACCAAAGCAACTACGAAATTAAAATAATGATCTTTTTATGTATGTACATACACTGGTAAAGCAATGGCAAGCAGAAAAAAACTTGGCCACCTAGAACAATTTTGCGGCCAGTAACCTGACTATTTAAGATATTAAAAATTTATTGTGATTTACAAAAAAAACGAAATGAAATGAAAATGAAATGTTACACAATGCCCCAAACGTTGAGCGCCAGAAATTTTCCCTGTTACGTGTATTTGTTGTTTACACTAAGAAAATAGGGTATGCCTTAGGCTACGACTCAGTCAGAGATGGGGTGGTTCTTTTTCTTCAATAAAAAAAACATTTATAACCTTAACGAATTACCAGTGGGGGCGCCAAGGAGTTTTAAACGGCTCTCATACCCTAAATTGTAAATTCAAGATGTGAAACTCCTAACAACTTCTTAAATTTGATAAATTAAACACCAAGAGAAAAATTACAATATATTATAGAGAATAGATATTTTAATATAATTATGGCCGGGGATACCAAGATAAAACAAATAGACTAGAATTAATTACATATCACTAACAATTGAGTGCACTCATATCTCTCGAGAGAGGGTGTGTCCTCGGGGTGTCTAAGCAGAAAAAAAAAGGAACACACTCCCCAAGTTCACCAGGTTTACCTTACTTCCAGATATCGACTAGGTATTATTAATATAAATACTTAAATTTTAAAACCAACACCTATCTTCCAATATGACACATTATGTTGGTAATTAAACAGGGCAACGTTCTGCAATGTTCTGATATTGGCATACATAAATAATAACAAACGAACACAAAATCAAATCATGTGGTACTTATCGAGAGTTCCTTGTCCTCACCACCGGCCGCTACACCTTTCTCGATGGTGGTTCCTCCGGTTTAGTTATTCCCTAGCAGCTAGGTACTCTGGTTCCGGAGCATGGAGACTTTTCCATCAAAGCCCAGGGAGGAAAATCACGACAGCACCAACCCCTCGAGACAATACCAGGTGTGACAAACTTCCATAATCTCCAAACTTCATCCAAAGAAAAACGCCTAAAATTAACATTATAAGACCCGTGTGTGGCTTCCAGATAAAAAATCAAACAATTAATAGAAAGAAACTCACCTCCAATTATTCAACTCCCTAAAATAACGGAGGCGTTTCACCCATCGGCAGGCCTTAGGTCCACGTGTTTCCCAATCCTCCTCTATCACCTATCGGAGTGTTTTTTCAGCTTCCTTCACCACTTTAGTACATCCGCATCGAAGATAAAGCTTAATTAACTCGGTTATGCAATAATATCCGCAAAGCGTGCAAAGAAATATCAAAAGTATCGCATCACCGACGTGACCCAGGCCAAAGTTTACCACACACTAAGTTTTAAACGACATTCGAAGGAGCGGTTCGTTTTTTTTTCTTCTATATGCCGGCCAAAAAAATGGACCTACATTCATAAAATTTAGAACCTATATATACAGAGCCAAAATTACATGAGAACGTGACACTATATTAATTAATTAAATAAATAATATTTTGAAAATTTTGGACAAACAGATGAAGATTTATTATTAATGTTAATATTAGACGAAGGGAGTGACAGTATTATTTAAAGGAAGAAATAATTAAGGAATTTTGGTGAAATAGTGACCATGAAAATATGTATCTATAACCTTGCTATAATACATCATGAACAAACTATATTTTAGTGCAAACTATTTATAATTAAAAAAATCTGACGCTCCCATAAAATACAATAATTATTGTATGATGCGGAAAATTTTAATAGCAATCTATACAATATCGTTTCCATTCGAACCTAAACAATAATTTACTAGCTTATATTCCATATAACAAAAGATGGGCTTGTCAACTTTTTATTGCGCAATTTGCAGCCAATTGAAACCATCCCATATTATCGAAATAAACGTTAGTAAGTATTGTTTATTATTATGTATATTAAATCATTCCTTTGTAGAAACGGCCGGATATCCCTGCGTTTATATTATACCGGAACTTCGAAACAGTTTTATTTTATATTGAAGCGTTTTTACATGCAAGGCCGTTTTGTCAGGTGTAATATTGTAATAGTGGGTGCCGCGTTTACCTGTTTTATTATTCTTTTGTTGCCTAATATGATAATTCGTTTTAATGGTCTGGGCTCTAGTAAAGCGCAGTAGTTTCATTCCACTGACTCTGAATAGATAATATGTGTATGGTATGAAAATATTAAATGAGGTATTATTACGGCGACAGCGTTTAGCATTACAATTGCCATTGTGAAAATATGCCTAATAACTAACTTTTCGGAACAAACATAAAGCAATACGTACTTAATGCATAACTTCTCAACAACAAACATAGGTGTACAGTGTCCGCCAAAAAGTTTGCACAATATAGGAAACTTATTTTTTCCGACATGGTTTTCGGTGTCAGTTTCTATCATTTATATAACCAAAAATGAGTGGATAATAATTAGTAGTCCTGTCATATTCGTAACACAGCCAATATATCGTTTAAATTTTTTGATTCCTAAAACGTATTATTATGTACAGGGTGGTTCATTATAAATTGACACCCCCCCTTAACTTGCTAGTTTTTGAGGTTAGAAAAAAAAGTTGTTTACAAAAGTTTTAGATACTAATACGAAGTTTTTTGTGACGCTATTGGACCGTGTACAGTGTGTTCTAGAAAGCCGTGGCGGACATAACTTATGTTTTTTAAATGGAACACCCTATATATTTTTGCATTTTTGAAATCTTCTCATCAAGGCAATTAAAATGATATTATACTTTGTGGCATTATCTTTTTCCGTTTTTAAAAAATTCCGTTTTCAAATTTTATACTAAATTTATTTAAATCGAATTTGTGGATCTCGTGATAAAAATAGATTATCGATGTAATAACAAAAAATATTCGTTTTAACAGAGAGTAATATAGAAATATTTTTCGTTATTACATTGATCGTCTATCTTTATCACGAGGTCCACAACTTCGAGTTAAATAAATTTAGTATAAAATTTGAATACGGAATTTTTTAAAAACGGAAAAAGATAATGCCACAAAGTATAATATCATTTTAATTGCCTTGATGAGAAGATTTCAAAAATGCAAAAATATATAGGGTGTTCCATTTAAAAAACATAAGTTATGCCCGCCACGGCTTTCTAGAACACACTGTACACGGTCCAATAGCGTCACAAAAAACTTCGTATTAGTATCTAAAACTTTTGTAAACAACTTTTTTTTCTAACCTCAAAAACTAGCAAGTTAAGGGGGGGTGTCAATTTATAATGAACCACCCTGTACATACCTATCTAAAATAGAGAAAAATATCACAAGGAGCAACAGTTGTTTAAAATCGCGTCAAGATGTCAAACACAACGTCCTAAGAGAATACTTTGTTTTTTTTTTTCATTTTTCGAAAATATTGTTTAAGTGTGTATTGATATTTTTGTGGCTTTTTTCAATACCTAATATTTAGGGTCCTGGATCCATTCTGGACAACTACTTTTAGTAATTTTTTTTGAAAAAAAAAGCCTAATATGATTTTCTAACTTTTAGCCTCGATTGTGGCATCGCAGGTGGCTTTGACTTTGGAGTAGGCAACTAATTTAGTAGGCGACAATGGCATCTATCTTTGGTAAAAATTTCGTTCTGGTCGGTTAAAAATTAAAGAAGTTATAAGGTTGTTTCACTCTTAAGTGAGACACTCTGCATATACAGCATGTCCATTTACTATTCCCTTCTTCGATTGTGGCTATACTTAAGGATAAAAAAAATCGGTTCGGGGGATCCAAATAAGGGAAGATGGAGCAAATTTTAAAAATAGTTTGGTATATACAGGGTGTTCCAAAAAAGTGTGCAGACAAAAATATATACAGGGTGAGTCACATCTAAAGGCAGAGCCGAAAACAAAAGGTAGAATTCGCTAAAATAAGCAAATATGCTTAATAAACATTAGCTCAAAAACGCTTGGTTCTCCATATACAGAGTGTTGAAACTTTTACAAATATTTTTAAATTTTTTTCTAGCCCGTTTAGGAATTATTTTATACATATTATGGGTTGTCATTTTGTGCAATAATTTGGCCCTGTTCAGATGAGCAGCGGCGTAGATACAAATAATTTTATTTAAAATGCCAGCATAATCACCTTGACACTAGTTTAAAAAATCCGAAATTACGAAGAAACTGTACCAGAAATAAAAAAAATACCAAGAGGCACTTTTTGTTCCAAATTAAATGGGCTATCCAAAAAAGGTTTTGGTTTTGCACAGGGCCGTACTACTTTTTTCTACAATTATTTACAGTAACTATTTGTACCTACGCCGCTGGTGATCGGAACGGGGTAAAATTATTCCACAAAATGGCAACCGTCCAGTGTATAATGTGTACCAAATTTGGTTGGAATTCCTAAATGGGATCCAAAGAAATTAAAAAAATATGTTATCTTTGTAAAAGTTTCAACACGCTGTATATGGAGAACCAAGCTTTTTTGGGCTAATGTTTATTAAGCATATGTGCTTATTTTAGTGAGTTCTACCTTGTGTTTTCGGCTCTGACTTTAGATGTGACTCTGTATTTTTTTAAATGGAATGACCCAATTTTTGTATCGCAAATGAAGCCTAAATTGTTCCCGCTTCCATCTGCGGCGTTGCCAAGTTATAACTTTTTTAAATTATTTTTTGCTAAATACCAACCCTTCATTAATATTGCTATATTTTTCTTGCGGCTTGATTTTTTCTCTTGAAACTTTGGTTGTGGATTTACACTTAACCATTTTATTAATGACTAAGAACCAAGTTGAAAATTTTTGTACAGGATGTTTCACTTTTTCCTCCAAAACTCCGACATTTTCAAACTTAATTTACTATTTTTTTAAAATGGAACGCCCTATATCTAACAATTCTATTGGATAAAGCATTCATTCAGCTTTAGTTTGATACCTAATACAGTACCTACCTCTATCTCTAGCAGTTTTTTCAAACTTTTTTACTTATTACATACATGCAAATTACTCGGGAATCAAACTTGTACTTATTTAAAAAGCTGCATATCAAAAAAGCGTTAGTACCAGTTACAATCTGTAGTTTACCATATTTTTGTATACTACACCTGCAATAGAATATTAAATTATAAAAAGTTAAAAGTTTTAGGAGAACTCATAGGTGGCCACGGTTTTGTTTCTGGTTTGGCATTTGGTAAATATTTCATTTGCTGCTTGTATTCTGTGTTCGTTGTTTAATTTCAAACAGCAAAAAGTTGTCACAAAATGAATTATTGTAAACAAGACTTGATAAGTATGATTTATGTAATTGGTGAATGTTTTGGAAATTGATTTTTGGCATCTCGAGTTTATGCCCAAAAATTCCAAGATAGAAGGCATCTTGATACCAGAATGCTGCAGAACTTAAAGGAGCGATTCGATCGCACAGGAAATGTTGCCTATGAAAACCAAACTAGAACAAAACCAGTTTTAAATGAAGAAAATCAGTTAGCGATCACATTGGCTGTTGTGGAACACCCTGAAATAAGTGTAAGACAACTGAGTCGGGATTTAGAAATAAAAAAGTCCTCAGTAGGACAATGCCTTAAGCGTAACAAATTTCACCCATACCCTTTGCAGTTATACCAGAAACTGGATTAATGAAAAAACTGCTAGAGACAGAGGTACTGTATTAGGTACCAAATTAAAGCTGAATGAATGCTCCAATAGAAATGTTAGATATAGGGTGTTCCACTTGAAAAAAAAAATAGTAAATTAAGTTTGAAAATGTCGGAGTTATGGCGGAAAAAGTGAAACATCCTGTACAAAAATTTTCAACTTGGTTCTTAGTCATTAATAAAATTGTTAAGTGTAAACCCACAACCAAAGTTTCAAGAGAAAAAATCAAGCCGCAAGAAAAATATAGCAATATTAATGACGGGTTGGTATTTAGCAAAAAATACTTTAAAAAAATTATAACTTGGCAAAGCCGCAGATGGAAGCGGAAATAATTTAGGGATGTATACTATACTTTGATAGGCTTCATTTGCAATAAAAAATCGGGCCATTCCATTTAAAAAAAATATTTTTTATTCGCCACACTTTTTTGGAACACCCTGTATATACCATACTAAATTTAAAATGTGCTCCATATTCCCTTATTTGGATCCCCCGAACCGATTTTTTTTTATCCTGAAAAGTATAGCCACAATCTAAGAAGGGAATAGTAAATGGACACGCTGTATAAATCATCTCAGTGCCATGACACCAAAATTTATTTGTGTAGAATACTTTGTTTTGAAGTATATTAAAAAAATAGCTAAGCAAAACCATGTCTTTGACTGTCTTTACCCCTCGTTTCAACTTTCCCGAGATAATGTTTGGCCTTTAACTCTAATTTGATATTATACGAGTAAGGCATAAAAAGTTTGGATTAGTTTATTGTATGCAAAATTTCATTTGCATATCTCTAAAAGTTTCAAAAATATTAAACGAAAACAATATTTAGAGTTCAATTTTAGCATACCCTCTATATGTCGAGAACTAAGCATTTTAGGACAGCAAGTGAGTACTATTCTCTAAAAACAACAGCTGTTGATATCTTGATATCCGTTGAAACTATAGGTAAATTAATAACCAGTATTATATTATGTATCCTTGTTTTCAGTATACGCACCCACCTTAATGGCCGGCAATAAGCTCTTAAAATTCTACCCATTTCTGTTCTAAAATTTACGTTCTGGTCGAACCCATTAATTTGGGCCGCCTTATCTTTGTCGAATCACAACGAATAATTCTTTCATTTTCATTTTTTGGGGCGAATTTGTGGGATCATTAAAGGATCGCGTTTATGTTTTATATAAAAATATTTCTTTGGTCTTAACTTTTCCGTATGCGGTATTTTATAATAAATTTTATGTCAATGGGGTTACAGGTTCCCTGTTTTTCTGCGGTCACAGAGGCTGCATCTTCTCGACAAACGTGATTTTTTCTGATATTGTTAATAAATAAAAAGAACTAATGCTGGAAACTGCATAGTTTCCGAAGCTCAGGGCACGATATAAGAATGAATGAAGTGCTTCCCATTTTATTGCTTTTATTCGTAATTTTTAGTTTTCCAAATCAAGCCTGTGTATGTGTACTGTGGAGCCTAGGTTAGGCTACACAGGCTACACCCACCGACGATGAGGAAACGGACTGAATCGGTTGAATAACAACAAAAGCATTTACAATACAGCAAACTAACTAATTTACATCAAATTGTGACTTAAAATTGCCAAATATATAATTTTCTAATAAAATATATAAGTTGAGAAAATGCATGAGCTCTGTACCTATTCAAAAATCAAGTTTTACATTACTTTATAAAATTTAAAAATATGAGGATGAAATGGAAGACATTGGTTTATATTAGGTGTGATAATGAAAGATATGTAATTTTGTTTAAGTGTTGAAATAAAATACCTATAATAGGTATTTTTGTATTCATGCATTCAACACATAGAAACAAAATAATATCATACATCCTTTTCCCAACAGTGTGCCTATATAAAAATCGCGCCGTCGTCGCTGACACCGACATATTATAACTCCGAATGTAGCCATAAATCTGAAGCGCCCAAATTAATTCCTCAACCCGGGATACAAACCGTTTGTTTATTTAAATAAATTACCTTTTTATGCGAGGGTGTGTTGTCGTCCTTGTTCATTAAGCTTAAAGAAATAATTCAAGGCGCTCAAAAATGGCCCCTCGCTCGCTTATACAACCCTTTCTTACTAAACAAGCTATCATTCTTATAAAAGAAGGGCCCAACCCTAAAATTCCCAGGGACGAGTGGCGTAATCCCCGGTGAACCTTTTCATCCAATTAAAATTTAAAGTTATAATGGCTTCGGGCTCAAAAATGTAAATGTTAATTCAGGGAATTATTTCAAAAGAAAGGCGGAGATTTTGGCTTAGGCGATGATAATTTAGGGCGGCAAAGTGAGCCGGAGGGACGGAGCTGCATTAGTGTTATTAACGTTTTATGGGTCTATATGTGTTATCTGGGAAATACTTGCTTATAAAAAACTCATTGATAAAATCATTCGGTTTTATTTTATTCTTAATGGCGGTATAGTGCACAGATATCTCGATTTTTTTCTCTTTGAGTTATTCTATGGTTTTTAATAAAATAAATTAGAAGAGTCATAAAAGCCGTGAGTGGAGGATTAGACGCAACCTCCGTCAAATCCCGACTACAACCATCAGAACTGGTCCAAGAATAATGACTGAGATTGAATCCGGATCCAACACTAGGTTATAATCGCCCAAATCTTACCATTTATATCATATCTATTCGCAAAAAGTCAGTATATTTTTGAGTATAAAACAATTGTTTTCTTGAGGCAATTGGCTATGATATGTTTTACAACATATCACTTAATATTTGGGTTGTAACTAATATAATATAAACAAAATTCTGCAAATGGTAAAATTTGAGAAACAGGTATCTTAAAGCCTACAAGGTTTCTAAAAGGTACAATAATTGCAAAAGAAGTTAAAGTTGCAATGACAAAAGTAAAACATTAAAACGACAAATTTAGTATTCGGACACCACTTGTATAATTCTGACTTATTTGTACCAAATTTTACTATTCGCTATTTGATTCTTTTTTGGCAACCAAAACTTTTATTTATTTGTTTAATGAGAATTAATTGAAAATTTCCTTTTTTCTTCGGTAGCTTGGCATTATAGTTGCCTATATCGTACCTTTGGTTATTTTGTATGCTATGTGGTTAATGTAGAGTCGAAAAGGTCAACAAATGCGACAAATGAACATTGTCCCAATCCCGATACATTGTTTGTGTATCGTGGTCCCAATGTATATAAGAAAATAGAAAACACGTACAGTTTGTTCAGCGAATGTTCGGCCCTACGTCTCAACTCCCATATATTATTTTTTACATTTTCCCAAGTCAATAACAAAAAACCCAGCAATTTCCCCTACCTACAAAAAAACACTCTTACAAGTTAAAAAATTAAAAATTCTCATTGAAACTAAAGAAAGAAAAGACCACACTTATCTTGATTTAAATGAAATTATCACATACAGTTTGTTCAGCCAATGTTCGGCCCTACGTCACAACTCCCGTCCTTGTCTTACTCCTGAATATACGATGGATATCGGTCGTATATTCACGAGTCAGACAAAGACGGGAGTTGAGACGTAGGGCCGAACATTCGCTGAACAAACTGTACGTATTTTCTATTTTCTTATATACATTGGGACCACGATACACAAACAATGTATCGGGATTGGGACAATGTTCATTTGTCGCATTTGTTGACCTTTTCGACTCTACATTAACCACATAGCATACAAAATAACCAAAGGTACGATATAGGCAACTATAATGCCAAACTACCGAAGAAAAAAGGAAATTTTCTATTAATTCTCATTAAACAAATAAATAAAAGTTTTGGTTGCCAAAAAATAATCAAATAGCGAATAGTAAAATTTGGTACAAATAAGTCAGAATTATACAAGTGGTTTCCGAATACTAAATTTGATGCCGATATTCCAAATTCGTCGCGACAATCCACTTGACTACCCCGTAATTCTAAAGAAAAAAAACTGGAGTTTTGTTGTACCTAACATCCAAAACAATTTCCACATTTCTTAATTTTTCGCTATTTACTAAAGTTGATTTTTTTTTCTAATTTATTTTTCGAATTATTGAAATATATTATTAAAATTCCTCTCCTACACACAATCAGGGAACACACTGTAGGTAACTAAACAAATTCTTCAGTTTAATGTATTTTTTAAATTGTAAATAGTAAAGTAAGTATGACAGTGTAAATCATTTGTTTTCGGAACACTCTGCAAAATTTTTCTAATAATTGAAGAGCTTGACAAACTGCCATTTTTGAGCCAAAATGACCTCTTTACAAAATCCAGTACATGCCAGTTTATAGGTGCAGAATTTTAATACACACTGTGAATAAAAACAGAATCACAGAAAACAGCAATGTTTTTCTGTGACCGAATGATTGTGACATTTTACCCATGTTCGAAGAAAAGTGGAATCCTTGTTCTATCAAATATTCAACAAATCAGTAACGTTGGGTCGGCAGGTGAAATCTTTAAATATTCAGGGATGATAAATTATTAGTTAGTTTTATTTAAGATCTGATGAGACAATTTTAAAAACAGGGTAGAATAAAGTGGTGCATTAATTTCTTGATTATTAACTTGTAAAATGACATATTTTTTTTGTGTTTTACGTAAGTATTTAATTTCTTGTTAAGAAAACATCCAGCAATAAAATAATCGTGAAATTAATGTCAGCGTCAGTTTCGTTCTGTTTTTAACTATTTGTGCCTGGTAATATTAACTTAAAGTTAGTAGCTTAAAGTAACTTCAAAATTAAAAGGAAAAAAATCCTGGGATATCTACCACGTCTATAGTTTCTTTATTAATTCATAATAATAAAACACGACGAACGTTTCGACTTAATCAAGACAAATCGTCCTCTGGTATAGTACAATATACAAACACAAAGTTCCAATTCTTTTCCGAAATTAATACACCACAAATGGTGAAAGTTTTGGAAACAATTTCAAACTATGTTTGTGACCTCAGACACACTAGATCAACAGGTATATAAAAAAAAATTCGCATAGTTAACAGTCGTGGATCTTAGTTTTAGCGTTTTGACACAACCTTCTCAAGCTTACAAGCCCTGTGCAAACATGTGGCAACGCCGCAGCGGGACGGTTCAACGGCTCTTTGAAGTATAGAGCAGTCTGCACTTTGCCTTAGTTTATCTTTTCTAATAGATGTCCAACCCTCTTTTTAATTATAATTAAATACATTTATGAACTTTGTTTCAATAATTGGGTACCTAAGTAAATAGGTACGTTTGTTTAACAAAGCAGTAACAAGTAACAAAATATACACAGAAGTATAAGTATTTATAATAAGTACGATTTCTGGTGTGGATAGTTACATTTTCGACAAATAATATGGTAAATTTTGGCAAATACAGGGGACTACATTTTCTTGTAAGTCGAATTTTTGTGAGAATTTTTCGCAAAGTAAGCCATCAGGCAAATGATTACCTATCTTCCCTTATGGTTAAATTTTCATAAAAATACAAACAACAAGCGAACAGAGAACAGCATGTTGTGAAGGAGAGTAATCTCTTCTGATTGAAATGGCAGTAAGCGTCAATTTCATAATAAATTCAACTAAATTATCTTTGGACTTTAACATTAGGTAAAGAAACTTTTGCAACAATACTATACAATGGTTGGATTGTTAGAAAGTTCCTTTAATTTGCCTATGCAGTTGGCCCTTAATCATTTTATTCTTAAATTTCCTCCTTTTGGAAAGCCTAAAAGTAATACAAGTTGACCGCTTATAACTAAGTTCTAGTTTCCCTCGACGGTTCTAGGCTTCTTATGAGGCTTGAAATTGTAAAGGAATGATTCTTCACTTCGAACTTTTAGAGAAATGTTTCATTTTTTCACAAGCAAAACAAATTTATAAAAAAGCTGTCGCCAGCACTTCGGGCTGTCTGTTTCCACCCAGAGACACACTGCATCGTCGTGGCAATCTGGCGACGATAGCGATACCCGCACTACACAAATTACTTCTGGAAAATTTCTTGTAAAATCAACTGACGGGCAGTGTCAGGGCACGCGACGTGGACCCGCATCCCTTGTTGCCAATTTTCTCTACTTCAGGGCTTCTCCTAGAGTCGGCTGTGGTTCTGATAGTTTTATTCGACGTAAATTAGCAATAAATGTCAAATAGAAATCATATATAAAGTTTAAAAAATTGAGATGCAGACTTTTCATAGACATCCAAATACAGATCAAGAGTTCCCGCCTCTCAAGAGCCCTTTTTTCTTCAGAAACCACCGACTTACGTGACCTGGCGCCCGTTTTCTGATTTTTCTCTAAAACTAAGTACTCTGACGAGGAAACGAATACAACCTAAAATTTTGTTGAGATTATACCTACATCATTTATGTTCCATACATTTTTTTCTTATATCCAGCCCTAATCTCACAAATATGGTTTAAAAAATTAGGATATGTTGCTAAAGTTAGGCAAAAACGAGTAAAGTGACAAAAAAAACTTGAAATACAGTAGCCCTAGAAAAATGTTACATGCAAATCAGATTTTTCTACACAAACCTGGTTAAAAGGACAACAAAATATGACACGAGAACATGTTATTATCACTACGGTGTGCTTTATATTCGAGTCTGTTTCCAAACTACTGCTTAGATAGAGCTCCCGGCGCTTTTTTTAAGTGGTTTCTCCGTAATAATAAAAAATTGTGTAGTCATATTTTTTGACCTTATAGCCAGGATTGTGTAGAAAAATCAGCTTTGCATGTAATATTTTTCTATGGCCTATGTATTTCAAGATATTTGTCACATTACTTGTTCGTGCCTATAATGTATAATTTAATAAAAAATATTTTTCTATTCGTTTTCCGCGCTAGAGTATTAAAGCCTGTTTTACATTGACAATTTTTTCATGAATTAATTCATGAATTAATTCACGACAAGTTCTATTTTACACTGATGAAGAAACTGATGAATTTTTTTGTCACCTTATGTCAGATTCTAGCGAATACCATCACAAGAGAATAAATAACAAAATATTTTTTTGTGCTGCGTTTCCCCTATGAGAACATATTTTCTAACCATATCCATCTTCATCCAAAGCATCTTTAACTACAGATTAAGTCTGGCTAGAAGAGTAGTTGAAAATGTGGAAAAAGTGCATACCATAACATTGGCATGTTGCACATTACATAATTTTTGAGACCC
Organism: Pseudeuparius sepicola; assembly: GCA_963920635.1. Classification (NCBI taxonomy): domain Eukaryota; kingdom Metazoa; phylum Arthropoda; class Insecta; order Coleoptera; family Anthribidae; genus Pseudeuparius; species Pseudeuparius sepicola. The sequence goes on along the minus strand of OY987299.1, from coordinate 42,731,420 downwards.
GAATGTCCTACTTCCATCCTAGAAGAGCTTGATAAAGACTATATATATTTCAATTTGGACTTTCTTACCAAGCATGCTCACCAAGCCATGCTTGCGTTGCTGCACAAGAGGAGTTTTGTGATTATTTTGTGAATGAGGGAGCTGAATACATAAATAAAACATATTGTAACATTTCACACACTTTTTATCTAAGTATATTACCTTTAAAACTATGTACTGTCTTCCTCGTCTAATGCCTCAAACAAAACCAGTATCAAAATATAACCTTCCTTGTGTTCAAATTTTCAATGGTACTCCTGAAGTTCACGCAAAACTTGACGGAAAATAGAAAATAGAACATGCTTCGTGAAGTAACTTCATGAAGAAATTCATGAAGAAATTCATGAAGAAATTGTCAGTGTAATACACGACTTTTTATAAAAATTTGTCCTTGAAGTGACTTCATGAATTAATTCATGAAAAAATTGTCAATGTAAAACAGGCATAACAGATTTTGAGAAAAATCAGAAAACGTGAGTCATGTCACGTAAGAGGGTGGTTTCTGAGGCAAAAGGGGATGAAGCACCCCCTCAGATGTGGGAACTCTTTTAATCTGTATTTTGATGTATATTAAGTGTCTGCCCCCAAATTTTTAAAATTTTATTTCTCCTAAAAACCTAATTAACAATTATAGTTTAAAAATATGTATTTATTTCCATTTGAGGAAAAACTAAACATTTTTATTTATAAAGCGAGCATGATTTTATTAAAGAACTGTTTTCATCTAGTGGTTAAAAAAAATCCGATTTTAATGGACAAGTATACTTAGGAATGAAAAATAATTTTTTGCCTTGGAATTTGTAAAACATGTCTAGATAATCACGAAACCCAACCAACAGATTTTTTTTTCCCATTAGTTTGCTCAAAAATTGAAAAAAACGGTCGCAAAAGTAGGGAATGTGACGTCACGATCCCTAATTTCAATAAGTACCTGCTATTTTCTTAGTACTTATTTCGTCTTTTTTTATATAACCAAGCATTCCCAGGCAAATTATTAGATTCAGTTTGTATGCGCCTGATCAGAAATAATCAAATTTCGTAGCATTTCAATGAAATATTTGGATTTTACTGATCCCATTCTGAACTTATTAGATGCCCCCTATAAAATATGACAGATGACATATTACTCAATGCTTTAAAGAAAATCGTCGGCAACGCCGCACTTTGCATATAACCTCACTTTCGCCCGCGGAACGCCGAAACCAAGGTTAATAACCTTAGTGAAAACTAAATAAATTCTATTCTCAGTTTTAAAAGAATCTTGCTGTGAATACTTTATTTTTTCGGTTTATAATGAAGACAAGATTTGTTAAAGCTTGTCCTGATAACTTGATAACGGGGAGCAAAACATGGAGAAATGAAGAGGTATGTTTGTTATTTGATTTGTATATTGTTTTAATATTGCTTAATGATGATGATATAGCTTAAATTCTGGTTTTAGGTAGACTAGAGAATAAATATTATGGTAACAATGTTATTGGAGACACGCAGAGGAAAGAACATAGCAATGAATGCATAATGCCCGGTTAAGGCAAAAATTACCCCCGAGCACAAAATTAATAAGAAAAATGTTAATGATACTGTGGTTAAAAATGAAGAAATTCAACTGAATAGTTGTGGAAGTAGGTATATTATGTTGTAATTACCCAACATAAGCAGATTAGTCCTAAATTATGCACATACCACGATGTACGAGGATCATACATCGTGGCACATACGTAGATACAGCTTTTTGTGCTTCTAGTTTAGTTGCTAGTACAGTAAAGAAATACTTATTGTGTATATACCTATAGTTAAGATATGGGGGAGGGGGCGTGGGGGTGTCGCACAGCCCAATGTTGAAATCGATTATCAAAACAAGAAATCATGCGTTTGTAAAAACGATCGTTGATATCTACATGTGAAAACCATGATTCAGAACTAATTTAAATAATCTAAAGTCAATGCAAGTTCGACAGCAGAGTTTCATTCGATATCAAGTGCTTGACCGTCAATTACTTTTTGCGGGTATTTTTTTCTTGTATGATCTAATGAAGTATTTAATTAATTAAGTCCGTAGTAGTACACTTTGTCGCATCCATTTTGATGCGGAAAGTTGTACTTTTCTGCACTAGTGACATTAACTTTGTCAACTAATAGAACTAAGCACGCTTGTAAAATTTTTGCACATATTAATGGGAAACTTATTTTAGATGAATGTAAGCTGACTTCCTGGAAATAGCGAAGAATCATGGACAACATCAGTAGATTGTTATATTGGAAAAAGTCAACACAAGTGCAATAAAAAAATATGAAGGTCTACCTTACAGGATTTAGTTGACAAAGACATACCGACATACCTCAATAATTATTATACATTGGAGTAGTATGACAGAAGATTTTTGGCAAAAATCAAAACATATTACAAGGAGGGACTGTCTGACATGTTAAAAAACGAAAAATGCCCTGTATCTCCAAAACGAATCAAGATTTTGAGATTCAACTGCTTTCCACTGCCCTCAAAAATCGAGCACAGTACACCTACCTACTCTTTGTCTATCTCTTCGCAGAATAGAAGAAACCCTCCAAAAAAACATCCAGTTTGTTGCACTCTGTGCATGCGACATGAAAACTATTATTTGATTTTGGAATATTTTCACTAAATTTAATAGATAACTTATTTGGGGTTTTGCCATAGAATGCAAAATAATGTTTTTTTTCTTGCAAATTAAAGAAATCTTAATTTTTGGCCGGCTGCTGCATTATATTTTTTTATTTTTAACTTCCATTAACCACAATCACAAAATATGCTTATGAAAATTTATTTTCCAGAAAAAATAGGTATATAATATGTATAGTGAAAAAATCCTAAAGAATTATGTCATTTTTTATGAGGATGCTTCGACAATCACAATATAATTTACCTAAATGGGTCTAAAATAGTTCAAGCTATGACAATAAAGTTTTTCGACTGAAAACTTGGCTTTATTGCGTTTTACATGTTATGTTTCTAACATCACCAAGAACTGGCACCTTCTCCAATATTCTAGCGTTACATTTTTGAACCGATGCAGGTCTAACTACTAATTTAATTCTGTAAGTAAGGGCTCATGAAATTAAAGTAATAAATTTTTTATATTCGGACCAGGTATGTGCTTGACGTCTAGAGGATTGACTTTTCTCAGTTTAGTTTATAACCAATCAATGCTGTTGATTAACACTAGCACAGAATAAATAGCTTCACGTCCATTCGCGTCCATAAAGACGTGTCAAAAATAAGCGAGCCTCCATTTCAATTTACAGGAAAATAACCAATAACTTGTACATAAATTTGGTCCTAATACAATCTCTTTGCAATGTGGATTAATGTAAAATCAAACAAAATGCACAATGTTTATCCCTTTAATAGATATTTCGCGTCAAAGCGAGCATTCTTTTGACACATGTCCTTATGGACGCTTCTGTTGTGAAGCTATTTATTCTGTGACACTAGGTATTGAGGCTAAAATATCATCAGTTTCTTCAAACAACTAGCAGTCGCTGGAATATACTTGATAACAAGTAAAAAATCGTTTGGCAGAGCCACTAATCTAAAATCGTCAGCTAAAATGTTACCCCTGGTTGGTTATTTATTGTCTTTAATATATCAGCAAGTCTAGATATCTAATTTGTGCAAGTTCAGTTAGGTACTTACGAATTGTGTCGTTTTATAGATAAAATCGACTTGTTTCCAATAAAAAAAAAGTTTTGTAAACCAACCAGCATAACGTCCGAATCATCAATACCAATACCTAGTGCTCCCAGCATTTTCCTCAGCAAAATAGAATGGCTCATTTCCGTCATGGATTATTAGAATGAATGGTGAAAATAGTTCAAATCATAAAAAATAAAAGCTTGTAAAACACGCGGGCCGCGGGATCCGATGTTCCGATTTGTGACGCCACAAAATAGGTTATGTTTATGTTCTCGCAGGCTGACGGCTTGGCATTGAGGTGCGGCGTTGCCAAACCTGGTGCCACGGCGGTAAATTTAGGGAAAAATAAAATCCAAGAGGTGGTTACGTATATTGAACTTTAAAAATTAATTGCGGCAAAACGGGGGCGAAAAAAAATTAAAAAAAATACAGCAAGTATATCTCACCCAATACTATCCGATGAGCAAATAAAAAAAAGTGGTGTATTAGTCCATTATTAGATTCGGCAAGGAAAAGCCGAAACAAAAAAAGGTAAATGACAATAATTATTTTATTATTTTTATAAATTTTTCTAATATTCTAACGGACCTTTCCAAACCATGACCAGCGAAAATAATAATATATTTTTAAAATTTTGTAATTTCAACCTGAAATCATAAAGTTTAAATTTCAAAACTAAAGGAACTCCCTAACCTTTAAAACTAGACCCATAATGCCCTATACCAAAAAGTATCTACTCTTTAAGGGCTTTCCAAACATAAAATTAGCGAGTAAACTTCGGATTTGCGTAAGTGAATCGACCGGTATGTCCTTCAGAACTTTATCTCAATGTCAGTCCAAAATTGTTAACTATGTCAAAATCTTATTTGGTTTTGGAGTAATACATTTCAAAAAGCGTTTAAAATAAAAAAAATCCTAACCTTTTAAGATAGACCCTTAATACCCTGTACCAAAAAAAACATACTCTCCAAGGGCTTTCTAAAAATGTGACAAAATACGGGGTGTTCCATTAAAAAAAACTTTGGGTCCCCACTAGTTATTGGATCACCCTGTATATTGGAAAATATTTTCGGAATGTAGTACTCATGTTTCTCTACAAGTTTTGTCTATACTTTTTTGTTCTATCAATGCAGAAGATATAGACCACCGCGGCCTACGTAACTCACCCTGTATATGGATGATAGTAATTGGATGCTCTACTAAACACCATTTAAGCAATTTGCGTCAAGTTTTCGAAACTTGCCGAAAATTAAATTTAAAACTGAGTCCTAGGAAATGCCAATTTTTCGGCAGTAACTTTTCTATAGGTCATAACATTACCAATAAGGGAATACTACAAGACAAAACAAAGTATAAGGTAATCGAGAAATATCCTACACCGGAAAATGCCGATGCGTTAAAACGATTTGTAGCATTTTGTGACTTGGAAAAATTCTTAGTTTTTATGGACCGGTGAGTGTGGAAACCATAGACTTATAAGCAATGGGAGATATAACTATTTACATTTTAAAGCAATCAGAGATCCTTTTGGTCTACTATTCATTTGGTTCCCCTGTAAATTCTCAGAGCGTGTGGTTGCCAGATTTTCGGTTATGTCCCCCAACCCCCTTTTCGCAGATATAAATGGGTACAGCTTATCTATTAATAATAACAGAAGAGCATATAAGCATTGTTAACCGAAGAATAATTGTTGCAAACGCAAACGCCGTAGGCATATATTTTGTGGCAAACTTGTTAAATGCTGTTTATTAATTTATGTATAATATTTTATGGAGATTAAACGACAACGCCCCTTAATTCCCACTAGACATATTTCATTGCGACGGGTACCAAACCTGCGTCGCCGTCATAAGATTTGTTTGCGACGTTTTTAATAGTCGGAATATTTCGATTTTCAAGCATTTTCAGGTTTTTACGTGTATTTTTTGCAAAAACGTGATATGAAAACTTTAAAAAATGGTGCGCCGGTGTCAGGTGTGCGGAAAGTTGAACTCTTTTAACTCGGAACCGCCTTTTCACTGGTATGTATTATTTTCGCTATTTTCACCATAATGTTTGGCCCTCTTCAGTAGCGTAGATAAGTAGGTAGTGGTAGTAGGTACTAAGTAGGTACTGATAAATATCCAAAGTTCTGCCTTTGCTTTATGTTGATTTGGTGCTTTTAGTTCGGCAGTTATTTGAAATAACAATTTGTTAATATTGGGAATATTTTGTAGGTTTCCCATGGATTCTGAAAGGAGAAAGGTGTGGTTTTCCGTTTTCCCTTGTCGGCTTAAATGAGAACCAGCGTTTACCAAAACACCCGGAAAATTGCTCGGATCATTGTCATCCATGCGAAATAGTTATAAAGGGAAATGGTCCCCGGTATGTTAAACCTGGAGCTGATCAAAAATTAACTGAGCGACCTACGGAATTCAGGTGAGATATAGTATGCATTTTTAAAGTAATAATAATAATAATTACTATAATAGAACAATAACAGAGCAATTCTGCAGGTTGCAAAACATTTCATTTGAGGAGTTGCTTACTTTGTCTGGGAGCACATCTGCTTCTAAAGATAGGTAAGTAAGCCACTTAAACACTATATCCATACATTAATGTAGTTTCATGAATGGAAAAAGTATATCTTCAAGCAAACAAAAAACGTTGCTCTTAAAAAATCGACTACTTATTGAAAAGTAATTAAGAAATGAAAATTAATTAATATTTATGTAATGTATTGAATCAGGGTCTTGTAAACTCAGTTTACAAGAAAAAAGCTGTGATGTCTGATAATATTTTTTTATTTAATGTTCAAAAATAGATAAATATAAGTATAAAAATGTTAAATAAAATATAATGCATTTTATTATTTTTGACTACATCAAAAATAGTTTTTTCAGTCACAGTACCTAAGTATATGACTTAGTCACTTTCGGGAACTTTCTTTAAACGCAGCAGGTCAAGCAACGACGTTGCTAAAAAATGCACATCAACAAATAATATAGCTCTTTGAGTGCAAGCGGAAAAAAGAATTTTGAAAATCAGTTAATAAAGTAAAAAAACGGAATTGACTCGAAAAGAAACACACTGCATATGAAATAGTGTTTTTTTATATCTATTTTCTCTGTGATATGTAGGTACTAAGTATATACAAATTTTATTTAATTATAGAGAGCTATTCAAAAAAATGGAAGCACAAGCTGAAGACGGAATACAATCCTCTTCGTCAGCTACAATTGCTGATTCTTAAACAGAGAAAGATATGCAGAAGCTATTGCAGATAAATTAGTTATTTATGCAACAAGGATGGAAACCACAACTATATTTTTGTACTAGAAATTGGCAATCAAGTAAAGATATATAATTATTTGACTATATTAGGTTTAAATTTAAACTTTTTTCTTGAAATCGGCAGTAAAGTGTCCCAAAATCGTCATTAAAAGCACAGGAATCGTACAATAATGTAGCCCATTATTGTACGAGTTTTTCAATAAGTAGGCCTTGGCGAGATGTAAACATCAAACGTCAGACGCGGAGAAATCGCCCGTCAAAAGTGACCAAATATTCAAAACCCGGCCGATAAAGGCCCATTTAACTTTTCGTACACATTGCGAAATTGTTTCCTATAGAAGCGCAATCCTTCAGTATACATATTTTAGTAAATTTGAATATCAATAGATTTGTTGTGTAGGCTGCACAATAACCAGCAGTTGGTTTTTCTGTCAGAAGGTGCCGTGTCTCATCATACTTGACCTAGGTAGAGCGATCGTCAAAGTCAAGCAACGCCGCGCGTAGTCGGTTCATGGACGGGTGATCCCTTGTTATTATTTTCTTGCCTAATAAAACATTTTTTTTCCGATTTCAAAAAAAATATAATACGTACCTCGGCACTGAAGTTCTTTTTAATACTCATGTGGTTTATTTGCCTCGGCCAGAGGCCTCGGCAACTAAATTCCACATGAGTCATAAAAAGTTTAATTTCAGTGCCTTGGTACATAAATAACTATTATTGCACATAGAAGACTGGCAAGTAGCGATTTTTCCTCTCCGGCGAGAAGAAGGAGAAATTTAGCAGTAGTACAAGAAACTGATGGAAAGCAAAGAAAACGAAGTCACACCCTACAAATGACTGTTAGAAGATTGAAAGCTCCGAATTACATCCCTACAATCTCTCCTGCGTTACTTAAAGAAAAAGTGTCTCATATCGGAGTCATCAGAATCCACAATAAAGGTAAAAGTGTTTTTGCCCTAGCGTGTTGTCATGTAACTTAATAATTCAAATGTAAGTATCTCTCAACCAATTACACTGTACAGGGTAGCCGAAATTGGAAGCTTTTGGGTTTTTTTTTCTCCTATTTGCCGAAAATATAAATATTTTCATTTCATTACAGGTATCAGTTTCGGGACCTGCCGTAGACGTCTTTGAAAGATTAGTAAAAGGACCTTCCACGCAAAGTATAATAATTCAAGATTCAAGTTTAAGGTCATTTGCACTGACATTGGCATTTTATTCAGCTAAGGCATATAATTTTGTGAGAAACCGTTCCTCACCGCATATAGAAACCTTGTCTAAATGGTACAGATCAATCGATGGCAGTCCAGGATTCACCAACGAAGCTCTTACAGCTTTAACTTTAAAACAAAAAGAGTCAATCAAGTCTTTGCTATGTAATCTTGCCGAATGAGATGTCAGTAAGGCGGCAGGTTGACTGCACAGGACAGAAATTTATCGGATACGTATATATTGGTACCAATATCGATGAAAATAGGTACTCTTCCTGAGGCCAGGGAACCATTAGTGTTTATGATCGTGGCTTTAAATGGCTTTATTATCAATTTAATAATAATAATAATTCTCACCCTCACAGTACCTGTACCCCAAAAGCACATTAATGCTATAGTGCAGAGGAGGGGAGCAATTACTATTATTTCGTCTTCATTGCCTTTTGCAAAAACCATAGCAGTTCTAGGGCACTGTAGGCCAATAAGGAAATCTGACAAATATGAATATAATAATTAAAAATCACAAAAAAGATATAAAACCAGAAACATATTAAATTTTATGTTGAAATAATAAATTAATTTTTAGTTAAGTAAATAATATTGATAATTATAATTAATTACATGATATATTTTCATAACAGATATTTCCTGAGAACAAAATATTGGATATTAGATTGATGTAGGAATTTGTTTTATTTCCATATCGTAAAATAATTGCTAACTAATTTACAGTATTTTGCACAATAGCATTATAAAACATTGTTATTATGATGCCAGTTAAAAAATCCTTCGTAATATATTGCTTACCTTCGTCACAGAAAAACCTTTGTGGAACCAATGATCTGTATAATATATGTTATATTATGTTATATTCGCTGTATTTTATATCCGCAATAGTTTTTCTAAATAAACGATTGTAAAGTAACAGTAAGTGTTTCTTATTTCCTATTTTTTACTGAAAAAATTAATATGTTGTAATATTAAAGTCAAAATATTATCTAAAATTTTTTTAATGATAACTCGGTTTATTTTGCGTTTATTATTGGTTAATGCCTAGATATACTCCAACCAGTATAACAAAAATCATAAAAATATAATGTTTGTTCCCAACTAATTTTATTATTTTTTAAAAATCTTTCGCCACTGGCGTATTAAATATCTGGTCGGAATTGTGTCAACCACAAAATATTTCTGGAGGAATTCAACTTCGAAATACAATATATCAAAGGAAAAGACAACTATGGAGAATGGACAATAAAATAAAATTGAGAACGGATAGTAAAATCTTTAAATGAGCACCAGCGAAAAATTAAAGGAAATTGGACAAAAACATTGAAAAATTTGAGAATCGTCTTATACGAAAATAAAATACTAATAAAAACCATGCAAGAGAAAAAAATGCTAATTGGAAAGTTCCACGATGATCCAATTATGGTCACTGTGGACAGAAACGTCTGATAAAAAAACTCAAACTATATTATAAATGGAAAAATATGTCAAAAAATTAAAATCAAAAGTAAGGAACCAATGGTAGTTACCCCCACCCCCCACACATCGTTCTACATTGTTTCAATTGATACTATCGGTCCTTTTCCCAAAAGTTTCCACGGCAATTGCTATGCTGTGACGATACAGTGTGAATTAACAAAATATATTTTGTGATGAAAATATATATTGTCATGAAACCAATAGCTGACAAATCGGCTGTTGCTGGAACTAAGGCCATAGTGGAACATTTCATTTTAATATGGAATAATGCATGAAATAAAAACAGATTTAGGTACTGAATACAAAAACCAAATATTTAAAAACATTTGCAAATTGTTAAACATAAATCATGCCACTTCCACACCTTATCATATCGTCCAAGTATTGGCGGCTGTGAAAGGAATCATACACTGAAAGAATTCCGCCAAGTGAGTTGTTTTGCTAAGATTTTTTTGCTGCGGTAGGTAGATATTTTGCGGTAAGTAGCTAAATTGCTGTGGCAAGTAAACATGTTTTGCTAAAACTTCTTTGCTGCCACAGCAAAATTTTTACTTGCGGTTATGTGGATGGGTCCCTAGAAATGTCTTTTAGTTAGCGCACACTTACTTATCTGAAGCCAGTCGTTTAGTTACCACAGGTGAGTGCAGTCTGATAAAATACACTCAGCTGTGGTAATTCAACTACTCATTTGCAGCTAGTGAGCCCTCACTTACAACTTACAACAAGTGAATTGATTTGCTGAGACTAAGGGAAGTTGTAAGTGCGCTTGCGCTATCCGGCACGTTAGTGCTTGCTATAGGTGGCCCCGCCGCAGTCATCGCACAGTCGTTGGTCCGTGTTAATCGTATTGATCGTCTAGACGTCTAGACCTAGACGGCCGTGGCTTCTTCGTTTTTCGTGTTGGGAGTGACGGAAAATGACACAATTTAAATTACTATTAATAGAAGTATGGGGTTTGGGATGGTTGGGACATTACATTGCCGTCTTTGAAGATAAGTAAAAATTAAGATTTTAATACTTAATGTCCGCTTGGTATAGCACATTTTCATTAGGTATGTTATACATAATCTACACCAAACTGAATTGGGACAGCTAGAAAACGGGATCTTGTATTGTAGCACAGATTGTAGTAATGAATGTAAAATTTAAAATTGATGGATATAATATTATCTACACTTGTACATAAGTAGGTATATCTATAAGACATAGCTAGTTTTATTTTATTTTATTTTGTCGGCTTTGCAATTATATTTTAGTTATTTGGGTTAATATTAAGTTGCTCTTTATAATAATTTCTATAGGTGGTTGTGTAGGAGCAGCCAATGATTGGATACCGCCACCTTTTTGTATAATATATGTGTCAACAAAGTGACATCTGTGGACCGATGACCAAACTATTCAAACTTACTTCTACTGAATCATAACAAATAAAGATAACATTATACAAAATACAGGGGATACAGCACCAGCCACAGGCTGGGGGTCAGTAAGCCTCGCTTATTAGCAGCTACTCGATCACTGACCACCCTCGGTGGTCTGACCTGGCAATGGATCCCGCTTAAATAGCCTCCTTGTTCAGGTCGGGCTCCGAGGGGCAGACGACAGCGCCCCTGGTCACTGTTGAAGACGTCAGTGGGTCAGTAGCGGCACCCCGCCGTCGCGTCGGGTCAAGGGCGCAGCTCGCGTCCCGGTCACTTCCACGTACTATCGGTCGCGTCGGTCCACAGTCCGCGCTACCTCCGCCATGGTCCAGATACTGTTAGAGGCATATCTGTGAGTGCAAGAATAAACATCACCCTAGTTCGTACCTGCTGTCTTTCTTCTGCGCTTGGCGACTCCCGCACCCAGTGATCCCGGCAAGCTGTGAGGGTTAATCCAACCCTCCGGCACACACAAGTAGTGCGTCACATGGTAAAGGCTCCGTGTGAAGGCACTCAGTTGTGACACGTGGTGGAGGCGCGCAGTCTTCAAGCTGCACCACGCGTCTCCCACGTAAACTTGTGTGACAATATGCATGCTTATAATGTAATTTGGAATGATGTATATAAAGGCATTATTATTATTAACTATGTTGGGAATCAGGAACCTTTGTCATTTAGAAAATACTTCTTTTGCTTAACTCTACACACCAAAACTTTGTTTTTTTTTGCTAACCATCATCAGGAGATTATTAAGTCTTAATCATCTCCTGATGATGCTAAACATGGTTAGCGAAACGCGCGTCGAGTGCAATAAACATAGTTTTGGTGTGTGGAGTTAAGCAAAAGAAGTATAAAACTCATTAGCAATAGCTAATATATTTGCTGGAGTAGGAAAGCAATTCAGTTACCATTACTGACTGGACTTATTTAGGGGAAAGGAGTCGAATGTCGATCAGCGGCTAATATCGATCATCTCAATTTCAGGCAACCCTACAAACCTACAGATTGATAGAATATGTGCTGCCATCTCTTAAGGTAGATGCGAATTACCAATAGGGGCAACGGGCAGTTTCTTTGTAATGCTGAAAGTGTATGCGCGTAAACAGTTTTTGTGCAGATTTTTTGTTATTTCTTCGGTGCATCGAATAAGGTATGTACTTGAAACAGTTCGGAAATCCTAGTCTACTTAAGTCCTAATAGTTGCATAGTACCCCAAGGTATTCTACAGTGGGTTTGCAAAAATTTTACTTTTCGAGTCTAGGAGTTGTTTATGTCAAAACAATGGCGTCCTCGTAGCGGGTAATATCGGTCGGCAGGATCGGTATTACCCGCCCGTGATCGATTTTGCCCTCATTGCTTTTTAGTCTTTGCAGGTGCCCCAAAAAAATATACTCGTAAAACAAACCGCTCTGCATGGTCAGAGGAAGGTATGAAGCGGGCTGTCAAAGCAGTTGACCAACAGACACACTCCATTAGAAAGGCAGCGCAATTAAATGGGGTGCCATATTCTACATTATGCGACCGATTAAAAAACAAATATCCCAGTAAAAAACTAAAATTAGGAAGGAAGCCTGTGTTAAATGACGACCAGGAAACAGAACTGGCCAATCACATTTTAAAGTTGTCAAACAAGTAAAGAATAGGTTCAAACCTAAACCGAAACATGATGAAGAACCTATACGGAAGAGAACGACTTATGTCCAATATGCTTGGAAACTGGGACAGCAGATTAACTGTGGTGGCGCTGTAGATCATGTGGTACCTGGCTCCATGCTTCCTGTTCTGCGGTATCTCTGCCAGAAGACCTGAATTCGTGTGAAGCCTGCGAATAGGCATTGATCGAAATTACCCTCCTATATGATCGATATTAGTCGACCATAGGTGGATAATATCGATCAAGGTAGTGTTTTTTTTATACTCTCAAATTTCTTTTTGATTAAAATACACAGGATTTATTTGTGTTTTTATGTTTATGAGATAATAATGTTTACGTTCAATACAAAAAATATCAGTATTTTGTGAAAGTGTTGCTTTTCTCTTACATCATCTTTTAAGTGATCGATATTCGACCCCTTTCCCCTACAGCAACAAAAATTAATACAACCACAAATAAATTATTTGCTATAATACAAGAGTGATCCTATAGTGATTTTCAACAAATCTGATTACTTACTGCAATTGAGTTGTCTTTAGCAAAGCGTGCTTTGCTGCGGTAGCAAAGTAACTCACTCGGGCCTATTATTTAGTGCAGATATTTTTCTGCGGTAATTGAGTTCTTACTAACCGTAGCAAAGTAATTCTTTCAGTGTAGAGTTTGCAATCAATATACGTACGAATCTACATTGACAGTCACTCAGACTGGGAAAATTGAGTCAAATATTACACGTTCTGTTATAATACCACCCCCAGTTCTTATTACCACAATTTTACACCATTTGAACTACGAGTAGCGTATGGCAAAAATGGAAATTTACCTGTGACCCTCTGTCAAGGAGGAGTAGAACCACAGAAATATATTTTCTGTGGTAGAACCAATCTATAACATTGAAGCGTACGATCAGGAATTGCGTTATATAGGTTGCAAAAGGCGCATTAGCATGCAAATAAATTCTTAGAAAAATCTAAACTACAGAGGAAACAGAGATACGACAATAAGTCAAAAATGATGCAAGTAGAAGTAGGAGATCAGGTAATCATGTCGAATGAAAGAAGAACAAAGTTTGACCCTTGGTATCGAGGTCCATTTACTGTTATTTCTGTTGATGGAGTGAAGTGTACGACATTAAAAGGTAAAAATAAGAAAAATTTACGTTTCTCAAAAACAGATTGCAATTCGATAATAATTCTACCGAAATATACTCATTGATCTATCAAATTGAATTTAAAAATAAAATTATTATTAGCTCATGAATATCAAATATCTGTGTCATTAGGTTAAGTTCAAGTGTGCACTATATACTATAATATTGTTAGTAGAAGACATAAGCGTAATCCAAACTTATATTTAAAGTCGGTAAGTTTGTTTTTGGTTTTACTTTAGGTTCAATTATTCACCGTTATTCTATTGTTGCTGGATGTTAACGTGCCAATCGAATCAAATGTCCCTCACTGATGGCCACAATGAGGTCCATTCCCTTCAAAAGGGAGGTGTAGTACACATCGATAACTTGCAAATTGGTAGGTATTGGGGACAAAGTTGCAGCAATGAAATAATGCTGATATAGATTAAGAAATATTAAAACAATAAGGTAACTAGGTTGAGGGAAGCAACGACACGTCTGTTATGTTCAATATGTAAAGACACCAGCATGTAATAAACCCAAAGAATGGATTTACACTGGTTTCACTAATCAACTCCTTCACACAGCGACCGGCGACATTTAAAAAATGTTGGTCCACATTTACGGTGCAACCTGTACAATTATTATACAATCCATAAGGCAGCCTTTCCAAATCCAGATAATTGTATTGCAACCTTTATATTATATAAACTTTTGAGAAAATGAGAGAAATAATAGGAAGGACGGACCTTTCGCGCGAAGCCTCCGCCAACGCCTAAAGATATTTTTGGCCAAAACTTCCTTTTAACGGGAGACCCAATTATGTCGGAAACGGACAGTTGGTTATTATCGTAGCTCCGTCTTTGCCTGCTAGGGGGAGTTCAGCCTGTGTAGTGTTTAAGGGATCCGACCCCGGTCGTGAGTGTGCGGTTGAGTTTCGTCTGCAGGAACACATAAGCAATTTGTTGCAGGAGACAGTGGTTATCTAATCTCTACAGGAGCTTATGCTGTTCAGTACGACTGAGTTTATCACTAATTGGCTTTCCGCCACATGTTATAATCTGACACAGGACAAAATTGTCGCTAATAGAGCTTTCGCTCCCGAGTTACGACGTCTTCATTACGAATGAAGGAATTTGGTACGTAGATATCTGCCGTCAATGAAGATAATGGATTATGCTCATCCTGAAAATAGAAAAGGGAGCTTACCTATTTCAATTATTGAGATTTTTGCCCGGTTAGCTTAGAATTATTCACTTTGATGTTCTTGAATCAATAGTATGTGTAAAACAATTGTTCCCCAAACGTCACCTGCTATTACCTAAATAATTTAAGAAACAATATTTTTGAATAATCTGTTACAGTTACAATCGAAAATTTGGTCGTGTATTTACCTCGATAATCGTGTAATGAAGAATAATTGAATTGTGAGGTTAAGTTATACCACAGAATAAATAGCTTCACAACAGAAGCGCCCATAAAGACATGTGTCAAAAGGATGCTCGCTTTGACGCGAAATATTTTATAAAGGGATAAACATCGTGCATTTTATTTGATTTTACATTAATCCACATTGCAAAGAGATTGTATTAGGACCAAATTTATGTATAAGTTAGTGGTTATTTTTCTGTAAATTGAAATGGAGGCTCGCTTATTTTTGACACATGTCTTTATGGACGCTTCTGTGGTTATACAAAAAATTTTAAATTTATAAAAAAATAATAAAATCTTTTGAACTTACTGGTGGTCGTTAGTTCAGTTACAGAGATAAAAATGGACGTTAACTGAAGTGATCTTTTGAAACTTCTAGAGTCATAGTATGTACATTTATCACCCCGCTGATTAAGATAACTTTTTTTAACTTTCAAAGATCTGAAGATGCAAAACGTATGGATTTTGCCAAACCTGTAATCCGCCAATAACGATGTTTTATTCGAAAATAAAGTCTAAATTCCCTTATAACCCTTCACACTAAACGATAATTATGACAAACTTAATATTGTAACGAAAAATGCCTCTAAAGTTGTTATATCAGCTTTGAATGAACATGTATGCACTATTTTCTAACCGTATCAAAGATTTAGCAGATAAATTTTAAGAATGAGTATTTTTTCCGTCACATTTTTGTTGGCCTGAGGCCCCCAGGGCCCCATTTTCTTTTAGTTTCCATTGTTTTCTCTGCAGAGCTTTCATCAGTTTCTAGAAATTTGCTAGAACTTTGACTTGTGCATCTGTCATTGGCCAGGAATATTCTAGAGTAGTCTCCAGGCTTCCATTTGAATATATAAGCCCTGGGAATTGGGCCTGAAGTAAGTAGTAGTATAACGCGATTTTAGTGCGACTTTCTGGAGCTCAGAGAATATTCTTGGTCAGTGACAGTATCTGACAAGTTTATTTGTGATTTGTGAAGGCTAAACAATAAAGGTGGTAACCGAGGCAACGAGTTTGGACTGTGATTGTTGAAATACAGTACATTTGCCGTCAGAAGTGCGATTTTAAGAAGACCCCGAGGTGAATGCCCACAACCAGAAAACAAACCGTAATGGAGATGGAAAAGTTGATAGAAATGTTTACAAAGAAATTTGACGAAATGGACAAGAAACATGAAGAAAGAGAAAAGAAACAAGAAGAATTGATAAAGAATCTTCAAGAAGAAATGAAGAATTAATTAAAGAAGAACGAAGAAGAAATGAAGAAAGGCGCAAGAGTGAAGAAGAAAAGGAAGAAGACAGGCAAAAGAGGGAAGAATAAAGGGACATGAAGCAAGAAAAACTGAGGAGTGACCTCAACACAAAATTTGAAGAAGCCAGCAGGAAGTTTGAAGAAACAACAACACGACTAGAAACCCAAATGAAAACCATTCAGATGGAGATGCAGGAAGATCTAAAAATAGAGTTGCAAAAGAAGATTACAGAGTTTTAAGTAGTCGTTGAAGAAGAAGTAACACAAATGAAGAATGAAGTACGAACGGAAGTCGGAGAAATGAAAAATGAGCTACAAAGTGAACTTGGTAAAATAAAAACAAAATTTGAGACCACGGAAGAAAGAATGGAACAGCTGGAGGTTAAGATGATGCAGCTACAAATGTAATGTAATATGTAATAATGTATCCGTTGTTACAAAGATCCGAATAAAAATATAGAAGAACTGCAAGGGCAAATTGTCGAACGGATACATTTTTTGAATAACAATCAAGACATAATATTAACAAGTATTAATAATTTGAAAAAGATATATCGCTCATGCCTGCAAGTGAACGGATTACAATTCGAAAAGTTCTTATGAAAAATATTGTTATTGTTATACTTTCTTATATATTTGTTTGTGTAGTAAAATTTATATGCTTTTCTGTTGTGTTTTTGTGATTTTTTCTCTTGCGACAAATAAAAATATTCTTAAATGTGTTAGTTCTAGTTTCATGGCCACCTTAGTTTTTGTGTAATCCTGTTTTAAAATGCAATTTTCTACGACAAAAGTTCTATAAAACATATTAAATATATACATCTTTGTAATCGGAATGAAGCGTAGAATCTAAAAATTCAATAACATACAGGGTGTTCCATTTAAAAAAACACAAGGTAGGTCTCTATCTTGAAAACGCGATGTTCGATTTTCTTTATGAAAACGGCGTTGGAAAGTTGAGACAATTTTCTACAACTTTCATATAAATCACTTTTTCCTCTGGTCAAAAATAAGAAAGTTAAGGGGGATCTCCAATATTTCGTGAACACCCTGTACCTATTTTTGAGAAACATAAAATAATTTATTTTTTAGAAAAAACAAAAACAAAACATTTTTTACCCAAACAAAATAAGAAACAAACTGAAATAATAAACATAACAAAAGAAAAACAAAACCAAAATAATCAATAATTCTTTAGATTAAAAAATAATGTATGTACCTACTTATCACAAAATAAAATCATATTTTCTCTTCTTCATATTTATGGGTACATTGCGGTGTATATTTAATGGGGCTAAATTACTTAGTCTGTCTTGGACCATATTGGTACGTAACCAAGTTTTAATTCTTTTAAGTGAAGAAAAATTTATTTCCACCGATGCATTGCTTAACGGGAAACTGGCAAATATGCTCAAAAATTTTCTTGCCGTTGCCGCGATGCGACTTCGTACTGGTGTTGCCAGAACAAGCTTTATTGAGAAACTGAGGAAAATATACTAAAAACGCTCTTATTTAATTGTACACTAGATTATGACAGGTAAATATTTCATGACCCTAGAATTCCCTAAAAGGCGGCCATATTGATATTATTGATAGGTGACAGAGGACAAGGCCGTAATCAACAGAATTCACATTTTACACACACGAATCCTAAATTTAAATAGATAGAAATTAACATTAAACTGTGTTTTTAATTAGAATAGCTGTATTAGTTATCAAGGATCCCTAAACTTAAAGACATAAAATTGCCTTATAATGTTTTGCCTGCGTATCGTAGGTACTGATTTCATGAGAAATGAGGATTTCTGCCCCGATTAGTTTGTCGAAACAACTCGAAGGTGCGTGTCACTGTAAAAACAGAAACGGCATCCCGCCATATGCAGAGACTGCCTCGGTCGAGCGTAAAGTCCAACTTTGCCCCTTCCTGGGGTTCTTTATTCTCAAAGACTGATATAAATATTTCAGTCAACGCCCATACGCATCACTGTTAATTATTTTAGAATGGCCCCAAATATTGCTATATTCCTCATTATGGTGTATCTTTAGGTATTATGAATCTTCATAACAGTGATAAATTTATTATAGTCTTCCACTCGGCAGAATAACCGCGGGACAGGAGGGAAGAACGAGCAAAAAACGATTGAATACGATCACAGATTGTGCAGATTGTGTAGACATAGGCGCAGATGATAGTTTCGGATTCCAAGATGCCAACACTTTATAATTGCTGAATAATAATCTGTTTATTTTGGTTTTTCTCGGCGGATATACCCTTGTTTGGCATTTGACACAAACTCCCTTACATTGTCTACACTCTGTTCATCGAATGTTCATACCGTCCTTGTCTTACTCATGAATATACGATGTACAGTTTGTTCAGCGAATGTTCGGCCCTACGTCACAACTCCCGTCCTTGTCTTACTCATGACTCATGACTATACGACGGATATCGGTCGTATATTCACGAGTCAGACAAGGTATGAACATTCATTAATTAGAGTTTATGTAATATTTTTTATGGGTTCGGCCTCCCAGGACCATTTGCCCAGCTTCGGGGACAAACACAAACATCCAGGGCACTCACCGCGGTGGGAATCGTACCCACGACATACGATTTCAAAACGTGAGTCTAACCCAAAGACCCACTCGTACACCGCTGCCCCCTTTATGTAATATTTTCCCGCGTCCACTCGTTTTATCGACAATATATCTATGTTGTCATGCACCTTCTACACCTCTAGACCTCTGCCCGAACGCCCATACACATTGGGTTCAAACACGTGCGAATTCATACTTGTATGCATCCACACCCAAGGAGACAGTGTGGATGTGGATAAATACTTTTCACGTTAAAAGTTTTCAACGTTCGTATGTTCTTGTCCGCATTCTTTCACAGTCGTCCTTTAATTTGGTGAACAATATCACCCATTTAATCATCTGCACAAGTAGGCCGCATTTCTCACTGCGACCGTCCTGTTTCCTGTTGCACTCCGCAAATGAGCGTCTCTACTTACCATATTAATAAACTGAAGGGCAAGTGGGGTCCCGTCCGGTGTCCGGAGGGAAGAAGAAAGAAGGGGTGCGTGGGCGTCGATGGGCGCCCCCTCCGGCGGTGCCCAGCTCCCGCCAGATGTCCACGTGCCGGGCAATCAATGAGGCGAACAGCTGCCGGATCGCACGGCCAGCAGCAATGAAATCTAGATGGCGACGGCGCCGCAATTAAAACTGGCCCATATGGCATAAATTTGCCCGGGGCCGCGGTTCCCTGTAGGTAAACGAGGTAACTCTACAAGTTCGCAGGTGCCCCGGCGCGATTTTACACATAATGCCGGAGTTGTATGTTAATATGAAGCGCGCGGAAATAAGTCATTTGTCAGATGATATAATGCGGCCCGCTCTGCCCTGCCCCGCCCGGTACAGCTGTACGGGGTCGGGATGACTCGCCGATAAGAAGTTAAGTATATAAATTATGGTTGGTCAGATTAAAATATTTGGATAGCCGTGGAAGGTGGTGCATAATTAACTGATAATTGTAAAGCGTTGAGTGAAAGATTTAATAAGAGGTTCAAATCGGACACATAATTTTCAGTCATTAACGTAGGGGTGGCCCACGGCCAATAATAATAATTTAATATACTTGCCTAAAAAGATAAAGTAAAACGTAGTATATAACGAAATATATAAATCGATTTTAATTTCTAACGGAATTTATAGTTTTCGTTTAGGCAACGCTCAAGCATTCGAAAACTGCTCCGCCTCTCTTTAATTTTAAACATTTATACCTAATAAGTACAGCAGAATACATTTAAAAGAATTTTTGATCACTATGGACAAAACGTTATTCCGGTTGATTGACTTTACAACTTCTATAACTTTAAATCTGTAGATATAGGTACTTCATAATATCATATATAGATATTATGTTGGAAGTCGTTAAGGAACTATTCTAAAACTACTTTAAAGCTTTTTTAACACCGATTTTTTTCTTAGGGAAATCCATTGAATTGTTAGTCTTGTATCAAAAAATGCAAAAAATCATAACATCTTATTACATACCCAATCATCCTATTACATACCCAACCAATATTTTTCGTTGCCACAAGTGATACCTAGTTATATAAATGTCATATAAAGCTAGCGGTGTGTTGTATGAAAGGAACCGGTTATCACCTCCAGTAATTGAACTTTATAAGGATTATATAAAATCAATGTAGGTAGGGGAATAGGGGGTATATTCGGCACTGGGGTACATTCGTCATTTCATGAGACCGTTGGTATTTTACAAATTTACCGCTAGTTTCGTCATAAAATGTCATCAGCTAAGCGGCCATGTTGGTTTAATAAAGCATGGATGATGTAGTTGTGCATTTACGTGTTCCTGATAAAATTTAGTTTTACTACTCAAACAAGGTAAGTTTTTGACGAATTTCGACATACAAACTAGCTCATTCGTTGTGGGAATGAATGCATATAATTTTGTCATATAGTAGATACAACAGGGGTATTAAAAACCAATTCTGATTCGATCTCGTCTCAAGTTAGGCCGGTTTTGTGTGAGTGTCTTGGACCTTGATATTTATACACATGGGGTACATTCGTTCAGAAATAGTGGGGTAGATTCGGCACCGTGCCGAATCTACCCCATCCCATAGTTTCCATTTTATCAACTTTAGGTATATTAAAGTATATAATTAGGCTGAAAATGGATTGATAAGTATTTCTATGTACATACGTATGTTTGCAGATGCCACGCACATATATAAAAAAAACTGACAGGGTCGACATTGACGAAAATAAGATGAAAATGGCGATGAAAGAATGTATCGCGAAGAAATTGAAAGTGAAAGAAGCTGCTGGGCACTATATGGCCTCAAAAGGACTACGCTGCAATCCCGAATAAAAACACTACTAAAAAAGAAGTCATTAGACGAAATTCTCAGGAATGATTCGGGGAACGAAAGTGAAGAAGATGCTCCCAAATACAATAGCAAATATACTGCCCAGCAAGTCTTGACAAGAGACCAGGAAGATGAATTAAGCCACTACATAAAAAAATCATCAAATCTGCATTATGGATTATCATACAAGCAGATTAGAACTGTGGCATATGAATTTGCAAAATCAATTCCCAATTGTAAGATGCCTGAAAATTGGGAAAATAAAAAAGTAACAGGTTTGTATTCCGTAATTTAATTCTTTTAACAAAAATAATTTGTCATATCATATGTAGGACTGGACTGGCTATACAGTTTCATCAGTGGCGTAACTATGGAAGAGTAGGCCCGTGTTCAATATTTCAGGTGGGCCCCTGTGTTTTTTTTATGTTTGAAAGTGGTGTAACAATGACAAACATTGTACAGGATGTTCAATTTTCGATACTTTTGCAAGTTAATATTTATATTTTGAAATTCTTACCTCCTGGAAAAAATCCGTGTACGCGACTGCATTCTACGTGAAAAAATCTATAACGGTTGATTTTTACCATTTCAACAAGTTAGCCTATAATATAGGGGGGTGCCTGAAAATGCAAATTTTGAAAATCACCTTGTGTTTAAAAAACTAAGGAGGTCTCATGAAAATTCTGTATACGAACCTTTCTTTTTATAAAAAAGTAGGTCAGTGTCCCAAAAACACCCTGTAGGTGCATAGAGAATAATCCAACTTAAACTTTGTATTGACCAACAGTTAAAAATAATGCACATTGCCCACTACAGGTCGAAAAACGTCAATTTATAGGTCAAAATGTTGAATCCCCATGTACGTTCTGTTCAGGGTGTTCCAAATTCGACGGCCCAGGCCTACTGCGGGAACACGAAAACTGAAAATAAAATTTCGAACGGGGGCTATTAATGGAATGGAATGAAAAACATGGAATTTTTCTATTCACTAGGATCGGTTTTCCGAAATCCAGCTAGCCATCCTTGTATACCATTAAATTTGTTCCACTGGAATATTTTTTATATTTTTGAATTGTGCTTGTTACTGACTTGTTTGCTTTTATAATTTGTTACAAAAATTGTTTTTTAATATACCAGTAGAAAAGATTTAAGGGTGCACAAAACAACCTAACATTCTCTTAAATAATTTCTCACTATCAATTGTAAATTTTGAACAATAAAAGATACAGAAAATCTTTTCCTATAAAAGTTGTTGAGAATGATAAGGACGACTTTGGATATTTGGAAAAAAATTGTAAGTTTCTGGGTAAAAATATTGATGACGTCACAGCGGCCATTTCCCCAAACAACAAAAAAGCATAATTGGGCCTTATAGTATGCCCCATTTAAGAACCCCTGTTCGAAATTTTATTTCCAATTTTCGTGCTCCCGCAGTAGGCCTGGGGCGTCGAGTTTGGATCATCCTATAGGTACATTATTATACATGTTTTGTAATACCCTTGAATTTTCATTGTTGCGAAATTTCAATGGCCCTCTATGTAACCAATTAGAGATTCTGACTCTTCGATTATTACGCAGCACCACATCAATCGGCTCGCATCGGAAAAACCGAAATTTATGCGATCTGTAGCCCCTGTAGTCTGAATCTTGGTGGCGGTGGGCCCCTAGCAGCTCTGGGCCCGTGTTTACCGCACACTCTGAACACCCTGTAGTTACGCCACGAGTTTTATGAAAAGACATCAAGATCTGTCATTGCGTAAGCCAGAGAGTACCAGTTTAAGCCGGTCAATGGCATTTAATAAACCTGCGGTGGACGACTTTTTTGGAAAATATGCTTCTGTTTTGGAAAAGTACAAATTTCGTGCCATTTCGTGCCGATCAAATCTGGAATTTGGATAAAACGGGAATCACGACTGTTGCTAAACCTGTGAAAGTTGTCTATACCAAAGGGAAGAAGCAGGTGGGCCAAATTGCTTCAGCAGAAGATTGGTCACGTTTGTAGGAATCGTTAATGGTGTTGGCACTACGGTTCCTCCCATATTCGTCTTCCCCAGAATTCGCAATCCCTCAGAATATTTATCAGAAGTGTCACCTTTGCGATCTGTTGCACTAGAAAATAAGTCTGGGTGGATGACCGCGGATTTATTTCCAGTTGTCTTGAAACACATTGTGAATCATACTCACTGTTCTATTGAAAGCAAAATCTTGCTACTGATGGATAATCATGAATCCCACATCTCGGTGGAAGCAATAAGATATTGTAAATCCAACGAAATTGTTCTGCTGTCGTTTCCACCTCACACTACACACCGGCATCAGCCTCTTGATGTGGGCGTTTATGCCCCATTTAAAGCTTTCCTGGCCACAGCATTCAACGATTGGATGTTAGCGCACCCTGGTCAACCCATAACCATAAGAAATATTGGATATTTGGCCAGTAACGCGTACGGACATGCATTTTCCATTAAAAATATGACTCATGCGTTTGAGAAAACGGGCTTATGGCCAATCAACAGGCTAATGTTTCCTGAAGCCGATTTTGTGGCAAGCAGTGTCACAGATAGACCTTTAATCCAAGATGAACCTCAACGAGAGCTTCGTGATGATGACGATTCAGAAAACCAATCAGCCAGAGCTGAATGCAATGACAATCTATCAACTGATGATGCCTATGATGAAATCTCAAATTCTCGCCAAGCTCCTACGACTCCTACTCTGCTCGATCAGTTATCCTCCTCAGCGCAACCTTCAATTTCTGGTCTGAGCCGACTGGAAAAACTGGTGGAAAGGGAGAATATAGAATTGGAAAAAAAGAGAAAGCAAGAAGTAAAGAAAAGCCGTACGGTGAAGAGAAATGTTCTATCTGAAAATCAGTATTTAACCTGTTACCTACCGAAGGTTATAAAATTATTGCCTTACTTTAAAATACCTGGTTTTATAGTAACACTACTATATACAAACTTATAGTTTATATATGTATAGGTTTATAGCAATGTTTCAATTTATGTAATGAGTGATATTATTATGCCTCAATGATTTTAAAAGTATTTGATTGAGAGAGGCCATGATGCAAATATAGAACATGATCGACACGACCCACAATAATTATTACGAAACTTATAAGCATTATGTATTTAAATTAATTCTTTTGAAGACGACACTGCAGTAACTTACTCAGCACAGTCATGGAGGGAATTAAAAACAATAGCAGAAACTGACTTTAGAACAATTAAAAACTGGTTTATATATAACAAATTGACGCTAAACATTCACAAAACAAAATATCTACCGTTTACAACCTATGCTAGTAACCTTCCACATATGGGGCCCTTGTATGTTGATTTGGATACAACAATTCCTGAAGCCGAAACAATCAAGTATTTGGGTGTCAACGTTGATAGACACTTAAGATGGAATATACATACTCGATATGTTATTAAATAAAATAAATAAAATTAGATGCATATTGTCAGTGTCCTCCAAAAAGTTCGCACCATAGGGGGGAAATTTGTAATTAATGTTTTATTTTAAAATTTAATTTTGGGGTTACCTTTTGCTTTAAAAAATATGAAAAATGACCCACTCAAACGTGGTCATGTGACTTTCGTTATCCGTCAAAAATGACATTTAAAAAAATATATCGCCAAAAATGGGTTTATTTGTTAAAGTATCAAAAAGTTTTACTTGAAAAGTTGTTTCTTCTTAAATTCTACGTAAGTATACCAAATTTGAACGCTCTACTAAAATATTTACTTTTTTGCCAATTTTTAATATTTAAGAAATTTCTGAAAATTTTAAAAACTCGAAACTTCGTAAAAACTATTTTATATCACTAGCTTTATCATTCTATTAATTTTTTATTACTAATTAATAATTAAATAACTGTCAAATAAAAAAATCTGTCAAATAAAAACAATTGCTTCTATTCTCTCCATGGCCGCCTCGAGTGTGCTTAGCAGGAGATTTATCAAGGGCAATTTCGGAATTGGGCTAATCCAAGAGCCCTGGATCAGTAGAGGACGAGTGTGTGGACTCCCATCAAAATCGTGTAAGTTACTGTATAGCACCGTACACGATAAACCAAGAGCAGCAATACTGCTCTGCAATAATGTAAACTTCTTTTCCATTTCAGAATTTACAACAAGAGACTTGGTGGCCATAGAGGCGGAAGTCCCAACTGAGGGGGGCAAGAGGCGTATTATTATAGCCTCGGCCTATTTCCCCGGCAACGAGTCTCAAGCACCACCAGAGGAAGTTAAGCGCCTCATCACCTGGTGCAAGAAAAAGAACAAGCAGTACATTTTGGGCTGCGATGCGAATGCACACCACACAATGTGGGGCAGCTCGAATATCAACCCCAGAGGTGAGTACCTACTTGAATTTTTGTCGGCTAATAACATAGACATAATCAACAAAGGTAATACCCCTACTTTTATGAATGCAATTAGGAAAGAAGTTTTAGACATAACTCTAGCTAGTTCATTTATAACAGAATCAATCAAAAAATGGCATGTTTCTGAGGAGGCCTCAATGTCGGATCATATGCACATACGATTTGACATAGAGGCTGCGGTCATATGCATCGAAGAACGTAGGAATCCTAGACTAACCGACTGGGTCCTTTACAAGGAACACATAAGGTCGGAAGTCGAGGGAAATACCTACTCCATCGAAAGCGTAGAGGAACTGGAAAGAGCCTCTGTTAATTTAAATAACCTAATAATATCGTCATTTGAGGACAACTGCCCGGTAACACAAAAGACTACATCCAGAGATGTACCATGGTGGAACAGGGAACTTGGCAGACTTAAGGCCAAGACAAGAAAATTATTCAACAGAGCTAAAAGCTTAGGGAATTGGGATGAGTACAGAACATCCCTAACAGAATACAACAAAGAATTGAGAAAGTCTAAAAGAAGGACTTGGAGACAGTTCTGTGAGGGGATTGATGAACTAGTCCCAGCAGTACGACTTCAAAAGGTCCTATCAAAAGATCACTCAAGTGGTATAGGCCTACTTAAAAAGCCTGATGACAAATTCACTCAAGATAGACAGGAAAGCCTAGAGGTTCTATTACAAACTCACTTTCCTGGCTCCACAATTTTAGAAGGAAATCAGGCACAGGCTTCTCTGGAAGAGGCTGTACATCGCCCAAACAGAAGTCAAAAAAGCCTGGCGAAAAAGATTTTTAACTCTAACAAAATCAGATGGGCCATAAATAGCTTTAAACCCTACAAATCACCAGGCAAGGATGGAATTTTTCCAGCTCTGCTTCAAAACAGCATCGATGAGCTCCTACCAGCGTTAGGAGCTATATTCAAAGCTAGCTTTAACTTTGAATACATTCCAAGTCTGTGGAGAGAGGCTAAGGTGGTGTTCATTCCAAAGACAGGAAGGCGTCCATCTGAAGACCCCAAGTCTTACCGACCCATTAGCCTCACATCCTTCCTCCTGAAAACAATGGAGAAACTAATTGATCTGCACATTAGAAGCGAAATCTTATTCGAGAAGGAACTTCATGTGAACCAATTTGCCTACCAGCCCGGCAAATCGACAATCAGCGCTCTGAATTGTCTAACAATGGACATTGAAAAGACACTAATGGCAAAAGAAATTGCTCTCTGTGCATTTATAGACATAGAAGGGGCTTTTGATAACACCTCATATGAATCCATAAAAAGCACCTGTGAAAGAAGAGGAATGAAATCTTCCATAATAAACTGGATACAATCCACATTGCGAAGCAGGGTTGTCACAACCGAAATCGGAGATGACTCGGTCACCGCTACCACGGTAAAAGGCTGTCCCCAGGGGGGGGTTCTATCGCCTCTACTGTGGTCACTGGTGGTCGACGACCTGTTGAAGGAACTGACAAACTCTGGCGTTGGTGTCCAAGGTTACGCAGACGACCTGGTCATTACAGTGAAAGGCAAGCATGAAGGCGTCATTTCCAACCTAATGCAAAATGCCCTTAACATTATCAGCAACTGGAGCCATGAAGAGGGGCTTAATGTCAATCCAAGCAAGACGGTTCTAGTTCCGTTTACAAAAAGAAGGAAGCTCAACCTGAAAGCACCCACGCTAAACAACAAGGAACTTACATTTTCCAGTGAAGTGAAATATCTAGGAGTCATACTAGACTCCAAACTTTCCTGGAACCAACATCTACAAAAAACCATTGCCAAAGCGACAGCGGCTTTATGGTCATGCCGCGCGCTATTTGGCAAATCATGGGGATTAAAACCAAAAATGATCCTATGGTCCTACTTTACTGTCGTAAGGCCGATCATCACATACGCCTCCCTTATATGGTGGCCAAAAACAAAGGAAAAAGGGGCGCAAGGCAAGTTGCAGAAAATGCAACGGCTGGCTTGTCTGGGTATCACAGGGCCCTTAAATACATGCCCCACAGTTGCAATGGAGGTAATGCTTGACCTCACTCCGCTACACATTTTTGTGCAAGAAGAGGCAACAAAAAGTGCCTCGCAACTTTACCAAGACAACAAATTGAAAGCAGGGGACCTTATTGGTCACCTAAAAATACTGGACACTGTCCAACTACCTTGACAATGCCAAAGGACTACATGCAGAAGAAATACGACTTTGAACTATCGTTTGAAGTGGTCATCCAAGATCGCCAAACTAGTCAAATCGCAATACCAGAGACATCTTCAGGAACAAGCATCTGGTACACAGACGGATCTAAAATGGATGATGGGGTTGGAATTGGGATATATGGCCCTAATCATAGGACCTCACAGTCCCTTGGCAAGACACCATCCATCTTCCAGGCAGAACTTCAAGCCATAAATGTATGTGCTCATGAGTGTATCAACAGACGCATCAAGGGAGCAAAAATATACATTTTATCAGACAGTCAGGCAGCATTGAAAGCTCTAAAGTCTTATACTTATGAGTCTAAGGTTGCCTGGGAATGTAAAACACATCTAAAGCAACTGGCTATAGGCAACAGATTGACCTTAATGTGGGTGCCAGGGCATGAAGGTGTTCATGGGAATGAAATTGCTGATAGCCTCGCTAGAGAAGGGGCTAAGGCTCCATTTTACGGTCCTGAACCATTCTGTGGCATAAACAAAAGCCACCTATTGACAGAGATCAAAACATGGGAAAAGGAACAAAAGGAAGCCTACTGGAGTAACACTCCGGGACAAAGACAAGCGAAAAGATTTTTGACCTATTCGCCTCAGAACGCCAAAAAGCTTCTCACTCTAAACAAGAATGAATTAAGACTCATCACAGGTCTCCTTTCTGGACACTGCCCTTTAAGATATCATCTTAAAAAAAATGGGCAAAACAGACAATGGACTATGCAGATTCTGCAACGAACGGGATGAGACTAGCGAGCACATACTGTGTGAGTGTCCCCTCTTAATTCGAAACAGACTTAAATATTTCGAAAGGATCAATATAAATCCAAATGAAATTGGCAACTTAGCCCCAAGGAAAATACTAAGCTTCGTCAAAAGCCTAGGTGACCTTGGAATTTATTAGAGCAGGGTCATTCACAAAAGATCTAATAAGGTCGCAGTGAAGAAAGGCCGTAAGGGCAAAAAAACGACCCCCAAGAAATCTACAATCTACAATTCTCTCCATGGCCTACTCATCAATATCGATTAATGTGAAATTAAACTTAAAGGTAATAATTATTTGTCCCATAAAAGTCAAGAATTTTGCTTAATAGTTTGATCATATTTTAGTTTATTATTATTTTGGCATCAATTTAGAACTGGGAAACGCAATGTAACTAAATTTATACCCCAAATGCTAGACGGTAAATCAACTTTGCAACAAACATAACAGAATTTTAAAGCGTAAATATCATTTTCTTTGGAAAAATGGCTATTCTTATCGATAATTAGGAACGGAACCCGGCTGAACGTCATGCCTCATCCTCGTCTCGACTCGAAATAATAATTTTAACTTGTATTATGTCTTGGCCAACATGGTTTTTATGAAGATGTGATTTACTTATGTTTTGTTACGATTTCAATTATTGTTAACCGGATGCTGGGTTCAATAATTTGATTGATAAAGTTTGCCCATTGTTTTTATAATACTTAAAGTACCTTATAGGTTACCAACATGTGGTTAGTTTTCGCAGTTTAAGAGTTTGTATATGACAAATGACACTGAAGAGCTTTAATGGCGTGGCTTTTAATTTTCACTATATTATGTGGTTGGCAGTTGGATTGTTCTTCTGAACCCATACGTAAGATATCGATTGAATAGTCTATAGATGTGGGAAGAACCACGTGCTGGTTCGAAGTTATCTTATTTTGGAATCTTTGCTTTATTTAAGACCCGACATACATCTTGTCTAATTACTGTATGCCTTGTCTGGTAGAGTTAAGTCGGGAACTGATCCCTCGGCGTTGGACTCGGCATCTACAATATTTCGTGAAGGGATTGCGAGAAAGTGTGCGAAGGCACCACTCAACCCTCAATAGCAATAATAAAGAAAGATTACACCTGAGAAAATCTGAAAAATCATGACAACCTGAAATATCTAACGTTACTGCTTGAGACATCGAAGAGCTTCTGAAGATATCACAATCCTCGCAAGAGAGTCTGCATGATGACTACAATCTTCCCAAAAAGAGGCTGTAGAAATTGAACAACACTCCTTAACATTAACAAGGGCAGCAGCTTCAAAGTCAGCAGACCATATCGCACCGTTCTTAAAAGCAAACAGAAGATGAGCAGAAGACTCGCCAACTCGAGCCAGCCTGTCTTATCGCCAACATAGCGTGGGAGAATACTCATATACCCGGATTACTGTAAGAAGTCCCGATTTTGTCGGATGACATTCTCCACAAAATCCCTAGGAATTTTCTGTTAACCATGGGTATATCATTGGTATATGCGTCGCAACCAGTTAATGACGTCACTCATTGATTTATGATGTGAAAAGTTACCCAAGTGATACGAAAAAAAAGAACATAATAAAATAAAAGCCCTATTTCAATCACGATTATACCGCTACAAATTTCAAACGTCATGGAAACACTTTCATTTTGGTATTTTGTTAAAATCAGCTACTTGCGGCTGCGTCTATGGGGCGTACTCAGGCAAATTTTATTTCGGTGTTGTGAAAGTGACAGTGAAGGTTTTCCGGATCGTTCAAAAAGGTTCAAACTTTGGGCAGTGAAAATATTCGCGGGTTTTGTAGGTTTCGTGAGTTTTACCGTTATCTGTGTTGTTCTTGTTCGTGTTATTAGTAGTTATTCATTATGCAAATGGGCTCGTTACTGACCTGGACTTAAGACCCGGTTGCATTTTTTTCTGCATTGATGCCAACTTAGGATGGCGAAATTACCAATTGACAGTCCCAGTGAGGACTTCTTAAAATAATTTTACTATACTTATAGGAACAAGTCACCAGTGAAGACGGAGGCAGCTACGGCCAGCGAAACGTCTAGAAGATTACTCCATCGACCACGGCACAATAACACGGAAATTCAGTCTCATATTAAATCGGATATACAGTGCAACCCACTTCAAACCGGAATACCCCCATAATATTTTATTTGTTATCCGATTTTGATCGATTTTTTTTTAACGACAGGTCATCAAAACTAGTTTGGGGCAAAACGGCACATTTTATTTTAAAAAACCAAGGCCCACTACGACATATTTTTTTGAGTTTTTTTCTCAATAAAAATTTTATGGGGATGTTTCGGTCTGAAGTGGATCACACTGTATGTCACGAGTGTACTATATTACGTATTACGTACTCTAACAGAAACTTCAAAAACTGGAACCATATATATTTGGATAGTGAAATAATAAAATACATATAAATACTTTTAGAATTTTTGAAAATCAAAAAGTTCCAACGACATCGCCAAAATGTTTTTTTTTTTAATTAAAAAGGTTCAAGGGCTTTTGGATATAAAAAAAACAGAGTATTTCGAAGAGGTCTGAGTTTTATTTTCCTTTTGCCCGTATCTTCAAGAAAAACAAAAAGGAAATAGGCGAACGGGGCGTACTTTTAAATCATACATAACAATTATCATCGGAGAACATGGAAGTGCTTTATGGAAGCGGACGCGTCCGTTTTGGATTAATGAGGACGTATCTTTGGGCGAAATTGGGATTTATTGCAGTATATCTACCGGCTTATTAAGATTTATGCGCGGCACATTCTTCTATATGGCCCGAGGAATAGATCGTGTTTGCCTCGGAGTAAACGGTCGGCGCGGACCGAAGCGCACCTGTTGGAGTGGATTTGCTTTTGCGAGTTTTCGCAAATCCCTAGCTCCGCGATTTGATATAGAAAGTCAAAAGACATGCCTAATATGTGAAAATTGGTAGTTGGAATATTTTGTTTTGAAACATTGCATAGATCACATAGGTACTACCTAGCAAAACATGTAAAATGCCCTCTGTGGTCATACTCGCATGCCTCCGAGTATGACTGGGGTATTTCCGGACATGGTCTTAATGCACTCGATATCGTCGGTATCCTTAAGTAGTCATTGATTGTTTAAATGTTGGAAATATTCCACTCACAGTTTAGTACACTAGTCAAAGGTGCTTCTAATAAATAACCACCTATATTCTTATACTACTACTCATTATAAACACTAAAGTTTGATGTGAAATGAACACAAAGCCATTGCGGATATTAGGGTCATTCAGATTAATATGGAATGGTATAAAATGTATTATTTTGTTGTTGTTTTTGTGTTTCTGAAAAATGTTCTTCAAAAACTCTTCGCTTCTTAGCCCGACTAAAACGGATAGCGCTACTACCACAGTCGAACACGCTTCGAGGCTTGGAAAGACCACTTGATTTTTTTTTTTCGTTTATTCCGATTTAGTATTTCACAATTCTGACTCCGATGTTAAGTCAGAATTCTGAGATACCTACTAAAGATGCAAGTGGCCCTTTGAGGTAAACCGCGTTTATCGCGAAACACATGAAACGTTTTCACAGTTTTCTGCAACTGTCCATTTTCCACAAGCATCAAATACAACCTAAGAGCTATGCCACGCAGAAAAAAGGTTTGGTTACCAAAGGCTACCCAAATTACCAACTTTTCTTGGTATAGCGACAGGGAGCCAAAGGTAAGTTCGAGAAACTACCAAAATCAACAAATGACATTTTTGAGTGTAATATAGTCGTAATATAGTCGTTAGTCGATGGTAGTAGGTTTTTGAAGGGACACATAAGGTGCTATAACGTTTTTATATTATACAATATCCAGTGTATAACACACAAACGTTTGTCCCCAAAATTTACGGTAAACCTGTCCATATCGTGTCCTGCATGATAATTTTCTACCAATCCTTGTTAAAGCTGAATGAAATCCTTCAATCCTTTCGAAAGTTATGGCCGAAGAACTAAACTTTTTAGGGCTCCTGGGACCCCTAATTTTGAGCTTTGAGCGAAATAAAAAACACCGGTCTCTTCATTTTTTGTGCTTACTACGGACGGTAATAATTACTCTTGAGATTAAGAAACAATTTGGGTGGATAAACCTTTAACTTCACTCCTTCAGTAACAAAATGTTAGCTTCGGCGATCGTTTGTCAAAGGTGTTTACAAAAAAAAAGTTATATCAATTAAATTATCGAGTTTGCACCAAATGGGAAAAAATTATTATTAGATTCTTAAAAATCTAATTTCAGGCTTTGTTGAAGTATGTTTTGGATACACTATTGAGACTAAAGAGAACTGTGACATCACAGCCCATGCCTGTCAAATATGACATTTAAAATTAAAAATTGGGAGAAATCGAGTTTGCCTTATAAAAATATCGGAAATACCTAGTTATTTTTGTTACAAGTACCTAAATTGAAGTTTTTCAGGACGAATCATCCCTATTTCCTGACGAGGCGTTAGCCGAGTCCGGAATATCAGATGAGTCCTGAAAATCATTTTAGGTACGTGTGACAAACACTATTTTTTGTCATACGCTCCCAAAATTTTGTTATAAGTACGCTTTTTACAATTGTCCAGAATGCTTAAATTTGCAAATTTTACATAATTTTTGAAATCATAGCAACCAGTTTATTTATTTGATAATTTTGTCATGTCATTCAAAACTTGTCAGAAAGTGTCATACATTTCAAAATGTTTCAAAATCAAGAATATATTGCTAATAAGGCCAAAGAAATCGTGTTGGATTTATTTCCTGTGAACTTTCGTGCGAAAGTGAAGTCTTGTGCCAGTTACCATAAAGAATATACTAAGGAATTTTGGAATAGTCGGTAAAGGTTGCCATGATGACTTTTAGGGACGAAAAAAAAAAAGCATCTTACGGACTTAAATGAATCCGTAAAATAGCTATTTTTGGGAGTGTATGACAAAAACGTTATTAAGAAAATATGTTCCTAATGTATTATTCTACCGCTACGCCAATTTTTAGAAAGATATCATAATAAGAGAAAAAACAAACATCTTCATATATTATATTTCTGAAAATTGACATAGAGGCACAGTAACACAATACGTACCCATTTTCTTATTAAGTTTTTCCGATATTTCCAAGGCAAACCCGATTTTCCCTATACTTTTTAATTTAAAATGTCAAATTTGACAGGCATATGCTTTGACGTCATGTCCGTCTGTAGGTGCAATAGACAATAGTGTACCCAAGACATGCACCAACATAGCCCGAAATCAAAAAATTAATAATACAAATTTTTACCATTCGGTGCAAACTATATTATAGTAGAATAATAATAATAATAATTACCAGCAATGGCTACAGACATAGAGTTATTTTTCTCAGCATCCAAAATCGAATGCCAATATACCGCTTTTTTATATTTAAATTGTTCGAGACAATAGGCAATAAACTACACCAAACATCCATAACCGAACTGATAGCTATTATTATAACATAGGAAAGTATACATTGGAGAAGAGAAACCCGCCACCAAATATCAAACTATCTCGGGACGGTAAAGACACTACCGGATTACTGATCAATGATCAGCAGCGGTGGGCGATGTTCGTAGCGTCACTGAACTATTTGGACTGCATATAATATTTCTGCCTTGGATCGACCCTGGTTCGAATGGAGGTCAAGGCAGATGCATGCACGTGTCTTTATAGAAAAACACCGCTGATAGCCAAGAGCTCTGAACAAATTGTGGATTCAGTGTGATTTACTAATTGTCCTACTTGGATTACTACGGTTTTCTAGGGTTTTCTGTAGTACTTGAGCGAATGCTATCCTAGTTCTATCGGGAAAAGTCGGCCCTAGCCGCAAGTGGCATCGAAGACGAAATAATAGTAATTGCCGCCCTCCCCCGCACAAGCATTCTGTTGCTTCTGGTGTACTCCTATACTAAAATCGAGCAATCCGTACGCCTGATGTAAATAAAACCACGTGTTCAATGACGATCCTCGATTGGTCGGTAGGCTATAAAATTTCACCCGACTGGGCAACAGGGACGTGCTCGATCGCCGAAGTGTAGATATTCGGTTTTATCTTGTTGTTTTCAGCTATTTAGACACTGCCACAAATAATTTTATCGATGTTTTGAACCATTTTAATTAAGCTAATAATTCTTATCTGAAATATTTTGATGTACACAATTGTAAGACTAAAATTAAATAAAGGTCGTACCTCCGTGCGGCTATGGCAGATATTTCAACCCACGTGCTCTTGTTTACTCCAGGCGTAAGAGTTGCCCGATTTTACTATAGTTTGGAGTATTATTGTGAGGGTGAGAGTCATTATTGTTATATTATTAGATATATTCCATTTACGTTAAGTTAAAGAGTCCATACATATAGATAACAACACTGGCCACAGCATTGTCATCAGAGACAAACTGCTCTCCTATTAGTAATGTGGTCGTAAACTCTGTAGACACTACTTGCTGAACACAGGGGCGTACGGGGGGTTAAATTATTAGCAACACCCCGTGGAATGCTTTTATTAAAAGATCGCTTATAATCTACTTAACAAATAACGTTTTGAACGTGGCCTGTGTATACTGCCTAGTGCGACCCTGTGCAATTCAGACATTCGCATGACTTTGTTTACACTTACCGACTCTTTAAAAAAAAAGAGACTATAGTGGTTGTGTCTCGATGTCACCACTGGCGAGTTTGTCCAACACCACCTCTACTAAAGCCAAACAACAACAGAGTGACGTCACGCTTAAGAGGCCGAGTAAACACATCGTTTAAAGCCAAGGGAAGATTTGAAACATAGATTAAATATGTACCAATTTTATCAGCTTTGTATATCAAATTCTAGGTATAGAGAGAAAGATATAGAAACACACATTTTAATAGAAATGTTTAATATATAATGTATATGATACTTAATGTTTATTTTATGAAAATACAGAAAATGTGAAAGAAACAAAGTTTTGACCTGTTACAAAATTGAAAGAAAATTAATTACGATAAATGGAAAATATAAGTCCGGCAGTTGCGTACCATACATTTAATAAGTACATATTATTATAGGGTTGTTCATTTGAGAGCCTTTTATTTCAGGTACAGTCCGACAAACGAGAGAAGTCCAATGAGAAACTCAGTCTAAGCGCCATCCATATGTTATTAATGCGGGCATGGGCGATTAGACTGAGTTTTGCATTGGACTTCTCACCTTTGTCGAACTGTAGGTATTATAATATATTCTGTTTTACGTTCGTGGTTTTTTTATGTTTGATATGCATGACTTGTTTCTCAGGGATTTGGATAGATTCTGGTGATGGTTTATTGGTGAGTGTTTCAAGTTTTCGATTTCGTTTTCTTTTATTATCATCAGCTTTCATTTTAACACATTCTGCGGCGCTGTTATTTGTAACTTACAATAGTTGTTTAAAATCATATTAACAGTAACTAAAATAATTTTTTGCCACAGTTGAGAAGTTGAATGAACTTCGCATTCAGAATTAGGGGCAATATCAGAGTTTGAAATTTTCTGCCAAATAATTGAGCAAGCTAAAGATCCCTGATGTTTTTCATTAAAACATTTTCAATTGCCAGCATTTTTTTCAAAATCACAAAATTGTACAAAACGTACAGGAGATTTACGGGGTAACCGTAAATATCGGATTCCAAAAAATGCTTGTGACAAACCTGCAATAAAGGAAAATCCGCTTGATTAACGCGAATTTAATTTATTGCAGAGGGAATGTTTTTGAGTACCTACCTATATTAGTAATAAGACAAGTAGCTAGGTACAGGTATACCTAATGTAAAATGGGGCATGAGGGCATGGCAATATTCGTCATCCCATTTTGAAATAGCAAACAAAACTCTAGTGGGCAAAACAAACCGCCACTACAGCTGCAAATTTCTAAGCAACGCATTATGAGAATAGCTAGTCGTATACAGAAGCAGGTATTGTTTAAAATTTAAGCCTCTTGACGAGTGAAGACAACAAAACATTCTGATTTTAGATTTATGTAGGTAAATACTCACGACAGTGTGTGATGAAACTTGAAAATCCTCCCTGTGAATAGCCCGAATCCACTGAGTAGGTACGTAAGTTATCGCACTCAGTAAACTTGAAAGTGTGTACCTACCTTTTCACTACTCCTTTTATAGATGCTTTTATAGTTACCGGGACAGCCCGGTACAAACCATTTATTGTTCACCATTTTCAGTTCCACAATGCCGAGCACAACAAATGATACAAGAATATGATTCTGTGAGATGTTATAAATAAACAAATAAGTTCTATCGCAAGAAGCATGACACGATGCACGACTGACATTATTTGACAACTCATAATTATTGATAGCCTCTAGCGAGGCCAACGATAAAGACAGGCCACGGCGCTAACGCATAATCGCGTAGTCACATGACCAGCTTAGTGCTATATAATGAAAGGCATTTTTGGAGATAAGTAGAAAAAACAAATTTCGTAACAATTTGGCAAGTTTTCTTTCATCTATTACATTATTGGTTTAGTGCATCCAAGCTTTCTCTAATTGTTTTTTCAAAATTTTCAACCTGCCTCAGCTGTTTTGGGCTGAGAGTTAAACGGCACGGCACTCACAATATTTTGGCACTTCTCAAAAATTGTTCACCTTCCTTTAGCTTAGGTGATATTCTCTATAGGTATTTTCCTCCCACAACACATTTGTCCACTTTAATTGTTTCACTTTCTTGAAAATGTGTTAGCCACACATACTTAAGGGTTTTTTAGAAATTAAATCTCAGTTGGAATTTGACGAATCCATTTTTGGC
This sequence comes from Pseudeuparius sepicola, assembly GCA_963920635.1. Taxonomy (NCBI): domain Eukaryota; kingdom Metazoa; phylum Arthropoda; class Insecta; order Coleoptera; family Anthribidae; genus Pseudeuparius; species Pseudeuparius sepicola. Next base: position 42,693,763 of record OY987299.1, on the reverse strand, counting down.
GGAAATTATCATCCCGAGGCAAAACAAATGTTTGTTATGGCGATACTTTCTTCCTGGCTTTTGTAATATGTATAAATATAATATAAACAGACCCAATATTTGGTATTTAGGTTATTTTTTACGAAATAAAAATGAAAACTAACCTCAGTAGGTATACTGTAAATACTTATTGACGAGGTCTCAGTTGTTCGGCAGCGTGAAAGACCGAATAGAAACCGTATCGGGGCGTGGGTCGACAACGAAAATCAACGGTTACAACACTGATTTATTTCGCACAAGGTGAATGGTGAATACAATAAATACACAAACCCGAACGTGGTCAACGGGAACGGCTTCCAGCCACCCGGACCGTCTGAACTCGCGGAACTCCCGTAAGCAGTTCACCCCTATCTGTGTCTCAGGCTCCACTGTCCAATACGGTCCATGTCCATAATAGTCCATTCCGGAATTCCGAGCTCCCTATTCTGTGGTTCGGGGGAAAATTCCCCTTTCCCTTTACAGCGCTCATGCGTCGGTGCGAGCGGCACCAATACTCTTGGACGGCACGACTCCCACCCAGAGGCCATAATAACACCTGGGCGGTTCCCCTCCGCCAGGACACACGCGCACTAGGCACAAACTTGTTTCTAAAATATAAACTAACACGTTTAAAAACAATTTAAACATTTAAAACTTCTCAAAACCCAATCTGCCGCTTTCAGTTATGTGACAAATGACATGTAACGTCGGCCTAAGATGGTCACGTGTTTTCTGTGGGCCAGGGCCTGTCTTTATAGTAGGCCTTGGCCTATAGGCAGTGACGTCAGCGTCTCGTAGCGCTGTTGTTGTTTGGCTTTAGTAGAGGTGGTGTTGGTTTGTCACCTCCAAGCGCGTGTCACTATGATGTTACTTATAATAGCTGCTATTTTGTTTTCAACTGTTGGAAGGGGTTATGTAAATTGTAGAAACCGGTACATCTATGATATATCTTGGATACAATATTACCAATGCTAACGCAGGCACCGAAATATTTATACAAAGCAAACTTTTTCCCTTCAAGATATATCCACTGAGTTTATCGAGTTTCGCATTTCCCGTACTCCGTTTGCAATAACGAATTACTTTACCCAGAATTTGCATCCGACACATCTCTCTAGGTTGTGAACATCTCGCGTGGATGCCCCAGATACCAGAAATGTGGAGCAAAGTCCAGAGTTATGGCGGAAACGTATCCCTTTTATCGTCGCACCGTTACCATACCGGACGGTTTCTATTCTTGCCGAGCTCAGTTCGCCAAACACAGCTGCATGCGTCGCCCGTCAAGGATACTCCATAACACGATGCCTCGGATAAGGCAGAGTCGCATGCCGATTTATGACTATTATCGAGTTAGGCTAACTGAACTTTATCTTTGTTATTTTATAGCCTTTTATGAATTCCAAGAATAATAAAAAGTAACGAGAACGTGCTCGGGCTCATCTCTTCCTGCATTTTACTCACCGTCATAAACAACAAACTGGGTACTGTTTTCATATCTAAAAGAGGATTTATTTATTTACTGGATCTTCGCTACCGCGGCGCGCTTAACGGATCCACCGGACAGGATATGGTTCTCGGGAATGCGGTTTTATGGTCGATATTCGATTTATAGATTGATTATAGAAATTTACTTACCTTTACTTTATTTAATTAGTTGCCTTACGGGATGTTATCTGGCGCCTAGATAGTTCTATCATAGCGTGCAATATAGTTTGTTCTGCGTTTTAAAATAGATCGAGGAACTCAACCTATGACAACATTTTATACCTAGTCATTAATCGGCCCATGTCGAAATATTGCTGAAATGGTAATTTCTTTAATTGATTTTATTTTTTTTTTATTACAGAATGGTTCTATTGAAGAAATGCTATGTTGTGTTATCCTATAAGGCATAAATGGTGGCGGGCTATAAAATATTAGAATTAAAAAATTCCAACAGTAAATAGGCACCAAATTTCCGTGAGAAAATATTTTTTTACCTCAGTTATATATAGCATAGCAGTACTTTTAATACATTGGTGAAATTTAAACTGTAGCCCAAAAACTACCGTTCGTACACAAAAATTGAATACAACTTTTTTAAAATGCGTTACTTGGCCTTTAAAGTGGCATAATAAAACTCGGAATTATTGGTTAAAAATTAAGGAAGATATGTGCAAAACATAATTGGCTACTCTGGCTTAAATCCGCCATCTTGACGACGTCATCAAGGGATCTTGACTCCCAAGAGAGTGTCTCCAGGTTAGTTTTTATACCTTAAAATATGTACCTGCCGTACCAACACATTTTATTAAAAACTTCTGATATTTGCAAGACAAGCCCGATTATCCCTAGTTTTTAATTTTAAATGTCAAATTTGACAGGCATAGCCCGAAATCATATTTTCAAAAAATATAATAATAAAAAAGCAAAACTTGTATTCCTAAATGGGTGCGATTCCATTGATCTATGCTTAGTACTGCCATTCATCCCATAGGTTTAACAAATAGTTTCCTCTCGTAGAGATGTCAAAGTGGACTCTCAAGATTTTAAGTGTGATCAAAGCAGGGACTGGTTAAAGTATAGGGGACTCAGCATTATACTTTCCAAAGTAAGGCCTATTCTTTCCACATTCTAATGGTAGCAGTGATGCCAAGTATGCCATTTTATTAGAGAATCTATGAATCAACGAACCTTGATTGTTAGAAAAAATTAATAATGGTTTCCATGATTTCTAAAAATTAGCTTTGACAATGTTGTTTCAACAAGTGCAGAATATGTAAACTGCGAAATGAAACAAATTTATTTTATAGTTGAAATTGATTTCCAGCAATTATTTCCACGAATTTAGGTAGTAAGTATGGTAAGTCAGTGCCGATTTTGCAAAAAGCTAAATTATAGGCCACCCCCCACTTAATTTTCTATAGGTAAGAATCGATGTAGTTCTAAAATATAGGTTACAACAATTTCAGTAGCGTGTTTCTAGCCAGGAAAGTACGTTTAATGAGGCCTTAAAATAAACTTTAAAGACTTATTTAAAATTTGTGGCTATTGCACCTTGTTACCAGATTCCTCAATCCATTATTTGTAATATGTATACTTGAACTTTATTCCCTTGTTGAATGTATCTACCCCAAGAACTTTCACGGTTTTCGGAATGGACTAACAAGACTAGGTCAAGTAGTTAGAATCAAGCGTAGTTTTCTCGGTGTTCATTAGTCCTTATATTTTTTTTGTAATTTGATTTCTCTCCCAAGGGTAGGTACTTCACAAACTTAAAATAAACTTGTAGATAAACTCTTTAAAAAAACTTTAGAATGTTGCCAGCAATTTAATTAATAAACATTATGGCACTTCGAAAAAGGTGCATTACCTTTAACTGACACATTATCTGAGAATCTGGAAATTAGAAAACTTAAAAATGTCCACAAGAAGAAGGTAAATAAGTTCAAAGATAATCAACATTTCTTATTTCTTGGTATTAGGACTATAATAAGGGTACTTAAATTAATATATGCTTTCTAAGATTTTTGGATAACATTTATAACTCAATTCATTATTTCATAACGAGATAACCCTAGGTTATAAATAGCGATTCCAAGTAATTTTTGATCTGTAATTTAAGGCAATTCAAATTTGAAAGTTGAAAGATTATTATGGGAAATATTTTGCCCCTTTAGAATCTATGGCACTGACATGTCACATGAAACCTGATGGCAGTTGGACAATATAACATAACCTTGTACCCATATATTTTGACCCACCCCCAGAGCCTATATTTTTCGAGTAAGAAAAAAATTACTTAAATGAAAGTTGTAGGGTTTTTTCTGAACCGCTAGGATCTGTTAGTAGATAAAACAAATGAGCGTCGCAAATTTATGAAAAAATATAAACTTCCTTTTTTTAATGGAACACCCTGTATATTTGTGGCTTTTTGAATTGCACGCATTTTTCCGATTCCAACAATATAAATATGTTATATGTTTGCTCTAAGCATTCGCATGATATTCTAAATTGCAGATAAATACGATCTTTATATTTAATCAAGGTTGGCATGGAAAAACATTTCAACTTAGGCAAGGGCATTCCTGTCAATCCATTATTTTTGGGACAATACACCTTAGTACCCTAATACAACTTTCATTTAAGTAATTTTTTTCTAACTCGAAAAATAAAGGCTCTAGGGGTGGGTCAAAATATACGGGAACACCCTGTACAAGCCCCCTTGATGTGATCTCCTTGGAGTCGACAGAAAACAAACTTCCCCTCAAGGCTTCACTTTTCTTATGCGATAGACCGTGACATGCTGGGTCCCCTTATTTTAAAGAGTCCCTGGATTCGAACCACACGTGACAGGTGCATCAGATTTAGCTTGCGGTATTACAGGGTACATCTAGTATAAGATGAGACTCAACTATAATTATTTTATAGTAACATATAATCCAAATAACTGTGAGATTGTGCCTTGTCACAAATGTTCTAATTGCTAAGATACTATATATAGGATTGAACTCACTCTTGAGGCCCCTGCTGGATTTTACAGGGTGATTCAGCCTATGGCTGTCGCCAGAAGCTTCGATAGAACACATAAATCGCTCATTCCCACCTTTGTGCCCTCACTGACCACCATAACTCTATTTGGACCTTGATGTATAACAGCAACAGCAACAGCTGTTTTTATTTGTGAATTTATAACAGATTTGTTATAGGCTCTATGGGGGCGAAGTTCTGACGGGTCCGTCTGATAGATTGCTGTGGTACTCGCTCACGTACAGAATAACTTTGTGCATGTAGTCTGTTTAGTCAAGTTGATGGTGGCATTTCTGGATACTGATATTAACACAAGACGTAATAAATTGACATCAAAATCAAAAAGGTAATAAATTAACTTAAGACTAAAATTTTAAAAACTCCAGGAAAAAATGTGAAACTTTTACATTTTTCTCAATATTTCTACATGTTTGTGATTTGTGGTAAAAGGTAAGGTAAGTAATAACTAAATTTACGTCACGATAACAACTGGCAACGGCGCGCCGGAGTCACCAGTCTCGAGGCAACGATTACCTTCTAGCTGACCACACGTAAGCATCGTTAATTAAACATTTTAATGTAGCTACTTCTGAAAATATATTTTTTTCTTGATCGACTTTTAAATTTCGGTTGCATATAGGTAAGCTTTTTTTGCGGGTTTGTGGCAGGATTCCAGCCATGCCACAAATCTTTTATTATTATTTTTTTACAAAGTACTGGCCGTCTGGTCAATAGAGTTAGATATTTTCTGTAAAACGCCGACTGCATATTCTCCATGTTTATACTTATAGTACCTACCTACTGCACAATAGCCTCAGTTCTGAAACCTCCCCAGTTGGATTGTGTGCCTGATGAGCACCACGTAGTCTACACTTAACTATTGAAGCTAAGTTATGCACATTATGTGCAAAATAGATATGTCACGAAGATAAGGAACTTGGCCAAACTTAAGGTATAGTTAGAGGATACCACTTTCGAAGAGGGACAATAGAATGTTTCAAAACGGCATTTGTCACTTTTGCATACCAAGGTAATGCAAAAACCGTCATCCATAAATGCATGAACGGTGCGCCTCCCTTTTTCGTATAGACGATCGCTCGATGGTCATCCGGCCGAGTCCCTGCATCTTTGATGAGCATCCCCGTATGTCCAGAAAGTACACAGGGCCGCATAAAATATTCCCGCTCGCAACTCGATTCCAGCGGTCCCTTATGTTCCGGAATCAAAGTAAAGCGCCGTGTCCGTTAAATATCGTTGGATGGGCGGCCGGGCAGCAGCACTGGCGACGGGCTGCTGCCTTTGCCGTCGATGCCCGGGAGACGACGTCTCTATAACGCGCAGCGCCACTTTCCGCTGCATTATTTAGCAGCACTCAGACACGGTCCAGTCGCACGGCACCATCCCATTTCCAATATTTAATAAAATCGCGTTATTCGTCACAGTAAACCCAATCATTTTGTTCCATCGATTTTTCCCCCACTTTTTGTGAGATAAAGCCCACATACCACGAGCAACGAAGTTGAAACAAAAAAATGTGTTTGGAGAAGAAATTTTGCTAAGTTGTGTTTATAATCATATTACCTACTTAAAGACAATCAAGATACTAAATTTAATATAAAATCTCCATACCAACAGCGTCCTGAACCTTTGTGTATCTAGCCTAGCTACCTACGAAAATTATTTAACCAGTGGTTCAAGTACAGGTGGAGCTGTCAGCCAGAAATCGTTTATTGATTATTTTCTCTCCTAGTATTTATTTATTTATTTATTTATTTATTTACTTACTTACTTACTTACTTACTTACTTACTTACTTACTTACTTACTTACTTACTTACTTACTTACTTACTTACTTACTTACTTACTTACTTACTTACTTACTTACTTACTTACTTACTTACTTACTTACTTACTTACTTACTTACTTACTTACTTACTTACTTACTTACTTACTTACTTACTTACTTACTTACTTACTTACTTACTTACTTACTTACTTACTTACTTACTTACTTACTTACTTACTTACTTACTTACTTACTTACTTACTTACTTACTTACTTACTTACTTACTTACTTACTTACTTACTTACTTACTTACTTACTTACTTACTTACTTACTTACTTACTTACTTACTTACTTACTTACTTACTTACTTACTTACTTACTTACTTACTTACTTACTTACTTACTTACTTACTTACTTACTTACTTACTTACTTACTTACTTACTTACTTACTTACTTACTTACTTACTTACTTACTTACTTACTTACTTACTTACTTACTTACTTACTTACTTACTTACTTACTTACTTACTTACTTACTTACTTACTTACTTACTTACTTACTTACTTACTTACTTACTTACTTACTTACTTACTTACTTACTTACTTACTTACTTACTTACTTACTTACTTACTTACTTACTTACTTACTTACTTACTTACTTACTTACTTACTTACTTATTTATTTATTTATTTATTTATTTAAATATTAATTACAGGATAAGTACATATACATACATATACATTGAAAGTGGATGTATCAACATGTTCATAATATGATAAAGTGATTTGTACAAACAAAAAGGAATTGTATTTTCAATAATCTGTCAGTGAAGAAAATGTCTTTTAATATCAACTTTCAAACAGTTAAAGTAGTCAAGGTTCTCGGCTTGGTTATATCGTTTGCACATTCTGTAAATAGGGGAGTTCTGTAGCGCAATTGTCCTAGGTGTAGGGAGATAGAATAGACAACTTTGCCGTGTTGTTATTGCTGGCACATAAAATTTTATCATTTGGAGCAACCTAGGGCAGTCAATTAAGTTGTTTAAAATATTGTATAGTATGGTTTGCGAAAAGTAGTCTCTCCGGATACTCAAAGACGTGAAGTGGTGCCGTTTGAGCAATTCATCGTGCGGAAACCCCCGTTCAGGATAAACCCCAGTTTGTTCAAAGGTAAGATATTTTAAGAATTTTCTCTGTATGTTTTCGGTGGAACAGATATGCACTTCAAATAGAGGCGACCACACGGCAGAGGAATACTCCAACCCTGATCTGACAAGTGTGTAGTAGAGAACTTTGATAGTATCTAAATCTTTGAAATCACGCGTGCAGCGCACGATGAATCTATATGCCTTAGAAGCCCTGGAAGTCACATTTTCAATGTGATAATCGTGCTTTATGTAAGTAGATTTGTTGGTAAATGACATAACGTTACATTTAGACACGTTCAGGGTAAGTCGATTTTTTATGCACCAAGCGTGTAGGTACCCTCTCTAAATTTCGTTGCAGCTGATAGCTATCCTTAACCGACTCAATTCTAGAGAATAACTTGAGATCATCCGCATATTGTAGGTACTCTAACGTCTCACACTTTTTGTCTACTACTGACTACCCATTAGTACGTTAGGTAGACAAAGCGTTGGAGGCGGTGGAGTAGGTTTTAAAATAATCAACAAATATTTATGACTGACCAGTCCCTGATCTCTCCATTCTAACCATATCGTACGATAAAGAGGGTTGAGCACGACGCCGTAAGCGAAGTCTCAATCGTTTGAGAGCGATATGGATATTCCACTCGGGTTATACATATAGTTTTTTCTACGTGTAATAGCTGACAAACGGATATTATTTGGATAAATGGCGAAAATAATTGGAAAGATCACACTGATGTTTTGGAATATTATGAGAAATTCCTGGCTTTCTTGACAAATCAACACGCGCCGGATAAAGCTTAGCCGTGATTGGTTACTTTTGTTTTCATATTCTAGCCATATGATGGATATTAAATTATCCGTTTAGCTAACTGGAACTGACTACCTACTTATCCATTATATAGGTTGCGAAGAAACAACAAAAATATCCGCATGGGCATATAATTCTCTTATAGATTCATTGTAGATGACCAAGAAATTGGAAGTTGAAAATGAAGAGTATTAAATAAATTAAATTCTACTCATATTCTGACAAGGCAGTTGGTTGATCGATTTATTTACAATTATTTTTTACACACTCTTCGTTTTCTGTCAATTCCAATATTAAAAAAAATCACTAATAAATCAATTTTATAATACTGCCGAATTACAACCATAAAATGATAGGTCGCAATAATTTAGCTCGGTACCTACAGTATAAATATCTAACAAATTATAAAAAGAAAGGATACAAGAGATGATTGCCCTATGTACAAAAGTACCAATTTGTCTTTAATTATATTGTAAAATTATGAATTGGTGGAAATCACTCGGTAATAGCTTCCGCCAATTGTGTGGCGATGTTTGTATAGAACGGAGGAATCGCAGTTTCTTAAGCATGACTAAGTGCTTGGTTTAAGAAATGGGAGCATGGCGCGAAAACGCCTGTTATTTTATGCTTGCGAAAGTTGCTAATTATTCCATTATTTGTTCGACTCCTAATAACCTTACCTGAAAAAATTAATTTAAAATAGGATCTTCGACTATCAGTATTATCTTCGATGGAGGTCGGATATTGGGCATTGTGATTTTTTCACCATTATTGGTAACGATACAATAGCTTAACAGATTGTTCAGTTTCTAAAGATAGCATCATAAGTCGTTGGAAGGAATTTATAATAGATTCGATACATTCCCTGCTGCAAATATTTTACGTGCTAAGTTTCATTGAAGATAGGCGATAATTAATTATTAAACAAAATTAAAGCGAACATTTTAATATTTTCATAGTGTTTAATGCAGTATCCGACATTTGCAAATTTTGCTGGTAGTCTGGATTACTGGCTCCAACTGCGAAGATTTTTCGTAGATTTATAGACACTTTAGTAGTAGAGATAGTTTGAGATTCTTCATCATAGGCGTCCCAAATGGGAAGGTGAAGGGGTTAAAATACCCCAATTTTTTGAGGCTATTTTTATAGGAACTTGTTCATTTTTTGGATCACAGAACGCACAGGTTATTTATGACAGGCTAATTTCGGGACACCCTGTATACTTGTAACTAACAATAACAGTTTCTTCTAAAACAATGCCGTCATTATTTCAATTCTTGAAACTGAAATACGTGGTTATTAATAATAATTCTATTTGGATATAACGATATAGATAGGTTCTTCTATAGTTATAGGTACCCAAATTTAGTTTAAGAATATAACGCTATTCTTAAATTTATATGTTGGGTAATATTCCTGAAGCTATGGCATTTCGATGTGAATTTATTAAAGATAAGTTCGGTTAGTTTCCAATCGATCAAACTCATTCTTAAATTGATAATATTCCGACAAAATTTTATAATTTTTCAATGGGGTGTCGTTTTGCTTTTGGCTGATATTATTAATTTTGAAATGAATATATATTTTTAAGAACATTTATATGTATTTTTATTTTGAAAATAGATTTATTTTTCTGCCTGCAGAAGAGCCTAACTTGGAACTATGCATTTTACCCGATGTACTACGTATATGATCCAAATAATTAATGAACAAAGCAACTTATATATTTAGGTACAGATATTATTTGATACATCCTTATAGAAAAAGTACATAAGATGCAACAATTTGCATGTGAAAAATCAAAACCCAAAAACCCAGAGCGGCCTAAAAAAATCGGTTATAAATAGTAACATTTTACTTCTTTTGGCAAAAACTAGTTAAAATACCTTTCTAACAACTAATTGTCACTGAAAAGTCTGCAACTGAAACTTGTATGTAGAGCACACATTTTCTAACTGATGGCATACCTAATGTTTATGTAAAATAGCAAATATTTGGTGTTTGTGTTTAACTGAATATATCAAAATTTCAGTGCTGTTACACATGATGAAATACAGATAAATCGGTGATAAATCGTGCCTCATTATTCAAATTCATGTACCTATTCATTACACTTTAATGAATATTTTTATGAGACATCATCCATAAATAATTATAATACCACAGATGTAAACAAATATTTCATACAATTGAAATGTCCATAATAAATACTTGGTTGAAATATTAGTTTATTAATATTAATGTATGGAAAATGTGTCTTTTATCATATCCTCCTCGATTATTTAAAAATTATTTCCTGGCATTGAAAAAATGTTTACGCTTTGACAAAACAATAAGTCTCGAGGTGAAACTATATCAGGACTCAGGACATTAGCATATACCAGGTTATAAAACAAAAGTGCAACACTATTAGTTGCAAGTAATCTGGAACCTCTCGATTTTGAACTCCGAGTAGGTACGAATAAAAAATTATGGTAAAACTCCCCACGGAGTAAGCCGCCCTCGATTTTTTTGAAATTTTGGCTACCACCCCTATTTTAGATTTCTCTGAACACGAATCTGACCTTATATCAAATAGTTTTTGGTTCTCAAGCGTAATTTTTACGTACGCTATTTTCGCCCGACATTCGGCTATTTTAGAGGTCCCTGAACATGAATCTGACCTAGTTTTTGGTGCTCGGACGTAGTTTCCGAGAAAATGAATTTTCAAATTTCCTTTTGATACCTCACTTTTCGCGGCGATATTTTAGTCCAATAACGATGTAAGTTTTGCAAAAAAAATCCAAATAGAATGATTTTTTCGGGGTTGTTTGGGGACTGCCTCCTGTCCAACCAAAAGATCACACTCGAACTCTTGGTATGAATTTAGCTATAGTGTGGTTTCCTAAACGATGGAGGTGATTTCCTAAACATTTTTTAGAGCAAAATGACTATAATAAAATTTGTAAGAGAACAACATTTTCTCGTAAATCTTTTTTGTAGCTCCTAATACATAAGAAGTTACAGCGCACTATTTATATCATAAAATTTTTTCACGCTGCAGGTGTGGTCCTGTAAAAATTTTTTTGTAAAAAAATGACCTGATATGATAATTTTTGTTGTGTCTCTAATAATTAAAGATTTACAGGACATTATATCACAAAAATATAAGGCCCAAGTATTGGAAACCCAAAATTTATAAGAAAAAGTTGACCAGAAGTTCGTCCTCGAAAATTTTTATTAAGGTCACTTTTTTTCAAAGAATGTTTACAAGTACACCCCTGCAGTGTGCGGATTTTTGTCAAAATTTTTTATGAGGAAAAAATTTTCATACTTTGATCCCTACAACTTTTATTAAGGTCATTTTACTCTAAAAGAAATGATTAGGAAACCAACCGTATTGTTTAGGAAACCAGCTCAGTTCGTACCAGGAGTTCGAAAGTGATCTTTTGGTTCAATACAGGCACTTCCCAAGCAGCCCTGAAAAAAATCATCCAGTTTGAAATTTTTTGCGACCCCTATAAGCCGAGCACATCTTTATTGGACAATTTGTGGTTATAGTCGGGATGAACTTTTGCTGTACGGAGCTCAAACTAATCACCACACTATTTTACACCTTTTGAAACTTCGAAACTTCGCGATGACATAAAATTACAGGCGGATTTTATTAATAAAATATTTTTTAAAATTGAAAGAAGAAATGCCTATACCACATTACTACATCAAGCAAGGTGGTTAGACAGATTTCTCTTTGAAAATTTGAAAGACATCTGTCAAAAAAATTGCATCTGTATTTTTGAAAATTAAAACGGCAAAATAAAGAAAAGTTAAAATTTACCTACTACAAGTTGATTCACGTAATATTTTTTACTTATGATAGATTACTTAATTTTTCTTTCATTTGAACTGTTTCATCTTGAAAATTTTAAAAATTTTCGCCTACCACACGATATGCTCGAAAATTTGATTTTAAATAAAATAAATATTTTTTTTTTTAATAAAATTGTTGTAACATAGGTAAAAATTTTCTTAAACGAGTTCCTGCCACAAACCATTATTCTACCTACCCAATTTTACCATTACTAAATCTTCTACGAAAGTTAGCTCCCCATTTTTAAGTATCATGCTACGGCCTACGCCATTGTTTTATACATAGGTACGAACACCACTGACCGGTTTCGCCAACTGTTTACTCTAGTTTCCCGGATATTTCACAAACAGAAGCGCGAGAAGGTAAATTCTATGATTTTCATTGAAATAATTAGTTTACATTTACCATCTCCGCAGCAATGTATCAAATTGTTGATATTTCAGAAATTCAAACACTTTATAATGGCCTGAAATAATAAAGTTCTGAGGAGTTCTGTGGATAAAATCCAGAAATTCATATGTTTCTGTGTGTTTATAAAACATTTCAACATTTGGAAAGCTTTCATTTATGTTAATATATTCTCCTCTTGTCTATTTATTGGGTTTATAACAGTTAGTAAAGATATAATTGTTGCTTGAATAAATAATTTGGATATATGATTGACGAACTTTCTGCGGAAATGTAAACTATGAGAAACATAAATTTTCTGTAGAATGTGATGTGGCAATCGCCTTCCTACGTAGGTATAAATACTTGTGTATATCCGTGGCCCAATAACGTAATAATATTAGCGATGAGTGATATATTTTGAATGAAAATTAAATTTACTTCTAATCTAGTTGGATTATAGATATTTTTTTTTGTTTTAGATACTTTTACGTATTGTGTATAATTCAATTAAGACAATTTAGGCGGCTTTTGGGCCTAATAAGACCCTCCGAGTAAGTTGTTGCTGAATCTATAGGGACGCACAATTTGCATGATGGTTTGATACACGAATATTATGACATCATAATAATATAGAGTTTAGGTAATGCAATCTGTCATTTCAACTCTAAAAGCTCTAAAGATCGATTCCTCCGTCTAAAACACTATTTAAAATACATTGGTGGTATGTACATACAATAACAGGGTGTACTTATCGTCCACATCAATTTTTATCTTTGGATAACAAAAAGATCGGCTTTCTTGGACAATTATAATTTTATTTTTAAATCACGCTAACGTTTCGACTCATCATCAGGTCTAAAAACAGAGCATCATATTATTTTATACTTTAAGCCTGGTTCATACAGCTTCTTTATCGTCTAATTTTACTTTATCTTTAAGAAATAACCAACGGCATTTATCCCTTGATTTGAACTAACTAATGACACTCAATATTTCTTAAAGATAAAGTGAAATTAAAAGATAAAGAAGCTGTATGAACCAGGCTTTAGATACAAACATAAATACTTTTTCATGACATACAATTCTTGAAACACAAATAAACAGACAGTACTTACAGAATTTTTATTATTATGATTATGATTTTTAATTAGCAAAGTCTGAGAGTGCCTTTGTGACTGAGAGTCTCAAACATAACTAATAATAATTATTGGTTGTTTCACGTCCTTCAGTAATTCAGTAATTATGTTGACAATTCACAGGGACAGGACATAAATAAACACTGCAACCTTTTACCTTAGACGTTGTAGTGTATGGTTTCATTTTCATGCTATTTACGTACAAAGTTGCGTTTCCTGTGACAATGTGTCTTCTAATTATTGTCTATATTATGTGGTTTATCAATGTTTATATAAGTGCTATAATGTTCAAATGATTTAACTTTCCTTGATAAATAATAGTAATAATAATTCTCACCCTCACAATACTCCAAACTAGGAGTACCCCAGAAGCAACCACATGCTTGTGCGGGGGAGAGGGGCAATTACTATTATTTTTTGTCTTTGTTGCCATTTGCGGCTAGGGCCGACTTTTTTCCAGATAGAACTAGGATACCATTCGCTCAAGTACTACGGAAAACCCTAGAAAACCGTAGTAATCCCAGTGAGTGTAGGACAATTAGTAAATCACACGGATAAAGCTATTTAGAAGCAATACCGTGAACCCACATTTGTCCAGCGCTCTTGGCCATAGCGGTGTTTTTCTTTATAAAGACATGCGCATGCGCCTGCCTCGACATCCGTTCGAACCAAGGTCGATCGAAGGCAGAAAAACGTGCAGTCTAAAAAGTCAGCGCCGGTACGAGCGACGCCACCTTAGTCAAAATATATAAATGAAAAGTGGGCAATGGTTTAAAAGTTGCAGTGTTTATTTATGTTCTATCCCTGTGTATTGTCAACATTTTTCCCACAAGGTGGTGAAACGAAAGCATTGCTACGAGCGGAGACCACGGTAGCTATAGTCCTCCTTACGGCAGAATGCGTGCGACGTAAGGGGGAAGAACTCGCAAATATTATACATTAGTCACAGTTCAGGGGTGTAGCTCAATTTTGTGTAACTCACTGACTTAATTTTCATATAATTGTTATTTAATTTATTGTTAATATTATTCTTAACGGTGATGCCTTAGATTATGGAGGAAGGCAAACCCTTATAACATTGGCAATTATTTCTCGTGCTTGAGAATGCAACGTTCTTCCCTGTTGACTCATTTCGCACACGTTAACTCCCGAACATACGAAACGCCACTGAGCTCTCTGAGCCGGCGGCAAAAACTTGCCGGCGGCCTAAAAAATGAGGTCTGGATGGTAGCCCAAATACGCAGTTAACTTTACGTACTATAGAAACAGGCACAAACGCGTTGGCTAACTGATTTTGTCAGCCGACTGCTTGGTAGAAGTGCTGTGTTGCCGTATTTCAAAGGCGATGGTAGACGCGACGATGTTGAAAAAATAAAATAGGTGTTTTATCACACCGAGTTAAAAATAAATGATAAACAAAAATAGGTAAGTGGTCCCGTGATGCGAGCTTTATTTTTTCGGTATAATAGAGTTCAGAAATTCGGCTTCAATATGATAAAACTTGTATTCGCTACTCGTATAGGAAATCTCGCAACGCTGCCCGCATTCTTTAGAAACGTTTTCTTTCGTGCTTTGGACTATAACGAGCCTGGAACTGTATCCCCTCCACCGCTGTGGCGTGTAAATAGTGGCTGTACGCGCGGCGACCGACACGACGCGGCGCGGCCGCGGCGTACAGATTACAAGCAATCATAATTTAATATTAATAATAATATATGATCGCATAAAATAAGTTGTAGAATGTAGAGACATGCGTGCATTTGTGTCTTTATATACAGGGTGTTCAGGTTTGTTTAGGACAAACTTTCACAAGTGATGAAAAAGGGTATTTTAAGGTGGCTTGTTCATATAAAGATAGGTCGTAAACACAAAATGATTAGTAAAATTTCTCCAGTGGCGTAGATATATACAAGCACGGGATTAATCATTTTCATTTAATAATATGTGGCGTCATTCTCACTGATTTCTATTTTAACTTTTAGTGTTAGTCAAATACATAATTAGTATTTTTATATTTTAGTGTTGACTAAATGTAAAAATATGCGTGAGAAGGACGGATGATTTTGCAGTTAGCCGACACTAAATGAAAACACATTAAAGGCGTGAGATTGACGCCACAACATTATTAAATGGACTTAGATAAATTAAATCTAAAAAAAATCAACCCCACGAGTATGAGTAGGTATGTCACTGTAAAAATTTATAATAATAATTTTTACAAGAAGCTAGTAATTTGCATGAAAAAACAAATTCCTCCGTTTTTGGTTAATCTTTTAGGCAAAATTATATTTTATAGTTTGTCGCAAAAATTGATACATAGAATTGAGGCTAAACAGTGATATATATATACCTACGAAAACTTTTCATTCCTACACAAAATATAAAAATATTTAACAAAAATTATCTCTTAGTATTTTTTAATATTCGCAGCCGTTTCTTAATTATTTTCAAAAAACGACAATGCTGCAATAAACAAGTCATTTTAAGAATAAATCTAGCAATCTGTGGATGTCAATTAAACTTGGCATTATTTGATTCATTTAGCTGCCAACTTTGCACTTTAGTATAAATATTTTGAAAAACGATATTTATATTCGAAGAATTGACTGACATGCACTTTTGCTATGGACTTGCCAATATGGCAATAATAAACATGCGGAAACGCATAGTTCCGTGTATTGAAAGAGACGGCGGTCATTTCGAACATTTAATAATTTAATAATTTTCTAATAGCATTACGTTTCTTTTATTATCGTTTTTGCTTTCGTATTTTGTTAAATAAAGTTTAATTGGCATCCACAGATTGCTAGATTTATTCTTAAAATGACTTGTTTATTCCAGCATTGCCGTTCTTTGAAAATAATTAAGAAACGGCTGCGAATATGAAAAAATACTAAAAAAAACTTTTTGCTAACCATTGAATTCACCACTCAAAATAAATTTAAAAAATGCGATTATACAGGGTATTCATATTTTTCTGAATTTTAATAATACCCTGCATCTCCGCAACTGGGGGCCTCAGAAGCTTCATATCAACCTTGCCGACAGCGAAAGTGACGTTAGATTTCGTATTTTTTAGTTGTATAGCATAAATTCTAATAAAATTTTACCTGGCAAAAATTTAGTACAAACATCTCTGTCTTCATTTTAATCATAAGATCTTAAAAGCATATGCACTGGAATTATTATTTTTCCCAAGGTTTTCATAACCTATAAAACAGAACATTGCTTTTAAGATCTTATGATATGAAGACAGAGAAAATGTTATTAGATTTTATGCTATACAACTTAAAAAAATACGAATTCTAACGTCACTTTCGCTGTCGGCAACCCTCTCTTAAGTTTGATGGCTCATCCGCTCACGTGACACGCTAAGTTTGAAGAAAATATCTCGTATACTTCTAGAGATACTAAGAAATATGTTTATTTTTCTCTGAACTTCTACGCTCTGGATAAAAAAAACTATGGCCCGTAGAAGAAAAATATATATTATGAAGAAGTGCCCTTATTTTGACTCCAAGAATACGTGGTTTCATTTTTGACCATCAGTTCAGTTACACCCTGTATATAGTCAACTATTTATCGCAAACCTGTAACGGACAGGACCATTCTAAGGTCCCTCCCTATAGGACGGAAAACAATTCTAGAATGTATTTTAATAAATTATGAACAAAATGTGATGAATAATGAGATACCTATATTGATGGCATTAGTTGTTAACTACGTATTTACATGTTTTAAGAAAATGTAACTACCAATTTTTTGTATCAATATTTTAAAACAGCTTTGTAATGTGTTTAGGTACCTAATACCTAATAATTGTTCTGCGGCTCTGGCCAACATAACTAAAATCGTGTCTCCGTTGCATATACATAGATAGGCCAGGAAGAAAGTTTTCAAATAGGTAGATTGTATTATTTTGTCCATCTCTCTTCGTCTAAGCTGTTATACAAGCATTATCCATCTCCCTCATCGCCCGAAAGTGTGCTGCGTAGTCCGATAACCCTTTGGTCGCATTAAAAAAGAGAATTAATATAGAGCAAGAAGAGCGAATAATAGAAGCCCGAAGGAGATTTATGGCTGGTGTCGCGCTATATAACCCATCGCACTCTCGGATAATGGGGCTCGCAGTTCTGCCTCTACAGAACTAAACATGGCGGACGGGAATTAATTAATTGGCTCACAAAATAAGACCATAAATTCCCATAGCGTCACAAATTATGGGCGAGATAGGGCGTTCTGCTGCTGCCTGTCGAGAAATAAAATAACCATATCTGCCTGGCAGTTTCGTGCTGCGCCCGGCTGGCCGGGCTGGCTCGGGCTGGGAACGGGGCCCGTTTTCACGAGGCAGGCCCGCTATCTTCCCGCCGTTTGTTGAAATGCTCATTAAATGTGAACATTCGCATTTAATTTCTATTCGCTGGGCGGAGAGGTAATTAAAATCGTCCCCTTCTTTCGTGGTTTATGTTCTACATATTATGTACGTGAGTTTGGAGCCATCGTTTTCCGAGAGGGGACCTTGGTACTTTATTAACATCTCGGATTTTATTGGTTGTTCGGATGAAATACAGTGCCCAACAGATGTGTGTTCATGCTGGGCTCACTCTTATTTAATATACACTATAGGTATCCTACAAAAAGTTGACATCATAATTAATGATTTACCTTTGAATTCAATTCTGTCAAAAATTACATTTAAAAAATAAAATCGCTAAAAATTGGTTTATTTGCTAACATTTCAAAAAGTTGTACCTACTTGAAAAAGTTGTTCTTTTTTCAATTTTACATAAATGCAGCAAATTTGAACGCTCTATTGTAATATTTTGTTTTTTTACTATTTTTTAAAAATTTTTAACTTTCGGACAATTGTAAAAACTTTTAACTACATAAAAACCATTTTGTATAACTAGCTTTATCAGTCTATTCACTTGTTACTGCTAAAAAATATCGATAAGAATATGTATATTATTAAAGCGTTCAAATTCTGTTATGTTTGATGCACCATCAAGCATTTAGGATTCTTATACCTAAACCTATTTACATAATTTAATATTACAGTGCTAAATGTATGCTAAAATAATAATAAATTGAAATATCATCGAACTAGGTAGGTACTTCACGTATAATACCAAAATTCAAGACAATTTACTTTAATATTAATCATTGTATTTTAGCCGTAAAAAATGGTGGTTCGGTATGCGAAATAGTTTGATGATATTTAAATTTGTAATTATTCTGGTAAATAAGTAGGTATATAGAACATTTTTGTATACAGGGTATCCCAACGAAAACATGACCCCCCAAAAATTCGAAAACGGAACAATATTTGAAAATTCGCCGAGACCCGTCGATTTTTGTTTTTGGGGGGAGCTTTTTTGACAGTCAAGCCAACCCGATATGTTCATCAGCATAATCCCTAGCAACCCCAACTTTAAAATTTCAAATGGAACTACCCCCCTTGTGGCGCATCATTCACAGAACGAAAAACCTACGTAAATATAATTAAAAAAGACATTGTGGTATTTGTACATTAAATTTCAACCGATGCCCAGTTTGATCAATATGATGTTTTATTGGTCATTGCTTGAACTTAAGGTGATTGTGATTATCATTTCAGGGTGATGGTTTAATGTTCGAAGGCATCATTACTATGCCAATGCGGTCTTCATCGTAATGTTTTTTTACATTGGCTTTATCACTTCAGGACATTGGCTCAATGTTACAAGTCATTATTATTATGTCGAAGCGGTCATGCTCGTAGTGATTTCCTGCACATTGGTCTATCAGCTCAGGGCATTGGCTTAATGTTCGAGGACATTAATATTATGATATCACAGACATTCTCATGATGATCTATTATCATTGGTCAATCACTTCAGGGCATTGGCTTAATGTTCAATGACATTAATATTAGGATTCGTCATGATGATTTATTATACAGGGTGTGTCAGAACTCTTTTTTTATTGATTATTCTGCTAAAAATGAACGGATTTTGTTTATTATTCGATTCAGAAAAAATGGAACCAAATGGCTGTTCATACGTTGCTATAAAAGGTATCAAAAACAGATTGTACGAAAAAATTAACTCAAATTCTGCTAACAGCTTTTGCTAATGAGTATATACCGAGCATATACTGAGTAGGTCCGGTAGGTCAGTTTCCATTTCCGACTTCTGGTTTAGACGGAAGTAGCGGCCACTTAGACAGCATCTTGATTTATACTTGAATATTACCTTCTGGATGTACTGTAATGAACATGTAAAAACCAATATGTTGGTTATTTTTAAATATTTATAGTCATGTTGTGTATATTATATTGCTGGAATCGCTGGAATATACATATATATATACCAGGTGGCTCAAGGCCGCCACTTCAGGCGGAATGGGAAATCGAAAATGACAACTGACATTTTTGTCATACTCCCTGTATATTCATGATAACGTATACAATGGTTCGTATTTTTTCTAAACCATATTATTTTTTATAAATCGTTAAATCTGTTAACATTTTTAGCAATATAATCAATAAAAAACGAGTAATGACACACCCTGTATACATACATCTATCACTTCGGACCTTTGGTTCAATGTTCGATGTAATTCTGATCTAAGTGCCCAATTTTTACTTTTTGATTTTGGACGTTGGATTTTTTCAGTAGTTTTTACCGTTGAGTGCCAACGTTTTTTGAACAGAAAATAAAAAAGGATATTTTAAAAACTCTCACCTGTAATTTTATTTAGAAACCAATTTCTTCTATAAAATTTACAACGGATAGGTAAAATCTAGGTCAAAAGAACTAAGAACACAACAGCGAAATTCTTATAGAACCATTTATTAAACAATTTTTAAACATTCCCATAAACATGTGTTTTGGAGTAGGAATTTGTAGACTGTATTCTATATAAAAAATTTGCCTAAAAAGGTTTGAAACATAACGCTATTGGAAAATTGCTGGGAGTTAAAGTAATTATTTATGAAATTGAATGTTATTTTATATTTTTAGATAAGCAACATTTTTATGAGGTTTCATTTTGTCATTACTCGTGACTATAGGTACTTGCATCATCACACTGTACCTTAATGGACGTACTACTTTGCCTAATTTTTTTCCTGTTGCAATCTCTCTAGTAGAGTTCTGATGATAGTCTTGCCTTACCATTCATCATTCATATACTCGAATGTGCCTATAGGTATAACTTTTATTGTGGTACTTCATTTTCCGAGCTTATTACAAGTTCGACCCCATTCTCCGGTCCTATGCCAATACTATGTACATATTTCTGAAAATACAACAAATTAAATTAAAAATAGCCTCAAAAATGCTGTTTATGTAATGAGTTAGGAAAAAGTCTCTTACTTTTCCTAATTAGGACGATTTGATACCCTTGAGTCTTCCAAATCTCCAACATTATGTAGGTATATATATCAACATTTGAAGTATAAACTTCCAGCCTAAATCTTGACGGTTGTTTGTAAAATGGTAATTTTTCTATAACAGATGAGTTGAGCCTATCGCACTAATTTCGTTTAGACGATACCTGCTGTCCAGCAATGGTCAAATTTTTCTTGTGACAAGTTATCAGATTTCAATGATCTTATAGTGTTTCGTCTGTATCTTCTGAGTGGTACATACTAAAACAATTATGATTAGATATTAGTTATTAGATATCTAATAAATTAATGAAAACAGCATAGGTCTGTAGGTATAATATTTTGAATGTGTGTGAAAGTTTTCATAGTTTTCAGAGTTTAATTTCGCTGGTTCTGCACACACAGAATCAAAAATCCATTAAATTTCTTTGGATCAACAAAATTGTTCGAGGGCGTTTGATCGTGACTTATCATAACGTAAAGGTTAACCTTTCTTAAAGATGCCTTTAAACCGAAAATATACGCGGCGAGCGGTGGGGACCATTGTAAATGACTGTATTTTCTGTTACTTTAACCAAAGTCTAGAGACTTTGCTTTAACCATAATATCGGAAATTTGCATATTTAATACCAGATGACTTACCTTAGCAAAACTCTAACAGAATCGTCACACTAACAGATCGTATTAGTACTATAGGCACAGACACAGGATCACTTGACAAGTTAACACACCGGCAGAAAGTTTCATACTAGAGTACAACGTGATGACGTTGGGACGTGGCAGGTCCACAATAAATAAAAAAAGACCAGAATTGATAACTTAGGACATTGTCGCAAGGCACAAGGACATTGACAGCACGCATTAATATATTAATATATTAACTAATGATATTGTTCCTTATATTTATGCTTGGGTACATTGGCTGATGTTTCTTAACATTACTATGATAATACAGTTGTATTAAACTATAAAACTGTACGTTGACATAATCACCACTAAACATTAGACAATTACGTTATACATCATAAATAAACACCTTGAAATCATTAAGTCAATGTATTTGTGCCTTGTTTCAATGCCCAATTTGCATTCACACAACGTATTATTCACTGTAGACATCACTTTTTACATTGAGTTAAGGACTTTAGTACATTATAATAATGTTCGTTGGGTCATTATGTTAATGAACATGTTAATTACCTAATCACCAACATTCATTGTTACAATCATTTTTGTTCATTGTGTCGATGAAAAAGGCATTGTGACAATGGCTCTGAAGTTAATCACTAGTGGTGATTAATATCATGCCAAGAATTTCTTTCTATGTTTTAAAGCTTTTTTATTGCGAATACAGTGATGTATCGTTTTTAGAATTCTGTTGAGATTTGACAGAATTATTGGCTGGGGTTCGTGAGCAGTTGGAGAACCCTTTAAAGTTCGCGAGCTGCTCGCGGAAATTTCGCTCGATAGGCGGTAAATTATTGAGATCAAAGGAATTGTTCGCGAGCACATGTTGGCGGTGTGGACGTCTCGTATGATTTTATAAATTATCATTCCAAGAGTCGCAGTTCAATTGAATATTTTTGTGAAATTGGAGTGACGAGAAAATAATCGAATTAATCGACCAAAATGAATTACTGCATCCGAACTTGTGGAATCCAAAAAATTATAAAAAACGAAATGCTAAAAAATATCTTCCCACGGGCTTTTTCAAAACAAAGAACATCACAAATGGTCAGAGCATCTTCTTCATCGTATATTTTCTAAATTATTTTTGCAACTCGATAGCGAACCAATGCCGAACTCCAAAAAATGACAATACGAAACAAGCCGAACACAATAAAATTTTGGTCTGGACACCTTGTTCGCAAACTGCTCCCGAACAGTTCGGTAGCAATTCGCGAGCAGTTCTCGAGCATCGATTTTGGTTTGTACGCGGCTTATAACTTTCAGCCTGCTATTGAAAGTGGAAACGTATTTTCGAAATGGTTTGTTTATTCTATCGCGGAAAGTGTAGAAATTGCTGCAATTTGTTATCGAAATCATGATTGCGCTAATATATAAATATAAAGCTACAGCACGAATTGCAACAATTTCTAACCTTTCCAAGATAGAATAAACCATTTCAAAAACACGTTTATACTTTCAATAGCAGGCTGAAACTAACGATTTCGTAGTTACAAGCAAAAAACGGGGACCTTTTTTGTGACAGTGACTTTTTATTACATATTTTAAAAAGACATGGTTTGAATTCGTATGAACTTTTTTGTTTTGCTTCAGCTTTTTCATTTGTGACTTTTTTGTAAACTGATCGAGACGTCAATAAAAACTATGTAATTTGGTCGTGTGTAGTAGATAAAAAACTTAATAGTGGCGGGCATTTGTGTAGAAATTACTATGCGTACAGTGGATTGTCAACTTTCCGTTTTTAGCCGATAATTCTGTCAAATCTCAACAGAATTCTAAAAATGATACATCACTGTATTCGCAATAAAAAGGGCTTTAAAATGATGCGCCACAAGGGGGGTAGTTCCATTTGAAATTTTAAAGTTGGGGTTGCTAGGGATTAGGGGTTGACTTGACTGTCAAAAAAGCTCCCCCCAAAAACAAAAATCGACGGGTCTCGACGAACTTTCAAATATTGTTCGGTTTTCGAATTTTTGGGAGGGGTCAAGTTTTCGTTGGGATACCCTGTATAACGTGGGTTATTAAAATAGCATAGCAGTGCGCTTTTGGTTATTGAGCCATCATCAGTGGCATCAGCGTGCTACCTTATTTACTGGTTGGTCTCTCACTAAATCATAACAATTCAAATAAATTTAAACACAAAAATAAAGAGTTTGAACAGTTTGAAATTAAATTGTATGGTTTCAATTGCAATTCCAGGAATATCAAGAAAGAAAAAAAGGAATGTACTGATATATTTTCTAAAAATCGGGGTGGTGGCACAATAATACAATACAAACTCATTTTCTTAATGACTTTTTCCGATATTTCCAAGGCAAACCCGATTTTTCTCAATTCTTATTTTTAAATATCATAATTGTCAGGCATGGGCTGTGACGTCACAACCTTCTTTTGGCGTAATAATATACAATAGTGTACCCATACGCCTTGGTAGTCCAAAATAAGATTTTTAAAAAATCTATTAATAAAAATTTGTCCCATTTGGTGCAAACGCTATGAATAATACTGTATGTTTTTAATTTTAATTAAAATTTTCAATGCAACTTTTTTTTATACATGGTGTTTCTTTTTTTAAATCATCACAAATATGACAAAATTGCTATTATACTTTTTAGTGCCACTGGTTCGCACGCGTCTGTAGTGCCGCTGTTGACGGGCGCCGCCGCTTCGACCTTGCTTGGCTACCGAGGACCCAGGTGATTTTTTTTGGTGGTCATATTAAACAAAAATGGTTTATTCGACTCCTGCAAATGCTTTAAATACATTAAAAGAGCTACGAGCTGGAGTATAAGCCGCTGCAAATAACATTAAAAATAGCTATACATTAGCTAAAATAAAAATCTATGCAGCGAAGAGTGGAAGCGTGTACTGGGAATGGAGGACGACGATATTTCGAACAACTTCTGTGAAAAAGTTATGTCGTTAAGATGTGCTGTGTCGTGAAAGTATTATTGTAAAAACAAGTGGTAAATGTGATTATTATTAGGTTATGGTGAGTGCTTCTATGCTAGGTGAGTGTTAATGTCAATGTTATTTTTCTCTAAGCTGGATGTTAGAGCTACAGGCGAACATCCTATAGAATATTACAGACTTATTTTGTCAGGAACAGTACGGGAGAAGACAAGTTCTTAAAATTAAAAATGAAAAATATTTCGACAATAATCTCAGGTTTTCTTGTTTAAATATAAACTTGCTTTTCAGGTACCACTGATGATGGCTCAACAGCTAAATGCGCTTTGCTATGCTCTTTTAATAAAGAATTTTACAAGTTATATACAAAAATTTCACTTTTAACTTAAATTGACAAAAACAAAATATTTTAAACAAAAGTAAAACAAAAAACAAAACAAAATTTTTTCAAGTGGAACTTCTTGACCACGTTTTAGTGAGTCATGTTTCACATTTTTTTAAAGCAAACGTTGAACTGTTGTTTGAAGTTTGCATACAAAGTAAATTGTTGAGTAAAAATCTGTTGTCATATTTCCATCATCTTAATTTATTTCTAAATTCGACGTTTTCGAGTGAAAATGAGTACAAGAGATTGCGGTTTTATATAGAGTATTTGCAAAAGGATTAATATTCCACTGTTGGCGCCAATGATTGCCGAGCGTTTTCTCCTTTGAATTTTGTTTCATTTTTTAAATTTTGATTTAATTTATTAAATTCAAATATTCCTTTCTGAAATATTGATTTATAACATAAATTTGTACTAGAATTTTGTATATGAAAGTCACTTCGAGACCTTGTTACATAATTATGATATTCAAAATTAAATGTAGAGTATTTATTTAAACAAACTGGAAGTAAGTTTTGTTTAATTTTAAAAATAAAAATAAACACTAAATAACTTACTAAATTTTTCACATGTAACCATTTTAGTCTGTCAAGCATATAACTAACTTTGTATATTTTATCAAGATTCAAAATAATTCGCATTGCTTTATTCTATAAAACTTGTAATTTTCGAAACACATAATCATCAGCTCCATACAAAATTGTAGCACAATATAAAAAGTGTGGATATATTGTTGTATTATATACATATTTTTTAGAGTAAATGCTCAAATCAGCACTAACACGCCTTAAATATCCTATTTTTGCTGATATTTTCCCTATTATATTTTCATAATGTATGTTAAATTTTAATTTATTATCTATATAAATTCCCAAATACTTAATGGAATCAACAACTTCAATTTTCTCATTATCAACCAAAATATTTATACTCGAGTAATAATTTTGTCTTCCAAATATAATAGATTTTGTTTTTGAAACATTTAATTTCAATTTATTTACCTTAAGCCAATTGGATACTAATTTTAAGTCTTCATTTAGGTCTTGAATAGCGTTACTTAATGATTTATTTTTAATAAAAATAAGGGTATCATCAGCAAACATTTGTACAGAACATTTTTTTTTATCATACTTGGGATTTCATTTATATATAATATGAATAAAATTGGACCTAAAATACTGCCTTGAGGCACCCCTACCTCATTAAGTTCTCTAAAAGAATTTTTTACATTTACCTTTGTTATTTGATACCTTTCATTTAAATAATTTTTGAACCACGCCTTTAAAACCATAAGAATATAGCTTAGACAATAATCTATCTCTATTGATGGTTTCAAAAGCCCTTTGGAAGTCAAGAAATACAGCCACTACAAATTCTTCATTACCCAAGAGATCTTTTCCAGCTTTCAATTACAAATTGTATTGCAGTTTCAGTAGAAAACTTCTTGCGAAAACCAGCTTGAAATTCAGTTAATATTTGAAATGATTCCATATAGGTATTCAAATAATTTTTCATGAATAATAGTTTCTAAAACTTTTTCTATGCCCAAAAGAATATTTATAGGTCTAAATCTAAACTCATTATATTGTTTTGTGTTTTTGACTTTGGGTCCAGGGATTATAACTGAACACTTTAGATCATCGTTAATTTCTCCAGTTTTCAATACCAAATTTATAAAATTTAATAGTGGATAACCAAATACTGAAAAAGTTTCTTTCAAAATCCTTTTGGAAAAACACTCAGAGGAATTGTTGTTAGACTTTAACCCTAGAACTTTCTTCCACAGCTGCAAATACAAATAAACAAAATAAAATTAAGTCTCTTTCTTGTACTCCCCATTTTCACTTGAAAACGACCATAGATTTCTATTGATGGAAACATCGTCTTTAGATATGCAAAGTCCCACAACAGATTTTTGCTCCCCAATGTTAAATTTCAAAATAAATCATTAATTAAAAATTTTCTTTCTATGATGCGAAATTTTTTGGACACTGTGTACGTACATAAATGGAGTAAGTAGATACTCTGCCGGAAGCATGAAACTGCCATAATTTACGGAGATATAGGCAAATCTTATTTTAATCATATATTTATAGGAGGCCGTGGAAAATGTAATTTTCCAAAATTGTATATCAGGATCTAGGTCTTTTGAAGTACTATAATACAGAAAAAAAACTGAGAATAGTTCAACCGATAAAAAGAATCAATGATACACCCTGTATAATACAAAAATTGGCTTTCGCAACTCGTACTGCTGTATATGTATAGTAAAGAAAATCGTTGCCCGTATGTATATAGGTAGGCTTCTCTTTCCCAAATTACGTAATACTGACCACGCTTATAGAGAAAACCCAAAAAGAAAATAATGGAAAACTTTGTGAAAGATACTTTATCAGGGCCCAGCTGTACATCTATGCGATTTTTCCACGTTTCCCGCTTCCCTAAAGGGTGGGCGGTAAGTATCATAAATAGGATTAGCGAAACGGACGTTACAAATGCTCCCTTATGTGCGGCCATTAGCGGCTGCAAATGGCAAATCTCTCACTACACGATTCACACATTCCCAAAGAAGCTCCGGATAATCCGTATTATCTCGCAAAAACTCCAGCATATTATATACCTCCCGAATCCATTAGCGCCTGGCTCTCGCACTTCCCTTACATGTTCATTTTATATATAGGAGAAAAACCAATTTATATTGCCACCGGCTATACGATTTAGCCAGATAGGTATTTTGGTGGCCGAAAGCTTTGTTCTTTTTGCTTCTATAAAAGGGTTGATATTCCTATCAATCAGTAGGTATAGGTAATTTAATGAATTATTCATTAGACAGGAGTCAGATGGATCGGAGGTAGTCAGTTCGGAAAATAATAAACACTGGATTTACAATTATTGAAATATGTATAAGAAATGTAAAAATTTTATACTTAGACGACTAACTAGTTTTGCTTAGCATACAGGCTAATTTTTGGATATGTCCGTAGTCTTAAAAATCAGAGGGGCTGTCAGTTCTGGGGTTGCAACTCATCACATGAAAAAGAAAGAAAACAACATAGTGTAGCCGGAAGGTGTTCTGTGATACTGTGAACTATGATGCTATGATTTTGTAATTTTTCATCATTACTTATGATTCTTTTAAAAAATTATCCTGCGTGGACATGTTGATTAACTGAACCTTTAACCTTTATTAATGCCAGTCCAAAGAAAAATATCATGGGTCCACCAACAAATAGCTATAGGTATCTATTAAAAAAGAACACTGCTTGATTACTGCACAAATTATAATGGGCCAATTGTTACGACAAGATGCTACAAAGAGAGTTGAGTACGTTCTTTGACTCTTGGTGGAAATCAAAATCAACTGAATAACTTTGGTAACGATACGTTAGGTAAAGTGTCATTAGGAAAAAATATTGATAAAAGGAAATTGGATGATATTGACGTTAATGCTATTAACGCCAAGTAAAAAAAAGCCAAATTTGGAATGGCGATCCGAAGCTAATAAAAAGGAACGAGTCCCTTTTTCCTTTTATTTTGATAAGTAAATACTTAGTGTACTTTGATGTGCCGAAATGAAACATTACGATTGAGCTTAACTACCGGTCAAACCTCAATGGTTACTGAGATTTGAAGTTTATTTTTTGAAATTGAATTATGGCTACATCTTCCCAAATAATCAAGCTGCTGAACTGAAATTTGGCATTATTATGTTTTTGGGGGTGGACATTAAGCTGGATATGTCAATTTCTAAGTATCTGACAGAGAGCGCAACTTGCGCTGTTTTTGAATCGGGCTTTTACTCGTAACTTTTTTGAGATTATATTTTTGATCTTGCAGCTTCATCATCTTCCCACCTCTTACCATCACAAAAAAAATAAGCACTCGAGTAACTCAAAAACGAAAATTTTTCGAGGGTTCACACTTAACATGGAACACACTGTAAGTACCTACGTATATTTTACGAAAAATAGTTTGCACCTTCCAGAAAATGTTGAACATGAAGAAAGACATTATTTCATTTCGTATTAACATTATTGTCAGAAATATAATTTATAATTCACAGAAACTGTTTAAAAATTGTTCGATACATCTTAAAGAAAAAAATCCGAAAAAATAACAATAAAATACCAAATCTTACTTGTAAGGTGACTTAAGACTTTGTAAACTCCGCAAGAAAGAGTTAAGGTACACCGGTGTAAGTGGAAATAGGGGGTAAGTGGATACCAGGGCCAGTGCCAGTAATATCATTTAGAATAGTACTGTTGCTGCCATCTACCGGAAAATA
Organism: Pseudeuparius sepicola; assembly: GCA_963920635.1. Taxonomy (NCBI): domain Eukaryota; kingdom Metazoa; phylum Arthropoda; class Insecta; order Coleoptera; family Anthribidae; genus Pseudeuparius; species Pseudeuparius sepicola. Next base: position 42,664,468 of record OY987299.1, on the reverse strand, counting down.
ATAAGAAACTAGTTCGGTAGAGATAGTGCATTGCAGACAAGTGCGAATTTCAACCGCCGTACAGGTTTTCCCCCACTACAATTTTTTACATCAGTCTTTGCTTAACCTCCAAATTATTGTGCGCGTGGCGTTTGATTGCAATCTGAAAGACTAATAAACTGATATAAAAATTGATTTTCTGTTGGTAAGTATTAATTCTGAGTGCAATAATGTTATTTTTAAATAGAAATCAACTCCTACACAAAATCGTTAGTGACAAATAGATAGGTTCCACTTGCCCCAGGGTTTTTTTTAGAGTTGTGGCAAGTGGAACTGACAACAAAGGGGTAAATGGACACTAGGTTCCACTTGCCCCAAGGTTTTTTTGCGTACCTTATTTTCAAATTTATTCTTCTGTTGTAGTTGAAAATGGTTCCCAATTACATTAAAAAGAGGCCAGCGGCAACGTATTCGACAGAGAACAAAATTTCGAAGGTGCACAAAAAAGTAAATCGCCAAGGGAGGAACAGCTCACCAGGAAGGGGGCGATACAGTGCTCCAACAGGAATCAGAAGAGCAAGAGATGGGTGTACCTCTCGAGCAAGAATCAATGATGCCTTTAGCTGAGAATTCCTTTAAGACAATCCTTCTTGGCAAACTCCATTATCCCTTCAGCAGAAACGTAGAAAAATATTCCCCGGAGCAGAAGTTATTACGTCTACTAGCTACGTCGAAAAAATTGAAGAAAAAAGAGGAAGAAAAGACACAGTTATCTCAAAAAAGAAAGCGGAACAAAAAGCCAAAGAATACATTGCTTTCGGACAGTAGTGGTTTAGAGCAGTGCGCTGTTCCTGAAGAACAGACAGATTCTGATGATGATATTGAGTAGGGAAAGTCTGTATCTCCTTCTTTAGAAGAAATATATCGTGATGCAGACCCCGAAGATTTTGTTCTAACAAAAATTCCCATTACAGGAAGCACAAGTACCTAATATTTATTATGTTGCACAAGTTTTACGTGGCTTTGACGATAAAGTCGAAATAAAATGCCTTCGAAAGATCATGCAAACGGAATGCAAATATTTATACTATCCTCAAGTTCCAGATATCTCAATAATAACAAAAAGTCAAATTGTTTTTGTACTATCAAAACTATCATTACAAAAGCATCACACAAAGATGCAGCAATCCCTCGTCTCATTTCCAACATCACTCAATCAGTATAATGTTCGCTGACATGTGCATTTATTTTTTTTATAATTATATTCTTCTAAAATTAAAAAAATTCTAGTTTTATTTCCACTTGCCCCAGTGTTATTCCTTAGTAGTTAAATAGGTAAAATACGTATAAAGCCACTTGCCCCGTACCATTGATTAAGACGAATTCCTTATTCAATGCCCGTATTTATAATATTTTGGTTTTCATTTATGTTAGAATAAGTAGTTTATTTTTCTTTTTCTACTCCTATGCTAATAACATACCTATTAAGTGACGGTTTAGGTTATAAGTAAGTCACTTGTTACGAACACTGACACGTAATGACCGACACGTAATGACTGGCATGTAATAAAAAAAAATTACGTATCTGTTCTTAATTAAAACGCAATTATCAGGGGTGCCTTGTTAGCGCGGCATCCGCGTCACCATAGCAACTAACCAGCATACTAAATTGTTGCCTGTCAGATAATCAGAAGTATAGTTTATCTATTATAATAGTTTTTTTTTCGTCGAAAAATTATAATACAAAACTCGAGTTGTAAGCTTATTACATACTCGTGGAATTACAGCACTCGTCGCTGCGCGGCTCGTGCGCAACTTTTCCACTCGTACGTAATAAGCTGTTTACAACTCTCGCTATGTAATATACTATTACAGTCACAAAACAAGTGTAGAGCTACTATTTGTCTTAAGTTAATTACATTCCTTAAAAATTGAAGTTTTTAGGAGGTCCTAAACTTGAACTACCGATTTTATGGATCCCACTTACCCCAGTGTACCTAACTTATTGTAGAGCTTTAGTTTGATACCAAGATAAAAATAAAATATACCTACACTGTGTCCCGGATAAGAATGAACAGCATGGGGATATTGCAAACGGTGAGAGATAGGGCAACGGTTAAATGGGGAAAAGTTGCGCAATTTCATCTTTTTTCGTTTTTGAATTATTTTGAAAAATGTAAAATTTTGCGTTTTCGATTTTATTTTTTTCTGAAGTTGCTATCACAGATAGAGAAAAAAGAAAAGCACTTTCTTATGGTACTTTTTAACGAGCCTTAAGATGGCGTTTTTAGATTTGTTCTACAACGTTTCGTTTTTGAGAAACCATCTTCCACTTACTTTTTTTAAATACGGACCTGGATTTTTTTTTGCAGATTTTGAAAGCACTTTTCATTGCAAATACCATGATGTATGACAAGAAATATTTTAAAAATGTTTTGAGACAATTATACTGAAAATTCCTTAATTTTTTTTCTAATGCGGCCCTGTATTTAATAATAAGTCTAAATATTAATCAGTATTGTCAACAATTTAACTTACAACTTATCTTTCAATTGGAGAACTAAAAAAAGGACGGCACATACGATAATAAAAAATAAATAAAAATCCTCCACCTAGAAGGCTTTGAAACAACGAAACCAATCTCTTGTTATTTGTCATAACTCCCACTGTATCATTTATTTCATCACAAATGGAGGGTGCTTTTTCAAATGACGACAAATTTAACATGTCAGCATGTTATAATCGTGTGTCACAGAAATAGTATAGAGGCCGAACGAATGTATTTTTGCAATTAATAAATGGCAAAAGCTATTGATTACGTTGGCTTAAAGCTTTCTTCTCGCAATTAGGAAAAGCGAAGAATTTACTCCAAAACACAATTCGACACTGTTTGCTGTACAATAACAGAGGAAAACACTTTACCAGACGCAGGGCCGTAAAATTTAAAAATATTAAGTTTTCGAAGTAAAAATAAACTGTAAGTTAAATTGTTGTAAATACTGATTAATATTTAGACTCCTTATTATTAAATACAGGGCCGCATTAGACAAAAATGAATGGAAAAAAGGAATTTTCAGTATAATTGTCTCAAAACATTTTAAAAATATTTCGTGTCATACATCATGGTATTTGCATTGAAAAGTGCTTTCAAAATCTAAAAAAAAAAATCCAGGTCCGTATTTAAAAAAATAAAGTTGAAGATGGTTTCTCAAAAACGAAACGTTGTAGAACAAATCCAAAAACGCCATCTTAAGGCCCGTTAAAAAGTGCCATAAGAAAGTGTTTTTCTTTTTTCTCTATCTGTGATAACAACTTCAGAAAAAAATAAAATCGAAAACGCAAAATTTTACTTTTTTCAAAATAACTCAAAAACGAAAAAAGATATTAAAAATCTGTTTGTGCCATTTTATTGACCTCAAAATTGCCCAACTTTTTCCCCATTTAACCGTTGCCCTATCTCTCACCGTTTGCAATATCCCCATGCTGTTCATTCTTATCCGGGACACAGTGTATAGTTACCTAAAAAATCTACAGCTTCCCTAAAAACATGTCTATAGCGTCGCCCTTGATCACTAATACACGTGACCTGATCGGCTTCCGCCTAATTTTCTTACAATATTCAAAAGAAGTTGGCGATTTTCTAATAAACGAACAAGGGTAATTGAGTACGCTTGTTGGGCAGCGCCAGGGAATCACGCCTGAGCACTTTTGACACCGATCGCAAATGTGAATATCATGTCGCCCAAGACTTCCACGCTCTTGCGGACAATTACTGTAATCCATCGGAGCGGGCAGGCGATAGTAAATAACCGTGTTCATTTTCACGGGAAACAATCAAAACGGAAAACGGTCAGGTAAATCTAATGGACGACGATACGTAATGTCGCATACTGGTTTATAAGACGGCATTTTTGCAGGAAGTAAGGCACCGTTAATTATACATTGTTTTTATCATTTACGTAGTTTCAATATAAAATGCAGTTAGTTTTTAAAACCTGTTTGTTATCTTCCCTATTAGTAACTGGTCTATATCTAAAAGAACTTGCAACTTCTGCTTCTTATTTATGTGGAATTCACTTAATTCAAAATTGGATAATGTATAAATTTCACAAAATCTTATTACTATCACATCTTAACGTAAATGGAAATATTGTAAACTATTTTGGTGTCTGCGGTGCGTGTGTGGCAGATGCCTGAAGTTGATTTAAAATTAAGAAATGCAATCTTGCGTAAAATAGGACTTTTCGGGTTACCTTTGAGCAAAATCGCTCTACGGGAAGGCGAACATGTTTATTGTTTAGTTGTTGCCAATAAAATATTTTTCTTCAAATCGGCATTAAAATGTCCCAAAATCGTCATTAAAAGCACAGAAATCGTACAATAATGTAGCCCATTATTGTACGATTTTTTCAATAAGTAGGCCTTGGCGAGATGTAAACATCAAACGTCAGACGCGGAGAAATCGCCCGTCAAAAGTGACCAAATATTCAAAACCCGGCCGATAAAGACTCATTTAACTTTTCGTACACATTGCGAAATTGTTTCCTATAGAAGCGCAATCCTTCAGTATACATAATTTAGTAAATTTGAATATCAATAGATTTGTTGTGTAGGCTGCACAAGAAGCAGCAGTTTGGTTTTTCTGTCAGAAGGTGCCGTACGTCATTATACTTGTCCTAGGTAGAGCGATCGGTAAAGTCAAGCAACGCCGCGCCTAGTCGGTTCGTGGACGGGTGATCCCTTATTATTATTTTCTTGCCTAATAAAACATTTTTTTTTCGATTTCAAAAAAAATATAATATGTACCTCGGCACTGAAGTTCTTTTTATGACTCATGTGGTTTATTTGCCTCGGCCAGAGGCTCCACATGAGTCATAAAAAGTTGAACTTCAGTGCCTTGGTACATAAATAACTATTTCTCGAAATCGGCAGTAAAGTGTCCCAAAATCGTAATTAAAAGCTCAGAAATCGGCATTATTGTACGATTTTTTCAATAAGTAGGTCTTGGCGAGATGGAAACATCAAACGTCAGACGCCGAGCCATCGCCCGTCAAAAGTGACCAAATATCCAAAACCCGGCCAATAAAGGCCCATTTAACTATTCGTACACATTGCGCAATTGTTACCTAAACAAGCAGCAGTTTGGTTTTTCTATTCGAAGGCATCGTGTCTTATCGTACTTGACAAGAGCAACAAAGCGCATTGTAAAGCAAGACAGTAAATTAACATCCTTGTCTAAATTTAGTAGGTAATAAAGAGATTGTGACGGAAACTTCTACTTATACTTCCATGTACTTATATTTAATGTTAATAAAAATATAGTTAGGTAGAATATTTGTGGGAATTTACTTGATAGTTAATCTGTTCTGATTTTGTTTTGTTTTAAAAGAATAGTTCTGTAATGAAAGCACTTTATACAAGAGAGGCAGTTCATACAGCAGTACAATATGCTTCCTATGTAACCCGATTGGGTATAGACATAACATTTATTTTTGTGGGACTAATTTTTTGTGACTAAAGAATGAGAAGTTAGAATAAATCCAGCCGTTAAACGAGCAACACTTGTATTTTATTTCACTCTGCCGTTACAAGATATTGTAACTAACTAACTAGGTAGAGCGATCGTCAAAGTCAAGCAACGCCGCGCCTAGTCGGTTCATGGTGATCCCTTATTATTATTTTCTTGCCTAATAAAACATAATTTTTCCGATTTCAAAAAATAGTTATTTATGTACCAAGGCACTGAAGTTCAACTTTTTATGACTCATGTAGAATTTAGTTGCCGAGGCCTCTGGCCGAGGCAAATAAACCACATGAGTCATAAAAAGAACTTCAGTGCCGAGGTACATATTTTTTTTTGAAATCGAAAAAAAAAATGTTTTATTAGGCAAGAAAATAATAATAAGGGATCACCCGTCCATGAACCGACTACGCGCGGCGTTGCTTGACTTTGACGATCGCTCTACCTAGGTCAAGTAAGACAAGACACGGCATCTTCGTACAGAAAAACCAAACTGCTACTTCTTGTGCAGCCTACACAACAAATCTATTGATATTCAAATTTACTAAAATATGTATACTGAAGGATTGCGCTTCTATAGGAAACAATTTTTTAATGTGTGCGAAAAGTTAAATGGGCCTTTATCGGCCGGGTTTTAAATATTTGGTCACTTTTGACGGGCGATTTCTCCGCGTCTGACGTTTGATGTTTACATCTCGCCAAGGCCTACTTATTGAAAAAATCGTACAATTAGGTAGCCCATTATTGTACGATTTCTGTGCTTTTATTGGCGATTTTGGGACACTTTACTAGAGATGGCCCATTTCTTGAAAATTTCAAAATTTTGTCTTGATCTTGTTTTGAATTCAAGACAAGATCAAGACAAGAAAAGGTTTTGAACCTTCAAGACAAGACAAGAAATTTTACTTTCAAGACAAGATTTCTTGAAATTTCTTGATTTTGTTATTTACAGAGGTTAAATAATTAAGTCGCGAAAGTTAAAAACAAAATGAATCCATGTCTATGTAAGTGTGTAACTATTAGTAACTTAGTAACTAATAGTCAGTTACTAACTACGTTTTTATTTCGGCAAGGTAAATAAAGTATTCGTATATTCACGGTCAGTTAATAGTTAATTAATCGCCTAATCGGTCCAATTTTCAAGAAATTAGAATGAAAGTAAAGAAAAAACCGATTTAGAACTACATTCGAATTGCAAGAGTGATACTTATACTTTATACTTATTACTCAAATCCTCGCTGAAAACAGAAAGTAGTAACGTAGGTTCCTTAGTTTTTTTTTCAAATCTTATTAGGTACATTACGAAACAAATATTAGGCATATTTAATTTGAATTATCGTTAACGTTAAAAAACAAACAAGTAAAAGACAATAACGAATAGAGAAGTCATCAGATTTTACCACCGAAAATGTCAAGAAATCAAGAGTCTTGAAATTTCTTGAAATCAAGTCAAGAAGTTGGGCTCAAGAAATTGTCAAGACAAGATATTGACCATTTCTTGTCTTGATTTTCAAGACAAGACAAGAAGTTGGCGTCAAGACAAGATTTCTTGTCTTGAGCCATCTCTACACTTTACTGCCGATTTCAAGAAAAATATAATATGTACCTCGGCACTGAAGTTCTTTTTATGACTCATGTGGTTTATTTGCCTCGGCCAGAGGCCTCGGTAACTAAATTCCACATGAGTCATAAAAAGTTGAACTTCAGTGCCTTGGTACATAAATAACTATTTTTCCGGTGACCTTGTATTAACTATAGATATTTTAACGACCGCAAAATCATAATAATCATCATAATAGTTATTAATGCATGATTTATCATTAATAAACGATTTTTAAAATCAAGTCGAGGTGCTATATTTTCATTTTTCAATATATTTGTCACTGTCAAGTTATATAATAGTTTCGTAGTTCTCAAAGATGTTGTGCAATAATGGAAGTTGGCGAAAACTTTACCTTAACTTTACCAAAAGAGAAAGAAAGTGGAAATCGGTATAGCATCTTCAAGTTTATTGTCGGAAAAAAGCAAATTCCTCTATCAGAAAACTTACGTCGAATTATTGATTTCGTATTGCAGAGAGAAGCAAGTACTTACCTACCTAACTCGTTACGAGTTAGGAAACAGTGTTGCTGTCATACTTCTCGAGCATTGCAAAAAAGGCCTAATCGAAAGTTTATGGCCAAAATATCCAATGCTTAAAGCAATCTTAACCTTGAAAGAAAGCGTTGATATACGTTTTTTTTTTATAAAAAATACAAATTAAATGCACTATTCAACTAGTCAGGGTACATTTTCTAAATAATTGCCCTCCGTTGTAGCGGCCTTTTTACAAATAGAGCAGCCGCAGAGCCGCATCTTTATATACTGGACATTGGTTTCGGCGTTTTTTTTTTTCCTAGATACTCTCAGACAATGGATCAGATTTTTCAGCCATCAAACGGCTTGGTGGTTGGAAATCCACTGTTATGCCAAAAGGTTTGAATTTGAGAATTCCCTAAAGTGAAAATTGCACGAAAAATCATATGTAACCTGCTACAAAGTCTACTAGCTCCAGTGCAGAAATACTTTCTGTCTTAAGTGAATTAAACCTAAATATAAATTCAGAATGTCTTCTATCAATCTTAGTAATGGTAATTTTTCTAACATAAATATAAATATTAATAAACCGAGATCGAATGATACAAATTAATATGAATAAATAAATTTCTAATTAGTTAATATAATTATTAAATAAGCAGTGAAAATCACATTTCCTCTATTTCATTTAAGGCACAGTTGTCGGAAAAATATTGTACCTATTGTCTTAAACGAATATTAATTATCTCGAAAATTAACGCGTCCGCTACGCTCACGCGTTAAAATATCTGGATCATATTGTTGGTTAAATAACTATTAGACAACGGAAACAAGCGATATGTTATTTTCTATGTTTTGGCATTATTTTGTAGAAACGATGTGATTAAAAACAATTACGAGGAGATGAAAGTCTAAAAAGTATACATTGTAATAAATTGCATTATTGCAATTTACTATCAAATACAAGATTTCAAAAAGCGATATGAGATAATAACGACTCCTCATGAAACATAGGGGAAAATGGCGTTCAGTGTATTTGGCTATTTATTTTGTAGCTAATTTTATTTCTCACAAAAATTACCTTAGACAAAATTTCAAAGAATGATGGTTAGTTTTTGCTCCAAAGACGATTATTTCGCCTCCACCCGCCCATTTTAATCAGAAAAAATCGGCGGTGAGTGCAACTAATAGCTTTTAGGTTAAGGGTCTTCTTATATTAAACCTGTTAAGTGGGCTCCATGGCCATGTGAGAAAAATATACCTACCCAATTATATTATAGTCGAAGATCGGAAAAATTATAAATTTACAAACCGATTTTTTAGCTGATAATATTTAATTGGCCAACCTTAGAATGGGATCGAAATAGAGGTAAAATAACGCGTACAACTATTTGTGGTGCAAAAACGGTCGGTATATTTTTACAGAAAAATAATTTTTGTATGAACTTTAAGAGCTATATATAATATGCAAAAACTCATTGCGTTATTATTTTGAATGTGGCGGCTGGACACTTTTAGTTGATGCAAAACAAGTGCATTAGATATACAGGTTAGCAACATCGCTGCAATCCTTGCCTGTAATCATTTCGAGGTAGCAATTTAGAACACATAGGTAGGTATTATCATTCGTTTCATCTTTTGCTATAAATTCGCAGTAGGTACCTATTATGTGCCTAGTATAACAGATAATGCAATCTATCTGTTTAACGGAATGCTTTTCCCTGAATATAATAAGTCAAGCAAAAAATATGAAAATAAACAAGCCATGTGAATTTCCGATAAAACTTCATACCACTACCATAACGGCGAATGCGGTCGCCGCCACAGAGGAGGATATAAGTAAATGTTAAATATTTTTTGCGTTTCAGCTCGACTGGTACAAGTTATCGATTACATTCGCCATTAAATTAACTTTGTTTAGTAGTTTGCCAGAGATGTCTTTTAATTACCGCAAATGCGTAAGCAGCGCATCGAATGCATTTACTTAAATGTGGAATGCGAATTGTGGTAGGTTTTCTTTATTGGGATCAATAAATAAAGCGGACATTTTGTATGTTGTTTTCGAGACAAGAGCAAGCTAAATCATTTTCATGGAAGTTTACGCAGCATGTTTCTTATTACCTAATTAATGCCTATATGCGGATTTTTTTTATTATTTAAGTAAATAATATATATTTTCAATTAAGTAGGTACCTAAATTTCAGGTGCTTTAAAAATAGCTGCTATATAAAGTTATATTTTAAGAATCTTAAACATAAATGGCATATAAGATTTTCAAACATATTTGACATGTTCGAGCGAAATTTGATAGATATTGATAATTTCCTAAAAAAATTGTTTTGATATTTACCCTAAACAATTTCATAAAACAATCATAATTAAGTCAATTTCGCATAACTTTGTTCCAATTCAAGCATATTTGTAAAATTAACTTAGATTTTTATTTTTTTAGGAAATCGGAAACTTCATGTTTGCAACGATATTTAACAAAAGTTTAAAATTTCGCAAAAATTCTTCTGAACAAGGTAAAACATTAGTAATGATTATGTGCATATTGAAAAACTCGCATTTAAGATGGAAAATTTTTATTTTAAGTATTTATAACAATTTTTTTTTTGTTTGGAGGCTATGTTTTGGTACTTAGGCATAGCTTTTAATTATAAACAACTTTTTTTAATAACCTTTTGGTGAATTTTTTGAAATAAGGGTACTTTACTCTTGCACAATTTTTACATTTTGTGACCTACCCTGTACGCTATTTAACTTGCAATCATTCTAAGTGCACCTAATATGATTATTGAACATGCATCAACTTTCGGCAATATCTGTATTTTGGTTGTGCAATTAATAAAAAAAGTCCCATATGTTGCACACTGAAATGACCACACTGCTTATTAATTTTTGCATAATAGTTATTTATGTACCAAGGCACTGAAGTTCAACTTTTTATGACTCATGTGGAATTTAGTTGCCGAGGCCTCCGCGTTTGACGTTTGATGTTTACATCTCGCCAAGGCCTACTTATTGAAAAAATCGTACAATAATGTAGCCCATTATTGTACGATTTCTGTGCTTTTAATGACGATTTTGGGACACTTTACTGCCGATTTCAAGAAAAACACGTTTTTCTCACCGCCGTGTCGCAAGTAAAGTATACTATACGAGTATACTTATAGAAAGGACATGGCACTGAAAAAAGAGTAATTCTGGCTTTCAGTAGATTTTGCTGATTTTTTTATATGTTGCTAGGGGCCTTAAGAGAAACATAAATATGCGAGGATGAGGTCCAAAGTTGTTGAAAACGGTGCACCAAATCAGTCACTTTTAAATGCATTTATTGGCTGGTGGAAAACAAGTAGTGCAAAAAAGTATCACTTTATTTGTTTTTTTGCAATATATACAGGGCGCGATAGTGTCCTATTCGTATTTTAAATATTTGGGATCTATAATAATGAACTCGTTTTTAACAGCCACTGCTCTACACATCTATATAATTTTTATTTTATTTCTGCCATCCCATTGAGGTGTTTCAACAATAAAATTAACAAGCATTTTCACGTATTGACATAATACATTAAGAGTATACTTAAAAAATAATATACCTACAGTGTCTGCCAGAAAGTTGGATACAAATGGGAAGTTTCTTTATTTGAAGTTTCTCAAAAAAAAAAAATTCTTGATAAAAGTTGGTGCTTGTGCTTAAACTCAAAATCCACCCGCAAAAATTTTGAAATTTCGATTCGTGTACAGGGTAAGTTGAGAAATATGAAAATTCCTCAAGAGTAAAGTACCCTTATTTTTAGAACTACATCAGAGTGGTACAAAGAAAAGTTGTTTGTAATCTCAAGACAATGTCAAATATGAATTCACAGCCACCTACTCAAAAGAAAAAAAAATTCACACTTGCGCATTTTTTACTCATCACGCTGTATAATACATAATGTTAGATATGTATTTTGAGGCACATCTTCGAGCATGACAGTACGATACCAATGATTTTTGTTTACGTTTAATTAGCATCTTAAAAACATTTAATAACTGAAAGTTCTGCAAAGTTTGTCGTTTTTTTGTATCCAGGTAAAATACTCCTACAATTTCAAACATAACATAGCATCTAATCTGTGGAACATAAATATATTTTAATAGAGCAACAATTTAAGAGTTATTTAATAAATGAGAATTCAACTATAAAAATTATACAGCGTGATGAATAAAAAATGGGAAAAGTGTGAATTTTTTTTCCTTTGAGTAGGTGGCTGTGAGTTCACATTTAACATTGTCTTGAGCTTCCAAACAACTTTTCTTAGTGCCACTCTGATGTACTTATAAAAATAGGGGTACTTTACTCTTGAGAAATTTTCATATTTTTCAACCTACCCTGTATACGAATCGAAATTTCAAAATTTTTGCGGGTGGATTTTGAATTTAGGAACAAGCACCAACTTTTATCGAGAATATTTTTTTGAGAAACTTCAAATAAAGAAAATTCCCCTTTGTATCCAACTTTCTGGCAGACACTGTATATTTACTTTGTTGGGTCTCCAATCGCTATTGCAAAACATTGTGTTGTTCCCGGTTTGCTGCATCATAAATTGCCTCCAGAAGTTTAGACGGTTATTTTACATTTTCCTAAATGTCTGGAGTAGCCCAAATACAATAACAACAATATAAATAGAGCAGCTATGTGGGCGCAAACTCCAATTATTATTATATAGATTATTGTTCTTGCTCCCATTTTACATATGCAACACGTTCCCGTTATTGGATCGTCGTTATATTCGGCATTTTCTAGTATTCGATAAATACGTGATGTCTTACAGAATGTGTAAACCTAGACATTATCCTTGCTCTAACAAGGCCTGGTTCAAAACGTTGTGTTAGGAAATTCTTCCAGATCATTCTGCGTCAAATCAATCTCAAAAATTTCAAAGACGAATATGTCACTATCGCGCCCTATATTTGTTGAAAAAAAAAACAATTAAAGATACTTTTTCGTACGACTTATTTTCGTTTTTGGTGGTCAGAGCCAATAAATGCATTTAAAAGTGACCGATTTGGTGCACCGTTTTCGACAACTTTGGACCTCATTTATTTGTGTATCACTCAGTATGCCCACACAAAATTCCTCGCATATTTATGTTTCTCTTAAGGCCCCTAGCGACATATATAAAAAAAACAGCAAAATCTACTAAAAGCCAGGATTACTCTTGTTTCAGTGCCATTTCCTTTGCTTCGGGGTGGGCCCATAATGATTATTGATTTCTTAAAGCGTTTTGTGAAGTTAGCAACGGTCTTGTCAGCCACGGTTTTCGACCGCGCCGCAATTTTTGCCTTGTAAAGTTTGTATGTAGTTGATCCAGCCCCATCCAGCCACGGTTTTATTGTAGTAAAACTAGGGTGTCGTGACGTGTGTCACAAAATAAAAAATTTAATTCGCGTTTTTGTCTGCCCGTTCGAGAAAAATTATTTTTCCACAACACCCGTGTTTCGCGCTCTTCGAAACCCGAATTTTCCAATTTCCCGGTCGTGTGTCACAAAATTAAAAATATCTGCCGAAAGGGCATACCCAAGGGCGCCTTGGACCACCTTCAGATTTTTTTGTCTGCCCGTTAGAAAGAAGGAAAAAATTAATTTCTCTACAACACCCTCGTTTCTCGCTCTTCGGAACCCGAATTTTCCAATTTCCCGGTCATGTGTCACAAAATGAAAAATACCTGCCGAAAGGGCATACCCAAGGGCGCCTTGGACCACCTTCAGATTTTTTTGTCTGCCCGTTCGAAAGAAGGAAAAAATTAATTTCTCCACAACACCCTCGTTTCTCGCTCTTCGGAACCCGAATTTTCCAATTTCCCGGTCGTGTGTCACAAAATGAAAAATACCTGCCGAAAGGGCATACCCAAGGGCGCCTTGGACTACTTTTAGATTTTTTTGTCTGCCCGTTCGGAAGAAGGAAAAAATTAATTTCTCCACAACACCCTCGTTTCTCGCAGTGGCAATAAAAATAAAACTCTTTATAGAACAAATAAAACAGGAGTAGCGTTCGCTTATAAAATAAATACAAAACTACTAAGTTTACACTATATAAATTAATGAAAATAACATCAAAACGATAGAGTTTTGTAATATACATTATATACATAAAACAAAATTACTATCCTCCAATAAGCTATAAAATGAACACAATATTACTAGTAGATACTGTTCTGAAAACTCCTACCACCTTTTTGTCAATATCCCAAAGCACTAGGGAGAAATTTTTTGGATTGAGAGGTTTGAGGTACATGGTGGTTCATTATAAATTGACACTCCCCTTAACTTGTTAGTTTTTGAAGTTAGAAAAAAAAGTTTTTTACAAAAGTTTTAGATACTAATACAAAGTTTTTTGTGACGCTATTGGACCGTGTACAGTGTGTTCTAGAAAGCCGTGGCAGACATAACTTATGTTTTTTTAAATGGAACACCCTATATATTTTTGCATTTTTGAAATCTGCTCATCAAGGCAATCAAAATGATATTAAACTTTGTGGCATTATCTTTTTCGTTTTTGAAAAATTCCGTATTCAAATTTTATACTAAATTTATTTAACTCGAATTTGTGGATCTCGTGATAAAGATAGACGATCAATGTAATAACGAAAAATATTTGTTTTAAACAAGACAGTAACATAGTGAAACTCCAAAATAATAATAATAATGTTTATTCAAATAAAATAAAATAAGTTCACATATGCATATCTACAAATATACTGTTGGACTTAAATCATCTGAACAAACATGACTTACTCTGAAACCACAAGGGTTGTGAGCAATAGGTTTAATACGTTCATGTACCAAGTTGTGCATAAACTTACATTTTTTTAGCGTCTTAATGCTATAAAAACAATTCAAACAATCTTTGTTCTAGTACACGTTTACTCTCTAGTATGGTACGCTAAGCTACATTACCACTTAATATTTTTGCTATACGTTTTCTTCCTACGTTTCTTAAGTAAACGTTTAGTACCTTCTTAAAACGGGCTAGTGTACAACTACTTAATATTTGTTCCTTAAGAGCTATATCTAGGCTATTGTAAACACTTTCATTCAAGTACTCATATGACCTTTGGTTTATAGCCTTTCTGCAGAGAATCGTTCTTGCTTTTTTATCTTTTCTTTGACGTGTATCATAATTATAGTCTAATAAACCAATATTAGATCTAGTTTTTAATAAGTTTATGGTAAAAGCGTTGCCGAATATCAAAGCTTCTTGCCTCCAGGAAAAGTTCGTCGGAAGGGTATGTTCTTGGTTTACCGAGAATTATTTTCAAAAAGTATTTCTGCAATATCTCCAGTTGTTTCATATGTGCATCCAGCAACCCTCCCCATGCCAGAATACTATACCGAAACCGTGACTGTACCAGGCTGTAGTACAATATCTTGGATTGCTTAGTATCTAACATGTTTTTTAAATATTTAAATGTGTACATTAGCGGTCTTAAATTTGTTACTATAGTTTGTACGTGCTTGTCCCACCTCAGATGATTGTCAAACGTCACTCCCAAATATTTAAATTGATTAGTTGCTTTCAGAGAGAATATTTCACCTTTTTCATCAGTAATTTCCAATAATGCATAATCAGGTAAATGATTTTTGTATGGCGCAAAAGGCACAAATAAAGTTTTGTCACAATTAACTGTTAGGTATTTATATTTGAAGGCATTTAATATATTGTGCATATCCAACTCTGCTTTTCTCTTTAAGTCCGGCCATGTATCATCTTGATACACTACAACTGTGTCATCGGCAAAACTCGTAAGTACGCCAGATGATCTTAATGCAAGGATGTCATTTACGTACATGAGAAACAGTATTGGTCCCAAAACTGTTCCTTGCGGCACTCCACAGGTAATTATTCTTTCTTTACTCATTTTCCCATTTACTTCGGCTCTTTGTTTTCTCTCTGAAAGATAACTCTCAAACATTTTCAAAGGTATTCCTCGTATTCCTACTCTCTCCAAAGTTTCCAGCAATAGGCCATGGTTCACCGTGTCAAATGCCTTCAAAAGGTCCAGAAACACTGCTAGTGTTGTGCGGCCACTTTCAAACGCTTCATGGATCTTCGACGTCAATGACGCTATCGCATCCTGGGCGCTTTTTCCCTCTCTAAACCCATATTGGTTAGCCCTTAGTACGTTATGTTTGTTCCAGAAATCCACTAGTCTGGCTTTAAGTAATTTTTCAAAGACTTTTGTAATATTTGTTATTAGTGATACTGGCCTGTAATTTTCGGGCCTTGTTTTATCCCCTTTCTTATATAATGGTTTCACTATAGATATCTTAAATTCCTGAGGACATACTCCAGTTTCAAACATTCTATTTATAAGTTCAGATAACGGTTTTGCTATTTCATTAGCTATTTCTTTTAAGCACTTTGTCGTAATTTTATCGAAACCTGGGGCTTTACCAAGCTTCAGTGTTTTTATTTATTGTATTATTTCCTGAGAGTCGGTTCGTTTTATGAAAAATGATTTTTGTACATGTTTATTTACAGATGGTTTTTTTTCTTTTGGAAGGATAATTTGATCTGCTAACTTTCTCCCTATTCCTATATAATATTCGTTAAATATTTCTGCCTTCTCATCGTCATCCTCGATAAGTTTATTATCCTGATTTATAATTTCTCTAATATAGTGAGCCGTTTTAATGTCTTTAATTTCTCTCACTGTGTCCCATAGTGCCTTTGAATTTCCTCCATTCGCCTCTATTTTTTCTTGAAAATATCTTTGCTTTGCCAATTTAATTACTCTATTCAAATTATTTCTATATCTTGTGAATTCCTCTCGGTGTGTCTCTGGACTTTGCCTAAACTGCTTTTATAATATGTTTTTGTGATTTATTGATTGTACTATTCCAGTGGTGATCCAAGGTTTCTTTATCCGTGTATGTTTTTTCCCGTTTCTTAGCTTTGTTGTATTTTTTTCTATTAGTGTAGTTAATGTATCCATGAATAATGTCGCCGAAGTTTTTAGATTTGGACACTGCAATATATTCTGCCAACCTGTATTTTTAATATCTGCCCTTAATGTTGTATAACTGATAAAAGTCTTAAATGAATATTTGCTTTTTTCAATTTTTGACTGCCCCAACGGTAGCATAAGGACCACTGGGTAGTGGTCAGTAACATTACATTTAATAATTACTCTCTTCACATTACCTGTTTTATCAGTCGATGTTGTTTTTAGAAAAACATGATCTAAACACCTCTCGATCTCATTTTGCACCCTCGTTGCTTGATTTATTAGTGATTCGAAATTATATTCACTCATGACATTCAAGTAAGCAGCAGCTGGATCACCACTGCCTCTCATTATATTTAAATTTATATCCCCTGTCACAATGTGATACGTAGCAAACTGTTTTTTGGTCGGTTTTAGGTATTCATCTAAGCCTTGAATGAACGCGTTTTCACAAGTTGAGGGTGGTCTATAAATAGCAGTTAAAATTAGAATTTTATTATTTATGTGATTTTTAATTCTAGTGCTTCAATTTCTCCAATCTCTACATTCCGCATCGTGTAATTAAAACTTTTTTTCACAAAAACCACTACCCCATCATCCTTAATACTAGTTCATAACCATTCAAACTAAATAAATTTTCATTTTGAATTTTAAACGTTTCTGTAAGAACCATACAATCAAAATCATAACCAACTTGACTAATATTAACTAAAAATTCATCAAAGTTTTTTGCAATACTTCTTATATTAAAATTTAGTACTTTAAAATTACGGTCATAACGTGTGTGAGTTTGCACAGAGTTACATTCCAGAAAACTGTCAACCTCAATAGATGGATGCAGCGAATGTATTGGTCCATAGTGACAGATTTCAACCTGAACAAGCGAATATTGAGATAAACCAGCAACCACCAAACAAAAAAGAAAACGAAAATGAATTAGCCCTATACATTACTTATTTGATCTAGTTTTCATTTTTAAAAATGAAGACTGTCCGCCCGTTAATTTTACTACAATGTAGGCTGTGGGTGTCGATGGTGCACTAATTTGGTTGCTCTCATGAGAAAACTTCGTCACCTTCTTCAAGATCTTCAAGTTGTTTTAGAGTGTAATATTTATTATCTACGTATATGCCTCTCCCCTTAATATACGCTTTATCGGCTGTTGTGCTTCGTATCTTTTTCAGGTGTCTTCTTAGAATGTTTGCTTCTTCTCTCTTAAGTTCCGTTAAATCCTGCGATACAGAGACCGTCGTTCCTTTTAGTTTTTTGCAATTTTGTAATACCAATTTCTTTCTCATATGCGAAATGAACTCTAGTTTTATAGGGCAGCGATCCGATCTTCCCAGTGTATATGCGTCATTTAGGTCATTCTCAGTTAAATTGGTACCCAGATAAGAATTGAGCTTACCACAGACCGTCTCTATGGTACTCTCAGAATGAGCACCCAATCCAAAGATGTTTAGGAGCTTTTACGATTTTTCTGAAATTCTTTATTTCGAGAATATTATAATCAGTAAAATTTGAAAAGGCTCCTAAACGTTTTGGAGTTTCACTATATTACTCTCTTGTTTAAAACAAATATTTTTTTGTTATTACATCGATCATCTATCTTTATCACGAGATCCACAAATTCGAGTTAAATAAATTTAGTGTAAAATTTGAAAACGGATTTTTTCAAAAACAGAAAAAGATAATGCCGCAATGTTTAATATCAATTTAATTGCCTTGATGAGCAGATTTCCAAAATGCAAAAATATATAGGGTGTTCCATTTAAAAAAAAACATAAGTTATGGTCCAATAGCGTCACAAAAAACTTTGTATTAGTATCTAAAACTTTTGTAAAAAACGTTTTTCTAACCTCAAAAACGAGCAAGTTAAGGGGGGTGTCAATTTATAATGAACCACCCTGTACAGCAGATTTCCAAAATGCAAAAATACATAGGGTGTTCCATTTAAAAAAACATAAGCTATGTCTGCCACGGCTTTCTAGAACACACTGTACACGGCCCAATAGTGTCACAAAAAACTTTGTATTAGTATCTAAAACTTTTGTAAAAAACTTTTTTCTAACCTCAAAAACGAGCAAGTTAAGGGGGGTGTCAATTTATAATGAACCACCCTGTACAGTCTTGATCAAAACATGCACTGAAAAGAAGAACGAAAAGATCTTAAGTAATACGGTTTGTAAAATCCTCACATAATATGAGTGGTTTTCGTCCTGCCGACAGTACGCTGTAGGGTAAGGTGGGGCAAGTTGACGTAGTTAAGGTGGAATGGGTTGTAACAAAGAATTATGCAATTTTTTAAACGAATTTGTAATGATTTAAAAGGTACACATGTTTGCTATCCATTACAGAAAGAAAAAGAAGTAAATATTGTTTTACACGGTGTCCAACTTTTAAATTGTACAAATACGTAAAATCTTCATTTTTGGAGATAACCGCCTAAACTTTTTTTGTTTGAAAGGCCTTCAAAAACCGCTTGTTTTGACCTTCCTGTCATTTTCAAAATGCAAATCCAGAGCCGGCTGCGATTTTTTTTATATACCCCCGATTTTCACGAAAACCATTTAGCGATTTTTTTTTATTTAAAATCTAACCCCACAGCGTTAATCAGAACACCCCGAAACCCCCATATACCAAATTTCAATAAAAAATATACAGGGAGTTCCATTCTGCAGGGTGTCAAAAGTTGAGCAAAATAGGAATTTTAAAGGCACCTGGCCAGTCAAGTGTGCCATAGAATCCCTTCAAAACAGTTGAATGTTCAACAGGACCACTCAAAATGTTGGAGTGAAAATATTTACTACCTGAATATACAGGGTATTTTTCTCTGAGCCATCTCAAAATTCTGAAATTTTATGAAACTTATACGGATCAAAAGTGCTCTGGAATCATTGAAAAAATATTGATAAACACAAAAGTAATGTATTTCTTTACAAAATGCCAACTAACAATTAAAATCAATTTAAATTATTGGACCTTTGTCAACAAAGTCACTGTCTAAGATGATACATTTTCTGTGCGTTTCCTGTTGTGGCACACCAGCCACTTTAACTGTTAGTTCATTTATAGTGTGTGGAGCGGTTTTGATATATTCGATTTTTGACCCATATAAAGTTCCAAAAATTCAGTAATTTTTTGAGATGGCACAGATAAGAACACTCTGTATATTTTGTATTGGACCTTTGCACACCATCACCTTGAGTGGTCCTATCGACCATTCAACTATTTTGAGTGGATTCCATGGCAGACTTGACTCGGCAGATGCCTTTAAAACTCCTATTTTGCTCAACTTTGACAACCTGCAGAATGGAACTCCCAGTATATTTTTTGTTCAAATTCGGTATATGGGGGTTTTGGTGTGCTCTTATTAACGCTGTTGGGTCAGATTTTAAATAAAAAAATCGATAATGGTTTTCGTGAAAATCGAGTGTATCTATAATAAAATCCCAGCCGGTCCTGGATTTGCATTTTAAAAATGGCAGGAAGGTCGGAAGAAGCGCTTTTTGAAAGCCTTTCAAACAAAAGAAAGTTTAGGCGATTATATCCGAAAATGAAGATTTTTATGGATTTCTACAGATTTAAAGTTGGTACCTATAACATTAAAAAAATTATAATTTTATGCATTTTTGTCATCTTGCCCCACCTATGGCGCAAGAAGGCGATCATATTGGGGCAAGTTGACGATTATGTACAAATGTCACACTTAAATAGACATTGTCCCTGTGCACGATTCATGCACCACGATGCCCACCAGTTATACACTCTATCCAGTCTTCAGAGTTACCTATCATAAATCACTGGGGCAAGATGCCGAGTACTGTGGCTAGATGACGATTTCGTTATCTTGCCTCCACCATCTTGCCCTACAGGTACCTTAAAAAGAAAAATCATACTAAACAAAAATCAAAAATCAACACACCCCATATCAAGTCTACAATTAATTTGTATAAACCTACTGGATGTGATTACCGATAGAAACAGGCAAACCTAGGATTAAATTTTCTGAGAATCCTTATTTTTAAAATAGAATTTTAGTATAACATTATTCCTGCACACACACTCAGTAACTTAATTCGTAAAGACTCTAGCGCCATCTTTTTGAGTAGGTATAGGGAGTAGTAATGTGCCAGAATTGTATAGCTATTTCAGTGCCCAGGTCTCTTTTTCCTTTTTTAGAAAATGCCCCCGCATCTTGCCCCGTTCGCCAACTTACCCTATACGGCAAAATTCTTTATTTTAAGAATTTCTCCATAAAGTATTATTAAAAAGTTAAATATAATTTCATATTTTATCTATACCTATGACCTACGACGACGTTAAACATCGTTGTTGAAAAATCTTAGACAACGTATACCTATACCCATATATGACGAAAATTATCTTATTTAGATCAATAACTATCAACAAGTAAGTACTATAGGGTTTGTTTTATTGGAAGATTAAGTAAGGTTTTCTTCTGATAAGAATAAGGTGCTTCTGATAAAAATATGTGCTGTCGGATCGGTAAGATCGAGAATCTGGGGAAATTGCATTTTCGGACAGCTTCCAAATAGGACGTAAGTCCATGTCTACGGCACGTGGAAACGCCACTATCCTAACAGAGGAATAGTTGAATTTACCGGAATATGTTTACTAAATTGGTTATAGCGGGCAACTACAGGGTGATTCAGTTTTAATCTGCAACACTTCAACAGGTGATAGAAAACCAGAAAATAACCGCACTTTCTTCTATAAACTATATCATTTTAAGGCCTTATAAAAAAGTTACAGGGTGTTAAAGATGCAAGAAATAGGTGGAATTTATTGAATATTTTACAAACTAGTTGAGATATTTAAGTTATATTTGGTACACGTTATAACGGCATGGGTTAGCATAAAACCTGTTAATATCAAACATCTTGAACGTAGAAATGGGTAATTAGTATAATTTATTTTAGAAAAAAATAGAACCACCTTGTATAGCAATAAAATGTATTCAAATTATTATGTAAATTTTTATTGTAAACAAAAACGTTCTCTTAGCATTTTTTCATATGTGTCATGGTTTCATAGCAAATTTGATTTTTATATATTATATTGGTTTCTATGCTTAAGAAACATTCTTGAAAATTAACTGGGGGCGACTATAGTTTATTTTTGAAAACATTACGGCTGTGTTATACAAATTATTCTCTATTTATTATAAAAATCGTTTTTCTTTATATTTTCAGAGAGTTCTATGGTATACAGAGTGTTTAACTCAGCGCTCTCCAGACTAATTATATTGGTTCCTATGCTTAAGAAACATTCTTGAAAATTACCTGGGGGCGACTATAGTTTATTTTGAAAACTTTACGGCTGTGTTATACAAATTATTCTCTATTTATTATAAAAATAGTTTTTTCTTTATATTTTCAGAGTTCTATGGTATACAGAGTGTTTGACTGAGCGCTCTCCAGACTAATTATATTGGTTTCTTTGTTTAAGAAACCGGAAAATTAAAGGCTCAGAATGATTTTGTTAGATATTTAATGTGTGGAATGAAACAAGAGAAATATATTTATGTTTTATATTAAAAAAATATACATATACAATAAACACTAATTTCTAAATATATACACACTTACATCTAATTGGATAAAATAATGAAACTTATCTATACATATACGTATAACTAAATATATTTAGGGGAGATTTTTTTTCATGCGTTCAAGTTTTTCAACTTCATTCATACATGAGGCACGCCCTTCTTTCGCACGATTATAAATGGCTTTTATTTTCAACATCCTCTTTTCACATTCATCCCACTCCCTTTGCATTCGATTCATCACACATTCAAACCTTCTCTTTTTTTCGTTTGCGTTTGAAATGCCCCCATCTGCCAACTCTCTCATATGCATAAATACTTCACTCACACTTTGATGCTGCTCGTTCACAAATCTCCCCTTTTCATTTAGCATTGTCAAATTCTTTCCCCCACGCGTTGTCTGTGACTCCTGGGAGGGTCGCTTCGCTACCAAATCGTCTGCCTCGTCGCTTAACCTCTTGCATGACGACCGCGATGAAGCCCTGGAGCCCCCACACCGGCTTTGATTATCTATCTGTGAGGAAGAAACCTTATTTGAAAATAGCGAATTTTATAAATGTTAGCTTACCTTTGACGATGCTGCCGGTGATGGAAGACGTCCAACTTCAAAATCGGAACCATAATCATCAAGAGCCATGTCGCAGAGTTGCTGGTTGGTGAGCCCTGCGATGAATGGCTCCTCCAGCAGACTCAACACGCTTGAGTTGAGATTGGGCAGCTATGAAAGGAAAACATTATATGGGAAAATACTGATTAATGCAAACTTACAGGTTCGGGGCAAATTGACGCCACAGCGTTGACCGTCTCGTCGGCACTCCGAGTTGGCTACAAGTAAATGGGTTCAATGAGAATCGAATGAGAAATTAAACTAAAAAACTTACAGCTACCAAACGGCAATCACTTAGAATTTTAATTTTTGATGATTCCATACTGTTCAAAGCGACGAAGCACAGGTGAACTGAGTAAAAGCGGTTCGGAACACGGGTGAACTGAGTAAAAGCGGCTCGGAACACGACTGTGAAACACGGGTGAACTGAAGAGGAAACGCGCCACGCATCGTGTGTATATCGGAACAGTGTTGCCAGTTTGGTAGATTTTTCCTGAACGTTAGGGAGACCCGCCCACCGGAGGCAACGTTGTCAGATTACCGAAAGTCCCCACCAACCCCGCCCCATCAGTGCCCTCCTACATGGTACCGCCCACATCCCTTCTTTCCGCATAGTAAGAAGTATTGGAATATAAGAGTCATATCTTTGCTTTCAGTGATAGTTTCTACAAATCTTTAGTTTTCTGCAAATCGTAATGTCTAACATCAGGTATATCATCGACGCTGATGGCTTTCAAGTTAGTGGAAAGTTCGTTATAAAAGAAATGTCGATATACGATATGAAATCGAGGGAAGTGACATCCAGGTATTATCGTGTGGGAAACTACTGCAGCCTATCTTCTAAGGATGCACGCACTGCTCGTTGGTTAACGATGAACTTGCACGGCTTGAAGTTTGAAGATTGTGCAACGGATGAAGCCCAGGAAAGTGCGTTAGAAGAGATTCGGCGTCTGGGGGAGTCCGCTGGCGATGAACTTATAGCTTACAAGGGAGGACAAGTTGAAAGGAATCTGCTGCAGGCCGCGGGGTATGCCCACTTATCTTACAATATCGAGGATCTAGGCTGCCCCAAGTTCGACGTCCTTGTTCGGAAGCAGCAGAGGTTCTACGAGCGAGTGCGTGCAAACCAATGTGAGCGACACATCACGAGGCCTGGAAAAGCATTTCACTGCCCGAGGGTAGAACTAATGTTTTTTTCTGAATTTATAAGACGATGTAAATAATTTAGTTTTTGTGAAAATGTAAATAAAAATGTAAAGTTATTATGCTGTTTCATTTCCAGCAGAAAAGAATGATTATGAAAAAAAGTCAATTTAAAAACTTTCCCGCTGCAGGAAAGACGTGCTTCGTGAAATTAATGTTTGTAGAAAATGGTAAAATGTTAAAATAAAAAAGGGAGCAAAAAAAAACCTTTTCTCAGATCCTGTTTTCATACTAAAATTTTGGAGAGGGGACCATCCTTCGACGCTCTTACCCTATATAGGTAGGAACTCTGCCTATTTCTAGCACACTGCTCTACTCATTGCTTCGAAGATGATCGATGGTAATGAAATAGCTACAGAGAGCGACAAAACTGTAAAGGCATATGAGAAGGTGTTTAACATACTTAATGAAAGTGACAGACCTACACTTCCACAAGTATTACAACGTTGGCAGCAAAAGTTGCAATTGTCGGTGAGACAGCATTCCTCAGCACTCCGATGTCATTTTCACCAAGGCACTTTGTCAAAGTTGCATGCCAATCTGCAACATCTCAAAAGACTTCAATTATACTTCAAAACATTATGCAAAACTGGATCTGGTAAGCAACACCTCAATAGAAGTCATCGAGTCAAATGGGTGGACGTTCAAGCAGCGTTCCAGAGTCGTCTTCGCACAGGTGTTATAGTAAATATGAGGCACATCGATTTATTCCAGTTTTTTGACGATGCATTTATTCTTTTTAAGAGTCGCATAACTAGAACTTTAAATGCTTTTCACATTGTTAAGGTAAATGCGGTTTTTAATGGTGAATTTGTTAAAATGTCTCAAGATACAGTCATAAGTGACAACAAATGCTTCAACACAAAAAATGCTATAATTGACCAGGGGAGTGATTTAAAGTTGTGGTTTACAGATAATATAAAGGATAGGATTATAAAGAAGCTTGAAGATTTTCATGACAATGGATCGGGGTGGGCGTTACGCAAAATTTTGAGTTTAGTCATCAGTATAAATAAAGTTGAGATAGGAAACGGTGCTTCATATCTGCCACTCCCCGTTGAAATTTCCAAAAAACAAGCATGTGTCAATGTAAAAAATAGTGATGAAGCATGCTTCTTTTGGAGTGTTATTGCCGCTCTTTACCCTCTCAAAAGCATATTGATCGGGTTAATTCATATCCTCACT
This sequence comes from Pseudeuparius sepicola, assembly GCA_963920635.1. Taxonomy (NCBI): domain Eukaryota; kingdom Metazoa; phylum Arthropoda; class Insecta; order Coleoptera; family Anthribidae; genus Pseudeuparius; species Pseudeuparius sepicola. The sequence goes on along the minus strand of OY987299.1, from coordinate 42,639,329 downwards.
ACAGGCTGAAATTTAAATTAGATGATATAGACCTACCAATGCAATTATCTCAAATATCGAAATTCGAAAAATTAAATGAAATTTCTATAAATGTGTATATTTTGGAGTTGGTAAGTGAGACTCCACGTCAATTTATCACCTCTCCAGCTCGACTAACTAAAAATAAAATGGATAGACATGTGAATTTACTTCTAATTCAAAGTCATTATTTTTTGAAAACTAGCGACTTTGAAGCACCGTCTGTCGACGATGCGCACGTTGATATAAAATACCATTATTGTTGGATTAAAGATTTATCTAGACTGATTTCGAAACAGTCTAGTAAACATAACGGTAGAAAATTTATATGCGAGAGATGTTTAAATTACTTTTCATCGCAAGATAAGTTAGAAGAGCATACAGCTTATTGCGAGCAAATAAATAATTGTAAAATCGAGTTTCCCAAAGAGAAGTTTATCGAATTTAAAAATTTTGTTAATAAAGAACGCACCCCATTCACCCTGTATGCTGACTTTGAAGCAATGCTAAAACCCTGCGGAGATTCTGATGCTAGCCTAAAAACTGTTAAATATCAAAGACACGAAGCATTCAGTGCCGGTTATTATTTCAAGTGCTCTTTTGACAACTCGCTCTCTTTCTACAAAGCTTATCGCGGGGGAGACTGTATGATATGGTTTGCCAATCAAATAGAGGAAATTGCTAAGTTTATATAATCCAAATTGAATCTTGTTGAACCTATGGATGAAGCCATAAGTCTTAAAGATGCCACCCCTAATTGTCACATTTGCGAGAAAAAATTCAATGTTAACGACATAATTGTACGTGACCACTGTCACCTGTCATCGATGTTTCGAGGTTATGCACATCAAGCGTGCAACTTAAATTATAAAAACTCGTTTGTAGTTCCCATCATTTTCCACAATCTTAGTGGGTATGACAGCCACTTTATAATACGAGATCTTGCCAAACGGAATCATGTCAACCTACTTCCTGTTAATAATGAAAAATATATAAGCTTTACAGTATTCGATAATGAAACAAATATTAAATTTCGGTTCATCGATTCTTTCAAGTTCTTGGCCTTTCCTCTCGACAAACTCGCATCATCTCTAAATAGTTTCGAAAACACTAGAAATGAATTTCGATTGTCTTCCGAAAATTTTGACTTGTTAACTAGGAAAGGGGTTTTTTGTTATGATTATATCGATTCTCTGGAAAAATTGGAAGAAACCGCATTACCATCGGTTCAACATTTTTATAACAAATTAAATGACACTAATATTAACGAGAAGGATTACGGACATGCGCAATTAATTTGGAAGAGGTTTGGTGTAAAAACCTTGGGTGAGTATTTAGATCTGTACTTAAAGACTGACGTGCTCTTGCTCACAGATATATTTGAACACTTTAGAACGACTTGTCTTTAAAATTACGGTTTAGATCCTGCCTGGTACTATACTTTGCCTGGATTCAGTTGGGATTGCATGCTTCGATATACGAAATGTAAATTAGAAACCTTCCAAGATAGTGACATCTTAATGTTTTTCGAGAGGGCAATTCGAGGTGGGGTAAGCCAGGTAAGCCACCGCTTTTCTCAGGCCAACAACAAATATATGGCAAACTATGATGCTAGTATGCCATCAAAATATATTCTTTATGCGGACGTTAACAACCTTTATGGCTGGGCAATGTGTGAACCCCTTCCTTACGGAGGATTTGAGTGGGCCTCCAACGATACTGACGTCACCAAGGTTGCTGACAATGCCGATGAAGGATATATTTTAGAAGTGGATTTGTCGTATCCCGATCATCTTCATGACCATCATAAAGATCTTCCTTTCGCACCTGAACATCGTAAACCTCCAGGTTCCAAAATAAAAAAGCTCATGACCACTCTCGATGATAAGAAGAATTATGTGATTCATTATAGAGCGCTTAAGCAAGCTTTACAACATGGTTTAATTCTGAAAAAAATTCACAAAGTTTTGAAATTTAAGCAGTCTACCTGGTTAGCTCCCTATATACAACTCAATACCCACTTAAGAACTGTGACAACATTAGATTTTGAAAAAAATATAATGAAACTAATGAATAATGCAATCTACGGCAAAACAATGCAAAATGTTAGAAAACATAGGATTGTGAGATTATTAAGGACGTGGGAGGGTAGATACGGCGCCAAAAATTTAATTTCTAGCCCTCGTTTTAGACATAGGATAATTTTTGAAGAGAATTTAATAAGTGTCGAATTAAATAAGACAAATATTATGTTTGATAAACCTCTGTACGTTGGGATGTCTATTCTGGACATATCAAAAACCTGTGTTTACGAATTTCACTATGACTTTATGTTGAAAACATTTTCACCAACTAACTGCTTATTATTATATACTGATACTGATAGTTTAGTTTACGAAATCCGCTGTGAGGACATGTTCGAGGATGTAATTAAGAATCATATTCATCGGTTTGACACTAGTGACTATCCTGCAGATAATCAATATGGAATTCCGCTTGTAAATAAGAAGGTGCCAGGACTGATGAAGGACGAATTAAATGGTCGTATTTTAACACATTTTGTTGGACTTAGATCTAAAATGTATACTTATAAGGTTCAAGGAAAAAATTTGTGTGTTAAAAAATCCAAAGGTGTTAGAGGTAGTGTTGTAGCGAAGCAGATAACGTATCAAGATTATTTCGATTGTTTATTCGATAAGACAGAGAAAATTGTAAATCAACGATCTATACGATCGTTTTCTCATAACGTCTTTAGCATAAGTCAATCTAAGATTGGTTTAAATCCATTTGACGATAAGCGATATTTAGTTGATAGTGTTTCAACCCTTCCTTGGGGTCATAAAGATGTACGTGTGGATGAATAAAAAATATATTTTACAAATAGTGTTTCATTCCCTTGTAGCCCCCCCACCCCTGACGTCCCACCGCCCAGTTTGTATATATAACCGAGACATCGAGCTCATTCTGCAGTCTGAAAACTTGTAACAAGAGTTCGCAGCAACATGTACAACCAGACCATTCAGATCGAATCAGACATGGTGCCCTGCCCCTACATTGCCAGCCACATGGTACGGAGAAGTCGACTGCAGAATCATCTGGTGAAGTGTCGGCGACAGTTGGGACATGTGCCTGAAATCAATTGGGAAGAGTATTACCGACATATCAACAATCAGCCGTCGATGATCATAAGAAATCCCAGGATTGGCCCGGAATAAAAATGTTGTAAAATAAAAATATTGTAAAATAAAAGTCATATTTTTTAATCAGTGCTTTATTCCAACCTTCTTCTATACAAGTCTGCTAACAAAAATTGATTATAATAAGAGTACAGTTCAAAAATGCAATATGTTTCCATGCTACATACCGCATTGCACATTAAAAATACAATTTCCATTACATTTATGGCATAGTTACTACGTACTAATAATTCATTGACCTTATCTAAAAAATTAAGGTAAAAATCATACAATTCAAAATTAATCAAAAAGCTCATCCTTAAAGTCACATATGGTGCGATATTTAGTAGCTCGAAAACCTCTGCTATGGAAAACCATTGGCTAACACCATTTTTTGCAAGCAACACTCGTTGATTTCCATCTGCAGTCAACATGGTTCTTAACAATATATCGTCAAATCTGATGAACATCGGGGTACCCAGGTTGTTGGTAAAGTTGTTTAAATTATTCACTAATTCTTTCCACTCCAAATAGTCCAGCGAAATCACATTTCGTCGCACTGTTGATCGGATATTAACTTGGGGTTTGAAATATCTCATAATGCTCAAACCATTATTAATAATATATGTAGGTAATGTGAAGCATGATGATAGAAGCAGAGAATCTTCGCTTACATTGTTTACTTCTTCATGGTCGCTACCATCGGTTTCATAGCCGCTGTCAACCATCTTAACACTTGAAGCTCTACACGACGTTTGACTCAGAGATCCACGAGTCATGGTCTTTATCAAAGCCCAACCATCGTACTAGCACCTTCCCCCTCTTTCTACGAAGAATCTTTTCAACCAGGTAGACATCGGGATGTTCAGTTTTTTGCAATTCTTCGCGGTAAAACCCGCCCTTTATAGGACTTCCATTTAAATCCTCTAGAAGATATGTAGGCGGGTTGGTAATTTGTACTTTGCTTATTTTAAACAATTCTGTACTCCAACTAGGCATATATCCTTTGGCAAATACGTGTTTCACTTTACTTATTCTCACAACATCTCCAACCTTCAATTTACTACCTCTGAAAATCTTCACGTGACTATACACTTTTTTAAGCAGATATTGTTCGTTACTTTTATTAACTTGGTTGGGTTTCATCTGAATCACTCTATGCTTTCTGTTATTATACTCGGCAACTAGCGTAGGCAAATAATCATCCCATTTAAATTTACCATTTAGACTAAAATACTTAAATAATCGCTCTTTTAGAGTTCGTATTACTCTCTCGGCCATGGCGGCTTTCGTGATGCTAAAAGTGCTGTAATGACTAATTTTGAATTTTCGCATCAAATTTTGAAATCTAGAGTTATAAAACTCTTTGCCCTGATCAGTTTGAAGGTTGCGAGGCTTTCGAGTTCCCGATAGGATATCAGCAAAGGCGTTGGTAACATCTTCGGCAGACTTGGATTTGAGCGGTCTGCACCAAACAAATTTAGAGAAGCAATCGATTACAACCAGTATGAATTTGAAGCCATTATTGTGACTAGCATACTGATCTAACTGCGCAAGATCAGCTTGCCACAAATCGTCTAAACCTTTAATGATAGTTCGACGACGTGGATAATTTTTTCGCGCTGGTTTATGTAATTCCTTAACTACTTGAATTTTTTCTTTACTATGCATGACTATGCTCCACCCTCAAGGATCTCTGCAAGTCTGAGAGATAGTAAGGATTGCATGCTCTTACCAGTTATTTTTAAATAATAATCTTCCATAGTTTTAACCAACTCTCTCAATTCATCGATCTTATCTTGGAAATTGTCTATCATTGTGTTGCGAATATGAAGATCGCATTCATCAGAATGCTGTTTAAGATTTGTGTAAAAATATTGTAATGTATGAATGACCCCCTCATCGACATATTGTTTTGTGCTGGCATCGCTTTCATCGATCGGGTGATTAACGTTGCTCAGTCTGCGGTTGCTACAATCATAGTTTCCTTCTAGAGTCAAATTTAATGTGTAAACAGGTGGGCAAGACCTGCTCCGTGATTTCGAGGCACGTCCGAACTTGTTTAAGGACATCTTTTAACTAACTTGAATGATCTATAGGGACAAATCTGTCTAATAATTTGGGATTTGGCCCGGACTGTTCACCAACCATTTTTAAATAACATTCTTCAACAATTTTAACAAATTTTCTTATTTCATCGATCTCTTTCTCCAAAGCGTCTTTCACGCTACTCTCAATATTAACATCATGTTGTTCGAGCGTGACGTTAAAAGTTTTGAATGCCTCATTCATTTGTTTGTCAATATATTGCTTTGTCACAACATCATTGCTGCTAATCGGATAATTAACGTTGCACAATCTGCGGGTTTTCAAATCATAATCCCCGTCATTCAACGAGTAAGGAATAGTCCTTGAAACACGTCCGAACTTGTTTAAAGGCATCTTATAAATAACGTTAGAGAATAATTTTTGCTTCTTTCAATTCATTGATTATTGCTGTTATTTCGTTTTCGTGGGAAGTATTTCCGGCATCTTTTGATGCTATTAATAACCTTAACCTGTCCACAAGTTCATTAGGATCATCCCAGTAAACATATTCCACAGGTTTTGTGTTATACTTAAGATGCATGCCAGAACCCTTTACAGGTGTGGAGGTAGCCACCGGGCCCTTCATAAGAGGTTTAATAATATTAGAATACTTATTTTTGTAGCTATGTTTTAATCGTCCGTTTGAAGTAAGATGAGCACCAGTGAGATTTAAAATATCTCTGTAACTTTTCAAATCATCATCAGTACCTTCTGGATTATTATAGAAAATTAGCTGGTAGAGACCATCAGTTCCCGCGAATCGGCTATTGTTGATGATTATATCACCAGACGTTTTTTCAAAATCGATATATTTATTTCCTAGCATCCATACTGATTTAGTTTCGTCATACTTAGGACCATATGTCCTATCGATTTTAAGTGAATTAGCCATAAAGTCTGTTATACATGGTATAGATACTTTAGGATACACAGTATCAAAATGCCTGTACACTTTGTCAATTCCTTTCTCAACATCATTTAACGTTTCATTCATTTCTCCTAAAAGTGCAATTGGACTTTTCAACGACTCGCGCCACTTTTCCATAAATGATTCAACTTTTGGTTCAACTTTCGGTTTTACTTCCGGTTTTAATTCTTGCTTAACTTGTAAATTTGCTAGAGAGCTTGTCACAGGTTTGAAAATTTTTTGTAAAGTTTCATTCTCATCAAATTTCCCTATTTTTAAGGCGGTGTATTTTTTTCTAATCGTTCGAGCTAGTTCACTGATTTTCTTTGCGCGCTGCGCTTCTTGAATCTGTTCTTGCATCGACATCTCGATTAATAATAAGCGTATTGTGCTTCTCATAACTTTATATACCTATCAAAACCTATTCTATAGCGTCCCTCATTCATATTGAAATCTTTAACAATAACTAGAGTTCCAAAATTATCATTCCAACAAAGCGAGCAGAGATTCTTGAAATCACCGTATGAGATGTCTGGTGATACGTGCTCTTCATAAATATGTCTAAGGTTTACCTCATCTTGTTTAAACAAAACGATTACATTACAATTGTCTCGTATTAATTGCTTAGGTATTTTTGAATATGTCTGGCAGAGATATGCAGCATCTATATTTTTATGACGACCCATGGAGTAATATTCTCTAATTTTTTCCTGTGTCCCACAAGCCACATCATCGAAAATAAAAATTGAATTTTCTCTAGCCTCTGTTGGTGCAATGACGTCATCGTTTGAGCTAAATGGAAAATATCCAACACATTTTGCTTCTTTAAGCACGTCTTGTAGTAACTGATATTTAGGTTGGTATAGAGATTTACTGTAAAGGTAGATGTTCTTAAATTTTAAGCCATTCTCGTTGAATATTAAACTAAGCAGACTGTTTGTTTTACCACAACCGCTAGGACCGCAAAATTCTGCTCTAATTGAATTTGGTAAGAGTACGCCATGTTTAGATTTCTCACTTCGAGCAAAATCTAGATTTTCGATTGGTAGAGATAGTTGATGTGATTCGATACGCATCTTGTATACATCTAATAAGATAGCGTATGCTTGATGCATATATACCTATCGGGATGTAAATAATAAACAGTTTTTCGATTAAGAATATTTATTTTCTACAACTATTGCAATACATTTAAGGCATGTAAGCTCGAATCTTCTGCTGCACAATACTCCTACACAGCGGGCACTTCTCCATGGAGTTTGCACAACTCATACAGCATGCCAAATGTCCACATGGAACCAGCAAGACTTCTATGTTTCTGCAGTAGCATACTATACATAAAAAGTCTGGATTGGTGTTATTTACTTTTTCAGGTGGGATGTCCACAGGCTTGATTTCACCTTTAATAAATGGACAACTGGGACTCCAGCTAGCATGGTCTTGCCATGGATCATCATCCTTTTCCCATTTATATCCTTCAATATTGCAAAATGGACACCGGACAACATCTTCGTAATTCGTATAAAAAAATCCTGCTCGGGCAAGCTTCTCTGATGATAGGGGGCTTGACCAGTTTTCAAACGTTCTTATAAGACTCTCGTAATTATGCTCCATCGCTCATTCAGTAATACTCTTACTATTTCAATAAATAATTTTGCTACTAGCAATGAAGAACATATAGTAATGTAGTAAATTAGTGGCACGAAAGCGAGGTCTTTTATATGTTGTTCTTGACTGAGGTCTCTGGGTGTGGCCATTGTGGGCGTGGTGGAAGGTGGGACCTCCCTCCACACACTTTCAGCAATCGTATGATTTTGGAATACTGCTCGAAGTTTAAACTGAGTAGCATTTTTAGGCAGTCTTGCTACCGAAATTTTTTCAACTACCGTTTTAAATGGGAAACATCTTTTATCCTGTTCGCAAATAGATACCTTAGCATCTTCAGGGTTGTAAATATAGAACACATTATTTATTAATGAGAACAAAATAATGTGACCCAAACTCAGCAACATCTTGATTATAACTGAAATGTATCAGTAAATGTTCTTTTATATATACGGATCTACATTAAATCTCGTACAGTTTCACTTAAAGGTAAATACTCCATGGTACAGTCATGCACAATTATGCAGTAGGCTCGAGTTCTATCAGGAAATCCATCACTATTTTCTATGTCCAACTTAACATCAACTGTGTTTATTTTTATAGATTCATTCCGGCGAGAACAGTCAATTACAAACAGGGTTGCATTATTTTTGTAATCTGCATAGCTAAGTAGCGGGCGACTCTCCATTGCATTCATGTAACTCGGATAAAATTCCACATAGTTGTGATAGGCCTCCAAAAAGTCGTTAGCAGCAAAATTCAATCTCTGACGTTCGAATGGAAAATATTCACCGTTTACAATTAATCAATAGATTCATCATAGGTTGGGGTGCGATGCACATTAAACACTTGAGGTGTTAGGGACATAGCCAAGTGCTTTCAAAAATTCTTGATTTTCCAACGAGAGACGATCTGCACTCTTCGGTGAAATATCTTTTAAAAATTGTTGATTTTCCAACGAGAGACGATCTGCACTCTTCGGTGAAATATTTGTTAGTGAATTTTTGGAGCATTGTGATTGCCTTTTATACGGTTGATATCTGTCATCAAAAACCAAAACCATTTTCACAAAAATTTCATACACGCTTCAACTCCAACCGTACAATTATTTCCTCACCTCTAAAATTTACAGGTTGAGAGTTCTGATCGAGAATATTTACAGTCAAATTATTAATCTCACGCTTTGCAACTGGCATGTACACCAGATTTTTCGGAGACTCGTCTATAGCGTAACCAGGATCGCTGCTAACTGCAAACTCGTAAATCGTATGAGTTGGTTGATTTTTATAGTATGCTCCAGATGTTACGTTACAATCTATATGTATAGTTCTGACCTTCACGATATTTACAGATATATCAGAAGTATGTAATTGTCCAGACTCTAATAGACTAGGAGAAAATCCTAACACATGAGCAATAGAGTCTGTTGGTAGAAAATCTACTGTATATTTATCACTGTAAATTTCACACTTTAAAGTACTGTTATTGGCTTTTATTGAAATTGGATTTTTCTGATCAGACTCCTCCTTTCTTAAAGCGCCAACTATGTACTTTTCTAGGGCCTCAATTTCGTACGAGCCTGTGGGGATTACTAAACATTTGCGATACCCATCAGCATTTATATAATAAAATTTGTTGACACCAACATCTATATTGGGTATACTGTTATATGTGTGAAATCCTAGCAGGGCCAAACCATACTCAAAATCTGATTCTAAATGTATAGGAATATTAAAGTCAATAGTCAGTGTGGAAGTAAATCCGTGTAGTGTGAACAACAGCGACATAATCAACTACCCCTTTTATAGAAAAACTTGAAAACTGTTATTGTTATTGTCTAATTGGTATTCAGAATATTTTCGGCGACTTTTGGGAACAAATTAAACACACTTCATATTTTGAAATTTTATTTAGTTTCTTAGGAAGCTTAGACACAAATGACCACAGTTCATCTCGTTATAGTTTTGAAAGAATTGTTGTTATATTCAACTTCAACCTCATTTCCCAAATATCTGATGAGTTCTTTTGGCGGTTTCAGGTTGCCAAAGCTGTCGAAATACTCGCATTTTCTTCCTCTCTTGCGATATGCCACCCAATGAGACCCGGAGTTCCTCTGCACATCCAAATTTAAAATGGCCGACTCATTTTTTCTCGGTTTTTTAGGTAGTGTATCTCTCATATACACACCTCTAAAGTAAGGAATTCCATCGGCATATTTAAGTAAATCTAGGTTGGATAAAGGTCTGTTGGGCGGCTTCAATAGTTTTTTTTCTTTAAAAAAAGACCGAACCCACGTTTATTTTTCCGCAAATAGAGTCCAGAACCGACGATCTTCATAGATTGCTTTCCATTCTCCATCAGCTTTTTTGTATTATTTACGTCAATTATTGTTTTGGCTATACTGCTAGCCCCTCCGGCTATAGAACCAAGGGCCCCTAAAGCAGCCAGTATAGGCAGAAGCGGGAGAAAACCTCCTTTCTTTTCTTCAAAGGGAATAATTCTAGGTATTCTTAGTTTACTTTTTCCACCCGCTTTTTTTATGTGCACGCGTGCTGCTCTCACGGCTGCTAACGATGATTTTTTCAATTTTTTTAGATCATTCAACTCATTGTTAGTAAAAGATTTCTTTAGGGCTTTTTCAACCTTCTTTACAATATCTCTTCTAAACGAAAATGGGCGTTTCATACCCATACCCAATTTCCTTTTAACTTTCATTGCACTCGTAACGAACCAGGCAGCTGTTTTCTCACCAAATTTGGCGTCTCTTGATTTGACTCTATCCCAAGCCCGATTTTCCAGTTCCCAATCTGCCTTGCGTCGTTCTTCTAATGATTTGTTTTTACTGTATGCAACATCATGAATTAAGCAAGATTCATCCAACTTGTTTATGCCAGTATCACCCCTAGAAAGACGTTTTTCTAATTTAGTACCAGGGCCACAATACTGGTATCCCGGAAAATGTAACTCGATCGGTAATTTGTCAATTAATGTGTTCAACACTCCACCCCCTTTAACAACCAGCATTGGATTGACACCGGTTTATTCAATCACACCCTCTTATATAGGGAAATAAAAAACACACAAACAAATAATATTTTTTATTTTCACAACTTTACATTTCTAAACTTTTTAGTTAGTTCATACATAATAATCAAGCGTCTCAGCTCTTCGAGTGCCTCCATATATCGCCGCAGTCTCTCGCTCATGCTTCAGAAAATATAATATTTGTAGTCTTGCCGACGGGCCCCAAGCTTGTTAAAAAATACCTTTTGTCACCATTCAATTCGTCAATTCGCTCTTGAGTTAATTGCTCCGTAAAACGCTGAGGCAGGATGGTCTTGAAGTCGGCAAATTCCACCACTACCTTTTCCCCAAACTTGGTATTTATTCTCTTAAAACACTGGATCTCAAATTTTTTATTTACTTCCAAATCTCGAACATTCACCAGATTTTTCACCAGCAAATTGTTTAAACTATTTAAGAAGGACATGTTGTAAATGATCTGCGTGTCTGATGAGATCTTAGTTGAACCTCTCCTATATAGCTGTTTCAATAGGAGTGGGGAGAGAGTGGGGAGACGGGCAAAACCTAGGAGAGTACCAGACCAGACAGGTTTCGACAAGTCTGGTCTGGTGCTCTCTTAGTATCTCTACTTACAATTAATGTTACGCTCTGTATCTTGAAAAATAAAACCTTGAATGGGTAAGTTTATTGGGAAAAGTTACTGTATTTAAAGTAAAAAACAATTTTTTTTTACTTTGAGTGTTACTTATGGAGAAAAGTTTTAAGTTAATTTTTCAGAAGTACCTACCTACCCCGAAATAATACGAAAAAATCAAATTTGCTATGAAACCATGACACATATGAAAAAATGCTAAGGGAACGTTTTTGTTTACAATAAAAATTTACATAAGTATTTGAATACATTTTCTTGCTATATACAAGGTGGTTCTATTTTTTTTCTAAAATAATTTATTCTAATTACCCATTTCTACGCCACTGGTTGTTCAAGATGGTTGATATTAACAGGTTTTATGCTAACCCATGCCGTTATAACGTACCAAATATGACTTAAATATCTCAACTAGTTTGCAAAATATTCAATAAATTCCACATATTTCTTGCAACTTTAACACCCTGTAACTTTTTTATAAGGCCTTAAAATGATATAGTTTATACAAGAAAGTGCGGTTATTTTTTGGTTTTCTATCACCTGTTGAAGTGTTGCAGATTAAAACTGAATCACCCTGTATAATAATTACAGCAGGCTTTTTACACCATCTTTTTGTTGCAAGACTCCTAATACAGCCATGTCGAGTCTGTTAATTATTTATATGTTATATAAGTATATCGTTTAGCAGCCTCATAACTAAAAACGTGTCCTGCCATTCATTCCTTACCGAAGAAGCGGCCGGTGTCACTTAAGTAGAAGAAAAATAATTTGTCATAATCGTGCTAGTGGCCCGTCGCCTGGAATTATTAGTAATTATGCTGGGCATGTCTGTCATGCCTTACTTGTAAGTGGATTATTGTTGAGGCCCGCGCTCTTCATTTTGCCGTATTTGGAGATGATATAACAAGCCGACAGCGTGTGCGTCGACTTCTTTATTCGCTTCTTGTCCCGCATCTCGTCATTCTTGCCGAAGGTCCGCGGTCCGCCGAGCCAGACTGCCACCGAAAAAATAATTTATTTGGTCTGGCTAGCACAGATGGCCCGTTTCGCAAAAAATAAATTATTTATTTTATACGGACGAATCGATCAATCCGACACGGATGGAATCTAGGATAATATTAATTAGAAGACGAGATACAAAAAAGGAATCCGTTCATAAAGTCCAAGTCCGGGCGGTTGTTATTGTCCAGTGCCATACGTATATGGTTTCCAGCGGCCATATAATTTAGCGGGATGTTTCGATTTACTCTGGGTGAGGTTTCAGTATAGTCCTTTGTTCGTTTTAGTTTAGATTTTGTAGGCAAACTTATACATAGGCTTGCATTGTTAGATCAAGTAATTAGGTATGAAGTTATCGGTGTTTAGTATCTACACCAGCAATATATATCTAAGTAAGTTCTATAATAAAGTCACATAAGTTGTTTTTTTATATCTATACTTTGATTGGGGGTAATTTTAAAATTGTAGTCTGTATAACAAGAGTCGATATGTTCATATTGCGCGAGGACTATAGGGTTGAGACGGAGCACTCAATCGTGACTATGAGCGGTCTTGTCATTCCACTAATTGACAGATCACACTAAAATTTTGGAATAAAATAGATTCAATGTTTGCTCGATTGTCCACCAAACTTTACTGTGATTGGTTGATTTCGATGTCATACTTATCCTTCCTAAGATATGTATGAATCATATCTGCTCAGTTAACTGGGAAATATATTTTTTTTCCTTTCCTGTAATATTTTTACATTTTTGGGCATCCAGCCAATCCGTCGATATAGTACATAGTTGAACAGTTTTTGTAGTGTCAGCTTCACTTACTGAAATTGTCATATTTTTCTTACATTAAACATGAAGATGCACATTTAATGGAATGACATTTTCAAAGAACTATTGGGAGAATTTACTAATATAAAAGAGCTTTTATTCATTTTAACTATAGATATAGGTTATTCTTCAGGAATTTAAATTGCAAAAATTAATAATATTCACTGTTAGACCTCTCCCCATACCCATATGAGTATTATTATATAAATATGTTTCCCACTTCTTGTTAACAAACGCCTGAAAGGCGCTTGTTATGGCCCTTGCCTCTAGCTAGTCCGGGCTGTCTTGGCAACACTCTACAGGACGCAGTTTTCGATTTTTCGAGCCCAAATTTCGCGTACGTCCGCGAGAGTACAGTCGCGGACAGTTGGTATCGAACGACCTGAAGAGGTTTCTCGTGGCTATCGTTACAGGGCGCGCGGAGACGGCAACAGCGCGCGCCTTCGGCATCGGATGGTTTGAACGGGTGTCTTGTTCCGAGAATTCTTTGCAAGCGATTAAGCCGATGTCACCGAAAGGGTTAAAAAAAATTAAGGAATCAGTATTAAACTATTTATTAAAACAGTTCACAAGTATACAGTATGATTTTTTAAACTACCACCGCGATTTCCTCGCTTATTTTGCGCCCTACAAAAAAAACATGAGAAACAAAAAGGTGACAATTTTGGACAGCTAAGTGGCCCTGAAAAAGTAATCAACATCCATGGTCAACTTGTCGCGCAATATAAAAAAACCTCCAATTGAGCAAAATTATTAAATAGCCGTAACATACCTATTTATTTTAAGATACCGAAGAAAACTTTTATATTGAAAATTGATGGCACTGAGAAGCTTTATGCAACTGGGTGCTCAGATAGTTTCTGAAAATTACACAGGCTCTTCGGCTCTGTTGAGGCCATTGTTTTAGTTATTAAAGGCCATTGTTTTAGTTTATTAAAGTAGTTATTTGGCTCCCTACTGAAAAATCTTAAGAAACAAAAACGTGTAAATTTTAGATAGTTGGTTAATGTTAAAAAAAGAAGTCGGTATCCATGGCCAACTTTTCGCGCAATACCAAAAAAAACTTAAATCAACAAGAATCTGAAAACAATCAATTTATTTTGAAAGTCGAGGGAAAATTTTAATTGGAGATTAGCGGCAATTAGATCACGCAAGAACATTGACAAAAGAAAATTTTCATACAATTTGTACTAGTTTTCCCGCTAATTTGTTTAAAGTGTGAAGTCGAAATAGCAATTAAAAACATCAACAGTTATTCAAATTAAAGACAAATTTTCTCATATTAAAGATCTTGTTTGATCAAAAAAAAAATTAAATAAATTGATAGTTTTGTTTTCACATTTTTGTCGACTTGAGTTTTTTTTTGTATTGCGTGAAAAGTTGGTTATGGATGCCGATTTATTTTTTAACATCACCTAGCCGTCTAAAATTGCCATATTTATTATGCTTATATAAGCTTACTTACATAAAAAAAATATATTTAATGCAGTGATAGGGCCAAAGCGAAAAATGTTTTTCAAATAAATCAAAGTGTGCCAATTGTTTCTAAAATTGGTAGTATGGAGTATCCTTTACTTTTGAACAACTTTTCCTAGCAACTTATTTCCACATAAGAAATGTTAGCAAAGTTTTTATCAAGAGTAACTTTTTGCGGTAAAATTAAAGATAAGAAAGTGTTCCTATTCAACACCTCTTCTGTGGACATACTGTATATACATAGTGTATTTGGAAATGAAAGGAAGGTTTATGGCTTATTATAAATATAAATGCAAATTCTTTATCAGAGGCTCGAGAGTCCGTCATAAAATACTACATAACTCGCCCGAATATTAATTTGCGTATTTATCGTCATCAGATTTTTAGCAAAAGAGCACGCCACTGAAATGGTCGAATTTTCCTTCTCAATCAATATTTATGGCCTCCTTTCATTTCCAAATACACTAAGTATAGTTGTCAGCGGTTTTAGACATTAAGTTAATAAATATTTTGCGTTGCAACAAAAATGTATTTTTATGTTATAATAAAAAAATATGTAGTAACACTAAAAATATATTTAGCTAATAACCCTAGAATTAAAAAAGTTAATTAAAAGGATTTTCATAAATTATTCTTTTCTTTGCAAAATAAGTATTTGTTCCAACATTTAGTTGTTAGGTCTCGTAGTCCTAAACATAAATGATTATAAAATAAAAGGGGTGTCCCTTTTATTTATTTTTTCTTATTTTTGAAGAAATTGGTCAGAAGTTTTAATAAATTGGTTTTCGTGGTGCTGCAATGCTCCATTGTTTCTCATAAAATGCCCTTCAACAGATAAATGAGATTAGGGGGTCACAGACATAAAATTACCCTTGTAACTTAATAGAGAGTTATTGCAGAAACTGTTTTTGGCATTAAGCAGTATTTAAGACGACCTTATTTGAATACTCTCATACGTTATTTATGATTCTGACAATAGTTATTGCAAGTCGTAATTTATGTATCCAAATTAAGGGCTTGTTTACGTTTACTTTATTGTTTTGTATTTCTACACTTTCACTAGAATATTATGTGCTTTTATAATTTTGCTCCGGAAAAAACTGGGAAAACAGCCAAATAACCACGGAACACCAAGGTGAAAGACTAATCAAAACAAACAAGGTGCAAACGCAAACAAGCAACGAACATTTTAGGTTAAGTCCTACTTTCACAGAACACTAGCGTTTTCTGACAAATCAGAATTTATTTTAAGAATTGTGACAAATAAGGTAAAAATAACGTATATTATGGTATACACAATAAACAAAAATAAAGGAAAATAACCTTATTATGGACGACCTTATGTCAAACTACGACTGCGCATGCTCAAATGTCAAAATAACGTCAAAAAAGAGCGCGACGTTATTTATTTCTGCAATAACTCTCTATTATTTAAATTGCATACCTTTATCAATAACATCAGAAGACACACAGCAGGGACACGTGTCAAGCTTTACACACCTCCCTGGACCTCAATGTGATTACCTGGATAAAATAAAATAATTTCAGGTGATTGAGGACTTCCACAAGCTGGATATAATGATTACGAAGTTTTATTAGAACCACCGACACAGGAAGAATCCGAAAAAACTATAAACCCATTAAAATCTTTATGACTATAACATAATTAAATAAAGGCAAGAAATCAAATGCATTTTCCATTATTATATTATATGTATATTAATATTTAGTATACCCACCTTGGGATAGGATGACTTTCTGAACTCTCCTGCTCATCGAATCTATGAGTTGGCAGCAGAGATCATGGGTTACGACTTCATCCCACGTTTGTTGAATCTTCTGCCAAAGTGCCTCCCTATTTTCGGGTACGAAGTTCTCCATTGTCCGCGCCATTCTGCCCCACACATTCTCAATGGGATTCAAGTCAGGACTCTTCGCCGGCCATTGCAACTTTTCTACGTTGTTTTCGGTGAACCATTCGCGAACTATTCTTGCTGTATGCACAGGAGCGTTATCATGCTGGAAAACGAAGCCATCGGGATACATTTCCGTTGCAGTTGGTAACAATCCGCCTTCGAGTATCTCGCAATAGCGAGCTGCTGTGAAGCGGTCGTCGATTCTCCAACAAATGCCAGGTCCACGGTAGCTTATCCAGGCCCATATGTTGACGGAAAAATGCCCACTCCTTTTCCTGGGTGACACAAATCTTTCGTCATATCTTGAACTCACCGAAGGTCTATATACTCGCACTTTGCCATTGTAATGGCTTTGAAAGATCTTTTCGTCGCTAAATATTACCTTCTCCCAATAATGTGGCGGTAAACGCTGAAACTCTCGGCATATCTGCAACCTGACTTCCTTATTAGCCTCGGTCAGCTGAATTTTGTTGCTGGCCGTGCGAGATTTCAGATTGGCTGCATCTAATCTCCTTCGGGCAGTTCTAACACTTGCTGGAAATTGTGTTGCAGATACTGCTTCAACGGCGGATTTAAACGGATTTGCAAGGCAAAAATTAGCTAGTTGCTCATCTTGTTGGTCAGACGTAATTTTCACATTTCCTCCTCTATGTATGTTTTCCACGCTTCCGGTTTCGTCATATTTCTTCTTTATATTGAAAATGGTGCTTTTAGATACACCAAATTCTTCGGCCAGTCGGGAAATAGCCCAACCATTTTCTAGTTTGGCGATGATACGGTGCTTGACGGATTCACTCAAACGAGGCATAACGAACACTGTTAGTTACTCTCTCGAATTAGGATACTGACTAAATAATTTTAGCCCACCCACCTTAGTATTTATACAAAGGGCTAGGAGCAGGTATAATCGATATTTTCAAAATCTACATCCAATTCAATATTACAATTATTAAGTTAATCCCCTAAATTTAGTTATATTAAGTGCAGGTAGGTATAATTAATAAATACCTATTTAAAAAGATATAAATATCTATGTAAAATATTTCAACTCAGGTAATCCGATAATCCATTAATTTTGTGCCATACATTTTCTAATTAATATTAAGAGCCCCCATATCTACTTTTAAACATATTATACAAATCCTTGAAATCTTTAATTTTTGAGATAATCCCTTGATCTGTTTTTTGTCCGAAAGGACTTCAAAAGCTGCTTATTTTAGCAATCCTGCCATTTTCAAATTGCAAATCCAGGGCCGGCTACGATTTTTTTATTCCCCCGATTTTCACAAAAACCATTTAGCCATTTTTTTATTTAAAATCTGACACCACAGCGTCAATCAGGACAGTCGAAAACCCTTTATATACCAAATTTGAACAAAAAATATAGAGAGAGTTCTATTCTACAGGATGTCAAAATTGAGCAAAATAGGAAATTTAAAGAAACCTCTTCAGGCATCTCTGGCGAGTCAAGTCATAAAAATTCAGCATTTTCAGATGGGGCAGAGAAAAATACCCTGTATTGAATCTTTGCACACCAACACTTTGAGTGGTTCTGTTGACAATTAAACTATTTTGACGGGATTCCATGGCACACTTGACTCGCCAAATGCCTGTAAATTTCCTATTTTGCTGAACCTTGACATCCTGTAGAATAGATCTCTCTCTAAATTCTTTGTTCAAATTTGGTATATAAAGGGGTTTTAGGGGGATCCTGATTAACGCTGTATTGGTAGATTTTAAATAAAAAAACACTCAAAAATCGTAGCCGGACCTGGATTTGCCTTTTGAAAATGATAGGAAGGCTAAAAGAAGCGATTTTTGAAGGCCTTTCACACAAAGAATGTTCAGGGATTATCTCCAAAAATAAAGATTTTATTAATTTGCATATGTTTAAAAGTAGACACCCTGTATATTAAATTATTGTTTTTGAGAAATTCTTCGGAATTCTATTGTGGCTCAAATTGACTATGGATTTACCTAATTTCATATTCCTAATTAATACAGGGTGCTGGCAGCAAAGGAAGGAAACTCGAGAAAAAGCAACTTTTATTGTGGTGTTGATTCTAATCTCAGCCTTGATATTTATTATTTTTTTATTTCATTATCATAAATACTAGACGGTATAGTAACATGATAAAATAGTACAAAATATTAAATACCAACACTGGGGTTGGAATTATTACCAGCACAAAGTTGCATTTTCCTCGAATTTTGTTCCTTTGCTGTGAGAGGCTGGAGGCTGTAATTTGCATTTTATGGTTCTATTTTTAGCAGACCGGCCGGCTGCAGACTCCAGCGCGATGTTGCCGTCTCCGCGCGCCCTGTAACGATAGCCACGAGAAACCTCTTCAGGTCGTTCGATACCAACTGTCCGCGACTGTACATGAGGAAGAAGACTATTGAAAAGCGTCCGGATTAAAAGAGCCGTTCGGCCCCCCGGAATTTTTTTTCCGACTTTTTTAGACTATTTTGGAAAGAAAGGGCCCGAGAACACCCTGTATATTCATCGTGGCCGAGGCGCACGCACTAGATAATATATCGATTAGTTAGAATTCAGAAACAAAATGGTGGTAATCAGCTGTCGTTTGGTTTTGGTGTGGACAATTTCCAAATTTCCAACATTCGTAGTGGTTTGGGAGTTTGGGAGCTCAGAAACCCATCTGTTATTCCATGGGTAAGTTTTCCAGGTACGGGCGCACTGTAGGTTAGGTATGTATGTATGTAGGTTTTTATGTAAAATTTCGGTTTTAGAAAACGCCACGGGAGAGATCCACTTATTACTTTGCCTTTCTTGGAAAATCAGGCTTGAGAAACTCAGAAACCCGTGTTAGAACGAACTTATGGCCGTGCCCTTGTCCCTCTAGTGGTGATCTGGCGCTTTCCGGCTTAACAGGAATAATGGAAAACTGAGTTGTACAGAAAGGTATGGAGAGCATTTTTAGATACGATTTGCTTCACCTATTTCAGATTTTTAGGTACTCTGGGGTCTTTGTTGCCGTCTAATAATCCTGCGAAACGAAGCGAGGACAATGCACCGTTAAAAGAATATATGCGGAAGACTGAGGGGTATCAATTTGCCGTTTAAACTTGATCGATGCTTGTGCCGAAGAAAGGGTTTCTTAGGCAATGTCCTTTTACATGGGTTTTGGCAAGTCTAACCCGACGGAAAACTTTGTCGTAAGTAGATATTTCTAGATATGTTTTTGCCGTTTAAAAAAGCACATGTACATATTTCGAACCTGTTTCTGTCGATATAGGTTATGTTACGTTAAATATCTGCTTAATTGTCGCAGAATTATATCTCAATACATACATTTTGTTTCAGGTGTGAAGAACGCTCGCACTAGCCCTCTTCTTGCTTTGGAAGTCTTCGCCTATAATACAGTCAATGTGTGCTCAAAAGAACCCCTGGCGGGAAAGTTGTGGGGTAGTTTTGATTAGTTAGTCTTATGGCTACGAAACACCACCGTCAGTTTCTATCTTATTTTAAGGACCTCAAACGTTTAACCGTAAAGTACAGCGGCCCCTGGGTCATGTACATCTCCCGAAGTAGCGACAGAGATTGACGAGACATGGAGACAATTTCTTAGTTTCTGTTTTTCTGTATTAAAAGTGAACGCAAATATTGAATGCCAGAAATGACAGCTAGACGGAACTGCCAGAAATGACAGGCCTCAATCCTTCGGCCAACCAACCATAACCTCAAAGTTTGTTATTGTTGTCTATACGTGTTTAAACGAAAAACTGAAAGCACCTTATCGGCGAGGCGGATTAATGGAAATCTATAAGGTTAATCTCTTGGCTCAGTAGTTGTGAATAATCACCTAAATATAATTTCCTTTTTAGTACACTCAGATATGGACCACAGCTGCAGGAGTATTTACCCTACGATTGTCGAGAAGTTATCGAACTGATGCAATGTGTACTTTATTTAAAATAAAGTGCAGTGAAGAGGTCCTGGAAGTATTATTTATTTACGAAAAATTTAACACTAATGATGGAAAATACAAAATACTCCAAATGAAATTACACAGAAAAGTAAGACTAGATATCGTTCACGTAATTAATTTAATGTTTCTTTTAACTATCCCAGCGCATTCGCCATAGATACAAAAAATAAGTATTCAATTCAATTTTCTATTTGAAATTATGTGTAATTCACATTGCATCAATGGAAATTTAATGGTCACAGAAGAACAAACACAGACCTCGGAGCGCCACCAACTCGAGGGGCGCCGAGTAGTCGCCTCGCTGAAACCGCGCCAGACTTACAAACGCCTACGCGCAATACTCCCTTTATCTCCAATTATAAAATATTTATTCAACTCAAAACAAGCACAGACCTCGGAGTGCCACCAACTTGAGAGGCGCCGAGTAGTCGCCTCGCTGAAACCGCGGCAGACTTACAAACCCCTACGCGCAATACTCCATTTATTAAATATACAGGGTGTAAATAAATAGTATAAAATAAATAAAATTTTTCGATTTGGGCTTTCCTTGCCAAGTTATTCGGGTCTACAAGGTGACCCAAAAGTATTTTTTTTTATTTATATCTCAAAATAATCAAGTTGCAGAACTGAAATGGAGAATAAGCTGAAGGTGTCAGTTTTTACGTATCTCACAGAGGGCGCCACTTGTGCTGTTCTTTGATCGTGCTTTTACTCGCAACTTTTTTGAGGTTAGGTTTTTGGTCTTGGAGATTCGTCATTTTAGTGCACCTTTTCATTTTGCAACTAAATTGTACTCTTGTTTCATAACAATAAAATCAATCCTTTGCGTTGAAATTGGCAAAATGTGCTCCAAAACACCTGTTAACTTCAACATTAAGAACATAAAATTTTTATCTACCGCTTTCAAACGTTACCGATAGACTGTACCATTTAAACTGAGAAAAAAATTCCTATGAACAATGTACCAAAACTTATTAGCCTTCAAAATGGAAAGGATTGAATTTAACAAAATTTGAACACCCTATTTCAAGAAAACCAATGGTCTTTTGCCCAATCTGTAACGTTTGAAAGCGGTAGATAAAAATGTTATGTTTCGAATGATGAAGTTAACGGGTGTTTTGGGGCACGTTTTGCCAATTTCAACGCAAACGGTTGATTCTATCGTTATGAAAAAGAGTACATTTTAGTTGCAAAATGAAAAGTTGCACTAAAATGACGAACCTTCAAGACCAAAAACATAACCTCAAAAAAGTTAGGAGTAAAAGCACGATCACAGAACAGCACAAGCGGCGCCCTCTATGAGATACATAAAAACTGACACCTTCAGCTTATTCTCCATCGCCAAAAACATAACAGTGCAAAGTTTCAGCTGTGCAACTTGATTATTTAGAGATATAAATAAAAAAAATTCTTTTGGGTCACCCTGTAACCCGAATAACTTTGCAGGGAAACGCCAAATCGAAAAATTTTATACGAGAACCCCCCCTTATTTTTAAAAAGGCAATC
Source organism: Pseudeuparius sepicola (assembly GCA_963920635.1). NCBI lineage: Eukaryota > Metazoa > Arthropoda > Insecta > Coleoptera > Anthribidae > Pseudeuparius > Pseudeuparius sepicola. Next base: position 42,617,188 of record OY987299.1, on the reverse strand, counting down.
ACCTCCTGAATTTTTTCGCACTTATTCATTTACATATATCCCCAATTGTAAAAAAATTATTCAACTCAAAACAAGTCTGAAATAAAAACATAGTTTAAAAAACTAAAAAAACACGTTTACGCTTAGGAAACCGAACTAAAAAGTAAAAAATAATAATAGCAAACCGAATTTTATTTTAAAAAAGAAGCGTGCGGGGTGCTTTTTTTATTATATATATATTTTTTATGATAACTCTACTTTTATCAATAGCTACTAATGAAATATTTATAACAATTGATATCATGCACCCCACGCTTCTTTTTTTACAATAAAATTCGGTTTGCTATTATTATTTTTTACTTTTTAGTTCAGTTTGCTAAGCGTAAGCGTGTTTTTTTTTTAGTTTTTAAACTATATTTTTATTTCAGACTTGTTTGACATAAGTACCGCTAATCTCCAATTAAAAGTGTGCGATTTTTAAATGTCGATCAACAGAACATCCCATGACATTACAAAAAAAATCTAACTTATTTTTATTAGTGAAGATAGAAATTAAGACAATAACTTGCGTTGTGTTGAGAATGTAAAAAGGATTGAACCAAATTTTTTTCATGGCCACCAAGGATTTTTTGGAAGTGAATCACTTTTTTATTATTAGAGCAGGTAGAGACATGGGATTTTTTTTTGTTTGACCCCACATATCAAAAGGAAGAAAACGGAGGTAAAAAGAATAGTTTTTGAAAAATATTTTTTATTTCATCGATGGTAAGCGCAAAATTCTGAAGTTAGTGTATTATTATAGACAGAAAGCAATCCGAACGGTCAATATTTCAATTATTAATATATATATATATTAACAACTTGCATTGTCTTTGAAATGTATAAGGGAATTTAACAATTTTTTATTTTCAGAATTGTTTGGAGGTTAACAAGTTTATTATTATTAGCGATATACAAACGACTTGGGTTCTCCATGGCACTCATCTTAGTTCTATCGAAACTGATACAACATTTGAATTAAGATAAGCCCCGTCAAAGTAAAATAAATGATAAAAAATTCCCTCCCAGTAGAAATTCAAAATTTAATATCAAAATTCGTTAAAAAAAACTCTATACAGTAAAATAGAAAAATCTCGAAATTAGCCACAAGTTGCCGCAAACAGCAGAATGCTTTGTGTTGACAGCTCTGGAATTTTGGAATAATTTAATCTGTAAATCGTCATCTCAATATTTTAATTTCTTCGCCAATTTTGTAATTTATACCTACCATTAAATTGAAAACAAAAAATTCTACGATTTATACCAATAAACTGTACGATTTATTGGGGGACTTGTTGGGGGAAAATTGTTATTTGTGAAACAACTTTAATAAATGGAGTATTGCGCGTAGGCGTTTGTAAGTCTGCCGCGGTTTCAGCGAGGCGACAACTCAGCACCCCTCAAGATGGTGGCGCGAGGTGTATCCAAGCTTGTTATCCCTACTTTGTTCCATCTGCAGATCTCAACTCTTATAGAACTGGCTCCAATCAATTAAAACAGAAGAATACAAGAAACTCAACAAACTACTAAAATAGTTATTACGTTCCATAAGGGACTAAAGTAAGATTAAAAGGCATACCTAAACGCAAGGTGTCCTTCAAAAATTTGGCGTCATAATATAGACGGAATTTTTTTTATGAATGATTTATTTTGAAATTTAACTTTGGCGTTACCTTTTGCTTTAAAGAAGGTGATAAATGACCCACTCGAACATGATCACGTTACTTTAATTATCTGTCAAAAATTACATTAAACAAACTTAAATTGCTAAAAATGGGCTTATTTGTTAAGATTTTAAAAAGTTCTACTTGAAAATGTTTTTATTTTTCTACATAAGTGTAAAATAATAGTTATTTATGTACCAAGGCACTGAAGTTCAACTTTTTATGACTCATGTGGAATTTAGTTGCCGAGGCCTCTGGCCGAGGCGAATAAACCACATGAGTCATAATTCTGCTATGTAAGAACCGTACGGGTACCAAAATCACCTGCTCCATGGCTTACTCCGGCTGTATTAATGGGTGGATGGGATACGACTGTGTCTTGGTCACTCTCAGATTTAAATATAATTAGTTAGGTACTAAACATTTTGTTGATATAATGTGACTTTTCCAATAAATTTTATGCTTACGACTTCTACATTCCCATAAATCAAAGGAAACAAGGGAGTGTTATTGCTTTTTCCTAAATTCACTAGTCCTATAGTGAATATTCTTTGCCCGATCAGTATTCTACCTACGCGTTTTCAATAACAAAATACTCCTAACCTAACAATACCTTATGTCCAGTCCAGTTTCAGCCAAACGTACTACTATAGCACTACCACGGCTCTAACAACAATCACTGATGAAATGTAGAAGCAACTGATCAGGACAAGGTTACTAGTTTAGTATATTGTTGGACTACAGTAGTGATATTAATTTATTGTGTAAGAAGCTATCATAGTATGGTTTTAGTGAAAGTGCATTATCATTGATTTATATTTATTTGAGTGGGAGAGGTTAGGCTTGAATCAAAAGTATCTTCGATATTATAACTTATACCCACAAGATTCTATACTTGGGCCTCTGTTGTTCTCAATTTACATTTCTGATTTTTATGAGTCCTTACAGCATTGCAAAATACATCATTATGCTGACGATACACAATTTATTTTAGCGCTTCTTATCAGTTTTTCCCATAACATCACGCATAAAAAAATCCAATCTGGTTGTGAAAAGCCCTTGCAAATTCCTTATGTTCAATCCGCCGTAGCACCCTGTTTAAGTTCGGATTTATCATCCGGCGCGGTAACGTTGACTGATGCGTTTTAAAGTGGCAACTGAAGTCACATCATAACTTTCTGGGGTCGAATATTACAGCGGCTCCCGGGGGTGATATCAATGAGTCGGCCAGAAATGGATTTTTCATCCTTAGACAAATGGCCCTCGGACTTTACCACTCCCAGGATAATTCACCTACATCGGCGGGAGGGAGGAAAATCGATATATTATGGCGAACGGTCCGAGGCGGCAATAAACATATTTTTACGGTCCCCGTTGAGGAAATAAACTTGCCGCTGGGTAATCAAAATAAGAGATTCGTGATGTATTGTATACAGGGTTAACTATGACTTAGTACAAAAATTTTTACCACGTGCGCAGGGTGGCTTAAGAAAACATAGAAAAATATTTTTAGATTTTTTTTACGATCTTTAAAAAAACGGGTAAAGACCCCTATTTTCCCTGTAAATCGCCGCCTTTAATGACGTCATCCAATTTGGCTTCTGAAGGTACTGACAGCTGAAGTGATTTTCCGCGGTGTTGCCGTTGATTTAGGAACGGTGAAAATACCTTTTTACTCAAACAAATTTAAAAAATACATAAATAACAATCGATTTGAATCTGTACAGATGCAGCGCTATTAGATTCCCCTTACCTTAGCTCGTATCCGGACCGGTTCCTACTCTCGCGGAAAGCTCATTACCGCGACACCACAAGCCGTCTCCCTTAATACCCCCGGAGCTCCTCTGATGAATTCTTGTCCACCATCTAACCTCTTCTGAAGCATAGATAAAGGATTTATTGTTCTGAAGCCTCGGCGGTATGAATTAAGCGACGTATCGGCCCGGTCGAGTCTATGAAACGTTTTTTCGACTGCTCCGCGTTGCCCCGTTCGTCATTTCATAACTTCCTAGCTAGGCAACTAACTGTACATACAAGGTTTGTTCCAACAGGGCCAATAACCGTGCACAAGCACGTTCAGCGCATGCGCACTACCCCACTGGCTGTTCCAACTGAATTATGTACCTACCGACACGGGACGATACACGCACTGTTCCAGCCGATTTATGGATCATTTGTGTATCGTCCTTGTACGATAAAAACGGTGCCTGGTCTAAAGCAATAACCGCGTGTACTGACATGCGCAGTGTATGGTCGTGTGACAGAGATAAACATAAACATCATATTTTTGTTTTTACGTAGATAGGTTTAAATCGATGGCTGGGATCGTGTTTTTTATTTCTTGTTGGTTTTTGGCTTGTTGGGTAGGGCGGGGAATCGTTGAACAATTTTTCCGTTCCATCTGAAATTTTCTTTGGGATCATTTGTTCCAACTCGAATTTACGTACCGTCACAGAACTGTACATGAACTAGATGATAACCCTTAAAGAACGCATGCGCTAGTTTTGCACCGTTCATGTGCGATCCCAAAGAAAATTTCAGATGGAACGGATTGTGAATCAAATCGACCAAATCACGTTTTGTGACCGCACCTAACCTGCGTGTTTAATATGTGGCTAACCGAATGTTCGGTGGGCTAACCTCACTCTTCACTCTAAAAAATTGTTCAACGATTCCCCGCCCTACCCAACAAGAAATAAAAAACACGATCCCAGCCATCGATTTAAAACTATCTACGTAAAAACAAAAATATGAGGTTAATGTTTATCTCTGTCACACGACCATACACTGCGCATGTCAGTACACGCGGCTATTGCTTTAGACCAGGCACCGTTTTTATCGTACAAGGACGATACACAAATGATCCATAAATCGGCTGGAACAGTGCGTGTATCGCCCCGTGTCGGTAGGTACATAATTCAGTTGGAACAGCCAGTGGGGTAGTGCGCATGCGCTGAACGTGCTTGTGCACGGTTATTGGTCCTGTTGGAACAAACCTTTTCAAGTTTGGCTAGTAGCCGACGGAGGGCATTTGCGAATGTAACATGGCGTTATTTCCCAGTTTGGTCTTGATTTTCGCGGCAAATCGTTCAGCGTCTTTGTGAAAATGCCGGAGTATTCGAACGCCGAGTTAACGGACATGGTTATAATGTACGGGAGATGCGATGAAAGTGCACATCGAGCTGCAGCAGAATACCGTATTCGTTTTCCTAACAGGGCAAATATGCCTAACACACGTACTTTCGTGAACATTGTACAACGTATGCGAAACACTGGTGTTTTGCAAGCTCGAAGGGGTGGGCGAGCAACCTTCCATAAGCACTACAGCTATTGCAAGGAGATTGGGAATATCTCAGAACAAGGCAAGTAAAATAAAACCAATAAAACTGACTTCTACCGAAGACTATCCCATGTGATGGGATTGTCTTTGCTTGCACCTAATACCTACATAAAATTTAAAATGTAACAATAAAATTATTTACAGGCATGGAGGATTCTAAGGGAAAACGGCCTTCACCCTTATCACATACAAAAGGTCCAAGCATTAGAAGCAAATGATTTTCCGGTGAGAATGACCTACTGCACTTGGCTACGTGATCGAATCGCCCAAGACCCAAACTTTGTTTTCAACATTCTTTGGACAGACGAATGCTGCTTCACACGTGCTGGGGTTTACACGTATGTAAATTTTTACTTACTTATAGCTTTCTCTCTTCCATATTATCTTTTTTATTTATTATAAAATTGGCTATGTCAATCCTAACGCCTTCGCCAAAATTGTGAATATTTCTAATTTTTGTTGTTTTTTTTTAGACACAACAGCCATATTTGGTCCGATGAGAACCCACATGCTGTTCGGCGGTTTAATTTCCAACGTCGGTTTTCCATCAATGTTTGGGCAGGAGTTTATGGAGATCGATTAATTGGACCATACATTCTACCGGAAAATTTAAACGCTGAACGATACTTGTATTTTCTGACAAATGTTTTGTTTGATAATTTGCCACTACAAGTACTGCATGACATGTGGTTTATACACGATGGTGCACCAGCCCATTTTGCGAGACCTGTTCGTGCACTTTTAGACGACCAATGCCCCAACCGTTGGATCGGAAGAGGAGGGCCCATTGCATGGCCGCCGCGATCACCAGACTTGAATCCAATGGATTTTTGTATTTGGGGATTCATGAAGGCGATTGTGTACGAGCAGGAAATCGACAACGAGCAGCAGTTACGTGAACGAATTGAAGGTGCAGCTGTCCAAATCCGGAATAATCATGGACTTTTTGCACGTATCCGGACTTCTTTAGTTAACCGAGTGAATTTGTGCATCGAAGTTAACGGCGGCCTCTTTGAACAGCTACTGTAGTGCTTTGCATGTGCATTTGTGCAATGTGTGCTAGTGCAGTTGTGATTTTTCGGTTACCCTTCGGGGTTTTCCTGGCGGAGGGGATCTACCTCGTCGTGGTCGTCAGGCTGAGTACCTCGCTTCAAACAAAAGGAATAGCAGAGGGAAACCAAGAGATCCCCAACAGATTTAAAAAATGTGAATGTTGTGTTGTGTGACTTTTAATGTAAAAAAGCAAGAAAACAGAAAATGGTGCAAACAATCCTGGAAATGTCAGTAAGGTAGGTGTTTCATAGGCATTCTACATGTTCCTTAGAAAGTAATCGTTTTTAAAAGGAAATCGAAATTTTGTGGTGAATCCTCGGATAAATTGATAGACGTGGCAACGCCGCGCTATTGACATATGCGAAATTTTTAGACATGTCGCGCGGGCGTCCATAGGCGGCGTTTTTTGAGGGGTTTAATACAATTTGAAAAAAAAATTTTTTAGGCTTAAGACAAATGTTAGAAAATTTTTGAAAATTTATTTTAGCAAGTCTAATTTTTCTTTATCTGCCATAAAAATTTTTGTACTAAGTGATAGTTAACCCTGTATATGTAGCGTGTCAATGTTTTACACTTGTGAGATTGGATATTGGAGGGGCGAACATTGTTAACCTCAAAGCTTATATTGTATCCAAACAAAAGTAACTATAACGCGTGCCTTTGTACAATTTGCAAAATTTAATGGGTCAGTCTACGTTTATGAGATGGTACTGTAGGATATTCGTGTACCTTTGTAGGATGTAGACCAAGGTAAGTATGTACCTACATCTTGTTAAAATCTTGCATTCTATATTTTGCTACTTTACCTGAAAATAAGTATTTGCCTAACTGATAGATATAATATAAAGCCTCGTCAACGTGAACAAATTAGGTAATATTATACAGTAGTGAAAATATGGCAAGATTACATTAAATACAAATTCATAAACTCGTCTGCGACGTTCAGTCACATAGGTAAGGGAGATTATAAGTAAAAATAATGAACCAACACAAATTTAGATTTGTCTTTCATACTTGGAACATTATTTATTCATGGATGTGTCATATTATGTATTATGTATCAGATTAAATTTATAACCATTTTTTTTCAATCCGTTCATAGTTCTAGATTTTTAGGGACATAATACTTATAGGAACAGTCACACATATAGGCAGATCCGGAACAAACGTTTCTAAGTATTCCTTTTCAACCGAGTCGTAAAGATTGATGGGAATGTCAAATTCCAAACGATATTGCATGATTTCAGATTCAGTACATGATTGTGAAGGAAATTATCTCAGCTAGTTTTACTCCTATATATTCTTAGGACTAGTCAGCTCATCAAAAATAAACCAGTAAAAAGCTTCGACTTTTAATTTTTCAACCAACTGCATATTAGGTTAGGTACCTATAGCCTCAGGGGCAGTCCTGACCGTTTAGGCGCCCGCGTGCAAAATAAAACTTGGCGCCCCCCCCCCCATCCCTTAAAAAACGTTAGTACAAAAATAGTATTTTTTATTTTGTAGAAATACAAATTTAAAATGCAAATTATAAAAACAAAAATATATTTCTAAAAAATAATAAAAAAAATTACAAAAAAAGTAAAAAATATAAGTAAAAATAATTAAAAAATATCACAAACATCAAAATATCATATCTACGAAAATCACAAATTAAAGTATAAGGTGCTGACCGCGTGTACGTTTTGCTCTCAATGCGCTCTCGCATTGAAACCCGCGTATCTCCATATTTTAAAATATATTTGTAATAATTAAACCAGTTTGCATCAAAAATACTGAATAACGATAAATTTCAAAGCTAAATAATTAAATTAGAACTAATTTTTTAATCAGTTAGATCTTTTGTGATTCGACCTTTTTCGATCTTTTGATTATTTCACCTTTTCTGCTTTAGACATTTTTTAAAAATTCGACCTTTTGTGTTTCGACGTTTTCTCCGCCAATCGTATAGCTTGCAATCACGAAATGTGCTTTGAGAAATTCTGGTATTTCCGCAGCACCGAATCCTTCGTGTGCGTCGTTTGCCAAAGATAAATAAATAATAACGCGGACAATTTAAAAAGTTGCTCACTTCAGTCTATTATGATTTTTAATAAAAAATGAAATGCGCAGATAATTTAAAAATTCGTTGATTTAGCTTTGAAACTTATCGGTAATCAGTATTTTTGATGCAAACTGGTATTGTTTCGCTTTACACTATTATAACCACGTGCGAAGAATGAGAAACACATGTTTATAAAAATTTAGAGTCAAATAATGAGTATTCATGTCTATTGGTGAAAATTCCATACCTACCTTTTTTGACCAATCAGAGGCTCGTTTTTTACTTCGTTGCCATGGCAACTCAAAAAATTTCCGGGAATATTCTCACTTGCTCTAGGCCGCAGAAGGTGATTACAGCGGAATTTTTTTGACAGATGTCATTATTATAATGTGACGTAACATATAATCACTAGTAATCTCCCTAGTGCTTGAATTATTGCCGGAAATTTTTCGAGTACACGGACTTTTTGAAAATTATCACGGGTCGCGTATAGCGACGAGGGATAATTTTCTTAGAAAATTCGTATTAGAGAAAAATTTCCGGATATTAATTCAAGAACGTGGGGGATTCGGTAAGAAAATTCCATACCTAAACGTAAATTAAACGAAATTATTATCAAAATTTTTGTCGGGTATCTAATTGTTACAATGTCACATTATAACAATGACATTTGTCAAAAAAATTTCCGCTGTAATCACCTCCTGCTGCCTAGAGCAAGTGAGAATATTTCCGTAAATTTTTTTAATTGCCATGACAACGAAGCAAAAAGCGAGCCTCTGATTGGTCAAAAAAGGTATCTAGGTATGGAATTTTCAACAAAAATTTTGATAATAATAGAGTATATCCACATTTAATCATAGATACCGAGAAATATTTATTCTTTGTTTCGTTCAGGATTTGATATTTTTTTGTTGCCGTGTTGTTTCGTTTAGAAATGATGTTATTTTAATATTAGTTTTTCTAACGATAAATTTTTATTTTTAGAAAATTAAAATGTGCTTGAAATAAACAAAAATACTAAAGTTTGAATTTGACTTTTGCCCCCCCCCCCTAAATTTTTTTCTGCGGGCGCCCTTGCGGGTACGGAGTAATTTTTGAGTATAAAAATGGCTGAAAAAGGTTTTACGCGAAAGATGTAGACATGTTTATATCTAAAGATTTCTACGGCTGTATCAAAACATTCTGGGTTGTTACAGAAACCAGTGTAAAGTATAGGTATAACCGCAAAAGTATCATTTTCATAATAGGCGGCAGAAGTGCAAAATGAGAAGTTTCAAGGTCGGATGTCTTACAAACGGCTGATCCAAATATACAAGATCTATACATATCGGTGGAATGACGGTGAGCTTTAAACAATGCAAAAATTATACAGCCGTGTTTTAATTTAAATAACCATAAGCTTAACATTCGACGGTTTCCTGAAGCATCTCGTCGAAAGTTTGATAGAGACCTATATAGGAATATAACCTAATAGCTTTTGAATAAAATTTGTTTTTACCTCAAAAATTAAAGAGCTATGGGGTGGGGAGTGAGATTTTCTACTCAATCATACCTTGCAATTTGGACTGAGCAATCTAAAATAATAGAAGTAGCCTGACTGTTACAGAACAATCTGCAGCAATTTCAAAAATAGTTCATCTTTAAATCTTGCTTCTCGTCCTAGCAACATCTTCAGGGCATTAGGGTTTGTCCGTTGCGAGTAAAACAGCTTAAAAGCTCGAACTTTAAGATTTGGGGGTAAACTGCATCTCGAAACTTCTGCACCTTGTAACATCAAACCTACAATACATTCGGGGTCATCGCTACAGCATATCGAAACGAAGCAAACACAACCTATACACCGACCGGAACTGGCCACCTCGCGTGCCACCTCCATAAATAATTCCGATGATAATCCCCGGGCGGCGGTGTCGGCGCGCAGCGGCGCAGCACCCCCAGCTGACGCGCCGCCGCGCGCCGCGCAATAAACCATGAATTATCGCGGGCGGCGGCGGCCGTTGCGCATAAACCGGGGGCGCATTAGCATAGAGCGCGGTGTCGTGGGTGCGCGCGCGCCCGCGCCGCCGCGTAAGGTGCGAGCCCGAAATGATGGAGTGCCCGGCGAGCGCCACCTGTAGCCCCCGGGCCGTGGGTGGGTGGGTGGCAGGTGCCCCGGCGCCGTACGCGCCGGTTTGCGGGGCACCGCAGCTTTTCGGAGACGGTTAATAAACGAATCGAGCCACAGAACTAGAGACACAGCAACAGAAAATTTAGCCTACGGCAACAGAAGTGGAACCAATGCAATAAACAGGCAGTCGAAGTTCCCTATTTCAATAGCGAGCTTCGTCCGATACACGCAAAATTCAACCGCTTGTTGACTTTCCACGTCGGCCGACGCGTTATATTAGGTACTTAAAGTACAGTCGCGGACAGTTGGTATCGAACGACCTGAAGAGGTTTCTCGTGGCTATCGTTACAGGGCGCGCGGAGACGGCAACAGCGCGCGCCTTCGGCATCGGATGGTTCGAACGGGTGTCTTGTTCCGAGAATTCTTTGCAAGCGATTAAGCCGATGTCACCGAAAGGGTTAAAAAAAATTAAGGAATCAGTATTAAACTATTTATTAAAACAGTTCACAAGTATACAGTATGATTTTTTAAACTACCACCGCGATTTCCTCGCTTATTTTGCGCCCTACAAAAAAAACATGAGAAACAAAAAGGTGACAATTTTGGACAGCTAAGTGGCCCTGAAAAAGTAATCAACATCCATGGTCAACTTGTCGCGCAATATAAAAAAACCTCCAATTGAGCAAAATTATTAAATAGCCGTAACATACCTATTTATTTTAAGATACCGAAGAAAACTTTTATATTGAAAATTGATGGCACTGAGAAGCTTTATGCAACTGGGTGCTCAGATAGTTTCTGAAAATTACACAGGCTCTTCGGCTCTGTTGAGGCCATTGTTTTAGTTATTAAAGGCCATTGTTTTAGTTTATTAAAGTAGTTATTTGGCTCCCTACTGAAAAATCTTAAGAAACAAAAACGTGTAAATTTTAGATAGTTGGTTAATGTTAAAAAAAGAAGTCGGTATCCATGGCCAACTTTTCGCGCAATACCAAAAAAAACTTAAATCAACAAGAATCTGAAAACAATCAATTTATTTTGAAAGTCGAGGGAAAATTTTAATTGGAGATTAGCGGCAATTAGATCACGCAAGAACATTGACAAAAGAAAATTTTCATACAATTTGTACTAGTTTTCCCGCTAATTTGTTTAAAGTGTGAAGTCGAAATAGCAATTAAAAACATCAACAGTTATTCAAATTAAAGACAAATTTTCTCATATTAAAGATCTTGTTTGATCAAAAAAAAATTAAATAAATTGATAGTTTTGTTTTCACATTTTTGTCGACTTGAGTTTTTTTTTGTATTGCGTGAAAAGTTGGTTATGGATGCCGATTTATTTTTTAACATCACCTAGCCGTCTAAAATTGCCATATTTATTATGCTTATATAAGCTTACTTACATAAAAAAAATATATTTAATGCAGTGATAGGGCCAAAGCGAAAAATGTTTTTCAAATAAATCAAAGTGTGCCAATTGTTTCTAAAATTGGTAGTATGGAGTATCCTTTACTTTTGAACAACTTTTCCTAGCAACTTATTTCCACATAAGAAATGTTAGCAAAGTTTTTATCAAGAGTAACTTTTTGCGGTAAAATTAAAGATAAGAAAGTGTTCCTATTCAACACCTCTTCTGTGGACATACTGTATATACATAGTGTATTTGGAAATGAAAGGAAGGTTTATGGCTTATTATAAATATAAATGCAAATTCTTTATCAGAGGCTCGAGAGTCCGTCATAAAATACTACATAACTCGCCCGAATATTAATTTGCGTATTTATCCTCATCAGATTTTTAGCAAAAGAGCACGCCACTGAAATGGTCGAATTCCTTCTCAATCAATATTTATGGCCTCCTTTCATTTCCAAATACACTAAGTATAGTTGTCAGCGGTTTTAGACATTAAGTTAATAAATATTTTGCGTTGCAACAAAAATGTATTTTTATGTTATAATAAAAAAATATGTAGTAACACTAAAAATATATTTAGCTAATAACCCTAGAATTAAAAAAGTTAATTAAAAGGATTTTCATAAATTATTCTTTTCTTTGCAAAATAAGTATTTGTTCCAACATTTAGTTGTTAGGTCTCGTAGTCCTAAACATAAATGATTATAAAATAAAAGGGGTGTCCCTTTTATTTATTTTTTCTTATTTTTGAAGAAATTGGTCAGAAGTTTTAATAAATTGGTTTTCGTGGTGCTGCAATGCTCCATTGTTTCTCATAAAATGCCCTTCAACAGATAAATGAGATTAGGGGGTCACAGACATAAAATTACCCTTGTAACTTAATAGAGAGTTATTGCAGAAACTGTTTTTGGCATTAAGCAGTATTTAAGACGACCTTATTTGAATACTCTCATACGTTATTTATGATTCTGACAATAGTTATTGCAAGTCGTAATTTATGTATCCAAATTAAGGGCTTGTTTACGTTTACTTTATTGTTTTGTATTTCTACACTTTCACTAGAATATTATGTGCTTTTATAATTTTGCTCCGGAAAAAACTGGGAAAACAGCCAAATAACCACGGAACACCAAGGTGAAAGACTAATGAAAACAAACAAGGTGCAAACGCAAACAAGCAACGAACATTTTAGGTTAAGTCCTACTTTCACAGAACACTAGCGTTTTCTGACAAATCAGAATTTATTTTAAGAATTGTGACAAATAAGGTAAAAATAACGTATATTATGGTATACACAATAAACAAAAATAAAGGAAAATAACCTTATTATGGACGACCTTATGTCAAACTACGACTGCGCATGCTCAAATGTCAAAATAACGTCAAAAAAGAGCGCGACGTTATTTATTTCTGCAATAACTCTCTATTATTTAAATTGCATACCTTTATCAATAACATCAGAAGACACACAGCAGGGACACGTGTCAAGCTTTACACACCTCCCTGGACCTCAATGTGATTACCTGGATAAAATAAAATAATTTCAGGTGATTGAGGACTTCCACAAGCTGGATATAATGATTACGAAGTTTTATTAGAACCACCGACACAGGAAGAATCCGAAAAAACTATAAACCCATTAAAATCTTTATGACTATAACATAATTAAATAAAGGCAAGAAATCAAATGCATTTTCCATTATTATATTATATGTATATTAATATTTAGTATACCCACCTTGGGATAGGATGACTTTCTGAACTCTCCTGCTCATCGAATCTATGAGTTGGCAGCAGAGATCATGGGTTACGACTTCATCCCACGTTTGTTGAATCTTCTGCCAAAGTGCCTCCCTATTTTCGGGTACGAAGTTCTCCATTGTCCGCGCCATTCTGCCCCACACATTCTCAATGGGATTCAAGTCAGGACTCTTCGCCGGACATTGCAACTTTTCTACGTTGTTTTCGGTGAACCATTCGCGAACTATTCTTGCTGTATGCACAGGAGCGTTATCATGCTGGAAAACGAAGCCATCGGGATACATTTCCGTTGCAGTTGGTAACAATCCGCCTTCGAGTATCTCGCAATAGCGAGCTGCTGGGAAGCGGTCGTCGATTCTCCAACAAATGCCAGGTCCACGGTAGCTTATCCAGGCCCATATGTTGACGGAAAAATGCCCACTCCTTTTCCTGGGTGACACAAATCTTTCGTCATATCTTGAACTCACCGAAGGTCTATATACTCGCACTTTGCCATTGTAATGGCTTTGAAAGATCTTTTCGTCGCTAAATATTACCTTCTCCCAATAATGTGGCGGTAAACGCTGAAACTCTCGGCATATCTGCAACCTGACTTCCTTATTAGCCTCGGTCAGCTGAATTTTGTTGCTGGCCGTGCGAGATTTCAGATTGGCTGCATCTAATCTCCTTCGGGCAGTTCTAACACTTGCTGGAAATTGTGTTGCAGATACTGCTTCAACGGCGGATTTAAACGGATTTGCAAGGCAAAAATTAGCTAGTTGCTCATCTTGTTGGTCAGACGTAATTTTCACATTTCCTCCTCTATGTATATTTTCCACGCTTCCGGTTTCGTCATATTTCTTCTTTATATTGAAAATGGTGCTTTTAGATACACCAAATTCTTCGGCCAGTCGGGAAATAGCCCAACCATTTTCTAGTTTGGCGATGATACGGTGCTTGACGGATTCACTCAAACGAGGCATAACGAACACTGTTAGTTACTCTCTCGAATTAGGATACTGACTAAATAATTTTAGCCCACCCACCTTAGTATTTATACAAAGGGCTAGGAGCAGGTATAATCGATATTTTCAAAATCTACATCCAATTCAATATTACAATTATTAAGTTAATCCCCTAAATTTAGTTATATTAAGTGCAGGTAGGTATAATTAATAAATACCTATTTAAAAAGATATAAATATCTATGCTAAAATATTTCAACTCAGGTAATCCGATAATCCATTAATTTTGTGCCATACATTTTCTAATTAATATTAAGAGCCCCCATATCTACTTTTAAACATATTATACAAATCCTTGAAATCTTTAATTTTTGAGATAATCGCTTGATCTGTTTTTTGTCCGAAAGGACTTCAAAAGCCGCTTATTTTAGCAATCCTGCCATTTTCAAATTGCAAATCCAGGGCCGGCTACGATTTTTTTATTCCCCCGATTTTCACAAAAACCATTTAGCCATTTTTTTATTTAAAATCTGACACCACAGCGTCAATCAGGACAGTCGAAAACCCTTTATATACCAAATTTGAACAAAAAATATAGAGAGAGTTCTATTCTACAGGATGTCAAAATTGAGCAAAATAGGAAATTTAAAGAAACCTCTTCAGGCATCTCTGGCGAGTCAAGTCATAAAAATTCAGCATTTTCAGATGGGGCAGAGAAAAATACCCTGTATTGAATCTTTGCACACCAACACTTTGAGTGGTTCTGTTGACAATTAAACTATTTTGACGGGATTCCATGGCACACTTGACTCGCCAAATGCCTGTAAATTTCCTATTTTGCTGAACCTTGACATCCTGTAGAATAGATCTCTCTCTAAATTCTTTGTTCAAATTTGGTATATAAAGGGGTTTTAGGGGGATCCTGATTAACGCTGTATTGGTAGATTTTAAATAAAAAAACACTCAAAAATCGTAGCCGGACCTGGATTTGCCTTTTGAAAATGATAGGAAGGCTAAAAGAAGCGATTTTTGAAGGCCTTTCACACAAAGAATGTTCAGGGATTATCTCCAAAAATAAAGATTTTATTAATTTGCATATGTTTAAAAGTAGACACCCTGTATATTAAATTATTGTTTTTGAGAAATTCTTCGGAATTCTATTGTGGCTCAAATTGACTATGGATTTACCTAATTTCATATTCCTAATTAATACAGGGTGCTGGCAGCAAAGGAAGGAAACTCGAGAAAAAGCAACTTTTATTGTGGTGTTGATTCTAATCTCAGCCTTGATATTTATTATTTTTTTATTTCATTATCATAAATACTAGACGGTATAGTAACATGATAAAATAGTACGAAATATTAAATACCAACACTGGGGTTGGAATTATTACCAGCACAAAGTTGCATTTTCCTCGAATTTTGTTCCTTTGCTGTGAGAGGCTGGAGGCTGTAATTTGCATTTTATGGTTCTATTTTTAGCAGACCGGCCGGCTGCAGACTCCAGCGCGATGTTGCCGTCTCCGCGCGCCCTGTAACGATAGCCACGAGAAACCTCTTCAGGTCGTTCGATACCAACTGTCCGCGACTGTACCTATAGAATCGTTATCGAGTCTAGTTCACAGAAATACATATTAACAATTTTGCACCCCTAAAATAGGGTTCCTGATATTTATTTACCCTGCGAACTGGCAACGGCGGCAGCGGCAGCGCAGCACGCCAACAACTGGCGCCTCGACTGCGCGGGCGGCACGTATTACGTGAGCCGGCCGCCAGGAGCTTTGCTCTGCTACCCCGCCCGAGCCACCTCCCGGGTTGGACCAGCCTCTAGAGATATACCAATAAGTCCGGGCACTCGGCCTTGTGTAAACAAAGGTTTCTCTCTTGCTCTCTCCCGCTCCCCTCCTCATCGAGCCGATCGATATCTTATAATATAAGAAAATAAGCTGTACACAGTGTAGCTGAGAGCGGTTCATTCGGGTGCGCGCAAAATATTACCGACCGACCGTGACTGTGTTGAACTGTGGTTGTAGTGATGCCTGCAGTGCGGATGGCTGTAAAACTAGTTCAAAAGACTATATTACCTTTTTTTTTTCGTTTCCTAAAAAGCCTAAAAGGTAAGATCGAGTTTGAGGTACCTATACCTACAAAAATTAAGACATTTTTATGTGACATTTGAATAAATAGGTATTAATTGAAGAATAATATAGATATAATATTAAAATATTGTAAATTTAAAGGTGCCGGCAATGAAAAGAATGTCTTAGGGTTCATCGGAGAACATAAATTTGCGAATATTCCACCTGAAGAAGCATATAAACCTATAAGTAAGAATTTGCAAGGTACATTTTGATGATCAGTAATTCACTTCGTCTGGAAAAAGTTTTGTAAAAACTTCTGTCCCCTCGGCTGTCCCATTAAGATTATTGCCAGACGCGTTGACTGAAGTCACCCAACGCCAGAAGCTTATGGTAAGACGCATGCTTGTGTAGGTATGTACGTATGCGTAAAATATTTTGTTCTGTATTGTTTATGTCAATTTAGATATCAAAATATTTACTACAGGATGAAAAAGTAGATATAGGTATGATTATAACTCTTTGTCGTTAAATATTTATTTGTTATTTATGTTTTTGTCTGCTCTATGTTTTGTTAGGCTTTATTAAATATGAACGTAAAACATAAAAAAAATGCATTTTTATTCATGTTCCAACCAAAGTCTACTGATACTGATATTCCTACCTACTAATTATGTATATTCTGGTAATAGCTACCTTGTATTTTAATTTAACTGTACCTACCAAAAACTAACGGTACACTTACCTACACAAATAATGTTGTACCAAAGTCTACAAATAGGTATACTCATATTTGTAGACTTTGGTAAATAATGGAAAGTCAATATGAACCTGCCCCCCCCCCACAACTAGCTTGACGGCGATTTCGTTTAGTCGCCCTCGTAAATGCGAAGCGTGCGAGGTGACGCTGATTTACAACCGGTCGCAAAAAATTGTCGGCTTTTCCGAGAGATCAAAGAAGTGAGCCGACTTTAGCGTTTCTAGACTTTGGTTGGACAGCATTGTAGAGAGAGACCGAAAGCGGTCCGGCGAATGTGGAAGTGAGATCGACAATAATTTTATTGGGAATGTACATTGGAAAATGCGCGTAAACAGCGATTCTCCCGAGCCTGGCTCTGATCAGATGTTTTGTTGTATTTGGCTTTCGCGGGCGCACAAAACGTGCTGCTTATTTTGTGTAGTTGATTGTGCTAGTTACAATAAGTAGTTTGTTTATAACTTTTTCAAAATGAACAGTGTAAGTTTTTTTATTAAGAAATTCATTTTCGTCAATGGAATTTGAGGAAAAACTGCAAATTAAAGAGTTCGTTCGTTTTTGTGGGGCTTTCGAATTGGCACTACGAGAACACAATGAGGCAGAGGCTTCCGAAAATAAGGGCATTTTTCGAAAATTGGAGAACTTTAGTGCGAATATACTTTTTTAATAACATTTACTCAAACATGTATGACAACCGAGGTGAATTTTTAAAATTGTGGCGCAGTTTGTGTTATTTCTCGGGTTATTTATTCAAAAACAAAGTGGTTCAATTCAAAAACTCGTTTAAATCTAACTTTAATAGTCTACATTTTGTGATGGTGTCTGATGTTCATTTTTTATGAGACGCCAGATGCCCATGGAAATAAATTCTACTGGAAATCTGTGGTCTTCTGAAATTTGGCCCCACCTGTTTAAATACTCGCGAGCCGCCACTGGGTACTTTGGCCTTCACTCAGAGATAGCGCGCTAATCAGGAGCTGCGGGCGGTTCCTGCTATAAAGATTCATATTCAGATGTAGGAAAATATACAACATCCAACAGTTGCACAATTTGAGGTAGACGAGAATAGACGCATAATGCGTGTTAGTATATTTATTTTTAAAGAAAAAAAAACAATTCAGAATGTCATAAATTTGTCTATAAAATCCGTCCTTTTCTATCTTACTGTCTTGAAAAATAGATGAAGACAGTAATTACAGCTTTAAATTTTTTATTTTCATTAAGTTTACTATTATAAGCTAAAGCCAAAGTGGATTTTAAGGGCTAAAAAAGATAAAAATATTAATAAGCGAGTCCGAGCCAGAAAATGTAAGTAGTTGCCCGTGTGCAGTTGTTTGAGTGAACGGTGCAGAGTAGTATAAGTTTATGATCAAATTAGTGATAAACATACTCATACAATCGCCCAGCAAAAAGTTTATTAATTGTGCGACTTAACCCACATTTTTTTAATTGTAGAACTTAATAAACTGCATTTTTTTGAGCAAAAATGACCTGTTTCATACAAAATCTGGCGGTGTCAGAACTTGATCCATATTATAAGTAGTCTGTAATAATTTTGAATTACCGGCTTCTGTTATCTGATGCGCTAAGTCAACCTGACAGCCGATGCCGCCAGCGCCCAGCGACCGGCCGGCCTGTCAATAAACTATAAAGAACCGTGTCATAATACCTACTAGCTGAATAAAATGAAAATGCCAAAGAAATGTTTTTATCAAAGTTTAAAACTTGGGACAAGTGAAGCCTATCACACGAGTAACACGACTCTCCTACTTCAAAGTAAATGCTCAAGTTTGGCTCTGAGTGCTTTTTTGCCACATTTCAAGCAACAAAAGAGCCTGATAGTGATATATCGATTGAAAGTGCGTAAAATAAGTATTTTCTTGCTGCCATAACCATGGCTTAAAGCAATCAGTTTTGCTCACATATTATTTCATTCAGAACCTTTTCGGTAGCTCTTAAAATAAAAAAGTTACAAGCCAAAGAAGGTTCGGCATCATTCGGTTTTTTTCAAAAATATCATTGGATCTCCAATGTGTTTTTACACAACGCTAGTCTGAGTAGTCTATCAAAAGGGCGTTTTTCCTTCATATAAAATTCTCTGGAATATGCATATTTGTCAAGATATTTGCACTCCGTCAATAGACACCCTGTATATTGTATGAGATTACTCGGACGGACTCTGGATACGTACTACATGCCGCTATTATTATTTAATAAAGTTTTGCTATTATTGGGCATTGCCTGTCCATTTCATGCTCCTGCTTATGACACATTATTTCCAATCAAAACTTTTCGGCAAACCCTACCACATACCTAAATATTTATATTTGGGTTGTCAATCACATGACTCACAATCGTATATTCCAATACCAATACTTCCTTGGCGGCATCATATTTTAGAGATAAATATAGCGGGGATCTCAAAGGGGAATTCACGGATCCCTGCCTAATATATCGGAAATATCGTATAAAAACGGTTTATTTGTATATTTGAGTTTCACCACGAGTTTGAGGAAACCACCCCGGGGATCCGCACTGATTTGGACAGTGGAAACTGAGTGCAATATTCCCAAAGGATCGCGCGAGACACCCTTATAGGACAAGTTATTGAATATTCTTGTCGGTATAGATATTCCTTTTATGTAAAGAATATCCTGTTATGTGTGGAATTATTTATGAGAAGGGCCAGAGCGGCTCGACGCGGTCACAATAAAACGTTGAGGGTGTCTTTTTTGATGAAATGTTTATTCAATCGTGAACATTTTATTTAAACTCTCTAGCATATCCAAGAAATAATACTTAACTCTACAGGGTGCCTCAGTTTTGTTGACTTTCGGTAACAAGTTAAAAACAACACAAGTTGACACAAAATATTATTTATTTGTAAACTTCCAATATGACCCAATGAAATGACCTTGAGATCGTGATGCATGCTCAAAAACCTGGTTCTAGTTCAGATTAAAGTGAACCGGCCTGATGGAAAAATAAAATAGCACAGTAAGTCTGGCGTGGCTCAGGGTCGTAGCCAGACAGAAACTTCAGGCAGAGCAAACGACCTTACTGTCAGGGCAGTACACATTTGAGAAATGAGGGATAGTTTACCTACCTACAGGACGGTACTTTGTCAACAGGGAGAGGAGGAGTCAAAAAACGAAATTTCATTTTCGTCGTTAAAAATCGCGCTGCAGCCGAAAATTTGTGAAATTTTCAAGGTCAAATCTAATATGGGCAAGGCCATTTTTCTTTTGATAATTAATTATGCGGGCCCAGAGGAGACAATAGTGGTAACAACGTTCTACTTTATTGTTGATTTTTATCTATGACAAAATTTCAGTATTTATCAATAACAATGAACACCCTTTTGTGATATGCGCAATTAAAAATAAAAGTTAGTGCTCACAGTGCCCTCTAAATTATCATATTCTTTCAAAGGGCCACATCATGTCTATAATTTTTGCAAACATCCATCATGATGATGTGATTTATATTATATAGGTATAGAGTTGCCGCGAGACACGAGACACGAGACGTCTCGTCTCGTCTCGTCTCGTCTCGAAGCCGTTTTGTCCCGTCTCGAGAGCATTTTGTCTCGAATTTCGAGACGAGACGAGACGAGATAAAATCCTTCGAGACAAGCTCGAGACGAGACGAGACGAGACATCTCGAAAAATTGTAATGACTTATTATACGACTGGAAATAATATTTTAAATTTTAATTAATAAAAAACAACATCGCATGGTGTGATCTGGCAATACCAATGATCTGTATACCTAGATCCATAATCCAATATACACAACTTCGTCCTCAACATTTTAATATTTATTTACAAACTTTTTTGCAGAGTTGCAACTTCTCTAATGTGACAAATAATGAAAGCACTGATTTTTTTGCAATGAATATGTTACCGTGAAAGACCGAAATTAATGAATGTCGGCATTCGACAAAATGCTTGATGGAAGAACGAGTGTTTATTAATTTTATCATACATTCTGTATTACCGGTATATGTCAACAAACACACATAAGCTTCGGTGGATGTCGAAAACGACAGTGATCAGTAATGAAAAATACACCAACCGAATACCGAGACGCAATAAATAATACATAAATAATAATAGAAAATAAAGAATTTCTGAATTTTTCTGGCAACTTGAAAAAGTTGTCTTTTAATCAGTTTGGTGGCCAAAAACCCAATTAAAAATTAAATGAAAGATAAGTTTAGGTTTTCGTTAATTTAATGCCAAATATAGCGACAACTTTTTTAAATCAAAAAGCTTGTCCCATGAAATGTTCATAAAAGTTTTCATTTAATAAAAAATGTTTATTTTCAACATACACCATATATGAGTGCATGCTGAATGTCGACATTCGCCGGTGTTAGTTAGAAATATTAATATTTCACCTACAGGGTGTCCAACTTTAAAATTTTACAAAACGGTAAAATCTTTATTTTTGGAGATAATCACCTAAACGTTCTTTTGTTTGAAAGGCCTTCAAAAACCGCTTCTTTTGACCTTCCTGCCATTTTCAAAATGCAAATCCAGGGCCGGCTGCGATTTTTTTATACCCCTGATTTTCACGAAAACCATTTAGCGATTTTTTATTTAAAATCTGACCACACAGCGTTAATCAGAGCACCCCAAAACCCCCATATACCAAACTTGAACAAAAAGTATACAGGGAGTTCCATTCCGTAGGGTATCAAAGTTGAGCAAAATAGGAATTTTAAAGACATCTGGCGAGTCAAGTGTGCCATGGAATCCCTTCAAAACAGTTGCATGGTCAACAGGACCACTCAAAATGTTGGTGTGAAAAGATTTACTTCAAAAATATACAGGGTATTTTTCGCTGAGCCATCTCAAAATTCTGAATTTTTATTAAACTTTATACTGGTCAGAAGTGCTTTGGAATCATTGAAAAAATATTAATAAACACAAAAGTAATTCATTTCTTTACAAAATGCCAACCAACAAATAAAAACAATTTAAATTATTAGACCTCTCTCAACAAAGTCACTGTCTAAGATGATACATTTTCTGTGCGTTTCCAGTTGTGGCACATCAGCCACAAGCCACATTAACTGATATGGACTTACTGACTGGCAGGCTTCTGTATTTTTTAGATTTAGTTCGTTTATCGTATGTGGAGCGGTTTTGATATACTCGATTTTTGACCCGTATAAAGTTCCAAAAATTCAGTAATTTGAGATGGCACAAATAAGGACACTCTGTATATTTTGTATTGGACCTTTTCACACCAATACCTTGAGTGGTCCTGTTGACTATTCAACTGTTTTGAGGGGATTCCATGGCACACTTGACTTGACAGATGTCTTTAAAATTCCTATTTTGCTCAATTTTGACACCCTGCATAATGGAACTCCCTGTATATTTTTTATTCAAATTTGGTATATAAGGGTTCTGGGAAGTTCTGATTAACGCTGTGGGATCAGATTTTAAATAAAAAAAATCGCCAAATGGTTTTCGTGAAAATGGGGGGTATAAAAAAATCGCAGCCGGCCTTGGATTTTCATTTTGAAAATGACAGGAAGTTCAAAAGAAGCGGTATTTGAAGGCCTTTCAAACGAAAAAAATTTGGGCAAGTATCTCCAAAAATGAAGATTTTACGGATTTGTACAGTTTTAAAGTTGGTGATTTATTCATAAATACATTAATTTTAACCACGTCATCAGGGAGGTACAAATATGCAGAAAACGCAAAAAAAAATTTACTGCATGTTTCAAAAATGGGGCAAATTATCCCAAATACCACGTAACGAGGCGCACCTGAACGCATGTGACTACGACGTTATGCTGCAGCACATGGCACCGGCCGCGACGTTGCCCTTAATTATTGATAATTTAAATACGAAAAAATATTCAGTTTATTAATTTACCTAGTTGATATGACAATAACAGGGTGTTAGCACACCTTGGACTTGGCGTGTTCAGCATCTAACTCGAGAGACCCTTATCACTACACTTTTCACAGCACCCGCTATAACAATACAAGAGGCCTTCATAATCACACGCACAAAACGCACTCAGTGTCTACAAACAGAGGCTGGAAAATACTTAAACTGTTTCCGAAATTCGATAGATTTTGGAGATTTAAGACAAAAGTTTTATTAAAAACAACGGGCTCGTCCCAGCTCGTCCCTCCTATTTTTGAGGTCCCTGAACACGAATCTGACCTTAGTTTTTGGTTCTCGGACATACAGAAATATTTTTAAATTTCCAAACGACTTATTAGGTATTATTATTATTATTATTATTATAAAACAAAACAACTCGAGATAAACGAGACAAAACGAGACGAGACGAGACAACGTCTGTCTCGTCTCGTCTCGATCATTGTCTCGTCTCGTCTCGAAAAAGATTATCTCTAAATTTCGAGACGAGACGAGATAAGGTCTTATCTCGTCTCGTCTCGTCTCGTGGCAACTCTATACAGGTTCGTATTTTTTTTCTTGTTAAATGTAATTATGCATTTTGGTGCCTAACACTACAAAAAATATTTATTTGTTGTACATCTTTGCACTCAGGTATATATCATTTCGATGTGAAATAAAAATCGAAGTGAATATTTTTGAAAATGTACTAAGTATCTCAAAAGCGAAAACCGAAAATGTAAAAATACCAGATGAAGTTGTATTTTTTAATTGCAATTTGTACTGTTACAATTTTTTTACAAACAAGAACGACTGTGGGTGCTGTGGACAGGTCGGAAAGATGCCTAGCAGTTTTTCTCGACCTGACCAAGGCATTCGACACGGTTTCACACAGCTGGTTATTGGACAAATTAGCTAGCTATGGTGTAGGAGGACCTGCTCTACGTCTATTGCGCGAATATCTGTCTCATCGTCAACAAACAGTTAGAATTAACAATGACATGAGTAACCCAATGGAGATCTCAATCGGTATTCCCCAGGGAACTGTATTGGGCCCAATTATTTTTCTCATATACATAAAGAGTATCTCTTATATAACTGGCTTTAAGGGTCATCTGATATCCTACGCGGACGATACAGCTATAATATTTTCGGGGAATTCATTCAACGTTTATAATACTGCGGAGAGGGATTTGGAACGACTTCAAAAATGGCTGAATCATAACTTACTATAAGTTTAAATATTTCAAAAACAAAATTTCTGACGTTTACTCTTTTATCCAGTGATCAACCCCAACAATCGAAAATAAACAACCACAATTGAGAGAACAGATAAAATGAAATATTTAGGGGTTAATTGTCCTTGACCGGTCGCCTCAGGCAGTTGGTTCATAGGTTCTATTGCCTGCGTGAAATTGTATCTAGAAAAAATTTAATTACTGTGTATATGGCATTGGCTCAGTCTGTTTTAAGTTATTGCATTGCTACTTGGGGTGGCTGTTTTGGTATTGCCTTGGAATGCCTCCAGTGCGTACAGAACACCATGCTTAAAGTCACATAGAAGAAACCAAAACTATTTTCGGCGGAGTTATTGTACACACATACTAATATTTTTAATTTGCGTAGTCTCTATGCTTATCAAGCGCTCTTGTGGTATTTTCGTAATTATAAAGCCAACTCTTGTAATTACCAACGATCGAGATTGATCAACACTATATTACCACTTTTTAAAAAAAGCCATACACAACGTTATATTTTTTACTACGGCCCCAAGCTTTATAACATTTTGCCAACGGAAATAAAAATTTGCCGAAATATAAAAAAATTTAAAAATAATATAATTTTTTTTATAAAAGACAATCAATCAATAATCAGCAAACAATTTTAATGATGCCTGCCTCAATATATCCTCCCAATTTGACTGTCGGAATGCCTATGGCTCTTGTTTTTGTTTTTGGATATATTTTTGTATAAAGTTGCAGTTATGTTTTTGGTGTATTTACAATAATTTTTTTCCTCGCTTGTCATCGAATTTTAATGTTAATTAATATAATGTAGACCCATTTACAATTATTCCTTAGGAACTGTAGGCCTACATAACACAAGCACCTTGTGCTTAGTATATATGTGGTCTCGGATCCAAGAAATTTAGTATGAAAGAATTTTGTGTTTTTGTATTAATTGTGTGAATAAACTTGAATAAACTTGAAACTTGAGAATCCATCACAAGGTCCCACGTAATCAATTTTCCTATTCCAGCAAAAAAGATATCTAAGTCTTTGTCTGAACCGGCCCAGACCAAGGTTTTTAATGGAAGTATCCAATTTATTATAGCATCAATGATACATGTTAACCAATGATTCTGTTAACGTACTCAAGATTTTTCGATGGGGATAAGGCATCTTTAGATTGGCATAGGCTCTTTGTGTCATTTTTGTTACCTGTTTTTTGAAGCTCAAATCAACATCAATTTCAACTCCTAAAACTAGCACTGAAGTTAGACGAAATGACCTTGCCGCTAATTCCTATATTTGTTTGTGTGAAGTTAGCAGCGGTTTTGTCGGCCACGGTTTTCGACCGCACCGCAATTTTTGCCTTGTAAAATTTTTATGTCGTTGATCCAGCCCCATCCAGCCACGGTTTTATTGTAGTAAACAATGGTGTCGTGACATGTGTCATAAAACAAAAAATATATTTTTTTAATGTCCCAGTCGTGTCATACAATTAAAAATACCATATCTTTGTCTGCCCGTAAGAAAAAATTTAATTTCTGCAAACACGTGTTTTAGTACAGTAAAATTGGGCCAAAACCCAAACATCCAAAAAAAGTTCTTTCTAGTGCGAAATAATTCCATACCCTCCTAAGAGTTAGTACTAGAAAGTTACACCACCACCAGCGTCGGTTTTCGGGGGGAGGGGTGAAAAGGACAGGAAATTCTTATTTTTCACAGTTTTGCGTGAATATCTAGTAAACTATGAGGTTTAGCGCAAACGTCATCCTATACGCAAATGATATACATTAAATTCCTAACAAGAATTGTTATATACAGAATTATGGTAAAGTGAACGGTTTCCATGATATGGAGGGGTAAAGATTTCTTTGTTTTTATTTCACGTAGTTTTTGTTGAAAAAACTTAAAATGATTACAGTATAAATTAGTAACTGAATAATGTATGTAGAATATATATAGATATATCTATGTATATGTATAGATACATATTACACCCATAGATTGTTATTTTTTGTCACAACATAACCTCATAATTAAAGTATATGACTGTACCTAAATATGTCCAATACAAGTTAGTAGCCTTAGTTAATTTGTACCTACTCACTTTTTGCCCTCATTCATTATAGCGTTCTGATTTCCATTCGTTCTTTTATGTCAAATCATTCCCATATCTAATTTGTCCCTAGCTTGTAAAAATGAGAAAGTCATGAATAGGAAGCTCATGTGAAAAATAAGAAAATATATTAAACAATCTATACCTATTGAAAAAATGTGTACTATTTCGCGTTTTTGTCTGCCCGTTCCAACGAAGGGAAAAAATAATTTCTCCACAACACCCGTGTTTCGCGCTCTTCGGAACCCGAATTTTCCAATTTTCCGGTCGCGTGTCACAAAATAAAAAATACCTGCCGAAAGGGCATACCTAAGGGCGCCTTGAACCACCTTCAGTTCGAAAGAAGGAAAAAATTAATTCCTCCTCAACACCCGCGTTTCTCGCTCTTCGGAACCCAAATTTTCCAATTTCCCGGTCGCGTCACAAAATAAAAAAAACTGCCGAAAGAGCATAAGGTACCCAAGGGCATCTTGGACCATACCTTCAGATTTTTTTGTCTGCCCGTTCGAAAGAAGGAAAAAAATTAATTTCTCCACAACATCCTCGTTTCGCGCCCTTCGGAACCCGAATTTTCCAATTCCCCGGTCGTGTGTCACAAAATAAGGGATACGTGGTTCTTTTATATATTTGGGACCAACGAATTCAATTTTGGCATAATTTATTATTGTACAGAAACATAGTGATTGAGAATAGTTACAAGGGGATGAAAGTTTAAAAAGGTAAAATATGACGGTATATGTTGAAGGCGCGGTTGAAGGTTTTCTGTGTAATATTGGAATTTACTATTAAATACGTGTGGAAGTAGTGATTCCATTGGCAGAGGTGTCCCATGGCTTCTGACGCGTTAGTTAGTGCCCTTGTGCCCTCACAATAGGTTTTCCCCTACATTGTTCCATATTATAGGTTATTGGGCCACAGCAGCTCCTGAATAACTGGTAATATAGGTACGTGCTAATATAAATCAAACTTAAAAGTGCCACTGCAAGTAAATTACATTCTAAAAATTAGGTATTTTCAAAAATGCAAAAATATACATGGTGTTATGATCAGAAGCTGGGCATTTAATTTTTTTCTGGAATACCATGAAGAAAGTTTTGAACAGCCGTAGAAAATTTCAAATACGTAGTTATTTCAACTACTATAACTTTTTTCAAAAATTAATTAGTTAAGGAGCTGACATTTACGTTCTAATTAGAATAATTTAGAATTTGATATACTTAGAGCTAAGTTAAATAACTGTCTTATTAAGTATATAAAATCTTAGGAAACTATTCAAGAGGTATTGTATAGGGTGCCCCAGTAGATTTTTAGCGTCAAAATATGACGATTTAATCACACTTACCTATATTCAAAATGCTTTTCTTAGAAGATACAGGGCGTTACAGTTGAATCTCAAAAATAGGTTTTTGGTTACATTTATATTGAGTTGAGATTTTGTAGAAATTATTATTATTGATTTCCATTGTTTTCAAGATAAACAGGATCTTTTGGATACCTTGCATGCTTCTTATAGGAAAGATATAGGATGTTAAAAATGTCAAGTTTAAAAATCACTTCTTATAATTTCTTGAGAACTGTTTTGGGACCCATGTTTTTCCTGGGTTGTGTTATTACCTTACATAGTGGGTTGTGCTATAACCGTCCATAGAGTTTTCCTACGCTTGGGATGTGTTATTTACATAGTCGTTTTTCCTATTTTCGTTACGTTAATAAATGAAATAATAAGAATATCTGGATATAAAATCCTTCGTGCTCTCTATCTATTTTTCGCCGACATAGCAATGATTAACGATTTCCCCTGAATCAACAAAAATTTAATCAAACGTAAAGAACGGTATCTGGCCCCCGGCCCCGGCCTTCGACCCCATATCCACCGTAATATGTTTATGATATCCGGGGCGGTTCTTGACAAATGGCCCATATTGGCGATCACCAGCTCCGCCAGGTTATAGATCCGGCATTTACGACTCTATATCGGCCGGCCAGTCATATCATAACTCAAGCAGATGGGATTACCTCTTAGGTTATTAGGGCCATCAGTTTCTGATATTGCTCCCGCCCTGTCAAAATGCACTGAAATATATAAGATACATACGATAGGCGAATATTTAGTGGCTCTCCCGTCGGGCACCATCCAGAGATTTATTGGCGGGAAATTTAATTTATCGCAAGGTGGGCCCGACACCGGACGAATGCATATTGGTGGATAAGTGGTGCTTGCTAGCCTCTGCCACCTAATAATATTTTACGTTCTGACATTAGGTATCACCCCTCTTTGGGTAAATAGTATATGAACCAAAATTTTTAAAATATATCTACGTATACAGTATGTCCACAGAAAAGGTGTTGAATAGGAAAAACGTTCTAATTTTTCAGTTTATCGAAAAAAGTTACTCTTTATTAAAAGTTTTGCTTGTTCTTAAATTAAGATTGGGATAGAAAAATTTTACATTTCTTGTAAGGGGTGTTCAAAAAATTGAAAAAGCGTAAAATGGTACAAGAGTAATAAACATCCTTTATTTGTGAAGATGTGGAAAAAAGTTATTAGGAAAAGTTGTTCGAACTTAAAGGATAGTTCATAGTACCAATCTTCAAAATAATCTGTCTACTTTGATATTAAATGGTGGATGGTGGCAGGATGCTTGAGTAAATAATATATTCAAAACTTGTGGATTGTTAATTTAGAATAATTTAATTTGTATTATATAATTTTAGTAATTTCAAATAAATCAAAGTAGGCCATTTTTTTCGAAAATTCGTATTATAGACTAACTTTTCTTTTTAAACAACTTCTCCTAGTAGCTTATTTCCACATCTCAAATAAGTACACTTTACTCTTGTACCATTTTATTTTCTTTCAATTTTTTGAACACCCCGTACAAGAAATGTTAAATCTTTCTATCCCAATCTTACTTTTAAGAACCAGCAAAACTTTTTATCAAGAGTAACTTTTTTGATAAAACGAAAAATAAGAATGTTTTTCCTATTCAACACCTTTTCTGTAGACATACTGTATATTATACTTTGGTTAGTGCAAAGTACCAACTTTGGTGCATGCATCGCGCATCGTAGAATAATCTTATTTTCCTTTAAAATTCAAAAACACAATAATTGTGA
This sequence comes from Pseudeuparius sepicola, assembly GCA_963920635.1. Lineage (NCBI taxonomy): Eukaryota > Metazoa > Arthropoda > Insecta > Coleoptera > Anthribidae > Pseudeuparius > Pseudeuparius sepicola. Next base: position 42,587,659 of record OY987299.1, on the reverse strand, counting down.
CCGGTTTCGTACACGTAAGTGCTTACATCTTCAGTTCATAAACATACAGGATGATTCAGTTTCGATTCTCAACATGGGATCTTGGAAACCTTAACAGATACGAAGTCGGTCAAATTGTTGCAAAGTAGCGCCTTTTGGTACCTAACGATATGCGATTTCATGGGCTGCTAAGATATTTAAGAAAAACCGGATTTCTGGAAATTAGACTACTTGTTCTGGCGCCATTTGCGAAAATGTTGAAAAACAAATTAAACATTCCCAATCCTCTAAAGCTTTTGATACAATTTCGCATGAATTATTGTTAGCAATTTTATCATTTATGCGGGGTTTTCTGAGAAAGCAGTTGCTTTAATGAACAGCTACTTGGTGAACAGGCAGGGTTGTCAGATTGTGCGACTTGTAGCCAATTGGGCTACCTTTTTCGAACATTTGGCGATACAAATTTAGAGTTTGCGACAATCGAAACGTATAATGGGCGATTCGTGCGATAAAGAAACGTCTACTTTTTTCAGTCATTTGTAAAAAAAAAAGATTTTGTGTGAACCATTTTTCGCGAGGCGCACAGCGCGCACTCTTTTTGGTTCGATGACCTTCAAAGCGAAGCCATTCAACGACAAGAAGGAAAGTTATACGTTTTGTGTCTGTGTCTGTCTAGTGCCAAAAATATATATGCTGCTGACGAATTGCATTGTTAAAAAGTAGTGATAACATGTAGGGATTTATTTTAGGAATTTTAGCAATTTTTGGGATATTTGGTTTCTAACTATCTATGTATAAAAAAAGGGAGCAATGTGCAATAGCCTCCTTTGAGTGTGATGCCAAATGAGATGAGGATACCAATTTCATAACATGGGAATTTCATTCTCAAAGAAAAGGGTTATAGAATTTGTAAATCTGCCAATTTCATTCGGGCGATTTGGGCGATTTTATAAAAAAAATTGACTTGGGCGACTTGGGCTACTTCATAGACTTTGCCTGGCTACATATTTTTTAAAATACTTTCAACCCTGGAACAGATACCAATTCGTTCATACACCGCAGGAGGTCTCTGATATAAGGGCAGTGTTTTTCTTGGCGTTCCCCAGGGATAAATTTTGGGTCCTCTTCTGTTTAGTATCTATATACATCTCAAATGTTACCCAAACCAAAGATACCTATATCTTTGCCCAAACTGACAATGTGTACATCATACTTATATGCAAACGATACACAGCTGACCTTTTATTTTTCTCCGAATAATGTATCGCAGGCCAATGTAATAATTAATAATCAAATAGAGACCAAAATGCAGCCACACTCTCCACCTTGGTCAGTGCATTAGAACACTGCAAAAAAATTAACCCAGAGAAAGTTTCTTAAACTGTTGTTTTTTGAATGTAAATAATTAAATGTATGTATTATGTATTTAAGATTTTTCCTGTATAATCTATATGTAAAACAATATTTTATCATCTTCTATAGTTTTAAATATGAATATGGTTATTTAAGCAAGGTAGAAATAATAATAAATGCTCCGGTGATGATCTTTAAATAGATCGAAACATATGTAAGCTTTAAACAACCAAATGTAATGAACAAATAAAAAAAGAAGAATAAAATTGAAAAAAATTGTTATAATCTCTTTGAGTGCATAGCCAGTCGTTTTTCCTGACAACTTTAAAAAGGTGTCTTTTTATAAACTCGTTTCAGAGTGCTGTGGCGAGAAATCTAATTTGGTACTAAATGCATCTCTGTTTCTCATTCGCACTATTTGTGGGCGAAATAGGTACTTACCTACTTATACAGGGTGACCTGAAAATGGAGATTCCACTAATTAGAGTATGAAAATGTTTTTATAACTGGATTTCGTGAAATGATCCCTTAAAGATCTACAGCCCTTTGTGTGAATTAGAAATTACACATTGTTTTACTAGTGTATAAAATTTGAAATTTCTAGAACTGACCATTCTTTAAATAGATATTAAAAAAATCAGGCACATTTATAAAGCGTTGTAGTGTGCATTTCAGAGACGTTTATATGGTTTTTATGATCTTATTGTGACGAGTCCTAGCTTCCCTTAGTTACCCTTATTCCGACAAGCCCTGTACCTATATAGTATCTACCTACCTATAGTTCCTGACTATGACAAGTGTCAGTAAATTTGAGCGAGTTAAATGGGGCAAAGGACCAGTAAGCAAATGAGTTGTTCATCACCCAAAAACTAAACAACGACACTGATAAAATACCTAGCGGTTTTCCTTTGTGAAACATCCTAGTCTAGTAGTTGTTCTTCTCAGACAGAAATTAGGTACGTATATAAAAGCGTTAATCACATGTCATCAATTTAAGATACGGAATATCTAACATAACATCATAATTACGAATTCAACAGCTCCTAAAATTATATTTCGGTGAGGGAGTAGGTACGCTTTCTGGGCGATAGCCATCTAAGTTATGGTCTGTATATTATCAGTGACTCACACACACCTACACTTCACGCAGCTTTTTTCCGGTTACCATTGTTACCATTCCTCATGATCGTTACTAATTACCGGGCATTTTTCCTTGTGATATTTAAAAACTCCAAGCATAACAACGTTCTAGCCGTTAAATTAATACTGTGTGTAATTTACATGCCGTAATTTTAGAGAAACGAGAAACGAGTTTTGTAATGAATGGACGAGGTAGATGTATCGTAGCGTTGCTACATTTTTTGCAGTTCGGAAAACTTTGCGCATATCTACTACAAAAATTGGTGTTCTGGATTTCAAGGAATTTATCTTATATGAAGTACATCATCATTTTGATTTAAATACCCTATCCTATACCCATATTCAATAGAGCTTTTATTATTTGTAAAAGGCAATATTAATATTTGATACAAATTCACAAGTCACCATATGTACAAAAGATACTGGTCTCGGGTCCAGTAGGACGGGCTCGAGAACACTTTTTTTCAACTGATTATCCTTTATCTGCTATGCTATACAAAAACATTCCTCTTTATTTATAATAACAGGTAAAAAGTCCATCCTTATTTGTTACGGATATAGTTTCACATATTCCCTGAAATTGTATACCAACTAAATACACCCAGTTTTCACCAACAATAAAAATATTAGATATATTTATTATATGTTTAGGCGACAGGAAGAAATTAAATTCTGTTTTTTATTTTTTGTAAAAAAAATATAATTTTATGTAGGTACCTACCTACCTATATAAAGTCACTTTTTTTACACTAGAATTTAAAATAAATTTCACTTATTACGAAAACACAACTAAACACATTATCCTTATATTTAAGGACAAACATTATGTTTAATTGCTTAGGAAAGTATGTTTTTATATTATAAACCCGCACCTCGCCTTAGTTCACTGAATTAGAGAAAAGTATATATTTCTATCATAATTTTGATGGAGATCAAATGACTATAAATCTACATGAATATCTTCATCTAAAAGGAATAAAGTAAAATAAAGGTATGTATGTCCAAACAAGGTATGTTCTTTAATTTATTAGCTTAACAAAAATCAATTTATCCATTGGAGTCCTTATTACACAACATTACACCGTTACTACACTATATAGAGTGGTAACTTAAAATGTATGTTAAAATTTCACATTCGTCAGTCATTGGGCATATTCACTAGAGATTCATGGCTTGACTTGATATTCAAGCTACTTGACTTGACTTTACTTGAAATCAAGTCAAGTTCAAGTCAAGTAGTAATTTCCCAATATCAAGTCAAGTCAAGTATTTATATCTCAAGTAATTGAAAAATCAAGTTTTTCTTGAAGCTACTTTATTACTTGATTTTTTATCAATTTAAAATTTTATTATCAGTTGGGACAGTTAGGTAAATAATAATAACAAACCTTTGCATTGTACACTTTTTTGCAAAACTAGGAAAGAACAAAAATAAACTATTTTAAGTCCGTACCAAAACTATGTGCATAGTCAACAAAAACTTCTATTTGGGTGCCTGTGTCTGTGTAACATAGACAACAAAAACTTCTATTTGTTTCGCGTTAACACCGTTCAAAGCACTTTTTTGTCTTAATATATAAACATTTTTCTCGGAAACTTGGTTCTTATTTTGTGTGTTAATAATAAATAAACATGTTCACAAGTAAATTTTATTTTATTGCCAATTTTAGAGATTCATGGCTTGACTTAATATTCAAGCTACGTGACTTGACTTGACTTGAAATCAAGTCAAGTTCAAGTCAAGTAGTAATTTTCCAATATCAAGTCAAGTCATGTATTTAATTTGTCAAAACCTTGATTTTCAAGTCAAGTCCAGTAATTTGTTAAAATGTCATGCTACTTGACTTGATGAAACCCTAATATTCACTTGCATCCGACATTATGTTTGCGCTCGCCTGGCCTAACAAAGGTGCAGGAAAGGTTTAGTGTACTAGTAATTAAATAAGGGGGTATTATCTAAGTTCTTCCTCATTCATGTGACCTAACATTTCGTACCTACTTACCTAAGGCTTATATACAGTGTGACCACTTCAAACCGGAACACCCCCATAAAATTTGTATATATCATCCGATTTTGATCTAGTTTTTTTAACAATAGGACATCAAAGACTGTACTTTATGGCAAAAAGGCACATTTCATATTAAAAAAACCAAGGCCCACTTAGACATATTTTTGGGTCAAAATTTGACAAATCATATTAGGCATATTTTTATATAAAAATTCTGACAACACCACTGGGCATCTCTTAAAACTGGTCTGTTCCTAATTTTGTTGAAAAATATCGAACAATAAAAATTCTAGAAATCAATGAAAATCGCGATTTAGCTATAATAGTTATGACGAAAGATGATCCCTGCGTCACAATGGTCGACAATGTAATTTCCATTGTGGACCATTGTGAGTCACAATTTGTGACGCAAGGATCATCGTTCGTGATGTCTACTATATCTATTATATTTCCGCTTAAATCAAGTTGCATGGGGATTGAAAACAATTGAAACTGTAACTTGTATTATTACAAATACCTAGGTATAATTACATAAATACAAAACATCTAAAGTAATAGTTATTTATGTACCAAGGCACTGAAGTTCAACTTTTTATGACTCATGTGGAGTTTAGTTGCTGAGGCCTCTGGCCGAGGCAAATAAACCAAATAATAATAATAATAAGGGATCACCCGTCCACGAACCGACTACGCGCGGCGTTGCTTGACTTTACCGATCGCTCTACCTAGGACAAGTATAATGACGTACGGCACCTTCGAACAGAAAAATCAAACTGCTGCTTCTTGTGCAGCCTACACAACAAATCTATTGACATTCAAATTTACTAAAATATGTAGACTGAAGGATTGCGCTTCTATAGGAAACAATTTCGCAATGTGTACGAAAAGTTAAATGGGCTTTTATCGGCCGGGTTTTGAATATTTGGTCAATTTTGACGGGCGATTTCTCCGCGTCTGACGTTTGATGTTTACATGTCGCCAAGGCCTACTTATTGAAAAAATCGTACAATAATGGGCTACATTATTGTACGATTTCTGTGCTTTTAATGACGATTTTGGGACATTTTAATGCCGATTTCAAGAAAAATTTATTTTTCTACTAATTAACCTCGTAATTAACCATTTGTTCCCATAACATTTTCATACCTCATAATTTTTACATTAGGTTTTTTATTTACCTTTTGACATTATTATTATTTGTAATAAAATAATTTGCAGTTTTAATTGGTTTAATCTACATGCAACTTGATTTAAACGAGTATATAGGCAGAGGTAAAATAGGTAGTTAAATAGCGATTTTCAGTGCGGTGTCTACAATTTTTATTGTTGGTTATTTTTAACAAAAACCCTTTTTAAGGGATGCTCAATCCAGTGGCGTAGTCAGAATTTTTATAATGATATGCCTATTATCGTTTGTCCAATATTGACCCAAAAAATAAAAATAATATAAATAAAATGTTCCGTTTTGCCCTAAAAACAGTTTTTGATTCCCTATCGTTAAAAAAGTAGATTAAAATAGGATGATGAATACAAATTTACTGGGGGTGTTCCGATTTGAATTGGGTTACACTGTTTTTTGTGTATTGTGGAACTCAACGTTTAGACCAGAACATAGTGACAGATTTTTGCACTCGATTTTACTCAGCAAGATTTTCAAAGGGCATTATGTTGCGTATATTCTCAGGGGTAATATAACAAGTGGTGTGAATTATAATCCCAAAGCTGAAAATGCCACAACTGCGCGGCAGGAGTGGTATTTTCTTAGTATTGGGATTATAATGAGTGATAAATTAAGGAAAGGTATTATCTATTATTAGGCATACCACGAGTTGTATTTAAAAAGAGAATTTAACAACTGCAAATAGTTTGTTTGACAGCTAGCTGTCATTTAGATTGAATTTTCGGTTCTGAATATCTTTTTTGTGCTAATAGATATTTAAAGATCTATGTGTTAACTGAAAACATATATTCTAGTCCTATATTAAATTTGGTAATGTGAAGAAGTTATCGGGTTATCAGTTTTAGCTGCCACAATATTGGTTTAGCGTAACTATAGGACGTAAGACTTAAGAGAGTAGGATTTCAGCGATTATTTCCTTCAAACTGCTTGCATCCAATAAGGTAGCTCCTTCCATAAAAATCCAACCAATGATATGCCTCTGCTAGCGATAATTTGCACTAGTGCAATTACCGGTAATTGCACTTGTGCAAATTATCACTTCGTTGCTTAGCAACAGCGAATCTGTTGGATACAAACATGCACGTACCTACTTCTTAAAGTTTGTGTGTTTCACACTGTTCTAAATTATGCGCTTATAAATTATGTTGCGGTATTATTAAGCATTATATCAATGAATTTATATAACTTTTACATTGCTAAATTCTTGTTATTTAGACCTCCGCCTCCGTTAAAATTTATGACACATTCAGAAAATAAACCAACGCTGACAGGGTGTAGGTATAATCGCATTTTTTGCCTTGGATATCCAAGCGTCATGTTTGTTTACTCGAACGCTACAGTCGAAACTGTCAATATACTCGTTCAAAATGAGTCGTTTTGGAAATGTAAACATAGAAAAAATCAATACAGAAATTATTAAATCGTATTTGTGAAATAATCTAGACAAATACCACTCGTGCCGGAATTTTTTCTAAATAATTTTATTCGCAAGCATACTACTTTGCCCATTAGCAAAACCACTCGTACAAATTGGGCTTTTATTTTCAGAGATAAAATCAGAAAATAAAAGACCAATTTATACTCGTTATCTTTCTAGGCAAAATAGGGCTTTCGAAAAAATTATCGATTAAATTTCCGGCACTTGTGATATTACATACGATTATTTCCCTCATACTGCTTGCATCCAATAAGGTAGCTCCTTCCATAAAAATCCAACCAACGATATGCCTCTGCTAGCGATAATTTGCACTAGTGCACTTGTGCAAATTATCACTTCGTTGCTTAGCAACCGCGAATCTGTTGGATACAAACACGTACCTACTTCTTAAAGTTTGTGTGTTTCACACTGTTCTAAATTATGCAGCTTATAAATTATGTGGCGGTATTATTAAGCATTATATCAATGAATTTATATAACTACTAACATTGCTAATTCTTGTTATTTAGACCTCCGCCTCCGTTTAAATTTATGACACATTCAGAAAATAAACCAACGCCGACGCATTTGCCTTGGATACCCAAGCGTCATGTTTGTTTACTCGAACCATTGTATAATCGCCTTTGCCTTGGATACCCAAGCGTAATGTTTGTTTACTCGAACCATTGTAAGAAGTTTGCTTTATTAATTTTTATCACATTACTCCGCTGTAAGAAGATGGACCATTTTTTATATTTTTCTATTCGAACCATTGAGTAAGTATTATTCCTTTACTCAATGCTCGAACGCTACAGTCGAAGCTGTCAATAAACTCGTTCAAAATGAGTCGTTTTGGAAATGTAAACATAGAAAAAATCAATACAGAAATTATTAAATCGTATTCGTGAAATAATCTCGACAAATACCACTCGTGCCGGAAATTTTTCTAGATAATTTTATTCTCAAGCCCTATTTTGCCCATTAGCAAAACCACTCGTACAAATTGGGCTTTTATTTTATCAGAAAATAAAAGCCCAATTTATACTCGTGATCTTTCTAGGCAAAATAGCGCTTTCGAAAAAATTACCGATAAAATTTCTGGCACTAGTGATATTACATACGAAAATACCACTAGTGGTATTGAAATCATCACCTGACTGATTAATATTTCAAAAATCATATCATTTCATTGGTTCATATTGGCAGGCGTTGAATTCTCACAATAATAAGGTATGAATCAGAGAGTCATCCTGGGTTCTTCATATGGAAAAGTGAGTTTTCATTTATTTATTTATTTTTATAATGACGCTCAAAAGAGAATATTCTTCTTTGTGCCAATGATAAGTAGGTATGTCATAAAACTGCTGAAGTCCAAGTCCAAGTACGCACTTTACATCGAATAAATCTTTTAAATGATTAAATAACATTCAATAATTTAAACTGAACTTGGACAGGCGCAAACGGTATACCATTTATTTGTCAGCAGTTTTATGGCAAAAACTTACATACATACCAATGGCAGCCTATTCAGAAACGTGGAAAAAATCATTATTAAAATACAAGTTCACGTGACAATAATAGCCCTTTGGGCCTACGCTCACGGTATGCCTATATGGTTTTCCGAGGAATTTTCTATTTTGAACTTCATTATAAAACACATGGCAGCCCAACTAAAATCAAAACGCATATTTTTCGAATAAATAAAAACTTAGTTTTTCATAGTATGAAGAACCCAGGATGACTTAACTGATTCATACTTTATTATTGTAACAATATAGGCAACTTAATGCCCTTTGAAAGGCATACTGAGGAAAATCACGTCCAAAAATCTGCCTAAAGTAGAGTTCCACAATACACAAAAAACAGTGTACCTAACCCACTTCAAAACGGAAACCCAACATTTTTGTATTTATCATCCGATTTTAATCTAATTTTTTTTAACGATAGGTAATCAAAAACTGTACCTTAGGGCAAAACGGAACATTTTATTTTATTTTATTATTTTTAATTTTTGGGTCAATATTGGGCAAACGATATGAGGCATATTTTATCATTCGTTGTTCCAGAACATCGCATCTGACTGGTGCCTTCAATGTGGACGAGCTTTGTAACAAGATCGATATACTCCAATCTAATTGGAGCAGGTAGGCACTCGCATATGATAACAACGTGCGTGGTTGTGGAGCAGCGACAGGCAGCGGCCGATGGCCGCTTTATCTGCATCTCCCTTACCGCCATTGCGCAAAATGCAAATCGGATTTCAGAACCATGATGAAACGCCGCGTCCGTGTTATTACATGCGGCCGGCCGCCTAGATCTAGATCCGCGTAATATACTGCTATTATCTGCTATTACGGCGAACGAACGCGGTTGGCTCGCTTATAATTTGTTAGAAATGAAAGCGGGAAATTTATCATCGTGCCTCGGCCGGTTGGGGGCGGCTGGATTTCCGCCTACGCCGCCGCTCATATTGTATGCAAATCGGGCCCGCGGAAAGCTAATTAATTCGGCTCGTATTATACCGGGTGCTCCTGCCTGTGACCGAGTTGAGACCCTGGATTATTCATAACAGTACACTGCTTTACGACTTTTCGGTTAATGTGGAAGCGGCGTCTCGAAATCGGCGCAGAATTAACAACACCGCCCATAATATGCTTCATGCTTTGGAGTCACTACTTGAGATGTTAGAGTGTGGCCGCTGATCAATAATTACAGAGAACCATACTGGGTGGCCAAGCAGGCCAACATCCTTGGAAAGAGAAACATAAGTTTCGATCAAGACCCAAGTTGCTTGTTGGTGAGAGAGAGAGAGAGAGAGAGAGGGAGAGAGAGAGAGAGAGAGAGAGAACATTCTGGATGACTTTATGGGAATGCGGACAATAATAATGGGGAACTTGCACAAAAATTAAATTTGAAAAATATTAGGTACAAACGTAATTTATTGCCATTAAATGAACCACAGTTCACAAACCATTTTTTTATTATTATTTTTATGTAATAAATCCATAAGCAATTCTAACGCGCCGTCCTTGGTTGTGACGTCAAGCAGTCCGTTGGTAGTGGCGCCTCTGGTGGAAGGCAGCACCATGTATAAACTAATATGGGCAGCACATGTTTAAAAACTACAGCACCACTCAAGCTTTGTTTGGAAAGAGCAACGAGAACGTCCTCTCCTTGTCTATACGTCTTATTACAGTCTATCTCAGTCTTGATATTGTTGATAACGATTGAATATGTGTTGCATTAAATAGGTATTTACATTGCGAGACTTTTTTTTGGGCGAGAAGGTTGCTTTACTCCCGCTTTGCCTCGGGCCTTAAAACTATCTCCGAGGCCAAAAAGAGCTTACGAATCAATTTCATATTAGGTAGGTATTTTGAATTTAAATAGGCACACTATGGAGTAGATTGTGAGTAGGAAATAATCTTTATAATAACCATTGTTCAATTATTACTAAAAATGATAATGAGTGATAAATATAAGAGCTGGAATGCGGTGATCATGAAAAAAAATACAAAAAATACTAGTCCTGTGGCCTCACCATTCAGTTAAAGAAGTGCATGCTTGTTAAATTTAGACTTTTAGGTGGTTCTTATTTTTGACCTACATCAGAGTCTTCTGGAAATGAGTCACCGAACTGTTTACTTTAACGTTCAATTTCCATTCTCCCTTCTCTAATTCTGCGTAGCTGTCACTCCTGTCACTGACTTCCGATCGATCGAGCGGCGTGTCGTTACGACTGTTCCCGCGCTTTTCGTGTCGTTTCAATGAATAACTTGTGCTCACAACTTTAATTATTTATTGTAAATTAAATATTGCGATTTGAGGGCTGATATTTGGTATGGGTTCTTTCTATAGCTAGCCGCCAGCCCCTTTCGTCCGCCTTCCCTTCACCATCGGCTCTTTTGACACGCGATGTGCGGGGCGGGAAAGAGCGGTGTTGCCGATTGTCGCCGGGTCTCCCTCATTTCAGCATAGAGTTCAGACGCTCTTGCAAGTTCAAATTGGCCGCAGCTGTACTTAATAGTATAAATTAATAAATTCTTGATATTTAAAATAAATAGCTATATAGGTATGAGTAATAAAATGAATATTAACCGCATATTTATTCAAAAAAAACAAACCAGGGACTTATTCTGGGCCATTTATATGGTGAAAATTTCGATACCCGCCGTTCATATATCTCGGAAATGACAAAAGTTGCGATATCACACCTTCTATACAATAGTCTGTTACGGAATCCTACCCATAACTTGATTCGTTCGTAATATATGATCAAAAAACGAAAAAATAAAATTTCTTTAAAAACATTACATTTTTGGTGTCGGAGACCCAAATTTCATTAAACTTGGTAGTTTTAGGTTTCTGGTCATGGCCAATTCGACGCCATTGTCAGAAATTTTCTAGGTCTCCTAGATGTAGAGTAACGACAGCTTACTTCGTTTTGTCATACATCATTGGATAGAGCATAAAAAATTATAATTATACCTGTAACAAAACAAGTCCGGTAGAAAAACCAACGCGCTGGACGAAGAAACACCACCCTGCTGAAATATTCGGACATAACCTAATACTGCACTTTAGCTAAGATCCAACAAATTTTCTTTGATCTCAGGAACATTATAATGTGTTTCTTATAAAAGGCATCAGTTACCTACATTTTGAAAAAAAATCATAATTATTTCAACAGTGGGCATTTCAAAATTAGACAGTAAGTGGGTTTGTTATCAATTAGAAAAATAGTTGGTGTTCAACATTATGAACCACTGAAGTTTTATTAATACCGTTGAATGAAGAATATGAGGTTTCTCAATATTTTGGCTGGTTTAGAAGATGCTGAGATCTTAGAGGTTCACACAAGACAAAAATTAACAAAATTACAGATATAGGTACAAGAAACTTTAAATACTTATATAAAACATCTTCCTTTTTTCTTCGAATCAGAATCACATATCAATCACATTTCCCTACTCGCCTAAGAAGTTTGATGGCTCACACTGATAGATAAAAATCTGTACCTAATAGAAATGACAAACAAATTAAAGCAGTCTTGTCTTATTCTTTTTCCTACCTCTAAAAATTACAAACTGAATTAACGGCAACATATTGTACTAATTCCGCTTTCCAATGATTACTTCTATTTTAGTGTCTAACGATCGTTGTCACCAAGTGAAAGGAGTGGAGTGAATATTATGATAATATAATATATATAATATAATATACAGATCCGGTCGATAGAGAAGTGTGGTACATAGCCATAATAAAAATCATATAAGTATAACGTTTCCCTATTTACTATCAAAAGGGATGAAATCCATCGCGGTGGGCGGGACTAACCGCAAATACAAAGGAGTGCGGGGCTGTGTGCACGTATATATAGATGAAAAGGGAAAAGAAGTGTATTTCCGTGCAAATAATTTAATTAAAAATCATGGTAAAGCGCTTTCGGCTGTTAAGCCATCCTCAGTACCACCTAAAAAAGAAAGTATGACATAAAATAGGGGGTTGGAATAAGTTAACTGTGGAAAAACTAAATTGTTTTAACGTCATGTCATACTCACTTGTCAAGTGTGTACAAGAAAAGTTGGCCTTCATCTTACAGGGTTGTCATGTTATCTCCTCTTTTCGTGTCGCGTTTTTTTTTGGGACTTTGGGGGTCTTTTTGGGCTTATCATGTAAACAAACAATTTTTCGAATTTCTATTTCTATCTAATTTTCATTATTATTTATATAGGGGAGAGTTGGGTAAAACAGGATGGTCTGGTAAAACAAGATACCACGTTTTATTTCAAAAGAAATAGTGCCATCTATCGGGTAGGGGCAGAAGTAACAACTCTCGGTGCCTTTCCATGCTTGGCAAGTGATATACGTGTTTTAGTTTCACCCTAGATGGCGTAACAGACGGAAGTGTCAAAACGTTAGGTTAGCGTAAAGTGTTTGGCGTGCCATTCAAAGTGAATTTTTCAGTTCACAGTCAAAATTAATTAAAGGTGAGTAGTTCGAGACAATACTATGCTTGTTTACTAAACTTATGCAATACAGGTTTTATAAATTTGCTTTGTTTATTTATTAAAATATGGTCACGTGTTTCACAGTTAACAGTTGGGTAAAACCGGATATTGAGTGGTTGGGTAAAACGGGATACCCAAAATTCCCAATCAAAAAGAGGTTATTCCACGCCCTCAGTCAGAACGGAAAATAAATCTCCATGACAGAAGAAGAGGCAAAACAGCGGTTTTAACATCGTCACCCTATAAACAAGAACTTGAAGAATCGATTAGTAAAAGATATGGAAAGAAGCCAAAGTTAAACATAGAAGAAGAAAAAGCTACCCTTACGGTTGAAATAAATAAAAAAGGCAAAGTAAATGAGAATAAGAAGACAACTAGAAGAAACATAAATGCAAAGAAGAAACCAAAGATGAAAGAGACTAGCAGTTCAGAAGAAGACAACTTTAGAGGAACAAGGCAAAAGAATATAAAAGGAAAAAAATCACGAGAAAATGATGATTCCAGTTCAGAAGAAGATGAAAACGAAGAAGCAGCCTGCATATTTTGTACTGAACTTTATTCAAATTCTAAGTCAGAAGATGGTTGGATAAGGTGCCAACATTGTGAAGGTTGGGCCCACGAAGCTTGTGCGGGAGTGGAGGAAGACGAAGACGAAGTTTTTACCTGTGACTTCTGTCAGTAAAATATATTTTTTTACTTCTGTCAGTAAAATATATTTTTTTGTTAAAACAGTCCTTGTTTTATTTGTATTTCCAACAATACATTTTAAGTTTACCGCAAAAGCATAAGTATCCCGTTTTATCCGACTAGGTGGTTGAAACGGGACACTTGCCACCTTTTTAAAAAATATATTGTTTTCTTCTATGACTTCTATTTTTTCCACAAAAAATGGTGGCAATCAAAAGTCGATTTATCAGTAACACTGAAGCCAAAAAATAGTCATTTGCTTTACACTACTCAAAAAGTTATGGGCCGTAGAATATTAAGTATCCCGTATTACCCAACTCTCCCCTATATATATATATATATATACAGGGTGTCCCGTTAATAATGGTCCATAGAGCAACTGCACATATTTGGGGCGAAAATATGATGATTGAGGCTAATATGCCTTATAGAAATGTTGTTTGTTTAAGAGAAACCGGGCGTTGAAGTTCATTTTTTGAAATTTAATTATGGCTACATCTCCCAAAATAATGAAGCTGCTGAACTGAAATTTGGCACTGCTATGTTTTTGAGGATGGAGAATAAGCTAAAAATATCAATTTTGCTGTATCTCACAGAGGGCGCTACTTGCGCTGTTTTTGGATCGTGTTTTTACTCCCAACTTTTTTGAGGCTATCTTTTTGATATTGCAGATCCATCATTTTAAGGCATCTTTTCATTCTGCAACAAAAAGGTACTCTTGTTTTATAACGATCAAATCAACCGTTTGCCTTGAAATTGCCAAAACGTGCCCCAAAACACCTGTTGACTTCAATATTCGAAACATAAAATTTTCACCTACCGCTTTCAAATGTTACAAATCGACTGTACATTCAAAATGAAGAAAAAAATGCCAGATGGGCATTGGTCGAAACACCATTCGTTTTCTTGAAATAGAGTGTCCTAATTTTGCCAAGTTTCAATCCGTTCCATTTTGAAAACAAAACATTTTTGGTAGATGGTTTATAGCATTTTTTTTCTCACTTTAAATGGTACAGTGAATCTGTAACATTTGAAAGTAGCAGGTAAAAATTTTATTTTTCGAATGTTGCAGTCTACAGGTGTTTCGGGGCACATTTTGCCAATTTCAACGCAAACGGTTGATTTGATCGTTATGAAACAAGAGTACCTTTTTGTTGCAGAATGAAACGGTGCCTTAAAATGATGGATCTGCAACATCAAAAAGATAACCTCAAAAAAGTTAGGAGTAAAAACACGATCCAAAAACAGCGCAAGTGGCGCCCTCTGTGAGATACAGCAAAATTGATATTTTTAGCTCATTCTCCATCCTCAAAAACATAGCAGTGCCAAATTTCAGTTCAGCAGCTTCATTATTTTGGGAGATGTAGCCATAATTCAATTTCAAAAAATGAACTTCAACGCCCTGTATCTCTTAAACAAACAACATTTCTATAAGGCATATTAGCCTCAATTGTCATATTTTGGCCCCAAATATGTGCAGTTGCTCTATGGACCATTATTAACGGGACACCCTGTATATATACATATATATATATATATATATATGTATATATATTAACAATTAATTACTAAACGGGTAGTTTATGCATCTTAAGTGATTATTGAAAAATAAAACAGATAATGTGTAGTTAATTCTCAAAAACTTAAAAAAAAGGATACTAATGCAAAAAAACATCAACAGTTTAGATATAGATGAAATAAGTTTTGAAATTAAAACAACTTACAGGAAAATCCCAACATGGGATTTTGTGTTTTTCGAAACAAAGCGGAGGCTCGTGAAATAGCAAAACTAGAAAAAAAGCAATCTGTAATATCATAAAATAATCCTGGGATTTTTTTATGTAAATCACAGGATCTTTGTGATATGGGGATCCCGTGATTCCGGGATTGGATTCCCTCGTATGTCTAAATGTTTCATCACTAGATATTATTGGCTTAGGTGGGGAGAAATTCTGCGGCACCGATTAAAATATCCTGGTGCCTTCGGGTAATATCGCCCTCCTAAGACATTCCAAGACTATTCTTAGGTTTAGATTAAAAATAACAACAATAAACATTTTGGACCAGTAAAGCCATAATAATAATAAAATACATAAATTTTTAGCAAAAAATAACGATTTTTAAAAACGCCGTAAATGGACGATATTTTTGCCCGTTGCTGAAACTTCGCCAACTTGGTTTGAAATATCGCCGGTAATATAAATACCATTATGGCGAAAATTCTGGACACTCAAAGGCATCCAAATCTTCTTCTGTGAGTCCGACACAATTTTCATGCACCCAATTCTTGCATTTCACACATTGTCTCATATTTTGAGTATTAAAATAAAAGGCTGAAATATCGCCCATCTTATTTGTAGGTACCTTTTAAATTACGGTACTTTGCTGGAAACGTTATTATATGATAGGTATCTATTAATCTTATAAGAAATGTTCGTCGTGCCCTCTCACGCAGTTTATTACAGAGTGTGGCGGTTGGTTATTTAGATTTAAATGCGTTGTTGCTATTGGCTGTTCAAAACACGCTATTAAAAAGGACTAACCTCATTGGTTAGTAGGAAAACTTCCACAAGGCGCCAAATTTAAACGTGGGCGATATTTCAGACTGGGCGATATTACCCGAAGGCACCTTACTTATTTACTTAATTGGTGATATTTCATTATAATAACATTATGGCACTGGCGGTTTAATCTTACCTTCTCCCCACTTTAATTATGTAATATTTTATCGCACTCGAGTAGTTTCAACGTCACCGTTATCTCTCCTGATATTTGATTTCTTGTTATGGTTGTCAGGACGTAGGTAGGTACTTCCAGTGGCGGCTCGTGGATTAATGAACAGTTGGGAGGCAACGTTTAAAACTGCGTACCTAGTTCGGATACAGACAAATATAATTATAGCTTGCCGCTTGCCCATGCACACATTTCCAGGTAATCCACACACGGGCCAGTCTCCGCAATTGCAAAATTTCTTGCACTACCGACATATTTTTCAATGGCAAAACGACAAAAACGAAATCAAAACAAACGGGATAGCCGGTACACGTGCACGACGAGCGAAACGCAATCGCAGGCCGCAGCTCCCCTCCTATATCCCTGGCCTCAGCGCATGCTGCCGGGTGCCGAGAGACAGAGACAACGACAACGACAAGGAGCGCAACGAGTGGGACTGAACATAATATGTCCGAAGGCGAGCGTATAGCTATCCTTCATTAGGCCCATTTCCTGTCTCTTTTGCATACAAATTGTAGGGATTTCTTTCATCATCCTAAATTATATTTAAAAAATTCGCTTTGCCGAGTAAAACAACGTTTCCTGTAGTATTTGTAGTAATAAAAATAAAAACAGGCAATATATAAAATTAATTACCTAATTATGTATTAAAACAATTTGTTCTAAAAAATTAGTTTTTTGGGAGGTCATTGACCAACTGACCTTAAATCAAAGCCGCCACTGGGTACCTACTTCTGGGCTGACTATATAAACTCTGTTCAACGAATGTTCATACCTACGTTGCATCTCCCGTCCTTGTCTTACTTATGAATATACGATGGATATCGGTCACGAGTCGGGAGTTGTGACGTAGGTAATAACATTAGTTGAACAGAGTTTATGTATATAAAACGTCAAAAACAAAATGAAACAGATACCTAATATCAGATCATAATATATGATATATTATGATAAGTTTTAATCTAGAACTATAAACTGTAAATATCATAATCCATTGGATTATTAAAAGTAAAAGAGCAGAGTACTCGTATTTAAAGAATCTTGGAATGTGTCTTTACACAAACGAAAAATTCCTCGAAACGAGCCAATTACCCTGCTATATGGACTTTGGACTGCAATATAAGGGGCTTCACACTTCCACGTGAAGGGGCCTTTTACGCGTCAAAGACGTCTTCCGCCGGCATTTTTTGCCGTAATAAAACTATTACATTACGTTTTTGTTGGGGTCATCCAGTCCCTTGACGGAGTGACCGTGATACATCAAGCAATATCAGTTGTCTCAGCCGAAAAAGTCTCTGGCCCCGCGTGGCCATACATTTCAATCTAAACTGTCACCGGGGCACGCTCATTTGTAGACGGGGCGCCGTGTTTCTTATATAACTTATTTATTTTTGTAATGTACAAATAAGTATAGCTATATACATTTATAACTTTCTTTTTTAGGGTGGAAACATTTTCACAGAGGCACACATAATAGGTAGGTACATAGAATTTGTCCCTTATTTCTACCATTACTCGGCCAGTAGGTATGCCATAGTTAAAAGCAGACGAATTTATTTCTGGACATGTATCATGTATGTGGATACAAATTAGTATAATTAGTATAATAGGAATCCCAAATTAAAAAAATTCTGAAATCAGCAAAAAAATTTCGAAGTGAACCCCCATATTAACGGTGCTTCTGTTTTAAACATCGCGTGAAGGCCCGCAAATACAGGCGCGCAGTTGCCAGTTGCATCAGCACAATATACAGAATTCATTTATTTTTTACTTATTACCAGATGTCTCAAAAAATGTCGAAATATTGAGAGAAAACTAAAAGTTCGATAATTTTTCTGGATTTTTAAATTTTTGTGGAAACAGTTTTCTGGCGTCAATCCATTTTTCTTTTCTTTTCCAATATCCAAGAATGCGTTGAACACTAATTAGTGCATTTGGTAGTGACCTCTTGGTTTGCCTCGGCCGACACAAGTTGTTTGCGGCGAGGTGCTCAGTCTTACTGGGGTCTCCACGACCAAGTGGATCCCTTCTATACAGTGTGTCCGGTGATGCATGTATCGGGATCTCGGAAACTGTTAGAGATAGAGGAACGGTTAAATGGGGAAAGTTTTAGACAATTCTGTTTCTAATTGAATGCCGTATAGTTTGCGACTTTATCTCTTTTGGTTTTGAAGATATTTTGAAAAAACTAAAATGACGCATTTTCGAAAATTCCCTGTAATTTCTTTATTTATGAAAATTTTTAAATTCTGTAAAATCAATCTTAAGCTGCGTATCCACTGAGCGAGGCTGCCTCGCGAAGCGGCCTCGCAAGGCAGCCTCACCGATGTTTGCGCATGTGGTGATATTTTGTGTTGAGCAAGACAAGACGTCGAGGCAAGGTGAGCCCTCAGTACCTGCGAGGCAGGAATAGAGTTTCCATCGTTTGCTCTGAAATAAAATGGTATTTCCTCCTGAAGCTATTGCAAGTTTTTCTTTTATTGCGTTGACAATTATAAAGAGGGAACATAAAGAACGCCGAAAGCACTGTTGGTAGGTAAAACAAATGTTCCATAAACGGCTTCAATATGGTAATAGACAATATTATTATGGCTTATGAATCTGTTGAAGAGACTATAAAATTTTGTACTAGAATGACAACAACGGAATTTGAATACTTAGCCAACGTGATTAGTTCGACTAACACAAGGCACTTTTCCTGATCCATGCGAGGCAGGGTAAAATAAAAAACAAGTACACACTGCGCGTCCGACTAGCTTTGATCGTGACCAAAAACCGACTGAAATCGGCTCGAGGTGAGGCAGCCGCGCATGCTCGCGAGGCTGCCGCGCAATATAGCGGAGGCACAGGTATCCACAGCGCGAGGCCGCCTCGCGAGGCCGCTTCGCGAGGCAGCTTCGCTCAGTGGATACGCGGCTTTAGGGCAACTTTTTACACCTAAAACGTCTGTGTAGTCAGATTTTATTTGCAACGTTTCGGTTTTTTGGAACCATCATCAACTTTGTTTTTTCATATGGGCGCCATATTGGATTTTTACGGTTTTGAAAAACCTCTTTTTTTAGCTTTCTAATGATGTATCACACCTAGTAAAAAAAAGTTCGTTTATGGGATAAATTTGGCAACGTCGCACAATAAAATAACAAAACTCAAGGAGCTCCTAGTGGATTTAATCTCTAAACTACGAATAAATAATAAGAAAATGTCCAGAAAATGTCCTTATAATAGTTTCTCCTATGTGAAAATGTTTTGAAATCATAGAAATAACCCTTTTTTAAATCTTAGTGCAATTTAACATGAAATTAAATGTATAAACTGTAAAGATTAAATAATAACTGAAGTAAAATTGTCTAAGCTAGTATTCAAAATGCCGCCCATTTGCTTCCATACATTTATGGCATTTTTTTACCACGGATCTGGTAACGGTAACACCATGACGGTTAATATTGGACAGAACATCATCCCGCGTACGCTGTTCGTGGACTTGTCTGGTTTCTGGGGAATACCTTTTGTTAGGTTGTCGTCTATCCGGATAATCTTCCAAATAATTGTCTGCGGCCCTATTCGCATTTCTTTGATTTTTAATATAAGATACTAACATATCAAGCTTTTCTTCGTTTGAGAAATTTTGCGCCATTCTACACATTAGGCCAGAGTCGAAACAAAAACCACGGTTAAATGAAAAACTTTTACATTTGTGACAGATTTAAACTTGACATTAGTTTAGAATCCAAAGCCTACTGATATTATAGAAAAATGTATCACATCCAATTATCTACTGAAAATAATAATTAGTGTTTTATTGTGCGACTTTGCCAAATTTACAACAAAATCGTAATTTTTGGTTTTTTACCGATATTAACCATAACACAATTCATCGTGTTACCAGATAGGTACATTCGTGGTAAAAAAATATCGGAAATGTATGGAAGCAAATGGGCGGCATTTGAACACAAGATTAGATAATTTTATTTTTATTATTATTATTATTCTTTACAGTTTATACATTTAATTCCCTGCTAAATTGCATTAAGATTTCAAAAAGGGTTATTTCTATGATTTCAAAACATTTTCATATAGGAGAAACTATTATAAGGATATTTTCTTATTAATTGTAATTTAAAGATTAAATCCACTATGCGCTCCCTATTGTGCGACGTTGCCAAATTTATAACAAAATCGTATTTTTGTTTTTTTACCCATAAACAAACTTTTTTTACTAGGTGTAATACATCATTAGAAAGCTAAAAAAAGAGGCTTTTCAAAACTGTAAAAATCCAATATTGCGCCCATATGAAAACAAAGTTGATGATGGTTCCAAAAAACCGAAACGTTGCAAATAAAATCTGACTACACAGGCGTTTTAGGCGTAAAAAGTTGGCCAGAAAAGTTTTTACAGAATTTAAATTTTTTCATAAATAAAGAAATTACAGGGAATTTTCAAAAATGCATGATTTTAGTTTTTTCAAAATATCTTTAAAACCAAAAAAGATAAAGTGGCAAACTAAACATCATTCAATTACAAACAGAATTATCTAAAACTTTCCCCATTTAACCGTTTCTCTATCTCCAACAGTTTCCGAGATCGCAATACATGCATCACCAATTTCGGACACACTGTGTGGTGGAAATATTGGGAAGCAAACAAAACTAAGTACAAAAAGTGCAAATACGCACATAAATGTACTATCACTGTTTAGAGGTTCGCGGGGCTGAAAATGCGACCATTAACTTGAAGAACAAGTTATTAAGACGTACGTACGAGATGATTCAACAACAAGTAATTATTACTCACATTTTGAAGCAAAAATTAAGTACTTAAAAATATTTATCACAATGGCCATCATTAGCATTTGCACGATGGAGCACTAAGCTATGGAAAGTCGTTTCGTACAGTTTTCGTACACTTTCTTACACTTTCAAAAACTATCGTATAATTGGTAAGGAATCTTATACCTACAATATTATAATCACTGCTATTGGTCGAGAAATTATTTCCCTCCTCCTATGGAAACAGCGCGCAAACTCCACAGCGGGTTCGTAGATAAGACATGGTGTTGATGTAGGCCGTAGGTATACTGTGAACTATATTATGATGTTGTAATTTTGCAATTTTCTATATACCTCATTTACACTATTTGTGCTTCACATTTCTAAAAAATTTGACCTGTATAACATTGTAGTAAACAAACACACCTTAAAATCCATACCTAAATATTAGATTGATTAGTGATTAGATTTTAAATGGTGTGTGGAGAAAAGTTAATAACTTGTGTAGTTATTAACTTAAACCTAACGGGCGATAAGTGCAATTATTGTTTATCAGCTTGCGTCAATACCTATTATGAAAAGTGTATTTTTCAACAGTAGTGGAAACGTGTCATTTTACCCCCTCTCCTTTCAAATTGTCTATGAAGTTCTGGTATTATACTTTAACGAGATCTGCCAGCTCCCCAACCATTGCCCATATTATGTTCTGGGAAGCGGGTATTTCTGGGGTGTCCACAACTAAACCGAAATACCATGTAGTAATTAAATCAATCTGTGGACACCTTGCGTATTATGTTTGAGACAATACGAAATCTCAATAATCATCATCTATTACTCTTTTATGATGCTCTGCTCAGTGAATATATATGTGAGATGCAGCTAGAGGTTAAAAAAACTGCCTTGCTGTAAAAAGTAAATTTGTAATTCATCTTACAAAATAGGCAACGCATGAATGATGGTTTTACATAAAAGTATTACACCATGCTGGCTTTCAGAAATGGAATTTGTATGCTCAACTCGCTGAATATCCTTAGAAGGAAATTCATCGCTTGATTAATATGTAGGCTCTTTCGATTTGAATCAATTAAACATTTCCATTAAATTGATTGAACTATAATGCATCTTCCATAGCAGTTGTCATCAATGTCATCCAAGAACCTTCTAGCCTATAATTAAGTATATATATATATTATATGCGTTCTTATTTTTTTATTTTAATTAATCATTTGTTACAATATACCTAATATGTTGATAGCAAATAATGCATTTTGCTTGTAGAGGATACTCTCATAAACATAATGAAATAATTTAATATTACAATAAATTAATGTTTGCCTCTTTTAACATTGATATTTACACAGTTATATAGTTAGTTCAATAAAAAACACCTTGTTCTGTTCAATGATTTTACGCTTTGGAATTCTTCATATCTTTGTTCAAAGCTATTAGCGTACTTAACTATTTTAAACATATAATTTCCCCCCCAACCACGATTACTTTACCTAAATGTTCCTTATATGTAGAGTGTCCCAGAGCGAGTAGTCCAAACGAAGCCTGTATAGATAGAGGACATCACTAGAATCATACCCGAACCCTGTATAGGGTTATCCGAAATTTGACGGTTTAGAAGTTGTTTGAACTTTTATGATTTTCGAGAAACTTCGTAATTCTCACCACAAAGGTAAGAATTTTGTTAAAACTAATGAAATGATTGAGTTGAAATTTGGTCCAAGCATCTAACCCAACTTAATTTGATTCACAGTTATTGCAGATATGTAATTTTTATTTTTGCTAAAAGTGCAGTTGTCCGACAAGATTCAATATCCTATCAACTTGAACATTAACTTAAAACCTATACTTATACCTTTTTGAAAGGGTACATTTACAGTTAAAAACTAAATGTACATGCTAAGTCCTTCTTTACTAATATAGCTTTTTAATATTTTGTGATATAAAAAAGTTTTAGATAAAAGTTGTAGCTATGCAATTTTCTGGAATAATAAGAAATTTTATACAGCGTTTCGAAAATGCGTGCGACAAACCAAACTTGTTTTTTATATGTTTTATATATTTATTTGTAGTTTTTAAATCTGCTCGTCAAA
The DNA here is from genome assembly GCA_963920635.1 of Pseudeuparius sepicola. Taxonomy (NCBI): domain Eukaryota; kingdom Metazoa; phylum Arthropoda; class Insecta; order Coleoptera; family Anthribidae; genus Pseudeuparius; species Pseudeuparius sepicola. The sequence goes on along the minus strand of OY987299.1, from coordinate 42,564,281 downwards.
GCAATCAAAATTATATAAAGCTTTGTTTCACTATCTTTTTGAAATATTCTGTTAACAAATTTTTTACTAAACTTATTTAACTTGAATTTGTAGATGTCATAATAAAGACGATCAATGCAATAAGAAAAAAATATTTGATGAATAATAAATTGGAGGGGTTATGAAAAATTAACAGCACGACATTATTTATTATGTCATTTATACAAAAGTCGCAAATGTTCTGCCCCCCGACCGAATTAGTACAGGGTGACCTAAATTGGACCCTTTTAAGGGGGTCTATTTCCCGAAGATATCGACAAAAAGTACCATTAAGATGTCGAGAGCTTGGTTCTGAGCTGAATTGAATGTCGCAAGCCGTATCTCAATTAGTGTAGAAGATACAGGGCGTTTTTATCTTTTCGCGTTTCTTGAACATATAACTATTTTGTTTGTGAATATTTTCGATTTCGGTAAAAACACGTTTGTTTATTTTTTTGCGTAGAATTCATTCATGGCTGTAGAAAGACATTTCCTTTTGGTAGCGGTTTTATAGAAAAAATCCCGTTTTTATTCTCAGCAAGTTACTTTCATAATTTATGGTGTTTAATCAGAAAAGTGAATATGCCATACCGAGTATGGATTTTAAAATTTATTTGAAATATAGATAGAAATTGTAAAAATTGAAAATGTTCTTTTTACTTTTAACATAAAATGTTTAATTTAGCTCTCCTTCGCCTATAATTTTTGTCGTGTTATTAGTACAATTTTTCCAAAGACCGCTGCTGCAAACAAATGTTACGCTATAATAATATACAGGGTGTCCGGAAAGTATGGGGCAATCTTACAGGAGCAGGTAGGGGACGTCAAAATATTACGATTGAGCTTTACCACTACGGGTCAGATCTCAATACTTACTGAGATACAGTGCGTTGTAACTCTTTTTTTCAAATTGAATTATGGCAATATCTCCCAAACTAATCAAGCTGTTGAACTGAAATTTGGCACTGCTGTGTTTTTGGCGATGGAGAATAAGCTGAAAATGTCAATTTCGCCGTATCTCACAGAGGGCGACACTTGCGCTGTTTTTGGATCGTGCTTTTACTCGTAACTTTTTTGAGGTTATGTTTTTGGTCCTGCAGGTCTATCATTTTAGTGCATCTTTTCACTCTGCAAGAAAAAGGTACTCTTGTTTCATAACGATAAAGTCAACCGTTTGCGTTGAAATTGCCAAAACGTGCCCCAAAACACCTGTTGAGTTCAATATTCGACACTTAAAATTTTCACCTACCACTTTCAAATATTACAGATCAACTGTACATTCAAAATGATGAAAAAAATGCCAAATGAGCAGTGGTCAAAACACCATTGGTTTTCTTGAAACAGCGTGTCAAAATTTTGTCAAATTCAATCCTTTCCATTTTGAAAGCGAATAATTTTTGGTACTTTGTTCATAGGGATTTTTTTTCACTTCAAATGGTACCGTTGATATGAAACACTTGAAAGCGGTAGGTGAAAATTTTATGTTTCGAATATTGAACTCAACAGGTGTTTTGGGGCACGTTTTGGCAATTTCAACGCAAACGGTTGACTTTATCGTTATGAAACAAGAGTACCTTTTTCTTGCAGAGTGAAAAGATGCACTAAAATGATAGACCTGCAGGACCAAAAACATAACCTCAAAAAAGTTACGAGTAAAAGCACGATCCAAAAACAGCGCAAGTGTCGCCCTCTGTGAGATACGGCGAAATTGACATTTTCAGCTTATTCTCCATCGCCAAAAACACAGCAGTGCCAAATTTCAGTTCAACAGCTTGATTAGTTTGGGAGATATTGCCATAATTCAATTTGAAAAAAAGAGTTACAACGCACTGTATCTCAGTAAGTATTGAGATCTGACCCGTAGTGGTAAAGCTCAATCGTAATATTTTGACGTCCCCTACCTGCTCCTGTAAGATTGCCCCATACTTTCCGGACACCCTGTATAATAATATAATATAATAATATCTATATAATATGCCTTATACAAATGTTGTTTGTCTAAGAGATACAGGGCGTTGAAGCTGTTTTTTAAATGAATTATGGCTATACAGTGTGGTCATTTAAGTGTGCAACATATGGGATTTTTTTATTAATTGCACAACCAAAATACAAATATTCTCGAAAGTTGGTGCATGTTCGATAATCATATTATGCGCAATTAGAACGGTTGCAAGTCAAACAGCATACAGGGTGGGTCAAAAAATATAACAATTTTACAAGAGTATAGTACTCTTATTTCAGAAAATTCAGCAAAATATTGTTAAGAAAAGTTGTCTAGAACTAAAAGTTATGTCTAAATACCAAAACATAGCCTCCTAAGAAAAGAAATACGAGTATATTTAAAAAAAATAATATCCCAAAAAAATGTCTTTAGAATTCACCCTAAAGGCTTTCATAAATTAATCAAAATAAAATCAATTTCACATAACGTTGTTCAAATTCAAGTACATTTTTGTAAAATTAATTTAAATTTTTAACTTTTTAGAGAATCACAAAACTTTAAAATTTCGCAAAAATGTTTCTTAACAAGGTAAAACATTAGTAATGATAATGTGTATATTATAAAACTCTCATTTAAGGTGCAAATTTTTTATTTTTAATAAGAAACTGGAAGTTAATTGACGAAAAAATTTGTTTTTCTTAGGAGGCCATGTTTTGGTATTTAGGCATAGCTTTTAATTCTAAACAACTTTTCTTTATATCATTTTGCTGAATTTTCTGTAATAAAGGTACTTTTTTACCTACCCTGTATGCTGTTTAACTTACAACCATTTCTAAGTGCACCTAATATGATTGTTAAACAAGCATCAACTTTTGGCAATATCTGTATTTTGGTTGTGCAATTAATAAAAAAATCCCATATGTTGCACACTTAAATGACCACACTGTATATCTACCAAAATAATCAAGCCGCTGAATTGAAATTTGGTACTGCTGCGTTTTTGGGATGAAAATCAGCTGGAGAGGTCAATCATATATGTAGGCATCTTACAGATGACGCTACTTGAGCTGTTTTTGCATCGTGCTTTTTGGGGTTATCTTTTTGGTATTGCTCTGTTATAGTTTGAATGCATCTTTCCATTCTGCAACAAAAAGTACTGTTGCGTCATAACGATGAACTCAACCGTTTGCGTTTAAATCGGCAAAATGTGCGCCAAAACACCTGTTAACTCCAAAAGATTCCCAATGACTAATGTATCAAAAATTGTTCGCTTTCAAAATGAAATTTATTGAATTCGACAAAATTGGGACACGCTCTTTCATGATCGATTTTTTTTTTTCATTTTTTCTTCATTTTGAATGTACCTACAAGTAAAATCTAGGCAATTTCAAAGCGGCCTTAATTTTATTTTTCGAGTTTTGGAGTTAATAGTTGTATTGATTTGTCCTATGAAAGAACAGTACCAAACAGTACCTACCTTTTTTGTTGCAGAATGAAAGTATTAATATACTAAAATTATATCCCAGCAAGACCAAAACGATAACCCCAAAAAGTAACGAGTAAAAGAACGATACAAAAACAGCATAAGTGGCGGCCTCTGTGAGCAACATATAAATTTCCATCTTCAACTTATTGTTGACTCAAATAATTAATTATTGTGCCATTTAAATTGAGAAAAAAAAACCCAATCACTAATATATTAAAAATTGTTCGCTTTTTTCTTCATTTTGAATGTACAATTAAAATCTGGGCAATTTGAAAGATGAAGGCCTTAATTTTATTTCTCGAGTTTGGAGTTTAATTTTAGGGTGCATTTTGCCGAACGCAAACGGTTGATTTTATCGCTATGAAAGAAGAGTACCTACCTTTTTCTTACAGAATGAAAGGATTATACTAAAATTATATCCCAGCAAGACCAAAAAGACAACCCCAAAAAGTAAGGGGTAAAATAACGATCCAAAAACAGCGCAAGTGGTGCCCTCTGTGAGCTACATGGAAATTTCCATCTTCAGCTTATTGTTGACACTGAATTCAGTGTCAAATTAATGCCAGTTCAGCAGCTTGATTATTTTAGTAGCTACAGACACAATTCAATTTCAAAAAAAGGACTTCAACTCAACTTCAACAAACAACATTCGTATGAGGCATGTTGGGATTAATCGTCATATTTTAATTCCAGTACAGGTTTTTTTGAGAATATCTGGTTTAATTCAGAAATTGGCGCAAAAACTGGCGTATTTTTCCAAATTCTGTGTCTCTTAAGCTTTATTTTCACGCATAAATGGGTACCGAAGTGAGTACGTACTTTCGGCATGAGATTTTTAATTTTTTATTTCTCCTAGAAATTGCGTATTTTGCATAATTAATATAAAAGGTGCATAAAACAATAACTCCTGGTTTGTAAGAAGTTAATAACGCAAAACAGTGCATATAATTTGTCCACTTGTTCTTGACGTACATGTTATTCTATAAAAGTGTCGCATAAAATTGAGAGTTGCAACTTTATCCGGTTGAGATACATACAAATCTGGAGTTGGTATTCCAAGAGATTTTATTTCAACTTATTCTGCCATTGAAAGTCTTAAAAGTTAGCTTTCAAAATGTCCTGCAGACTATTTTTCATTTTGTTTACTTAGAACACGCGAGGCACCGAGATAAGTTTTGTAAAGAACATACGGCGACGCGTGCCACGCACTTGACTGGATGGGACTGGGGCTAGAGAACCGAGAGCCCTCTCCTACGCTACAATCGCGTATAGCGGAAGCAGCCGACCCGGTCCGATCGCGCCCTTTTCCTCGCAGACGCGCGGCTCAAATATTCGTAGACGCCAAGCGACGATTTTACGTTACAAGAATTTGCAATCATACGTAACTCTGCATTAAATTTCGAATTCGGCGAAATATTCGCAAAACGTGTCTTCACAACTGACAAACTGTGGAACAACTTTAACTGAATAATGCACCTCTTCTGGCTCATGATGTATCTATCCCCCCCCCCCCATCAAACTATAATCCGGACTAGTCTGATGGAACGAACCTGCCGCGCCGTTTCGAACATTTGCGGGGATAAGTTCGGGACTTATTCCCGGGGTGAATATGCTCCCAATGATTACCGCCGGATGCGGCGATGTTCATTTGCAAATGATTTCATCTCCGGGCGGAGCAATCTTCGAATTAAAAGGCCCGGCAGCCCGGCCGGCGCTAATATGACTGGCACAATGGGGCCCGAAACTTGACGGGACGGCGCCGTTCTGATTAATATCGAACGGGGCGGGGGCGGATGGGAAATCTGTTTGCTACTTCCGCAAGATTGAACCCGGCCTTCGGGGGAGCGGCGATTATGATTTGCCGGGTCAATGGGGGGCATCCTATGCATGGTCTTAAAAAACGATTGGTTTGTTCCCTTTGTCTAGACGGTGTCCACCTGGGTTTGTAAGAAATTTTATGCAGGGTGTTCCGCAAATGCGTGGCAAACCAGACTTATGGTTTTTGAACTGTAGCACCCTATTTATTCTTACATTTGCGAAATCTGCTCATCAAGGCAATCAAAATTTTATGAAACTTTGTATCATTCTCTTTTCCGGTTTTTGAAATAATTACGTTTTCAAATTTTATACTAAATTTATTTTACTTGAATTTCTGGATCTCGTGATACAGTTAAGCCGTCAAAGCAATGACAAATAATACTTGTTTTAAAAAAGAGAATAACATAATCAAATTCCAAAACGTTTAGGAGCTTTTCAGATTTTACTGATATTCGATATTCTCCAAATAAAATAAAAATTTCAGGAAAATCTTAAAAGCTCATAAATATTTTGGGATTTTATTATGTTATTATTTTTTTTGTTATTGCAAAGTTAAACAAATTTATTTAAAAAAATTTAAAAAGGAAAAAGGTAATTATTATACAAATTTTTACATCATTTTGATTGCCTTGACGGGCGGATTTCGCAAATGTAATAATATACAGTGTGGTCATTTAAGTGTGAAACATATGGGACTTTTTTTATTAATTGCACAACCAAAATACAGACATTTCCGAAAGTTGATGCATGTTCAATAATCATATTATTAGGTGCATATTTATGGCGCAAACAGATCCATTGAATTTTCATTGGGTTTTTCGCCACCAAACTTGTTAAAAGAAAACTTTTTCAAGTTGCCTGGAAAATTAATAAATTCTTATCAGTAAATGAACAAAACTTTGAACTTGTAACTCAAAAAATATCTTCTACAAATTTGTTTTCTGAGCTTTCGTAGAATAAATCTTCCTCCTTTCTCAAAGATCCTGTCACGTCAAAGTGACATGACAGATTAATAAATTTCAGGTTAAAATGTCATGACAACAGAAACAATAGCGTAGCCACCTGTCTGATATTGGACCCTGTGTATCTATCTAATCTATCTAATTATTTATACTAACTTCTCTTTGAATAAGTGGCAATAATATTTTACAGAACTCCACTGAACATTCAGCAACACAGTTGTCCGTTATTTCCTAAAATAAAATGCTGATTCTTTAATTTTTCGTCTATTTCCTAATTCTTCTTTGCGAATTGGATTCGACCTATCCCACAAAATCCTATGATTGTTATTAAAAGAGTGTCCACATATTTTCGACTTCTAAATTTGAATTTGCCTGATATAATTTTTATGTTCTTTTAAACGAACGTTATATTGGGGAGACTTGTAGGTAGCACAGACTAAATTCTGTGCTTGTAGTAACAAACAGCAATGAAAGATATTCTAACATACCTATCAGGACTTGAATTGAAGAACAACTTAAAAACAAAATACTCGTACACATCAGGTGGGTTTACAAACCCGACACCATATATATAGCCTTGCGCTTTGTAACCTCTCAAATATGTGATACTATAAATGTGTCCTGTTCGGTGTTCACGGGCTTCGACCGGCCAGCATATAAATTAGCCATAAGTAAATTATGCAGATACTCCATTCTGGTGCGAAATGGTGCCTCAGAGGTGGTTTAGTACGGCTAGGCCGCCAGCCCGGTGATTTACATCGCGAATAACCGGGCTTCCTGACTAATTAATCAGAGTTACAAAGTACAAATTATAAAATTGTTGCAATTAAAAGTTATTTATACGACCAGGCAGGGGGAGGGGGCGGCGAAGCCGAGCTGAGCCGCCGGTTATGCACCATGCTTACAGATTGCCCACTACTTTAATTAGTTTAGTTGCGGCACCAGAAACTCTCCCTAAATTCATTATTATGCGGACGAGCCTACGAAGCCGAAACAGATTAAGTTCTCCGTCCTGAAATATGGAAAATTAAGTGGGCGTTCTGTTTCTGCTTTTTTCCAGCTGCTTATTTACGCCGTCACTTATCTAGAGTATTAGCTACTGTTGAGCGATAATCCTATTAGGCGTACAAATTATGGCAAGCATGAAACTGCATTCAAGATTAAACGTTGTACATGACCGCAATAATTCGCAAATCTGACACGAAACGCTACGGCGAATAGCGGGAACAATAGCCAGATAAACAGGATAAAAATGCTTGTCGTATAACATTATTATAGATCGTTGAATGGTTTTACTAATAGACACTTCAAATCTGCCATATTTAAGATTCAGTTTTAGTCGCTTCCGTACGAAGGTGTGAAAAGGTCACGTGCAAAAAATGTTTTCTCGTTTATTCTTCGTAATAACAACAACTTCCGTTCCCGAAAACGAACATTGGTTATAGCATTTAAGACAATATGTATGAAGAATGGGGATGAAAAGCTTCAAATAAGTTTTAAGCTGTCCTTCATACTAGTTTGTTAAATTAAGAGTTTGGAACGCTTTGAATCCTTACCTGTAGGTACTAAAAAGTTATCCTTTACGAGATTCTGGCGTGAAATCTACGAAGTCTGTACACGATGAAGTCTGCGATCAGGTCTTCACAGTCTCAACATCTGACAGAAAAATTAGATGAGATTACTGAAGCTAATACCCTCGAAAATGTTGTCAATGACGTTAAAAGTTTATTTACAGTTATTACTAAAATCCCAAATTTTGAAAATTCCCTTAGAACCACTTTAATATTCAGAATAGTTTAATTTTCAAAACTCATTTTTATCTTAATTAGTTCTCCTACACGCCATATTGTTTCAGCTTGGATGGTCCACAATGAAGCTTTTTTGGAATTTCAGCGAAATCTCAAGAAGCTCCCAGCATTTTAATGTATCTTGTTTACAATGGGATGGTTTGGATTGCTTTTGGACAAAGACGCTCTACACGAACGGGTGGAAACGTGGCGATGAAAAGTTTTTGTCAAATACAATACTTTTTAGCTGACAAAATTAGTACAAAATTGTGACATTTTTGATATTATTCTAAGACAGAGGTGTAATTTGCAAAAATAAACAGTGATATCTATGTCTTTTTCTATGCTTTTGAGGTCAAGGAATTCAAAGGTATTATTTTCCGAAATAAAATAAATGAGAATGGTTACGTAGGAAAAAAGTCTAAAAAAGTGAAAATATGTCAGTACATTGTAGAATTTATGTACAATATTCGAATTTACTAGACCTAACCATACATGCAAATGATTTATTCAAAATATCTCTTTTCGTTTCAGAGATAAAAATATAGGGGTACCTAATAATGGAAATGATTACTTTCTTAAACGCTCTGTATCTTGAAAAAACTAACGGTTTTATACACTCATGTTTATAGAAACTTTTTGTTATAGAATTACTTTTTCTGCAAAATGTCATAGTTTGTCTATGAATAATATGGCGACTTTGAAGTCATCCCTTATCTCTCCCTAAACGCGCTTCTAAACTAATTTCGTCATGCTGGAAATTCTAGAATTTGAGTTTTCACTAAAATTAGGTAGTTATATATTAGAGTCAGTTCCTAGATTGGGAGAGTTAGGACAATAACGACACTTTTTAACAGAAAAAGTATTTTTTCAAAAGCCGTTTCAATTTTGTGGATGAGAAATAATTTGGGATAGATTCCATGGGCATAACAAATTTCTGACCATGCACAGGACTCTCTATACAGGGTGATTCAATTCCGGTGCTCAACATGGGGATCTCGGAAACCATACCAGATACGAAGTCGTTCAAATGGAGGCAAACTTGAGCGTTTAGGTGCCTAAGAGCATGCCATTGAGAAAGTTAAAATATTGTTATTGGTTGCTGAGATATTTAAGATAGGTAAACCGAATTTTTGAAAATTATATTTTGTTTTTTTTTCTGGCACCTTTTCTGTTCTACGCCATGGTATTTTTAGATTTTCGGGGCGACGTTTGGGTTTTGAGATGGAGGGATCATCTTAATTTTTTTATATACGGACCTGGATTTTTTATTCCATATTTCGAAATGAATCGTTGTCCTGAGTACATACAACGATGTATGGCACATACATATTTATTCTCGTGTTGGCCGCTAAAATGCACATTTACTACGAAAAAATTAATACGGTCCTGGACTATACATTTTCTCTTTTTTTTTTTCAAAGCTATTCCGATTATAACAGGTGATCATTATTTTAATACCTACTGGATTAATTAAACTCCATGTTTGTCATATTTTGACATTCTTTTTTATACTTTAGGTAAAATGTATCCCACTATCGTTAATAATTATTTTTGTTGTTATTAACCTAAATTATTTATAAAAAAAAAAAGAATTTCAAAATATGACAAACATGCGGATTTTAATTAATCCAGTAGGTATTGAAATAATGATCACCTGTTATAATTGGAATAGCTTCGAAAAAAAGAAGAGAAAAGTGCGTGAGTGGTAAGTTGTGGTTACACATACCAGAATTAAATGAAATTGCATAAAGTGTCCGTTAATTCAACCCTCCAGTGATTGAACAATCTTCACTCACGGGATTAAAAGTAGAACTTTAGTCCCTTGGTTTACCTAACATATACTATAATAGTATACAATAAAATTATCGACTGTCCTAGTTGCATAATGCGAAAATTTGTTAAATCTCAAATTGTAACAATATGATTTCAATATAGGTTACCTCCGCCACCGAAAATCTATTAACCCTATAATCCTCAGATTATGAGCATTTTGATCTTTTGTCGTCTCGTAGGTAGCTAGTTTGAACAAAATAATATTTATTAGATTTGAAGCTATTAGCTAAAACACAATGCCGAAAACTACATCATTAAGTTGTAACTTCTATATACCTAGTCAAACTTAATCTCGCTCCAAAGTGTGTTATTTGTTATCTTGTAGCAATTGCCATTTCATTTATTGGTGAGGTATAGAGTCTAGCGTCTTTGTTGGCTTCTGTGCTAACGAAAATGAAATTCTACAACAACAAAAATCAATCTCCAATCTCTACCAGCTTAATAAAGCTTCCTGGCCCTGCTTATCTACAGTCGGCCTAGGCCCAACAATGAAGGACGCCCTCCTCTATAAAACAATAGCAATATGGACGAGATCGCGCGGGGATGAGACGTTCTCCTCGAGGAGAGATTAAGGAGGGCCGCCTGGCGACGGGAACAGATAACAGCGAACACTAATCCGAATAACAACATTAAATACGGCCCCAATTTGCCGCAGTGTGGATTCAGAATTATTTCCTCCCGCCGCAAGACCCAGGAAATGTACAGCGACCTCTCCACGCCACTGACAAGATTATCACAACTTCAAATGGGAAGAACATTATTTAAGCAGCCCTAATACACGTAAACTATAAGGAAGGAAAATATAAGGAAGCCAGGACACAGTTTGGTCATTAACATTATACACTTTTTCACTTTTTACCATCACTATAGTCACTGTTTATTTCTGCAGGTTTTGGTTGTTTCTGTTGTCTGGTAATATGTTTTGCTCGGGTAGAATCAGAATGTCGCTATTAGTGGACACTTTCTAAGTAGTTATGTTTCGTACTCAACTAAATCGTAGATTGTTGCCTTCAATGCAGGTTCTAGTTCTCACTTGATATTTATTTTCTTAAAATAGCATCTGCCCTTCACACTGATTTAGTGTAATGTATTCTTGAATAATTCTTTTCTTCCTTTACGTTGCTTCGTTTCTATAGTAACTGTTATTTTTATTCTTTTAGGTAAGTTTCTGGTGGGCAATTATTTTTTAATTTTTTTCTCGCCCTCCACCTTAATGGTAGTATGTTTAGGCTATTTTATACGTTGGTTTTGGAAATTGTTTGAGAAACTATTTCTTGTATTTTGTTTTGATTTGGATGACCACTTGAGGTTATGTTGGACATTTGACGCTGTTGACGCTATTTCGACAATGTTGACAATATTTGGAAATCCGACGCGTTTGAATCGTAAAGGTCGTTTGTTGGTGGCTTATAAATGGAAGTGATTTTTAGTAATTCGCCGTTTGGTATTGTTAATGAAACTCATGGTATTGTTAATGAATCTTACTAGATCCACTGAAGGAGCACCCAGAGTTGGACACGTTGAAATACTGGCGCTTTTCGCTGTTTCGATCTTTGCGACTCCGGCATTTTTTTTTTGGGACGTTGAAGCCACCCATGACTTATTAATGTACCGTTTTATTTTTCCATCAGACCAAATCCTTTTCATCCGTACCAGTACCAAGTTTTTGGGCGTCTACCACAATCACATGGTTGTCTTATTGGATTATTTTGGATATTCTGTGTTGCTACCGTGAAGGTTAATTGGAGTCTATTGAACAGAAGGGTTTGTGTTTTTTTTTTTCTGAAGGAAAACACTCAACCAAGAGGTAAACTTTCTTGGGTGACATTGTGAGGTGTTTAGCAGGAAATTTTTGTTCCAGGACTTTTTCCAGTCTTTTTTTCTGGATTGTGGTCACCAACATCTGAGATCTATATGTGTATATATATGTGTAGGTACTTTTCACAACAAATAACCCCACATTCTTCAACATTCCATATTTTTATCTTCAGCATTTTAGCTGCTGCTTACTTCAAGTAAGTATGTCCATTTCTTAATATTACACATTGTAGAGCTATTTATATTCACAATACTTCACCAATTTACTAATGATTTTTAAAAAATTGGCAGTATTCTGTGAGTGTGGAATATCTTTACCAAAAGTTGTAAGGCTTCAACGATAAGTGTATTAAATATATTCTTAATGATAATTTAACATTTTGCCTCTCCAAACTCCATGAAAAGAGAGCCTTTAAGTTTACGGAATAACCACATTTTAGCAATTTCTTCTGTTCAAGTTCGTTAATTTCTTTGGTAGGTATTGTAAACCAGGTAGGTACATTTATTTTCTCCGGATTGGAAGTCCGGGTAGGTTAAGGTTTGAGTTATCAAAAATACAATTTAATAAATGAACATAATCAAATAAGAAAAATTGAGATCTTGTCTGATCGACAGGATGTGGATACCTAAAATGCTCAGTTCTTTTGTTGGTGAAAAATTAGCCATTACTTTTCCATTAATCACGTTGCTGTCACTTATTATGCAAAACATTGTGGACAACTTCCTTGGCACTGGAGCAAATGACATTCATCTTAAATGTTTATACGCAGAAGTGACTAGAGAGCTTGTGTTATTTATAACACAAGCCCCTACAATATTCCCAACCTCAAAATCCACATTATTATATGCTAAAGACGTTTCGAAAATAGCTTTATGAGTTTTGTGAAACGACCCATTTGATATTAGGAGAGATCCATGTTGATCCTATTTCTTCGTCATTACTGGTGCTAACCAACTTCCACAACTGAAAAACTGCCATTCTTTCGTCTATAATACGAGCGATAACAAAAAGTTAATCTGCACGAGCTTAATAAAAGCAAATCCAAATGCCGGACCCTATCTATCTTAGGTTGGGGCTTTACAATATGCCCGGTGACGGCATCCCGCCAGAGATAAACAATAGCAATATGGGTGAGATCGCGGGGATGAGATGTTCTTCCCGAGGAGAGATTAAGGACGGCCGCCTGGCGGCGGGAACAGATAACAGCAAACACTAATCCGAATAACAACATTAAATACGGCCCCAATTTACCGCACTGTGGATTCGGAATGATTTCCTGCCGCCGCAAGCCCTTACGGCCGTCCGGGAAATCCTTCAACGTTCCCCTCGCTCTTAGGACGACTCTACACGGGCAGTTAAAATGCTAAAATGCTTCTGGTTGCGTTGCGATGGCGGGAGAAAGACTAATTATTATAACACCTACAGGGCTATTCAAAAACAAATTCCACCCGTAGCACAGCGGTATTCTACTCCAAAAATGACCCGTGTTTTTTCTTTTTGTTCAAAGCCCTATATTAAGGGCCCCACGGGCCCTGAAAAGGGGCCCAAAAATATTTTGCACACGTTCATAGATTATGTCACATAATTATGTTATAGTGCAATATCCGCAAACCGCCAAAGGGCGCCACTTGTGCCAACCAGTTCATTTATTATGCTCAGAACTTTTTTGCCCACAGTTAACTTGTAAATTAATTTGAATCACTTTGTAAAAAATTCCATTCTCTACAAGAAATAAGATAGAAATGATTCAAAGATTTATTTATAACACTGTAAGTCCTAATGTACAGGGTGGTTCACTTTTATGTGGTAGGACTTTAACATTAAATAGAAAAAGATAATCTAAAATGAAAATTTTATATCAACATATATCGGGGAAAGCTTAGTTTCCGAGATACAGGGCGTTGAAGTGTTGGAAAAAATATAAAAAGTATTTTTTACACTGTCCGAACCAGTGGAGATATTTAAACCAAATTTGACGTGTAGTACCACCTTTTGGACTACGATATTTAGTGATAATATGAAGGTCCTGAAATAACCAGTGGTGGAGTTATGGGTTTTCACTATCACTAAATTTAAAAAGTAATTAGTACGGACCTGTCTCACATCAACGTAAATTTTTTTTTCGTAAAGTTCTTTCAATTCTCTACAAAAAGTGTATCTTGACATTTTTTTGTATCTGCCACGGTTGTGTAGTAAATAAATTATTTCGTTTCCATCTCAGCCTTTTTTGCCTAAAAATGTGTTTTCTAAGATTATTGATAAATATCGCAAATAACAGAAATTAATTATGGAACACTTATCGGATTCAGCTATTTTATTTTTAATTTTATGGAAACAATTTTAAAAATAAACTGGCACTTGGTTTGAGGTACATTACTTTATTATCATTTTAACATTTTTATCAAATCTGTATTATTTCTTAATAATTTTTATAATTCTAAATTTGTAGAATTCTAAATTATACCACGACGAGTAAAACATGATTCTTCCGCCCATAAAATGTTATTTAAAAATTGTCTTATTTCCTTTGACTACAAAATCCATCGGCAAAATACTAATGTCCTTTCTGCATCGCCGTACTGGTGAAGATAAGTGTGCCATGGAAAAGAAAATCTTATTGACAGTTAATAATACAATAATCTGTCATCCAGTAGATGAACGTAGCAGCGCCGCAGTTTGTCTTTGTTAATAATTAAAATGCCGTTCCAATTTACAAATGAAGAGCAGGCTGACATCCATTTCTGCTATGGAGTTGCAAATGGGAACTCTGCGGAAGCAGCCAGAGAATACCGGATGCGATTTCCAAATAGGCGCCATCCGCGTCCCTCGGTGTTTGTTAACATGCACCGGCAATTCAGAACTCGCGGTCTGAGAACTAGAATCGTCGAACGAGGAAATGAAAACAATATCCAACAAGTCAGACGCAACAATGAGATTCTTCGTGAATTCGATAGGAATCCTACAACAAGTAGCAGAAGAGTGTCAGTGGCCCTACGTGTTTCAAAGTCTGCAATTTTGCGAGCTTTAAAAAGAGATCACAGGCATGCGTATCATCTACAACCCGTACAAGGTTTAAGGCCCGGCGATGCAGAAAGAAGATTAGTGTTTTGCCGATGGATTTTGGAGTCAATTGAAGGAAATAGACAATTTTTAAATAACATTTTATGGACGGACGAGTCGTGTTTTACTCGTCGTGGAGTAGTAAACTTTCATAATCAGCATATTTGGGCACAAGAAAACCCACATGCAATCCGGCCAAGAAATTTTCAGGTCGAATTTAGTGTCAATGTTTGGATTGGACTGTACAACCATCATCTGTTTGGACCCTTTTTTTTGCCACAGCGAGTGAATGGTGACAATTTTTTGGAGTTTTTAGTAGCTGAGCATAATAATATGTGGGAAGACATTCCTTTAAACTTAAGATTGTTGGCTTGGTTCCAACTTGACGGCTGTCCTGCACATTTTCACCGAAATGTGAGGAACTGGTTAAATAATAACTTTCCAAATAGGTGGATCGGACGAGGGGGACCGGTCGCTTGGCCACCACGTTCTCCGGACATAACACCTCTGGACTTCTTCGTATGGGGATTTTTAAAAGAACAAGTCTATGCGACTCCTGTAGAAACAAGGGAACAACTTATTGATCGTATCAGAAATGCGTGCGATAAATTGAGAAATGGCAATTTAATCGATGCTGTTCAATCCGTTAGGCGTCGAAGTGAATTATGTGTGCAACAGAATGGATCACATTTTGAACAATTGTTGAATGTTGTACAAATTTAGAATTATAAAAATTATTAAGAAATAATACTAGATTTGATAAAAATGTTAAAATGATAATAAAGTAATGTACCTCAAACCAAGTGCCAGTTTATTTTTAAAATTGTTTCCATAAAATTAAAAATAAAATAGCTGAATCCGATAAGTGTTCCATAATTAATTTCTGTTATTTGCGATATTTATCAATAATCTTAGAAAACACATTTTTAGGCAAAAAAGGCTGAGATGGAAACGAAATAATTTATTTACTACACAACCGTGGCAGATACAAAAAAATGTCAAGATACACTTTTTGTAGAGAATTGAAAGAACTTTACGAAAAAAAAATTTACGTTGATGTGAGGCAGGTCCGTACTAATTACTTTTTAAATTTAGTGATAGCGAAAACCCATAACTCCACCACTGGTTATTTCAGGACCTTCATATTATCACTAAATATCGTAGTCAAAAAGGTGGTACTACACATCAAATTTGGTTTAAATATCTCCACTGGTTCGGACAGTGTAAAAAATACTTCATATTTTTTCCAACACTTCAACGCCCTGTATCTCGGAAACTAAGCTTTCCCCGATATATGTTGATATAAAATTTTCATTTTAGATTATCTTTTTATATCTAATGTTAAAGTCCTACCACATAAAAGTGAACCACCCTGTATAATTTTAATATTGTAAATAAATATAGATAAGACCATAATATTTTTAAAATTTGTCTTAAATTTAATAAAATTCATGTTCAAAATAATTAAATTAAAAAAACTAAACGAAATAAGAAATAAAAAAAAGTTAGGTACCTACTCTTGTTGCCAACACAATCCCAAGACATAGTACTGTAATATAATATAATACTTCCACGCTTCGCTCTGGCAGACGGCAGCGCAGGCGAATCGAAGCTTTACTCAAATGGCAACGAAGACATGTCCAAATGTTTGGTGAACTTTGAACTTGCAAGTTGCATTTTTGACAGATAAGCGGGAGAACCACAAGTTCTCAAGCATAAACCTGAACTCGCGGTTTGGGAAAATAGTTTCTATGTTCGAAAGCAAATTTATACCACAAAACAAAACTATTTTGTAGCACAACTTTTTATAAAATTTTCATAGTAAATCGTCGACATTGGCATCGTTAGCGTAGCTATTGTTGGCAAATAACTGATGACAATGAATAGTGAATTATTTAACGCCAACATAAAATTGCTATGGATACACTGACAAACTAGGTTAGCGTTAGCGTTAGCGGACTCGTGTATTGTTTAAAGATATAGAACAAGTTATTTTTTAAATAAATGCCACCCATTTTTGCTCCTTGCTTGTACCCGCCTCTTCCTACAATCTTATGCTTCGAGTAGCTTGGCTTGTGTTCTCTGTCTAAATTTGGGAATGCACATTTGGGCCGCGTCCGTAGTGCAGGGCCGTAGCTAAAATTTTTCAGTTTCTTCTTTATATAGTGGACCATGGTTCACTTTGGGGCTGTAAACAATTTTTTCTATTTTCATTCTTCTATACGTTACAAAATACTCTTCTAAAATATAATATCTGGAATTCTCGCTTCTTCAACTGGTTGAACAGACCATCCCGTAGTTCCACAATAGTGTTTATTTTTCTGTAATTCACGTAATGGTACATATGCAAATGATTTTCTTCATGAATATGTAAATTTCATGTTATCACAAACAAAGCTCTGTTAATATGACAAAACTTGCAAATATTGACCGCAAAGAGCACTCGTTATCGTAAAAGAACGTAAATAGTAATAAGATTTAGATTAGATGGTTAAAATATGGGGATATTCTAAACGTTAGAAATTGACATAGGGTAGAGATACTCTTTTTAGCCACTAACCTTTTTTTGGCCACTTGATTAAAAAACGCTGATTATTAATTAAGAGGTATTAAGTTATGGTGCCACCTTTGGCATAACTGAAGGTACTAGTAACGCGAAGTTCTGCCATGCACCAATAGGTGGCAGGCACACATTTGTCTGGTTATAAATGGCCACCCAAAAGTGACTTGTCAGTTTTTGTTATGTTTCTTAGCAAATCCGGAAAGAAAGTGACATTATTCAATGTAAAAATTCAGTAACATGGAATCGAATTCTTAGTTTTTTTATAATGTGCCAAGCTTGGACGATGTTTCCAGTTATGTTTTCTGATATTAAAACAATCCCTACCCTCAAAATTAAACCAAGATGGCCATAAGTGGCAAACATTTTTCGTTCATTTGCTATTTATGGCCATGTTATGACCATAATTGTACCGAGCCACTTATGGTCACTACTTATACAGTGTCCTCCAAAAAGTTCGCACCATAGTATAGGGGAAAATTTTTAATTAACGTTTTATTTTGAAATTTAATTTTGGAGTTACCTTTTGCTTTAAAAAAGTTGAAAATGACCCACTCAAACGTGATCATGTGACTTTCGTTATCTGTCAAAAATGACATTTAAAAAAATATATCGCCAAAAATGGGTTTAGTTGTTAAAATATCGAAAAGTTTTACTTGAAAAAGTTGTTTGTTTTTCAATTACACGTAAGTGTACCAAATTTGAACGCTCTACTAAAATATTTAGTTTTTTGCCAATTTTTAATACTTATGAAATTTCTGAAAATTTTTAAAACTCGAAACTTCGTAAAATCTATTTTATATCACTAGCTTTATCATTCTATTAATTTTTTATTAAAAAATTAAAATTCTGTTGTTTGTTGCAAAGTTGATATACCGTCTAGCATTTGGGGTATAAATTTAGTTACATTACGTTTCCCAGTTCTAAATTGATGCCAAAATAATAATAAATTAAAATATCATCAAACTATTTTACGTATATAAGCAAAACTCTTGACTTTTATGGAACAAATAATTATTTCCTTTAAGTTTAATTTCACATTAATCGATATTGATGAGTAGGCCATGGAGAGAATAGAAGCAATTGTTTTTATTTGTTTTTATTTGACAGTTTGATAACTGACAGTTTGATAATTGTCAAATAAAAACAACAACAAATAGGATATTTTTGCAGGAGTGTAGATACTATGGCACCATGGCACCAACAAAAAAAAAGAAAGCTGTTCGTTTTCATTACTCGCCCACCAAATTAAAAAATGCACTAAAAGCCGTAGAAGTCGAAGTAATGTCCATGCGAAATACCAACAAAGACAAGGTTTCTTTTATATATGTAGAACATGACGTTTCTGTCATATGTGTGATAGATATATTAGGTAAACTCCCGGACCCTAAACTTAAAAAACAAGGTAGAACTTTAACCTCGACTTTAACTTATGTTTTTTCAAGACCAGTTGATATTTTCAAAAAATAATATCTTGACAATGTATGTATGTATACCTATCTAGGCACCTTAGTTTTATTTCATAGATTTATAGTTTTGTTCCAAATAAAAACAATCTAGGCACATTTTACTTTCTTTTTCCTTTACAATATGCCATGTGGCCACAACTGGCAAAAAAATGTGGCCATATTTGAGTAACAAGTGGTCATACATGGCAAAAATCGACATACAAGTATATCTATTTTCTGTTGTATTTTTTTCTTCAATGAAAATGTTTTGTTAACTATATACCCCTTCATAGACAACTCAACTGGGAACAAATATATGAAGCCATAAATTTAAATTTAAATATTTACTTTTTTTTATGCTGGTTGAAGTGTGGAAAATCCTTAATGTGGTGAATACTTTTTTAATTCTAATGTCAGATGTCAATATTTGACAACAGCATTCGTCATGAGAAAACGTAGGTACCTACTAGGTATAAAATAAAACAATAAATTACATATTGTGCCCTATCGCGGAGATAGTATCGTCCCAAGGTTGTTGGAGTGAACAACCTTGGTATCGTCCTACCCAAAATTATAGCGACGGGCCTGCCGTATAGTGTCACAGAGTGCTTGACGCAGAAGCAGGCCGCAGAGTGGCGGATTTAGGGACCCCGTTGAAGGATTTTCCGGGAGGTCGCAATCATTGCAAATTGGGACCGTATTTAATATTGTTATTTGGATTAGTGTTCGCCATTATCTGTTACTCCCGCCGCTAGGCCGCTGAGCCTAATCTCTCATAGAGAACGTCTGAAACACCCCGTGCGATTTCGTCTATATCTGTCTTATCTTCCTTCCTGTAGTTCAGGAGCAGCAAGATCAATGCCCCTTCTTGCGATAAACGAGAACTATTCATTTATAAAACTTGTTACTTGCTTTTTTTATTCGTATGATAGTCAAGAAAAAGTTTAAGCATTATTATTTATTATAATCGTGGAAAAATAGTTATTTATGCAACAAGTGCATAAAGTAGTACTTTTTTCATGAATGGGAAAGTTGCGCGCACGAACCGCAGGTGAGTGCGCGCAATCCCATGAATGAAAAAAAGACACTTTATGCATGAGTTTCATACATTATTTTTTATACGATCGTGCTTAAACATTGAAATATTTGGGATGGTATTTTTGTGTTATATACTGAAGGGCATATAAATGCACTATGGTTTTCAATTACGAGGATTATAATATTTAGATCGCGGTCTCACTACGTTTACACATAGTATTGAAATCGATTTGAATAATATATGTTTCTAGAATTATTGAAAACCGCATGAAGAGATTTTGAGATTGATTTGAATCTCAAAATAAATTTTCTTATTTTCGGGATTTAACGCCACATTTACCATTTATGAAAACACCAAACTGCATTACACTGAATTCGATTCCAAACTCCATGTAAACGTAGTAAGGAAGTTTAGAGTGAAAAAAAGTTAACTTTTTTTCACTCTAAACTGCTCAGAGTGAAAAAAAGTAAGTTATTTTAACTTGTTAAAAAAAGATATACTTTAGGCATTTAAAAAGGTTAAAAAAAGTAAAGTTTTTATAACGATCGTATAAAATAGTTATTTATGTACCAAGGCACTGAAGTTCAACTTTTTATGATTCATGTGGAGTTTAGTTGCTGAGGCCTCTGGCCGAGGCAAATAAACCACATGAGTCATAAAAAAAACTTCAGTGCCGAGGTACATATTATATTTTTCTTGAAATCGGAAAAAAAAAGTTTTATTAGGCAAGAAAATAATAATAAGGGATCACCCGTCCACGAGCCGACTACGCGCGGCGTTGCTTGACTTTACCGATCGCTCTACCTAGGACAAGTATAATGATGTACGGCACCTTCTGACAGAAAAACCAAACTGCTGCTTCTTGTGCAGCCTACACAACAAATCTATTGATTTTCAAATTTACTAAAATATGTATACTGAAGGATTGCGCTTCTATAGGAAACAATTTCACAATGTGTACGAAAAGTTAAATGAGCCTTTATCGGCCGGGTTTTGAATATTTGGTCACTTTTGACGGGCGATTTCTCCGCGTCTGACGTTTGATGTTTACATCTCGCCAAGGCCTACTTATTGAAAAAATCGTACAATAATGGGCTACATTATTGTACGATTTCTGTGCTTTTAATGACGATTTTGGGACATTTTAATGCCGATTTCAAGAAAAAGTTTTTTTTCTGCTACAGGCCCGTATAGCTAGGAGGTCAGGGAGGGCAATATTCCTTCTATAAAAATGAAGCTATTTTGCTTTTTACCCGTCTGGAATAATTTGTTGTGTTAAGACCTTTGAATAAAGAACCCCAAGGAGTCAAAGCTCTATGGGCATTACAAAATAAGTGAGAGGGAAATCGCCCTGTGTAGGAGCCACGTTTTGACACAATTTCTTGATACCTGACACCGTGATAGTTGCCAGTATGTGGTTCTTTAATGGCCGCGCGCCAAAACTAAATGTTTGAGGATAATAATCCATCAGTAAGTAATTTTGCAATTTAAATTAACTTTTGAGGCCATGTACCAAAGTGGCATAGGCGTTTTTGTAAGTACCTACTTCTTCATAATTGGAAATTTAAAATTAGAATTGCTATATTACGATGGATTCTTAAACTTAAGGACATAAAAATTAGGATTTCTGCTTTGATTAATTTGTCGAAACAACTCAAAGGTTCACGCCACTGATATCTCCAAATGTATCATATTTTTTCTGATTTTTTTTTTTCATATAATAACTACTGCAAATACATACATAGCCGGGAGCGTGCATAGTTCTCAATGCTCTTTTTCAAATAATAAAAAGTCTGTGACTGAATTTCTCCATATACAATAATTTAAGATTGAATTAATTTGTCCAAAATAAAACAACTTGAGAATGTCAAGACTTAGGTACAAAGTTTCTATAAGTGGTTTTGCCTTGTAGCTTTGTCTATATCCTTTGCGCAAAATGATGGCGCACAATAATAACACTTTTCACTTGCGCCACCTGACATTTCTGGTAGCCTTTACTGACACTATTGGTCCAGGTTAGGAAAACGTAGTTCAGACATACCTGCATCTAGAGATTGAGCAAAAAACGCTTAACAAACCCCTTCTTGACAAAAGGAAGAAACGGAATGACATTGGAAAATCGAAAAGGTAATAAATTAATTTAAACCATGCTGTTTTTATTGATACAGCAGAAAAATATTTCCGTAAAAATTTAGAAACTCCACAAAAAATTAACGATTTTTTCAGGTTTTTCCAATGTTTCGATATTTATTCAGATTTCCGTGAAAACGCAAAGAATAACTAAAATTACGATATGTTACACAACTGGCAACTGCGACGCACCAGTTTACTAGCTGACCATATGAGCGCCTTTAATTAAATGTTTTACTACACTTTATAATTTTTGTCATTTCAGATTCGTAAGTGTGGTTGTATGGTGGCTAAACGAATTCGTGTTTGTAGGATGTAAGGTTGAAAAAACGTCCCAAGAATTAATAAACGGATTCTGATTAAGCTTGTTTGCTATTTTCAACCGATTGTATAAACATCAAGTTACATTTTGCGTCCTCGCCATGTCCAAAGAGTATAGGAAAGCAACGGTCTCATTTCCGAAAAACTTTCATCTACCTACAGTCTATAAGAAACCGTAGCAAAGATATTTACAATCCTATATTTGGAATCGCGGGGTGTCCAAATAAATTGATAATTCCGCCGTATATTACTCAATATAATAATAATAAGTCTAACCCTAACTAGAAGTACCCCAGAAGCAACTAAATGCTTGTGCGGGGAGGGGGTAATTATATTATTATTATTTCCTCTTCGTTGCCATTTGCGCGGCTAGGCCCGACTTCTCCCGATAGAACCAGGATAGCATTCTGTTCAGGAAGAATCTTCATGTCCCCTCCCCACAGGCATCAAGAGGTCAGCGATTGGTGGGAACCAGCACGGTTCATCCGTCGTTCAGGCCAGCCATCCAGCACCAGTGCCCAGCGTGCTGTTTAATGAACATTGTAAAAAAACTGAAAGACAGGATTCAGTACCATTTATTTTAATACAGTCCATGGTTGTTGTTGAAAGTTATGTCATAGAAAATAATTATAAAAAGAATTGTAATTGAATACGGGTGGAGCTGTAATATAAAGGGTCAAGGTGCAAATTGTCTTATTAAAGTACACAAGACTCTAAAGGCAGTTCATTCGCAAAAAATAAAGTGGTCCTTCGAGCCGGATAAATGGACTTTTGTCCGCACGGAAAATAGAACTCCAGACATAACAGTGGTCTCTATGGCTTATTATTTTGAAATTCGCGGTGAACTAGTAGTGTTTCATCGTGGTATTTCCAGTCTGTCGACCTTTTGGTGGTTTCTTTGGAAGGCTCTCTGTACTGGTTGCATCGAGGCGTCCAATAAGAAGATTATCTGTGAAGCTAGTGGAGCACCACAGATACAAATTTGGAGAAGTTGGCAGCGCACTTGGTTGCTGCTGGTTACTGGTAACAAACGCTTAGTAGAAGTCGTTGCTGTTGGAATTTGGTAAAGGTTTTGTCAGTCTTTTTAGAACGTTGGTTTTGGAGGATTTGGTGTCCATAATGGAACTAAAAGACTAAAGACTAAAAGACTTCCCCTTAAGGGGAAGCTGACTTCTTTTGAAAATTTCTTGAATAAAAATAAAGAAGTTTTTGAAAACGCTGAAATCGAAAGAGAAATTCTGGGGTTAAAATGGGAGTGAAAACTCTAGTAGGGGTTCAGAAAAAAGCTCTCAAAAGAATTCCAGACAAATTTTGTCTGATAACTCTCTTGCACCAGTGCGTTGCCGAAATTACCATCTATTCCAATTCCAACATTTATAGGGAATGTTTTCCTAGTTAGTGGTAAATTAGACTCAATTACAAAAAGAAGTTGGGGAGAAAGAAAAAGTAGTTTAAAAGAATTCCAAGAATTTTTAAAGGAAAGGGTTAAATTACTGGAAGATTTGGAAGGGAACAATCATGATAGCCTGTCGAATACGCATGGAAAAGTTGATAAGAAAATAAAGAAATTTCCTTTTTAGCATAAATGTGCTGTTTGCAATGGGGCACATGTTATGTAACACATTTTTAAAATTAAGTAGTTTTAATAGATACAAACTAGCTGGTAAAAATAATTTGTGTTTAAATTGTTTGAACCTTGACCATGTAACTCAGAATGGCATAGACGGTGGTTGTGCAAGTTGTGGGCAAAAACGTAATATTTTGCTGCATTTTATTAATGTTTCAGGAAAAAATAAAGTCGATAACAGTGGTGGTGCTAAACAGAACAGTTCTAATGGCGGTGCTGTTGCTTCTGTTGATGGGGTCCAAGGTCAAATTCCGAATCCTTCTAGTCAGATTTTGTCTGTCTATAATAAGCAGGGTTCTGTGCAGAGTGAGAAGGAAGGTTTGTTGTCTACTTGTATAGTCGAAGTATTGGACATCCATGGTAGTTATCATGTAGAATTTTATTAGACAATGGCTCGCAATTGAACTTGATTTCGGAACATTGTGTAGAATATTGGACTTGGAGTTGGTTGATGCAAACATTTCAATGGGTGGAATTAATCATGTAATTTCCACTGTCGATTCAATGTGTGACGTGAAAATTCGCTCACTACATAACAATTTTGAAAAATTATTAAATTGCTGTGTGCTGTTGTGTCAATAGGTGAACTAGTACCTAGTCAAAATATTGATACTTCGTAGATAAGAATACCAAATCGATTAAGATCTAAATTAGGTGATCCAAATTGGTCGAAACCTAGGGATGTTGACCTGTTATTGGGTGCTATTGTGTATAACTCCTTGGTTCGTAATGGACGAGTTACAGTTGGTAGCAATGACTTAATTTTGCAGAAAACTATTTTAGGTTGGGTTTTAGGTGGTCCAATTTCAATGCCATCTCTACCAGTTCAGAGGTGCAACCTTGCAACTGTTGCTATTGGAAGACAATTGGAGAAGTTCTGGCCGGTTGAAGAGCCACCAACCAATATAAAATCACAGATTTCTGAAGATAATTTGAGATGTGAAGAAATGTTTCTGCAGACAGTTAGTCATAGTGCTATAGATAATAAGTTTATCGTTAGTATACCATCGTGTTGACCTGTTACAGACTTAGGTGACTCAAGGAAACAAACATTAAACAGATTTTACGCACAAGAGAAAATATTGTCAAAAAATCCCAAAATAAAAAATAGGTATGTTGAGTTTATGCAAGATTACATTGACAGAAATCACATGTCACTTACAAAGGAAAATGATGTTGAAATTTCATATTATTTACCTCACCATGGAGTACTCAATGAACAGAGTACAACCACGAAATTGAGAGTGGTTTTCAATGGTTCCATGTCTACTGATAATGGAGTATCGCTAAATGATATTCAATATACGGGGCCATGTGTTCAAGACGAATTGTTTGATATATTGTTTGATATATTGGTTCGGTATAGGGAGTACAATGTGGTGGTAAGTGGTGACATTGAGAAAATGTTCGAATGGTTTGGGTTGACGAGAAACAAAGGTCCTTACAGAAAATCTTCTGGCGAAAAGCCAGAGTGAGGCTCTAAAAGAATATACCTAAAATACTGTCACATATGGAACAAAATCTGCACCCTATTTGGCAATTAGATGCTTGAAACAATTAAGTGTTGAAAATGCAGTAAGATTTCCAGAAGCATCCCACGTTATTTTGAATAGTTTCTATGTGGACGATCTGCTATGTGGAAGTTCAACAGCAGAGGAAGCTATTAAATTGTGTACCCAAGTACAAACTATTCTTAGTGGTGCTGGTTTTCGACTGAGAAAATGGCTGTCAAATAAGCCTGAGGTAGTTCAGGCAATTGAACAACATCCCAGTGAGAATGAAAATGTTATATTTGGTGACAAAGATACTTGCAAGACTCTTAGTTTATATTGGTCTTTTTATAAAGATGTGTTGAAATATTCAACGATCTGTCTGAGGAAAAACGTAAAGCAACGAAACGTTCTATTATTTTGTCTGAAGCATCTAAAATATTCGATCCTCTTGGGTTGCTGAGTCCTAGTACTTGTCTCGTACAAATCAATTCCACCTAACCTCGAAATAATGTGGAACAACTTGAGAAATAACTTATTCAAGTTAAATAATCTAGAAATTGACAGGCAAGTCACGTGTTGGAATGCAGTGAATGTCCAATTACATGGGTTTAGCGATGCTTCTTGTGGAGCCTACGGGGCATGTATTTATATCAGAAGTGCCAATTCTAGTGGTCAAGTTAAGGTTGCATTGTTGTGTGCAAAATCGAGGGTAGCTCCATTGAAATCCTTAACAATCCCACGTTTAGAATTATGTGGAGCATTAATTCTTGCTCAATTGGTTGCTAAAGTTCGAAATTTAACTTCATTGAAATTTGATGGTATATTTTTATGGTGTGATTTAACTGTGACCCTTAGTTGGATTGCAACTTCGCCGCACTTGTTACAAACATTTGTGTCTAATCGGGTATGTGAAATTCAGGAACTATCTGCGGATATTTCTTGGAACCCTGTTCGTTCCGAACAAAATCCTGCTAACTTGGTGTCACGTGGGTGTTCCCCAGAAAAACTTTCTCATTGTGTCAATTGGTGGCAAGGACCATACTGGCTAAGTGAAAAACAAGAAAACAGGCCTTCTTCAGAATTTACTATACTTTCAGAACTTCCTGAATTAAAAACAGTAGTTGTTCAGTCATTCAAAGTGTGCCACATTGTTCCTATAATTGAATGGAATCGATTTTCAAACTTTCAGAGGTTAGTTCGGAGTATGGCCTACTGTCTTAGATTTGTTTTCAACTCAAAGAACCCAATGTCTCGCACTGTAGGTCCTCTAACATCAATTGAATTAGAAACAGCTATAGTAACATTGGTAAAGTTGGTGCAGAAAGAAATATTTGATGATGAAATTGTTAAATTGAAAAATGGTAAGCTCTTGAAATCATCAAAATTTTTAGAGCATTTTGGAAATGAAGGTATTACATGGCGGTTCATACCTACCTATTCTCCAAATTTTGGGGGATTGTGGGAGGCGTGTGTCAAGTCCTGTAAATATCACTTAAATCGGGTGATTGGATTAGAAGTCTTAACTTTTGAGAGATATTATACACTTCTCACTCAAGTGGAAGCCTCTCTCAATTCAAGACCATTGGTGCCAATGTCTAGCGATCCCAACGATTTATATGCTTTGACCCCAGGTCATTTCTTGATTGGCAGAAGGCTTACTTCAATTCCGGATAGTAACTACTCTACCATACCAGAAAACAGACTCGTTAAATTTAAACAAATCCAAAAATTGTATCAGTCCTTTTGGACAAGATGGTCAAAGGACTACTTGAATGAGTTACAAATTCGCTCTCGGTGGAAAAAGACAAAAGAAGACTTGAAGCCAGGACAAATGGTTATTGTTCGTGAAGAAAATACACCACCTCTCAGCTGGAAGCTTGGCAGAGTGAAGGACGTGTTCTTAGGTTGCACTTGTTCACACTTCATCAGGTGTTCTGAAACGAGCTATTTGCAAACTTTGTCCACTACCAGAAATTGACGAGTTACCAGATAACAATCCAGAGTCTGTTGGAAGGGTCTTCCAAGCTAGGGGGAATGTTCAGGAAGAATCTTCATGTCCCCTCCCCACAGGCATCAAGAGGTCAGCGATTGGTGGAAACCAGCACGGTTCATCCGTGGTTCAGGCCAGCCATCCAGCACCAGTGCCCAGCGTGTTGTTTAATGGACACACCGTATTGTAAAAAAAAACTGAAAGACAGGATTCAGTACCATTTATTTTAATACCATTGTCCATTGTTGTTGTTGAAAGTTATGTCATAGAAAATAATTATAAAAAGAATTGTAATTGAATATGTGTAGAGCTGTAATATAAAGAGTCAAGGTGCAAATTGTCTTATTAAAGTACACAAGACTCTAAAGGCAGTTCATTCGCATAACACATTGGGTCAAGTACTACGGAAAATCCTAGAAAACTGTAGTAATCCCAGTGGGTATAGGACGATAAGTAAATAACACTGATAAAGCTATTAAGGAGTAATATCCACATTTTTATCCAGCGCTCTTGGCCATCAACGATGTTTTTATATGTGCATGCACAGTCAGCCTCGACCTCGATTCGAAACAAGGTTGATCGAAGACAGAAAACATGCAGTCTAAATAGTTAGCAATGCTCCGAACATGGCCACCGCGGCCCTTCTGATTCTTAGTATTTAGTCATTGGCAAGTGCCCGTCTATCCAGCACACTTCGACCTGGCTTCGACTCAGTCGTACAGAACTCACGAGTCTGGTACTCCTTGTTAAGGCGAGTAGCTTAGGGTTGTGTACATATACAGGATGAATCATATATGATGCAAAAATTTTAACCACTCGACGCCTTGTTTACCAGCTGACCAGCAGCAAGCGCCCTTAATTAAGAATTGTAATATACAAAGCTGCAAGTATAGGTATATATTTTTGTTGAATTGAATTTTTTAATTAGGGATTCGTATTATCACAGATAAACGTTATATGTACCTACCTAGTATTATGTACGTTTTTTTTTTCACCTGGGGTTAATTTTTTTACATAATGACTAAATTACCCTGTACATATCTTTAGGTACTAATAGCAATTACTATAAATATACAAGTGAATACTGGTTATAGTAATTACAAATTTCTCAAAGAGGTTCCCTTCCTGATAAACAGTACAACCCAGAAAATCGGGAGTATTTTGTTACTAATTAGGCATAACAATACCTACAAAATAATAGTTAGCTATCCTTTTTCATAAAATGAACAAACATATTCTGGAATATTCACCCCCGCGTCCTAGAATCCTTCAAATTAATGTAATCTAATTGAAAATTGAACGGCGCAAATCCATTTAGGCCGCGCAATAAGCAAATGAAATCCGTCAATCGCAAATGTCTGATAATCCTCTGGCGCCCTATGAAATATTAAACCGGTGGATGGAATGTGACAAGGTTCGCAGCGGGATTTGAGGGGGGGCGCGCGCCCCCTGTCAATATAGGTGTTCGCCTTAAGCCGCTAATGAAATTTTATTTAGCGTACGCACGCTGCGCCTATCCATCACTGCCGGACGGTTTAATAATCGCTTTCATTCAAGTTTTTTTTTAACTTAGTGAACATATTCAGGGCTGGCGCCAACTCCTCTGCTTGCGCCCAATCCAACCCATTGACAACAGATTCTTTAGACTCAAGTAACGCGGCTTTATCACATCTAGTACAAATTTTTGTTTACAAAAAAATATTTTTTGTGAAATTTTAGTAAAAAAGATGATGTAAAAACAAACAGAGCAAATGATTGAAATGAATAAATCCTCAAGTAGAGCGTTAATTTTCTATATTTTTTTGCAAAATTTTCATTTAAGATTTGCTTTACGAAATATTGCTATATGCGGCTAGCTATTTACTGGGATTTCTTAGTAACCTTTACAAATTTTTGTTTTGTGAAATATCTATCTCAAATTTGATATGAGTAATTTGCTTTGGACATTCTCACCCAACTTTTTAGGTACTACTAAGTACGCCTATGAACCTAAAATCGGTCAATATCTCAAATAAGATTTTGCAAATTACAAGGCATCTTACCTATTAAAAATTAAACATTCACAAAAAAATTGAAAAATGAAAGTAGGCCGATTAGTTTCCAACTTTGTACATGGGTATATTTTTTTATTCTGAACTGTTTCCTTAGTAAAAGCAACACAGAAAAAGCACTTTCCCTAGGCAGAAAACGATTCCTCGTGCCAAGGCCTACTTTGATTTTTCGAAACACAAAATGTGGCAGAAATTGCCCACTTTCAAATCAATCGGAGCGGGATACCAAATAGTCAAATTTCAACTCAAAATTGTTTTGTCTTTTACACCTCTTATTTCACTTATCCTGGGACACCCTGTATTCAGTTGTAGGTATTACCAAATTTGAAATAAAAAACAATTTAAAATGTGTATTTTTTTCATAAACTACCTATGTTAAAAACTCAAACACTATTGCCTTGTTACTTTATTTCTTTTAACATATTGAACTGTATCACATACATAAAAAATCATTCACAAATAAAAATAAATTTTTAACGAATAGGTAAAATAGCAGAACATAAAAAATTATTACTGTAATAAATTTGTTTAAATTTGGTATAGACAACTATAACACTAATCGCTAATAAAAATCCCTAATATATTTTTAAAAATTTTTTATTCAATTTTAATTTTCAATAATGTGGACGTGCGACAACCTTATTTACCAAACCCGCTTGTCCTCTTATTATGTACCCACATAGAATATTTTCTGTTTCTTAAAAGAAAATTTACGTAATTGAAATCTTAAAAGAAATCATATTTATTTGATATTATAGTTTCGTCCGTTTTTTCTCAATTTTTTACACTTTTTTTAATAACTTCCAAATAGCTAGGTACACAGAACGAAAAACCTACGTAAATATAATTAAAAAAGACATTGTGGTAATGAATTTGTACATTAAATTTCAACCGATGCCCGGTTTGATCAATATGATGTTTTATTGGTCATTGCTTGAACTTAAGGTGATTGTGATTATCATTTCAGGGTGATGGTTTAATGTTCGAAGGCATCATTACTATGTCAATACGGTCTTCCTCGTAATGTTTTTTTACATTGGCTTTATCACTTCAGGACATTGGCTCAATGTTACAAGTCATTATTATTATGTCGAAACGGTCATGCTCGTAGTGATTTCCTGTACATTGGTCAATCAGCTCAGGGCATTGGCTTAATGTTCGAGGACATTAATATTAGAATTCGTCATGATGATTTATTATACAGGGTGCGTGTCAGAACTCTTTTTTTATTGATTATTCTGCTAAAAATTAACGGATTTTGTTTATTAGACAAATTATTCGATTCAGAAAAAATGGAACCAAATGGCTGTTCATACGTTGCTATAAAAGGTATCAAAAACAGATTGTACGAAAAAATTAAGTCAAATTCTGCTAACAGCTTTTGCTAATGAGTATATACCGAGCATATACTGAGGTACGGTAGGTCAGTTTCAATTTCCGACTTCTGGTTTAGCCGGAAGTAGCGGCCACTTAGACAGCATCTTGATCTATACTTGAATATTACCTTGTGTATGTACTGTAATGAACATGTAAAAACCAATATGTTGGTTATTTTTAAATATTTATAGTCATGTTGTGTATATTATATTGCTGGAAACGCTGGAATATACATATATACCAGGTGGCTCAAGGCCGCCACTTCAGGCTGAATGGGAAATCGAAAATGACAACTGACATTTTTATTATACTTCCTATATATTCATGATAACGTATACAATGGTTCGTATTTTTTCTAAACCATATTATTTTTTATAAATCGTTAAAAATCTGTTAAAATCTTTAGCAATATAATCAATAAAAAACGAGTAATGACACACCCTGTATACACACTTCTATCACTTTGACCTTCGGTTCAATATTCGATGTAATTCTGATCTAAGTGCCCAATTTTTACTTTTTGGATTTTTTCAGTAGTTTTTACCGTTGAGTGTCAACGTTTTTTAAACAGAAAATAAAGAGGATATTTTAAAAACTCTCACCTGTAATTTTAATTAGAAACCAATTTCTTATATAAAATTTGCAATGGAGAGGTAAAATCTAGGTCAAAAGAACTAAGAACACAACAAGCGAAATTCTTATAGAACCATTTATTAAACATTTTTTAAATATTCCCATAAACATGTGTTTTGGAGTAGGAATTTGTAGATTGTATTCTATATAAAAAATTCGGCTAAAAAGGTTTGAAACATAACGCTATTGGAAAATTGCTTGGAGTTAAAGTAATTATTTATTAAATGGCGTATTATTTATATTTTTAGATAAGCAAAATTTTTATGAGGTTTCATTTTGTCATTACTCGTGATTACAGGTACTTACATCATCACACTGTACCTTAATGGATGTACTACTTTGCCTATTTTTTTCCTGTTGCAATCTCTCTAGTAGAGTTCTGATGATAGTCTTGCCTTACCATTCACATATGCCTTACCATACTCAAATGTGCCTATAGGTTTAACTTTTATTGTGGTACTTCCTTTTCCGAGCTTATTAGAAGTTCGACCCCATTCTCCGGTCCTATACCCATAGTAAAGTCCATATTTCTGAAAATACAACAAATTAAATTAAAAATAGCCTAAAAAATGCTGTTTATGTAGGTAACGAGTTAGGAAAAAGTCTCTTACTTTTCCTAATTAGGACGATTTGACACCCTTGAGTCTTCCAATTCTCCAACATTATGTACGTATATATCAAAATTTGAAGTATAAACTTCCAGCCTAAATCTTGACGATTGTTTGTAAAATGGTATTTTTTCTATAACAGCTGAGTTGAGTCTATCGCACTAATTTCGTTTAGGCGATACCTGCTGTGTAGCAATGGTCAAATTTTTCTTGTGACAAGTTATCAGATTTCAATGATCTTATAGTGTTTCGTCTGTATCTTCTGAGTGGTACATACTAAAACAATTATTATTAGTTTAATTGAAATTAATGAAAACAGCATAGGTCTGTTGGTATAATATTTTGAATGTGTGTGAAAGTTTTCATAGTTTTCAGAGTTTAATTTCGCTGGTTGTGCACAACACACACAATCAAAAATCCATTAAATTACTTACCTTAGCAAAACTCTAACACAATCGTCGCACTAACAGATCATATTAGTATTATACGCACAGACACAGGATAACTTTACAAGTTAACACACCGGCAGACAGTTTCATACTAGAGTACAGCGTGATGGCGTTGGGACGTGGCAGGTCCACAATAAATAAAAAAAGACCAGTATTGATAACTTAGGACATTGTCGCAAGGCACAAGGACATTGACAGCACGCATTAAGATATTAACTAATGATATTGTTCCTTATATTTATGCTTGGGTACATTGGCTGATGTTTTTGAACATTAAACTATAAAACTGTACGTTGACATAATCACCACTAAACATTAGACAATTACGTTATACATCATAGCAACAACATACAGTGATGAACGGTACATAATATTAAACACCTTGAAAACATTAAGTCAATGTATTTGTGCCTTGTTTCAATGCCCAATTTGCATTCACACAACGTATTATTCACTGTAGACATCACTTTTTACATTGAGTTAACGACTTTAGTACATTATAATAATGTTCGTTGGGTCATTATGTTAATGAACATGTTAATTACCTAATCACCAACATTCATTGTTACAAACATTTTTGTTCATTGTGTCGATGAAAAAGGCATTGTGACAATGGCTCTGAAGTTAATCACTAGTGGTGATTAATATCATGCCAAGAATTTCTTTCTGTGTACAGGGTGGCTCATTATAAATTGACACCCCCCTTAACTTGTTAATTTTTGAGGTTAGAAAAAAGTTTTTTATAAAAGTTTTAGATACATACAAAGTTTTTTGTGACGCTGTTAGACCTTATACAGTGTGTTCTAGAAAGCCGTGTCAGACATAACTTATGTTTTTTTTAAATGGAACACCTATTATACAGTGTGTCCGTAAAGTAACGCATAAATTCATTATTTCTGAAAATACAAGGTGAAAAAAAATCCCCGAACACGTCGATTTTATTTTTAAAAATTGCATTTTCTGACATGTCATTCAACTCATACAACATACGACGTCAACGTCATTTTTTTAAATGGCAGACCCCCATTTTCATGATGTTACTAGAAAGGTCGTCACAACCTACGTTCAGATTGCTAAAAATTTTATTACGTTGCATAACAAAATTTTCGAAAAAAAAACAATTTTGAAATTTGAAAAATGTAAAACTTTATTTTGTTAAACTGGAAGCCTACACTTGACATTTTGGGGATTAGAGATAACTCATGTATGGCGCAGCTATACCTTAATTAAATTCCACTTCATGTCAGTGCAAAAAAACGCGATATCTAATTTTTTGTTAACCTGCAAAAACTCCCACATTTAGTTTAATTTAGCAGTCAGTTGATAAGAGCCTCTCAGATCAGATTTACTATATACTTGTGTGAATTTATTTTGTTAAAATTATGGCGATTAATTTATCCCTTACACAAAGGATTGAAGTTCTTATGATGATTGGCTATGGGGATCGAGTACGTACACAAAAAGAAGTACGTGTTTTATTTAATGAAAAATATCCAGAGAGACCTACTATAAACCAATCAACAGTTAGCAGAATAGAAAAGAAATTTAGAGAAACGGCTTCTGTTGCAAATTTGCCAAAGAGTGGACGTATTACTGTGCTTGATGATGAGACCCAGATTGATGTCCTTTTGTCCATGGAGGAAAACCCCCATTCAAGTATTCGCCAGTTGAGTCGAGATCATGATATTTCTCACACCTCCGTACACACAATTCTAAAAAAAGAGAAGTGGCATCCATACAAAATACATTTAGTCCCGGAATTATCTGAAGACGATCCAGACCCGAGGATGCAATTTTGTCAAACATTGATGGATATGTGTAACAATAATCTATTGCTCGTAAAAAATATTATCTTCTCTGACGAATCTACGTTTACTTTAGAAGGAGAAGTTAACCGACAAAATTGTAGATACTGGGCCAAAGAAAACCCTAGATGGATGCGAGAACACCATACCCAATATCCACAAAAGGTAAATGTTTGGGCGGCAATTGGTCGAAATAAGATTATTGGACCTTATTTTTTTCGACGACACTGTAAATGGGGACAGATATCTGCAATTTCTTCAAAATTTTCTTATACCTACGTTGGTGAGATTATTTCCAAATATCAACAATCGTCAAAATTGTGATGAAAATTTATGGTATCAACAAGATGGTGCACCACCACATTATGCGGTTGCCGTAAGACGATATCTTGACCAAATATTTCCGAATAAATGGATTGGGAGGCGTGGAACTGTTGAGTGGCCGCCAAGGTCACCTGACCTCACACCCTTGGATTTTTTTCTAAAAATAGAATTCGAAGGGAATGCGACAACATTTCTCCAGACATTATTACCAAGGTCCAACAAGAATTTTATGACCGTTTAGGATACGGTCAAGCAACAAACGGTCTTCAGTTCGAACACTTATTGCAACAATATTCAATTATGTTCTCTATTATCAAGTGTAGGCTTCCAGTTGAACAAAATAAATTTCTACATTTTTCAAATTTCAAAATTGTTTTTTTCGAAAATTTTGTTATGCAACGTAATAAAATTTTTAGCAATCTGAACGTAGGTTGTGACGACCTTTCTAGTAACGTCATGAAAATGGGGGGTTGCCATTTAAAAAATAATGACGTTGACGTCGTATGTGGAACAGTGATGACGTCATTGAGTTGAATGACATGTCAGAAAATGCAATTTTTAAAAATAAAATCTACGTGTTCGGGGATTTTTTTTTCACCTTGTATTTTCAGAAATAATGAATTTATGCGTTACTTTACGGACACACTGTATATTTGGATTGTCGAATTCTACGCATTCTTCCGATTCCAACGAAATATACAGGGTGTCCCAATAAGGACTCCCGTTGCCGATATCTCCGGAACAAAAAGAGATATTTTAATTCTGCAAACGCCGTTTGCTAGGACGTGAAGAGGGCTTTATGCGAAACTGATAAGCGTTCATTTTGATATTGGCGTATAGATGGCGCTGCGATGCAAAGAAACTTTTAGATCCTATAGGAACGTTGGAGCGTAGCCGTAGCGCATTTGAAAGACTGGGTAATTTGGAGAAACTTTTATTCTATGGACTATTTTCCTACTGTCACTAGTTTCTGAGATAACCGCTCTACAATGTCATTTATTAAAAACTCGCTTAAAATTAACTTTAGAGAAGTTATTAAAAATATCTTTGTAGTTCACTAGGACAAAGCATAGCGACACGTGTCAAATTATTACACATCCGGTTTGACCGGAAGTACCGGAAGAGACCAATTTTTCAGTTTAAAATGAACATACTGTATAATTTATCCCGCAAGAATGAAAAAAGGTAATTTCCAGTGTCATATAATAACAATAACACCATGTATATACATACATCTAGACAATAACAATTTAGCTGAATTTATTTTTATTTACGGAAGGTGGCTCTGTCTCTGTCCATTGTTTCAATATAATATTGAGCTTCAAACCGGCACCGTCGCAATCATTGCGACGGTGCCGTTCAAACGCCCAGGTAATTCTCTATCGTTGTCAATATTTTTTTCTTGTTTAATTAGTTTATTAATTTTTGTAATAATGGTTAATCATAATAATGAGGATAAATTAAAATATGGTATTAGTTTATGGAGAATGCAATAAAAACAGTGCTGTAGCCGCTGCTCGTATTTAGGTATGGAAATAATTGTGGACATATTTATTGTAAACATACATGTTTAATTTCTATAATGTCGCCTTCGGTTAATAAAAATAGATTCAGCCAAATTGTTTAAAATAATTTATTGCTATTTGCTACTAACTTTCTGTTTATTCAGTCAAAGATAAAATAGCTGTGTTCAGTGTTTAATGTGTTTTTCTTCCCGAATTCTGTACCTACATTTCAGTGTTTCTACATTTCCCGGTCTGTCAAAATAAATTTTGTTTTTTAAATAACCCCACAAAAAATATTTAAATATATATCCTTTTTCTAAATGTTATTGTAGTTTTCAATAAAAATTAAATTTCAAACAATAAATCTGACGAAGTTAATTAACTATGTTACTATTTAAAATTTCTCATTTCCCTTACTTTCCCTTCTTCATTTTTCCCTGAAATCTTAAAATAGCCCATTTTGTTTTCCAAAGCGCGAATATACTTGTAAACTGTCAATAATTATTACTATTATTTGGCATTTGTCTTCCATGGCAACCTATGACCCAGGGAGTACCTAATCCCTCACAAAAAAGGCTCAGTTCTGAACGAACGGTTGGAGCGAACATATTATAACATATATACTTCGTTGGACTCAGAAAAATGAGTAGAATTCAATAATCCGAAAATATACAAGGTGCTCCATTTAATAAAACATAAGTTATGTCTGCTACGGCTTTGTAAAACACACTGTATACTTGTATAGCCGTCGCAAAAAACTTTATATAAGTATCTAAACGTTTTGTAAAAAACTTTTTTCTAACCACAAAAACTAATAAGTTAAGGGTGGTGTCAATTTATAGCGAGCCACCCTGTACATATTTTTTGCGATATTAGCAATAAAGAAAAGCATAATTCGTCTTCGGGTAACGCAAATCACGAATGTTTGGCTAATGCACACCCCTATAGAGCTCCAGCAGAAAGAAAACCAAACAATAGAATTTAAAATTAAAATTTCCGCATATAAATCGCATTGAATTAATTGAGTGTTTCAAAATCACGATGCCGCAGAACATTTGTGGCATGGGAAAGAATTGAAAATTTGTCCTCATTCATCAACGTTGGTAATTTATTATCTAATGTCTCAAGATTTTTGTTATTTGGCTACATTTTGCGCTAAAAACAAAAACGTGGATAAAGAGACTTTATTTTGTCTAATAGTTACAAATAAAATAATAATATATTGTCACGGGTAAATTCACTGACGGTGCCAGGATTCTGATAGGGGGGCGAGCTGAATTAAGGAAGAATACGTTTCATGTTAGGGCCGCATTTGACTTTCTCAATGGGAGGAAGAAGTTCACAAATTTGTATTTCGAATGTAATTCTTGGTAAAAAATTGTTTCGAATTTCCAAGGTCAAAAACGGTTTCAGCGAATGAACAAAATTGTAAGCAACTTCGTATGAGCAAATATATACAGGGTGACCCGTATTTCGAGTCTATGCATGGGGATCTCGGTTATCTTAAGAGATACGAGGTCGGTTAAATTGCGGCAAAGTTGCGGAATTTGATGCCGAGTAACATGGTAAAAAGAAATTTTGGCTGGCCCTTTTCGTTTTGAAAATAATGCGAAAAAACTGAAAATTGTCGTTTTCGTTTTTATTTTTTAAAACGAAAATGAATGGCGCTGGACATTTCTATAAGTTAAACATTATTGAGACACTTTTTTACAAGGAATCTAAATATGGCCTCGCATTTTTTTCTCGCCTCCCTGGCCAAAGATATGACGAACATTTATTTTTCTTATGGGCGCCATATTGGATTTTGGCATTTTTGAAAAGAGGATTTTTTTCTGGTTAAAATGATATGTCACACATTATGCTTTACTTTGTTTTTCTTGCCGTAATATCAAATTAAATCGTTTTTGCATAGAGTGCCTTGGAAACATAAGCCTAGTTACCCATTGTTGCGAAGTGTGCTTTGGAATATTGGTTCAGTAAAAATTCAGTTAATGTTATGTTTATTGATTAAATAAATCATAAACGTACCACGAGAGTATGATCTGAGATCTTGTTATTTATTCGTCATTTGCCATATAACACATTAACACTAAAAGAGCCAAACTGGAAACACAAGAACAACAAAAAGCTAGACGAGTAGACAATCCTATTTTACAATAAATGTTCAATTTGTCCTACTTGTTCCTCAAGGCACAATGCAGCGCGTTTACTTAAATTGTTTATGGCTCGTCCAATATCCCTTCGACGTCATTTATATTTGAGGAATAATAAATTTGAATCATGTCACACTTTCCTTCACAAGAAAATGACATTTTTTCAGTAAAATAAAGTATACAATTGTACCAAACTATCAAACGTTATTATATGGGGCTTATGTTTCCAAGGCATTCTATGCAGAAATGTCAAACATTATGGGACTTATGTTTCCAAGGCACTCTAAGCAAAAACGTCAAACATTATGGGGCTTACGTTTCCAAGGCGAAGGCACTCTATGCAAAAACGATTAATTTGATATTACGGCAAGAAAAACAAAGTAAAGCATAATGTGTGACATATCATATTAACCAGAAAAAAATCTCTTTTCAAAAATGCAAAAATCCAATATGGCGCCCATAAGAAAAATAAAAGTTAATCGTCATATCTTTGTCCAGGGAGGCGAAAAAAAAATGCGAGGCCATATTTAGATTCCTTGTAAAAAAGTGCCTTAATAATGTTTAACTTAGAAATGTCCAGCGCCATTCGTTTTCGTTTAAAAAAATAAAAACGAAAACGACAATTTTCAGTTTTTTCGCATTATTTTCAAAACGAAAAGGGCCAGCCAAAATTTCTTTTTACCATGTTACTCGGCATCAAATTCCGCAATTTTGCCGATCTCGTATCTCTTAAGATAACCAAGATCCCCATGCATAGACTCGAAATACGGTCACCCTGTATAAACTTTTGCATATACAACACGTTTTTCTGACCAGGGTCACCAATAGAAATTTGTTTTGGGATGGTCACTTAAAATTTTTGTTTTTTTTAGATCGGATATTCAAAAAAATAATAAAGCGCCGCAAGCGAAATTTTCGATCATTATGATGTATTTTTTCCTATTTTTTTCTCAATGGTTTCCACCCCTGTTTCATATATATTCCAATAAAATATCTTTCAGTCGTCTTTGTGCTTTTTGAATATTGCTATTTTTATTATTAGATACCTACAATGTCACTAGTGGCGGCTCGCCCATAGGAGCTCTGAGGCTCCAGTAGAAAGTGGGAAAAAATAATTTAGTTCCACGACTGCTATATTTTATATTTTACTTCTTTGTTCGTTCCTAATTAAATTATTGCCGCAACACCCTCAGCAGCCGATACTACATACTATTTAAACGCCCGCAACGGATACCTAATAATAACGTAAAATCGTGGCTTGGTGTCTACGAATATTTGAGCCGAGATCCGAAAGGAAGGGGCGCGATCGGGCCGAGTCGGCTGCTTCCGCTAGGTACACGCGATTGTAGCATACTTCGAACATTGCAAAAACAGTTCCTAAATTTGTTATTTTTTTGTTCAGTGCTAACGCTAACATGACCTTAAATACATTTGATTGTCCCAAGTAAAGCTGTTAAAAATTTGCTAACTAAAACATACAATAAGAAAAATTAAAAAAGTAGGTATAAGTTTTAGATAACGTAGTACGAACACGTAATTTTATATTGATATTTTCGATCAATTCTTGAAATGACTTTTTCAAAGTTAACCGTTATTCCAAGCAATAATATTGGATTATTCATTCGTTCGTTCATTGAATGCGCTCAATAATATGACAATTTTCAAAAATTGTATATTTCACAATTTCAATTAATATTTCTAACAATTAGATGATAATATTGTCTTATCATAATATTATAACTGATTATATTCTTTGGATACCTTTAGGTCTGAGGCTAGGTATACCCGCATCTATAATGATATCCATTCTGTAAGGAAAGCTTTTCTCCAATGCCCTATATCAGCAATTCTTCTGACAATCGATTTCATAGGTGAGCTGATCATATATTGATATCTCCAAGAACACGAATGGGCCTATATATTACAGGGCCACCCCTGCAGGGCAACATATTATAGATTTAGGGCCCTGTACGGTCAAGCTTGTATCTAATATCCCCCCGATAATATCGTATGATGGATCGGCCCGGCCGCACGGAGGTGATTTTTATTGTGGGCCCTCTATATGGAAGTTGAAAGGTATAGGTTTTCGCAGCCGCCGCTTTTACGGAGCCGGTCAATAGCTCCATCATGGCCCGGCTCTCATATCGGCATTCAAAGTCTGATTTATTTAGCGAGCGAAATTGATTGCTCGATAAAAATGTAATGGAAAAGTATTTCCTGGGCACTTCCAATCCCCCCCGCTTTTATTTAAGTTAATCGATCACGTAAATGAGATATCGGCTCGAATCCGCACCGGTCCGCATCGCTGCGCTAGGTACGGAATTTTGCGCAGGCAAATTTTTCATATGTAAAGACTTTAAAGTTTGTGGGATAATGGGATAATCCTTGAAGCACATCGTTAAAATATAGTTTGTGGAAGAATTGAAACAATCTTGTATAAT
Source organism: Pseudeuparius sepicola (assembly GCA_963920635.1). NCBI lineage: Eukaryota > Metazoa > Arthropoda > Insecta > Coleoptera > Anthribidae > Pseudeuparius > Pseudeuparius sepicola. The sequence goes on along the minus strand of OY987299.1, from coordinate 42,523,599 downwards.
ATTACATTCAATGGTTATTCTTTGCCAATCAGGTTTACTGGTACATATTTAAAAATCACACCTCGATTGTTTCTATCAGTACAAATCTCAACCAAATTTTCTTACTCGAAAACGATCAGAGATTTGTATATCTACTAAACTTGTCAGTAGAAAAATTAAGACACTAACTGATAACTGACAGGAAGCTTGTGCGTTGTATTTTGACACTCTTTCTTGTAACAAGCACTTCTTGCAATATTTATCATTTAGTCCGCCTTTGTAGTTTAGAGAGGGGATAATTTTGCGAATTTGCAATCAATGCTGACACCAGTGGCGGCTCCTCCATAAATGTGTGATTCAAATTTGACACACTTGGAGATTTTTTGTATATGGGGTATGCAGGTAGGCCCTACAGGGGTCATATCTACAGGGTGTTTCATCTTAAGTGCAAACACCCCCGTAAAATTTGTATTCTCCATCCGATTTTAGCCGCGTTTTTTTTCTAAAAATAGGCCACAAAAAACTCTACGTTGGTGCAAAATTTCAGGTCTTAATGTCAATTTTCAAGGCCTACTACAAATTTTTTTTCTAGTAAAAAATGACGAAAACCATTTAGCGATTTGTTTATTTAAAATCTGACACCACAGCGTTAATCAGAACAACCTAAAACCCCCGTATACCAAATTTGAACAAAAAATATACAGGGAGTTCCATTCTGCAGGGTGTCAAAGTTGAGCAAAATAGGAATTTTACAGGCATCTGGAGAGTCAAGTGTGCCATGGAATCCCGTCAAAACAGATGAATGATCAACAGGACTACTCAAAGTGTTGGTGTGCAAAGATTCAATACAAAAATCTACAGGGTCTTTTTCTCCGGGCCATGTCAAAAATGCTGAATTTTTATTAAACTTTATATTGGTCAGGAGTGCTCTGGAATCATTGAATACATTATTAATAAATACAAAAGCAAGTTATTTCTTTACATCATCCAACCAACAAATAAAAACAATTCAAATTGTTGGACCTTTATCAATAAAGTCACTGTCTAAGATGATACATTTTCTGTGCGATTCCTGTTGTGGCACACCAGCCACCTTAACTCATATGGACTTACTGACTGGCAGGCTTCTGTATTTTTTAGACTTAGTTCGTTTGTAATGTCTGGGGTAGTTTTGATATACTCGATTTTTGACCTGTATAAAGTTTAAAAAATTCAGCATTTCGAGTTTCCACAGAGAAGAACACCTTGTATATTTTTTATTGGATCTTTGCACATCGACACTGTGAGTGTTCCTGTTCATCATCCAACTGTTTCGAAGTAATTCCATGGCACACTTGACTCGCCAGATGAGTTTAAAATTACTATTTTGCTCAACTTTCACAGCCTGCAGAATGGAACTCCATGTATATTTTTTGTTAAAATTTGGTATACGGGGGTTTTAGGTTGTTCTGATTAACGCTGTGGTGTCAGATTTTAAATAAAAAAAACGCTAAATGGTTTTCGTCATTTTACACTAGAAAAAAAATTGTAGTAGGCCTTGAAAATTGACATTTAGACCTGAAATTTTGTTTCCTATTTTTAGAAAAAAACGCGGCTAATATCGGATGGAGAATACAAATTTTACGGGGGTGTTCGCACTTAAGATGAAACACCCTGTATATACCTAAAGAAATAAATAAATGCCTGCGCCGACTTAGATTTTAGGGGGTGTTAACACGAGTGATGAGACACACTGTATACCTATACATTTACATTCCGCCCATTACCACGTTTGCCTTTTTCCTAAAACGCCATTCTAAAAAGTTTTATAGGGGGCCATTCAAATCTAAATTGCACTGTTTACAAAATTATTCAACAACGGCTACAACGTGTCAGCCGAATTAATGCCCAAACATTTAGCTGAAAAAAGACATTTATTTTATTGCTCGGCAGTGTCTTGTCTGCCCGTCCCGTAAAAAGAGTATAAAATATTCACAGAGAAATTACTGATGTCTCCAAAATGCAGACAGAGAACCATCCCGCCGGGAATTTCTTCTGTTTGCATTTAGTCCTTCGCTCGTTTTGTTGTAAATATCACCGGAGATAATGTTAATGTCAACGCGAACATAAGTGTCTATTTGAAACGGATTAGGTATTTTATGCATTTTAACAATGGATTTAAATTACCTTGCGAGAAAAGTATCCAGTGATATACATATACCGAGAGTCGAGGTATTAGGATTTGTCGGATTTTATAGATACTTCGCATGAGGCGTATACTAAAATTAAAATAATAGCCTATTATTTATTTTTTATTTTGCCAGCTAACCGGATGGCGATCCAAAAGGGGAATAATCTTAAAAATGTTGAGCTTGGATGTTTTAATGAACCTTCGGTTTTAAATCGCATTCCTCCCAACGCGTCGACGCTCAGATAACTTTGATTTTTTGTGAAACACCCCTGGCCTTATAACATCAACATCACATTGTCATCAAGCATCGAGTTAGGATAGATTTATTTATAGACCTTCCGAAAAAAATAAATAATAAATAGTGTGTTTCACTTCACTTCACTTCACTTCACTTCACTTCAAGTCGAGACAATTCATTATTGTTTTATGTGTTAACAGATTTTCAAAAACTTTTTTTTTAAATACAGTGCTCCGAAAAATCTACATTTTGACACTAATTTTTTTCAGATTCGTCTTTTCCATGACCTACTGCGATCAAAATTATACCCCCAAAAACTGCAAAAGTACATTAGGCATTTTTTAGGAAAAAAATGAGTTGCACAGTCGTACTGACCATACCCGAGAACCCCACATACCAAGTTTCACGGTCATAACTTATACTTATACTCACAAAATAGCTTCAAACAGCAAAAATACGGTTTTTCGGAGTACTCTGTACAAACACCGAGAGATATTTTAAAATTATTTCTTTGCAGTTTGATTAGGGCTCACATAAGCCATCAATTACCACGATTTCATGGCCCTGCCTTATACAGGGCGTTCGCATTAAAAATACAAAAATCGAAAAAAATCGATTTTTCTCTAGGTGGTTTTTTTTACATTTTTTTCTACAATTTTAACTTATGCCTATTAAAAAACATAAACAATATTAAATTTTAGAAAGTATTTTCGATGAAGAGCACCCTGTATACGTGGATACCAATCAATTTTTAAATTTTTTCAAATAAAAAAGGGTGCTTTTTATTGAAAATACTTTCTAAAATTTAATATTCTTTATGTTTTTTAATAGGCATAAGTAAAAATGTAGAACAAATGTAAAAAAACACCAAGGGAAACAACGATTTTAGATTTTTGTATTTTTATTGCGAGCGCCCTGTAGAAGGCAAGGCCATGAAATTGTTGGAATTGATGGCATATGTGAGCCCTAATCAAACTGCAAAGAAATAATTTTAAAATATCTCTCGGTGTCCGTACAGGGTTCTTCGAAAAACCGTACTTTTGCCATGTTTGAAGCTATTTTCTGAACGCCCTGTATAAGCTATGACCGTGGTATGCGTGGTTTTCGGGTATGGCCAATACGACTGTGCTATTCATTTTTTTCCTAAAAAAATGCCTAATGTAAGTTTGCAGTTTTTGGGGGTATAATTTTGATCGCAGTAGGTCATGGAAAGACGAATCTGAAAAAAATTAGTGTCAAAATGTAGATCTTTCGGAGCACAATATTTAAAAAAAAAAGTTTTTGAAAATCGGCCAACCCGTAAAAAAATAATGAATTGTCTCGACTTAATATTAATAATAATAATAATTTATTTCCGTGGAATGTACATATTACACATTATAGAAAACGTCAGAAACAGAACAACAATACAGAACAAACAGTCAAGTATACTAAGTCCTAAAATTAAAAAAATCATCAACAGTATGAAAAGTATTATCCAATAAGAAATGTTTTAACTTACTCCTAAACATATTAAAATTTTTTGAGCATTTGATATTTTCACTTAATTTATTGAACAGCCGTGGTCCCATATATAATGGGGACTGGCGACCAATACGAGACCGATACTGGGGCAACCTAAAGTCATATTTTGTGCGTGTGTCAAAAGTATGAATATCCAAATTCGTTGGAAATTTTGTTCGGTTTGATCGAAAATAGCAACAGAGTTCAAAGACATAAAGTGATGCCAGAGTCATAATTCTGTACCTTTTGAACACTTCTCTACAGGACTGTCGTCTCGCTATACCGGCAATGCACCTTAGGATTCTCTTTTGACAGACAAAGACCCCAGAGGCGGCAGAACAAGAACCCCAGAAGCAGATAGCATATCTTAGCCGAGACTCCACCTGCGCATGATAAATACAAATCAATTGTTCAGAGTTTAAGACATGACGTAAATTCATGAACATATAGCATAGTGAATTCACTCTTGAGATCAAGGTTTGACAATGTTCCTTCCAATTTAGACCCTCATCAATATCCAGGCCCAAGAATTTTGTATGAGAAACTCTATCTAATAGATTACCATTAACTTCCATATCAATTTTTAAATCTTTGTTGTTATTATAGTTGTGGAAGCGGATGTAATTCGTTTTACTAGCATTAAAGTATAATAAGTTTTTACTAAACCACTCACAGAGTAGATTCAAATTCACCTGACATTCATGCTCTATATTAGCAGAGTCTGACAGTATAATTGCTGCATCGTCCGCATACAACGACATGTCACAATTTAAGCCCATGTGGATATCATTTACATAAAGTAAAAATAGAGTAGGTCCAAGAATTGAGCCTTGTGGGACTAAAACATTAATATCAGTGAGACTTGAATTTATTGCACTTCCACCAACTGTATTCAAGGAGACATATTGTTTCCGATCTTTTAAATAGGTAGAGATCCAGTTCAGTGAGACTCACTCACCTAATCCCATATTTTTCTACTTTACATAATAAGCGGTCGTGATCAACACAATCAAAAGCTTTGGATAGGTCGCAGAAAATACCAGTAGGACGTTCTCGATCTTCCATTTGTGGGATTATTTTACTCAAAAAATTATGTATGGCATCACCAGTTCCAAGCCCCCGCCGAAAACCAAACTGACTCTCTACTAATATGTTGTTGGCATACAAGAAAGTATTTAGTCGTTCCAGAAAACAATATTCAAAAATCTTTGCTATGGAAGAACAAAGGGCAATAGGACGATAGTTATCCATAATGCAACTGTCTCCTTTTTTTAAAACAGGTTTTACTTTGCTAATTTTTAGTTTTTCTGGAAAAATGCCTTGGTAAAAGGATAAATTAATTAGGTACCGTAGCGGAGGAATTAGAAATTCTAGGCAATGCCGAAGAGTAAAGCCAGGAACCTCGTCACTTCCACTAGACGCTTTTGGTTTTAGTTTGTTTTTTATTAAATTGTATAATTCAAGCTCGGTGAAAGGAAGCAAGAACATAGTCAGAGGGTTTCTATCGATATTATCACTATATTGAGTTTGAGGAATCTTTGACATGATGGTAGAAGCCGCGGATTTAAAGAAACAATTAAATCGATCTGCAATTTCTTGAGGATCGGACAAGAGGACATCCCCATCCCTTAGCTCAATACTATGACGCCCCAAGACATCCCTGCCCGTCAGAGAACCCACCACCCTCCATAAACTCTCTCTCTCCTTATCTTCTCCTGGTAGAACGATTTCTTTATGGTTTTAATTAGCACAGCATGTTCTTTTTTAGAATCGCGATATAGCTCCTGAAGCTCAGGATACCTTCTACTCAAAGCATATAGACCCTTAAAATTACTGCTAGACTCCCTGACCAAGACTTGAAGTGAAACACACTGTATATACTTGCGTGCATATAGAAATCGGCCCACCGTTAAACTTTTAACTATATATATATTTTTTAGAAATTATCCTTCAGATAAAAAATATACTAAATATGCTAAATTCTAAAAATTATTCGGAAAATGTTTAGATTCTGTCAACATTGCCGTTTTTCGTCTAATCTGCAGCCATGTTATATCACCTTGGGGCTCTGAGGCCGACGTCGCTTAAGCTTCCCCAAGTTTTCTGGTCAGGTTCAGATGCTCTTGGCGCTCCCGAAAAATCGAGATATACGAAAAAACTCGCAATTTCCAAGAGTGGTTCTGGACGGATTTTTTCGAGGCTCCTCCGGGTATAAGGTTTTTTGCAACTTTCAAGCCTTGACTGACCGAGGTTGGAATTTTTATATGTAGGCATGTTATTGAATTTCAAACAGCATTTATTTCTTGTTCTTCTAAATAATTTCTAAAAAAATTCAGTAAAAGTTAAAAGTTTAACGGTGGGACGATTTTTTTTACGCAAGTTTAGTAAGTAGCGGTGATACGTACGATACTCCAGCGTGTCCTACAAGTAACTACTAGAAAAGATTAGAGGGTGAAGGGTAACCATTCACTATTGTTGGTTATGTGAACTTCCTACTTATTCTACCCACAATTTTCAACTTATATGGCGACACCCTCTAATCCATTCTATAGTAGGTGAATGAAACACCGGAGTCTCCTACATCCTACATATCACAGCTACTACCTAACTAACTAACCTAACTTCGCGGTGCTAATGGTCCATTGAAGCAAACACCATTTAGCCGATGGAACCTTTATGCTCAGGTATAGCATAGTTGGTTCAAAATGTCTATACGGTCCCAGTAGGAATATCGGGTTCGAATCCCAGTTGGAGTTTTTTTTTTCTTCAACTGATTATCCCGATATGACACAAAAGCATCCCTTTTGATTTATATTTACAGAATACAGGTACAAAAATCCATCCCCATTATCTACGGTAAATTCTTGTTTCGTACACTCGCGTTTCGTACACTTCAAAAATTTACCTGAAATATTCTTGTTTCGTACACTGAATTATGTAATCCATTTTTGGCTTCTCGTTTCGTACACCGACCATTGCGATGGCCCAAAAGGTCTGGGTACCAGGTAATACAGGTCTGTAATTGATAAGGTAAATGATGCGCAAGGTATATCTAAGGGATTATAATATTAAATTAAATAAAAAATATTAAATAAGGAGCAAAGGTTTTTATATAACGGGTGTTGAATTTGTTTTCAATATTATTGTGAAAGCTCTCATCGTTCTGATCATATCAAGACTGCGACACCGATATTTTCAACATGGCATTCAAGTTAGTGAAACGAAAAGAGGCAAACCAGCCATTTTGCATTCAGGACATCGTTATACAATGAAACGTTCATATACCAACAACATACTATGGATGTGCAGCAAGAGACTATATATGCCCTGGGACGTTGACAACCTGCAAAGACTAATGCAATACCTCGAAACAAAATCAAGCCACACATGTGTTCCTGACCTAGCAAAAAACGAAGTTGACTTATGCTTGCAAAAGGCCAGGAAACGTGCTCGAGAAGAACTGCTTCCAATACCACAGATCTACAGGCAAGAAATGATGATTACAAAAGACGCTGGGCTCGACTTTGTTGTAAATATTCCCGAATTTTCCTGCGTTAAAGATCGATTCTACAGAGAACGGCAGAGGGCTCTAGGCATAAAAGTTCTGCCAAAAAAGCGAGAAGACGTCACCATCACTGAAACAATGAAACCAAGGTTAATAACCTTAGTGAAAACTAAATAAATTCTATTCTCAGTTTTAAAAGAATCTTGCTGTGAATACTTTATTTTTTCGGTTTATAATGAAGACAAGATTTGTTAGAGCTTGTCCTGATAACTTGACTTGCATAGATTTTGATATGGTGTGTCAATTTTATCAATAAAAACGGGGAGCAAAACATGGAGAAATGAAGAGGTATGTTTGTTATTTGATTTGTATATTGTTTTAATATTGCTTAATGATGATGATATAGCTTAAATTCTGGTTTTAGGTAGACTAGATAATAAATATTATGGTAACAATGTTATTGGAGACACGCAGAGGAAAGAACATAGCAATGAATGCATAATGCCCGGTTAAGGCAAAAATTAATAAGAAAAATGTTAATGATACTGTGGTTAAAAATGAAGAAATTAAACTGAATAGTTGTGGAAGTAGGTATATTATGTTGTAATTACCCAACATAAGCAGATTAGTCCTAAATTATGCACATACCACGATGTACGAGGATCATACATCGTGGCACATTATTACGTTTTTTTTAAAATAAGCATTTAATTAACGGATTAAAATTTAAGGAATCATATTTAGTTTGACCTGCCTGAAGAACGTAATAAAACACCGGCTAGCAGTTCGGGTTCGTATTATTAAAATTTATTTAAGCGCCACTGGTTTATGGGCTACCTAAACCAGAAAGTATTTCGTTGTTAGAAGAGGATCAAACCAATTAATCTAGTATGTTTAGTTTTTACTAAATAAAAGGTAAAGAGTTCAATTAACATACGCTATAATCGAAATTTCCCAAAAGTTAATACATATACATATTTATATGTGTGAATATATATAAAAAAAATTGCAGGTAAGATCTAAACTAGTACAGATGTACAGATAGCTATCAACAACAAGCTTTCGTACTCCGTAACGTGATCACGCTAAGGTTACATAATATTAAAAATAATCTACACCTCATAAACCTTAACAGGCAGTAAAACAATAATTTCTTTATAGCGGATTCGAAATATCAAAATAGAAAACTATGCAAGTTTTATTTCCCGACAGAAAAGTGTCCAAAAGTTTCCCAAAATGATAGTGTTCTTTTTTTTACGTTACTAAACTCTCTTATGTTCTACACATCCCACAAGACAACACAATTTGACATCAAACTTATCCAGTTTCCTCTGGTCCTTCGAAAGGTGGCAAATAGCCAACCCGCTGAATTGTCCGAACAACTCCCAGACAGCAACTCAGGAACTAACGGGTGGTTTTATCAATAACGGGCTATAGTCGATTACCTTTGCAGCAGCAACTAACAATACTTGGGCAAACTGGGACACAGGGTATACATTCCCAGCTATACCAAAAAAACCCTCAGTCAGCAGGAGGGTGCCTTTACTCGTTATGGTCTTTGGTGGTAAAGATGACAGTCGACCAAGATATGATGAATCAGCACATACAAAAAAGGTGTTTCTCAAATCCCGAATAACGGCTCCGTTTGTGGATTTCCAACAACAAATAATATGTCCAAGTATCAAACCATACTATTCCACAAAACGTTTTAACAATTTCGGCGAATACACTATCCCCTTCGGGTACAAACTATTTTTTTCTTCTACTCGCCAGAAATTTTCCAACACCTTCTTAGGCCGATAAAAATGATAAACTGAAAGAGGAAATGGCCGCGCGGGCGGCGGGCCTCATTTGCTTAGCACAAAAAACGGTACCAGACCATGGAGTGTCACTAACATGGAGACTTTCAAAATAACAAAAATGATGAATTCGCAATCTTCCACCTAGAAAACTACAATTAACTAGCCTAATCAATAGAGTACAAAAAATACTATTATCAAAACCTATCCAAAATTACTTTCTTAAAAGAAAAGGTAACTTATTTGCAAGGCATCCAACCAATATACCGTCGATGGTACCAAATTTAAACTGTAATTTTGGGAAATGTATTGAAATTCAATGGCCTTTCTATTTCAAAATTATACAGCTTTTTGTGCTTCTAGTTTAGTTGCTAGTACAGTAAAGAAATACTACCTATAGTTAAGATATGGGGAGGGGGCGTGGGGGTGTCGCACACCCCAATGTTGAAATCGATTATCAAAACAAGAAATCATGCGTTTGTAAAAACGATCGTTGATATCTACATGTGAAAACCATGATTCAGAACTAATTTAAATAATCTAAAGTCAATGCAAGTTCGACAGCAGAGTTTCATTCGATATCAAGTGCTTGACCGTCAATGACTTTTTGCGGGTATTTTTTTCTTGTATGATCTAATGAAGTATTTAATTAATTAAGTCCGTAGTAGTACACTTTGTCGCATCCATTTTGATGCGGAAAGTTGTACTTTTCTGCACTAGTGACATTAACTTTGTCAACTAATAGAACTAAGTACGGTTGTAAAATTTTTGCACATATTAATGGGAAACTTATTTTAGATGAATGTAAGCTGACTTCCTGGAAATAGCGAAGAATCATGGACAACATCAGTAGATTGTTATATTGGAAAAAGTCAACACAAGTGCAATAAAAAATATGAAGGTCTACCTTACAGGATTTAGTTGACAAAGACATACCGACATACCTCAATAATTATTATACATTGGAGTAGTATGACAGAAGATTTTTGTCAAAAATCAAAACATATTACAAGGAGGGACTGTTTGACATGTTAAAAAACGAAAAATGCCCTGTATCTCCAAAACGAATCAAGATTTTGAGATTCAACTGCTTTCCACTGCCCTCAAAAATCGAGCACAGTACACCTACCTACTCTTTGTCTATCTCTTCGCAGAATAGAAGAAACCCCCCAAAAAAACATCCAGTTTGTTACACTCTGTGCATGCGACATGAAAACTATTATTTGATTTTGGAATATTTTCACTAAATTTAATAGATAACTTATTTGGGGTTTTGCCATAGAATGCAAAATAATGTTTTTTTTTCTTGCAAATTAAAGAAATCTTAATTTTTGGCCGGCTGCTGCATTATATTTTTTTATTTTTAACTTCCATTAACCACAATCACAAAATATGCTTATGAAAATTTATTTTCCAGAAAAAATAGGTATATAATATGTATAGTAAAAAAATCCAAAAGAATTATGTCATTTTTTATGAGGATGCTTCGGCAATCACAATATAATTTACCTAAATGGGTCTAAAATATTGCGTTTTACATGTTATGTTTCTAACATCACTAAGAACTGGCACCTTCTCCAATATTCTAGCGTTACATTTTTGAACCGATGCAGGTCTAACTACTAGCTTAATTCTGTAAGTAAGGGCTCATGAAATTAAAGTAATAATTTTTTTATATTCGGACCAGGTATGTGCTTGACGTCTAGAGGATTGACTTTTCTCAGTTTAGTTTATAACCAACCAATGCTGTTGATTAACACTAGCACAGAATAAATAGCTTCACAACAGAAGCGTCCACAAAGACGTGTCAAAAATAAGCGAGCCTCCATTTCAATTTACAGGAAAATAACCAATAACTTGTACATAAATTTGGTCCTAATACAATCTCTTTGCAATGTGGATTAATGTAAAATCAAACAAAATGCACAATGTTTATCCCTTAAGAAGATATTCGCGTCAAAGCGAGCATCCTTTTGACACATGTCCTTATGGACGCTTCTGTTGTGAAGCTATTTATTCTGTGACACTAGGTATTGAGGCTAAAATATCATCAGTTTCTTCAAACAACTAGCAGTCGCTGGAATATACTTGATAACAAGTAAAAAATCGTTTGGCAGAGCCACTAATCTAAAATCGTCAGCTAAAATGTTACCCCTGGTTGGTTCTTTATTATCTTTAATATATCAGCAAGTCTAGATATCTAATTTGTGCAAGTTCAGTTAGGTACTTACGAAGTGTGTCGTTTTATAGATAAAATCGACTTGTTTCCAATAAAAAAAAAGTTTTGTAAACCAACCAGCATAACGCCGAATCATCAATACCAATACCTAGTGTTCCCAGCATTTTCCTCAGCAAAATAGAATGGTTCATTTCCGTCATGGATTATTAGAATTAATGATGAAAATAGTTCAAATCATAAAAAATAAAGCTTGTAAAACACGCGGGCCGCGGGATCCGATGTTCCGATTTGTGACGCCACAAAATAGGTTATGTTTATGTTCTCGCAGGCTGACAGCTTGGCATTGAGGTGCGGCGTTGCCAAACCTGGTGCCACGGCGGTAAATTTAGGGAAAAATAAAATCCAACAGGTAGTTACGTATATTGAACTTTAAAAATTAATTGCGGCAAAACGGGGGCGAAAAAAAAAATTTTAAAAAATACAGCAAGTATATCTCACCCAATACTATCCGATGAGCAAATAAAAAAAGTGGTGTATTAGTCCATTGCTTACAGAAGCATCAGAATTCTTTATGGACGGGACGTTAAAAAGTTGTTCCACCCTTTTCGATCAACTCTACACTATACACGTATAGACTTGGGCAGTGCTCCCGATGCAACACGTATCAAATCGAAGAGAAACCACCTACAAGAGGCTTTTTAAGTTACTGCAAGATAAGGTATCTTTCTTCCAAAAAAGTACACATTGACTTTGATCGTGCCGCAATAAACGCCCTAAGAGATGCTTTCCCCGAAGTTGTCATCAAAGGATGTAATTTCCATTTCCACCAAGCCACCTGGAGAAAAGTACCTAATAGAACTTTGGACTTGCTCCACAATATAGAGGAAATAAAGAAGTTCGAGATCACATACGTATGTGTGCCGCGTTGGCATATATATTGTAAAATTTGGTAGAGAGTAAAACATCTAATATTATATCTATTATATGTATATAAAAATGTTTTATATTTCTGTATGTGGCCAATAAATATTTTGATATTTAGTTATAAAATTAGTTTTATTTCATTTTAAGATCCGTTACAGACGGGTACCTGGATTACCTTGGTACCCAGACCAATTTTTGGTGTACGAAACGAGAAGCTGAAAACGGATTAAATAATTCAGTGTACGAAACAAGAATATTTCAGGTAAATTTTTGAAGTGTACGAAACGCGAGTGTACGAAACAAGAATAAACTTTATCTACTTAGTTCATTTATAATACCTAATCATATGTGTAAACTGATTTAATTTCAAGATTTCTGAAAATTCTAAAAGAAAAGAGTACTGTAATCACTTAGATTCATCTACTTTATGATTATGCAATTTTAATCGAGCGAGTAAGAGTCGATGACAGACTAAACGAGAAATTCTATGTCGAACTTTACTGCTTCGGTTAACTTGCTTCGACTTGTTTACTGTCTCATCCCGTTGGAAATTTCTCATTTTCTGAACACTATTCTATTTACAAACACACGTGCTTAATTTCCACAAAATTGCGTGCCTATCAGTAACCATAAACCCTAGCGACGATATTAGCGTTGTCTAATAACAGGCAGGTACACACAGGACCGGTCGCAAAGAACGCCACTCGGGCTGATCGTAATTAATTCACCCGTTTGATAAATCAATTTCCGCGGAAAGCCCGGCGCATTTACATGAATCCAATCCCCTTCGGCCGTCATAATCCGGCGGTGTCGGCGGCGAGAGCGCGTGCGCGCGGCAAATTTGAATATAAACGGGCGTGAAGGCGGCGCGCCGGCGGCGGCGGCCGCCGCCGCGCCTCGCACCCCGCCGCCCTATTAATTATTTTATCGAGGCAGGGCGGGAGATTAGCTCGCCTCGGCTAGAGGAAGATGGAGGTAGGTAGATGGCTTATTCCAATCGGTTTATCCCGGCGAACACCAATCAGGTGGACCAATATTGGTAAATTATGCAACGGCCATTATACGACTATCACCTTTGGCCAAAGCTTTCTAAATTGGGCTATATTCAAGAGTTTACTGCAATTAACTAACCAGCACGTCAAATATTGTGAATACATTGTGACAGTGCCGTTGGGTGGATAAAATATAAAAATGTGTTACGTCTTAACCCGGGCGCACATTGAGACGCAGACGACCCAGTTGACGCAGCGCAGCGCAGGGCAGTTTTTTGTGTTACATGGAATTCAATCGAGGCGCGCAAATTGAGACGCAGTGCAGGGTAACGTAGAACTGCGTCACGTGAAGCCTGTCCGACGCAGTGTTTAGTACACAGTTTTCTGCGTTGCACGTGGAGCAGGTTACTAAAAAAAAAACAAATTATATAAAAAATAGATTAAAAAGTAATTTAGATTCAGAAAATTCTATTGATAAATTGAATTCGCCATTACTCTTCTTTTTTTTCCAAATATTTACTTCTATAAAAAAAATTCTTTTTGATACATCGTAAAGTAAAAGATCTTCAAATTCTTCATCTGATTCTGACTCGGAACTCAAAAATAAACTCATGGCCATTGCCCGTTCATACGCCGCCATAATTATTATAATATTTTCAAACGTATACGACAAAGGTGTATATAAAACTGTGTTTCAATGTGCGCTTTGGCTGTGCAACACGCGTAATGTTTCTGCACTGCGCCAGCCTGCGTCTCCTCACCTGCCCTGTGTTGACTGCGTCGTCTGCGTCTCAATGTGCGCCCGGATTTACCCTCTAGGGAGGAAACTCGGTCTTACCTGACATATTAGAATATAGAGAAGAATACAACGATGCCTTACAATTTTGATTACGTGAAATAAAAAGGCGATGTTCAAATAAAAATAATATATATTATATATATTATAATAATTATATATATATATATATATATATATATATATATATATATATATATATATATATATATATATATATATATATATATATATTAATTATAATATATTAATATATATTATTCTTGGACACTTCAACTGGTGATAGAAAACAAAAAAAATAACCGCATTTTCTTGTATAAACTATATCTCTTTTAGGCCTTATAAAAAAGTTCCAGGGTGTTAAATTTGGAAATAAATATGTGGATTTTTATTGAATATTTACCAAACTAGTAGACATATTTAAGTCATCTTTGGTACACGTAATAACGGCATGGGTTGGCATAAAACCTATTAATATCAAACACCTTTAACAACCAGTAGCGGAGAAGTGGTTAATCATAGTACAATTGTTTTTAGAAAAAAATGAATCACCTCGAATATTAGCAATAAAATGTATTCAATCTCTTATGTAAATTTTAATTGTAAACAAAACGTCCTCTTGGCATTTTTTATGTGTCATCGTTTCATGGCAGGTTTGATTTTTTTTTATTATTTCGGGGTATTTCGTAGAAATAATGTGTTTACTACTTACTTTAAGTAAAGTAACTTTTTCCAATAAACTTACCTATTTAAGGCTATACTTTTGAAGATACAGGGTCTAAAACGTTTAAGGAAAATACAATTAATGTTTCGCTCTGTACCTAGAAAAATAAAACCTTGAATGGGTAATGGCTAAGTTTATTGGAAGAAGTTACTGTATTTAAAGTAAGAAACTCATTTTTTTCTACTTTTACTTTTACTTATGGAGTAAATTTTTAAGTTAATTTTTCAGAAATACTCCAAAATAATACAAAGAAATCAAATTTGCTGTGAAACTATGACACATATGAAAAAATGCTAAGAGAACGTTTTTGATTTGAATTGAATACATTTTTTGCTATACAAGGTTGTTCAAGGTGTTTGATTTTAACAGGTTTTGTGCTAACCGATGCCGTTATAACTTGCACAAAATATGAGTTAAATATCTCAACTAGTTTGGTAAATATTCAATAAAGTCCACATATTTTATCAAAATTTAACACCCTGTAACTTTTTCATAAGGCCTAGTTTATACAAGAAAGTGCCGTCATTTTTTGGTTTTCTATCACTTGTTAAAGTGTCCCAGAATAAAACTGAATGACCCTGTATAGGTACCTACTTAGTTCATAGAGTGCTCTAGTTTTCTAGGAAAAAGCTTACGTACCCCCCTTCTCCATAGCCACCACCTTTATTTTTTTATGTTTTTTTTTAATGGAGCACCCTTACTTTTGCATTTTTTAAATATTCCGTTTTAAAATTGTATACTAAATGTATTTAATTTGTACTTATAGGTCTTGTGATAAAGATAGACAATCAATGCACTGACAAAAAATATTTGCTTTAACCAAGAGAATAAAACACTATAATACCAAAATTAAGATTTTTCGGAAATTCTTATTTTATTTTCAGAATACCTATCGAATATCAGTAAAATCTGTGAATCTCCTAAACATTTTCTAATTTTATTACGTTATTCAAGTTAAAACAAATATTTTTTGTTTTTGCATTGATTGTCTATCTTTATCACTAGATTTACAAATTCAAGTTAAATAAAAGTACCTACCTAGTATATCTAAAATTTAAAAACAGAATGTTTCAAAACGGAAAAAGATAACGATACAAATTTCAATATCGTTTTAATTGCCTTGACGAGCAGACTTCAAAAATGCAAAAAATTATACAGGGCTTTCCATTTAAAAAAAATATATAAGTTTGGTTTGCATTTGCAAAACACCCTGTATAATATTTCTTACTGTTCCAGAAAACTGCATAAAATTCTCTATAGATTTCATCTAAAACACAAAAATCACAAAAAAATTAAAACGTTATATGGCTAGTGGGATACTTGGCGTGGACACCCTATGTACAGTTTTATTATTATACCGTTTTCCAATTTTTTGACATAGCAGAAATGGCTCAACGCTAAACTGCTAGGTTTCTGACCGTTACTGCCCAATCGGGTCTAGGATCATCTAATCTATAGCTTTTAATACGGTTTTAGCAGGGGTTTTGGTTGTGGTCTCTCGTAGATACTGTTACATAATATGTAACTATGAAGGTTTCGATTAGCAGTTTCTCTGGCAGTAGGTGACGAAATATTGTTTATATGTCAATGTTTCAGTAATTAGTATGTGCATTGTAGTTCTCAAAACAAGATTTCGACGAGTTTCTGTATCTTTTAAATTTTTAAGTGGCTCGCTCAAAATATCTCCGCTATTTTTTGACAGAAAAAAACTCGGTGGCAGATGCGATCAATAGCGACATAAAATTTGGTTATCCACAGAAATAAATGTGCTTTAATAGTGTTATAACGTTAGTAATGACATCCCCAATGTAATTATTCATATTAGGGGGTTACCTAAACAGAAAAATTTACTTAACAGCTCCGCAAACAACACTAAAAAATTAAATTGAGAGATACCTACTTGAAATTTTCTAAAATTCATTTGTGGCGCAAACAGATCTATTTAATTTTTAATTGGGTTTTTCGCCACCAAACTGATCGAAAGCCAACTTTTTCAAGCTGCCTGGAAAATTCATAAATTCTTAACAGTGAATGAACGAAACTTTAAACGTGTAACTCAAAAAATAACTTCAACAAATTTGTTTTCTGACCTTTCGGACAATAAATCTTCCTCCTTTCTCAAAGATCGTCAAAGTGAAGTGACAGATTAATAAATTTCAGGTTAAAATGTCATGACAACAGAAACAATAGCCTAGCCACCTGCCTGATATTGTACCCTGTGTTCTATCTAATTATCTATACTAACTTATCTTTGAATAAGTGGCAATAATATTTTACTGAATTCCACTGAACATTCAGCAACACAGTTGTGCTCCAACTGAAATTTATTAATCTGTCACTTCACTTTGACGTGGCATGATCTTTGAGAAAGGAGGAAGATTTATTCTCCGAAAGCTCAGAAAACAAATTTGTTGAAGTTATTTTTTGAGTTACACGTTTAAAGTTTCGTTCATTCATTGCTAAGAATTTATGAATTTTCCAGGCAACTTGTAAAAGTTGGCTTTCGATCAGTTTGGTGGCGAAAAACCCAATTAAAAATTAAATGGATTATTCCTACTTGAAGTATGCAGCAGGTGCAATCAATGCTGAAGCTGAAAAGATGAAATGTGGAAGAATGTAGCCTTGTTCGTTGTGAAAAGTAGCAAAGTACTAGGTATTGTATTTAGGTATTGTAATAATAAAATTTTATTGTCATTTTTAAGATAATCCTTAAAGCATTATCTGTTAAGTGAAAATAATAAGTTTTTATAATTTATTTTCGCAACACAAGAGAAAATCTGTGTTTCCCATTTTTTTGTTATTTAAAATAACAATTTTGGATTAGATATTCGACATTCAATTAAGTGCATGGAAACCACTTTATTTTCAAATTTCTAAAGCCTACGATGCGTCTACTTTAATTTAACGTCATAATCAGTAACTTTTTTCCATGGGTAACTATACTAAAATCAAGTAACTCTTACGCCTGGCGTAAATAAAAGCACGTGATCGATGACGTTCCGCGAAATAAGGAGATTGGTCAATAGGCCATAAAATATCAGCGCGTCTGGCAACAGGGATGTTCTCGATCGCAAAAGCGTATTTATGCGGTTTTATCTTGTTGTTTTCAGCTATTTAGACACTGACACAAATAATTTTATCGATGTTTTGACTCATTTTAATTAAGCCAATAAATTTTTTCCGAAATATTTTGACGTAAACCATTGTAAAAGTAGAATTAAATAAGGTCGTGCCTCAGTGCGGCTCTGGCGACAAACTCAACGCATACGTTCTTGTTTACATCAGGCGTAAGAGTTATTTGATTTTAGTATAGATCTTATACGAATCACAAATATTCCCAATAATATTTCTCAAATTTTTATAGTAAATACAGCTGCAAGTGGGACAGATCAAATTAAATTGGATATTTCGCTTTTTAAAAAATGCGACATTAATTATTCCAGATAATTTAAGTTTTGGTCCCAAGAAAGCCCAAATTTAGTCATATTATCTACAATATTTCAAAATTGATATAATACTCTGATTCTGACAGTTCTTGTAACCTATTTCCATTTTAATTTTTTTTATGTACAAAAATATATAAAAAAGTTACATCGGCTTAAATTTTTTTAATTTTTTCAGATTTTTGGCCTACTTTCCCTAGAGGGCCACAGACCGCAACTTTTTTTGGATATGGCAAAAGAAAGCAGCCCGGAAAATCTATCGTTAGCACCAACCACCGTTTTTTGTGTCAAAAAATAGCCGAGATATTTTGAGTGAGCCACATACACCTACAGTGGCCGCCAAAATTTTGGAACCATAAGGGATTTTTTTTATTTTTTGTGCTAGGATGAAATTACTCTGGGGACGATCATCTTTGCTTCCATTGACGCCACGGTTTAACGGTCTCATTTCGAATCATTTTGGAAGCAGAGATGATCGCCCTAGAGTAATTTCATCTTAGCACAAAAATAAAAAAAGATTCACTTATGGTTCCAACTTTTTGGGGACACTGTATATAGGTGGAGTTGTTCGATGAAGTCGTTCCGGGGGGCTTTCCAAGATGCTCCAGTGTAGGTTCTTATCCGGGTTTGAATGATTCGGTCTGATACTGAACTTAGTAAGGACAAGTTACCAAGGACGTCCTGCTTATGACTTATCTATCCAAGGATCCCGAACAATGTTTATAAATCGTCGGCGTGGCCACAGAGACCTGTCGCCTCGGTCTGCGAGGAGAGGGTTCGCCGCCTAACGTGATATCATCAACGCCTCGGCACCTCGGTTATACCGTACAATGAGCGGCAGGCCGCTCATATTAATAACCCCAAAGCGACGGGATGTTGCCAACGACAATGCACCTTGCGCCCGCCGACCACCGACGCCGACCGGCCGGCCGATATGCCGTTCTTCTCACACGGATCCATTCATATTTATCATTCATGAGGTCGGTATGCGCGATCATATCGGCGCGTTATAACTGTTCCCCGGACGTGTTATTTTGAACAATTGCTTCGGCCACTGGAATCGTGTTAACGTGTTAATATTACCTAGGTACAATGGTCGCGAATTATTCATTATGATTATTGATAAGGTGCTCTACAAAATTCTTTTATGTTAGATAAGTAAACAAAATCTGGATGGCGTAAGGAGTGTTCAGTGCCTATATGGGTGATCTATGTTCAAAATTGTTCAATTCTATATACGGAGTGATTCAATCATGATGTAAACAATTTTAGCCACAGTGAGGGAGGTGCGTACTAAAAAGGGACATGCGTTTTTTTTTTAAGAAATCTAAAACACCTGGCAAATTAAGACAATAGACAAATATTTTATTTTAAAGTATCTATTTATTAACAAAATAAATTCATTTCAAATCAAAATTTGAAGCAATCTTAGACCTTCAATAAGTTATAGCCAAAAACTAAAATTTCATATTAAAAAATTTGAAATTTTTATTTTTACAATTTAATGCATATGTCCCAATGTGCCTCAATGACGGGGCACATTCGGCCATCGCTGGAACACATAATATGGACGCATTCATGAAATGAATAATACACATTACTGAGAACGTATTTTTTATTGTACCTACTCTACTACTGCTAAACAAATCAGAAGATATATAAGTGAAGAATATATATAATATATATATAATATATATATAAGTGAAGAAATTAACATAAGCTCAAAAATGTTAAATATACTTAAGTATACAGGAATCTTTCTGGTGCAGTTTGCATTGCTTGTTGAATCATTAGATTTTAGTTATGAAAATTATCAATTTGTTCAAAATCTATCAAATCCTTGTTCACCACAACTGTAAATACGAAACCACTGCCTTTTTGTCTAAAAAAGTTAAGGTGGTATTGATCATTGACATTGACTCCATCGATATAATAATAATTAATAATAATAATATTTCTCACCCTCACAATACTACAAACTAGGAGTACCCCAGAAGCAACCACATGCTTGTGCGGGGGAGGAGGACAATTACTATTATTTTGTCTTCGTTGCCATTTGCGGCTAGGGCCGACTTTTTTCCCGATAGAACTAATAGGATAGCATTCGCTCAAGTACTACGGAAAACCCTAGAAAACCGTAGTAATTCCAGTGAATGTAGGACAATTAGTAAATCACACGTATAAAGCCTATTTAGGAGCTATACCGTGAACCCACATTTGTCCAGCGACTCCAGCGCTCTTGGCCATAGCGGTGACATGTGTGCATGCCCCTGCCTCGACATCAGTTCGAACCAAGGTCGATCGAAGGCAGAAAAACATGCAGTCTAAAAAGTCAGCGCCGGTACGGGCGACGCCACCGCGGCCCCCATATAGAACCTCACTGTCTTTTTTGTAGGGCATCTCACCAATAAAAAGTCTTCAGTAATGATGTTTGGCAATTCAGTCTCTGGATCTATTAGAATCTAAAAAAATTATAATAATTAGTTTGAATAGAAGCGACTTGGATAAGGGGCACATTGGGACAGTGTCCAAATGTGCCCCGCATTTTTTGTACCCCGAGTTTCCAATTTCAACACATGAGTGAGTAGAAAATCTGAAGTTATGTTTACAATAGCGAGAAAATTTAGCAAAATATTGTTTTGTTTTGAGTTTTGAGTAATTAATTTAAAGTTTACTTTAAGCATAACATAAAGAGGATATTCACTTACCGATTTAAAGTCAAGTTTTTACAGATTCGACACTGAAACAACGGAAATGACAAAAGCTTTCCACGGTCGCAAAACTTCGTGAAATTGTTTGAAATGTCAATAAAGGTGCTGCCATCTGAAGTATTAAGATTGAATGTACACGACGTGCGTGGTGATTCAACATTTACTTTTATCCCATAAAATGGCTTTTTTCGATCTGTAGCGAGCAACACGCATAATTTTAAACTTTTGGTCAATAAAAATGTTAATATAAGTAATTACTCACATTTTGAGACGAAAATTATTTAAAAATATTTATCACAATGGCCGTTATTAGCATTTACGCAAAAAGCCTAATAACGGTCACTGCGATAAATATTTTTAATTAATTTTTGTCTCAAAATGTAAGCAATTACTTAGATTAAAATTTGTATTATCCAAAAGTTTAAAATTATGCGTGTTACTCGCTACAGATCATAAAAAACCATTTTATGGGTCAAAATGTTGAATCACCACATACGTGCTCTCCCCTACCTTTGCATATACCCAGCCCACTTTCCGCCGTCAGCTGCTCAGGCTATATAGTGTGTACTCGGGCGAACGAACGCCGGCGCCGCCGCCTCACCATTCGTGCTCTCGAATGCCGCATACCTTGTTGCTTAGTGCACCACAGCATAGGTAGAATCGGCCTGCTACAAGAGAAAATTGCTCCGTAAAATCTTATGGAAATATTATGTCATCATGGATTCGCAATTTTATTATACGCCAGTGGCTTTATTACTGTATCATATCAGAATTCTTATACGCGCTAGAGGGTGTTGTGCTCGTTTTCTGACGCACACGAACAGAATAAACTTGTGTGTTTAGTTTGTGTAGTCTACGCTTCTGCTTCAACGTAAACGGTCAAGCTTGACTCGGGACAGCTAGAAATAAGAAATAAATACCTCTGATCTGTATTATCTGTGTTCTCAGTCTTGATTCACATCATTAAGCATCAGCAATTATTGTTTATCACAATTTTTTAATTACACGGGAATATTGCTACTGGCAACAGGTAACTATTATGACAGGATTATTTATTGAGTGACCGGCCGCTGGGCGTTGACGGCGTTGGCTGTCAGCTAGACTTACAGATTTGTTCTTCGGAGGGGCATGTTGTGACACCACCGAATAGATGGCTCCATACTCAGCTTGATGTCGGTAGGTAGGAGCATTGTTTTGCGAATAGTTATTCAACCGCAGCAAGTTCATATCAGTAAAAGCCAGTTAACGTAATGTTAAAAATGTACTCACCATTCGTATATTCTTCCTAAGATACTTTCCACAAATTTGGAAGATACAGTGGAGAATAATTGCCAATGAACCTGTTTCCTATGTCACTTCTTCGCATTTATTTTGTTGTTTTCTGGCACAGCCGACTCTAGGAGAAGCCCTGAAGTAGAGGAAACTGGCAACGAGGGATGCAGGTCCACGCCGCGTGCCCTGACACTGCCTGCCAGTTGATTTTACAAGAAATTTACCAGAATTAATTTGTGTAGTGCGGGTAGTGCTATCGTCGCAGATTGCTACGACGAGGCAGTGTGTCTCTGGGTGGAATCAGACGGCCCGAAGTGCTGGCGACAGCTTTTTTATTAATTTGTTTTGTTTGTGCAAAAGTGAAAGATTTCTCTAAAAGTTCGATGTGAAGAATCGTTCCTTTACAATTTCAAGCCTCGAGATGCCTAGAACCGTCGAGGGAAGCTAGAATATACCTCGCTGTAAGTCAAATCATAATAATAACTTGAAGTAGCTAGGTTTTCTTTACTTGACGACAAGCGGACAACTTGTATTCATTTTGGGCTTTCCAAAGGACGAAAAAGAATAAAACGATTAAGGGCCAATTGCATAGGCAAACTAAAGTACCCTTTAAAATTAAAGGAGTTTTCTAACAATCCAACCATTGATTACTATTGTTGCAAAAGTTTCTTTACCTAATGTTAAAGTCATAAGATAATTTAGTTGAATGTATTATGAAATTGACCCTAACTGCCATTTCAATCAGAAGAGATTACTCTCCTTCACAACATGCTGTTCTCTGTTCGCTTGTTTGTATTTTTATGAAAATTTAACCATAAGGGAAGATAGATCATTTGCCTGATCGCGCACTTTGCGAAAAATTCTCACAAAAATTCGACTTACAACAAAATTTAGTCCCCTCTATTTGCCAAAATTTACCATATTATTTGTCGAAAATGTACTTATCCACACCAGGAATAGTACTTATTATAAATACCTACTTATACTTTCTGTGTATATTTTGTTACTTGTTACTGCTTTTATTGCCTTAAACAAATGTACCTACCTACCTACTTACTTAGGTACCCAATTATTGAAACAAAGTTCACAAATGTATTTAATTATAATTAAAAAGAAGGTTGAACATAATATATTAGTAGTAATACAAAGAGAGTTCTAACCCACGACCTTGAAAAAAGCGTGCAAAGTGGCTACGTCATGCCCGAGGTCACGTGACGTCACCGGATGACCCCAGTTGACCCCTAGATCCTGATAGATTAACCTTTGACCTTTGGGCCACGTGTGACCCCCAGTTGACCCCCCCCCCCACTCCAACGGCGGGTGTCAGCCCCCACTCCAACGACGGGGCAACCCCCACTCCAACGGCTTGGTGGGGTGAGGTCTATATATTCGTGCGCAAGAGCAGTTTTCCCGTTATATACACTTACAATTTCCTACAGTCTGATTTGCCGAGTTCAAAATGCAGTCGTTCCTGAATCACCTGAACAAGAATTTGATCTTCAAGAAATTCGAAAGCGTTCAAAATATGGAGGTGGGTGAAAATTTTCAAATCACGAGCGTGGACAAAGTCAACACGCAATACGGAGAGAAGGTCTACGTCGAGTTCGAAGAATTTAAGACGGTGCTGCCGCAACGATACACGGCCGAGTTTACGCCCCAACGGATCGAAGAAATTAATAGGGATATCGGTAACGGAAGGAGGTATTACATGAAGAGTCTTGGACCCGTCGGCCGATCTACAAATATCGAATTTATTGTAGAACCATGACGAAGCTGGAGTACAGAAGAAAACTGCAACAATATTTGAAGAATTTAGAAGCATTGAAATATGAACTTATGTTATATGAAATTAAAATGAAGATAAAACATATTGACTTACACAATTAATTTTTAATAAACGTTTAAAAATCTTTTGTTGTGTTTTTTTATAAGAATCTTTGTGTTGAAGGGAAAACACCTGAAGCATCATATTATAATAAAACTCTCACTCTAAGCAATAATATCACTCTATTCCACTGTTATGTGTATACAGGGTGATTCTTAACTTATACACATAAATTTGGAAAATTGTAGGTTATGTCAAGTAATGGCTAATAATGAAAAAAAAAGTCTAATAAAATTGTTATCGATAAGGTCTGCGTTTGTGATCTTATGAACCATAATTTTTAATTTATTTGTGCAAATAAACCCCGAATTGTTCAAGTACACAAAAATATAACTCAGCTGTTGCGTCGCATCGGGTTACTCGCTGCGAACGCGTGACCGCATAGTAAATATATAGTAAGAGAAAACACGTGGAATAGTTCACGACAGACGCCTGCTTTGTTTGGTCGAGCACTCAGCGATTTTGCTGAAACCGCATATAGAACAATAGGCTACAAATTTCACCCAATCATCTTCTAAATAAAAAAATCTGAAAAAATTGCAGATAGAATAATAAACGGAAAATTTGGGAAAATCAGCATGTAACGCAAACGATTTAGGCCGGAATCTTCAACTAGACACGTGGAAATCCGAGGTAGACTCCTTGGTATCAGGAAATGTGATACATTATGGTAAATAAGAAACCACGTGGAACCGTATATGATGCGATGTACAACGTAAACAATTAGTACGTCAGGGGCTCGGATTTTCTGCTGATGCAGGTATATCGTGATTTCCAAATATATCTTCTGATCGGCTGATCGGAAAAAATCCTCATATAGCGCAATCGATTTTGGGGCCACCCCTTGGGGGGGGGTGGACTTAGTCTACCCCGGGGTGGGTGGGGGGTGGCGGGTGGGCAACTATGTGCCAGGAGGAACGGAGGCCGAAGGCCTCCGTCCGACTGGCATGTAGTTGCCCGAACAAAATCCACCCTTCCCCCTTGCACGCGTTTCGCGCATGCGCAGTTCCGCACTTTTGATACGTATGAAAAATCGAAAAAATTTGAAAATTTTTTATTCAAAAAATGTAATTTTAAAAAGGTCCTGATCCTATAATCCCGATAGCATTTTGGGAAATTTTCATTTTTTGACGGTGAAATGTACAAGACAAGACTCAGACGAATGTTTTATATACAAGTGCAGATAGAATTTTTTCGAGTGACTGATAAAAACAGTTATTATAATAGTTAGTCGGAAGGCCCCAGATAACATAGGAAATTTTGTTTGAACAAAATCTGTAAAAAAAATCCAAGACGTGAAAATGTAGGTAGAATTTTCGAATAAGTTTTGTATACCGGTAAAAATATATGTAAAGGTAAAAATAACGTCAGTTTCACTTGGAAAAAAATGATGAAAAAATTTCAGTAAAAAAAATACGATGTAGAGGTTGTACCAAAAAAAATTGGAAATAATTATTTATTCCAGTAAAATATACACAAGACCGAAAAAGGTAATTGCGCGGCTGTCCCATTTTATACACCCTAGCTGTTTCAGTTCATCTCGTTTGGAAAAATTTTAGGGGTTATTACTTTTTTAAATACCGGTTTCCTCAACCTTATTTGAAAGTAAATATTTTTTAGTTCCCCACAGAAGGAAATAATGACGATATTTTATACCGGTGGATTCAAAAAATATATAAGGTTAGGAAAAAACCTTGGTAGGCAAACGCGGCTCTGCTGACCAGACAAAAAAAAACCTTAGTCGACAAATAATGGCCTATAAGAAGGGTGCGTGATTCCACGTATCAGTTCGAGTGCTCCAAGATGCAAGTAAGTATATACCAGCTGTCCCATTTTTAAACAGCTAGATATTTGGAAACCTTTCGTAAAAAAATTCCCAAGGATTACATGAGCAAAAGAAAGAAAAAAATGTAAATATACCAGCTGTCCCATTTATAAACCGCTTGATATCTTGGAAACGAAAACTTATATAAAGGAAGTAAAAGCTATATCTTAATAGGCGGAGGACCGACTGTCATTCAGACAGGTGAAAATTTTTTGTGATTTTTTGTAGAAGTTTTTTGCCAAAATTTTTTTTTGTCAATTTTTTTTTCGTCAAAATTTTTTTTTGTCAAATTTTTTTTTTGACAATTTTTTTTGCCAAAATTTTTGTTTGCCAAATTTTTTTTTGCCAAATTTTTTTTTGTCAAAATTTTTTTTGTCAAAATTTTTTTTGTCAAAATTTTTTTTGTCAAAATTTTTTTTGTCAAAATTTTTTTTGTCAAAATTTTTTTTTGTAAAATTTTTTTTGACATTTTTTTTGCCAAATTTTTTTTTTGTCGAATTTTTTTTTGCCAATTTTTTTTTTTGCCAAATTCTTTTTCGACAAAATTTTTTTTGATACAAATATAATTGCTAACGTTTAATTTGTTTACCCCATTTACGAAAATGATAACAAAATTGGATCAGACAAGATGTTTTTTCGAAGTATAGTTTTTAAACACAGGGTGCCACCACCGGTTTTACGATATAGGTTTCAAAATGCGACGCAAGTACATAAAAAAAATACCCTAGAGATAAGAAAACAAAATACAACTCACAGAAAGATTCTTGATGATGTATAAAAAGAAATCAGGTTACATCTAATGCCCCAGAGAGTAAAATAAACATCCCCGAGCTATCAGATATAACCAAACATCATTTTTCTAACGGCACAGTCATTTTCACGGGAAAAACAACCAGTAACCGTTCAAATTCCATAGATAGGTACTGCCGTAATCCAAAATTTCACTGAACTACGCGTATCTATTATACTGAAGTAGGTACTGATACACTTCCATCTTTCCAAAGAAAAACAAACACGAAACTCAGACTTTTCATATATTTATTACAACGCCTCGATAGAGTCTTTATTTGTGGCCACGACCGAGAATCTACTGAAGCAAGTGCGACGCCTAGGATGTGAAAAGTGCCGAGTTGGTTTTATTAAACAATGAAACTTATACCTACGTATATATAAAATAAATGAGAAATATGCCAGAGATGTGAAACCTAATTGTGTTGCAAGTTTGAGGGTCCAAAAAAAATATTGGCTTTAATTTTTTAAGGTGAGAAACACATCTAACAGCCAGTTTGGAAATATACAAGGCAAAAAAAGTAGTGATGTGGCTGTCCCATTTTATGTTTTATACAGGTTGGGTTATTTTAGAATAGTTGTTCAATAGACCGAGACAACATCATAAACGCTTCCCGTTAGAACAGAATGTGATGAAAAGAAAAATTCCATCTGGGTCAAGCTACTACATAACCAAAATAAAAAATACTGAACGTTATAAAATTTAAAAAATCATATTTTCTACGGATTTTTATCCTCTGAAAATTGTTCTTGTGTAAAATTCAGTTTCTCTGGGTCAAGCTAGGTGGTAACTATATAACCAAAATAAAAAATACTGAACGTTATAAAATTTAAAAAATCATATTTTCAAGGGATTTTTGTCCTCTGAAAATTGGTTTTGTATAAATTGAGTTTCAATAAGTTACTAATTGAGATAATAGGAAAAAAATCTTAAGAATCTCTTATAGAATTCTGAGACAACGACCCTGAGAGTAAATATCATACAAAAATCTTTGTGCGTTGACTTTCAACTCAATTTAATAATTAGGTTTAATAATGACAATTTTCTCGATTATCTAGAATCAAAAATATTGCGAGTGGCAATTTTCTAGATATCATGTGAAGCCTTATTATTGCGTCGTAAGTTAGAGGATCCAAAAATATTGGCTTAAATTGTTTAGTAAATGCGATTAAAATATGTTTAGTTTATCAACAGTTAATTGTAACAGCTTATAATCTTAGAAGCTAAACTCTTTAAAAAAATTTTTAGACAAAAAGTTGTAGTTTAATAATGGTCAGTTGGATTCCTTTTGAATCATGTTTGCATATTACCTACAAGGAGTTACAACCTCAAAACATAGAAATCGCTCATTTTAAACCGATTTAATAACAATTTCACCAAAACAATACTTTCACTCATATGATACACTTCTGATTAATAAAAAAGGCACCATAGGTAGTAATAATAAGATATTCAACGGAATTTTTATCGACTGTTTGCCCATTTTGCTAGCTTTTGGGGGTATTCCTTGATATTTTAGACTGATAAAAATGAATAATAAAAATTAAAAATAAAAATTTCACCAAAACAATACTTTCACTCATATAATACACTTCTGATTAATAAAAAAGGCACCATAGGTAGTAGTAATAAGTTATTCAACGGAATTTTTATCGACTGTTTGCCCATTTTGCTAGCTTTTGGGGGTATTCCTTGATATTTTAGACGGATAAAAATGAATAACTAAAATACAAAACGCACTGTTGACTTTACTTACGTGAATAGTAAGCCTATAATACGTATCGAAAACAGAGAAATATTCAGGTCAAGAAAAAAATGGCCTAATTTACAATAAAAAATATAGCAGACAACATAGCGATGACACCGATTGACCCGTTTTGCTGGTAAAAAGTAAACAAAGGTACCTATTGCGATTCTAATCAGGCATTTCCAACGGAGATGCCTTCAATACGCCCACGTGGGAGAGCCGCCGGTGTTTCGTCACATGCAAATCGCCGCTCGAGATGGAAGCATCTCGGCCTTTCGACGCATTGCGCGCCACTTCGTTTGTTGAAATCTGGCCGCCGCGCCGCCGTCAACTTGCCCGGAGATGCCTCGCTACGTGGTGCGTCGCATACTCGCCGTCGCGTGGTGTATGGGCGCCAGCTTTTGGCCAATTTCAAGGGAATCGTTTTTCATATTTTCGACGGATTTTCGTCCTTTTTGCAGACGTTACACTGCTAAATTGATCCGTTTTGCTGGCAAAAAATATTTCTATCGCCATGACTGAGTCACGACGCTTGGCCTTATGCGATAAACAATGTGTGTGGGTAGAGACATTCGCGGGAAAAGGTGTAACATAATATGCATGCTTTCTTCATGCAATGAATTGTAAATAAAATTCATACATCGAACTGTGACTGGTGACTGGATAAAAATGCCGTAATAAGAATCGACTGTTTTCATGAATAACCTCATTGAATTTTATGCAGTTTTAGAAAGTTAATGTGGGTTGGAAAATTTGTATTATATGCTGGATGCAGAGAAAAAGTGGAAATTTCATATAAGTTGAGCTGTTTATGAATGAAAAAAAGTTGAGAGAACAATACCTACTTATACAAACACAACAGAACGAGACAGTCTTAAAGAAAATGGGCAATTCACTCTTTGTGTATAGGACTCGAACAGCGACTTATTATTTTAATCGGTACTGTTGTAAGAAATTCAGAAATGGAATTTTGGTTTATTTAATAAAAATATATACTTACACATTTTATCTTTATCTTTTTATGGTGCACTTTAACATATTTTCAGTTTGTAACATGTTTCTCAGGAGAACAAAATCAGGAAATACTTGTCTCTAGGATTATATTATTATTACATTTTAGTTTCAACATGTTTTTGCACTTATAAGGGAGGATAGAAAAAAACCAAAAATATACATAAAACATATTTATTGTGTATAAAAATATAAAAGAAAATATACTTAAAAGCTAAGAATACGTATTAAATTTAAAACTAAAAGAAGGATAGGTATCTATAAACAACGTTGGAAAATAAAGACTCAAAAATTTTTTAAAAATATTTAATGTGAGAAAAAACTACTTTTTTACCACATTAAATCTTTTTAAAATACCAGCAGACAGCCGTTTATCCCTCTCCATTTTCTCAATTTTGGCTATAGATACCTGCTCCCTTTTTCTCCGTCGTTCTTTCTCTCTCCTAATAGTCGCCAGTCGATGTTGCTCCTCTCTCAAGGATTTTAGATTTTCGGCGTCCTTTTGTTTCAGCCCTTTTGAGACCTGTAATATATAGGAACCGAGTGAAGTACTCCCAGGACTAGTCAGCTCCTCGAATTCATCCTCGCTGTCCATCTGCTGACTAACACTAATGTGCACGTCACTAAAGGAGTCCTCGCTGTCCATGCCCAACTGACGCATGTCTTTACCACCATTTCCTTTTAATTGTGGGTTATTCGTGTTTTCCACACCACACTGCTCGACGTCCTCTTGCCGATGAACCGGTGAAATAATGGCATTCGGACAGAATGCCATTATCTCGTCGTAACAAGGCACTTGGGAGGGCGACACGAAGGACGCACTATTCAAATCGGGCATGTTGTATGACTGTGCAGAGTCGATGGTTGGCTGAAAAGAAAAAAAATAATAAGTTTAATTTAGAAAAAAAGTATTTTTCAAAAATAAAGTTTAAAAAATAATTTTGTATGAAAAAAATTGTTGAAGATTACCAGAAAACCAAGATTTATACTTACAGGCATTATTAGCATATTGCTAAGGATAGTAGGTTTCTTTGTCGAGAGAGACAACTTCTTAGGGTGCTGCATTGTAAGTATCCAAAATACACAAAAAAACACACCACTGGAACTACTATTGTGAATCAAGAAACTTATAAGAGAGGAGGCTGTGAACTGGCTAATGGCCATTCAACAAACCTCTTTAAAGGGAAAAAATTCGATGTCAGTCAAAAAATATAGTAGGAGAAAAACGATTTGCCCACTCTAGAATTTTTAAAAAACTTGTTTATTGATCTGAGCGAGACTGTGTGGCGTTATGCGTGGTCATTAAATTTAATATGTGGTAAACAAGAGGCCACGGGGATGAACGATATAATGCAATGTAATCCAAAAAAAATTAGCTAGACTGTATGGCGTTATACACGTTCTTTAGGGCCGGACTGGGCTGATGGACTAGGGGGAATTAGATTGTTAATACATCGCAGAGTCTTTGCGAAATTGAATGTGATAATGTTTAAAGAAACAAATCGCGCATGGGTTGTCCAATCATATCGTTGCACAGTTAATTAAAAATGTAGACGCAAAAACATATCTCCCAAAAAAAAAAGTTCAACCTACTTTCCGCTTAAAAATCGAACAACAGAGGTATCTCCCATCGCTCACAAAACCAATTCCAGAAAGGACAAGAACGCCAAGGCCGGGCGCACTCAAATTTCGTATCGGTGTTTTCTTTTAGTCGAAAAATATTTCCAAGGTAAAAGCTGAACTTTTGGGGTGTATGTTGAAAATTTACATTTTGGGGTACGAATGAGGTTGATCGCGGCGTCTCGGCTAGAAGGTCAAAATGGGTCAAAATGGGCCTAAGGTTTTGAAATTTTTTTTTTACACCTACCTAATTCTTTATCTTGAACAAGTTTCATTAACAACATTTTAACGTGTAAGCTACAGAAAAGGCACTCTTCTAAAATAGTATAATATTTTTAATTAAAAGATACCTCTGTAAGGATATTAGGCAGACTTTTAGGCTATGTGTTCTCTAGAAAAATTGTTAGAGTGCTTGCTTTAGGTAGCGAAAATCGCAGGGGTAGAAAGTCACGGTGGAGTCATTGATAAACGGTTCCACTTATCGAAATTTGGAAGGAAGTCACTGTGGTAATCATCGTTAAAATCTTCTATTACCTACGCTGCTATAATTAAATATTTATCTACGGCTTGGTTCTGTTTCTTTTCCAATGCCTAAATAGTACATTTTATAATATTAATTTTGTTTCCTCTCCAATATATTGTACGGTGTTTGTATCACATATATCTGTGAAAAACAACGTTTCAGATATTTCTCAGTTTTTAAGAGCGGTGTTTGGTCAGAAACGATCTAGTGGATGATGGGGTAGTAAAAAGGCCGCCGTTTTTCCAGAGCCTGTTTTGAATACACCCCACCAAGTCTTGACTTGTCATTATGATAGGTATTGCATACTTTTGTATAGGAGTCAGCTTTTGTTAACCCAACTTCTTTCTGTTATCTTCTTCCACCATTTTAATCTCAATTCATCTACCCGACGCCACAATATGTTACAAATCGTGAATAAATAGCACATTTCATAGTGAAGTTTATAAACCAGTGGGATTTGGCAATTTTGTTTAAATATAATGAAAAATAGCTCGTTTTGGTCTTGATTATTGTTAGACAAATTATCGCAAACTTCACTTTTCAGAAGAATGATTTTATTGTGATGTAATGATTGTACAAAGACGCCAGCGCAAACACGATCACGATAATTAACTGCTAACCTTAAACAAAACAGCTGACGATTTTATGCGATTTTTATTATGACTTAGCTTGTTGTTCCCCTGTTCCGCGCTGACTTAGCCTATTCTTCCCGTGTATGGGTATTTTAAAGTAATACGTATATTGTGACCTGGCCTGTTTTTCCCCTGACTATTACGTTGGTTTGAAAGAGCACACAATTTACCACAAGATGGCACTGTAATCCCAATTTTAACAAAAAATGACTTGGCCTGTTTTTCCCGTGTACCCTTCATATGGTTTTGTTTCTCTCAAGATTGGGTTTCAACCCCAGTGGCGAAAGAAGGAAGGCCCCAACTTGCATTATCTAGTTTTTACTCTAATCTTTTCTAGTCTATATTGTTTAGGATTTGTATGAAAAAATGAATTTTGTATCATCAAGTTTGCGACTCTCCCTGCAGCTCGAAACGGTTGTTTGTGATTCCATACTTTCATAATATAAGCTTATAAGGTAATATCCCATATTTTTAAATTACACTATTCTTTGTATCTCTCTAATATGTTTGATCAAACATGGATTAGACCTCCTGCGCCCTGCATTCTACCTCAAAGGTGGTGGGAAAATGAATGCATATAGTTTTGTTACAATTTAAAAATATATATAAAAGAACAATTCAACCTATTTATAACTAATATCCATATGAAACTGTACGTCTAATTTGCGATTAAAAATTTTTGTTGAAGGTGTGAAACATTTTCGATTTTTTTTTATTGCGTTCTGTATTCTACCTCGAAGTAGGAAACGAACGCATGATGATTGTCAGTTAAATGCGACGTGGTTCTTCAATTTCTCGGCCACGCTCGTCGGCCAAATTTTTTATCGAGACTTGCACAGCAAAACGCCGGGCGCCACGGAGCGCCGCTGCGTCTAGGGTTCCGATGCAAAATATCTCAGCCGCGCTCGTACCTGGATCGTGGGAGCACAGATGTTTGATGACACCCGGATTTCAGAGGCGTACATCAGGGTGTAGTCTAATTTCTTGCTGAATCATCAATGTTGGAGGATTTCGGAAATAATGGACCCGATTTTGAGGTGCTTTGTGAAAAAAAAAAGAAGAAAAATTGACACAAACATTTTATTAGGGGATCTATACATGGTGTTATAATTTATTTCTCCGTAATTAATACATGAACAGTTTTCAAAAAGTTTTTCTGAATTGGTATTAGAACAGAAAGACGTAAATTGATTAATTTTCTTAATATGATTCACTAGTCTTGACGCATATCCTCTTCGACGATATTCTTCATGGGTAAAAACAAAATTGAGATTTTTCGGGTTGGAGTGTTTGTTTAAAGGGTCGAAATCAATTTTTGACATTAGGACAAATGAAACCGGTTTAGCATCAACGTATAATATATAGCACGATATTTTTTTATCTAGGCACCACTGATCGAACATACTTCTTGCAATACCATCTCTCACGACTTCTTGTCTTATTTTGTTTACTGCTTGTCGATCAAAAAAGAATCTGATCTCCATGTTGCACAGACGTTTGAATGAAAAATCATCGGTCACACACTTTTAAGACATTACCCCCACCACTTTTATATTTTTCCATACACTTTTTAAGACGTTACCCCCACCACTTTTATAAATTTTAAACTAGCCGAAACCTTGACCCATTTGAGATGTTAAGATATTTGGGGAAGCGTTTGGAAGTTGCGCCAGCAGCGAATTGCATAAGGTCAAGCGTCGTGACTCAGTCATGGCGATAGAAATATTTTTTGCCAGCAAAACGGATCAATTTAGCAGTGTAACGTCTGCAAAAAGGACGAAAATCCGTCGAAAATATGAAAAACGATTCCCTTGAAATTGGCCAAAAGCTGGCGCCCATACACCACGCGACGGCGAGTATGCGACGCACCACGTAGCGAGGCATCTCCGGGCAAGTTGACGGCGGCGCGGCGGCCAGATTTCAACAAACGAAGTGGCGCGCAATGCGTCGAAAGGCCGAGATGCTTCCATCTCGAGCGGCGATTTGCATGTGACGAAACACCGGCGGCTCTCCCACGTGGGCGTATTGAAGGCATCTCCGTTGGAAATGCCTGATTAGAATCGCAATAGGTACCTTTGTTTACTTTTTACCAGCAAAACGGGTCAATCGGTGTCATCGCTATGTTGTCTGCTATATTTTTTATTGTAAATTAGGCCATTTTTTTCTTGACCTGAATATTTCTCTGTTTTCGATACGTATTATAGGCTTACTATTCACGTAAGTAAAGTCAACAGTGCGTTTTGTATTTTAGTTATTCATTTTTATCCGTCTAAAATATCAAGGAATACCCCCAAAAGCTAGCAAAATGGGCAAACAGTCGATAAAAATTCCGTTGAATAACTTATTACTACTACCTATGGTGCCTTTTTTATTAATCAGAAGTGTATTATATGAGTGAAAGTATTGTTTTGGTGAAATTTTTATTTTTAATTTTTATTATTCATTTTTATCAGTCTAAAATATCAAGGAATACCCCCAAAAGCTAGCAAAATGGGCAAACAGTCGATAAAAATTCCGTTGAATAACTTATTACTACTACCTATGGTGCCTTTTTTATTAATCAGAAGTGTATTATATGAGTGAAAGTATTGTTTTGGTGAAATTTTTATTTTTAATTTTTATTATTCATTTTTATCAGTCTAAAATATCAAGGAATACCCCCAAAAGCTAGCAAAATGGGCAAACAGTCGATAAAAATTCCGTTGAATATCTTATTATTACTACCTATGGTGCCTTTTTTATTAATCAGAAGTGTATCATATGAGTGAAAGTATTGTTTTGGTGAAATTGTTATTAAATCGGTTTAAAATGAGCGATTTCTATGTTTTGAGGTTGTAACTCCTTGTAGGTAATATGCAAACATGATTCAAAAGGAATCCAACTGACCATTATTAAACTACAACTTTTTGTCTAAAAAATTTTTTAAAGAGTTTAGCTTCTAAGATTATAAGCTGTTACAATTAACTGTTGATAAACTAAACATATTTTAATCGCATTTACTAAACAATTTAAGCCAATATTTTTGGATCCTCTAACTTACGACGCAATAATAAGGCTTCACATGATATCTAGAAAATTGCCACTCGCAATATTTTTGATTCTAGATAATCGAGAAAATTGTCATTATTAAACCTAATTATTAAATTGAGTTGAAAGTCAACGCACAAAGAGTTTTGTATGATATTTACTCTCAGGGTCGTTGTCTCAGAATTCTATAAGAGATTCTTAAGATTTTTTCCTATTATCTCAATTAGTAACTTATTGAAACTCAATTTATA
This sequence comes from Pseudeuparius sepicola, assembly GCA_963920635.1. Lineage (NCBI taxonomy): Eukaryota > Metazoa > Arthropoda > Insecta > Coleoptera > Anthribidae > Pseudeuparius > Pseudeuparius sepicola. Next base: position 42,488,053 of record OY987299.1, on the reverse strand, counting down.
CAAAACCAATTTTCAGAGGACAAAAATCCCTTGAAAATATGATTTTTTAAATTTTATAACGTTCAGTATTTTTTATTTTGGTTATATAGTTACCACCTAGCTTGACCCAGAGAAACTGAATTTTACACAAGAACAATTTTCAGAGGATAAAAATCCGTAGAAAATATGATTTTTTAAATTTTATAACGTTCAGTATTTTTTATTTTGGTTATGTAGTAGCTTGACCCAGATGGAATTTTTCTTTTCATCACATTCTGTTCTAACGGGAAGCGTTTATGATGTTGTCTCGGTCTATTGAACAACTATGCTAAAATAACCCAACCTGTATAAAACATAAAATGGGACAGCCACATCACTACTTTTTTTGCCTTGTATATTTCCAAACTGGCTGTTAGATGTGTTTCTCACCTTAAAAAATTAAAGCCAATATATTTTTTGGACCCTCAAACTTGCAACACAATTAGGTTTCACATCTCTGGCATATTTCTCATTTATTTTATATATACGTAGGTATAAGTTTCATTGTTTAATAAAACCAACTCGGCACTTTTCACATCCTAGGCGTCGCACTTGCTTCAGTAGATTCTCGGTCGTGGCCACAAATAAAGACTCTATCGAGGCGTTGTAATAAATATATGAAAAGTCTGAGTTTCGTGTTTGTTTTTCTTTGGAAAGATGGAAGTGTATCAGTACCTACTTCAGTATAATAGATACGCGTAGTTCAGTGAAATTTTGGATTACGGCAGTACCTATCTATGGAATTTGAACGGTTACTGGTTGTTTTCCCCGTGAAAATGACTGTGCCGTTAGAAAAATGATGTTTGGTTATATCTGATAGCTCGGGGATGTTTATTTTACTGTCTGGGGCATTAGATGTAACCTGATTTCTTTTTATACATCATCAAGAATCTTTCTGTGAGTTGTATTTTGTTTTCTTATCTCTAGGGTATTTTTTTTATGTACTTGCGTCGCATTTTGAAACCTATATCGTAAAACCGGTGGTGGCACCCTGTGTTTAAAAACTATACTTCGAAAAAACATCTTGTCTGATCCAATTTTGTTATCATTTTCGTAAATGGGGTAAACAAATTAAACGTTAGCAATTATATTTGTATCAAAAAAAATTTTGTCGAAAAAGAATTTGGCAAAAAAAAAATTGGCAAAAAAAAATTCGACAAAAAAAAAATTCGGCAAAAAAAATGTCAAAAAAAATTTTACAAAAAAAAATTTTGACAAAAAAAATTTTGACAAAAAAAATTTTGACAAAAAAAAAATTTTGACAAAAAAAATTTTGACAAAAAAAAAATTTGGCAAAAAAAAATTTGGCAAACAAAAATTTTGGCAAAAAAAATTGTCAAAAAAAAAAATTTGACAAAAAAAAATTTTGACGAAAAAAAAATTGACAAAAAAAAATTTTGGCAAAAAACTTCTACAAAAAATCACAAAAAATTTTCACCTGTCTGAATGACAGTCGGTCCTCCGCCTATTAAGATATAGCTTTTACTTCCTTTATATAAGTTTTCGTTTCCAAGATATCAAGCGGTTTATAAATGGGACAGCTGGTATATTTACATTTTTTTCTTTCTTTTGCTCATGTAATCCTTGGGAATTTTTTTACGAAAGGTTTCCAAATATCTAGCTGTTTAAAAATGGGACAGCTGGTATATACTTACTTGCATCTTGGAGCACTCGAACTGATACGTGGAATCACGCACCCTTCTTATAGGCCATTATTTGTCGACTAAGGTTTTTTTTTGTCTGGTCAGCAGAGCCGCGTTTGCCTACCAAGGTTTTTTCCTAACCTTATATATTTTTTGAATCCACCGGTATAAAATATCGTCATTATTTCCTTCTGTGGGGAACTAAAAAATATTTACTTTCAAATAAGGTTGAGGAAACCGGTATTTAAAAAAGTAATAACCCCTAAAATTTTTCCAAACGAGATGAACTGAAACAGCTAGGGTGTATAAAATGGGACAGCCGCGCAATTACCTTTTTCGGTCTTGTGTATATTTTACTGGAATAAATAATTATTTCCAATTTTTTTTGGTACAACCTCTACATCGTATTTTTTTTACTGAAATTTTTTCATCATTTTTTTCCAAGTGAAACTGACGTTATTTTTACCTTTACATATATTTTTACCGGTATACAAAACTTATTCGAAAATTCTACCTACATTTTCACGTCTTGGATTTTTTTTACAGATTTTGTTCAAACAAAATTTCCTATGTTATCTGGGGCCTTCCGACTAACTATTATAATAACTGTTTTTATCAGTCACTCGAAAAAATTCTATCTGCACTTGTATATAAAACATTCGTCTGAGTCTTGTCTTGTACATTTCACCGTCAAAAAATGAAAATTTCCCAAAATGCTATCGGGATTATAGGATCAGGACCTTTTTAAAATTACATTTTTTGAATAAAAAATTTTCAAATTTTTTCGATTTTTCATACGTATCAAAAGTGCGGAACTGCGCATGCGCGAAACGCGTGCAAGGGGGAAGGGTGGATTTTGTTCGGGCAACTACATGCCAGTCGGACGGAGGCCTTCGGCCTCCGTTCCTCCTGGCACATATTTTCTTACTATATATTTACTATGCGGTCACGCGTTCGCAGCGAGTAACCCGATGCGACGCAACAGCTGAGTTATATTTTTGTGTACTTGAACAATTCGGGGTTTATTTGCACAAATAAATTAAAAATTATGGTTCATAAGATCACAAACGCAGACCTTATCGATAACAATTTTATTAGACTTTTTTTTTCATTATTAGCCATTACTTGACATAACCTACAATTTTCCAAATTTATGTGTATAAGTTAAGAATCACCCTGTATACACATAACAGTGGAATAGAGTGATATTATTGCTTAGAGTGAGAGTTTTATTATAATATGATGCTTCAGGTGTTTTCCCTTCAACACAAAGATTCTTATAAAAAAACACAACAAAAGATTTTTAAACGTTTATTAAAAATTAATTGTGTAAGTCAATATGTTTTATCTTCATTTTAATTTCATATAACATAAGTTCATATTTCAATGCTTCTAAATTCTTCAAATATTGTTGCAGTTTTCTTCTGTACTCCAGCTTCGTCATGGTTCTACAATAAATTCGATATTTGTAGATCGGCCGACGGGTCCAAGACTCTTCATGTAATACCTCCTTCCGTTACCGATATCCCTATTAATTTCTTCGATCCGTTGGGGCGTAAACTCGGCCGTGTATCGTTGCGGCAGCACCGTCTTAAATTCTTCGAACTCGACGTAGACCTTCTCTCCGTATTGCGTGTTGACTTTGTCCACGCTCGTGATTTGAAAATTTTCACCCACCTCCATATTTTGAACGCTTTCGAATTTCTTGAAGATCAAATTCTTGTTCAGGTGATTCAGGAACGACTGCATTTTGAACTCGGCAAATCAGACTGTAGAAAATTGTAAGTGTATATAACGGGAAAACTGCTCTTGCGCACGAATATATAGACCTCACCCCACCAAGCCGTTGGAGTGGGGGTTGCCCCGTCGTTGGAGTGGGGGCTGACACCCGCCGTTGGAGTGGGGGGGGGGGTCAACTGGGGGTCACACGTGGCCCAAAGGTCAAAGGTTAATCTATCAGGATCTAGGGGTCAACTGGGGTCATCCGGTGACGTCACGTGACCTCGGGCATGACGTAGCCACTTTGCACGCTTTTTTCAAGGTCGTGGGTTAGAACTCTCTTTGTATTACTACTTATATTAGAAAAGATAAACTAAGCCAAAGTGCAGACTGCTCTATACTTCATAGACCCGTTGAACCGTCCCGCTGCGGCGTTGCCACATATTTGCACAGGGCTTGTAAGTTGAGAAGGTTGTGTTTTCTGTATTCAACCAACATCAACCTAACTTGTTCTTGTTAGTGTTTACTATGTTTTGTGAAATCCCGGTTCTGGTACTATCAGCTTGATACTAGATGGCGCCACTGGTTGGTTTTCTCACCTCCAAGGGCAAGTTACACTATAATAACTACTACCATTTCGGTTTGAGTCGTTCGAGAAGGTTATGTCTGCCTTAATGAACCTAATAAGAGGAAACAGCTGTTGTAGTCTACCTTTTCGAACGATTCAAATATCAAAATACCGGCACATCCATTAGAACTTGGATGGTGGTATGATATTACCAGTTGTTGCCGAAATTTATAGTCACATGAAGCTGCTAACTTTCATTTTATCAGCACTGCTGCTGCTTTTATCACTATATGGCGTTAACAGTCCATGTATTATAGTTTTCTTGAGTTTTAATGCACAAAAACTTATAAATTAACAGACTGATACATTCTAACGTTATAGCTTTCGATTAATTATACATCTTCAAAACAACTAGATAACAACCTCTGCAGCTTTAGTGACAACAAGAGTTAAAAACAACAACACTAGCGGCCACTGCACTAAACAGTCGACTGAGTGAACGCGTGAACTCGTGGACGTCAACAACGTTAGTCAGCAGGCTATGGTTTACCAAAAACCGAAAATGTGAAAAACGGATAGATATCGTTAAAGTTTGAGTGATAGTGATAGTGGTCTTGTGTATTTTAGAAATTAGTAGAGTATTGCGTATGCGGAAACTCGCGAAAACTTCTCATGTAAATGTTAGTGATTGTGGTGTGATTACAACATTTTCTCAACGTGTTTCAAGTGCTATAACGCTTACCATTTGAAGAATCAAGTCAGGCAACCCCGATAATGTCGATAAAACGTAAGTATTTCTCATTTCTTCAGATTAACTTTCAATAGTAAAAAGGTTGAACACTGACAATGAATGTCGGGTACATCGCGCACCTCAGATATTTTCTCGGAATCAGGTGCGTCGAGTTACTCGGGTGTTAAGTTCGATTTACCCCACGTTTTGATCATCGCCAAAAAATTTTTTTTCGCATTTACCTTTTTAGTGGGCCTCCCTCATTGTGTGCTTAAAATTTTTCACATCATGACTGAATCCCCTGTAAAGGACAAGAATAAATAGAAATTTATCCCAGTCATGCCAAATCTGCATTAAAAAATAAACCAAATCAAAGAAACTTAGTGGATAAAGTGGAATGAAATAATTGGCCTGGATAGGTAGGTACGTAGGTATAGCGGTATAGGTATAGAAGAATGTAGAGGTCAGGACTGGCACCTATCTACTGTGCAGCAGAAAGCTGAATTATTGATCACAGGATAATCAAACAAAAGGTTAGTTTTGATCCAAGTTTTGTTCAGGAGTTGCGAATAGGTATAGGTACATGTTTCGCTGTTACTAATTGAAGGCAATATGATACTATAAATAACTGAAAGACAGCTTAATTCGTTGAAATTCTAGCCCTCCACTCGACACCCTTATCAAATCAGAATTCCACGCGTGTATACGTATATATACCCTTCCGCTCTGTATGATTGTCACCCCAGGCGAGTACATGCGATATTAACGTTAACCCCGCTCACATAACACGGCTGTCAGTTATGTGAAATTTAAATAATTTAGGCAGGTTGAAGAGCTTCGAGCGGCTTAATTTTAATAAGTTAACATTAGCTTTGAATTATGCATGCCGACTTTAATTTATATATCGTATAAGTACTCGTAATTAATATTTCGTCGGCAGTTTTGATAAACTACTTAAGCACCATGTACGTCAGGTTCGTGTTTATCGTAAATATTTGAACATAAAAAGCTGTCAACAATTAACCCGTGTAATGCAAATGAGTAGATAAAGTCTGTTCTCATTACGTTATGATATTTTCAGCACTATTTACATGTTTTAAAATGTATTGTGAATATTCGGTTAAAAGTACACAACCATGTGTCTTCATTCGCGTACTTTGAAACCCTACGTAAACTCAAGTCACTTCCTGGTTTAAGTAGGTATTCCTCCCCAAGCCAAGTATGCAAGACAACGGATAGTAATTGAAATTAGACACAATATATAACTTTATCACAAGTATAATATCCGACAGTAAATTGCGTTATAAATGTGAACATCTTTGTTGTCTAGGTATCGTCAAGGCACGTATAAAGTAAGAAGGTTACGTAGCAAAATCTGGAAAGAAGACAGGTTGCCTCTTAATAATAAAGGATGTTTTAGTGGCATATCAGGTAAAGGATATCAATTGAAAAAAATGCACTCCAGCCGGGATTCCTAATGTTGCCCTATGCACTTAACCAACTAAGCTACCGGAGATACGGGGTCCATTGACTAGGCGTCATTTATTCCAATTTATATTAGTTAGTAGCGGTGAGATGTAGGAGACTTCGGCGTCTTCTACAGCTACTAGAAGGGGTTAGAGGGTGTAGGGTAATCATGATTGTATTTTGTATTTGTATTTAGTATTAAAGCGATACATTACATATTACCTGCTAAATATTATGTAGATTGTTGACCCTTTTTAAATTGCGAAACAGATGGAATTTTTAGGTTAATTACCTAAGTTAAATGCTAATACAGGAATGAAACTTTTTAGTTGGCATTGTTGTAACATTGTATAACAGTAACAGTCGGAGATTTGTATTTGCTGATCCTTTGGAAATTTGTATCTAAGCCATGTTCTTTGGAAAATATTTCCTCCACCTAATTAGAAGTAAGTACCCAATTCCCAACACAGGCAATATCAAAAATAAAGGATTTCAATGAAATACGACCGCACAGTAATCCAAAAAACGAACTGGAAACTGACCGAGGCTCGAAGAGGCACCATGTTGCGCATCATCGGTCTTATACCGTGCTCATCTTGAGTTCTAAAGTGGCAAGCTCCTTCTTTACTGACCTGAAAGAGCGAGCGTTGCCCAAGTCACAGGAATACTGTCAGATGATGTCGCTGGCATCCTCCCGTAGGTCTTCCTTGCTGACAATTATTATACCTGTCAGGGTTCCCAGAATTGCTCTTTCTCAATAGGAAGTAACTTTCTTATTTCACGGATCCTATCTGTCTTTAGAGGCATGTAAGTGATGTAAGTATACAAAAACCTTTTCCGACCAAAGATTTCTTGGTTTTAGTGGTGACTAGTGCAAAGTGGAAGTGGATCAAGGTTAACTAAAGGAACAATCGAGTTATATATAGAGTGAATTAACATAATTTGATTGAATTCCAGAGCATTTATAAGTGTAGGTTAACATTTCTATAAATTTCGATTCTGTTGATAAAAGGAGGAATATAGGCATTTAAAAATAAGTGTAAAATACGAAACTGACCATAGAAGATATAAAATATATATAAAAAAATACATAAAAAATATAAAAAAAATAAACGGCCGTGAGTAGGCAAAAACGTATACGCAACTGGATGACGTGGATCTTTATAGAACGGGCGTGATTTTAAAGTCAGCAATGGAATCCATCAATGCCATGTGATTGGGTCATTCAAAAATATCTGTACTTGTGACTGGCTTCATGGGTTCAATCACATATTTGTGCTGACTTTGAAAACTCGCCCAAAGTTATAAATAGCTATATGTAACCGCTTTAATAGTATTTGTTGTCAGTGTCGTTTCCAACGCTTGGAATACTTTGGCCGTGTTTGCACGAGTCCAAAGACAAATGAATATGGTGTTATGTTGCGGATTGTGAATTTTTAATCAAAAACAAAACGCAATCCTTCACGGCAGCCGGGGAAGATTTATCATTGGAGGTCCGGGCCGGACACGCGAGCTGGCCGGCCTTATTAATGAGGGCAGCGGGCGATACTCCATTTTGAGCGGGAGGGGGCCGGCGGGGCGCCTCTAAAAAGGCCCCGATCGATACCTCAAAACCATAAATAACAACTTTGGACACTTTTATAATGCTCCCCATAAACCGGTGAAAAACACGGAATAAACTTCCACGAATGTTTTTATAGGGTAAGAGTTATAAGAAAATCTTGTTTTGTTCCTACAACACCGTTGAGAAATTAATGCTGTATCGACGTAGTCCGAGGTCATTTCTGGGTGCGGTTGCATTTAGTGACAAACAAATTAAAAATTTAATCCATAATATTATTTGAATTGGGAACGATATTGGGGTTGTAATCTAACCTAACCCAACCTGACTTAATTGGAGGGAATTACCACTAACATAACATTATGTACTTCTATGTATCTTCTTGATACTTCCAGGTGACATGTTAATAGTATATATTTATATCTGAAAGTATAAAGACCTTGTCATAAAGGTTATTGTTCTTATCCGATGAACCAGTCTTTCTAATAATAATACTAAATTTATAATAACAACACTTTTTATTTTCAATTATTTTATTAAATAATATAACTTATTACTAAATAATATAACACTTGGCTAAGTAAAAGCAATGAAAAGTCTTTCTATACTTATTTCATTAAATAGGTTTTGGTTATTTTAATAAGTTTTTAGGGGAACTTTTAAATCGACGACTTTCAATTTTTCCTAATGGAAACAACTTCGTTGCTATGACACCCAAATTTTTTCTGAATGTCATGACTTGATTTTCTTTGCATTTTTGAAAGACACGTGCCTGTAAAATATTAATAGGGTTCCATAACAAAAAATTTCAAAAAAACCTGCAAATGCAAATAAGTTAATGGAATGTGTATTTTTTATAATTATCATTTATTTTTTATGGAAAAAAAGTTGGTTGTCTTAGTACCGAAGTTGTTCAGGAAAAGAAAAATTGATATTGGTAATGGTATTTAAAATATTTTATTAAAATGATGGAAATTTCAGGAAATATACAACTATTCATACTTTTTACCCCCTGTATAGTATCTTTAGTAGCAATTCTAAATTAATTTAACTCAACAGTGCAGAGCGATTATTAAGCTTCGATTAAAGGGATTAAAACGTACCTACTGAGAACTTGTTCCTGTATTTACCAATTTTATTACTAATAATTTATGTTAAACTATTAACCTAGGTATTAATCTCCCGCAGTACTTTTCAAAGCTTAAAGGTTTCATTTTCCAACAAAAACTACATAAATATACAAGGTGTTACCGGTTTTATATTATCTAGAGGACGGGCCATTTGAAATGGAAGCACCCTCGTACAATTTTTATTTTTCATCCGATTTTAGCCGGTTTTTTTTTCTAAAGATAGGTCACAAAAACTCTTTTTTACTTTGGTGCAAAATTTCAGGTCTTAATCTCAATTTTCAAGGCTTACTACAATTTTTTTTCTAGTAAAAAATGACGAAAACCATTTAGCGATTTTTTATTTAAAATCTGACACCACAGCGTTAATCGGGACACCCCAAACTCCCGCATTTCGAATTTGAACAAAAGATATACAGGGAGTTCCTTTCTGCGGGTTGTCAAAGTTGAGCAAAATAGGAACTTTAAAGACATCTGGCAAGTCAAGTGGGCCATAGAATTTCCTTAAATCAGTTGAATGATCAAATAAAAGATCCAATAGAAAATATAGTGTCTTTCTTTGTGCCATCTCAAAATACTGAATTTTCGGGGGTCAAAACTCGAGTAGGTATATCAAAACCGCCCCAGACACTATAAACCAACAAAGTCTAAAAATACAGAAGCCTGATGGTCAATAGGTCCATAACAGTTAAGGTGGCTGATGTGCCACAACAAGAAACGCACAGAAAATTTATCATTTTAGACAGCGGCTTTATTGAGAAAGGTCCAATAATTTAAATTGTATTTTATTTCTTCGTTGGAATTTTGTAAAAGAATAAATTATTTTTGTGTTTATTAATGTTTTTTCAATAATTCCAGAGCCAGAGCCAGTATAAAGTTTCATAAAATTCAGCATTTTGAGATGACCCAGGGAAAAATACCCTCTACATTTTTGTATTGAATCTTAGCACACCAACACTTTAGAGTGTCTTGCTGATCATTCAACCACAGAAAAACAGCAGCATCGCTTGCTGTTTTTCTGTAATTCAACTGTTTTGAGGGGATTCCACGACACTATATTTTTTGTTCAAATTTGGTATGTGGGAGTTTTGGGGTGTCGTGATTACCGCTGAGGTGTCAGATTTTAAATAAAATAAAATTGAGATTAAGACCTGAAATTGTTTGTGACCTATCCTAAAATTGGATGAAAAATAAAAAATATATATGGGGGGTGCTTCCATTTCAAATGGGCCACTCTGTATGTGATTATCGTCATACTTTTATTTTTTACAGTGAAATTATTTTAAGAAGTCCTTACTGGGACTGTCAATTGGTAATTTCGCCATCCTAATTTGGCATCAATGCAGCAAAAAATGCAACCAACCGGGTCATAAGTCCAGGTCAGTAACGAGCCCATTTGCACAATGAATAACTACTAATCACACGAACAAGAACAACACAGATAACGGTAAAACTCACGAAACGTACAAAACCAGCGAATATTTTCACTGTCCAAAGCTTGAACCCTTTTGAACGATCCGAAAATCCTTCACTATCACTTTTTCAACACCGAAATAAAATTTGCCTGAGTACGCACCATAGACGCAGCCGCAAGTAGCTGTTTGTACAAAAATTAAATATTATATAACCGTAACGACGAGTGATTTCAAACAACTACTAACATAAATATGGGGTGTACCCATTAAAAATTGAATGTTTAGTTCATTCCGCTTTTAAGAAACGCCCTGTATGTTCGTAGTAGGGTCATAGAAAACTGTTTACAATAAGCTACAACTTTTGTTTGAAAAGTTTTTTGTATCTCAAAAACTTAAAGAGTTAAGGGGGGTGGGATTGTTCCTTGAGAGACCCTGTATATTTAAAATGACAAAACGACTCTGAGATATCAGAATAGATGTAAGAACTCCTCAGTAGAGCAGATTTTAAACATGCATGCACTGACAATTTTAAAGAGGGATAACTAAAAAACTGTTGATTTTTAGAAATTTGTTTATAGAACATAATTTGCTTCAAATTGAAGGGCTATTCGGACGCAATACTTTTCAAGGTCACTGCGAACGAAAAAAGTGTTTCAACCGCAGCGCCATCTACAATTTGCGAAAGAAAAATTCAATTTGAGCCTACGAATATAGTCTTCGACGGGCTCTACCTGCCTTTTTTACGGAACTAAAATATCGCATTTCGTTGCTGAGATATGAAGCCGGGGAGTTGTAGGTAAATCGCCCTGTATATCTCATTTCATCAAGAGGTAGAATCGTCTTGATAGAATCGTTTCTGAGGTTGCCTCCATTAGTGACCATGTATTTATTATAGGAGATATGAACATTCGAATCGAATTCACGATACCACTGCTACTCTTTTGGATCCGAATTTCACATTAAGGGATTTTAATAAGATTAATTCTGATGTAATTTATGCTGATGTTATTAAATTTCAGATCATCATATGGTTTAAAGTTGATTTAATTATGTGCTTCCTAAATTTAAGCCTTAAATTGTTTCTTATCACGATTTTCAGAGCTTTAATTTTACAAGTTTTGTGACAGATTTGCAACTTCGACCATGGCTGAGTGTTATTGAAGATAATATTGAAGTGAAGATTGACATATTCTTCTCAATACTTCTACAGATATTCGATATTCACGCTCCCGTATGCCACGGTCAGAGTTACAAAATTTCAAACACCGTGTTTTAAGAGGCTACGATACTTATGAAATCCGCCCGAAGTGCCCGACTCAATTCAGGACAAACGTCGCTCGATTAGATATGCCTATCCTTTTCCTTCCTCTAGTCCCCACGACTCCCCACTCCAGCCTGCCCCTTCATAGTGCTACGATTGAGGGGCAGGCCGGCCGTGGGTACTACACTGAGAAAAATCTGTAACTTTGTAAAAAAAACCTGTTTAATTCAATATGAGATATTATTCCTCAAACTCAAGCAGAAGCTTTTGTGTAACTAACAATAATCAATTCAATTACAATTGATATTGAATTCTAATGAATAATTTAAATGTAATATTTTATTTCAATAAATAGCGTGTTCTGGAATTGATTCTATAATACTTCTTTTCTAAGCACATTCTTTTGTCAGAACAACATAACGTTTCATGGTGTTGAATTGAATAGGGATACATTTAACTGTTCATTATACTGAAATTACAACTATTGTCACTGAATTTTTGCTGGATTTGTAATACTTAATTGTGGGTACTAATATCAATTATAGCCATTCACTTGCAGTGTTCATTATGACTACGAACGATATAGAGTGTAGGGTTGATTCAAAACCTTTAATTTGCCATCACTGTGTGCACTCCTAAGTTAACCCCCAGTTAACCCTGAAAAAATCAGGTTGTTTTAAAGAATTTTTTTTACCCTTATAAAGCACTTTAGATAGTGGTGATCTTTTACCTATATCTCGTGAAGTATTGAAGTTAAAAAAAAAAACTTCATGAGGGAAAGTTGTAGAGAACGTAATAATGTATACATAAGAAGAAAAAAAAATTGTACACATGAGAAGAAAAAAAATTGCAAAAAAATGTTTGCAAAACCACTCCTATTGCGGGGTTCGTAACACGACTTCGACGGTGATTTTTTGGGGTTATACTCAGGACGCTACCCAAAACCAACCCTGAAAATATCTACCTGTTAAGAATCATTTTTTTTCTACCTCTATAAAAAAATGACAATTTGCTTGGACTATGATTACTTACATTGATGAATATAAAAGTTGCAATTAAGTTATTTTGTTCATCCAATGAATTATTATGTTTTTTCAGTTGCTTCTGGGGTACTCCTATATAGTTTGGAGTAGTCTGAGGGTGAGAATTATTATTATTCAAATAAAATAAATTTAATTGTTTAAATAAAACATAAGATATTTTAAAACCGAGGTTATGCTTTCATTGTAGTATGCCAATTTTAGTATCGAAGTGACAATACGTCTTCTTAACGGAAATTCAAACTATTTTAAACTTATTGGTTCATCTGCAATTACGTCAAAAGTATAGATTATATTGTTGGGACCACATGGATTTGCTTGTATATTTAAAGTAGGTAATGGAAAAGTGACTATATACACGAACTCACTAAAATCACAACAGTCTTTTTTTCCTGTGTAGACGTGTAGATAATATGAAATAATAACTCGGGTGCCGGCCGCCGCCGACGGCCGCCGACGGGTCACACGAGTCTCGCCGATGCCGACGAAGAAGCGCGAATATATATTTAAAAAACGGCGGTGGCCTGTTTGCTTTATTGCAAAAATGATATTTTTTGGGAGTTATTCAGGACGTTCACTTTTCGTTGGCAACACACTGCATAGCTTTTTGGCGTCGAAGCAATTTTACTATTATTTTTCATATCAGCAAAGGTGCATGCTATGAAGGGTTCGTGTATAAAAAAACTTCTGTAATTGCTCAATTATAAAATCTAAATTAACGATTCGATTACCGAATTCTTCTTGAACCACATTAGGGTCAGTTGAACATCTATTAATGTTTGATTGGATAATTGTTCTGCATAATAGTGTTGCTACGACTAAAAAAGTGCCTCTAAAGTCTACTTCTTCAAAATGTTTTATATAACTAGTAGGTATTCCATATTTACATTTGTGTAATAATAAATAAATCTAACTAAAAACTTTCTACCCTGTAAGAGTTCACTTTAGAGGGATTAGAGTGAATAGGCCATATTATATCACAACGGTTTCGTTAATCTATAAAATTACATCCTCAAGGACTAATTTATAGAGTTACGAAACTGGTCTCCCTTTTTAAATAAAGTAATAGTTGTGAGATAATAGGAGCTATTAATTTCTAATCCCTTGTAAATGTTCCATTCAAAGCCCTGTTTTTCCCAGAAAGTTTGTTTCCCAAACCATATGCACCTGCAGTACTACTTATACCTAAATCCGAATAAGTGTGCAAAATGCAAAATATGTAGGTACCCCTCTCTCAAATTCTGGAAACCATATTAGGTACCTACGGGAATAAAAGCACTCAAGCCCACAAATTACTCCTATTGGTTTCACTCCATGTGACTGTTGTGGCATCATTATCAAACATTATAGGTATTCTTGCCCTGACTGCGGTTCAGTTTCAGAACCTTATTCTGGCAAATCTGAATTATCGAACATCCTAGAAAATGTATTAAAATGTCATAAATTCGACAGACTGGAACAATAAAATGTACTATTTTTATTTTGCCCGATTTTCAACTCCAATGACTTTCGAACAATCTTCTAACGAAGAAGTTTCTAAAACTGACTGGATGTCAGAATTATTATCGTTCCCTCTGGAAAGTATATAAATTAGCTTTTATCATGCAGCGATTTACATAGGAATTCGTTTTCAAAAAATGCTTCACATGACCCATTTATTTGGCAAAATTATTACTTGTACCTATGACATTTTTAAAGTAAAAATCAAGCGCACAATTTGGTCTAGAATTTAAATTTACTCTTTTTGCACGACCAGGCCATTTTATGCCCTAGGGATTAAACCATTTTACACAAAAGCAAAAAGTAGGTACTTTGTGAATAATAATTATTTATTTTCTAAAATTTATTTGTGGCGCAATGGATTAATAATTATTTATTTATAATTCCTGGAGGAATAATAATAATGAGTATTATTATATGCCAGTCGACATACATAATGTCGCGGTAGAAAATATTTTCTTCGGGTACTCGGAAATATAAATATTTGCTAACGTACTAACATTCAAAACAAGCGAAACACAAATAAGGGAGACTGAGACTAATAAAATGAAAAATGAACCATCTGATATCGATTGAAAGTTCCCCTGACGTGGTTTCCGAGCCCGGTGAGGTACGCCGAAGTAGGGGGAAGTAGGGGAACCACGAGTTCCAGCGAACGCCCGCCCGCCCGCCTCTCCGTACGTCTAATTCCTGCTCGAATGGCCAATTCACGGATCATTTTATTGCCGGGCAATGGGTTCGTAGTTTTCAAATCATAGCCAAACGAACAAACGTATCGACTTGAAAGTAGTCTTAAAATAATGTTATAGAATGCCTCAATCGTCGTTGTGTCTTTCGAATTATTTTTGAGCGGTGGAAATACTCGAAATTCTTAACCGAATATAGTCGAATTTCGGGTATGTTTGGCATTTTTTTTCACAGTGTCGCATTAGTCCTGCACAGTTCGTGATACACAACGACGATTCTTCGTAGTTTTATCTAAGCCACAAAAAAAAAATCAAGTGAAAATATTAAGAAATGCAAGTAGGAGATGTAAACTACGAAACCCTTGAAAATGGGGGGTATCGTAGCGCCTTAACTCCTGAACTGAAAAATTTATGTGAAATTAAAAATAAAGCGTTTTCTAAATTTAGAAAAAAACTAAAAATTCGAGTGACTGGCGACATTACAAAAAACTTAGAAATTATACTCTCTGTGCAATTAGGGAAAACAAAAAAATATTTGCAACGCTTCACAGTGTTAGAGAAGGACAGCCGCATTAGAACTTGGAAGATTTTAGAGTGTTTTAGCGCCAAATTTAAACACGACGTATCAATTCCACCTCAATTAGGAAACCCAGGGCTCATTAACAACTGCTTTACCAGTAACTTGTTTTTTCTTGACAACTGCCTCTGAGGTAAATGAAATCAGTTGAAGCTTGAAATCTAAAGCATGACAGTGTGTCGTCAATCATGCTAAAATACTATAGCCCCTTTCTCGACGCGGTTGTCAATATCATTAACTCTTGTTTCGAAATTAATTATTTTGCTTCATATTGCAAACTAGCCATTGTAAATTCATTGTCTAAGATTTCTAATCCTAGATCATTGTCTGATTTGAGGCCACTCAATATTCTCGCAGTGCTCTCTATAAACTAATGGAACGGGTCATGTATAAACAAATTTTTGAATATGCCTCTGTGTTGGCAGATACCGTGAATACAGCAATCAGTATTGTAGATGAGGGTGATGTTGTCTTACTTGTACTGCTGTGAGTGATCGTCACCAATATGTAAACGTCAACGGGATTTTGTCTGGTTTTGCTGCACTTCCTACCCGAATTCCACAGATACCTACTCCCTACATGGTACACCATAGCGAAAAGTTATAAAATAATACACCAATTTCGTTTATTTACATTTATTCTTTGGATTTTCCGCAGAACATTGGCCTTCTTCACTCGACACGTTCTATCACCGGCATGCATCTATACCCTGCGCAACGCACCCATCGAGAGCATTTAAAGAACTACGTTTTTCGGGTCTTTATTGAAAATTATTGAAAAAATATTAATAAACGCAAAAGTATTTTTTTCATACGCTCATCTGCTATTCCGGACTCGGCTAACGCCTCGTCCGGAAACAGCAATGATTCGTCCTTAAAAACTTCATTTTAGGTACTTGTAACAAAAATAACTATTTTTACAAAATAGGCCAGTCGCCAGGTAGGTATTATAAAATGGCTGATGGCGGGAGCAAAATTCCGGACAAGCTGGAAATAATTTTAGTTTTTTCCATTTGATGTTAAGAAGCACGTATAAAATTTGCACCCCTCAGTGAGCCCGGGTTTGGCTGCCATCTCGAAAAGAGTTGCTAAAAAATTGCTTTTTTCATTATTTGTCAATAACTCGAATCCTATTAACTTTGGAGCAAAGTATGTAGTAACCAAAATTAAAGAATAGTAAAAACCCTATAAAAAAATTTATATGTGGTTTTTCCATACGACTACCCGTGTCTAAGTTATATCGGCTTAAAAAAGTTGAATATATTTATAGGCATTTATTATTTTCTCTATTCTAGACATATTTGTTTTTGTACCAGAGAATCCTACCCGTTGTCTGCGGAATATTTAACTCAAGGTCATGTACGATCGCTGCTCGACTTTTCGAGACAAACAAGCGAGTAAGAAAGCAGCGCGGTAGGAAAAATTGGAGAATAGTGGGAGAGCACTCGAGAGGGTTCGTGCGAAACCCGAAGGCTACTCTTTCGTCAGTACGACTATTAAAATATTTCCATGTTATTTCTTTGCTAGGATCCCCAGACTTATCTTTTTTCCTTGTTGAAACGATCCCTCAAATTCTTCCAGATGCGCTGGATGTCCGAAACTAAAATATTAATAAAAACTTATTCTAGTAAGTACAAACGAAATAAAATACTATTTTTATAAACCTACCAGTTGAATTGAGGCTTTCGGCAATATCTCTCCAATCAATCAGCTCTGGATTGGGGGTGGAAAAATTCGAAGAATGGGTTGATGCCTATTGCTACTTCACAAGATGCAGCTCCCCAAGAATTACTAAAACTTATTTCTTGTAAATGTGCCAAAAGTTGTTATGCATCTTGTAGTTGCCGCAAAGCAGGTTTGCATTGCTCGGTAATATGTGCATGTGCACGTTGCCAGGGCAAATCTTCTTAGAATACTTTGGAGGTTGCAGAATTAGACGAAGAAGACTATTAGGAGAATTTTCCTATCGATAGAGATCCATCAAGAGGATATTCTGCACGTTATGAACCAAATCCGGAATATGATACAGATGTTGAATATATTCAGGATTATATTGAACAACCGGTAACATCAAAAAAGCGAAGAAACTCTGACGAGCCTTCCACCTCAAAAGAAACTTAAGTTGGTGACATAGGGGATTAGGCCTATTGGGGAGACCACTAAAAAAACGCGCCGGATACTTTACCTCAAGGCAGCACCCCGATGAGAGATATTGCCATTAAACTTGATTTTCCACCAGTCGCGCAACAATACAATTTTAGCCACCTTTCAGTCATAGTGAAAATTTCCTTTACGTTTCTATGGAAACTTCAAGATGGCCGCAGCAGGTCTAATTTTCATTGTTATGCCAACCAGGAGAAAACTAAGTTTGTAGACCTTATCTCCCGGGGGTGCCGCTCAAGGTGGTGTGGAAACAAGTACAGTTGACCCCGGCTAATCGAACACGTATATTATATCGAACTTTAGTTTTGTTCCCTTAAAATTCGATACTTCGAGTAGTCGCACGGAATAAACACCAAAACATTTTTATGGAGTTTTTACTCTTCTTCAATTTTGGTAACTACATATTTTGCCCTAAAGTTGATAGAAATCGAGTTATTCACAAATACTGGAAAAAATGCATTTTTAGCCTAGATGGCGGCCAAATCCGGACTTTGACGGGGGTGCAAATTTAATACTTGCTTTATAACACCAAATCAAGCAAAATAAAATTTATTCCAGCGTGTCCGGATTTGCTCCCGCTATCAGTGCACCTGCCGACTGGCCTAAAAGGTCAACTTACGATTTAAATTATTTAAATTTTCTTAACACAGTCACTGTCTAAGATGATGCATTTTTGGGGCGTTTCCGTTTTCGGTTCTGACACACCAACATTTTGAGTGGCCCTGTTGACCGTTCAATAGTTTTGAAGTAACTGCATGGCATACTTGACTACAGATACCCTTAAAATTTATATTTTGCTCAAATTCGTTACCTTCTAGAATGGAATGTCTTGCGTGTATTTTTTTTATATTTGGTATACACTGTGTCCCGGATAAGAATGAAGAGCATGGGGATATTGCAAACGGTGAGATATAGGGCAACGGTTAAATGGGGAAAAAGTTGCGCAATTTCGAGGTCAATAAAATGGCATAAACAGATTTCTAATATCTTTTTTCGTTTTTGAGTTATTTTGAAAAAAGTAAAATTTTGCGTTTTCGATTTTATTTTTTTCTGAAGTTGTTATCACAGATAGAAAAAAAGAAAAACACTTTCTTATGGCACTTTTTAACGGGCTTTAAGATGGAGTTTTTAGATTTGTTCTACAACGTTTCGTTTTTGAGAAACCATCTTCAACTTAATTTTTTTAAATACGGACCTGGATTTTTTTTTGCAGATTTTTAAAGCACTTTTCATTGCAAATACCATGATGTATGACACGAAATATTTTTAAATTGTTTTGAGACAATTATTCTGAAAATTCCCTTTTTTCCATTCATTTTTCTCTAATGCGGCCCTGTATTTAATAATAAGAAGTCTAAATATTAATCAGTATTGTCAACAATTTAACTTACAACTTATCTTTCGATTATTGGAGAACCAAAAAAAGGACGGCAAAGACTAATAACAGTCACATGCGATAATAAAAAATAAATAAAAAACCCACCTACGAGTAGAAGGCTTTGAAACAACGAAACCAACCCCTTGTCATTTGTCATAACTCCCACTGTATCATTTAGTTAACAATTTGTATCATTAGAAATGGAGGGTGCTTTTTCAAATGGGGACAAATTTAACATGTCAGCATGTTATATCTTGCGTCACAGAAATAGTGTAGAGGCCGAACGAATGTATTGTTGCAATTAATAAATAGCAAAAGTTATTGATTTCGTTGGCTTAAAGCTTTCTTCTGACAATTAGAAAAAGCTAAGAATTTACTCCGAAACACAATGCGACACTGTTTGCTGTACAACAACAGAGGAAAACACTTACCAGACAGGGCCGTATTTAAAAATATTAAGTTTTCGAAGTAAAAATAAACTGTAAATAAATTGTTGTCAATACTGATTAATAATTAGACTTCTTATTATTAAATACAGGGCCGCAATAGAAAAAAATGAATGAAAAAAAAGGAATAATCAGTATAATTGTCTCAAAACATTTTAAAAATATTTCGTGTCATACATCATGGTATTTGCAATGAAAAGTGCTTTCAAAATATGCAAAAAAAAATCCAGGTCCGTATTTAAAAAAATAAAGTTGAAGATGGTTTCTCAAAAACGAAACGTTGTAGAACAAATCTAAAAACGCCATCTTAAAGCCCGTTAAAAAGTGCCATAAGAAAGTGTTTTTCTTTTTTTTCTATCTGTCATAACAACTTCAGAAAAAAATAAAATCGAAAACGCAAAATTTTACTTTTTTCAAAATAACTCAAAAACGAAAAAAGATATTAGAAATCTGTTTATGCCATTTTATTGACCTCGAAATTGCGCAACTTTTTCCCCATTTAACTGTTGCTCTATCTCTCACCGTTTGCAATATCCTCATGCTGTTCATTCTTATCCGGGACACAGTGTATATTGATGACAATTTCTGTGCCCACCTTTGCATGGTATTTCGGCTGTGGTTGCTCGAAATCTAGTAGGCCCAGAAATTTTCTGACACCGGAATAGAGTTGGCCACGACGAAGAACCTAAAACTATCAAGTTTCATTAAATTCGGGTAACCGATGCGGAAGATACAAAGTTTTAAAAAAAGCTGATTTTTTTCATTTTTTGAGTAGGTATAAATCACTCAATCATCGTAACCGACCCTGAATTGGTACTTTCACAACGATAGTAAGATCGAAAGAAGTAATTATTTAAGAGCATTTAAACAAAAAAAGTTCAAACGAACATCTCCAAAAACAAAGATTTTATTGATTTGTGTATGTATGAAAGTAGTCACCCTGTATACATAATATAATAATACTATACTAAAATCGAGCAACTCTTACGCCTGGCGTAAACAAGAGCACGGGCGTTGAAATATCTGCCATAGACGCACGGAGGTACGACCTTTATTTAATTTTAGTCTTACAATTGTGTACATCAAAATATTTCAGACAAGAATTATTGGCTTAATTAAAATGGTTCAAAACATCGATAAAATTATTTGTGGCAGTGTCTAAATAGCTGAAAACAACAAGATAAAACCGAATATCTACACTTTTGCGATCGAGCACGTCCTTGTTGCCGAGTAGGGTGAAATTTTATAGCCTACCGACCAATCGCGGATCGTCATTGAACACGTGGTTTTATTTACGCCGGGCGTACGGATTGCTCGACTTTACTATAGGTATACCATATTATAAAATCCGTATGCGCCACACCAGCGGCGGGGCAAGGGCGCGGGCGGGCGTCCCCCGTCCCCCGCGGCAGTCTATTAATTATTATTCTATCAGGGCCGGCCGGGGGGCGCAGGGGACGCCCGGTAATCTGGGGTCTCCCGTTTTCGCGCTGCAAAGCCGCTTAGGCCCGCGCCCCGCGTATGGAGATCGCGTTGCGCCCCGCCGTGCAGGGCCGGGCCCGCCCGGGCGCCCGGTGGCCTAATCCGTTAATAGAGCCGGCGTCGCCGCCGTCCGGCGGCGTCATTTCACGCCGGCCGCCCCCATTAATAAGGGCGCCAGGGGGTGATTTAGCTCTGCGAAAAGAGCAATTACGACGGATTAACCATTAATGGTAATACGACGGTACCTATAATGCCTGAGTCGGAGTCGTAATATCGAGGCAAGGCCTCGTAATTATTAAAATACGCTAAGGCGTATTACATGTGACATATTGTATAGGAAGATAAATGGGTGGATTGATACTTATAAGCCCATAATGATGGTGTAATGTGTATGTGTTTGGTTCAGCAAAAAAACTTGTGTAACGAAAATCGTTAGATCCATTTCCGACTTTTTAATCGTTGGCTCTGGAAAACCATCACCGCGGCAAATCTGACATAAATTTAAAATTTAAATCTACCGTCAATTCTTGTGTGTTCCATAAGTATTATTATTCTGGAAAAGGTCTAATCCGTAAAAATACTCACTACAAATAAATACTAGTAAATAGTTATATTTGTGTAACAGGGCACTGAAGTGCAATTTTACAAGCTTTTATTTAACTTGCAACGTATGTATGATTGTATGTATGTTTAGGTTAAATCTTGCAAGCTGAATTAGAACCACTTCCTGACATCCGATTGAGCTGAAATTTTGCATACACCTTTAGATCCGGTGACAATACAATATACAATACTCAATATTGTAATGCTTTCAACCCCCCTTAATATGGGTGTCAATAGAAAGGGCTTGAAGAGTAGAAAATGATAGAGTTAGTG
The DNA here is from genome assembly GCA_963920635.1 of Pseudeuparius sepicola. Lineage (NCBI taxonomy): Eukaryota > Metazoa > Arthropoda > Insecta > Coleoptera > Anthribidae > Pseudeuparius > Pseudeuparius sepicola. The sequence goes on along the minus strand of OY987299.1, from coordinate 42,466,397 downwards.
ACATCACACTAAATTCAATATGACCGTCGCTCCAAGATGGCGAATGATGGATTTTTTTGTCAACCCCCTTAATATGGGTATCAAATAATGAAAGAGCTTGAAGAGTAGAAAACGATAAAGTTAGTGACATCACACTAAATTCAATATGGCCGCCGCTCCAACACGGCGGATTACATTTTCTTTTCCCTTAATATTTGCATTAAATGAAAGGGCTTGAAGAGTAGAACTAAAAAGTTGAAAATAAAATTAATAGAAAAAAAATATTTCTAAAAACAAGCTTTTATTTAAATGCTCTGAAAAGAGGAAAATAAACTTTACAATAAATCAAACCAAGGCAAACCCATAATTTTGTTACATTATACAACTGTATATGATATAAAAGCTTGTCGCGAGAATGTATATATCTTGAAAGTAATTTTAAGTAGAAAATGTATTTTTATATAAAAGAAATTTACACCCGAAAATCTCGTGACAAGCTTTTATATCATATTATACAATTGTATAATGTAACAAAATTACGGGTTTGCCTTGGTTTGATTTATTATAAAGTTTATTTTCTTCTTTTTAGAGCATTTAAATTTAAATAAAAGCTTGTTTTTAAAAATATTTATTTTATAGCACATGTAGAATTTAGTTAGCAAATAAACCACATGAGTTACAGAACTTGAGTGCCGAGTAGGTAGTTATTTGTGTGTCGCGATAGATTATGGCTTAGATTTGTAAAAGATCTAGTATGTGCCTTCAATACCTTTGTGAAAGATCTATAGTTAACAAAAAAAATAAAGATTTTGAATACCGGCCCACAAGTAAAAATTGTATCTATATATAGATGTACGTCTTAAGTGGAACAGCCTGTACAGTGTCCTCCAAAAAGTTCGCACCATGGGGGGAAATTTTTAATTAACGTTTTATTTTGAAATTTAATTTTGGGGTCACCTTTTGCTTGAAAAAATATGAAAAATGACGCGCTCAAACGTGGTCATGTGACTTTCGTTATATGTCAAAAATGACATTTAAAAAATATATCGCCAAAAATGGGTTTATTTGTTAAAATGTCAAAAAGTTTTACTTGTAAAAGTTGTTTTCTTGAAATCGGCATTAAAATGTCTCAAAATCGTCATTAAAAGCACAGAAATCGTACAATAATGTAGCCCATTATTGTACGATTTTTTCAATAAGTAGGCCTTGGCGAGATGTAAACATCAAACGTCAGACGCGGAGAAATCGCCCGTCAAAACTGACCAAATATTAAAAACTCGGCCGATAAAGGCTCATTTAACTTTTCGTACACATTGCGAAGTTGTTTCCTATAGAAGCGCAATCCTTCAGTATACATAATTTAGTAAATTTGAATATCAATAGATTTGTTGTGTAGGCTGCACAAGAAGCAGCAGTTTGGTTTTTCTGTCAGAAGGTGCCGTACATCATTATACTTGTCCTAGGTAGAGCGATCGGTAAAGTCAAACAACGCCGCGCGTAGTCGGTTCGTGGACGGGTGATCCCTTATTATTATTTTCTTGCCTAATAAAACATTTTTTTTGCCAATTTTTAATATTTGGAGAGAATATAAGCTGTCAAATAAAAACAACTGTCAAATAAAAACGATTGCTTCCATCCTCTCCATGGCCTACTCATCAATATCGATTAATGTGAAATTAAACTTAAAGGTAATAATTATTTGTTCCATAAAAGTCAAGAATTTTGCTTAGATACGTAAAATAGTTTAATGATATTTTAATTTAGGTATTATTATTTTGGCATCAATTTAGAACTGGGAAACGTAATGCGTAACTAAATTTATACCCCAAATGCTAGACGGTTGCAACAAACAACAGAATTTTAAAGCGTAAATATCATTTTCTTTTAAAAAATACCTATTCTTATCGGTAATTAGTAATAAAAAATTGATAGAATGATAAAGCTAGTGATATAATAGTATATTACATAGCGAGAGTTGTAAACAGCTTATTACGTACGAGTGGAAAAGTCGCGCACGAGCCGCGCAGCGACGAGTGCTGTAATTCCACGAGTATGTACCTAATAAGCTTACAACTCGAGTTTTGTATTATAATTTTTCTTCGACGAAAGAAAAACTATTATAATAGATTTAAAATTTTCCCCCCTATATGGTGCGAACTTTTTGGAGGACACTATATAACGCTATTTGGCAATCTTGATTAGGTGTAACGTTAACATTACTTATCTTCATTGCAGGAAGTAAGGCATCGGTTTAAAGTTAAGGCAATGTCTAGACTTTTGTTAGGGCGGTTTAAAAATCAATTTAAAAGATTGGCATGATTGGAAAAGCAACAGGTGGAGTCCAGAAATTCATCGGCATATTTGCAGCTTCATAGCCAGCACGTAACTCGCCACGCCAATTTCGCCACAAATGCGTCGTAACTTTATTTCCGAACAACTATATACAGAGTGTCTCACATAAGAGTGAAACAACCCTATAACTTCTTTAATTTTTAACCGACCAGAACGAAATTTTTATCAAAGGTAGATGGCATTGTTTCCTATTTATTTTCAAAAAATTAGTTGCCTACTCCAAAGTCGAAGCCACTTGCGATGCCACAATCGAGGCTAAAAATCCGAAAGTCATACCTATTAGGCATTTTTTTTTCAAAAAAATTTACTAGAAAAAGTTGTTCAAAATCGATTCAGAACTCTAAATCCAAAATTTTGTCAAAATCAAAAAATATTAATTTAAAAAAATTAAATTCCAAAAACGGCAATTTAATAATTTTCTGCGTTTAGAAAAGTGTCCCATGGAAGTTTTGAAGGCAAGTTGTTCTCATAAAGTAATTATTTTAAAATAAAAGCTACAAAACAAATTTTAAAAATTTAAATTTAAAATTTTTACTTTAATTTTAATTATTTAATATTTTTTGATTTTGACAAAATTTTGTACTTAGGGTTCCGAATCGATTCTGAACAACTTTTTCTAGTAAATTTTTTTGAAAAAAAAAATGCCTAATATAACTTTCGGATTTTTAGCCTCGTTTGTGGCATCGCAGGTGGCTTTGACTTTGGAGAAGGCAACTAATTTTTTGGAAATAAGTAGGCAACAATGCCATCTACCTTTGGTAAAAATTTCATTCTGGTCGGTTAAAATTGAAAGAAGTTATAGGGTTGTTTCACTCTTAAGTGAGACACTCTGTAGATGACGAAAGATAAAGATATTAGTTTAGTCTTCTAAGATTTTTATATTTTTTTATTTTTATGGTAATGAAATTATAGGTTTCTCCATATCAACCACATTTTAAATAAAAGTCAAGCTTTTTATCAAGTTTTCCTTCTTGTTCAGTCTAACCGTGGGTATACTGTATACTCAACTCATACATCTTCCTTCCCCTTTGAAGTGGAAATAAAAACTTTCCGCTATCTAGACCAGGAATTACCACACTTCAGCTGGCGCTGAGCGCAGGTACTTATAAAAATAAAACAATTTTCTAATTTATTATCGCCCTTCAAGAAAGTCTGAGGATTGCATAAGCCTACCACATCACACGCTCCTCGGGAGTCATCCCGAGATTGGACTGATTTCATTATCGAGAGAGCTCATCATATTTTAAAGGGGGGAGTGTAATTTCATTTGGCCCATAAAATTTAAGTCTCCTTAAATCTGCGATACGGAGTCGGAGGGGTATATGCGGCTCCGTCGCCCCGGAATATAGTTCACAGACTGCCGCCATTAAATATGAGCTCAGTGAAATGTGAAACAGTCCGGGGTTTTGCATCTCCGAGCATAAACCGTCGACAAAACAACTGAGATCCTCTTTATATGGGCGGGGGCACAGCCGCAGCCGCCTTGCACCTTATTCGATAATGCTCTTTATAGTGTGTATCTCACCGAAAGGCGGCGGAATATTACACATAATATGATAAAAATATATAAGGAGAAAGCAAAATGGGATTCAAGCTATTCCTTAGATTTTACTTCTTTACGACGTACTGAAGCTTCAGTAGACAGCCTGCCATGATGTGATTAAAGGTAGTAAGCTGTTTAAATCTGGCACAGCTTGTATGATTTTTTTCTTAATTACCTAACTCTTAAAAAAATTGCTCTGTGCAGAAGTAGGTAAAAATATAAGTAGAAATGAGAATCCACGTTTGAGATAAAGTTACTACTTAGCACTGGCTTTTTTATATACAGTAAACTGGGTTGTTAATAATAATAATAATAATAATCTGCGTAATTATTTCTACAGGCAGGCCAACAGCTCCACACTACATAGGGCTATATGCGGAGCAGACGTCTCAACACCGCTACGTCTGACGGAACACGAGCGTCAAAATCACCACCGAACCGACAACGATAAACTACAGAGGTGGTTGGGGAAGCCGCTGCACGGGAGGCATCCTAATGAGGTTAACCAGGAACATGTCGACAAGTTAGCGTCGAACTATTGGCTGACCTCGGGACGAATGTTCCCCGAGACTGAAGGCTTCCTACTGACCATACAAGATCAGGTTATACCAACTCGCAACTACCTAAAATTCATTGTAGGAGATGCATCGGTAGTGGATGACAGATGCAGATACGGGTGCCCAACTTCAGAAACAATCCAGCACATAACAGGAGGATGTCAGATGTTCGCATCAACGGAATATAAGGAACGACACGATTCGGTTGCCAAGATCTTGCACCAGGAACTGGCGGAAAAGCTGCTGCTTGTGCAGGCAGAGAGGGTCCCATATTACAACTACACACCTGAGCCTGTTCTTGAGAACAGCAACTACAAGATGTACTGGGATCGTACAGTTCTGACAGATCAACGAGTTGCCCATAACAGACCGGACCTTATAATAGTTGATAAAATTTCTAGGCAGACAACTCTGATTGATGTGGCCATCCCGAACAACAACAACCTGCGTGTGAAACAAGTCGAGAAGATCGCGAAGTACAGAGATTTAGAAGAACGAATTAGAAGGCAATGGGAAATGGAGAACGTCCAGACGATTCCAATCATCATGTCAACAACTGGTGTTATACCAAAAAGTTTGCTGAGGAACATCAAGGAGCTGGGTCTAACTGATAGTCTTTACAGGTCCATGCAGAAAGCGGTACTACTTGCGACAGCCCGAACCGTCAGGAAATTCATGGGGAGTGCAGGAACGTCCAACAACATCAATGTCACCTAAGGCCCGATTACATGGCAAGGGTCTCGTCCGAGCCAGATCCTTTTGGTATCCGGGATACCCGGGATCTGAGTGAATGTTCCCCGTAGAGGGAGTGCGAATGCCTTTTGGCTAAGTCGAGATAATAATAATAATAATAATAATAATAATAATAACGAAACCTCTACATGGCTTATGTGGACTACAAAAAAGCATTTGATTCCGTACCTCACGACTGGCTAACAGGTATCTTAAAGCTGTATAAAATAGATCATCATACAGTTTCCTTTTTAGAACACGTTATGACAACCTGGCGCACTAAGATACAACTCAGAACCGCAAGCAGCAACATCGAGACCGACACAATCAACATCCGAAGAGGGATTTTCCAAGGAGATTCACTCAGTCCACTGTGGTTCTGCATGGCGATGAACCCTCTATCACATCGGTTGAACTCTACAAAATATGGCTTCGCTATCAAAAGCAACAACGCAGAAGCGATCAAGTTGAATCACCTATTATATATGGATGATTTAAAACTGATCGCCGCAACCAAAAACCAACTAACGCAAATGCTTAAAATTGTAGAGGAGTTCTCCAGGGACATCGGAATGCAGTTTGGACTGGACAAGTGCCGCACCCTTAACATCGTCCGGGGAAGGCTCGAACAGGGCGCACACGAGATGCAGGATGGCCAGGAGATCGAAGCAATGAGCATGGGAGATACATACAAGTATCTCGGGATGAAACAAGCTCAAAGGATAGACCATCGAACAATGAAGATCGATTTAACGAATGAATTCATCAAGAGAGTAAGACAAGTAGTGCGAACTGATCTTAACAGCAGGAATTTGTTTAAGGCCTTGAACACGTATGCGTGCTCTGTACTCAGCTATTCGTTCGGAATAGTGAATTGGACTAACACGGACATCAACAACCTGCAACGAAAAGTTAGGACACTACTGACAAAAGCTCAAAAACATCATCCCCGTAGCGCCGTAGAAAGAACAACTCTGCCACGTCAACTAGGAGGAAGAGGATTGGCAGATCTCAGCAAGCAATTGGACCAGCAAATATTAAATCTGCGTAATTATTTCTACAGGCAGGCCAACAGCTCCACACTACTTAGGGCTATATGCGGAGCAGACGTCTCAACACCGCTACGTCTGACGGAACACGAGCGTCAAAATCACCACCGAACCGACAACGATAAACTACAGAGGTGGTTGGGGAAGCCGCTGCACGGGAGGCATCCTAATGAGGTCAACCAGGAACATGTCGACAAGTTAGCGTCGAACTATTGGCTGACCTCGGGACGAATGTTCCCCGAGACGGAAGGCTTCCTACTGGCCATACAAGATCAGGTTATACCAACTCGCAACTACCTAAAATTCATTGTAGGAGATGCATCGGTAGTGGATGACAGATGCAGATACGGGTGCCCAACTTCAGAAACAATCCAGCACATAACAGGAGGATGTCAGATGTTCGCATCAACGGAATATAAGGAACGACACGATTCGGTTGCCAAGATCTTGCACCAGGAACTGGCGGAAAACTTCTGCTTGTGCAGGCAGAGAGGATCCCATATTACAGCTACACACCGGAGCCTGTTCTTGAGAACAGCAACTACAAGATGTACTGGGATCGTACAGTTCTGACAGATCAACGAGTTGCCCATAACAGACCGGACCTTATAATAGTTGATAAAATTTCTAGGAAGACAACTCTGATTGATGTGGCCATCCCGAACAACAACAACCTGCGTGTAAAGCAAGTCGAGAAGATCGCGAAGTACAGAGACTTAGAAGAACGAATTAGAAGGCAATGGGAAATGGGCAACGTTCAGACGATTCCAATCATCGTGTCAACAACTGGTGTCATACCAAAAAGTTTGCTGAGAAACATCAAAGAGCTGGGTCTAACTGATAATCTTTACAGGTCCACGCAGAAAGCGGTACTACTTGCGACAGCCCGAACCGTCAGGAAATTCATGGGGAGTGCAGGAACGTCCAACAACATCAATGTCACCTAAGGCCCGATAACATGGCAAGGGTCTCGTCCGAGCCAGATCCTTATGGTATCCGGGATACCCGGGATCTGAGTGAATGTTCCCCGTAGAGGGAGTGCGAATGCCTTTTGGCTAAGTCGATATAATAATAATAAATTCACAACCGCTGAGGTCTCCGATGTCATCAAGAATTCCCACAACTGGAAGGCACCAGGTCCAGATCATCTCCAAAATTATTGGATTAAGAAGTTGTGGTGCACGCATGAACAGATAACTACCTTAATTAATGAAGTCTTGCTCGATCCTCTGAAAATGCCATTGTTTCTTACACAGGGTGCAACCTACCTGTTACCAAAAGACCAGCGGAATACGGATAACCCTGCCAAGTACCGCCCAATAACCTGCTTGCCTACGCTGTACAAGATAATCACATCTTGCCTTACGCAGCGAATATATGCTCACTGCGAGCGGAACAACATCATTGCAATGCAGCAGAAGGGCTGCTCGAAGGGCGCAATGGGATGCAAAGAGCAACTCATCATAGACTCTGTTATCTGCAACCAGGCTCATTCCAAGCAACGAAACCTCCACATGGCTTATGTGGACTACAAAAAAGCATTTGATTCCGTACCTCACGACTGGCTCACAGGTATCTTAAAGCTGTATAAAATAGATCATCATACAGTTTCCTTTTTAGAACACGTTATGACAACCTGGCGCACTAAGATACAACTCAGAACCGCAGACAGTAACATCGAGACCGACACAATCAACATCCGAAGAGGGATTTTCCAAGGAGATTCACTCAGCCCACTGTGGTTCTGCATGGCGATGAACCCTCTATCACATCGGTTGAACTCTACAAAATACGGCTTCGCTATCAAAAGCAACAACGCAGAAGCGATCAAGTTGAATCACCTATTATATATGGATGATTTAAAACTGATCGCCGCAACCAAAAACCAACTAACGCAAATGCTTAAAATTGTAGAGGAGTTCTCCAGGGACATCGGAATGCTGTTTGGACTGGACAAGTGCCGCACCCTTAATATCATCCGGGGAAAGCTCGAACAAAGCGCACGCGAGATGCAGGACGGCCAGGAGATCGAAGCAATGAGCAAGGGAGATACATACAAGTATCTCGGGATGAAACAAGCTCAAAGGATAGACCATCGAACAATGAAGACTGATTTAACGAATGAATTCATCAAGAGAGTAAGACAAGTAGTGCGAACTGATCTTAACAGCAGGAATTTGTTTAAGGCCCTGAACACGTATGCGTGCTCTGTACTCAGCTATTCGTTCGGAATAGTGAATTGGACCAACACGGACATCAACAACCTGCAACGAAAAGTTAGGACACTACTGACAAAAGCTCAAAAACATCATCCCCGTAGCGCCGTAGAAAGAACAACTCTGCCACGTCAACTAGGAGGAAGAGGATTGGCAGATCTCAGCAAGCAATTGGACCAACAAATATTAAATCTGCGTAATTATTTCTACAGGCAGGCCAACAGCTCCACACTACTTAGGGCTATATGCGGAGCAGACGTCTCAACACCGCTACGTCTGACGGAACACGAGCGTCAAAATCACCACCGAACCGACAACGATAAACTACAGAGGTGGTTGGGGAAGCCGCTGCACGGGAGGCATCCTAATGCGGTTAACCAGGAACATGTCGACAAGTTAGCGTCGAACTATTGGCTGACCTCGGGACGAATGTTCCCCGAGACGGAAGGCTTCCTACTGGCCATACAAGATCAGGTTATACCAACTCGCAACTACCTAAAATTCATTGTAGGAGATGCATCGGTAGTGGATGACAGATGCAGATATGGGTGCCCAACTTCAGAAACAATCCAGCACATAACAGGAGGATGTCAGATGTTCGCATCAACGGAATATAAGGAACGACACGATTCGGTTGCCAAGATCTTGCACCAGGAACTGGCGGAAAAGCTGCTGCTTGTGCAGGCAGAGAGGGTCCCATATTACAACTACACACCTGAGCCTGTTCTTGAGAACAGCAACTACAAGATGTACTGGGATCGTACAGTTCTGACAGATCAACGAGTTGCCCATAACAGACCGGACCTTATAATAGTTGATAAAATTTCTAGGCAGACAACTCTGATTGATGTGGCCATCCCGAACAACAACAACCTGCGTGTGAAGCAAGTCGAGAAGATCGCGAAGTACAGAGATTTAGAAGAACGAATTAGAAGGCAATGGGAAATGGAGAACGTCCAGACGATTCCAATCATCATGTCAACAACTGGTGTTATACCAAAAAGTTTGCTGAGAAACATCAAGGAGCTGGGTCTAACTGATAGTCTTTACAGGTCCATGCAGAAAGCGGTACTACTTGCGACAGCCCGAACCGTCAGGAAATTCATGGGGAGTACAGGAACGTCCAACAACATCAATGTCACCTAAGGCCCGATAACATGGCAAGGGTCTCGTCCGAGCCAGATCCTTTTTTTATCCGGGATACCCGGGATCTGAGTGAATGTTCCCCGTAGAGGGAGTGCGAATGCCTTTTGGCTAAGTCGAGATAATAATAATAATAAAATGTCTTTTATCTATTAGATACATAGGCAAAGTCTAGCTACAGTAGCCACTTAAACTTAACCTATAGCTAAAATACAAAGTACTATTTATTTAGAATCAATAGAGTGTTACGTGTGTAGTTTAAAGTTAAGGTAGCGTACGAGAGTAATCTAACTATATTCAAGACTCACGGTTGATTTTGATTTTTCAGGAGTTGCTCTTTCATATAACATTTGAATAATGTATTTGGAGTAGATAGTAATTATTGGTTTTTCTGCTCCTTATTGAGAGTATTAAACAAGTTATATAAGTAAACGATTTCCGAAACATAGCTGTCTTATGTATAATGGCATAGTGAGCACATAGTGTCTCAAATTTAAGTCCCTGCCGGAAAATCAATTTATCTCTTAAATATAAAGGTAGGGATGTATTTACGACGAGTTTTAAACAAGACCTCGTATCCAAAAAGAAATATTTAAATTTTGATATAATATGCGTTTTGAGTTTGAAATGATGCACCAACTTTTATCTGGAATAAAATTTTATGAGAAATTAATAATAAGAAAGTTTTCCATTTGTGTCCAACTTTCTGCCCGTCACTGTATGAATGAAGACACTGACTAATCTTATTGTTGACATTGAAGAAGTTTACATTCATATCACCAAGAATAATAATGTTATCAAATGAAAGAGTAAGCCGCGACATTACATTATCTAGAAAATCGACTAGATGGTCCACACTTTCTTTATAGGTGGACGGTATATAACCCCAACTAGTTGTTGGGCTTTTAAAAGATTTTCTTATTGAACTAACTTTTTTATTATAATTGTTTTATTATACCTGCTTTCCGCCTTCAATTGCAAGTACCTACTGTTGATTGCTGTTTCCACTATTAGGGGAGGGCAGTTGAAAATTTAGTGTAGGTGGTAAAATCAATAACCAGGTTAATATTTTGTTTGCCAAACTTCATTAATTATTAAAGTTTGAACGAAAAATTCATTAAACATTTATTGTATGCGAGTACCCAAGTTATGACACGAGACGAGACCGGGTGCCTTCAAGTCCACGAGCATGCAATATCTATACATTTCTCAACGAGTTGTATAGGTACACTATATACTTTGTGCTTGGATATTTGAAAAAATATAAATAAAAAATTTGCACGCATACTAGTGCGCAATGCAATGTTAAATTGCGTCTTTCTCTGGCAAAGCCACCCATTCTAAAACTGTCAGCTATGAGAAAATAGCCAATAGTGTGGGTAGGTCGTGCACGGAAGGATATTCGGATATTAAGATAAAAACATGTATTAAATGGCAGATCAAAGTTTTCTCCTTCAACAAAGTAATGTCAAAGATATTGCTATCTTTGTTGGGACATGTCCTGACATGCTGCAGGCACAATGATCCCAGCCAGCCCATTACCGGTTTCATCATCAGATGGACGTACGCAAAATCCTGCTAAAGATAGAACCAACAGAACAACTACTCCGAGGGCTAATGCCCCTACCGGCGTTAAACTACAGCATTGGTTCTCAATTTTCGTTGGGAATAAACATTGCCGGTCAAAGTTATATCCTTCACCTACGTCCATCTGATGATTCCCAAAGAGAATGAAACCGGTAATAGGCTGGCTGGGATCATTGTGCCTGCAGCATGTCAGGACGTATCCCAACAAAGATAGCAATATTAAGTTGGTGAAGGAGAAAACTTTGATCTGCAATGTTTATTCCCAACGAAAATTGAAAACCAATGGTGTAGTTCAATGCCGCTAGGGGCATTAGCCCTCGGAGTAGTTGTTTCTGTTGGTTCTATCTTTTGAATGTATTAAATTGTTGTAGGTATAGGTGGTATGTGATTAAGAACTAAGCAAACGAATTTTTTTCAATCGTACTTCCTTACATTTAGAAAAACTTCAAAAATGTCCTTTGGAGACCTCTACTTTACTTTAAATTTGTATGGAATAAAAAGGTAAATAGCTCTTGTTTTATTTTATAAAGTTATAAACCAAGGCTCAGTATGAATAGAATTCAGCTAAACAAAAAATTTGTTGTAATGTGGAATATTTCATAGTAAAACAGAATCATATTTGTTTACAAAGATATTGCAAAAAATATAGGAACATTCAAAACAATCAAATATTATTGTTAAAATATTATAAATTAAAAAAATCAAAGCAACAACATTCTAAACTAATGCAATTGGTTCTACTTACTTAACTTATGCAATAATAGATATTAGTGCGGCATCAGTTTAGCTAGGATATTTCAACATATTGTGCACTTTTTGATGAAAGCACGAAATTTAGAACAGAACAAATTTGGATGTGGAGCCATCGGCCAACTGGCCCCTGGCGGCCGTGGTGGCTATTTTCCAAAATGGCCGCCAGTGGAGACCCGAAAGACAATTGAAATTAGATAAAGTTTGCTGCTGCAGGCTGCAGGTCTTAGTGAATATTTATTGAATGTTTTCAATGAAAACATGCCTTTTTGTAAGTTATACAGTGTGTCCCCGAATTGTTTGGACGACTCTTGTAAATGATAAAAAGTTTGACCTTTTGTGATTCAGGTCTGCTTGGTTTGAAACAAATTTGTGACGTAATTTTACTTTCGAAAATCAAGTATGCCTTGGAAATTTTGCAAAAAGAATTTTTTTACATGAGTACCTATACCTACGCAGTTTTTCATCACGAACAAGTTTTCTTATTAACATTTTGACGTGAAAACTACAGAAAAGGGACTTTCTAAAAAAGTGTAAAAAGGTCAAAAATCGAGGTAGGCGTAGACTTTTGAAATTTTGCAAACCTACTCTGTTTTTCATTCAAAACAAGTTTCCTTATTATTAAAAAAAACCTACAAAAAGAGAACTTTAGTAAAAATAGTATATTTCATTACGAGTCTGGAAATGAAGATTTTTCCGTGCGCGCGTGACAAATTCCCGTGTGAGGCGCAGCCGAACACGGGAAGTCATGCAAGCACGGAAAAATCTATTTCTGGACGTGTAATGAACGATATTTTTTATTATACTTCTTTGAAAACGGAAGCTTAAAACATTTTATCGGCATATTATAATAAAGTTAATTGACAAAAAATAAACAATATGCAGACAATATAGTGTTTGGTATGTATGATGCGTTTCCATGGTTACTCTTAAATTATTTCAAAGGTGCTTTGTTGTAAATTAGTTATTGTCACATAAGGTGAATAAAACGTCAAAAATATTACAGAAATGTATCTAAATATTGAAACACTTACGAATTCAAATACAAAATAGGTACATGTTAAATATCAGAGAGCATATAGAGTTTCTTAAATTTAGTTTACTTTGCTGTATATTTCTATTTTAAAGCCATATATTCGGTATTTTTATTTAGCGTACGGAAAGTTTTTCCATGCGCTGTTTCCGAAAAACCCCATCTTTCATTATTGCTAAAACAGATGAAAATAAGTTGTTTTCAAAGAAGTATAATAAAAAATTCTTTTCACAAAATTTCCAAGGCATACTTATAATTTTTCGAAAGTAAAATTATGTCACAATTTAGTTTAAAATCAAGCCCTGCTAAACTCCAAAAGGTCATTGAACTCGAAAATTGTTTGCTATTTATATAGGTAATTGAAAATGGCCGCTATGGCTCCACATCCAAAATTGTTCATATTACATCGGTCTACCTCTGTGCCAAATTTGGTGTTTTTATCAAAAAGTGCACAATAGGTTAGCTAATCCGCTGTATTATATTGCGTATTCCATATTATACAAACTGCAGTAAATATCAGGTTTTCTTCATATTTCCTTGGTTACTGCACAGTTAAATACTGAAGGAATCTCCCTGAAAAGTAATAAGAAAAGACCACTCATTGCTTTGTTTTTATGTGAAATAATAAAAGTAGAAAATATTATTTTAGATTTTGTGGACGAAACTTGCTAGATATGCTTTGTTAAAATTTTTCATAATATCCAAAACTTTCTGTAATAGATTTTTTTCCATTAATCTACGCGCTTTTAGTTACATGGTTTTTCTATAATGATATAATGATGCGAAAATTTAATACGATTCACTCTCGGATTTAGTAAATACCTACTTACAGGACTTACCTCCTTGAATGCAAGAACTTTTGGTGCCACTCTAATATGAGGTCTACCTGGGCTACCGGGTCTACCCCTTACATTTGCCGCTCTAATATGAGGTCTACCTGGGCTACCGGGTCTACCCCTTATATTTGCCGCTCTAATATGAGGTATACCTGGGCTACCAGAAGGATTAGGTATTAGGCATAATTGTGGCCGCAACAAGATAAATAAAGCAACAAAATATACCTAAACATATTATCCAAATATTTTATTTTATTAATAGTACAAAAAAGAAATAAAAAAATACTCAGGTGTATGGGATTTAAATCTTTTATTTGTACAGAAAATACGTATATATATATAAACACTTCGAATATCATGTAAAAATTTTACAAATAAGTCAGGTTCAGTCCGGTTTACAATTTTCCAACTTATGTAATCTAAATGGGATTGCATGTGATGGATTAAATCCTTTTAGAATCCTTTTAGATAAGAATTTGAAAAGAAACAAAGATAATATATAATATAAAAGTGACTTACCTGCTATAGAATACTGAAAAAGCATCTTTATATTAAATATGACTTGTATTACATGTATTTTCACTTGTTATAGTATGCGTAGGCGGTAGACCTCACATTAGAATATAAACAAGGCAGTAGACCTCATATTAGAGCGGCACCGAACTTTTTTATAACGATAAAGAGATTTATCTCTTTATCATGATTTATCTCTTTATCATTGGTAAATTTCCATAAATTTCCAAAAACAATGCAAATAGTACCAACTCCAATAATTAAGGTTATGATGCTCAATCCCAAAGTATAAAAGTTGGGTTGTATGGAATCACCTTACATACCACAAATCGCTTACCAATTAGGTGCAATATGCTTCACGCATATAGGTAAAGATCACAACTATTGGGAATTCAAGCTAAGCGATACGCTACCTGGTCCTGGTCCATCCTCGGGTGGCCGCCTCCGTAAGTGCACGTTCAATTTATTTTAAATTATTCCTTCCAAGAGGCCCATGACTATAGCCTTGTTTTATAAAATAATGTGTGGAGTGTGTGTTTTAATGAAGTTTATTTCCGTAAAGATGATGAGACGCAGTAGATTTTAACGGATTTGCGAAGGGTAAGAAATGAGAAGGATCCACATGGATACTATAGGTAAGCTTGTGAAGGAAAGGATTGAAAAAACTTTGTAACTAAGACTCAAGGTCAACAAATAGAACAATTTGACCTAAAGAGGATAGATGAACGGTTAAAATCTGTGATATAACTGATGATGGTTTATGGAAATGAGTGTTGTAACGTTGAAAAAAGTATGAGAAATATCCACATGGAAACAGTAATTTGGGAAGGGAAGGGTCGAGAAAGGAAAGTAGCAAATTTGTTCTATAGTAGGTACCAAGTTAGGCGGACGCAGCAGAGACTGGTCATGTCCGCCCCTACGAAGGGTTACGTGGAAGATTTGAAGCTCACAAGAGGATTCCATGAAGAATATAGCATGTATTTGGTCAGTGTTCAATAGTTCTAGTTTAGGCGGACACAGCAAGAGCTGGACATATCCGTTCCCCATAGTGGCTAATATTCTCTCAGAGCAGAGGCCACAAAAATAAGTGTAGAAGAAGATACGCCAACTGGTGGCCAAATGCAGAACTAGTCTTGATGACATTCGTTTTTTCCTGTCCCATGTGTCCATATTTGCCGGCCGTGGATTTCGCCATTTTTATTTTGTCTTATTTTTGGTGATCTGAAAACGAATAAAGTAGGTATTTATACCTATTTAATAAAGTACAATTATTATTGAAAAGGACAAAATAAATTATAGATATACCTAGGTACATATCTACAGGGTGTCTCATTTTGATCTGGAACACCTCTGTAAAATTTGAACTGGCTTACGGATTTTAACGAATTTTTTTTTGTATACAGGGTCCTCCTAGACGCACTTATCAAACACTTTTCAAGGACCAAACGATTATTCCAGGGCCGGATTAAAAAATTTTTTTGACCCAAAATTTCGAGTTAAGGTATCGGCGATTTTTTTGTCGGGAATCTGATAACGTGGCGTTAATCAGCGCCCCTGAAATTCCAAATTTCAATAAATTATTCCCACGAATTATACTTTTTACACTGCATCACAATTGCAAAAAATCAAAATTTCAATTTGAGTTTAGCTATTAAGGTGGCTATGGAAACAAGTGAAAATGGTAAAAAGAGGTCCACAGGGGACAATGGTAATAAACCTGTTTGGAAACTGTACTCCGTTTCTCTTTTCATTATTGCTGTACAGTACAAATTTTGTGCCATTTGAGACGCAAGAGAGCTCGCTGCCGTCGCAGGCAGCCGTGAAAAAACAATGGCTTGCTGAAATGTCAGTTTATGCATTTTGTGTGCAATTTGCTCGAAACCATACACCATGCGCCTTTAAGTCTTAAAACCCAAATTTAACGTGCAATATTGAGCTGAAAATATAGTTAAACACTAGAAGAGCCAACAGAAACCGCAGTGAGTAATATGTGATATAAATTGACGCTAGAGACCCAGAAATAGTCATAGTATTTGCTCGTCGGAGTTCCTTGGATACAGAACTGTCATTTTTTCTGGGCTTTTTTGGTGCCTCTGGTCAGTCGGGCCAGGTAAATCTGCACGAAGTGGATATATATAGCCGATAATTTGTGTTTCTAATAAATATTATCAATAATATGAATGACAACGACGTCACTATAAAAGACGTATATATTCTTCTGCAGACAATAAACACAAACTTAACCCAGAAGATCGAAGGCGTCGAGAGAGAAGTGAAAGAACTCTCTAATAAGCTAAATAATGAAGTAGCAGAAATTAAAGAAGAAATCATACACTTGAAGGAACAAAACGATGAATTAAAAGAAAGAATCAAAACTACAGAGCGTCGTCTAAAGAAAAACAACCTAGTGTTTTATGGAATAAGGGAAAATCCTGAAGAGGTAGTTAGTAGTCTAGTAAACTCAATTCTTAGAATTCTCGAAGATAAGCTTTCAATTAGTTTAACTATTGCTGATATCTCGAGTTGCTTTAGACTAGGAAAAAGAAAAGAAAATAATGGAAGACCAGTTTTGGTAGAGCTAATTTCGAACATCAACAAACGTGAGATTCTATCAAGGAGATCCAGATTAAAGGGATCTAATATTTTTGTGAATGAAGATTTAATATCTCAAGATCTCTACGAACAAAAAATATTGTATGCAGTATTGAAAGATGCAAAATTTCGCAAACTTAATGCTTATATAAAAGGAGATAAGCTTATAATTGATAACGAAACGTTCACATATAAAGACGTCCAGGAGAGAAGAAAGTTACCGGAAATACTACTGGGAGACAGTCAAACACCCAACTCAGCAAGAAAAGTTCGCAGCGAATCGGACACCCCTTCTGCTCAGTCGGAAATCCAATTTGAGAAACAAATATCACAGCCAACAGTCCAAGCAATTGAAGCTAAAGGAAAACATCTAGAATTGGGGGCCCAAGGGCCGCCACTGAAGAGAAAATCCGAAAGCACTCCAGTTAAAGCTCAAATTCCAAAGAAATTTATGCCATATACTACACGTTCTAGTCAGAAGCCAGCCCAGTCTTTTTTGTTTCTATTTTGCCTTTTGTTTATTTTTGTGTCTTAACTACTTTTAAATTGTTGATTGTCTGTTTATTGCACTTGTTGCACCTACATATTTGTCAATGTATTACTCTGCTTGCTTTTACTCATAAAAAATGGATCCATTAATTGAGCACTTTGAAGTTGAAGAGATTAAAACGGAGATTGTTGAGGATGTTACTAAATTTGAAGAAAGATCAACTAGAGCCAATTTGAAACTTTTACAACTGAATATTAGAGGCATCCAAAAAATCTCGATGCATTGAGAGTGTTTCTGGGTCAACTTAAAATTAAATTCGATGTTATAGTTCTTACGGAGACATTTACTGTTTGGGAGACAGGATTGTTTAAGCTTCATGGGTATACTCACTTTTATAACGAAGGTCAAATCAATCGCAATGATGGGGTAATTATTTACATCCGAGAAAACATACAGTGTCTATGTAAAGTCGAAATGATGGGTGACATTAGGGTATTGCTCTAGATAAACAATCTGTTGATGTTCTGGCGATCTACAGATCGCCAAACTCGTGTCCAAAATTATTTAACACAAACCTGCTGGATTATCTCGGGAGTTTGGGTGGCAGTCATACCTGTATACTGACTGGAGATATTAATATTGATTTGCTTAAGAGCAATGACTATGTGGAACAGTACAAAAACATTCTCGCCACTTTTCGGTTTGTTTCTTACATAAATTGCATTACCAGACCTGGAAGTGGGAGCTGCTTAGATCATGCTTTTATAAAAAATACAAACATTGCAAACTTAAATAAATATAAATCAAGTATCTTCAAATATAGTATCACAGACCACTTTCCGATAGGTGTAATATTATATGCAGATAAAGAATCAAAAAATCACTTACCCAAGAAAATTCCTTTACAAAAAAAGTATATAAATTATGATAAATTAAAACATATGCTAAAAAACGAAAGTTGGCGGGCAGTATTCTCCACAAATGACGTAAATTTAATGACTGAAAACTTTATATATCGTTTACAGAAATATATTGAGAACTCCACCGTCGAAATTAAAATGCAAACAAACGGAAATAATAATTTTAACAGGCCCTGGATTACAAAGGAAATAAAAACTCTGATAAACAAAAAAATAGACTATATAAGAAATACATGGAAAATCTAAGCAACTCAACCAAACAAAAATATAATGAACTAAAAAACACTGTAGATAAACTACTTACCAGATCAAAAAAACAATATTCGCAAAAAATTATTGATAGAAACAGAGGGTCTTCCAAGCATCTTTGGGAGCATATAAATAGTCTCTGCAATAAATCTCAACCGAAAACAGAAATTCAAAATATAAGAACTGTTAAAGGGGTTTTGGATGACAGGGGTGATATTTGCAATGCTTTTAATGAATATTTTAGCAATGTAGGAAGAGAATATGCTGAAAAGGTTACGGAGGTAAGAAATTTTCAAGAGAACATTGGTGATATTGAAAATACAATGTATTTGTTTCCAACTAGTGATAGGGAGATATTAAATGCTATATATCAATTAAAAAGTGGAAAATCACCTGAACAGGACACTATTCGTTCTGAAACTTTAAAGAATATTGCGGACGAAATTACCAAACCACTGACCCAGATTGTAAATAGCTGTTTTAGTACGGGATGCTTTCCAAAATGCTTAAAGGTAGGGGTAATAAAGCCGTTATAGAAGACGGGTGATAGACAGAAAATGGAAAATTACAGGCCAGTTACGTTAATTTCGAATATATCGAAAATTGTGGAGAAGATTATCAAATTTAGAATAAATAACTTTTTTGGGAAATTCAGCGTTCTGTCGGAATATCAATATGGTTTCTGTGAGGGAAAGTCTACTGAAGATGCAATAGGAGAGGTAACATCATACTTATACGAAGCACTTGATAAAAAAATCCCAACTATAACTATTTCTTGATCTTTCGAAAGCTTTCGATGCAGTATGTCATACCCAACTGCTATGAATAGGCTTCAGAAATACGGCATCCGTGGAAATGTTTATAAACTAATTGAAAGCTATTTGACAGAAAGAACACAATTTGTAAATATCGCTGAACATAAAAGCGAGAAAAGGGAAGTATCATATGGGGTTCCGCAGGGTACTGTTTTGGGGCCATTGTTTTTCACAATTTATTTAGATGGTTTGATTTCTTCGAATAGTGAAACACGAAAAATTATTGGTTTTGCTGATGACATTGTTGTCATGTATAAAGATACCTCATGGGATAGACTGAAAACATATGCGGAGGCAGATTTTAAATATTTGAGTGACTGGTTAAAGTACAACAAATTAACATTAAGTCCCGAAAAAAACTGTATACTTACCTTTTACTTCCTATGCAAACAAGTTACCAGACTTTGGTACACTTCACATTGATGAATCCGTAACGATCCCAGAGGCCGAATCTGTTAAATATCTTGGGGTGGTAGTAGACAGACATTTAAGATGGGACCTACAAATAAAAAATATAATTAAAAAAATAAGACCTATAATATCTAGATTCTATTACTTGAGGTCGTTTCTGGATAAACACCACCTGAAAATGTTATACCTAGCATTAATACAGTCTCATTTATCGTATGGGATATTGGGCTGGGGAGGGGTGAGCGACTGCCACTTGAATGATCTCGAGGTACTTCAAAAATGGTTTTTAAAAATAATCGAAAACGAACCCTTAATCTGTCCCACAGAACAAATTTACAGAAAGAGTATGGCTTTTGATATTCGGCAATGTTATTCTTTTAGCGTTTTAATGGCAATAAAGAAAGAAAAAATAAAATTACATAATGTAAACCACAATTACCAGACAAGAAGTTTTGACAGCCGTGCCGCCCTGACATCGTGTCGAAAAACAATTGGACAACGTTGTTATACATTCTTGGCTCCCAGACTGTACAATTCAATCCCTGAACACCTGAAAAGGGAGAAAAAAATAAAAACGTTCAAACGTAAAATAAAACAATGGATACTTACCTCAAGTAGGTCTCTCTTCCATGAGATAATAAACAGTAAGTTATAAATTCTTTATTGTGTCATAATGCGGCTATTATTATATTGATGGATTGTGATGATATGCTCTGTGCTTTTTCTTTTCTCTATGCTCTGTTTTTCATCTTTTAATGTTATATTAGTAGATTGAGATGATAATAATATGCTCTATTCTTTTTATGTTTTTATCTTTTTATCTGTTTATGTTTTTATGTATTATTATAAGTATAACTATTAACAATGTATTAGTATGGAATAAATTTAGGTACATTGCAAACAAGCTGTAGATTACAGCTTCTGCAAAGTTCTATTTATTTGCCTGTTAATTTAAAATTATAGAACCACTACTAGAAATTGTACGTTTTGGTAAATAAATATTATTATTATTATTTATTATTATTATTATTATTCAGGGGTTGATGTTGCTAAAATAATTTAGATGTTACAAATAATTTAGTGGGTATAAAATGTAATTTCCAATCGATTCGTCAATACATTTCTGCCGTTTAAAATATTGCTGCTTTTAATTACATTCTTCAAATACGTACTTTGTAGTGCATAATCTTATACTTTATTATTTGTACCAAAAAAAAGTAAAGATCAATGTTTCTCAAAGTGTTTGCACTTGCACAAATGGCATAAAATTTGTACTATACAGCAATACTGAAAAGAGAAACCGAGTACAGTTTCCGATCAGGTTTATTACTATTGTCCCCTGTGGACCTCTTTTTACCATTTTCACTTTTTTCCATAGCTACCTTAATAGCTGAACTCAAATTGAAATTTTGATTTTTTTGCAATTGTGATGCAGTGTAAAAAGTATAATTTGTGGGAATAATTTCTTGAAATTTTGAATCTAGGGGTTTTCAGGGGCGCTGATTAACGCCACGTTATCAGATTTCCGATAAAAAAAAATCGCTGATACCTTAACTCGAAAATTTGGGTAAAAAAAAATTTTTAATCCGGCCCTGGAATAATCGTATGGCCATTGAAAAGTGTTTGATAAGTACGTCTAGGAGGGCCCTGTATACAAAAAAAATTCGTTAAAATCCGTAAGCCAGTTCAAGTTTTACAGGGGTGTTCCAGATCAAAATGAGACACCCGTATATACGAAGGATAATCCATTTCTGCATTTTATTTCTGATTCTGCTTTTGAAGTAATCGCGTCGGCCTCGATTTGTGTTTGTTTTGTGTTGGGGTGATTGTATTTTACTAAGTGAAATGCCCAAAGTCAATAGTGCGTCAGTGTGGATTAAGCCATACAAAGAACTAAGAATAGATATGGGAAAAGTCTACTGTTCTGCGTGCGTTAAAATTGTAAGTATAGTTTTTGAATATTCAATATACAGGGTGTACCAATGGTGCAAAATCCTTCGAAAGTTAAATTATTCTTCTTGGAACCCCATATTATTTTTATTCGTTTGTTTATCTATATTTTTTTATCTAGAAAAATAACACATATTATATCAACCGCGATTTCGCACCATTGGGACACTAACGAATCACGACACTTTCGTTTAACATTTCTATCGAAGTTCCTACCTATACTAATATTCAGTTTAATAATTCAATTTTTTCTTTCATTGCAGATTCCATGCGATAAAAAATTCCAAGTAGACCAACATGTGAAAATTTCTACTCATATTGCCAAATTGAGTAAGATGAAATCTGGAGATGTGCCACATCCGACATTAACGCAATGTTTTCAACCAATGTCCAAAAATAAGGAGCCAAATGAAAAAAACATCTTTAACCGAGACCTATGTCCTCCAATGATGGCGTCAAATATTCCCTTCACTTCTTTTCTCCAGAAGTATTGCAAATTTAATGCCCCAAGTGTCCAAATCCATCGATTTGGATCCTGTGATAGTAAGCAATTTTCTCCATTCATAAATTTTTATATTCTGATAGAAGACACAATTTTTTAATTGAGAATTTTGAGCAACATTTAGGGGTTTATTGTTTTTACAACTAAATTTCAACCTGATTTTTATAATTTATAATAAATGCATATTTAGATTTAGCTCAATCGCCCTGTATGTAGAAAATTTAAAATAAAATATTGTTAATTTTACTGTGTATAAATGCATTTAGAAATTTGTATATACCTACATGATATATGTTTATTTGTAAATGGAACAATAAATTTATATTTTTAAAGTATTTCTTAATTTGCATATTTTCAACATTTTCCTGCATATTTTAACTAAATTATTTGCATATTTATGCGAATATTTTTTGGGTTTCGACTTGCATATTTTATTCTACTTATTATCTTCTCTGTACCTACTCGTTCTGGCTAGAGCCTTCAAAATAATATTATGCTTTAGCGTTACCACCGATAAAACACGGTGGTGTTGGCTGTAGTCGTATGCCCCACAGATTTTTACGTTGCAAAAAATACTTCAATCCCATTTTCATTTCCCAATTTTCCTTGCCGCAGGATAACCGGAAAAATGATCACACGTCACCGCACCACATCATGTGCCCCGCGTTGAAATACGCACCTATAAAGCATAAGCATTATCGAATAAGGTGCGAGGCGACTGGGGATGCGCCCCCGCCCATATAAAGCAGATCTCAGTCGTTTTGTCTGGGAGTTTATGCCCGGAAATGCAAAACCCAGGGCTGTTTTACATTTCGCTGAGCTCATATTTAATGGCGGCACTCTGTGAACTATATTCCGGGGCGGCGGGGCCGCATATGCTACCCCTCCGTATCGCATCAGATTTAGCGCGACTTAAATTTTATGAGGCAAATGAAATTACGCTCCCCCCTTTTAAAATATGATGAGCTCTCTCGATAATGAAATAGGTTCAATCTCAGGATGACTTCGTGAAGTGTGTTCCTTGCTTATCTATATTCTTCATTCATCTCATAAGTTTCTTAAAGGGTGCGAAACGAAATTGACTCAAATAATTTCACTTTTGAGTGGGTCTTTATATAAGTATACCGTACTTTCACCGTTTTAGTATACATAGCCATGGCTGGGAGGCGCGCCGCCGTGTATTCGGCTAAGTTCGTCAGTCGTTGGCGGGGGGCGGGGCGTGTTTTTTGCTCGCAAAACTCGACTGATAAGCGGTGCAGAACTACTGTGTACTCCCCCCGCCAACGACTGACAAACCTAGCTGGACGCACGGCGACGCGCGGCCTATTCACCTATGTCTACTAAAACGGTGAAGTACGGTATGAATAATTAATAATAGGTATTTAAAATACCACTAGAATTTTAATTATTCACAAGTGAATATCAGAGTCAGAATGTCTGAAATTTTAAAAGTACCTAAGTAGGTAAGGTATAGTAAAGAATAACTTGAACAAATTTCAGTCGTAGACACCTATATACCTATAATTATTATAGTTTGATTAACAAAGTAATTCTAAAATACACCTACTGAATTCAGGAAATTCTAGAAAATTTGAACTTGGCTTGATAGTTTTTACGGCGGATTGAGAATAAAAAATTGAGAACTAATCAGGCTCCTTCCACCTCTTGTCATTGTACGTAGGGATTTGTATTTTACGGTTTTATAAATGATTTTGGCGACACAGTAAATCTCTTTCAAAACCAACTGTATACAGGGTGTTTCAATAAGAGTGAAGAGGTACCATATCTCAGGAATTAATAGTACTGGAACTTTGGGGAAAAATCTTCTTAAGTAATGTGGTCACGAAAAATCGCTGGAAATGATTTTTAAGTTCGTAGGTCGGCCGCTAGGGGACGTATTCGCAACAGTAAATTTGAAAAATGAGTTTTCTCAAAAAAAGACTAAGTGTATATCAAAAATAATCTTATTGCACTCTTCAGCAAATTATGAACAATTTTTATTAAGGATTTTTTGCTCTAGCTCTTCAAATAGAGGTGAGACGGGCAGATAAACCTTGACTTGAAAAAATGCTGCTAACTCCGGTTTGACTTAACCGAATTGGTCGAATTTGGGCTTGTTGAAGAGAGCATTCCTTCTTCTATCAAATGATTGTTTGGTAAGGTCATTTCGAATTTCGTGGTCACCGCTAGAGAGCGCAATTTAAAAAATTTCCCTTTTATTACAATTTTCTCCGAAATTTTAAATGCAATGACATATTGATTCTGCTATGATCAAAAAGTTTAATTTACAACAAAAAATAAAACAAGTTTAAATCGATATCTTCATTACCTACTTTCGGAGCCAAAAGAGTAATTTTTAACATGTTATTTGAAAGAAGGTGTCAAATTAACATCACAGCCATGTGTGGCATGGATTTTCCATCATCTTTTTATACCTGTATTAGACTCAGTTGCTCTAATTTTCTGTACCTACACACCTGACATGTGAGTATCACATAACCAAAGAAATTTAGTTCCCCTTTTTCATATACCTAAGTCGTTGACTTTACTCTAAGTTGTCTCTAAGGTGGTACTGATGATGGCTATGTAGCCGAAAACGCTTTACCATGCTAATCTTACAAATATAATTATACGTATTATATACCTACCTACGAAATTTTATCTACAATCGTATGTTATCTTTAAAAATATTATTTAAAGAATTATACCTATACCTACGTTGTTATCCCTTTTACAACATTTACAGCACGGCGTATGGTAATGTGATACTTACCACAACCACAGAATATTTTAGTTATTCTGTGCCACAACATGTGGATAGTGTGCGAAACCTCACCGCAAAGTTGCGGACTGTAGAGTGTAGAGTAGACCCCTCTACGTATCACGGCAATCACAAACCATACAACATTAAGTGTAGTTTCGTGGTGGGTCGTTTGGAAAGATGGGTAGTAGGAAAAGTTCTTTATTGGCATGTTTTCCGAGTCGAGAGGCATCCGGCCATAGCGTGCTTAGGCGAACGCACGCGTAAACCCTCAAAAATATTCCCCTAACATAATATCGAAAAGCCATAATCATAGGTAACAAACGGCGACGGCGGTCCAGTAAACCCGCACCGCTGGCAGTAGAGGAGATGTGAATATTACTCCGGAGATTTCCGGGAAATATGAGCGCGTTATATCTCACGTGCCAGCCGTATAAAGCTGGATGGATGGATGGAGCCGGCGCGCGGAATACACCGTCCGGGGGTGACTATTATGTTTGAGTGCATTTGCTACTTCCGGCGGACCATAGTAAATCACCAAAATTAAGGGGCCGCTATAAAGTCCTATCATAATTTAGGATGGCCAAATTAACCAAGGGCAATTTTTAAAAGCGCTTGTTATAATTATAAAATATAAGGAACAATAAGATGAACTTCATATTAGTTCACTATAGATTTGCAAAAATCGTATTTTAATTAGAGACATTTGACCACTTAGGGCTATTATGGTACAAGAAGGAGCCACCCAATCAGAGACAGTGGCCTTTAGGTATAGTTGAACTAATTGAGATAAAAATGCGTTTCAATAAAATACCTATTCTACAAATTGATGACAATTATTTCTGCCACTGTCTGGAAAAATAGTTATGGCTTGCTTGATAAAACCTTCTCACCTGAATGAAAAATGCAAAGAAATTTTCTTAAACACTAAATATCTCGAAAACGGGTAGTTTTTGGTATAGAATGTTATTTACGTAAAATGTAGGGCTTGGACGCCGGCATCCAACAAACTATAGAAATATGGTTCATTCCATTTGAAAAAAATAAGTTATTGCTTGTTTGAGATTATCTGATTTTGAGAGCCTGTTATGAACACACTGTATATGCAAAAACCAATTTCAACATACCACACCACTCACGGTTGTGCTGTCATACTTCGGCTAAAATATATCTTTGATGTCTATTAAAATAAAGATACAGCATTCAGTTTCCATAACCTCCACGAAGTCCCTAAATTCCAAGAAAAATTCGATATCTTGGCAACATCCAACAACAAAAAAACGGTTCTGTAGCAAATTTCATGGAGAATGCAAATATTCCAAAGGATTAACGCAATTGTCAAAACCTAAATATTTTATTTTTGTCCTGCAAATAAGAATCACCCTGTATATGTGAAAATAAAAGACAGGTTACGTCCACTGCCAACCTTACAACTTTTGTATTCAAGTTTTTTTTTTTCATATCTCTTACTGTTCCTGAGATCCAGGGGGTAGGACAAACTATTTGTGTTTCTGTAAAAACATTCTTAAAGCACTTTTGTACGTGGAATCCAATGCTGCTACTATTTTTTTTCTAGTCAATGGGTTAAGAGTTACGAATAAAAAATATTATTTTTTTAAATGGAACACCCTGTATATTTTTGCATTTCTTAATAGAGCAAAAAATTACATTTCCAAAAATATATAATACTTAATGATTAACTTAAGTAGTTATCAATTACTAATAGCTTTTATGATTTCATGTGTATATAATTGGAAGCACGCCCTTTCAACAAGTAGGCTTTGGACGGTGAGACAATGAAACAACGAAGGAAAAATATTTACTGTTACCTACCTGTCAAAGTTTCAGTTAGGCTGTTTTCCTACAAAGAAATTTGAAAGTTGTGAAAAATGGGATATGTCTGTTTTATACAATCCGGGGGAAAATCAGATGCAACGAGCAATTTATACTACGAGCGGTATCCAAAGAGAATAACACATTTTTGCAATTTGATTAATAGTGTTAGAGTAATAGTTAATAGATTTGATTAATAGTAGGCCGAAAAGGTAGGTACGAGTTAAACAGAGATAGGCATTTTCCCCGGATTGTATAAAACATATCCCATTTTTCATAACTTTCAAATTTCATTGTAGGTATGTTGTAAAGTTTATAAATTACACAAAAATAGAAAAATCTTTACCTTGCCTAAACAGCCTAACTGAAAATTTGACAGGTAGGTAACAGTAAACATTTTTCCACGGTTGTTTCATTGTCTCACCGTCCAAAGCCTACTTGTTGAAAAGGCGTGCTTCCAATTATACACATGAAATCATAAAAGCTATTGATAACTACTTAAGTGAATCATTAAGTGTTATATATTTTTGGAATGGTAATTTTTTGCTCTATTAAAAAATGCAAAAATATACAGGGTGTTCCAGTTCGTAACTCTTAAACCATTGACTAAAAAAAAATGTAGTAGCAGCATTGGATTCCACGTAAAAAAGTGCTTTAAGAATGTTTTTACAGAAACACAAAATTTTCAACCCGAAAAAAGTTACGAAAACGCACATTTTCGAAAAACGCCCTGTAACTCAAGAACGGTGACAGATATCGATTTGCGGGTTTCGCCATTAAAAGTTTATCCTAAAAAAAGAGCCTCAGACACCGATATCAGAGTTTCCCTTTAAAAGTTTCCAATTTGGCCCACCCTGTACATACTAGATAACTTTTTGGCTATAAAATGGGAGGTGTGGAAATTTGCAAATTTTTACAGATTTTCAGCAGTCATCGATTCAATAATGAAGGGACTTTGTGACCAGTGGCTTTCAAACTGTCTCGGGAAAAATTTTGAAAGCCCATAACTTTTTATTTTCTGCACATTAAAGAAAACTTTCATGGGTGTGCTTTTAGGGAAGGAACCTACCGCCAGTTAAAATGTATGTACTAATTAAAGTTACACCATGTATAATGTATGAGTAGGTGCTAGGTATACTGCATTAAAAAAAGCTTTACTCAAGTACCACATACCTGCCCAGTGTCTGAGACGGCTTATATTATGTATATGTATATTTTTAAGAACCTGAATCTTCAAAATGAATAGTATTATAAAAATTATTTGGAGTTTCCTGTTATTAACCTAAAGCAAGTTTAACATAAAATACAAGACGTAGCAAAAGAACATGAATAAAGCAATAAAAGTAAAACGCAGCGACAATGCATCTCATTCTGGACCATTTTCGAGCACTCGAGTAAACTAATAAAATTAAATCGGCAAAAACAGAGGGAAAATTATAAATTGATTTACCTATACCTACAACACGCAGCAAAAAGAACATGAACACAAAAACTAAAAGTAAAACGCAGCGACGATGCGTCTCATCCTAGACTATCATATTGGAGCAATAGATTATACTAATAAAACTAAATCGACAGTGGGAACAGTATGGGAAAATGATAAATTGATTTACCTATACCAAACATGCCAATCTTAATTTGAGTTTACGGCTTCTGCTGAGAAATCGATCAATTTCAGTGTTTAGTATACCGTCTAGCTTTATATTCCTGATGTCTTTTCAAACAAAATTCAACAAAAATATATTCTGTCGAAAAACAAATATTGTTTCACAGAAAATGAGTAAATATTATTTTTCGACAATTAAAAATACGTTGTCCTTTCTGTGATCCCGAATAAAATAATACAAACTTTTTCCTCATTCGCCTGAACAAAACTTTTCAATAAGAATATTAGAATATACCGACACCTCAAACCTCAGTGTTTTATTTACAAATCAAAATTTTGGAAAGAACAATAGAACATGTAAAATTTGACTTATAAGTCGAAATAAGTCGACTAATGAATGAATGAATGTGTCGCTTCCAGGGCTTCGTAGTAGTTCGTGTCATTCATTTTTCTTGTTTTTGTGTTACAGTACCAACCTTAACCTACCTGCCTAATGTTTGCTGCAAGGGCTTTGAAGTGATTACTAGATTGCAAATTTCTAATGTGATATACCTAGTTACGCAACTAGATACTAGCCCTAAATGGCATCTCTGGTTGGTTTTTTCAAGTGCACATTGTGTTCGAGACAGCAGGGAATTTAAAAACTTCAGTATTTGGAATAACAAATGCGAACATGAATGAGTGTAATAATATTTTAATAATATTCTTCGGAAGTAGGTACCTATAGATACGGGTCGATGCAGGGGCGAACCGTTCTCTGTCCAAAAACGGGAGGACTGATTTTGAACTAATCATTCTGTCGAGATTTATATAACACATCGAGAACAATCGTATGATAAGAGGGCGATTTTTAAGCATTCTAACGATTGGAACAGCGGCGACTTTCTTGCGGCTAATCGCAACGACGACAGAAATAAAAGCAGCGGCGGTCCTCTGCTCGGTTCTCGTCGCGGGATCAAGTTGCCGCACTGACTGCCCAGAGTAATCACATCAATAAAAATATACGATCCAGTCGCTCGATTGACATGATACATGACTGTTAACAAATTCTTTGTGTGTGTAGATCTAGTTCTATTAAAGCGACACCGGCTGTCAGCGGGGTTGCAGCCAGAACGTTTGATTATAACGAGCCGACGCGGCCATTGCGATTCACGGCATGCCCACATCGCGAAACTGCAAACAGGTGTTTTTACATTCGCCGCCTCACTCGTTATCTCTTTTTACATTTAGCCTTATTTATTGTAATTTTACATTTGGCGAGCTCTCGGAACCGCGCCGTCAATTAGTACCTACCTACCAACTCGATCGATTTGCCGTTAAATATTTTCGACGTGCTCGATTAGATAAAAAGTCCTTGTACGGGTAATAGTGGCGTGCTAGAAGTCGCACCGAAATGATTTTATTGCCTTCGGGCCCAGCTATTTTAGTTCATCGAGCAATTAATTAAGACAACAATGGTAGTAATGGCAGCGCTCAATATGGAACGTGGAATGGATCTGGTTTAATAAAGTACCTGCTGGTTGATATACCAACAAGTTGATTGACACGCAAATTACTAAACAGGATTTGCGATATTTTTCTCCATTAGTTCTCCCATCGATGTCCTCTGTCCAGAAGCATGAGAAACTGCGTGGGCACCGCATAGTTAGCAATGACTGAAGACTATATGCATATTATAAATAAGTAGATACAAGATGTCAGAATTACTTTATTAAAAAAACGTATTTACACAGTTTATACGGGTCAATGTTGAAGATCATTAGAACGGCCACTATACGTATTTTAGTGTAGGCAAGTTAGATAAAAAAAACGACGTTTAGAAGAAAAAATTTATAAATTTTTGAAATTTTGGTTGTGAATTCCCAGTAGGAACCCGAATACAAATCCGAAGAGTTCCCCCCCTCCCTGAGGGGAGCTTCATCCTTGCCCAAAAAACCACCCCCAAACGCGACCATGACGGTGTTTGATTCTCCATTAAATTCTCCACAAAAATGGCCATATAATTTTTTTGCGTATCTCCCACCCAACGCTAACAAATTGCCTTGGAAAATAAGAATAGTTTTCCGCGCGAACAAAAAATAAGCCTTGCGCCGTCTTTTGCGTCGATTATCTCGAAAAGTAGTAGCGTGAGCAAAAAAATGTACAGAAGCAGAATTGTAGAGCAATTCTTTCTCTACAAGATCCATATTGGATAACATATTTTTGAGAAAGTATTAATGGATATATATGATAATTTTTTATACCTGTGTATTCTGCACTTTGAGCGTGTTTCCACACCACCCACGAGGTAACGCTCTCGGTGCGTTTTTTTTTTAACCTTTACACATGTACAACGCTTTCCACAGCCCTTTTTACAGCCGCAAGATATGAGCTGCAGAATTGAGGCTGGAGCTGGTGCTTGAGTCGTGAGCACTGGCATTAGAATATAGTTAGTTTTTCTCCAACCCCATTCAGTTGCTCTCAAATTTCTTCCTTTCCACAAATGAATTTGATAAAAAAACGCGATAGGAATGTTGCCTTACTGCATCATATGTAGGTGGTACTCTGGACAAAATGACTGCGTTACTCGACTGGCCAACTAGCTTATTAAATAAAATAAAATAAAATAAAGCGATAATGGTTTAAAGATGTCTCTTGTCGGGGTCTCTTATATAATAGAGCAAGCGTAAATTTCTCCCCAGCTCTTGCAATGTCATATTTTGCCGATGAAGGATTATTAAATACGGCAACCACTTCTTGTAAATCCTTTCTTGTATTTATTAAGCTTACGGTCTGTGATTTTCCTTTGCCAAAGAAAGCAGACGTGGTGTCGCAGTCACTAAACGCATGCGCAAGTAAAATATTATCTTTGCAATATTTTAAAACTGTCGAGTTTTGTAAGTCCTGGGAACTATACATCCTTTCCTTAATATTTCCTTGGGTGTCTCTCAAAAAGCGAATGTTTTTCTCTAGAGGACATATTGCGATAAGGAGTGTAAGCAAATCGATATCCTACCCAATAACAACGGCTTTTTCATCATTGGTGGCTGCATTGATCCCAGTCTTTACTTACCCCAGAGAAAAAAGTCTAGCGGCGTCAAATCAGGGAATCGCGGTGGCCACTCAATGAATGGACTGTTTCGCCCTATCCAATACTTTTCAAAAATTAAGGCGGTAGGTACCTTAATGGCCAATCATCTAATGTGTTCGTAAACTCATTCTCAAGAAAATTTAAAACCCCACTGCATTCAAATTAGGACTAATTATTGTGTTGTTTGGCAGATATTCCGCACCAAACGTTATTTTTTGCGGATACTATCTCCTTCAATGTATGTTGAATTTTGGATTGTAAGCTGACTAGTGAGGTTAATGTTGACTAGAAACCACCCCATTTGTTGGTAAAGGTGGCTTCGTCGCTTCATCGCTAAATAAAGTTTCTTTCAAAAAGTTACTTTTGTTTACATTTTCTCCCTGCAGCCAATAGCAAAGCTCTAATCTTCTTTCTTCATCTCCCAGTTATAATGCGTGTGAAGAAAATTTGGCTTAAAAGCTTATATATTATTTTGTTATTGTAATACTTCCTCTGACTGGGCTATTTTAGTCCAAACTTATAGGCGTTCTGTTATAATACTTATTATTATATATTAATTCGGAAATTGTCGTTAAAATATTGTAAAATTTGGTTAATATTTCTTAAAAGTCCACAACGTCTATTATGTCTGGCTTTAAGCAATTTTTTGAAATCCGATCCAGTTCAACTAAAAATTTGATTTCTCGTTGCACAGTAGGTACTTCGAGTTACTGGCCAATCTGGATGTCTATGATATTACATTATCTCGCAGATTCTCTTGACGAATGCATGTTATTGCCAACAAGTCGAATAATTCCAATTTGCTAGTCTTAAATTTAAATTTTCCCTGATTAATAACTATCTAATAAAAAAAACTAATATGCTGATAGCAGTATGATCGTCGCGCCCTGAGGATATCCCGGTGCAATCGAGGACGAAATCTTGGAACGAGAAGTTTCGCTGACGCAAGATTCATCCGAAAGAAGCCTGATTCTTCATAAACTGTAATATCGTTTTAGACATTAATTTGTCCTATTAAAAAAATTATAATTTCTCATGCAAATATAAAGAACTGTAGATCCATAGACGGGTGCATTTTAGGGCGTACGGTTATGAATTTTTTAAATTTATTTTGACCGATACCATCCCCCTTAAATTTGTTACCATTGTTCCAGGACACCCTGAAATTGATATCGATATGAAAGAAATTACTATGCATTAATTTTAACGATCATTTCCACACTTACCTAATAAGGTTTAGTTTCCCTCTACTTAATTCACGAGGAACACAATTAAATGGTGGGTGGATAGTTTTCTGACTAAAACCAAAACATTAATTATAATTATCCTCTAAACAAATTTCCCTATATAACTATGGTATCCTCATACCTCATACCTAACTATTATGGTTTCTTGGCGATATAGAGAAGCAAGGGCCATAAGCCACCATAATAATCATTACTACAAGAGTAATAAACTCAATAAATCGTTGTCTGACATGAAACACTCCCTATAATTTTAGCTAAGACTAAGTAAGTTTCGCCCTCACATATAATATATGACAAGCCATAATGGCGCAATCCAAGAACTTTTTCTAACCGAGGCATAGGTTCAAGAAAAAATTCTGAAAAATTTCACATTCTTTTATAGAGCCATAACTTTTGAAAATTTTATTAAGCTTTCCCTCGTTTCCTCTATTCTCTCTCGACATTATCTATCTGTGGTAGTTAGGTCTAGGTCGGATTTCTGAATCATGGTCACAATTCTTTCAATGACTATATACAGTGTGTCCCAATTTGATACTGGACACCTCAGAAATATATGAAGGGTAAGGAAAACAAATAGTCTCTATTTTTTTATTGGTAGTACCAAGGGAGAGTATCTCATCGGCAATGGTATTGGGATGGGGTCATTATTTCATGGCTTGCTATGATTTTTTAAAATAGCAAATTTTCAAGAAACCCCATTAGGGATTTTTTATTACAAAATGTTATTAAGAAAACTTGTTCAGAATGAAAAACTAAGTAGATTCGCAAAATTTCAAAAGGCTAGGAATACTTTGATTTTTAGATTTTTCTCCCACTTTTTTCTTAGAAAAGTGTCCTTTCTGGAGCTTTCACCTCAAAATTTTATTTTTTCACCATGATCAAGTTTCCTTAATAACATTTTGACGTGGAAGCTCCAGAAAGGACACATTTCTAAGAAAAAAGTGGGAGAAAAAGGCGAAAAAGCTAAAAATCAAAGTAGGCCTAGACTTTTGAAATTTTGCAATTCTACTCAATTTTTCATTCTGAACAAAAGTTTTCTTAATAAAATTTTGTCGTAAAAAAATCCCTAATAGGGTTTCTTGAAAATTAGCTATTTTAAAAAATCATAGCAAGCCATGAAATAATTACCCCTTACCTCATCCAAATATCACAGCCTACGAGGTACTCTCTCTTGGGACTACCAATAAAAAAATAGAGACCATTTGTTTTCCTTGTCCTTCATATAGTTCTGAGGTGTCCAGTATCAAATTGGGACACACTGTATTATAATGTTTTACCTATTATCACAGACCTATATAGCTTAGCCAAGCTATAATATAGGTCTGTGCTATTATCTTATTTATAGCCCAAATAATAACTAGGTATTCAATATTCGTCCAAGAATACTATACCAGTTGTTGATAACTTGAGATTGTGTATGGCATACTAAGTACTGATTATAGTTGCCGTTGCTTAGGACTTGATATGTATTTATGTATGTAGTTATTTAGTGGCATGCTTGTTTTTTATATGGTGTTACTGTATCGAATCTTTTGTAAGCAAATTATATATTTGTCCCAAAGTAATAATATGTTTTGTTAGGTATGACTAAAACGTAGCTTAGAAGTATATGTAGATTTGTCCCTTGATTTCGGATACCCACGCCATTAGTAGTTTTTGTACTTTTACTATTTTTATTAAATGATTGTGGGACTTCTAAGAGTAATCAATATTTTTCTAAAAATTGGCATGGAGGCATAATAATCCAATAGGAACACATTTTCTTAATATTATTTTCCAATATTTCCAAGACAAACCCGGTTTTCCCCAATTTTAATTATATGTCAAATTTGACAGGCAAGGGCTGTAACGTCACGACCCACAATAGTGTATTTGGTGCAAACTTTATGAATAGCACTGTAGGTATAAACGTAGGTACTATCAGTGACTATAGATTCTTTCCATAGTCACTGGTACTATCTAGGTTTTGACCGCATGCCAGTGAAGTGCGGTAAAAATTCAATTACCACACGTATTCTACATGATATTTCATCTACAACCAATAGTAGGTATATTGTTAACTAGCACGAAATGACATTCACTTTCCCTTCATAAGTTTAATTCTTACATGAAGCATGGCCATGGTCATGGCTCTTTTCTGGGGTCGTGGTCATGTTTCATTTTTCTATCGCAGAAAAATATTTCGGAATAAATCCGGTTGTACAGGAAACAAGCTATTATATACAAGTGTTTCGATCTGCCACACAATTTGTATTGTAGTGCAGATGGGGTTATAGGAAACGGAAATATGTCCTGGTTGACTCGGACACGAATCCAGCATAAAGACGAAACGCCCGATCTCCGAATATAGGAAACAGTGGGGGAGCAATAGTCACGTCCGCGGGGTGGGTCACCCCTTTAAAATATTCCGCACGGGGTGACAAAACAAATACACGGGACAATATGTGCGATAATTAAACTTTGAAACTATCAATCAAACTGCCATGTAGGCAATATTGTATGATAATTGAATGAGCTATTTAAATTTTCTATTATTAATTGCACCATTATAGGTTTTTGGTTTTTCTACCTTCATGTGGCAATGTTTTTTCAAAAATCCCTACATGAATGGCATTAAATAGGGCACACCTTTGACTTGTTTGTGAGGGTTCAAATATAACGCGTTAAATATTCCAATTTAATTTGTTACACGATATACAATGTGTCCCGGATAAGAATGAACAGCATGGGGATCTTGCAAACGGTGAGAGTTAGAACAACAGTTAATTCGGGAAAAAGTTGCGCAATTTTGAGGTCAATAAAATGGTGCAAACGGATTTCTAATATCTTTTTCCTTTTTGATTTATTTTGAAAAAAGTGAAATTTTGCGTTTTCGATTTTATTTTTTTCTGAAGTTATTATCCCAGATAAGAAAAAAAAACATTTTAAAAATATTTCATGTCATACGTCATGGCATTTGCAATGAAAAGTGCTTTCAAAATCTGCAAAAAGGTCCGTATTTAAAAAAATAAAGTGGTTTCTCAAAAACCAAATGTTGTAGAACAAATCTAAAAAAGCCCATCTTAAAGCCCGTTTAATAGTGCCACAAAAAAGTGTTTTTTTCCTATCTGTGATAACAACTTCAGAAAAAAATAAAATCTAAAACGCAAAATTTCACTTGTTTCAAAATAACTCAAAAACGAAAAAAGATATTACAAATCTGTTTGTATCATTTTATTGACCTCAAAATTGCCCAACTTTTTCCCCATTTAACCATTGTTCTATCTCTCACTGTTTGCAATATCCCCATGCTGTCCATTCTTAGCCGGGACACATTGTATAGTGTGACCCCGGATATGTTAAACCACCCTTGTCAAGGACAAAAAAAATGTAGTTCAAACTTTAGCTTCCGGGGTTGATCATAATCATGATCTTTGGTCTTTTTTACAAATTTAAAGAAATGAAACATAGATTCTCCAATAAAATGGCATACTTGGCATCACTGAGACCATTAGAATGAGGAAAGAATAGGCGTCACTTTGGAAAGTATAATGATGGGTCCCCTTACTTTAAGAGGGGGTTGCCGACAGCGAAAGTGACGTTAGATTTCGTATTTGTTTAAGTCGTATCACAGAAAATACTATATTTTCTGTGGTTGTATAGCATAAAATCTAATAACATTTTACTTGGCAAAAATTTAGTACAAACATCTCTGTCCTCATTTTAATCATAAGATATTACAAGCAGTGTTTTGTTTTATAGGTTATGAAAACCTTGGGAAAAATAATAATTCCATTGCATATGCTTTTAAGATCTTATGATTAAAATGAAGACAGAGATGTTTGTACTAAATTTTTGCCAGGTAAAATGTTATTAGATTTTATGCTATACAACTTAAAAAAATACGAAATCTAACGTCATTTTCGCTGTCGGCAACCCCCTCTTAAAGAGTCCCTGACTTAACCCTACGGAACGACGATAGAATACTCTTCCGGACGACTAGATGCTCTGGTTGACAGTCGGTGACTTCCCCCTGGTCGGCGAACGAGATTGTTGGACCCAGCCGTAACCAACATTATCCTTATGTAAGTGTGGAAATGATTCTATGTCCGTACAAGGTATAAATAAATATTTTTAGATTGGTTTAAGTACGTCTCAATTATTGAACTACCTCTGATGCTCCTCACCCCCAGTCACAATTCCGGTTGTGACATTATTAACAAAAAATATTACATACCTAAGTCAACGGGTGGTAATTTTTTTTTCATGAAATCGGCAGTAAAGTGTCGGCACTGAAGTAATCCATTATTGTACGATTTTTTCAATAAGTATATAGGCCTTGGCGAGATGTACCTAAACATCAAACGTCAGACGCGGAGCCATCGCCCGTCAAAAGTGACCAAATATTCAAAACCCGGCCGATAAAGGCCCATTTAACTATTCGTACACATTGCGAAATTATTACCTATAGCAGCGCAATCTATCAGTATACATATTTTAGTAGGTTTGAATATCAATAGATTTATTAGTGAGGCTGCACAACAAGCAGCAGTTTGGCTTTTCTGTTCGAAGGCGCCGTACGTCATTATACCTGACCTAGGTAGAGCGATCGTCAAAGTCAAGCATCGCCGCGCGCAGTCGGTTCATGGACGGGTGATTCCTTATTATTATTTTCTTGTCTAATAAAACCTTTTTTCTGATTTCAAGAAAAATATAATATTATGTACCTCGGCACTGAAGTTCTTTTTATGACTCATGTGGTTCATTTGCCTCGGCCAGAGGCCTCGGCAACTAAATTTCACACTTCAGTGCCTTGGTACATAAATAACCATTCTTTGTTAATTATGCAGTAACTAAGAAGTAGGTAATCTTTTTTCGTTTATAGAAAACAGATAGACATTCAGTAGATACTCCTTAGTGATGTGAAAGTAAAAATATAT
The DNA here is from genome assembly GCA_963920635.1 of Pseudeuparius sepicola. Classification (NCBI taxonomy): domain Eukaryota; kingdom Metazoa; phylum Arthropoda; class Insecta; order Coleoptera; family Anthribidae; genus Pseudeuparius; species Pseudeuparius sepicola. The sequence continues at coordinate 42,428,742 of OY987299.1, read as the reverse complement.
CGTAATGATGATAAATATATCTTAATGCCTATAAATTGTTGCCACGTCGTGTATAAACTATCATATCCTTTCAAAGGGCCACAATTTATTTATAAAATATACTTATATTATATTTTTTTAAATCAGAGCTCTTTGAAAAAGTAGATATATTCGGTTACTAAAATGTTCCTCAGGCGAAATTTTTTTAGAAATATACCTAGTTAAAGGTACCTAGTTAAAGGTATATCAACTAATTGTAGGGCAAATATTTTAGTTGAATTTCTTTATAAAAAAAATGACAATGAGATATATAGAAAACCATGTTTGTCACGGAATGGAACACCTTCAAAAAATATATAAATAAAGGTAAGTAATTCAAAAATGAAAATTAAAAATCTTCTAGACTGCGCTGTACTTAATTATTTTAAAACGATAGTTACGTGTTGAATTGTGAATGAGGCTACTTTAAATTACTCATTGTTGAAAGATGGTCAAAGACAAGGCATATGCATCGGTCACGTGCAGCTACTAATGAATTTAAGAAACGACGTTCTCATTGTTGGAAAATTTATTACGATTCTTATTCACCAAATTTCTATAATGACCAGACAATTGAACCAGACTCTTATAGACAAGTGCTTTTCTAATGCGACAAGTTTGGAATAAGAATCGAATACTTATGATTATAAGGCAATATTGGTAGCATTCCCATGAAAATTCCCTTGTACGTTATAACTAACAGCACATGTGGTCGCCGATAGGAATAATAAACAATGTTTGCCCGAGGCATTTGTCATTGTTTATTGAGCACAATTATGATTTGGTCTGACAAGAATATATATTAGAAGAATTACTAGTAAATCAAGTATTAAAAAAATATTTAGGTTTCCAGAAGGATGTTATGTTCACACCGTATTAATTATCATTATGAGCTGTCATAAATTTTGAAGAAACCAACTCAATACCTCAGTGATTTTCACGTACTGATATTTTTCTATAACTATTTTTTGTCTAAATTATCAAATTTTTAATGGATAGTGCCCGTAGTCTATTACAAATTTGACATGATTGTGATTACGATGGAGTTCATACAAGTTGCTTGGATATAGTCCAAGAACCGGCCGCATGATTTCAACTCTCATAAGATTATAGAATAAGAAGTTATATAAAATGTAGAGAGTATATTTCTTTACTTGAAGCGAGTAGGTTGCCTCAGATAATATTGGCCCGATCATTGCTATTTAAAGAAGTTGTGGTTAATTTTTAATTTTTTAATATGTACAGGGTGTCCCATTTTGGGTGTTTTTCTCAAAAATCTCGGTTATTATTAAAGCTAGAGGTTTGCGGTTTTCACGTCACTGTACTACTTTTTTGAGAGGAATTTGGTGGACCAATCAGACTTTAGATAAGTTTTATAGTTTCCGCGCATTGGCGCAGGACTGAAATTTTCATCAAATGTGGTCAGACATTCAAAACCCGGCCAATAAAGGATCAATTAACTTTTCAACCCCATTGCTGAATTGTTACCTATAACAACGTAATTTTTCAATGTGAACAGTTTGATCGGTTTGAACAACGATATTCTGTATGTAGACTGCAACCGAGATCGGTCCAGGGACGCCCGCTGGTAGTCCGTGGAGCTGGATATACACGCTCAATAGCGGTAAACTTGATCGGCTATAAACGCAGCATAAAAGAAATTGCGTTGCTTTCAAACTTTTTAATTCCCCGATTTCAAAAAAAATTTAATGTGCTTCTCGGCACTGATTTTTATATCACGTGTGGTTTATTTGCATCGGCCTTGCAGGTCTAAATTTTAGATTCTTTATAAAAAGTTGAAGGTATAGATGGAGGTTCGAGGTCTAGCTCGGGTCTTATTTCACTCCTTTGAAAAAAGTATTTGGGCTTAGGGGTGGCGTGTTAGCTCTTTGAAGAAGCTTTGGCGTTGAAGTTATAGGTACTTAGTTAAAGTGTAGAGTTTTTCTAGAAACAAAGTAGGCTGTTGAGTGGATTTGGGGAATCCAAGGAATATATAGGTCAAATAGTGAAGCGGGATCGTTCATGAGGAAGATTGTGGTCGGGATCATACACAACTGGACCTCCGAGAAGTGGCTTAGAAAAAGTTTCCCTCTTTGTGTACCTATAGGTTTTCCGAATGAGAGACTGATATCATGATCATGAATGTAATGATTGGCCGATATATCAAACAGAAAGTATGATAATTAATTTATTTTGAACAACTCTTAATCTTTGATTGCATGGTGACAAAATGTTGGAAAACTTATTCAGTGGCAAAAAAAAGTGTTATTCTCCAAACACTATAACCATATACGTTTTAAGGCAGTACAAGAATTTAAGATAAACTTACCTCGAAGACGAAAGAAACACAAAGGGAGACTGCTGCAAGGAAGAGGGCGACTTCAATTCGTCGATATAGCGCCTGAGAAATCCAGGGGTGTGAAGGGGATGGAACGAACACAGTTCCCGTCTATACCGCATCAGATCAAATAGCTAACACGATAAGTATAATGCACCGAACAACGTAAATCCATAAAATATTTATGCTAGTGTTTCCCGGGGGGATGGGATTATGACGGGACGGCCGAGTGCCGAGCGAGCGACCCCGCCTGGACACATATATGCAAGATGTGAGCTGGGAGTGCTTCCACACTTCGATTTTCGGTCCGGCGCTTATTGGGAGAATTTTCCGAATGGGGCGACACAGAGATACGTTTACCATACGTCCATAGAAATACGCAAAAGCGGCATCAGCAGCGACAGCAACCTTAATGTAAAAATACCAAAATCATTCAAATTGTTCACCTTACTTCATAGAATTTGTGCCAATTTTTCTCCGATACTGTATCATTTAAAAGCAAATAAATACTAAACAGGTAACAGATAATGTAATTTAATTTTTTTACATTTATAACTTTAAGATTATTTTTAAGTATAGGTATCAAGCTGACATAGCTAGCAAGCTTCTTCCGGAAAACCCCGGAATACTTCTGCACTCCACTGCTTTTCGTGAAAAAAGAGCAAACCCGCCTTATAAAGAGTTATTCTACAAAATGTCAAAGTTCTGATCAAAAAACTGGGACACCCTCTATACATAAAGACCATTGGAGCATTTAAAAACATTATTATCATTTATAATAGAGAAAATAAATACATCTACTCATATTAGCTACCTTACGTTACGATTTTGATTAGATACGTTACATACTAAGGCGATATTTAAAGAAAAATAAGATAAAGTAGGTACTCTTTTTACATTTATGTATATTACCGTACAGGGTGTCCTATTTTGGAAGTTTTTGGATGTTTTCCTCAAAAATCTCGGTTATTATTAAAGCTAGAGGGTTGCGGTTTTCACGTCACTGTATACTACTTTTTTGAGAGGAATTTGGTGGACCAATCAGATTTTAGATAAGTTTTATAGTTTCCGCGCATTGGCGCAGGACTGAAATTTTCGATTTTTTGGAAACCTCTCTTCTGGCTTCTACTTATACAGGGTGAATCAGTTTTTTGTAGCAGGACTTTAACAGGTGATAGATCTTCAAAAAATAACGGCACTTTTTCGTATAAACTATATCTTTTTAAGGCCTTAGAAAAAAGTTACAGGGTGTTATAGTTGGAAAAAATATGCGGACTTTATTGAATATTTCCCAAACTAGTTGAGATATTTAAGTCATATTTGGTATACGTTAAAACGGCATGGGTTAGAATAAAACCTGTTAATATCGAACATCTTGCACAACCAGTGGCTGAGAAGTGGGTAAATGGTAAAATTATTTTTAGAAAAAAAATGAATCACCTTGTATTTTATCAAAAGGTATTGAATTTTTCATGTAGATTTTAATTGCAGAAAAAAATGTCCTCTTGGTATTTGTTCGCATGTGTTATAGTTTAATGTCCAATTTCATTTTGTATTATTTGTATTATTGTATTATTTGGGGGTATTTCTGAAAAATTATCTAAAAAATTTGCTCCATAAGTAACACTTAAAGTAAAAAAACGTGTTTCTTTCTTTAAATAAAGTAACTTTTTCCGATAAACTAACCCATTCAAGGTTTTACTTTTCAAGATACAGAGCGTAACCTTAATTGTATCTTCCTTACCTAAATGTTTTAGACCCTGTAACTTTAAAAGTATAGCCTTAAATAGGTAAGTTTATTGGAAAAGGTTACTTTATTTAAAGTAGCAAACACATTATTTCCGCACTTTAAGTGTTACTTACGGAGCAATTTTTTTAGATAATTTTCAGAAATACCCCGAAATAATACAAGAACATGAAATTTGCCGTTAAACTAGAACACATGCGAACAAATACCAAGAGGACATTTTTGTATGCAATTAAAATCTACATAAAAAATTCAATACCTTTTATTACAATACAAAGTGATTCATTTTTTTTCTAAAAATAATTTTACCAATTACCCACTTCTCCGCCACTGGTTGTGCAAGATGTTCGATATTAGCAGGTTTTATGCTAACCCGTGCCGTTATAGCGTATACCAAATATGACTTAAATATCTCAACTAGTTTGGTAAATATTCAATAAAGTCCACATATTTCTTACAATTTTAACACCCTGTAAGTTATTTATAAGGCCTTAAATGATATAGTTTATAGAAGAAAGTGCGGTTATTTTTTGAAGATCTATGACCTGTTAAAGTCCTGCTACAAAAAACTGATTCACCCTGTATATATCGACAAATTTAACCAACTATTTTTATAGATTTTTTGGCGAATCGAATGGAATAATTAGTTTTATGGTAGCGTTAATAGTTTTTGAGATATGAACTATGGTTTCCATTTAAAAAAATATATAACTTTGGTTCATATCTCAAAAACTATTAACGATACCAAAAAACTAATTATTCCATTCTATTCTACGCCAAAAAATCTATAAAAATAGTTGATTAAATTTGTCGATATATATATAAGTTGTAGCCAGGAGAGAGGTTTCCAAAAAATCGAAAATTTCAGTCCTGCGCCAACGCGCGGAAACTATAAAACTTATCTAAAATCTGATTAGTCCACCAAATTCCTCTCAAAAAAGTAGTAGGTACAGTGACGTGAAAACCGCAACCCTCTAGCTTTAATAATAACCGAGATTTTTGAGAAAAACACCCAAGATCAACCAAAATGGGACACCCTGTACAAGCCGGCAATGGCGCTACCTTCGGAAGACAGTTTCTTTATAGGTAATTATTAATATCAATAGATAATATTAATTATTAAAGACATTTACAACAATATTAATTAGGTATATATTTAAAGTATACCTGTGGCATGCAACATTCAAAATATAATGCTTAAAGTTCCTTATTTGTGGAAGTAATAATTCACAGACAAAAGTCGCATTTAGTCCAGAGGCGTTGCGTCTAGGAAGGAAACCTCGAAGGAAACATCATAATTTATTCTCTCTTTTAGATACATTTCAGCTTGGAATCCATATTGCCTGAACTAATAGTGTTGATAAATAGCCACCGTGGAATAAATTTTCCTTACTTTATTGTTTGTTTTAACCATTATTTTTTGCCTAAGCCTCTCCTGAGCTTTCTGGTTACTAACCAGCACCATTACATAACAATTTTTGATTTGTTATTGTGTATATTGGCTGATTACAACGCCGTAAGAGATATACCTTTGAAGTATCACTGAGTAAAGAAATAGGTTAGAAAGATACAATCACACTAAGGATGTATTATTAACGAGTGTAAAAATATTTACAAGAAAAAGTGATAATAGGCAAGCATTAAAATTAACAAAATAACTAGTAACCGCATACACGATACACGTGTTTCATGTTATTTGGCAATCATCAGTACAGTGTAACTATTTTTTTGTTAATTTTGAGTGATTGCCCATTATCACTATTTCTTGTTATGAAGATTTCCACGCAAATCCAGGGGATGTGGTGACTGAAGCTGCAAATGTGCTGTTGGCTCCTGCCTGGACTTCATTTGTTGTTTCTCAAATCATGCCTATCTTTTTGAGTTGGTTAATGTTACACCGAACTGACGATTGCCAGTTTAGGTTAGGGTTAGGTTAGTCAATGTTATACTATATTCTCTTGTGAATACTTGACTTGAGGGGATAGCGAATTACATTAACACTATAAAACATAATTAAAAGTTTCAGCTTTAAGCCAGAAAAATTTACGTGTACTAGGCATGTTTTAAATTTCATTCGCTATAAGAATACCCTACCCTGTCCGTCCATTACCATTACATTCTAATCCAAACATCGAGTTTTTAATGTGCCGGCTCCTATGGAGCGCCGGCTTATAGTCCACTTTATTATGTGGGAGGGGTAGCCGCCCCGGTCGACCCTCCTTTAAATAAATCGATTTTATGGTGCGAGTAATTGCCATTTTTAATTTACATTTATTAAAAAGGGTGTATGGTAAGCTGGGACGGCGAGAAGATCCATATTTCACGTCCTATATATATTTTCGGCCGGCAATATTCAGTGACAAGCGTTTAATAGATTGTTTACGGAGGCAAATTTGTAACTCAATATTATGTTTAGGGGAGGCAGAGCAGGCTTATTGACCGTCATAGAATGATAATAATTTATTTTTGGGGCGTCTTCCTTTATTTTCTCATTGTGATGGGTGACGGGAAATTCTTTTCTTCGCGAAATCAATTAGTCTTTCCCAGCTGTGGGACAGTATACGATATAAAACTGTTTTAGCTAGTTTAAGGGCAATTACAGAGTTGATTCATTTCATATCAACTATGCTGAATCCGTTCATAGGCGTGCTACATTCGTACTAATGTATAAGTTATTTACAACTAATTGATTATTTTTTAATTCACACCAGATTTGGTATACCTACAAATGTATCGGCCCGCAAATTTGTTGTAATAAAAGAGAACTGAGGAGAACGACCTCTAAGCAAAGTCTAGAGAATACTATTCTTTAGACTTTGCTCTAAAGTAGCACCATAAAAGTTAGTGACCAAGCCTTTCATAATGTTTTATATCACAGTTTCGTTCGTTTGCTACACATGGAACCTTTCTTTAAATGGCATCAATTTCGAAATCATTAGCAAACTTTTGCGGAAAACAATGGGATGGATCAACGGTTATTCTTTTTGGAATTTTTTTGCTTATGCGATGTTGATCTGGTATATTTTTTTGAATATGGCAATTAAGTTGTTATGTTACATAAACATATTAGCTAGTACCTGCTATTATCATTATTACAAGCTTTTATTTAACTTCACCTGGTTAGTGTTGGTCGAATCTTGCAAGCTGAATTAGAACCACTTCCTGACATCCGATTGAGCTGAAATTTTGCATACACCTTTAGTTCCGATGACAATGCAATATGCAATACTCAATATTGTAATACTTTCAAAATGGCCGCCGCTCCAAGATGGCGGATAATGTATTTTTGTCAACCCCCTAATATGGGTATCAAATGAAAGGGTTTGAAAAGTAGAAAACGATAAAGTTACTGACATCACACTAAATTCAATATGGCCGCCGCTCCACGATGGCGGATTACCTATTTGATACCCAACACGGGTATCAAATCAAAGGGCTCGACGGGTAGAAAACAATAAGGTGAATGACATCATACGAAATCCAATATGGCGGCCGCAACAAGATGGCGGACTAAATTTGTTTACTACCCTCCTGACATGGGAATCAAATAGGTACTAAAAATCCCAAAATAAAATTGAAAATAAAAAAACCTTTTTAAAAACAAGCTTTTATTTAAGCCATGTACTAAAACGAATAAAATAAGTTTAGGTTTTCGTTAAGATAATTCAGTTCCAAATTGCGACAAGTTTTTGCAAATTGAAAAGCTTGTCGCGCGAATTGTAAAGAAAAAAATGCATACTTTGGCAAATAGGTAGGTACTTGCTTATCAACCAATCACTGTCCAATAAAATTAATTGGTAGATACCTATTTTCATCAACATTTCGCGCGACAAGCTTTTCAACTTGCAAAAACTTGTGGCAATTTCGAATTGAATTATCTTAACGAAAACCTAAACTTATTTTATTCGTTTTAGTATACATGGCTTAAATAAAAGCTTGTTTTTAAAAGGGTTTTTTATTTTCCATTTTATTGTATCTTATATTTCCTGTACCATACCTTGATTCGTATCGTCACAGACCTATGAAGCTATCATGTTAAGTTTATGAATCTCGCCAACTGCAGCTACATTGTTAATGTTGTGCATTGTTTTTATGTCTAACTTGGCAGTTATACATGCAACAATTTATATTTTTTAAACAAGACAAAAATACAATTAAATTTATTCTTGGAATTTTGAGATATTTTGAATACACAAACTTTTTGAACATATTTATTTCTCTTAGGATCAATTTCATAATAAAATTTCAAAATTAAAGAAACTTTTGCAACAGTATTTACATAATGTTCCGAATGCTGCACTTCTGAGATTGCCATTGTTTCCTTTCCCATAAAGCTGGTCCCAATCCATAAGAGAGTTGAAGATGAGGCTATTGTATCACACAAAACAAACCAGTTGAAATAGCTAGAGATATATTATCATAATGGTTTATGATACAATCACACCTGAGTCTATTTTTTCCAAACGGACCTTCATTCAACGTAGGTCTATGTTTAGAGAGCTCTATAGAAAAGCAACGAAAACATCCTGAATCCAAGACCCTTAATATATACTTACTGACGAAATTTTATACCATTGCTAGAGGGTTAATTAGGAGCATTTATATCGGGGCCTAACGTCTAAACACTGCAATTAAGTTATTTTTCGGGGTATAGCATTGTCAAAATTTAAAACGGGTAAGCAGCTAATTAGGATCAGATTTCATCTGAATTTTAAACATTCGGGGTGCTTATTAACTTATGCCAGAAATGCCGCGAGCTGTTGTTCGAATTCAAGTCGGAGAGTCGAGATTATAAATATTTTTTTATTTAATTGCTAGCAAAACAATCTCTCTTAAATTACTTGGAATACGGAAGGGAAGTCAAGTTTCAAATCATTTTCTGGTTTTGTCTGTACCTTTACCTTAATTTTTTTTTTATTTAGGTATAGGTAGGTATTCCTTTAGATACTTTCATATTCAAGAAATATTTTTCTCTATATATTTAGTAATAATATGACTAACTGTTTTGAAGATAATTCGATTACAGAGTTGTAGCTTTAATATTTCCACATCACAGTCGAGACGGAGTACAAGATGCGTTTTCTTCTATGTTGTCCGGTAGGCCTAGTCGCGGTGGCGATTTTCTGAGCGTTTGCTAACTATTTAGACTGCGTGTTTTTCTGCCCTCACTGGGATTACTAAGGTTTTCTAGGGTTTTCCGCAGAACTTGAGCGAATGCTTTCATAGTTCTATCGGGAAAAGTCAGCCCTAGCCGGAAATGGCAACGAAGGCAAAATAATAGTAATTGCCGTCCTCCCCCGCACAAGCATTCAGTTGCTTCTGGGGTACTCCTAGTTTAGAGTATTGTGAGGGTAAGAATTATTATTATTCATATATTATTAATATTATGAATTTTATTAATTAATTTTTGATTCAAAACCGTATTACTCATTTCAATTAAGTATGAAGATTCTATTTCAATCTGTATGCTTTCCTCTTCCTCTCCCTCTCCCTCTCCCTCTCCCTCTCCCTCTCCCTCTCCCTCTCCCTCTCCCTCTCCCTCTCCCTCTCCCTCTCCCTCTCCCTCTCCCTCTCCCTCTCCCTCTCCCTCTCCCTCTCCCTCTCCCTCTCCCTCTCCCTCTCCCTCTCCCTCTCCCTCTCCCTCTCCCTCTCCCTCTCCCTCTCCCTCTCCCTCTCCCTCTCCCTCTCCCTCTCCCTCTCCCTCTCCCTCTCCCTCTCCCTCTCCCTCTCCCTCTCCCTCTCCCTCTCCCTCTCCCTCTCCCTCTCCCTCTCCCTCTCCCTCTCCCTCTCCCTCTCCCTCTCCCTCTCCCTCTCCCTCTCCCTCTCCCTCTCCCTCTCCCTCTCCCTCTCCCTCTCCCTCTCCCTCTCCCTCTCCCTCTCCCTCTCCCTCTCCCTCTCCCTCTCCCTCTCCCTCTCCCTCTCCCTCTCCCTCTCCCTCTCCCTCTCCCTCTCCCTCTCCCTCTCCCTCTCCCTCTCCCTCTCCCTCTCCCTCTCCCTCTCCCTCTCCCTCTCCCTCTCCCTCTCCCTCTCCCTCTCCCTCTCCCTCTCCCTCTCCCTCTCCCTCTCCCTCTCCCTCTCCCTCTCCCTCTCCCTCTCCCTCTCCCTCTCCCTCTCCCTCTCCCTCTCCCTCTTCCTCGATTCAAGATAGCGAAATTTTCAAACGCTACAACCCAGTGGCGGCACGCGAGTTCTGAAATAGGGTGGGCACAAGAAAAATCTTACCTATTATTTTTTGTACATAAAATCCATTCTCCTATTTTTCATACGTCAGTAACAATACGTCAAAATCCGGGCAAGACTGAATGAACTATTGATAGGACTGTCAATGCGTTCAGTCGATCTTCTGACATTGTGCTTCTCAAAAAAGTTTTTATGCGTTTGAGGGTTGAAAAACTTCGTTCACATTCGGCTGTCGACATGGGCGTTGTACAAATAATGTCCAACAGTTTGTATGTTTCTGTCAAAACTTTTTTTAAATTGTTGTTTGTTATGAACACTAAAAGTGGCAAAATACCACTTACGTCACACATGTCATCGCGTTCATAAATTGCTGATAGTTCACTTTTTCATTTTACACTGTCCAACATAGGATAAGATTTTACACATCTTCGTTGGACTTAATTTTATGTCGCAAATAAGCACTGTCTAACTGTTCACGTATGTTATTTTGCCTAGAACACTAAAATCCATGCAAGCATTCATGTGAGAAACGGAATTTTCGTGTTTCATTGCCCTCTCTGCGATGTGTTTTAAATCATCCAACCCTTGTTTATTCCACGCACTAACCTCTTTCTTAAAAATTAAGCACATAAAACAAAATAATTTATTTGCAACTGAACATCCGCACATCCACTCGTATTTTTCATAGATATTCCTGTTGAATACTCTATTGTAAGTTCGAGCTTTACTTGCGGAAGTGTAGTTTATTTGAAGATTGGAAATAGGCCTTCCTTAGATAGATAGAGGGTTTTTTAAAAGATTTTGCACACAATTAACTTCCGCTGGTTCCATCATTGATACTTCTCACTCAATTCTTAGAATTCACACACGCGCCATGCGCCGAAACCGAAAACAAGAACGCAGGCAAAACCCCGGCCAGAGGCCAGACGTACACTGGAGACACGGCGCTCGGTGCCCCAAAACGACGATATAATCGCGTATGGCGAAGATTCCCGAAGTCAGCCGAACCATACCAGAAATAGGTACATTGCGAGTTGTTCCCCGGAAGATAATTTTGTCTGTTTTGAGCGTTAGTAGTGCATGCCTGGCGCCCGCGGAAGGAAAGTTTGATATCATCGTTATAAATTCTAGGCAAAAATAGAATAATGCACTGAACGACACGCTAAGTTCTTTATTTCTTTCCGTTTATCGTGGTGATTAAGTGGGGCACGTGCCCTTGTGCCCTTTAGAACAAGCCGCCACTGCTACAACCTACAGGTCACCACTCATCGTGAATATATATTTCTGAACAAACTTATTAAGAAACTTCTCTAAACAATTCGCAAGCAGATCGGCTAATTGCAGAAAGCCATAACTGCCACTGTTGAAACAAGTTTCGCTTCAAACCGTACCTGAAATACCTTACATTAAAAATGAAATCTAGGTTGCCTTGGAATTGGAAAAACATGGTAGGTCGGATTGCTGTCTGTGGCGTTCTTATCTAACTTAAATGTAATTTTTTCTAGGTCAAAAAAATAAAAATGTTATGACCCGTTCTCGCGTGAATATCCCGACTGACTGAAAAACTTACAAAAAAAATCGGTATACGTACGGAAAAAATCAAAATTCATTGAACTCAAATTATACCTCCCGCCGATAAATTAAAAAATATATATCTCTAAATTCCCGAAGGCCTCAAGTAAACAGGAAGCAGGACTGATATTAAAAACGAGCGCAAAAGGCAATCGCATGTCCAGAGATGCGGAGCCGTGGACCAAATCCAATATCCAATAAAAAATAAAACTAAGCGGCAGCTGAAATAAATATTCCTCTTTTTATACCGTGACATGCGAGGATTGACGGACGGGGAGAATATCTATAGCAAACGTCCCCAGTGGCGGCTCGTGGGTAATTTTACAGGCTGTTTACAATTTGCTACATTTGGACGTAGTTATAAAAAAACAATTCTAGGTTCACTTTGAAGTTGAATGCTTGAAATACAAATCAGACTAAGAAATGAGGCATTACCTTCTATAGCTAACCAATATAGATGAATGTATCCAAAAGCCGCAATTACAAATTCATTCACGAGAAAATTGCGGAGTTGGAACAAAAAATAATTTTGAATCTGAATTTCTTCCGGATGAATCCTGTGCAGCGAAACTTCTAGTTTCAAGATTTCGTGCTGGATTGCACGGGACACCCTCGGCACGTGACCATCACACTAAAATTAATTGAAAATCAGTTTCAGTGTGTTCGCCTGTTCCTTCTACTTTCTATGTTCCTATAAATAGCATCACAGGAACTATCAGTCTGAGTGTGATCGTCACGTCTTAAGGATGTCCAGTGCAACCGAGGACGAATTTCGACCGATGAAAGCTCGGAAAGAGAAGTTTCGCTGACGCAAGGATTCATCCGGAAGAAACTCAGATTCATTATAGTGGAAGAAGTAGCCAATCAAAATAAAAATACTTTTTTTGAAAATAAGCTAAAAAGTGAATGAACACTGTAGATACAAATGCATATGCTGTAATAACAGAGCACTTAAAATAGTCATTTCGGATCGCTATGAGCTCAATCTGAGACAAGGCTCAATGTATTGTAAACGTTATGGCATTAAATCTAATAAAAGTACATTATATGGCGGATGTGCTCACTTACTTATTTTTACTTTGTCAGACATTCTTTCCAGAAAACAACTTGCCCAGTAACATTGTAGGTGTTACAAATTTTGTGAGATGCTCCTAATAGCCAAGAAACTCAATTGGTTCATCACCAAGTATCTTCTAATATAGAAAACAACAAGGATCAAACCGTAAGTTCCAATCCTATTGGGCTTACGTCTATATCCAAACGACGATCAAACAAAATGAATATGTAACGTCCCCATTAATAATTAAAAAGAAATGGTCACCGCGTTATAGATACTATATTTCTTATTCCACATAGCCAGTGAATGTTTGAGCCTCTTTCGGTGAGGTGCGCTGCGCCTGCCTGATGAGGGCCAACAAGCCCGAACAGGTGTCTGTCGTGGTCTGCACACCTCCGAAAGACCCATACTAAATTTCCATTACCTATAGATATTGGAAACTAGTTTGGTGTTGCCAAGGGCCAAAACATTTTGTCCCATATGCCACGAGCCATTTATTTTTAATTACTATTATTAATATTATTGTCACTGTCAGACACAATCCATCGGTAATTATGAATATGCTTTCGTTAGTAACAAGATTTGGACTAATCAAAATTAGACCAAAAATTAACTTTTTAATAAAACCCAATAAAGTCTTGAAGAATATTTAATGGTACCTATATACCTATAGTTATCACGTTCATACGTATACTTAAATTAAAAGAAGAAATTATCTTTACACTAAACTCGTAGTCAAAATGGTAGATATCAAAATATTTGTTGCACTAGTGCAAAAAGTTAAACTTGGGTAACTATAGTCTATGCAAGATACAGCGGCAGTAGATATAAACAAAGTCACATGACCGCCTTGCGATCGATTACCAGGGTCGGACTAATATGAGATTCCAAGTGGCATGTAATTCTCAACTAATTCTTTTAGAAGTTCTAAAATTTGTGTTTCTACCTTTCAAGGATCTTTATAAATTTCCTTAAATTAAGTAGCAAAATAAATTTAGAGAATATACTGCTCGCGATCCGATCTAAAATATGCAGAAAACTCGACTGAGGGAAGAGCCGGCCCTGCATTCTGCTCGGAGCGGACACTTAGGTAAATGATGTCTTATTCAAAACATAAATGAACTGTGCTTCAAAATAAAATAAAAAGTTTGTATCTAAAATATATTTTTTTTAATTTCATTTATAAATCATATCGTCCCTTTTAGAAAACCCTTTATAAACAATTAAATCGCGCATGGGTTGCTCATATACTTGCACAGCTATACGATTGAAAATTATTTAACTTACTTTTTTTAAAAGAATGCCCTGTAGGCTTTCACGTTAATATGTTACCTATTCCCACTTTTTTTAGAAAATTGTCCCTTCTGTAGCTTTCGCGCCAAAATGTCATTAAATAAATTGATTCATGAAAAAACTTGGTAAGCGTAAAAAATTTCATCTAAATTTCTTCTAAAAAAGTTAGCTAAATAATTTTTAATTAAAGGTAGGTAGCTGTGCAGGGATATATATATATTATTAGAAAACCCTTATTTATGCATTATCTTTTATAAACAATACCTTTCATGAAGAATACAGATGAGGGTAGATGGAGCTTATTCGGGATCTTGTACTGTACAGGGTGGCTTATAAAAGTGGCTCATTCAAAATATCTCGGCTGTTTTTTGACAGAAATCGGTGGCGGATGCGATCGATAGATTTTTCGGGCATATTGCCATAATGAAATTTGCTGTCCAATGTCCATGGCCACCTACGAAACTATAGCCAAAAAACCTAAAAATTTCAAAATTGTTAAACCACTTACTTTTTTATTTCTTTACATAAGAACAAAAGTTTAACAAGAAAATTGTTTGCAATAACCAACAGAATTTATGTTGATATTAGTTTTGTTGTATGGATTACCGTAAAACTTGGACTCTCTTGGGATCGAAAATTAAATTATCTCTAAAAATGTTTAATTACGTGTGTTTTCTAAAGCAAAATGTCCCATTCAATTTTATGAGTCACACTTACCTGTTTGTTCTGGGTTTACTACAAAAATTTAAGAAAAAATATTATACCTAATATTTGTTGTTGACATAATATTAGGTACCTACCAATGGAGACAATTGTGCAATGATAGCGTTATAGCGTTAGTAGGTACAGGGTGGCCCATCCAAGCGGAAAAAGTGTGCTACGTGGAGACACGTTAACATAAAATCGTCATTCAAAAAATGAGATTGTAGTAAAAATTAAGGGGAATTCGAGGGTGTACCCTAATTTTGTATACGGGGGTCGGTAAAAAAGTTATCGCGAAAAAACATTTTTTGCAAAATAAAAAAAATATTTTTTTTACCTACACATCCATTAGAGAACCTTTAAGTAGTATTCCTGAATATTCAGTTTTTTAATATAGCTTCCGGTTATACCGGAAATGAAAGTGGTTTTCTCTATTTTACAACTTACACATTTCTCTTGACCATCACAGGATTCCTTTTTTAATTCTGAATCCAACGATATATAATTTGACCTATTTATCTCCAACCGTTTCCGAGATATTTATCAGAGAAGCTCCATCAAACTAGATACATGGCCTCATGGTCGGTGTCTGATGTTCGATCTGAGTAGGCCAAACAATAAAACCAAATTTATGACAAATCAAGTCAGCCATGATAATAAAACTGACAAGTAGGCTGAATGTTAAAGTGGCTATAGCCATTCAACTGCATTCAACTTAATTAAAAATCTCGTGGAAATTATGAAACATTTAATATTTTTACTACTGTCATATTTATTATAACAACAACAATATGATTAGTTATTAAAAATTAGTTAGAAGTTCATTTACATTAAATGTTCAAAATGGTTTCCATTATAATTTACACATAACCTAAGTCTTTTTAAGAAATTTTTTCGGACATTTTCAAAGATTGGGCCCACAGTTATGGAAGGAAGCGCCATCTTGCTGCCATATTAATTGTCTTTCTTGGAGTTGGTTAAGCAAAATTAATGGCAACTGGTCAAAGCACTGTTTCAATTCGTTCTGGTTTAAATGTAGGTATTTCCTACCTGTCATACTTCCTGAATAAAATAGAGGGCCCATTATAAAATTTCCCACAATTCCGCACCAAACACCCACGGAATTTCTGCCGGATTTCACAACTTCACGAAATGCCCGTGGATTGTCAACAGACCAAAATATACTATTTTTCCGGTTGTATATTCCCGCCGTTGTAAATGTAGCTTCATCGGACCAAATAATTTGTTTAAAAAATCCAGCTCCACCTCTTGCAAAATAAAAGTTTAACATTGTTTGAAAATATTCCAGTCTTCTTGCAGCATCTCCAGGGAATAGCCTTTGAACAGGTAATATTTTGAAGGCTTTAAATTTGCTTAATTTCATTATCCTTTGTATTGTAGACCGGGGAATTTGTAAGTCTCTCGCTGCAACTCTCTGAGATTTTTCGTTATTTCTTCCGAAATAATTTAAAATTCGTTCTCTCTCGTCCTCACTAATTCTAAACCCTTTTTTTTTCTCTTGCTAATCACACCTCCTGTTGATCTGAATCTTCGATACAGCTTACATATAAATGAAGCACTCGGAACATTTATATTTGGATATTTACGAGAATACTCCCTCAAAGTTTCTACGTATCTTTTATCATTTTTGATGAAGATCTCTAAAATATCACAGCATTCTTCTTTCAAAAACATTTTTTAAACTGCATCTACTAACAACTAACAGCTTCAGCAACAAAATTTTAGACTAATCTGACACGTAAATAGAAATATTGAATTGACAGCCTACTCGCTTGTCAGTTTTATTATCATGGCTGACTTGATTTGTCATAAATTTGGTTTTATTGTTTGGCCTACTCAGATCGAACATCAGACACCGACCATCTACTTTGATGGAGCTTCTCTGAAAAATATCTAGGAAACGGTTGGAGACAAATAGGTCAAATTATATATCGTTGGATTCAGAATTAAAAAAGGAATCCTGTGATGGTCAAGAGAAATGTGTAAGTTGTAAAATAGAGAAAACCACTTTCATTTCCGCTATAACCGGAAGTTATATTAAAAAACTGAATATTCGGGAATGCTACTTAAAGGTTCTCTAATGGATGTGTAGGTAAAAAAAATATTTTTTTTATTTTGCAAAAAATGTTTTTTCGCGATAACTTTTTTACCGACCCCCATATACAAAATTAGGGTACACCCTCGAATTCCCCTTAATTTTTACTACAATCTCATTTTTTGAATGACGATTTTATGTTAACGTGTCTCCACGTAGCACACTTTTTCCGCTTGGATGGGCCACCCTGTACCTAATGATATTTTCTAGAAATAAAAAAGTTAAAGCGGTTTAATTTTTTTCGATTTTTAGCCTTAGTTTTCGTATGCCGTATCGATAGCACCGGCCACCACAAAAAATAGCTGACAAATTTTGAGTGAGCCACTTATAAGATGTTACTTCTTCGATTAAAAAATTTACCTATAATATAGTTTTTCTGAAAACGCGCCCCTTTAACAAATTCGCAGAAGGCCAGGCTTTCGTGGCAATGCCAAACCAATACTTGGGAAACGATGACCTTTCAAGGACATAATAGCTATAAGAAAATTGTCCTGCTCAATGCTCGCATCCTACTTGGATTTGTGCGGATGTTAAAACGAACAACACACGGTATATCCACTGTATATCCATGGCACACTTGACTCGACAGATTGATTTTGAAATTCCTATTTTGCTCAATTTTGGCCTCAACTTTTGACACTCTGCAGAATGAAACTCCTTGTATGTTTTCTGTTCCAATTTGGTATATATATATATGTCGGTTTTAGGGTGTCCTGATTAACGATGTCCTGTCAGATTTTAAATTAAAAAAAATGCTAAATGGTTTTCGTGAAAATAGGGGGTATAAAAAAATCGTATCACAAAAGAAAGTTCACGACGTGATTATCTCAAAAAAATTATGGATTTGCATAATGTATAAAAGTAGACGCCCTGTATATTGGCCGATAATGGCACTAATGACGTTCATCGGGTCGCCCCTTTCTTCTAGTTATGCAGGCACTCTAGTTTATCCAAGTTGTATAAAACACTAGAAATACTAGCCGTCAAGCGAGACTTGCAGCTTGCATCAAAATCGAATTATGGCCGACACCCGCGCGATTAAAAATATTCCCCGAGGTACAAACAACGGCGGAAAGCAATCACGGCCGCTCCGCGCCGGACCGCTGCGCTGACCAAATCCAATATCCAATAAAAATAAAACTATGCGAGAGCGCCGGCATAAATATTCCTTTTTTACGCGGTGACATGCCGGGGGTTGAAGGCCGGGAGAGTTATAGTGGGTGTCCGGCGGGGGCGGGCGACCCCCGCCCCGATCGGAGAACAATCTACTGTCTGTCAATAAACGGCGCGCGGCCGACGGCCGGCGGCCCGGTAATATTTCCCCCGAGTAACCGGTGACATATTGCATTTTGGCACAACTACCGCTCTGAATACGAGATATTGGGAAGCAGCCGAAATGCGGGGAGATTTATTGTTAATGAGCGCCCAGGCGCAAGTGCCGATTTATTTTTACGGTGGAACGGAGGGCGGATGCGGATAGGAAATGTACAAAGGCTGCGCTGACGCAGTGACCCTCCTCAATTAGTTGTAAATAACGAATTGCCATATCGGGACATTCTCGATTTTTTTATATTCGGTATACTTTATACAGTACGTAGCTACTTTTTCTCGAGAATAGATGGCAGCGTTGAGAGAATTGCAGCTGGGATTTTGAATCCCCATTAATAATAAAATCCAAGTCCCAGCTGCAGTTGCCAGTTATTGTTCTCGAGAAAAATACAAACACTGCGGAGTCTGGCAACATAACATATGACCACTGTAGATAGTAATGAAATTAATAGTTTAAAAAATAAAAAACACGCTTTTAAAAAATCTGCGGCCGGGAATATGAGATTAGTGGTGGACACTGATTCCAGTCATACCATCGTGAGGACGAACATCATAGATCATAGCCCACTGCAGGATTCCACCACCACCAAATTACATCGTAGAGTTGGCTAATGGCGAAGAAATTTCGGTTATAGAAAAGCTTGACGCCTTTGTAACCATATAGGTATGATAAGTATAGGTAGCGAGTACTTATGCACTGTTAAAAACGAATTCGCGATTTTACACGACAAATCGCTGTAATCATGTTATAACCAAAATGTACTGTAATAATTAACTTCATCGACTAATTTTGAGGACTCGTTGTATAATTACATTTGAAAATTACTTAATGTCTGATGTATTATTACTACGGTCTAGTAGTAAATATACCTATGCCGACAGGTAAACTTACATACTGTGCTTTTAAATATGCTTTACTATGTTCGTAAATTTACTTTAATATTGTAATATTACGCACAAAAGTGTACACTAAATTACATGTATTATTACAAATACGCAATTA
This sequence comes from Pseudeuparius sepicola, assembly GCA_963920635.1. Classification (NCBI taxonomy): domain Eukaryota; kingdom Metazoa; phylum Arthropoda; class Insecta; order Coleoptera; family Anthribidae; genus Pseudeuparius; species Pseudeuparius sepicola. The sequence continues at coordinate 42,409,387 of OY987299.1, read as the reverse complement.
AAATTTCGTGAAAAATAACTTAAATTTACAATAGCTATTTCGGTATAGTGGAGAATTGCGACTTAAAATTACTAGAAATATTGTGGAATCATACATTCCGATATGTAACTGGGGCGTTTAACGTGTTTTATTTACAGTAAACGACAAGTAATTTCACACAATTGCTATGTATGCTTATGCCAATATACACTCATTAAAAAGTAAATTAAGTAAAATTACATTAATTGCCTGCAGTTCTACATTCTTCAATTTGTTTTCCAGTAAAAAACAAGGTAAAATTACATTAACTTACCTTCAATTTTACTAATAATAGGGCTCCTTACGGTTCACATAGCCCTAAGGGAATACTATGCGAATTCGGGCTGAACAACGGAGACCTTAAATAATGCAGACTATGCGATAGGGAATCGGGAACAGCTCTGTGAATGTGTGGCCCTGGACCACAGAAGACAGTCAATATATGAACTCCAAGATTGGCACCAGAACACTACTGCAAAAGATCAGCAAGGAACCTGTAGTGCAGTAAAATAAAACGAGAGAAAAGCAGAATAAAACCTCGAGGCTGCGTTGCGCTCGGACGTAAAGGGCGCGGCTCCCTAAAAAAATATAATAAAATATTTATTTTTAATGGCAAGATCTTTATTATCATACATCAAAAAAGGCACTCTTTTAAACATCAAAATCAACCTATTAGGTAAAAAATGGTTACATGTTTTTAACCTCTATGTTTGGAATAATAATTTATGTTTATAAAAAAATATATATAAATAAAATAAAAACAAACACTTGTGCATTCGCGTTCGCGGTTGGGATTAACAAGAGATGACATTGACAACACTTTCTAGTACTTACCGTCTTTTTCCTCTTCACAACACATACTAACAAACTGTTTTTGATGGATGAAATAGTTATAACCCAAACGCAACTGTTCCCGTGCTGCGCTTTAGACGACTACAATGAGCGACCGCCCAACATGCTTACTACAGAAATTATGATGCAATTCCGTAACTCTATAGAGGCTACTCCCACCTTAAAACATGTAAAAATACACTAAAGTTTATGTATTTTCGCTTTGGCAATGTAATTTTCAACAATACAGAGTAAAAATAAAATAGCCCGACGAAACTTTACCTCGTTCAGTTGTATTTTTACATTGGACGAAGGTAAAATCACAAAAAAGCGAAAAAGCACTATAAGTATATGTATTTGTTCATGATTTTGAATGTATATTCACATAGTACATGATAAATCGTGTAAAAACCCGTTACTTTCACCTGAAAATGCCTGTAATTTTAAATCGATTTTTAACAGTATGTGCGGCGGAAATAACTGACGTGACCAGCGATTCATGATAGAAATTCACGAGAGAATTTTGAGGACGAAGCCTAAGGTGGCTGCAAACAATACATGAGTTGTGACTGCTTTTGAAGTTATTAGGTACCATGCCGGTTATAGTTTAGAAATGGTTATCAAGACCACCTAGTATGGGGCGAATGGCGAAAACATTATTGAGTAGAACCTGAATATTAATGCAGGTTGTATAAACGAAGTATACTGCCTGCAAAAACACTCACCACCAAAAAAAGCGTGTAATTTTTGTTCGTATTGCCAACCTAAAGAACTCTGATAAAAATGTAAGTAATGGCACGAATACTGGGTTATGTCATTAAGGTCAGCCACCAGGTTGCGCCACGCCAGGTTCCAAAGGCCCTTTCAGAGAGCCTAAAGCAGATTATTGATTGTAGATATTTAACCATGCACCAATTGACGACTAATTATTATAGAAAATCAAGATGTGTTTGTAACGTCTGAAGCCTCGATTTTGTTAACACAGATTTGCTACAGCACATGATAAATACTGGAGGCAGTGCTCTAATTAAACAGGTTCTTCGAGGGATACACCTTGCTAAACAAAAAGAGCTTATGGACTTCTCCGACTTCTTCAGTAGTCTTGATGAGGAAGAAGAATGGTTCTTCGAGGTTCTACGACTACCGGCAATTAAATAAATTTAACAAGCTACCCTCTACCGAGAATAGGCGACATCTTGGTCATTTTGTACAGTTCAAGATGGTTTTCTATGTTGGGCTCGAAGATTGGGTACTGACAAGTCGAAACGCACCCGCACAAGATATAAGCGGCATTTTCTACTGATAGGTACATTTATGTCAATTCACCAGTGACCTTCGATATAGGCTGATAAAATCTCTAAAGGGAATTACATGGAAAAACGGCCTATATGATCTCGATGATGTCATTATATCTTGGCAAGAAACCTTCGAATATAATTTAAAGAACATCCGGGAAATATTGCAGAAGTTAGAAGGTAACTTAAACGTAAGAACGAAAAGATGTTTCTTTAAGAAGCATTTTCAATACCTGTGCCACTTAATTTCAGGACAAGGAATTCAAACAGACCCAGAGAAAAAAACAAGTCGATCGAAAAGTGGACTCAGCCGAAAGATAACACTAAGTAAAGAAGCTTCGTAAGTCTGTTGAAAGAAATTAGGTATAACATGTAACCTCTGTAAGTAGGTAACATTTTTTATTAGCACTGTTCAATTTATAAAAATATAGTTTAGATATTGAATTTAAAATCGCAATTTGCCTTATTTCCGGCGGTTGTTGCTTCCAAATTTATAGTGTCGCCTATATATTAAAAGTTTCCATAAACACTCCTAACAGCTGGACCAACCGGACAGTTTTGCACTTCTGCGAATACCCAACCACTGACAAAGCTCGCAGATGGGTTGCTTCTCACGGACGTCAATTAAATATTAAGCGTTCCTCCGCCACCTCCATTTCAAAATTATTAACCCCGTCGCTTTTTTTACTGCCTCGGCGGCGGCGCGGCCGCGGCGGACAGCAGAAAAGAGCCGGGCCGCCGCGGCACGCCAAAGGCGGGTTCGTGAGGGTCGGGGGCCCCTCTTAGCATATTCATCGGGAACAATGAGATGGGGGCCCGCGGGCCGCGTAAATCCCCGCGCAGCTATTCGCGGCAGCCGGGTTATTATTCCGCGGAGCGAAATGAAAGAATCCGAATTATATGTAAGCGTTTTTTTCGTCACCACCGATGTCCAACCGTTGCGAGAGCGAAGATATCGGCCCGAGCTAGCGGCGTAACAAGCGGCGCAGTATGCACAGGGGGATGTTTATTGCGGCAATTAGGAGATTCCTGATTCCCGGGTTTGGGGACAAGCATGTAGACCGTCCGTTCCTCTGTAAAATGTTGGTGTAATGGTGGGAATGCGTCCAGGGACGAAAATATCGGGGACTTGCAACTTCAGAAGGTCCTAGTTATCAAGATTAGGTACTTACATAAAAGTTGGTCCATACTCCTACCACATTCACAGCCAATGAAAAGGTTCAATTTTAATAAGAGGGTGCAGCTGCCTTCCTCTAAAATCTTCCATAAAATTTTTAACTTGCATTTTAACGCGGAATGTTAGTAGGTAATAATTACATTAGGGCCGTAACAAAAAATTGTCGATCCACATTTCTGCCTCCCTATTTGACTGGAAGTACGAATTTTTCGGTCATTTTCTTGAGAGCCCCAATGTTTTGTTTATACCCCTATATTAGTTATCCCCATACCCCATATTTTATGATATTATCAGGATTATTATGTGCTTTAAAACCGACCGGCAACGTCCACGCCTTTCTTCCCAAGTTTATACAGGATGTTACAAAAGAAGTAAGTCTATCCATTAACCACAGATTCTTTAAATTAAATAATCGGACTTTTCTACGCCATACCTCAAAATACAGATTGATAAAATTGATTTTTAAAAACGAATTTCATACAACTTCTTTGTTTTTATAATAGTTGAAATTTGACACAGATTTGTTTGTTACAGAAATGCTTTTTTTGTGTTTGTGTAATTTTAATCCAAAAATTTAAAGAACAAACGGAACAAAAGGGAGGGTTGCACACTTTGACCCACAACTTCTGCTAACGCCTATGGCTTAAATAAATCTTTTTTAGATTCATTGTTTATATATTCCGTAATTTTTTGACCGTTGTAAAATTTTGATTCTAGATTCGGCTTGCAAGACATAGCATTTTATTTGCATCTGTAACATTTGAAAGCGCTGTAGTTAACAGGGGTTTTGGGGTACATTTTGCCAATTTCAACGCAAACAGTTGTTTTTATCGTTACGAAACAAGAGTACATTTTTGTTGCAGAATGAAAAGATGAACTAAAGTGACCTAAAACTTCAAAAATGTAACCTCAGAAATAGCGCACATGTCGCCCTCTGTGAGATACGTAGAAATTGATATCTTCAACTTGTTTTCCATCCCCAAAAACACAGTGCCCAATTCCAGTTCAGCAGCTTGATTATTTTGTCAGATATAGCCATATAATTCAATTTCAAAAATAAAGTTCAACGGCGTATCCCTTAAACAAAAAAAAAACAAATAACATTTCTATAAGACATATTGCCTCAATTGCCATATTTTGGCCCGAAATATATGCAGTTGCTCTATGGGCCATTAGTAACGGGACACTCTGTACAGTATTCCTAAGGAATTGTGGAACACCCTGAAATAAGACAGTGTAAGACAACTGAGTCGGGATTTAGAAATAAAAAAGTCCTCAGTAGGACAATGCCTTAAGCGTAACAAATTTCACCCATACCATGTGCAGTTACACCAGGAACTGAATGGTAATGATTATTTCTAAATCCCGACTCAGTTGTCTTACACTTATTTCAGGGTGTTCCACAACAGCCAATGTGATCGCTAACTGATTTTCTTCATTTAAAACTGGTTTTGTTCTAGTTTGCTTTTCATAGGCAACATTTCCTGTGCGATCGAATCGCTCCTTTAAGTTCTGCAGCATTCTGGTATCAAGATGCCTTCTATCAGGGACTTTTTGGGCATAAACTCGAGATGCCAAAAAAAACAATTTCCAAAACATTCACCAATTACGTAAATCATACTTATCAAGTCTCGTTTACAATAATTCATTTTGTGGCAACTGTTTGCCGTTTGAAATGAAACAACGAACACAGAATACAAGCAGCAAATGAAATATTTACCAAATGTCAAACTAGAAACAAAACCATGGCCACCTATCAGTTCTTCTAAAACTTTTAACTTTTTAATTTACAATTCTATTTATGCAGGTGTAGTAAGTATACAAAAATATGGTAAACTACAGATTGTAACTGGTACTAACGCTTTTTTGATATGCAGCTTTTTAAATAAGTACAAGTTTGATTCTCGAGTAATTTGCATGTATGTAATAAGTAAAAAAGTTGCAAATTTTCTGTTTATACTGGATTTTTGAAAAAAATGCTAGAGATAGAGGTACTGAATTAGGTATCAAATTAAAGCAGAGTGAATGCTCCCTCCAATAGAAATGTTAGATAAAGTAAAGTAAAGGTAAAGTGTAAAGCCACAACCAAAGTTTCAAGAGAACAAATTAAGCCGCAAGAAAAATATAGCAATATTGATGAAAGGTTGGTATTTAGCAAAAAATACTTTAAAAAATATATAACTTGGCAACGCCGCAAATGGAAGCGGAAATAAGTTAGGGATGTATGCTATACTTTGATAGCCTTCATTTGCGATAAAAAAAATCGGGTCATTCCATTTAAAAAAATATATTTTTTTGTCGCCACACTTTTTTGGAACACCCTGTATATACCAAACTAATTTTAAAATATGCTCCATCTTCCCTTATTTGGATCCCCCGAACCGATTTTTTTTATCCTTAAAAGTAGGTATAGCCACAATCGAAGAAGGGAATAGTAAATGGACACGCTGTATACATATAGGGTGTTTCAAAATTATGGTGGCAACGTAATATGACAAAAAGTTTCCTATAAACATGGGTCCTAAAATGCACAATAAGAAAGTTACAGGGTGATGAAAGTATAGTTTGAAAAACATGTTTATCGTAATAACTTCTACAGAAGTTATGCAATTTAAATGAAACTTGGTGCAATTCTTTAGTAACTGAAGTGCAATAATTATGTGTAAAAACGATTTACTCCCATCGACGAGAGGCGGAGGGGCGGGGTTTTCTACTCATAACTTTTTTGAGGTTATCTTTTTGGTCTCGCAGGTTCATCATTTTAGTGCATCTTCTTATTTTGCAACAAAAATGTGCTCCTGTTTCATAACGATAAAATCAACAGTTTGCGTTGAAATCGGCAAAATGTGCTCCAAAACGCTTTTAACTCCGCTTTCAAATTTTACAAAATAATTGTACCATTTAAAGTGACAAAAAATTCCCTACGTATCAAAAATTTTTCGCTTTCAAAATGGAACTGATTGAAGTCGACAAAATTTTGAAATCCTTATTTCAGAAAAACCAGTGATGTTTTACTCAACATCCAATAAGCATTTTTTATTAATTTTGAAACACAAACATTTGAATGCGGTAGGCGATAATTTTATTTTTCGAATTTTGGAGTTAACAGGTGCTTTGGGGCACATTTTGCCGATTTCAACGATTGATTTTATCGTTATGAAACAAGAGTACATTTTTGTTGCAAAATAAAAAGATGCACTAAAATGATGAACCGGCGAGACCAAAAAAGATAACCTCAAAAAAGTTATGAGTAGAAAACCCATTGTGCTACCCCGCCCCTACGCCTCTGGTTGATGAGAATAAATCGTTTTTATACAAAATTGTTGTACTTCAGTTAATAAAGAATTGCACCAAGTTTCATTTAAATTGCATAACTTCTGTAGAAATTATTGCGATAAAGATGTTTTTCAAACTATACTTTCATCACCCTGTAATTTTCTTGTTATGCATTTTAGGACCCATGTTTATAGGAAATATTTTGTTCAAAATGACATTTTCTATCTGTCATATTACAATGGCACCATACTTTAGAAACACCCTGTATACGTACAGTGTGACCAATAAAGTACGCACCATAGGGTTTTTTTTATTTTTTGGATAAAATGAAATTTTGACTTTACCATCGATTTGTGCTTGTCGGAAGATGAAAAATGACGTCACAAGAATCGACCACATGACTTGCGGTATCTGTCAAAATTGACATCTTTTCAAAAATCGTCCAAAATCGGCTTTAATTGACGCATTTTCGAAAAAAGTTATTATAAAAAGTGGTTTCTCTTGCAATTGTTAGCCTACATACCAATTTTCAGAGACCCATGATGACTTTCGTTTTTTGCGACTTTTTCTAAAAAAAAAATTTTTCCAAACATTTTACTCAAATTTATTTATTGAAAATTGTACTTTTTTGACAGATCGACACCTCTAATATATTTTTAACATCAATTCTAATTCTAGGCAGTTGTTTTCTTAGAAAATCTCTATTTGGCTTAAAAAATTATGACGAGTTTGGTGCGAAGTTGATTTAATTTCAAAGGTTTGATGAATTCAAGCCTAGTCTACTTTTCACATCGATGAATACATTCATCTAAAAGAAGTTATATAGAGCACAAATAAATGAACACATTTGGTTATCAAAACACTACGTTTCAATATGGCGTCCTTCACGCTCGATGCAAATAATAATGATTCTCCAGAAAACGCCAAGTTAATTTCAAAATAAGCCAAATCTGTTCATTTATTTGTGCTCTTTACATAACTTCTTTTAGATGAATGTATTTAACGATGTGAAAAGTATACTAGGCTTGAATTCATCAAACCTTTGCAATTAAATCAACTTTGCACTAAACTCGACATAATTTTTTAAACCAAATAGAGATTTTCTAAGAAAACAACTGGCTAGCATTAGAATTGATGTTAAAAATATATTAGAGGTGTCGACCAGCAAAAAAGTACAATTTTCAAAAAATAAATTTTAGTTAAAATTTTTGAAAAATTTTTTTTTTAGAAAAAGTAGCAAAAAACAAAAGTCATCGTGGGTCTCTGAAATGTAGGCTAACAATTGCAAAAGAAACAACTTTTCCTAATAACTTTTTTCAAAAATGCGTTAAATAAAGCCGATTTTGGACGATTTTTGAAAAAAAATGTAAATTTTGACATATACCGGAAGTCACGTGGTCGATTCTTGTGACGTCATTTTTCATCCTCCGACAAGGACAAATCCTATGGCAAAGTCAAATTTTCCTTTTATCCAAAAATAAAAAAAATCCCTTATGGTGCGTACTCTATTGGTCACACTGTATATGTGTTCCTATTATTGTCCCTATATCTGTAATTTTTTGACAGTAACATATTTACATATTACACTCACATATTTTTCTGCATTTGCATTTGGTTACCCCGATAACAAATAAACAAACAGAACCAGAACTATTTCAAGAATAATATATCTAGGTATATATGATTAAATAATTTTTAAATAAATTTACAAAATTAGGCTTAACTAAAAAAATGAATTTGTGTCAGTAACAAATCATATCTTATCATTATAACGTTGTAGAAATATTGATATAGAAATTTCCATAAAAATATTGCACTGACGACAAGTTGCGATACCTAGGCAAGGACGCGTGTCGTACATAGGATGTTTCTATGGGTTGGCACAAACTTTAGAACTCTTTTAATCGCCCAGCCTAGTCAAGTCAAACTTCAATCTTTTACTTGGTGAGCATGCATCAGATATTATAAACGTCAATTACGGGAAATAATGTGTTCATACATCCATTTTAGGCATAGGAATAGACAATCCAAGCATAAAATGCATCAATATGACTCTCAACCCGTATAAATACGCACAGCGTGTCCCAGATCGTATATTATCTACCTGCAACCTGCGCGAGCTTGAATAAGATTATGCTTTCGGATCATAATGAAACATCAAAGCATCAAGTACGAATTAATAATATAATGCCACAACACGCATGGATTCATACGTTAGCGTGTATATGCCTTGCGGCATTTCCCGTTTTGTGCTGCAGCACAATACGAATAATTATTGGTTGTTAACATTACTCATCATGTCTTCAGTCTCCTGATTTCACGTCTATCAATAATGAAAGTGTTACAAGGTTCAATTCCAGATCATTTATTGTTTGAGATCAGTGATTTTAAAATAACGAATAACGTTTGATCCAACCCGTTAACATGTTTGGTTACGATATTCCCGCCCATTATGAAAAATACCTTCAAGTTAATCTATAGAGCCAGGAAAACTGCAAAATGTTTAAATAAATTTACCTCTTATAGAACATAAAATATTATCCTGATGTTGAAATCGTCTGCTATTGTTATGAGAAATTAAAACGGCCCCTCCCTTGTCTTTCCCCAGATTATTTTTGTTTCCATCTTAGACAGGAAATGAAATGCATCATTAAAGGCCCTCTTTGAGAAATACGAGACATTGCTCTTCGGGCTACAATATACCCTGATTTATTCTAATTTTATCTTTTGAAAATTTATGCTTATAGATTTAGGGTTGTTTACCACATTTGCAGGTTATTTCCAGAAAAAAATTTTATACTCTTATAACTCAAATATTCTTAAATGGACAACTTTCTTGAATATGATATTTAAATAATAAAATGTTACTTTTTCAAAACACCATGAAAATTATTAATTTTGAAAACAAGTGTAGATATTATCACCATTAGCCATTATAGATGTAAAAAACTCCCATACAAACTTGTTCATACACCTGTCGTTACAAAAATAGTATGTAGTAGATAAGTACCTAAATACTGTTTTCCACTACTATTGGAAAATTCACATGAAGCAGAGAATAGATCTACGAACACGGAAACGATCGTAAAAAATTTACAATAAAGCCAAATCCCACAGCACTAGTTGAACATAAATTAAGTACTATACATGACTTTGATTTTGACAATATAAAAGTTATCGGCAAGCAATCCAACTATAAAAAAATAATTTTAAATGAAATGATTTGTATAAAAAAAGAAATAAACTGTGTTAACAAAAGAATGGATATACGGCATCTCAATATGGCTTATTTTAATATTATCGACAAAATGAAACATAAAATAGTTTTCGTTTTTTAAATTGAGCTACCTGTCCTGTCCACCCATATGTATCCCTTTTTTATAATAAACTCATTATCTGTTTGAAATACTCGTAGCCCAACATATTAAAAATTCAATATTGGCCATTGCTACAATTTTTCGTGTATATATAAATCTATATTTTCTTGTCTGGATTGATGTTGTATGTTGTGTTATTTTAATGTATACTGCTCCCAACTTCGTGCTGTTTTACATATTTCTTTTCTATTGGAGAGTCCTGATGATGTCAATATAATTGACGAAACGTCGACTTATTGAAAAAAGTAGTTTTGTTGCACTCTTCCACCACTACCCAACGAATACAGAATACAGCTCACAATAAATTAATAACTTGAATCGCGAAACACATCTAAGCACTATTACATTCGCAAACCCAGTAGACGTTAGGAGCCAAAAATGTGGCCAATCACGAACCTTCATTTTCATAACTTTGTTATGAATTGTTAAAATTGTTCAAGCTAAATTTTCGTTGCGAAAATGGTATGTGAAAATGGAAAATGGCCGCTGTGGGTGTGGGTGGTATGCACGACGGTATTCGATGGTCCATACAATACAAATAAAATATCTATCAACTTGCGATTTCATAGTAATTCAGTATATTCGAAATAATTATAGGTGGTTATAAAAAAAAAACCTTTTTAAGAACAAGCTTTTATTTAAGCTATGTACTAAAATGAATAAAAAAATGCGTAAGTTTTTGTTAATGCCAAATTGGGACAAGTTTTTGTAAATCAAAAAGCTTGTCGCTCGTCGATTGTTACATTGCCTAGATGGATAGATAGATAGATAGTATAATGGCTGATTTATATAGTTACTACTTTTGATCATGCTGTTATTTTGGGTGATGTCAACGTTGATATGTTTGCAAACAAAAACCAAATTATAGAGTGTACGGGATGACGCAATTAATTACTGATCCTACCTACACAAACGCTTTTAGTGGGACATTACTTGATTCCATTTTTATTAGTCAAAAGGATCATTGCATTCAACAAGAAACCAGTAATGCAGACTTATTCAGTGACCATCAGATGGTTTCCTGTGAACTTGTTGCCCCTAAAATTGCTTGTCAAGAATTAAGAATATGTTATACTTTTAGAGATTTTTAGGTAAATTTGAGGAGGAAATATTATTAAGGGTCTCGTGGACGATATTTTTCAGTATATTGAAAGTAAGTGTCAATGAAGTTCATTTATTTGATAATATTTGCCCCATTCGTACGGTTCGTGTTAGAAAACCATTTGCACCATGGCTTACCAGCAATTATTTTAAAAATTAAGGCTTTATTTAAATATAAACTTAATAGAATCCCAGACAATTTCGATAATTAACTTACAGGCGAATTCGGAATTTTGAATTAATAGCGTGAGAAATGAATTACGTCCATACCCGTCAATAGAAATTAGAAATGATAGTGATAATTTTTTAGGACCCTACAAAAACTGCACATCCATTCTAAAAATAAGTCAGAGATACTGGTCACTCTAAAAGATAGGTATCTCTATAAAATTAATGACTTTTTTTACATCTGTTTTCAAAAATAATGATGATGCTTGCATTGAAGATATATTTTTCTACAGAACACACAAATTGGAACGGCATATAAGACTTTCACCTGAAAACCAATTGATAGAGATATTCATCTACTACATATTGTTAATTTGTGCTTAAAAATTGATTATTTTCCCAGTTAATGGAAGAGTGCCCTGGTAATGCCTCTACCCAAAAAAAATCCACCAAGTCATTAACTACCTTCAGCCAATTAGTGTAATTCCTTTGCTCTCCAAAATTCTTGAACGCATAGTGTATGAACAATAATTGTATATCTACGTTAGTCAAAATAATATCATCTGCGTTAATAAATCTGGCTTTCGAAAGGGTCAAGGTACAACAACTACAGCAGATCAGCTTAGAATTTCGAGATTAGTTATCTTACTGCAGAACGGCAAATTAATTCCGGTCTCGAACAAATTAATCGCTTTGCTTTTAGCCATAATCTCACACTAAATAATCTGTCTATAGATTATCTCAAGCAAACTACAGTTGTTGAGGTAAATAACGAAAATATAGCTTTTACTAGTTACATAAAAAACCTAGGCCTGTATAATATGGATGATGATTTAAGGTTTGACAGGCACGTGGAGCATTTGTCCACACAATGTTACTTGACACATACCAGCATAAAATTCGAAAGAAATCGGAAATTTGAGACGCTGTAGAGAAAAACATCCTATATATTTCTTCTTGCAATTTCTTCCATCAACACTTTGGGTAGTCCTACTGTTAATTCTTCCACTGTTTTGAAATAATTCCATGGCACGCTTGACTCGCAGGTGCCTTTGAAGTCCCTATTTTGCTCAACTTTAACACGGTGTAGAACCGAACATGCACCCTCTACATTTTTTGTTCAAATTTAGTATATGGTGGTTTTGGGGTGTCCTGATTAACGCTGTTGTGTCAGATTTAAAAAAAAATCGCTAAATGGTTTTTGTGAAAATCGGGGTATAAAAAAATCGTAGCCGTCCCTGGATTTGCATTTTGACAAAAGTAAAAACGTTAAAAGAAGCGTTTTTTGAAGACCTTTCGAACAAAAAAAGGCTTTTTATCGATTTGTATACACTTAAAAGTAGACACCCTGTAGGATGGAGGTTAGGGCACGCCTTTCCTTGTCTTATAAGGGGCACGCCAACCTTGCGGTACACAGTGGCGTAGCCAGCATTTAGGGGCGGAGGGCGGCGAAATTTTCTTTTCTTTGTGAAATATTGCAGTCTACTGTGTTTAGTCGAATTGAAATAGGTAAACAAAAATTAGAAAAATCCACAGAATATACAATGCTATTCATAAACCTTGCACAAAATGGGAAAACTTTTTATTAGATTTTTTGAAATTCGACAGCTACGTTGGTGCATGTTTTAGATGCACTGTTTCTGGGCGAAATCATGGACGTCATGTAATACACACCAATAAAAGAAATTGTAAAGGTCATGTACAGAGTGATTCATTTATGATGGGAAATGCGATTTTCCATTTTTCTGGTAAACGGCTTTAGCAAAATTCGTTCTGTATTAAGTAGGCTATCAACACACCTTCACTCAAAGATAGAATAGAAATTTTTTAAATTTTACTTTTTTTGTCACAATGGTAGGATATGGAAATTCAAATTTTGTTTGCTGCTTGTCTTCGGACTGACAGTTACACAACCTTCTCAAATTAATATCGGCCTTTTTGACGAACTTCTCGGCACTTTGGTTACAAAAACTTCTTTAATTTTAAACGGTACTTTAGTTTGTCTATCAATGATTTTCTATTTCCTTCAATAGTGGTGTAATGTCTATATATACAAGAAATCTAATATTTTAAGGTAGCTGTGAGCCTGAAACGACCAAACATCAAAAAACCCTAACACGCCATACTATGTCGGTCATTTCAGGCGCGATAGAATTGGTAAATAAATTTGGGCATCATTGATTTTATCACGGTTTCTTTGGGCTTAGCGATAGCGCATCTGCCGGCGGCGGCCAAGCGCGGCGACCTTCCATCTCGCTGGACCTGTTCATCACCGGTGCCATTAAAAAATCGTTATGGCTTGGAATGGAGATGGTGTGGTGCTATGATTCATTCGAATCGGACACCATTCAATTTCATTTGCATGTTTATCATTCATTCGTCAGTCAAACTCAATTTGGCGAGAGACAAAATTACCACCTATCTAATCGCTAATGTTTTTAATTTTTACCTATACCTATGCGCCTACAGTGAGTCCCGACATTAACGTCTCAGAATCATGTCCTAAATGACAAACAAGAGATAATTTTAATACTCCAAACTACATTAAATTAGGGGTAGGTAATCCAGACAGACCACATGCTAGTCCATGTGGGAAGTGCCAGTACTATTAACTCGGCTTCATGGACATTTGTAAGTAGATGTAGGACAATTTTAGTAAATCACATGAAGAAGCAATACTGCGAATCTATATTTCTTCGGCGCTCTTGGCTATAGGTCAGTTCCAATCCGTCTAGGAGCACACTCCATTGGAAGTTGATACCTATTTTGGGACTCGCTCCTGCTCTTGCACTCTGAGATTTTAGTAATGAGTTAAATCGATAGATATAAGAGTAAAGTACCTTGAGATTATAAAGAAACGTTATTAAAAATATTATCTAGAATTCCAAATTAGGACAGGATCTTCAACTTCATTTTTTCTGTGTATGGTAGTATTGTGTGTTGTGTTGTGATTTTAGTCGGTATGCCTTTTACAGAAAGCATTATGGTGCGTATGTTCTTATGATAATCAGGTAGATATGACTCAGAGAGTCATCCTGAGTTATTAAAACCTATGGAAAAACAAGAGCTATATGCATTTTGGTGTAACTTTAGCCAGACTGGCTTGTGTTTTAAAATCAAGTCCAAAATAAATAAATCCTAGTTAAACCATGGGCAATGGGCATGCCGTTAGTGTGGGCCCAAAGTAGTTATTTATGGTCACGTGAACTTTGAACTTGTCTATTCCCTGGTTTCTGAGCAGATTGCCAAATAGGTAAGCCAAAGTACATACCTAACAGTAGTTAAATTGAATAAATCGGGTTAAATTCAACAACCTTCCGTGCTTTTAGTCCATACAGTACTTATGGGTATATGGAATACGCCTTATTTTTCAGCAGTTTTATAACAAGACTTGTCATTGGCAGCCCATAGGGGTGCCATTTCAGACTCTTGAGGGAGGTACACAAGAACCTCGCGGTAAATATACCCCATAAAATATGACAAAATGGCAGGTATAATGATTTAAACCAATAAAAAAAAACTTTTAATCGAGTAGTAAATTGATTTATGTATATAAAGAAACGAATTAAATGCATATATTTTTAATAAAAACAGATAAAATTAAAAAAACTCTTTGATTACAATAAATTAAAACAAAAATAACAAGTAAAAAAATTTACAGTCCTTCACAAAGATGCAACCGGGTGAAATATTGAATATGCCGAAACAGAATGCAACGCTTATTAGGTTTGAGAAAACCCATCATTATGTAAAAATAATTGTTGATGTTAATGTTTATTGATTCATAATATAAAAAAATAGTGGAATAAAGGTCATATCTGAACCTAAATGTATAATAATTATTATTATCAGTAATACAGCTCATTTGGAAAAATATTTAAAAAGGCGAAATTATCTCCTTCAGATAAATAGTACATAATATAAAACTAAACAAATTCTTAACTAGACGAAAATCTTAAACATTTAATTATAGGTAGCTGCAATGTACGTTACATATGCGTCACATTACATCAGTTGGTACAAAAATAATTATAAAAAGTAAACGAAGATCTTAAATATTTATACTTACTACAGGTAATTCCAACCTACGTCATATACATCACACATCACATTGCATCAGTAAGGCCGCTATTACACTATAAAAGTTCTTTGTCACACATCTTTTATAAAAGATCTTTGATGAAAATTTGACAGTGTATACCTTCTTTCATAAAATATTTCTTTTATCGAAGATCTTTTATAAAAGAAGATAACAAACTATTATATTTGAAAATGGCGGAAGACAAGTTCATCTGGTGCGTTCCGGCAACAAAATTGTTAATTTCGAAATACGAAAGCTATGAAATTATGTACAACCATCGGCATCCCTATTATAAAAAAAATAAACAGACTGAAGAATATTGTTATCTCCGTTATTATTTGAAATACAAAGTCTGCTAATTTAACCGACTATCACAAATAATAAGGCAGATAGCAATGCTGTTAGCTGAAATCTGGGACACACTGTATATTAATGTATATATTTTAATACAAGAAAAAGTGATAATGGGCATAAGCACTCAAAGTTAGAAAAAAGAGAGACTATTAACCGCATACACGTGTTTCATGCTAGTTGGCAATCATCAGTACGGTGTAACTTAAACCAAATCAAAAAGATAGGAATGATTTGGGAAGCAACAAATGCAGCTTCAGTCAGCACATCCCCAATGGGGGGCTTGTACTAACATCGCCACGGAGGCTGCTAAAGCGACCTGCGTGGAAATCTTCATAGCCCAAGGCCCAAGATACAATGACAACAAAGATGTAATTTGGGATGTGCACTGAAGCTGCAAATGTGCTGTTGGTTTCTGCCTGAACTTCATTTGTTGCTTCTCAAATCATTCCTATCTTTTTGATTTGGTTTATGTTACACGGTACCGATTGCCAAATAGCATGAAACACGTGTATGCGGTTACTAGTCTCTCTTTTTTTCTAACTTTGAGTGCTTATGCCCATTATCACTTTTTCTTGTATTTACATTTACACTCACAATTTTACATCTTTGTTGTATATTTTAAACATGACTTACTTGCATAGATCAATAAATAATAATCTTTGTTTTATTTTCTTTTTTTTAGATTATCGGGAGCATTAAAAGTGGAGCCGGAGGGGACGACTTTTATAAGCCTATAAGGTCTATTGATTTCTCTTATTAAAGTTTTTAGATAAAACAACTGAGGTTGATGAATCATAATTAAATTTGGTTTATTTATTTATTTATATCTTCAGATCATAACTCTTTGAGCAGATTTTTACTCATACTCGGCCGGATCTTGCTTTTTTCTTTTTTAGCACCACACACACGTTGTAAACACAGCAGCATTTATCGGAACTACACAAGCTAGTAAATACTACTCTTACTTCAGTTTCTTTTTAAAAGAAATATCATCAAAAAATTATCAAAATATTTTACGAAATAAATTTGACAGAAAAAAAGTATAGTGTAATAATAGCGGCCTTAGTGCAAAAATAATTACAAAAAGTAGGTATGCTATAATATAATAATATGCTGTTAAATATTAAAATGGCATATGTTCAAAAGCCTGACTTAGCAGAGGGCACCAGGGGAATTAAATACCCTGGGGCGAACCAAAACCGGGTATTGGGAACAGCAGCGCTGAGAGGGGCGTCAGATCTATGGATGGCGGGGGTCAACCGGACTCACGTCCGGGGTCACCTGGCATCCTGGGGTCGACCGCCTCTCGTGGATGCCTGCCCAATACATACCGTAGTCGACAGGTCGGTGGTTGTAGAGGAAGTGCCAGTCGGCTATGGGGGCTTGCCTTAACCAGCCGGCCAAGTGGTTGGGAGCCACAATAAAACTCCCCCCAAGTCAAGGTGGAACAGCATAAGCCGAGGACTGCGTGGCTAAGGGGAAGCTTAGTCGCTATTATGCGGACTCCGGGTACTTTGGCGATCTCCCGGTTTTAATAGCCTTCCTGTGGCAAGCGGGGCTCTGCTGCAGGCGACCGACATTCCCTTGCTACTCGTGGGACGAACATGGAATCGAGTAAACAAGAAGAAAAGGAAGAAAAAAAAGAAAAAAAAATAGGAAACCTCGCTGAACCCATGGAACAGGCAGACAATCCTGACCAGAGGGCAGAGGAAGAACTGCTGAAAAGCAGCGACGAAGAGATCGGAAAATCTCTAAATGCCCTAAACATCAAGGGTAAGGGGAAAATCCGACTGAGCGGAGCTGCCAAGAAAAGGTTTAAGTACCTTTTGGCGCAAGGGCTTCCGGCTGAAGAGGCCAGACAAAAAGCCCTCCTACCAATGCCATCGTCAACGGGGGATAAACGACCAAAGAGGCTTCGGTCTGATGGGACCACCCCAGAAAAACCAGATCCTAAGCGGACCAAGAAAGAAGGGCAACCAACTGCGGGCCCTTCAACTTCCGTGAAGTCCAAAAGACCTACCTTCAGTCAGGTGGCAGGAGGTATCAAGGTCGGGATACTAGCGGAAAAATATCCGGAGGAACTTCTCACAGTGGATCAACAGAAGTCCATACAAGAAGCGATTCTCGATAAGATTCTAGCCAACAAGCAAGGGGTCACTGTAAAGCCGAGCTTCTACAGCTACCACAACAGGCCAGGATGGCTAGCTCTCCTCTGTGCCGATGAGAACACCGTCGGGTGGCTCAGGGACACTACGAGGGAACTCAAACCATGGGAGGGGGCCAATCTTAGGATGGTATCCGAGGCTGAACTGCCTCATACAGAAGTCCTAGTTGCCTATTTCCCAGGAAGTGAGGACTACTCGAACGAGAAGATTCTCAAGCTGTTAGAGGCCCAAAATGAAGGAATCGCAGCAACAAACTGGAGGGTGCTTAGGAGATCATCCAGCGGCCCCACAGTAGAACTGACCCTCTCAGTAGATCACCAATCGGTGGAGGCTCTGAGCAAAAGAGGCAACAAGGTGAACTACAGATTTGGCCAAACTCAAGTAAGGCCAAGAGCTAGTAAGCCAAAGACCTCAAGCAAAGGTTCCCAGGAAAGGGCACAACCAGGTCACTCTGGAATCAAACAGAGACAGGGCACGCAGAAACCAAGTGGCTCAGCAAAAGTAGCAGATAAAGGCAAACAAGAGCCTAAGAAATCAGCTAGTCAGCCAATTCCGCCTAAAGGCAAAAAGCCTAAGGAGGATGAAAAGAAGGCTGTTGGAGGCAAGCCAAGGGGCCAACCAGAAAGCCCCAAGGATGCCTCCAAAAATTTCGAGTAATATTCGATGCCTGCAGATAAATCTCCAGCACTCAAAAACCGCCTCGAGTGTGCTTAGCAGGAGATTTATCAAGGGCAATTTCGGAATTGGGCTAATCCAAGAGCCCTGGATCAGTAGAGGACGAGTGTGTGGACTCCCATCAAAATCGTGTAAGTTACTGTACACGATAAACCAAGAGCAGCAATACTGCTCTGCAATAATGTAAACTTCTTTTCCATTTCAGAATTTACAACAAGAGACTTGGTGGCCATAGAGGCGGAAGTCCCAACTGAGGGGGGCAAGAGGCGTATTATTATAGCCTCGGCCTATTTCCCCGGCAACGAGTCTCAAGCACCACCAGAGGAAGTTAAGCGCCTCATCACCTGGTGCAAGAAAAAGAACAAGCAGTACATTTTGGGCTGCGATGCGAATGCACACCACACAATGTGGGGCAGCTCGAATATCAACCCCAGAGGTGAGTACCTACTTGAATTTTTGTCGGCTAATAACATAGACATAATCAACAAAGGTAATACCCCTACTTTTATGAATGCAATTAGGAAAGAAGTTTTAGACATAACTCTAGCTAGTTCATTTATAACAGAATCAATCAAAAAATGGCATGTTTCTGAGGAGGCCTCAATGTCGGATCATATGCACATACGATTTGACATAGAGGCTGCGGTCATATGCATCGAAGAACGTAGGAATCCTAGACTAACCGACTGGGTCCTTTACAAGGAACACATAAGGTCGGAAGTCGAGGGAAATACCTACTCCATCGAAAGCGTAGAGGAACTGGAAAGAGCCTCTGTTAATTTAAATAACCTAATAATATCGTCATTTGAGGACAACTGCCCGGTAACACAAAAGACTACATCCAGAGATGTACCATGGTGGAACAGGGAACTTGGCAGGCTTAAGGCCAAGACAAGAAAATTATTCAACAGAGCTAAAAGCTCAGGGAATTGGGATGAGTACAGAACATCAATAACAGAATACAACAAAGAATTGAGAAAGTCTAAAAGAAGGACTTGGAGACAGTTCTGTGAGGGGATTGATGAACTAGTCCCAGCAGTACGACTTCAAAAGGTCCTATCAAAAGATCACTCAAGTGGTATAGGCCTACTTAAAAAGCCTGATGACAAATTCACTCAAGATAGACAGGAAAGCCTAGAGGTTCTATTACAAACTCACTTTCCTGGCTCCACAATTTTAGAAGGAAATCAGGCACAGGCTTCTCTGGAAGAGGCTGTACATCGCCCAAACAGAAGTCAAAAAAGCCTAGCGAAAAAGATTTTTAACTCTAACAAAATCGGATGGGCCATAAATAGCTTTAAACCCTACAAATCACCAGGCAAGGATGGAATTTTTCCAGCTCTGCTTCAAAACAGCATCGATGAGCTCCTACCAGCGTTAGGAGCTATATTCAAAGCTAGCTTTAACTTTGAATACATTCTAAGTCTGTGGAGAGAGGCTAAGGTGGTGTTCATTCCAAAGACAGGAAGGCGTCCACCTGAAGACCCCAAGTCTTACCGACCCATTAGCCTCACATCCTTCCTCCTGAAAACAATGGAGAAACTAATTGATCTGCACATTAGAAGCGAAATCTTATCCGAGAAGAAACTTCATGTGAACCAATTTGCCTACCAGCCCGGCAAATCGACAATCAGCGCTCTGAATTGTCTAACAATGGACATTGAAAAGACACTAATGGCAAAAGAAATTGCTCTCTGTGCATTTATAGACATAGAAGGGGCTTTTGATAACACCTCATATGAATCCATAAAAAGCACCTGTGAAAGAAGAGGAATGAAATCTTCCATAATAAACTGGATACAATCCACATTGCGAAGCAGGGTTGTCACAACCGAAATCGGAGATGACTCGGTCACCGCTACCACGGTAAAAGGCTGTCCCCAGGGGGGGGGTGGTTCTATCGCCTCTGCTGTGGTCACTGGTGGTCGACGACCTGTTGAAGGAACTGACAAACTCTGGCATTGGTGTCCAAGGTTACGCAGACGACCTGGTCATTACAGTGAAAGGCAAGCATGAAGGCGTTATTTCCAACCTAATGCAAAATGCCCTTAACATTATCAGCAACTGGAGCCATGAAGAGGGGGTTAATGTCAATCCAAGCAAGACGGTTCTAGTTCCGTTTACAAAAAGAAGGAAGCTCAACCTGAAAGCACCCACGCTAAATAACAAGGAACTTACATTTTCCAGTGAAGTGAAATATCTAGGAGTCATACTAGACTCCAAACTTTCCTGGAACCAACATCTACAAAAAACCATTGCCAAAGCGACAGCGGCTTTATGGTCATGCCGCGCGCTATTTGGCAAATCATGGGGATTAAAACCAAAAATGATCCTATGGTCCTACTTTACTGTCGTAAGGCCGATCATCACATACGCCTCCCTTATATGGTGGCCAAAAACAAAGGAAAAGGGGCGCAAGGCAAGTTGCAGAAAATGCAACGGCTGGCTTGTCTGGGTATCACAGGGGCCTTAAATACATGCCCCACAGTTGCAATGGAGGTAATGCTTGACCTCACTCCGCTACACATTTTTGTGCAAGAAGAGGCAACAAAAAGTGCCTCGCAACTTTACCAAGACAACAAATTGAAAGCAGGGGACCTTATTGGTCACCTAAAAATACTGGACACTGTCCAACTACAATCCTTGACAATGCCAAAGGACTACATGCAGAAGAAATACGACTTTGAACTATCGTTTGAAGTGGTCATCCAAGATCGCCAAACTAGTCAAATCGCAATACCAGAGACATCTTCAGGAACAAGCATCTGGTACACAGACGGATCTAAAATGGATGATGGGGTTGGAATTGGGATATATGGTCCTAATCATAGGACCTCACAGTCCCTTGGCAAGACACCATCCATCTTCCAGGCAGAACTTCAAGCCATAAATGTATGTGCTCATGAGTGTATCAACAGACGCATCAAGGGAGCAAAAATATAAATTTTATCAGACAGTCAGGCAGCATTGAAAGCTCTAAAGTCTTATACTTATGAGTCTAAGGTTGCCTGGGAATGTAAAACACATCTAAAGCAACTGGCTATAGGCAACAGATTGACCTTAATGTGGGTGCCAGGGCATGAAGGTGTTCATGGGAATGAAATTGCTGATAGCCTCGCTAGAGAAGGGGCTAAGGCTCCATTTTACGGTCCTGAACCATTCTGTGGCATAAACAAAAGCCACCTATTGACAGAGATCAAAACATGGGAAAAGGAACAAAAGGAAGCCTACTGGAGTAACACTCCGGGACAAAGACAAGCGAAAAGATTTTTGACCTATTCGCCTCAGAACGCCAAAAAGCTTCTCACTCTAAACAAGAATGAATTAAGACTCATCACAGGTCTCCTGACTGGACACTGCCCTTTAAGATATCATCTTAAAAAAATGGGCAAAACAGACAATGGACTATGCAGATTCTGCAACGAACGGGATGAGACTAGCGAGCACATACTGTGTGAGTGTCCCCTCTTAATTCGAAACAGACTTAAATATTTCGAAAGGATCAATATAAATCCAAATGAAATTGGCAACTTAGCCCCAAGGAAAATACTAAGCTTCGTCAAAAGCCTAGGTGACCTTGGAATTTATTAGAGCAGGGTCATTCACAAAAGATCTAATTAGGTCGCAGTGAAGAAAGGCCGTAAGGGCAAAAAAACGACCCCCAAGAAATCTACAATCTACAATAGCGAAATTTAGGCGATTTAAGGAAGTTCTTATCTGACTTCTAGTTAACGATCCTCTAAAAACGTCTTTAAAGTATTTAAGTAAGAGATGAGAATCCTTGCCAGTGACTTTAGTAAATTAAAAAATTGAATTCTTACTCTATAGTTTTGTTGTTTTATGTATTTTTTAATATTAGGTAAGGGTGGTTGTAAATAACTAAAAATATTTGCATTCTATACGTCTATCAAGCCCCGATTTAACAATATGCAGCACAATAATGTCGTGAGAAAATAAAGGTCACCCCTAGACACCCCTAGCAAATTAACGTATATATAAATATTCTTTTTTAGCACATTATTTAATTTTACCTTCTCAATTTATAACGTTAATTTTTGATATGATCTTTGAATCGGAAGAAACGAATATTGACTACCTACTCATTTTAATTAAAAACCTGGACTTTTTTCATAATAATTTTTAGCAACGGTCGACGCTTCTGCTCTAAAAATAAGAACCCAAGTTGACTCTCTGATTGATATCTCGCATTAGGTATGTCATGTGAGTAAAAGCATCATAATGCCCTCTAGCTTAGGTACTGAGTAAGGTAATAACCAAAAATATGTTTCTAACTCAAGGTCTAACAGTTTTAATAAAAAACAAAGCAGATTGTTAGGTTCGCCATTTATCGAATAAAATAAGTTTAAAATCCATATTTTTGAATTGATGAAATTTGTGATAAGTATATTATTATTCTTTTCGAGGTTCATCTGTTGCAAAATGCAAAAGAAAAAACATAGTTTATTCGAAAAAGCTCCTTTCATGACGATCAAGGAATAAATATTTCCAGTTCAATTTTTATAATACCGTTTATTTGAACATTTTTATATGCCTCATCCATTCTCGGAATATTAGATCCTATAATATGTTAGGAATCACCCTATGTATCAACAAATACGCGGCAAAACCAATCACCTTAATATTATATCATATCATTAATTTTCCCGCATTGTCGCCTACTCCCTCCATTTCCATGTTCCTATAAATACCATCACATAGGTAATAGAACAATCAGTCTCAGTGTGATCGTCGCGCCCTGAGGATGTCCCGTGCAATCGAGGACGAAAGCTTGGAACGAGAAGTTTCGCTGGCTCAGGATCCATCCGAAAGAAACACAGATTCATCACATTCTGCCTGTATGGAAGTTTCCAATCAAGATTAACCTGGTATATAGAGCTATGTCGGCCCCTTATGTTATTTGAGTTGCGTGACATACCTACGAAAATATTAGAAAATAATATATTATCATTCAACTTTGATTAATGTTACATACTTATACTTCCAAAGAAACATCGAGGAAAAACAAAATGAACAAGTGTCGACAAATGCGCAGTCAACATGTTTACCATTATTCATCATACTTTTCTCGCTTCACTTATTATACGAGTATTAAGCTGCGGGTACGACGTCAAGCTATTACGAATGTCAAAACTTGTTGCTGGATGCCCTGTTGACGAATAAGTTGAAGACCATGTCGAGAATACTTAATAAACCTACCCTCATACTCGTTCTCTTGCTATTTTAAAACCGGCATCCGCTTTACACATAATAGTTTTCAGTTTAGTATACAGTAGACAGAGGCGTTCTAGCGCGTGTGCCGGTGCAACACTGAAACAGGAAAAATCGAGCAAGATGTTCGTTGTTTTATTTGATTGAGAAATTGATTTATTCGACCAAAAACTGAAACAGCGTCTTTATTATGTTCTTGCAATTTTTAGGTTTACCTTGCGATACAGGTCATTATTACCTATACACTCATATACAAAGAGCAGTTTGAAACAATTGTTAAAACCATAATATAATCGAATTATGGGCCACAGGCTAGGAATTTAACCATAATTTTCCAATCGACGCAATCGTGCTTTCTGAAACGTAAGTGGTTGAAACACTTGCGTGTGCAGAAGATAATGTTGCTTTCTTAATACGGAAAATGGCCTTGTACGAGTATTTCTAACGTTATTATTCGAAATAGGGTCTGATAGTCCTTATAAGGTTATCCGTAGGTCAAGGAAACATATTGTTACTCTATCATTAGATAAATACACCGTTGGGGATAGACTCAGCCAGTCGGGCCCGTCACTCATTTATCTATGACACCCCGCTATTTAATCATTGCGATTATTATGTTCGCCGCAGTCGACGAGGAACAGATATTTCAGAATAATCGTTACCTGTCTTGTCTATTGCAACTAAGTTTGCCCGCTATCATTATCATTATTGCGAATATAACCTCCCCTCTCCGTTAGCAAATAGCCCAATTCATCATTGCAGGAATAATTATTATCGATCAGTGCAGCAGCTTATGGAGAATGTAGAGCAAAGGTACATCGTCTACATCCAGTCAACAACAAAAAAGTTTAAGCCCTTTACAAGCTCTTTATAAGCCCTTTACAAAAGTCCTTTCATAGAGAACATTAGTTCATTTCTTTTGGAATTATTCAAGTTCAGAGAATCATAATGTGCCGAAAGACTACATTTCTACAAAAGACACAATATTCTACAGATCTTATACTAAAATATAAGCTTCCAGTTATCTGCTATATACTAAGCTCTGTGCTCTGCTAACTTAAGAATTTAATTGTACCGGCATCCATCAGTATCTACTCCATGCCAATATTTTATCATTTTTTCGCAAAAATATAAAAATTCCTAACGAGAAACTGGTTGCAAAACTAAACTGTCAACGATTCAAATTGTATACAGGACAATAATAATATACCTACAGTGTTCCTATTTGACTGTTTGGAGTTCAGAATGAAATTGAAATGCTTGGTCAAGATGTAACGTACTCACCTACCAGCTAACTAAAATAAATTAAGGTCAAGAAATATAATATGAGAAAATACAGGGTGATTCAGTTCCGGTGCTCAACATGGGGATCTCGGAAACCGTAAAAGATAGGAAGTCGGTCAAATGGAGGCAAACTTGCGCCTTTGGGCGCCTAATAATATGCCTTTGAGAAAGTTAGAATATTTTCATGGGTTGCTGAAATATTTGAGAAAAACCGAATTTTTGAAATTTAGATTTTATTTTTTCTGACGCCATTCGCGATAATATTGAAAAATAAATTATACTTTTTCATTGCCGTCATAGTATTTTTAGATTTTTGGGGCGACGTTTCGTTTTTAAGATAGAGGGATCATCTTAATTTTTTTAAATACGGACCTGATTTTTTTATTGCATATTTCGAAATGAATCGTTGTCCTGAGTACAACGATGTATGACACATACATATATTTTCTCGTTTTAGCTGCTAAAATGCACATTTACTAAGACAAAAATTAATACGGTCCTGGACTATGTATTTTTTTCTCTTTTTTTTTTCAAAGCTATTCCAATTATAGCAGGTGATCATTATTTTAATACCTACTGGATTAATTAATTATACTCCATGTTTGTCATATTTTGAAATTATTTTTTATGCTTTAGGTAAATGACAACAATAGTTACTAACAATAGTGAGATACATTTTACCTAATGAATAAAAAATTATTTCAAAATATGACAAACGTAGAGTTTTATTAATCCGGTAGGTATAAAAAAATGATCACTTGCTTTATTGGAATAGCTTTGAAAAAAAAGAGAGAAAAAATACATAGTCCAGGACCGTATTAATTTTTTTCGTAGTAGGTAAATGTGCATTTTGGCGGCCAAAACGAGAAAAAATATGTATGTGTCATACATCGTTGTACTCAGGACAACGATGTATGTTATATCCAACCTCAAGCATCACCTTGATCATAACCTTGTTTTTACCCTTGGTTCTGTTTACTGTTGGATATTATGTTCTCATTCTCTATTGTTCAAGATGCTTACTACAAAGATATTTTGAGTATTGTTAAAACTTGCTTACTGCAAGAATTGCAGAATTTGATCTTCCCTTTGTCTTTATATTCTTTTCCCATGAGAACCACAACACCTCAGCATAACAGATCTGTATAAATAGGACCTAGTAAAGTAAGAGTGTCAATTCTAGTCTTGTCTGTAGTCTAAGCCGAAACTCTGTAACTCGCGTTACTCAAATAAAAGTTTTTTTTAAAAAGTCTTCGTCTTCACGTCGCCCGTAACATGTATTTCGAAATATGGAATAAAAAATCCAGGACCGTATTTAAAAAAATGAAGATGATCCCTCTATCTTAAAAACGAAACGTCGCCCTGAAAATCTAAAAATACCACGACGTAGGCCAGAAAAAGTTGCAATTAAAAAGTATAATTTATTTTTCAATATTATCGCAGATGGCGCCAAAAAAAAATCTAATTTTCAAAGATTCGGTTTTTCTGAAATATCTCAGCAACCCATGAAAATATTTTAACTTTCTCAACGGCCTATTGTTAGGCGCCCAACCGACCGACTTCGTATCTGTTATGGTTTCCGAGATCCCCATGTTGAGCACCGGAACTGAATCACCCTGTATAAACCAAAATAAGATATTTTGTGCTAAGGAAAATAAAATATAGTACAGGAAAATATATTTTTGTTATGGTGTTCCAAATCAACATGTTAATATTTTAAGAGGCGGTTGCTGAGGCTATTTTATGAAGATAACTGCATAATATAAACATCTGGCCTAAAATGATTACTTAGTTCTCGATATTTATAAGGTGTTAAAAGTTGAACTACAGATGGTTATCTTTTAATATTTTCCAAACGTTTAAATACTTACAAATGAAGTTTTGCACACCCGCTAAACTTTTTAAACATTATAGGTACAATGCAACATTCGAGTTAAAGAGTAAGTAAATACAGTCATACTTTTTACGTGACTATATTTTTCAATATTCGATGGCAACATTTGAAATTTCGAAGTTATCTACACAACAAAAGGACTGTAGTGTCATAGCACTAAGATGCGCCGTTTTTGAGTAAAATTATTTTTTAACATTGAATTTCATATTTTTATCTAAGGATTATTTTAACTAAATCTAGAGTAAGCTGTGACATTGATTTCATCATATTTCGTTTTGAGATATAGGTACCTACACCGATTATATTGTCGTGTTGGGGGGGATGCATAACCTTGGCAAGTAAGACAACTCCAGAAAAACAAATATAATTTATTATAAAAAAAATAGAAAATAAAAGTATAAAAGAGAATAATAATAAAAATAAAGGAAATACTTACAATTGTAATTTGAAATTGAAGAGTAACTTAAACCTTGACTTGGACCCTCTTTACACTTGATGTGGGGAACAACCCCTGCATGGTGCTTCCCACCAGGCAGGCCACCTTTCCCCGAACACCACTAGCACTCAAGTGTCGAGCCAATTCGTGCTCTCGATACGCGAGGCCACCAATATTGTTTTGTCAGCAGAATAAATTTATTAATGTTTGTACTAGTTAAAAATCTCATCTACAGGGGGATTGTAATTTTCACGACAATACTCCCCCCTCCGGAATCGCTCGCCCCGAGCGAGTAAGCTTGACTCGTCACTTGGGTTTTTACAATGGAATTGAATTGAAATATTGACAAAATAATGGCAAAATATACTTAACAGAAAAAATCGAAAAGCGAAAAGAAACTTACAAAAATTATATAGCTTTTACAATAATTAAACATAACATAAAATTTCTTTGAGAGATACACATGGGAGACTTGGAAAACATTGGACACATGCAGGTTACTTGTCTTCTTGTCTTCTTGTCTTCTTATCTTCAAACCTCTTCTCTATTCGTGATTCTTCTTGACCTTACCAGCTCTGGTAACAGCTCAGGATACGGGTCCATCTTGCAGTGCCGGCTTAGTCAGGGGTTTTGGCGTTTCCCACTGCAACTATGCCATGGCCTTCTTTATGGATCCCATTTCCATGTTGTCATCATTGACCCCATTCACGTACCAACCATTTACTCATGTTGGTATACGTGGGAACCTTAGTAGAACGCAGCTTCTCCACCATAACCATTTTGTGTCCGTGTTTCCTCTGTCAATCCCCGTGTATGCCTCTTTGTACGACATTACTAAGATATTGAAAAAACAATTTTTTATAAATACATAAAATCAACTAAATAGGTATACAGTTATTTACGAAAAATAAAAACAATACAAAATATTCATTATGGTTACGAGGGTTTCTTAATTACTATGACATATGTGGGTATACATGACACGGCTACTACTAAAATACATATAATTATTATCTGGTACCAGTTTAATTTAAAGAATTTTTTTTTCTCGTTTCATTTTTTGTCTACAATTCATTTAAATCACTCTTATTAATGCCTAGGCCTAGGACTTTACATTCATTCTCAGATTCATTCTCTCATATACACATAACCTGCAGTTTTAATAGGAGTCATTAATTATTTCCACCCCTTGATAGTAAATTTCCATTGTACAATACTAATTGTCCACCTAAAATAATTTTCATATTACGTTCGAGAAAACTTGATACTTATCTTTTTTTTTCTCTGCTAGTCCTTTCGCCCCATTCCATATTATCGTCATGTATCCAGTGATTTGTCATATTAAATCCTTATCTTCTACATATAAGAGCTATCTATTGTACTATTTTTAATTGCTAATGCTGTAATTATAGATATGGTGGCCACAATTGCAATTTGAAATTGAAGAGTAACTTAAACCTTGACTTGGACCCTCTTTACACTTGATGTGGGGAACAACCCCTGCTTCCCACCAGGCAGGCCACCTTTCCCCGAACACCACTAGCACCCAAGTGTCCAGCCAATTCGTGCTCTCGATACGCGAGGCCACCAATATTGCTTTGTCAGCAGAATAAATTTATTAATGTTTGTACTAGTTAAAAATCTCATCTACAGGGGGATTGTAATTTTCACGACAATATCTTGACATCATCCCGCAGTCCATCATAAAACTCATTGCTAACATTCTGTATGACATCTGGGGGTTAAAGTAGCTGAAATCTATTTAAACTATAAAAAAAGTTGAAGGTGGGATTTCGCCTATTGAACATACTAAAATTTGAACGATAATCCAAAATATATCGAACTAAAAATAAAAATCGACCTGTCTCGGGTACTTTTTTGAGAAAAATTCCTGTTGTTTACTGAATTTAGACTATTCAGACATCATCAGTGTTGATATATAATTTCACCGTACATTTATTTAATTACTTCTGTATTTTGAGGGTGAGGATAATATTATTATTTAGCTATGGCGGATGTGTCCTTTATATTCGTCCCACTTGTTATTAGGAGACTCACACCAATAAAAAAAGTTAGATACCAAAATATACCGACTAAACGTAAATTTTCAATCAATAAAAGTGTTAATGTTCAAAACAAACATCCTACCTGCCCACAACGTTCTCGAGTTTCAAATAAATTCAAATTACAGTCGGCCAGCTACGTAAAAAATCAGGTAATATAAAAATATCTCATTTTTTAATGATATTAGGGGCCCGCTCTCTTCGGGCCGTCATTAAGGAAAAAGTTTAAACACAAAGGGTTCATATGTTTATTGAGGTGAACCCCTATAAATTAACATTGATTAGAATTTTGTGTGATGGTATCAGATTGTCTCCAAAAGCGGGCCATAAATAATGGCCAATATACCTGGAGATCCGTCCCCGGACGAGCGCAGATAGGCCGTACCGGGCCCGAAATATCCTGTCGTTCATTCTGTCTCTAAATTGCAGTACAAAACATTGACATAGGTAAATTGAGGCAGCGCGCCTGTGAGAAACTCTCAAAAACTGTAAATCTTTCTTTGGGGCCGCGAATTCTCCTCGAAAGTTACTTTGATTGTGGATGCAAATCGGCGTACTTTGAAACATTACATAGGTATCCTAAACTCTGTGTTCTATCAAAAGTTATGAATTTATGAATGTTTGTAAAGTTTGAAAAGGAAGGTGGATTATAGATTTTAGTCCTTAATACAGTAGTAGGTATACAAACTCTATAAACTGTATTTACTAAACTCAATAAATAATGTCGTAAGACCGCCCCATTTAAGTAATGATTTGAATATTTAATCTGTCGCTTTAAATTCACGAACCTGCTATAGTCCTCACATTTATTCTATCAAATTACCTATACATATCATTATACAACAACTATTCGTCAATAATATTACATCTAGACATAATGAATTAATTTTAATTAATTTTAACTTTTTATACCGATCTAAAAAGACGTGCATGATTGCCATAACATGCATTAAATATAAATTGTACAATTTCGTACACAACTTTGCCATTTTCAATATCAATAAAATTACATTTTAATAACAAATAACTATAGCCCAATTATGATATTAAAATTAAAATATCGTATTGTGGACTTTACAAAAAATTAACTACATTTAGCTATAATAGCAAAATTCAATAAACAATCTTAATTTTTATATGTGTAAGTACCTAAATTATAATTAATTGTAGAAAATAAGTAGGTATACCTATACATAAAATTAGATAATTCAGAAGTGATAGCTTAAAAGTAATTTTTTGCAAGCGCATTATGTTAGCGATTTTCTAATAAAAACCCTTCTACAAATGTCAGTATGAAGTACAAGCAAAACAATTTGTAGTCCTTCGGTACTTGACGTATAAAATTTTTAAAATCAATCTTGTAATGGCAATGAAATTACTAGCCTATATAGGGTGTTTCAATACACAGGGTACAGGCTGAAGGAACATAAAAAATATAAGACGAAAGGCGAATAATAATATTGAATAAACTATTTGCTGTTTATGAGCAAAGTTCTAATAAATATTAGATACATTGATGGAGCAGCTTTTTACATACGAGAAGAATGAAACTGAAGACATTCTGACTCATAATATTGCTCCTTTTAAAAAAAAAAATCAGCAGATGAATGACGAGCTGCGAAGACTGGTGAAACTTTGTTACCATCGGATCTTCTTTTAATGAGTCGTATTTTTTTGTCGACGCTCTCGTCGGAGTATGACCGAGAGGTTGATGCTCATTGAAATAAAATTCCCGGGAAACTCGATCAGCTGCACTTGTCGTTAAGAAGAAATAAGATGGGAAATAAAATAAATGGCTAAAATGGTTACAAGCGTCATAAGTTTCGACATTTTGCTAAAGATTGCGAGGAGAAAAGAAAAGAAAGTTCCATGAGTTTCAAGAAAAACTTCTGGTGGTGCATTTGTGGTTACTCCAGGTTTATCACCTGAATATGAAGTTTGGCTGGCAGATTCTGGAGCAACGTCACATAGCTTCTTTCTGTTGGTGGAGCCATCGACAAGGACTACAAAATAAAATTTGCACATTTTCAAGAAATGATAAAAAGCACAACTCACTGGAAAGAAGCTTTCGAACCGTTTATATCAGCTAGAAATGAGTGTGAAAGTGCCAGAAGTAGCTGCAGAAGTTTTTTGATGTCTGATTCTAAAACATTGCAGTTTTAGCATGATCTCTTATGCTACGAAAATAAGCGGCCCGTGCGGAATATCCTGAAGAAATATTCCATCGATGTTTTGTGATGAGTGTATGTTTGGAAAACAACATCGAAAAGGTTTTCATACTCGAACCCTTCGTAGGTACTAGCATTCCTGGAGAAATTTGGCATGCTGATGTTTGTGGAACAATGCAGCGGTCTTCTGCTGGAGGCTCCAGGTACTTTCTTTGTTTTAAGAATGATTTTTCGAGACATCGACGAGTTTTTTTTATGAAAAACAAGTCCGAGTAGAATATGCCAAGATTTTTCTTGCCGCATGTTCTGCAGCAGTTTTTGTCATCATCTCATCAGTCTTCTGCGAGGTCTTCCTTTTTCTTTTCTAGCAATTCTTTGATTATTTTTTTCTCTTACATTCGCTTCTTCTATTCACTAGAGGCACAGACTAACCCGTAATACAGATAATTCCTTAGGGAGATGTGTCAAAAGGAGACATGAATAATGTGCATTTTATTTTATTTCACGTTAATCCAGATTGTATTTTACGTTAATCGACATAACAAAGAGATTGTATTAGAACCAAATTTGTGCTTAAAATACTGTCTGCCTTTCTGTAAATTGAAATGCAGACTCGCTTATTTTTGACACATGTCTGTAAAGAGCCTTCTGTTGAAAAACTATTTAATCTGTGGTAGAGCTAATCATAATAAGGTGTCCTATACATTTTTATTTTGCCTTTTCTTTCTGGTGCTTTTAACAAACAATTTTCAATAACTAAACCTCTATCTAACCTACTGTCTTTGAAATTTTCTTTATGATCATTTATATTCAAATTTTTGTCTTCGTTAGGTACTTGTTGTATTTGTACTAGCTTTAACACCTTCAGTTTTCGTTTCAATACTTGCAAAGTCATCTTCAGGAACTATGTCAATATATATTACATCACAATCATTTAAACTATCACAATTAGAAGGTAAAACTAAGTCACTATCAGGTGAATAATAATTGTCAAAATTATCATTTTCAATTATTACATTCGGATAGAAGTTTCTATCTTTCTCACTCGAAAGATCATTGAGTTGAAGAACATTTTCTGTCTTCGGTTCACTAGTATTTACAACTAATATTTTAAGAATGACGTCAACCATCCAATAATTATCATTTTGAGTGAGAGTTTCAATCATTGTCTCATCTCAGATTTAAAAATGTCACAGCCTTGTTGTCCATCCATGCTTGCACTTTTCTTGTTATTGCTTTCCAAAAAGTCAAGCTTGATATTTTGCTGTATAATTATTTTACCATTGTATGGTAACTCCGTTTGGGTGTTTGCTAAGTGATCATTGTTGCTTTGTGATATACAAATATTTGGAACATCATAATTGAGCTCACATATTTGTAGCACATTTGTGTCATCACAACGTAATCCGACATTCAATCCACTTGGCTTAAAGAAATCAAATATTTCTTTAATCTGTAACCAATTCTCAATTCTCACAATTATGTTTATCTTCTAAATTACGTTTCGGTTGGTTTTTGTTGAGTGTCTTACTACAAATTATTCCATTAAATTCTTCAAAGCTCAATTATTTTTTATTTAGGTACTTATATTTATGTCATTCTGCTCGTCGTTTCGTGTACTGTCCAAATCCTTATTTTTCCCCAGACATTTTTTAAATCCGCTGAAAATAATTGTTTTTGTTTCTAGTGTTAGGAGAACGTTGTGCAAAATGGGTGCAAAATGTTCTTCGCCATTCACACACCCACTCTTCCACGCAGTTTTCAAGGGTTTAAATGTGGCCACATCGGCAGCACAATACGCGTGGCATTTGGGTATAATGCCATCAATATTATGTGCTTAGGTCAATACATAACTTGCTTACTTCAGAAGTTAAATGTGTCTTATGACCATCCAGAAACAGTATTATAAAGAAATGGTTTTCCTTTATTTTCGAGGTAGGGATATAACACCACTTTAATACTTGGCAAATACTTCCGACTTCATTCATCCGTTCTCACTCCAGCCATCTGGAACACTTTTGTGGACATTTGGATTTAATCTTTTTTTCATAGAATGTGAATATTAGTGTCAAGTTTTGCTTGGCATCCTCTTGGTCCAGCTCGTATATGTTTTTGCACCTTTTAGGGCAAAATAAAAAACAGGTCTCATCACCATTGTATACCTACCTTGTGGGATCTTCTAAGGAAAAATAGTTTTCCCTTCTTAATGTTGTTTTCCGAGGCATTGGTAACTCCTTCAGTACTTTGTAAAGTTAATTGAGGATGTCTTTTTAGAAAACAATCATACCATTTTCTGCCAGGCATGTTATCTTTAAAGACGGTAGATCGCTGAGCCTTATCTAAAAATAATTTTACTAATAATTGAATGTCCTCTCTTCTTGTCGTAAATCATTTTCTTTGATTGTTGTTTCGTCTTGCTTAGTAAGATACATCAATGGGCCTCTTTCGATTTTTTTAAATTTTCATCCCAATCTAAATTGCAAAATTTCCATGGGAATGCCGTATTTCTTCAATAATGTTTTTTAAGAGCACCATTTTTTATTTCTTCTAGGATGTTTTGTAATAAATCTTCGGAGTACCTATTTTTTCACCAGAGCCCTTCATTTCTTCGTTTTGGTCCTCTAAAATGATAAGTATCCAATAAACAAAAAATAGGTATCCACTGAGGTACAAATCCTCTACTATGGTATATGACAAAAGATAACGGGAGCAATTTTTTTCTACAAAAACCAATCATTCATAAAAACATGGAATACGTTACCTGAATTTGAGCAACAAGCTAAACTTTTAGCTGTGCACTTAGGTGCCCAACACAACAATATACGATTAAGTCGCAATACTGACATTAAAATGGCACGCGCAGTGTTCAAATAGTTGAAGTAATGACACCCGATTTAGTGAAAAACCGTAGACCTACCATAACTGCTTCAAATTATTACAATTTTGTTAAATATAAGTAAAGTGCCGATAACCAGTGCAGTGCCAACAATAGGGTCTTTTACCCTACTTACTTTTGGAGCAACACGTTTTGTACACATTCCTGCACAAAATAGAATAGTTGGCTTGTAGGCTACTACAACAAGAATCGAGTCATAATTAGTCGCGATGTAGGTTTTGTTAAAAATGATGTTATAACATTGACAGTTTCACCATGTACAAATACAGTAACATTCCCATTGAGTCATGAGCTTGGCGAATCTAGAAAACAAGGTAATTTTGATGGCCCAACTGATGAAAATGTAGAAAAGATGATGTGTTTGTTCAAGATGAAGGTGACGTAGAAAAAGAGAAAATGTAGTAGTTTTTCATAATGATGATAACGTGGAAAAAGAACATAATGCTGAAAAATCAAACAAATCAAAGAGATGTAGTAAGTATTAGAATAGAACTACGAGTACAATCGTTTAAGTCTGAAGTAGAATCTGAAGAGGTAAAAGATTGGATAGAAGTCATGGATGATGAAATAAGGTCATGTAAATAAAACATGGGGTCTGTTAGATCTTCCACCTCAAAGAAAGCTTAGCTTATGGAGAAGTGAGTAGATTTAAAGCTAGACTGGTATAGCAAAAGGTTATGCACAAAAACAAGGTATCGGTTATGATGAAATCGAGGTATAAGGAGACACGGTATGCTACTCCCGGCACGCACATGGCGTCACTGTGAAGCAGAATTCGGGTCGGCTACGCCTGTCGCTATATTAGAAACACATTAGAATTAGTATTCTCTAACCCCAAAAGTAAATAGATTTGTTTCCGTGTTAATTATAAGGTTTCCTTGGTATTTCTAGAGTAAATATTTGTTTTCTATCATGCCTAGTTGTATAGTTTCGACGTGTAATAAATACAGTAGGGCGACAAAAGGAAGCAATATTAAATATTTTCGCGTCCCAAAAGCTGAACAATTTAAGAAGTGGGTTATTGCCTGCAGACGAGATGTTCCTGTCAGTGACGATGCGAAATAGCATACCGTGTCGCGTTATACCTTGAATGAAATGGTTTTGATACATTTGGAACATTACTGAGCGTAGCAGCTGCAGAGAAACTGTTACTGGGACAGTTTGAAGGTCAAAATGCATTTTTATATGGTGCGAACATTCAGAAGAAGCCTTTATGAATCAGCCTTAGGGATACAATGATGGTAAAGTCCGGGTTTGCAGACTACCTCGAAGTGTGTACGGACTGAAGCAGGCTCGTCATTAGTTGAAACAAGCGATTAGTAGACTTTATGAAGAGAATTGGCTTTGTACTAGAGGCCTATACCACAGAAAAAGAGCTGCTGTTTTTCTGTGCCTATACTGCAAATTACGAGATACAAGAAGTACATGTTCACGAAGTGCCTTACTTTGTAAATTTGCCAATGAACCTCTCACCTGGGGCAGTAGAAAACACACAAGTGGTGTTCTTTACATTATTAAAGCAGAATATGTTGCCTCAAGTGAGGGTGCTAAGGAGACAATATGGTTAAAGCGTCGAATATCTGAAATCACTGCCTTGGAACAAGTCCCTTGCTTATTTATGGACAATGCTAGTGCCATAAAACTCATCAAGTATACTGAATTTCATAAAGGTTCGAAACACATCATTAAAGAAAAGTATAAAGATTTTGGGTTTGAAGTTGAAGGATAAAATCAGCTTACAGATGTAATGGCTAAACTATTAAAGTTGCAAAATATTTCACTTACATATACAGTGGGTCCCAAATTCGATGCTCACCATTGGGATCTCGATAACTACAAGAGATAGCGAGTCGGTTAAATGGGGAAAGTTTTAGACAATTTTATGGTCAATCTGATGCCGCTGAGAAATCAAGGCTAACTGGGATCGTTTTCGGGTTATTACCAAAAAACCGAATTTTATCATTTTCGTTTTTTTTTAAATATCTTAGAAACCGATGGTTTCTCAAAGACAGGACTTTGACATTATTAAGGCACTTTTGTCCAGCCTTTCAAGCGGTAATGTCAGTTTCTTTAAGAAAGTTTTCATTTTCGAGATATGACTCACAACTTTTGATTTTATTATGGACGCTATCTTGGATTTTTACAAATTCGAAATTTACATGAAATTCTCTTTTTAATGATGTGTCACACTAATGATTTTTTCGTTAGTTGTAACACTTAAAAGCGTTTTTTTTTGCCTAATACTAAGTAGGCCATGACAAGTCTGTCAAAACAAATGCAACAAACCAAACATTGAATCCAAATTTTTGTTGAGATCTGGATTCCTTAATACGATATGGGTTATTAACAGCCCAGTAATGGTGCTTATGTTTATTAAAAATGACATTGTTATGAAATCTTGTTTCATCGGTCCAGCAAATGTTTAATGGAAAGTTATCAATAACTTCACACTGATTGTTAAACCAATGACAGAAATCAAGTCGGCGTTCAGTATTTCCCGGCCTTAACTTTTGCACTATCACGGGTTTATAGGGGTGATATTTTTTGTCAAGTATCTATGAATAGTCGTTTTCGGCAAAAGAGTTCTGCGACTTATCTCTCGAAATGAAATCGTCGGTGCTTCATTAAACTTTGTTCAATGTTTTAAACATCTATTGGCGCAATCGATTGGAACCATATTTCGGTCTGGGCACAACAAAACTCTCATGTTGTTCTAAATTCTTCTTTTTTCCGACTTTTTTTAGAAAAGTGCATTTTGTGTCGTTTCCACATCAAAATGTTATTAAGAAAACTTGTTCACAATGAAAAATTGGATAGGTGTGAAAAATTCCAACAGCCTAAATCTACTTTGATTTTTGTGCATTTTAATTTTTTAGCAGAAAAAATCAAAGTCGACTTAGGCTTTTGAAGCTTTTCACACCTATCCAGTTTTTCATTTTCAACAAGTTTGCTTAATACAATTTTGAGGTAAAAACTACACAAAATGCACTTTTCTAAAAAAAGTGTGAAAAATGCCCAAAAAATCTAATTATACGCCTAGACTTTCGAAATTTCGAAAACCTACTCAGCTTTTCATTCTGAACAAGTTTCCTTAATAACATTTTGCAGTAAAACCTACAAAAAAGCAACTTCACTGAGGTGGAAAATTAGTTTCTTCATAATTTCCAAGGCAAACGTGATTTTTCGGAAGTAAAATTATGTCAGGGCAGGGCTGATCCCCAGAAGCTCAAATTTCAACTCGAAAATTTGTTGTTATTTACCTACTCCTTATGTGAACTCAATCTGTGAATACATCGTATATAAACAACGCATACATGCAAAAAATTTTGTTTACATAATTTTTATTTAAAATATGTATTTTTTATTTTTGTTATTTTTGTGAGGAATATATTTTTTTGTGATATCGCCTTATTGTTATAGTAGGTACTTAAAAACCGCCTAAAGGAGTACATTTATCCAGGTATGGCCCCCCCCTTGGCAAATGGATATGACCGCGCCTGCTCGCACTCCGCTATTGTGCGATAAATCGTCCTACGTGAAATATCTTCGTTCTCTAAGATCCGGAAAATTTCAGCATTGGGCACCTACCCAACCAATTTTTACTTAGATACATTTTTGGAGTTCCAATAATTAATACAACATTGTAACGCCACAACTTGCCAAAAATTAACTGTCATCTCAAAGTGAACAACGTAAGCAATGTTTTGTTTCCAAAGGCAACTTATGATATTATTTTATTTTTACTTTTATTTGAAGTCGTTGAATGTTGTGCAAAAACTTTTAGGACATACGTTATTGTATAAAACAGTTTTCAAGTTTCTCTGCAACATAGAGTAAGAAAATGAAAATGAAATAAGGGTATGGGACTTCTCACGATTTTCTATTAAAACTAAACAGTCCAGTTTTTCATCCTGCCCCAGCCTTAATTACCCGACAATCAATGCGCATCGACTTGGCCAGATATAAAGAGCAGAACACTGTACAGTCGCCACTCTGGTCCGCCAGCACCCCCCATAAATTATGGTAACATCGAACCGACATTAATGCATTGCGTAGCACCGTCTCCCTACCAGGTGGTCTTCTGTTGTACCTATAATCAAATAGTGGGTACCTGTTTTCTATTTTTCGGAAATGACAAACTTAATAGACAGGAGAGAGCTGTTTTTAGACACGGTATATAATAGGGCGCGAGCAGCGCAGCAATGTCAACAACTAGACGCGACGAAGCTTAGTTTATAGGAAAGTTAGATAATTCGAAGAGTTCGAAGGGAAGAAGGGGTGATTGAGGCAATGGCTCGAAAGGCAATGATATATGAATTGGCGATTTCCAGTTATAAGCGTACACAAGCGTTTTTTTGGCATGTCCTATGTTTACGATGTATAATACGCAGTGTGATTCAGTAGTGATATAAAAAATTTAACATTAAAACCTTTCTTTTTAACTGTAAAAAATAGCGTAATACGAATCTGAATTTAAAAAATTCTAAAGTCGACAAAAAATATTTTCAGAAGTGTATTAGCTGGTAAACTCGGCACGCAGTTGCCAGTTGCATCAACATATTGTAAATTTACTTATTTGCACCTTTTCCCAGATATTTAAAAAATGTATGCATAGTCTAAGTGAACTTATTACGCTTTTGATTTTCCAATTCCAATCAAGACTAAATAGTGGGTGCATAGGGAGAGCTCTTATTATAGGTTCCCTCAACGGATGCACGTTGTTTGCGGCTGCAGTATCAAACAATACACAAAACTATGCACCAAATGTGGAATAATGCTAAAACACTATCACTGTTTACTTGAACTTTGACTTAAATGTTTTCTTACCATATACAGCCGTTTGGATCCTGTTATGATAATGGCCAACCAGTACGTGCAAGAATAGCAAGATGCAAGCTGCCGTTTTCCTCTGTCTCCATTGTGAATTTAATTGTTGCTCTGATTTGATTGAAGTGTTCTAAGAATTTATATAACTCTTCGTCAGTTCACGTGACATGGTCGAAGTATTTCTCTAGTATAGACTTATTTTTGTCCTTTCTTTCATATTCTTAGTCAAAATGGTTCAAGACCATCCAATAGAGCCTTCCCCTTCTCTAACGAGTCTATCAGCGATTTTATTGCCCTGTCACTTACATAAAGTTCTTTCTGTTAATTTGTTACTTCTAGTCATTGGCTTTAGATGTCGTGCTTTGTATTCTCAGACAACTTTATACTCGTAGGTAAGCATAAACTTTGAGTAAAGGACATCAAGGGTGTGTCTTGCCTATAAGGACTTTGGGGTCCTATAACTTTGGGTCCATATTCCAATTCCGACCCATTTTGGATAAATCTGTGTCTACCATCTGTGTATTCTTAAAACGTCCAGTATTTTCGCGCCTCCTGATTTCAGTTCATTGGTCTGATAAAGTTGCAAGGCACTTTTGATTTATACAGCTTGCTTTGCGCCGCTTTTTCCTTGTTTTCCCAGATACCAAAGTGTTTGCCCTATTCCTACAGATTGTCTTTTTATAAAAAGTATAAATTTTAGCAATCAAGGAAAATAATAAGCTCAAATAATAAGTCTGTATAATGCACCTACTAATTGTGCATAATAAGGCACTTTCTGTTTGTGCCTTAAAAAATGTGTAGGTATATATGAAATTAGAAAATAATTACCTCGTCCACATTTATTTTGTATGCCTACCTATACAGTTCCACAGAAATCGATTTATAAACAAAGGGAGTAAATTAATTTTGGCTACAAAACAAATAGATATTATCTTTGAAAATAAACGACGACGATATTCCTATTCATTATGTCCAGTGTTTGGTTCAAATCACGCTGTTAATATTTCTGCTATTTCCGTTTTAATATTGTGCGGTGCTAGATCTATAAACAGATATTTATTTTTTTAATCGTCGAACGACTGTTATGTTTTAGTTCGTAGTCACTGGTTTCGCGCGGACATTATTCAAGCCAAATAAAAACCGGAGTGATTCAACGTAGTGCCCTACTGCAATTTATACCATGCATTTTTAAGCGTGATTTATAGCTCATCATACCAAGTCAACTCTTTCGCGCTTTTTTTGGTTTGGCGGCACATCATTTCAGAGCGGAGCTATATTTTTAACCGTTGAAGTCTGAATAATGTTTGGAAATTGGTCTGCGGTGCTTACGATAAGTTACATTCAAATTAAATCTACAATAATAGTTTTATAGGGTAGATTGGTTTCGAATACCTAATAATTATTATTGTCGACTTCAAGTTTACTTTAAAACTGTACAAATCCGTAAAATCCTCATTTTTGGAGATAATGGCCTAAACTTCTTTTTGTTTGAAAGGCCTTCAAAAACCGGTTCTTTTGACCTTCCTGCTATTTTCAAAATGCAATTTTACCACAATTCTGGAGGAAGAAAGTGATTGCGCATTATGTACATTACAAAAGAAATCACATATATCTGGAAATATGCTGGAATAAACAATTTGTCCCAAAACAGGAAAAAGTATGCGCAAAGCATAATAGAAATAGAAATATAGTTCTATCATGATCCATGGGAGATTCATATAGCGTACCTATACCTACCTGTATTATGTTGCTCATATTTTTTAGCTTTCTAGGAGAGCTAACAGTAGCTTAGGTTAGGTTAGGGTCTTGTCGGGTTGGGTTAGGAGGTTAGGGTTGGGTTGGGTTAAGTTACAGTAGTGAAGTAAATTACAAAAAAATCCCATACATCTGAAAATATGCTGGAATAAACAATTTGTCCCCAAAGAGCAAAAAGCATGCGCAAAGCATAATGTAGAAATATATATATGGTTCCATCATGATACACGAAAGATTCATAGAGTACCTGCCTGTATTATACAGGGTTAACTATCACTTAGTACAAAAAATTGTATGGTAGATAAACAAAAATTAGACTTGTCAAAATAAATTTTCAAAAATTTTCTAACGTTTGTCTTAAAACTAATTTTTTTTTTTCAAATTGTATAAAACCGTTCAAAAAACGCCGCCTATGAACGCCCGCGTGACGTCTCTTAAAATTTCGCGTATGTCAATGGTAGTGACAGGTAGTGAAATAGCGCAGCGTTGCCACGTCCATCAATTTATCCGAGAATTCACCACAAAATTTCGATTTTCTGTTGGAAACGATTACTTTCTAAGGAACATGTAGAATGCCTATGAAACACCTACCTTACTGACATTTACAGGATTGAATATTGCACCATTTTCTGTTTTCTTGCTTTTTTACATTAAAAGTCACACTACACTACACAACATTCATCACATTTTCTAAATCTGTTGAGGACCTCTTGTTTCCCTCCGCCAGGAAAACCCTGAATGGTATCCAAAAAACACAACTGCACTAGCACACATTGCACATGCAAAGCCCTATACAGTAGCTGTTCAAAAAGGCCGCCGTTAACCTCGATGCACAAATTCACTTGGTTAATTAAATTAAAAATTTTGCATTTTTTACTTCAGGATCTTCTCTTCTACTTATTCTGGGCCAGGCTAAATAAGTGGGTCAATCTGCTGGCAGTATACCGTACATGGTACTGCATCTAAAACCATATATAATCCATTTACTAACAAATAAGACCTATCAAATAAAAACATTACTTTGACCAAGCGAGAGTGCTTCGCAACTTAGCCGTTTAAGTTTGCCTGGTCGATTCCACAAAGTACATAATCCTAATGTACTTCTTTTTTCATCAATATCCTGATCCTCAGTGGAAAAATGTTGGTCGCACGCCTAAAAACATGTTTCACTATTTCACATATCTACTTTCAAAACTAAATTAATTTTAGACCTTCTAACTTGTAATGTTGCGGTCCTATAGTGCACTAGTAAAAAGCCTGGCGTTCAATTAATTGCAAAATAGCTTTACAACACACCAAAATACACAAATACAGGAAAATATTGCCGAAAATTCAGAGGGGCGTAGTGAAACTTCGAGTAAACATCGGCCGAAAGACGATGATTCACCCGTGCGTTATCTGGCCTTGTCTTCCGGGCAACCAGACCAGCGCAACAACTAGTGTGACGCAGGCGTAGAGATGAGACGTCGAACAAAACTATGCATCGATTCGATACACATCGACGTTCAGTCTTTGTATTGCAAAGCGTTCACTCCAATAACGCCGGCATTAAGAAATCACAGAATTCTTTTTGTTTAGTTTAGATAGATTTTCAATAAGTTTTCTTATAAAAATTATTTTTTTGAAGACGCAATCAACTAATCTAACATTGACATCAATATCGATAATTATTAAGCAGTAACCTACGATAGCGCGGTATGTCGAATGAATCTGGTTCTATACCGGTCCCGAAATCGTGGTTTCGCGAGAAGTGTATGTAGTTTTGTACTTACTTGGTGCTACTATGTGAAAATGCAAAAACAAAAAACGCGTAGGGATTCAGGATTACCTACCTAGCCTCGGGACCGAGCTCGAGACGAGCCTCGGGACTCGGGATTCATATCCTGTTTTCTGTTTTTAAATTTCAAACTGAGGTAAGGTGAATCCAGGCGAACCTCGGGTAAGTCTAGCAGCGCTGTGGCTGTACAGATTCAAATCGATTGTTATTTATGTATTTTTTAATTTGTTTGAGTAAAAAGGTATTTTCACCCTTCCTAAAACAACGACAACACCGCGAAAAATCACTTCCAGCTGACAGTATATTCCGAAGCCATATTGGATGTCGTAATTATAGGCGGAGATTCACAGGGAAAATTGAGGTTTTTACCCTGTTTTTAAAGATCGTAAAAAAATCTAAAAATATTTTTCTATGTTTTCCTAAGCCACCCTGCGCACGTGGTAAAATTTTTTGTACTAAGTGATAATTAACCCTGTATTGCTCATATTTAGCTCTCTAGAAGAGCTAAGAGTAGTGAAGAACCACTTAAAGGACCTTTTATTCCTCTTTTGCGCTAAAAATTACTTGTTATGCTTGCTTTTTATACTTTCAAAAGGTCAGCCTTGGAATACCTGCTGAAGTAGAAAATTGTTTATGCTCTCCATGATCGCGAAATCTGTCCGCACACAATAAGGTGGAAATTGAAAAAATGCTGCATCGAATTTTGAGGAGTTCAAAACAGAAATGTCGCGTCCACGCCTTGAAACCGTCCTCGCAACGCATATGTAGAGAAGAATCATTTGGAAAACGTGATGTGTGTTGAACCCTATTCCATATACGTGTCAGATGTCAGATACAGAGCACAGCGTTGCCAAACGTAACTTCGACAGTTTTAAACCGTGCCTTTTTCTGACCAAATAGCACAAACAATGCACGAATCCTTTTGACTTTCCGCTCTTTATAGACAGTTGGATGTCGGTTTCCTATGCCGGCAGCACGTGATTCTAGCTGTAGCGCTTCTGCCCATCCGGTGGCTGGTGGCTGTACCAAATTCCTCGCGCCGAAAATGAATAATTCATGTCACGGCGATCGCGCGGATAACACGAAAACTAGTTGTTCGCAATGCGTTTTTCGGCCGGCCGGGACGCGAGTTATGTCGCGCCCGGCGTGGCGGGCCCGACCGCCGCGGACACACGTGTCACCGGCCGCGGCCGTCATAACCGGCCGATATGGCAGTAAAAACGGCGGGATGCCGCCCTTGTGCGCCGCCGCCGGCAGCGCCACGCGGCCTCAACCTACCGCGAGAGCAAATTCGCAGCATATGCCCAACGTACCAAAAGGTTTTTACAAAACTCTATCAGATATCTATAGGAGAGCCCAAGAAAAATAGATTTAGTAAACCTGGACCGACACTATATTAAAGACCCGAGCATGACGTCATATTTGATTGTTGTTTACGGACTGGGGTGGCGCCACTCGACGAAAAAAATGGCGACTTATTATAGGTCATAGGCAAGGTTATGGTTATAGGGGGTATATTCTGCGGTTATTGGTATGTCAGTTACTGACGTTTAAAAATGTCCCAAATTTTAAATATCCAGCTTTATTACGATTTGCCTTCTTTTTACGGTAACGAATTGTCTCTGCGTCCAGTATTTAGCAGTTTTATCCTATTAACACAGCTTTTATAGGTAGATTTGTTTGTGATAACATGAAATTTCCATGCACATGAAGAAAATGGTATGCACACTGCATACAGACCATTAGCGTTGACTGACGTATTAATAAAGACTGCTCACGGCAGTCGTGTTTGACAGTTCTCTGGCTCACCATGCGCTTCCCGGAGACAAAATTCAATGCAAAATACATTGTTGACCAGGACATGAAACTATAACCGTGAGAAGTCTTATTAATACGTCAGTCAACGCCATTAGGTGAATGGCAGAAGAATAAACACTATTTTGGAATTATGGGATGATCTGATCAACCAGCTGAAGAAGCCAAAA
The DNA here is from genome assembly GCA_963920635.1 of Pseudeuparius sepicola. NCBI lineage: Eukaryota > Metazoa > Arthropoda > Insecta > Coleoptera > Anthribidae > Pseudeuparius > Pseudeuparius sepicola. Next base: position 42,364,555 of record OY987299.1, on the reverse strand, counting down.
TTCTAGACATTATTTTGGAAGAGTATTTTGTAACGTATGCAAGAATGAAAATAGAAAATTTTATTTATAGCTCCAAAGCGAACTAAGAGTCCTCCATATAAAGAAGAAACTGAAAAATCGAATGCGTTTTATCAGCGACTATAGAAAGATGGTTTTATGTTTACTTACACTACAACTAGCCATGGACTTCATTTCAAACCAAAAGGTACCAAATACTCTTGCTTGCTTTTTAGACTCGCCTTTCTAACAACATGTATGGAAATATGCCATGTGAACTTGTCAAATTAGAGGGACCTAACAAACAAATATTTTATTTTATTTTGTATATTTAATTCGTTGTAACTGACACATTTGCATGTTTTTATTTTATAAAAGATTCTGCAACAATGGTGTTTTCACATTAAACCACCGTGTAAATTTGTTTCGTCGTGTGGCGCCATCAGTGGCGATCGCTTGAAACAGCGCTATGCACAGGTCGTTGATTGAAGAAGGGGAAGATATCCTCCCTTAGGGTGGCATGCGAATATGATCCTTATGGTCTGTCTGTCACATTCCCACTTGTTACTAAATGTTTCTGTCTCGTTCTCTTACATTTCACCGACACGCGTCCGTACGGTGGCGCCAAATTCCGAAACCACCATTCGAGTCGGTCGACGGAGAAAGGAATCTTCAATCAACGGTTCGGGCAAAAGGTCACTCCATCGACGACGGAAGAGCGCAGAAAACTACGCGGTCAGCGCATCGCCACCTATGGACAAGGCCATACAACTACTGTCGTCCGACGCGACGACGTCCAGCTGTTTTTGTTTTTGATCTGTATCTGTTCCTCGTTTTCCTCGTTTACTTATTTTTATTTCCACTTATATTATCGTTACTGGGTAATCTGTGATTGTTATTACGTGTATTTGGTGGATACAGTAGTGTGCAGAGGACCAGTGGTGTTCTAGTCCGATAATTAGTGTGTGCCTATCAAAAACATTTCATGTTTTGAGCGTCGATGGAGGAAGGTTCTTCAATCAACGGTTTTGAGCCATCAGATAAAGGATACCTAAATACGGAGGTTAGGAAGTGAAAGTGTGTTTTGTTGTATACAGAGACTTGCCATCAAGGCAAGTCTCTGGTTGTATGTATAATATCAAAATGGGTGTTTTCTTGTGTTTTCTCAGCCATGCCCGAGAAGTGTTGTGTCCCAAATTCGTCGATGAAGGAACGAATTAATCAACGCCCAAATTGCCTAACCTAACCGAGCCAAAGCCAAAAGTGTCCGTTTTTGCCTTTCCTAAGGATCCGGTTTTGAGCGCAAAATGGGTGCAGGCCATAAAAAGGGCTGACTTTGTAGTCAAGAAACATTCTAAGGTAAGTTACATGTTACATTTTTATATATTTTTCATAAAGCTTTGGGTTATTGTAGGTCTGTGAACAACACTTTTAACACAAGACATTGAAAGGGAGACTACGTGTGTTCGTCGATGGTCCTCAATCAACGGTGTGTTGTAGAATCGATTGGTGAAACTTTACGTGCACCCAGGGTTGCCACCCGTCCCGTATTTCAAGGGACAGTCCCGTATTTAAGTAAAGGAAGTGGCTATTTATACGTCCGACGTATACAAACGTCAGTATACGTCTTGCGCTCTCATTGGCGGGCTGAGTCACGTGACTTCTTTGGACGTGCATTTAACTCCGTACACGTCCGAAGCCGAAGTAAACTAATATTTAGATACGTCGGAAGTGCATTTTTCTCAAGCATCTTTGCAATAAGGAGCGTATGCACTGCTCCTTTTTGAGGGATAGACGCTGCCGTATGAAAAAATAAGTGGTAATAATTTCCAATGGTGTAACCCACCCCCGATTTTCTTGAAATTTTGGCTAGGTAGGTACCCCGTATTTTCGCCCGATGCGATGTTCGGCGTTGTAACCCACCCCCGATTTTCTTGAAATTGTGGCTACCCCCGACATTCGGCGCGGTGCCGAATGTCGGGTGGATTACATCATTGTAAATAATAAAATAACCACTTCATTTTTCATTCCGCAGCGCCCATCGCAGAAAAAGTAGGGCATACGCAATACAAAATGAGAGAATATAAGGTCTGAATAATGTCGGACATCATCCAATCGACTTAGTAAACAAGCCGATTCATAATCCATCGAACGGTAGAAGTAAGGTTATGTGTCACGTGACTCAATCGACCAATGAGAGCGCAAGACGTATACTGACGTTTGTATCCGTCGGACGTATAAATAGCCACTTCCTTAAGTAAAATGTCCCGTGTCCCGGCAAACATTCATACGGGACGCTATAAATCCCGTATTTTCAAAATTTAAGGTGAAAAATTAAAAATGTTACATGCGAACGGCATTTGCACAATCACCACCATCTAGAGTCCAAGCCGCGACTCACATGTGAACACAAAATTTACTAAATTATAGTCCTTCATGCCTTCATTGGCGCCACACTACAATTTTCGTAAATGTCAATTTCTTGTGTGTTATGTGATATATCAGAAAAAATGTTCTGTGATTTCTTTTTATTTTTAAAGGATTTATTTATTTTTGGTTAGTCGTGATTAGCCAGCCATGATAATTTGTTTTTGGAAGTTTATCCCTTCAAGAAAAAAAAACAAAAAATGTTCTGGTTTTTTTTTTATTTTTAAAGAATCTATTTAGTTTAGTTTCATAATTTGTTTTGTTTTGTTTTTGTGTTATCTTCAAGAAAAAACAAAAACAAAAAATAGTGGTTTTCTTTTATTCCTTTTCATTGGCCTTTTTCAGTAAAACATTTTGTAGCCCCCCTCCCCCCCCCCGAACGCCCGTCACGTCCCGTATTTTAAAATTGAAAAGGTGGCAACCCTGCGTGCACCTTTAAAAATTCCACGTTTAGCTAAAAGTTTTAAATTTTCATGGCTAGTTAATTTCATTATATTTTTACAAAATATACTTACTTTTTAGGTGCAATACCTTGTCCAAATCGAGCACGAGTCGTAGGGAAGGTCCCCAATAAAAAAAAAACAAAAAATTGAACTTGGACAGGTTGAAAAAGCCGTAGCCGAAAGCGTTGTGAGTTGTGAAGTTTAGAAGTCTGCAAAATCGTATTCAAACATTGAAGAAGCGTATTCAAAAATCGTAATTATGGAGCATAGTGTATGCACCGCCCGATTTTCTTGAAATTTTGGCTACCCCCCTATTTTCGAGGTCCCTGAACACGAATCTGACCTCAGTGTTTTGAGGTCGGACATAGTTTCCGAGAAAATGAATTTTCAAATTTCCTTTTGACGCCCCACTTTTTCACGGTAATATTTGGTTATAATCGAGATGAATTTAGCTCCACCACCACCATATTTTGCGCCTTCTGCAGCATAGGGTGGTGATCAGTTTAAGCTGCGTACACTAAAAATTTATCTGGATTATAACCACAAATGTCGCCGTGAAAAATGGGGTGTCGGGTGTCAAAAGGAAATTTGAAAATTCATTTTCTCGGAAACTACGTCCGGCCTCAAAAAACTGAGGTTAGATTCTTGGTCAGGGACCTCGAAAATAGGTGGGTAGCCAAAATTTCAAGAAAATCGGGCGGTGCATACACTACGTTCCATAATTACCTCAAAAATTTGTTATATTGCCTAGTGGGATAGTCGCTGGTTGAAGGCGAAAGGAAGCGAAGGAAGGGTCACATGTAGAGTAGTCACTGAAATGTTTATTCTCGTAATAATTTTTTTGTTGTGATATTTTTATTGTTGAATTGTCATTTATTAAATAACTTAAATTATTGCTCTATTAAAATATTTTTGTGTTCCACAAATTAGTTGCTAAGTTATGTTTGAAATTGTAGTAGTATTTTACCTGGACACAAAAAAACGACAAACTTTGCAGAAGTTTCAGTTATTAAGTGTTTTTAAGATGCTAGTTGAACGTAAATAAAAATCGTTGGTATCGTACTGTCATGCTTGAAGATGTGCCTCAAAATGCATAGCTAATATTAATATTATCTATTATACGGTGAATAAAAAATGCGAAAGTGTGATTTTTCTTCTTTTGAATAGGTGGCTGTGAATTCATATTAGACATTTTCTTGGGATTCCAAACAACTTTTCTTAGTGCTATACTGATGTAGTTCTAAAAATAAGAGTACTTTACTCTTGAGGAATTTTCATATTTTTCAACCTTCCCTGTATACGAATAGAAATTTTAAAATTTTTACAGGTCGATTTTGAGTTTAAGCACAAGCACTAACTTTTATCAAGAATAATTTGTTTTGAGAAACTTCAAATAAAGAAAATTCCCATTTGTGTCCAACTTTCTGTCATTATCATTATTATCTCGAAAACAGGGCGGTATTGGAAAGTTATACCGTAAAATAGTCTTAAGACACTGTATACAGGGTGTAACTGAACTGATGGTCAAAAATGAAACCACGTATTCTTGGAGTCAAAATAAGGGCACTTCATATATTTTTTTCTTCTACGGGCCTTAGTTTTTTTTTATACAGAGCATAGAAGTTTAGAGAAAAATTACACGTATTTTTTAGTATCTCTAGAATTATACGAGATAGTTTTTTCAGTCACATGATCGGATGAGCCGTCGAACTTAAGGTTGAAATGAAGCTTCTGAGGCTCACACTTGCAGTTACAGGGTGTTATTAGAATTTATTACTTCAGAAAAATGTTTAACAAAAAGTATCTCTTAGTATTTTTTTCATATTCGCAGCCGATGGAGGAAGGGAACAATGATGTATCTGTTCTCCAAAGTTCTACATCAACGCTTTGATACCTTTAATCCTTGTTTATAATAGGTATATAATCAAAGTTTATATCGTCGATTCTCAAACAACGGAATATAACTATAATATTATCTTCATGTTTTGTTATTCGATTATCTATGTGATATAGGTACTGAAGTAGCATACCTAGTAAAGCATATCGTTTATTATACACAATATTTCATAAGCATAAGTATTAACACTGACATACCTAAGCATAAAAAATATGATGTCTAGCTAAATTTATATAGTTGTCATTCATACAGAAAATTTGGTTTAGACGTCGACGGAAGATTCAATCAACGGTTTACAGCATAAATAATATAACAAAACTTTAACGAAAAAATTAAAACCGACTTCAAAAATTTGCCCGTATGCACATTTCAACTAAAATTTTAGAAATATTTTTCTCTTTCTAAATTGAGTTACCTTTGGATTTGGTAACAGTCAAGGCAAAGAATTTACATCTATTTACATATGAATACATCATATCCTACATACATCATAACCAGGGCCCCCATGGGTGACCCCTCCGGCAGGGCGCCAAACGTTGGTCCACCCTGTACTTAAAACTTATAGTTTTTTTTAAATGTTTGTTTCATACTTTACTTTTTGTAATATTTTTTATAAATTTTATATAACTGATCAACTTATTTTTTATATACAGGATGATTATTTTAGAACTATACCACCGCGATTTTCTCACTTATTTTGCGTCCTACAATAAAAAAATCGTGAAGAAACAAAAATGTGTCAATTTTGGACAGCTAAGTGGTGCTGCAAAAGAAATCGGCAGCCATAGCCAACTTGACGCGCAATATAAAAAATACCTCAAATTGAGCAAAACAATTTGATAGCCCTAGCATATTTATTTTAAGAGATAGAGGAAAACTATTATATTGAAAATTGATGGCACTAAGAAGCTTTATGCAACTGGGTACTCAGATAGTTTCAGAAAATTACACAGGGTGTTCGGCTCTCTTGAGGCTATGCATTTTTTGTTTATTTCTTATTAAGCGATTTTCTCGGTTATTTTAGGCCGCACAGAAAATAGATAAGAAAATAAAATATGGCAATTTTGGCCAGCCAGGTGACGTTAAAAAAGAAATGGGCCTCCATGCCCAATTTTTCGCGCTGTGCTAAAAAAACTTCAAATCGACAAAAATGTTCATGCCCTCAAGAGAGCCGAAGACCCTATGTAATTTGTTAAAACCCAATTAAAAGTTACCACCTGGTACCAAATTTTGGAAAGATGGGCCTACCTACTTTGTTTTTCTCACTCTTTCCTTTTTCTAACGCGCTAAAGTGGCTTCTAAATACAAGGTATCGAAAAATTTTATGAGAAAAAGTTGTTTAGAATTAAAACTTATTGCCGTGTACCAAATTTTGAGACAATCAGCCTACTTAATTTTTTCATTTTTTCTTTAGCGCCTTAGAAAAAGAAGTGGGAAAACAAAGTAGGCCGATCTTTCCAAAATTTGGTACCCTGGGGTAATTTTAATTGGGAACAACTTTTCTTAATGATTTTTTTTTATCTTTAAAGGAAAAGGCACTTCACCTACAATGAAAATAAATAAATGGTCGCTGTCGACGCCATCTTGATTTTTCAAAAACGAAAATATGCTAAAAATTAGTTTCCAGTCATTAGTCAAGCAAATCAGAACCACAAACAATCAAATTTAAACGCGAAATTTTTTTTCTTTTACATATATTGGCTCACTTATCCTGGGCCACCCTGTATATTGTAAACAGCCAGTATTTGTTTTTTTTTAATTTATGTACCTGTGGCTTTGTGTTAAATTTTATTTTTGTTATATTAGTTGATCACAAATTCTTTTTTGTTTCCCTTGGGTGGTATTTATTGGTTAAAAGCATGAACTAGATCAATAATTCTAACAAAATCATAAGTTGATTAAACTACAAAACTTGACAGTTGCATATTATAGGTAAAAAATAGCTAGGTACAGGGGCGGATGGGCTTTACCTAACCAGCCCGGGCATTTGTCTCCCAAGCGGCCCCTAAATTTCTCATTTGGCTTTAGATTTTTCTTTTCTTAATTATTATTATAATAACAATTAAAAAAAAGTAGATAATGTATTTTTTTAATAAAACAAAATATACATGTTTTATGAAAACATAAATAAAATCATAACTCTCGTAAAACACATAAAACTTTTTTCTCTAAATATAAAGATATAAAAATAACAAAACATTCAGAAGCGTAGAAGGACCACACCGTTATTTTATTTTTATTGAATTCGAAATTCCGACTTTTAAAGTCGAAGGCCAACTTTGAAGTCAAAATTCCGACTTTATAAAGTCGAAATTCCGACTTTTTACTCAAAATTTCGACTTTGAAATTCGAAATCCGACTTTGAACTCGAAATTCCGACATTGAACTCGAAGTTTCGACTTTATTAACTTCCAACTTTCAAAGCCGAAGTTCAAAGTCAAAATTTTGAGTTCAAAATCAGCATTTCGACTTCAAAGTCGGACTGCGACTTTAAAAGTCGAAATTTCGAGTTCAATAAAAATAAAATAATGGTGTGCCCCTTCTACGTTTCCGTAAAACACGTAAAGAAATAATAGAACAAAAAATAACAAAACAAAAATAATTAATTATGGCCAGTTGCACCGTCCTATCTTAAATTAACTACCTACTTACAACAATTATTGTAACAATGATTGCCTTTTGTTTTGTCAAGTAGTTAAGACGTCTTAAAATTTAAGATGCGAGCCGGTGAGCCTTCGAGCCTGCGGCGGCCCTCCGGGGCCCTTCGAATGACCGGCCCACCGGACATTTGCCCGGTGTCCCGGTGGTCCCATCCGCCCCTGGCTAGGTACCTAACTACTGTCCCGGTTTTCGTCAGCCCCAGGAGTTGGTCACCTTGTTGTATATGAATATTAGCATTGAATAAGGTATAACCGTCGATGGAGGAAGGAATCAATCAACGTTATAACTCCATTATAAAAAGATTATTTTAAAAAGACTCGAGACATTTGTCATTAACAATTAATAACGTTACTCGCTACTTTAAAAAAACCGCCTCCATAGGCAAAGAGGGGGGCGGGGCCGCGGCCGGGCGACTCGAATCGAACGCTGGAATACAAAATCTAAAATATATCTTCCAGCCATCGATCGATGGCGATGACTCATTCGTACCAGCACAAAAAACGCAAACAACCAAGGTCAAATCAACAGATTTGGCAAGCCGCGAAGCGCGCCATCTGCCGAACAAAAGTTCGTCTTGGGAAGCCGCATTACAAGTGCGCAGTGCGCCATCTACCGGACAGAAGCCTCTCTTCCACCTCAACGCCGAGAGGTAATCCGAGGATGGTGCAAGTGCGCCATCTACCGGACAACCGTGTCGGACTTGGAAGCCTCGTTTCCCCCACCGCGCCGAGAAGTATTCGACGGTGGCTCCATCTTCTTCCGAAGAGTATTGAGTCAGTCGATATTTCACATTAGGAAACTAATCTTTACCTTCCTCCATCGACGGCACAGGTCTTTAATATACTCGTAGTGTTGGTCCAGGCTAAACTTACTGTAGCGCAAAGTTACTTCGTTTGGGCGCAATCGTGCCCTGTACTTTCAATTTAAAATGCTTTAAGTGTTATAGTATTTTAACGCCTTGCGAATGTGATAAATATAGCATGATGGTAATATAGCCTCGCTATATAGCGTCTATGGTATTACTGTGCTATATGTATAGGTATGTGTGTGGTATTACTGTAAAGGTCTCGAAAGCCTGTAAAGTGTTATGAATTGGTGATAATTTAAGCAACTTATTCGCCATCAAAAAAGTACCTTACTCTTGATAAAAATATATTCCTTTATTTTTCGAGATATTTGGCTTTCAATGTTTTTAAGCACTAACAATGCTTGTCGAAAAATAATGAAGGGACTTAAAGCCACCTAAATAAGTCGATTATGTACATTATGCATTACATATTTAGAAAAATAGGTAAACTTGCCTTAAATCCAAAAATCTATTTTTTTTGTGTTTTTAGTGTTTTTTCTGGTACCAAAATAAGTCTATTATATGGTTTATTATTATTATCAATAATTGTTTTGGAAAAATGTAAGGGGTAGTCAAGTTACATGGATTAGCCTTATTAACTTTTTTATTTTTGGAGCAAGAAAAAAATGGAAACAAACTATAGTTAAAAACATAGTTTCTACATAGGTATATGCAACGCATTTTCAGAAAAACAATTGAATAATCTACAAATCCATGAAATCTGTGTTTTGCAGATATTCGCCTGAACTTTTTTTGCTTGAAAGACCTTCAAAACCGCTTCTTTCGAACTTCCTACCATTTTCAAAATGTAAATCCAGGCCCGACTACGATTTCTTTATATCCCCAATTTTCACTAAAAACATTTTTTTTTATTTAAAATCTGTCACCACAGCGTTAATCAGGAGTCAGGACACACAAAATTCCCCATACACAAATTTGAACAAAAAATATACAGGGAGTTCCATTCTACACGCCGTCAAATTCTTAAAAAAATAATAAATTATGTTATCTATATCTCTATTACTCGATGTTCAATTGTATGGTATAAATGAAGTTACTTGGAACAGCATAAAAACCCTATACAAGTGATTTCTGCTGATATAAGTCTGGTATTTTTACCAGTAGCAGGGCGTGGTAAATGCTATTAACTAGATCGCGCCCTGTATATCACTGTGTTCTAATTATTAGTTCATTTAAGTATTTTTTACCAGTGTAGCTCGAGAACAGGCACCTCGGCAATGAAATACAAGACAAAACACTTTTTTAGCCATATTAAACCGCACATGGTATTAGTAGTAAAAAGAGATGAAGGACACAGAGAAGATAGATATTGTACTAAAAACAAGTGACTGCATGCTCGCCTAATATAATATCACCAATGCTTGCATGGGTTACACTGTTCGACGGCTGGCCACTTGTGCAGCGAAATGCGGTGGATAGCCTTAAAAGTGAAATATTATGTTGTTTGTAGAATATGTATATTTTTGAAAACTGCGTGACGCTTTTGTCCTATATTATTTTTGTGACGCCAATTAGGGTTTTTATGCTGTTTCAAGTGATGAAATACTATACTTGTATGTCTGAAAATGAATTCCAATAGCCCTGCATAGGAACCCTACAACTTATATTTAACATTTTTTTTCTAGCTCCAAAAAAATATTTGAGTTTATCCATATAACATTCGTCTCTTTTCTGGGATATAACTTATTATCCTGTACCCTGTAGTGTAGAGCCCGCTTTAAATCCAAAAATCTGTTGTTCTAAAAAAATGTTTTGAAATTAAGCTTATATTATATTATTCTTAATAACTTGAGATTTTTTATTATATATATATAGGTCTGTGCTAGTAGGTATATAAAAAAAATAATAAAAAGGTCCAGTTTCTTTTAGCTAAAATTTTAGAAGATCCTATGGAATAATGATATATTATGTACCTATATTTAATAAAATTGAAGAATGTTGCCAATATTTCAACCTGAAAAGAATTTTTTATTGATAGTCAAATAGTAGGTATTGTCCACCACAGAATATCAAAACAGCTGAACAAAAAATTGAAGATTTGCTTGATGGCCCCCTGTAAAGTTGAAAATTATAACCCCGGACGTGGTTGAAGACATGCGGGTGTTCGCATATGGGGTATAAAAGCACGGAGTGATAAGGGGAAAGTTGGCGGAATTGGACCAGTTTGCCAAACCTTATGCGAGTTTTACTCTTTTTTTCTTCAAAAAACTATTATAGGGGAGTAGGAGTAGGTTTGTCGATGTTTGTTCAATGTTTGTATAGGTTATTTAGTGTGCATTTCATGTGGGCCATAAAAAAATTTGCACACAGGCGCCAGAAAGCATCGGCGCGGCCCTGACTCCAACCAACTATTTCGAACAGCGTTTATCGCTAAATTTAGTTCCTCGGTCGTCTATTTACAGTATTTTGTGTTTAGCACTCAAAAGTAATCTAAAAGTAACAACTTTGGTCAAAACTATAGTTGCACCGCCCCTGGAGTGGCCGGATGGACCGGTCATCGACAACCTACCGCCGGGGCAGGCGCAGAAAGACTCAAAAATCTACAACCCAATAGTCCAAGAAATATGTCAGTTTTACAAAAAAAAAACCTTTTTACGGTTGCTTGGGGATTGTCTCCTGAGTGTCCAACCAAAAGATCACACTGGAACTCCTGGTACGAATTGGGCTATAGGGTGGTTTCCTAATCAATAGAGGTGGTTTCCTAAACATTTTTTTAGAGCAAAATGACCCTAATAAAAGTTGTAGGAGATAAAATTATGAACAACTTTTTTTCACAAAAATTTTTTGTAACTTGAATACATAACATTACTTACTTTACAAAAATTCCACACGCTATATGGGTGGTCTTGTAAACATTTTTTTGCAAAAAAATGACTTTAATAAAAGTTTTAGAGGACGAAATTTTGGTCAACTTTTTCTTATACATTTTTTTGTGTCTCACGGCATTTTATTATGTCAAAAAATTAAAAACGAACGAATGCCTTGTAAATCATCAAGTATTAGAGACACAAAAAATTTATAAGAAAATGTTGACCAGTAAGTAGTTCATCCTCTAAAACTCTTATTAATGTAATTTTTTGTAATTTGTTTTTAAAGACCACCCCTGCAGCATGCGGATTTTTTGTCATATAAGTAATGTGCTGTAACTCGTTATGTATTAGATACAAAAAAAAATTATGAGGAAAAGTTGTTCATAATTTGGTCCCCTACAACTTTCATTATGGTCGTTTTGCTCGGAAAAATGTGGAAACCGCCCCTATATTGTTTAGGAAACCACCCTATATAGCGCGATTGTTGCCAGGATTTTGAGTGTGATCTTTTGGTTGGACACTCAGAAGGCAGTCCCCAAGCAACTCTGAAAAAATCATCTTGTTTGGATTTTTTTGCGACCCCTATAATCAGTACAACTCTATTGGACTACAATAAATAACTTGCTTGCATTTTTGATATTCACTTCTATAAGATAAACAAAATATACATCGTAATCATGCACAGACAAAAACACGAGCACAACTACTACTATAGATAACAAATGGGCAGGAAAGGGGATCGGTAATATGAGTTATGTCAATTATTGTCAATTTAGAGGGAACCAATATCATTACTGTGTCCTGTATACATTCTAATGGAGGAGCATAGGTTCAATTGTGGCATCTTTTCCCTACACAGAGCTCTTGGCAAATACGTCAAATGGAGCCCAATCTTTACCTATAACTTTTCACACTCCCGGAATCTTGTTTATACACTATGAAGGACTAAATATTCATTTTTATAGTGAGAAAGAAGATCCACAGTGATATACAATAGATTGATAATTGCCGTTTAAAGTTGGGCTCCATTTGGCATATTGACAAGATGAGCTCTCTGTACCTAATCTCTATTCTCTCTGACTAGGGAGATTGCGACAAATAATGTTATAAGTAAGGCGAGCTTTCGACAATTTTAAAGTGATATTATTTTTGTTAAACAAGCATTTTTTGTTATCATCAATCTTATATTAGATTGTCACAAGATCCACAAAGTCCGCATTTACATAAAGTTGTTATAAAATTTGAAAATGAAATATTTCAAAAAACGGTAAGGGATACTATATATAGTATCTAAGTACCTATATACCTACCTGGCATCTGGCGAGTCATGTGTGCCATGGAATTACTTCGAAACAGTTGGATGATGAACAAGGCCTCTCACGGAGGCGATGTGCAAAGATCCCATAAAAAATATACAAGGTGTTCTTCTCTGTACCAACTCAAAATGCTGAATTTCTTTCACTTTATACAGGTCAAAAATCGAGTATATCAAAACCACCCAAGACATTATAAACGAACTAGCTGTAAAAAATGCAGAAGCATGCTAGTCAGTAAGTCCATATAAGTCAAGGCGGCTTGTCATGCCACAACAGGAAACGCACAGAAAATGTATCATCCTAGACGGTGATTTTGTTGAGAAGGGTCCTGTAATTTATATTGTTTTTATTTGTTGGTTGGCGTATGTAAAAAATAAATTACATACTCTTGTGTTTATTAATATTTTTCAAAATTTCCAGAGCATTCTTGACCCATATAAAGTTTCATAAAAATTCAGCATTTTGAGATGACCCAGAGAAAAATACATGCATTTTTTAATCCAATCTTTGCACACCAACACTTTAGTGGTCTTGTTCATCATTCAACTGTTTTGAGCGGATTCCATGGCACACTTGACTTGCCAGATGCCTCTAAAATTCCTATTTTGCTCAACTTTGGCACTCTGTACAATATAACTCCCTGTATATTTTTTGTTCAAATTTGGAATGTGGGGGATTTGGGGTCCCGATTAACGCTGTGGTGTCAGATTTTGAATAAAAAAATTGAGATTAAGACCTGAAATTTTGCACCAACGTGGCCTATTTTTAGGAAAAAAAAACGGCTAAAATCGGATGAAGAATTCAAATTTTACGGGGGTGTTCGCACTTAAGATGAAACACCCTGTATATATATCATTTTAATTGCAACGAGTTGCTGGGCTCATTTAGCATAAAAGGTTTTCTATATAGCTTCAACAATAAAGGATGTAACACTATACCTCAAAATATAAGGAAAGACCCTGTACGCATTTTATAGGTATACTATACTAGCCATATCAGAGTCTGCTTTTCTGCAGGGTTTTTGGTTGTTGTTCCAAAACCATACTGCATATTTTACGTTGTAACAGCGGTGGTGGGATTTCGATGTTACGGAACATATGATTCGCGGAGCCCTTCGCCGCCGCCTCACTCGCACAGGCCGCCTCTCAAAGCGCTGCCCAACGCGTTTCGCCGACATAATTGGGGATGTTGTCGCGTTGTCGGACGCGCAAAAACCGTGGTACGGCGATAGGCAAGAAGGTGATTGGTGTCAATATGTCTAATAAATAAACACGAAGACACGTTGAGCATCATTCGAATGTCTTGTACGATTTTAGCAAAAAGACATTGGAGGTGCGGTTTTACGGGGATGTATATTGGATTGACAATAGTGACAGCACAAGCTGGCGAGAAATTTAGAATATCAACCAATTTATTGCGGTGTTTTAGCAACAGCCTACATTTTAATGCGGACGAAGGCGCGTGAAGGGCCCCTAATCTTTTCTTGCTTATTTCGACTTAGTATCTTAAAATTCTGACTTAACACTTCAAAATTACCGAGGTATTATGTCGAAATTCCGAGTTAGTACCTAAGTCGGAATTAATTTCGAGTTAATAGGATCTCTATTCCGATTTAGCATCTCAGAATTCCCAGATACTATTTCAAAATTCCGAATTGATACCTAATTCTGAATTAATTCTGAATTAGTATTTTGAAATAATAATAATAATTATGTTGAGTGTAAGTCGCAATTCCGATTTAATAACTCGGAATTCCGAGATAGCATTGAGATATTAAATTAGAATTCCAAGATAGTATCTCGAATTTCGGAATTCCGAAATATTTTAGATATTTTAGAACCTGGAATAAAGAAAAAACCAAGTGACCTTTCCATGCCTTCGTTTAAATGTCACCTTTGCGACCTGAAGCATAAACAAAGCTACACATAGACATAATAGACTGTCAGAACTATACATTTTATATTAAAACTAATAACTAAATGAAAATACCTAGACCTCAACTTATCTAATCCTAAGAATTGTAAGACATTACAATGTATCTGTTTTAATTTGTTTTCATTCCAAAATTAGAGTTTGAAATTTTGTGTATAGCAGGATTTTTTGCGGACACTACCAACAATGCTTTTGCCCATCTATGGCTCCTTTAATCTATGCCTAAAGGTATTTTTTATAGATCCTAGAAGTCATTTTTATAAATAAATCAATAGGTAAATTTGAAAAATTGAATTTCGAAATAAAGAGATAATCGGGTGATTATATTATCAGCAAATTACCCAATCATATATTTAACTTTCCTCATAAATTAATAATTTGTAAATAAAATGTGGATTATTTCCTCATTCTCGTTTAGCGGAAGTCCACAATAGTTTACGTAGTTCTTCTCAATTTGAAGATAGTTTTTTGGCTATTTCCACAAGCATTTGCAAGTTTTAAATCACTATCGCCTATCGCTATCCCCGTCCATATAACAGAGCCAATTGGACGAAACTACTTTTAGCGCTTAGGTGAGGTAATAACATAGGGGCGTAACTCAAAAAACACGAATTTTCAGGAAATGAAAAAAACGTATATAATATGTTGTTTGTCATTATTTTTTGTCGATATTCATATTAGGTACATAAGCACTATTCACGAGTAGATATTGGATTGAGATTCATAAAGGTATAAATAAATAAGAAATAGGAGATACGCCTCTCTGTTATAATAATGAAATGGGGCGTATGTGAATACGCCTAGATATATTAGCAGGTATTATCTACAGGCTTATATCTCTGATTGAGCTGAAATTTTGCACACACTGTTGGTGTTTGTGATAATACAATATCTAGTATACCTTCTCAGTACTGTATTAATTTATTCAAAATGGCATCCGACTTGACATGGGTATCAAAAGCTTTTGAAGAGTAGAAAAATACAAGATGAGTCACATCGTACTAAATCCAATATGGCGGATACCCCAGGATGGCGGACTAAATTTCTTTACCACCCTCGTGATAATGGGAAACAAATAGGTACCTACTAAAAGCAAATAAAAAATAAATCTTTTTAAAAGCAAGCTTTTATTTAAATTATGTACTAAAACAAACAAATTGCGACAAGCTTTTTGAAATCAAAAAGCTAATCGCGCGAAATATTCTAAAAGTACCTACATACTATAATTAATTTTATTGGACACTGATTTGGTTCGATATGCAAAAAGCTTGTCGCCCGAATTGTAAAGAAAATACAAGGAGGTACTTGCTTATCAGCCAATCTCTGCCCATAATAAAATTAATTGGTAGGTACCTACCTATGTATTTTTGTGAACATTTCGCGCGACAAGCTTATTGATTTCAAAAACCTGTATGTTATGACTTTGAAGGTATAATCGTTGATACGAAATCGAAAAACGCTAAAATATATTAAGTATATTTTAGCGTTTTTCTCAGAAACTATGGCAATATGAAGTAGGGTACGCCCTTTGGCCAGGATATGCAGCCCAATATTTCGTTCTTTTTGGGGGTTATGTTATACAGAGCTGCGCGTGAAAAGAGTAAACAACGGTCTCAGCATGTACTACAATATCTTCCTGTAGGTATATAGGACGACAGTAAGTTATGGGCAACCCTGCATGCGTATGTCGTTAAGGATACCGTTGTTCCGTGTTATTGTGCGTTACAGGAGAAGGCAGTCGCTGCCGTCAACCGCCGCACAAGCACTGTAATAAGTCGCGCAGAAATCACCCCCGGCATCAAACCAAACTTTTCCCAAACTCCGGCGGGTTGAATCATCGCCGCATTATCCTCCGCATCGGAGCGACAGGTCGGCCGCGCGCGCATTTTTCAACGGGACCGTTGCTGCTCGCCTCCGCCTGCCCCTCGCCGCCGCCGCCGCCGCCGCCGCCGCGCCGGTCCCCGCGAAAGTTCTTCAATAAATCTGTCACCTCTGACAGCGACTCGACATGCAAATGCGCGCGTGTATGATATTTGGATATGCCAGCGTCTCCTCCGGCAGCAGCGGGCTTTGTATCCGAAGAGACGGGCAAATAAATTGCCGTTCGGCAAGGACAGGGCCGCGCCAGGCCAGCACCGCTCTGCGCCCAGGGCGGGGGTTGGTCTGGCAGATACAGGAACTACTCTTTTGTGATCGACAACCAACGAACCAAACGAAGATTTAAAAAATGTTTTACTTTCTTCTATTTATTTTTTGCATTCTAAATATGCTCGTGGAAGTCGCTTCGTTCCCATTAATTTAATTTATTTACTTTCATGTTTTGCTCACTGAGTAAAATTTAAACGATAACAAATTTAAACGATAACAAAATGTTGGACAAATTATCCCTCAAATAACATAATCAAAACTCGAAATATTGTATAAATATAGACTGCGTAGGGCTCCAGGTTTCGTACTTATGCAGCTCAAAAATCGTCTTGAATTATAGGCAAAGCGAAATACAGAAACTAATAAGATACGCACGTCTTTATTTGGTCCCACACTTAGTCACATTACTTTTGCTAACTGTCCATGGGATTTAAAAAATCACTAAAAATAGACTTAGGTATTAAATTTAATTTAAAATTTCATAGAATTTTAGGAACTTGAAAAAGTTGATGCCAAAGTAATAATAAATTAAAATATCATCAAACTAGTTCTTTTATATCTGTTACAGGCCATATATTATGAAAACAGATCGTATGTTTATTATGGTCTAGGTTGTACCAATACGGCCTAAATGGCGCAGACCGTACCTATGTAAATGACATGGTACTTCATATACGGACTAGACCGTTAACATACGGACTATTGCTGTTCAGAATGTGTATATACCTATATCTTCAATCCCAGTAAATTACCCGTTTTTTACAGCGTGTTTCAAAAAACAGTGTAATGGTTTCTAGGGCTTAAAAAACATGGAAAAATAAGACAAGAAGTTCATTTAAAGGTGGTTCCATAAACGTATACCTAAAAAGATACAGGGTGTCAAAATTTCAATTTTATTTTATTTTGTATATTTCCAAATAACTTCTGAACGAAAAATTGTGAATTAAATATCAAACAATATTCAGTTAAAAGCATTTTACTCTTGTTTGTCGCACCCAATGACGTCAAAACCTATAGACGTGGCGCCCCATTGTTAAAATGCCCTTTATTTTGACTCCAAGATTAAATATATCCATACTACTCTAAAAACATGCTACAAACAAAGACAGAAAGTCAACCATCAACCAACTATACACCCGGTGATTCCCGGTTATAGTTCCTCCAGAATCACACTTAGATATCGCATGCACCAGAACCTCACCTGAAGACTCGGGGGATGGTCTAACGACGCCAGCCTCCGAGCCCAGAGTCGAAATAAGTTCGCTACGGCTCCACAAAAAGGGGCAATTTCTGACAATCTCGCGACATTTTCGGAATAATTTAATGGAGCGCTTAGATTGTGATTAGTTCTGGGCGTCAAGCGTTTATCAAAACAAACCTGTCTATAGGTTCTGACGTCATTGGTCGCACCTATATAGACAAAACCTATTCTGAAAAAATGCAAACTTTGATAGAAATGTTACATGGCAATTTTCAAAAGCAAATATCCCGAAAAAGGTAAAAACTTCAGAGGAAAACATATTTACGTCAGGAAAAATGATACACCTATATATACCTACCCAAAAATGTATGGCACCTCTTATAAAAGCACACCAAAGCTAATTTGAATTCCTCGCCCTAAAATAACCCCATTTACCAGATTTCGTGCTAATCTGTAAATTCGTTCAAAAGTTATTTGCAGGGAATTTTCTTTATTATTCACTTTTCAGAAAAAAGTCATTCTTGGTGAAAAGTTTTACTTGCAGTGTGACTGGTATACAAGGAACTTGAATATTTGCTCATTTTTCAAGAATTTTATTTAAAAAAGCAGTTAGGACCTACCTAATAAATATTTTGTGATATGATATTGCGCAGGTTGGACACCATATTGGCGCGTCACGCGGTTATAAACAATGGTACAAGTTGTATCATCTGGTTATAAACAACCGAAACGTCAGAAACGTCTGAGTGTCATTGTAGTGTGTTCTCTGCATTTTCAGCCAATTTGCGGAAGTTTGCGTTGTAAAATTACTGTTAATTACTCTTTGGTCCATTTGTCCCTTTGTAAACTCAATCAGTGGACATACTGTAAAACTTTGCATGTCATAAGTGGGCGGGAACTTACCGCGTGACGTAATTGCGCAGAAGGGAACGAAATTGAGGCGGCTAAATATCATATCTCTCTTTTGTTGTATCATGAAACTGGTGTGACAGCACATGTCATAACATTTATAACAATTATTATTATTGACGTGTCCTAATGATGTTGTCTTTAGGACAGAAGGTATATTTATGGTGCAGCATTATGGTTCGGGAGACGAGTATTCCTTATCGAGGATTGCAGAAATTTGTCGAGATAGGTGGCCGCGAACCAACATAAGCCATGTTGAATTGAAATTGAAGCGAATTGTTACTCGCTTTAAAGAAACGGAATCGGTAATTATAAGGAAAGAAAAGCTACCGAGAGACATGACAATGACATTTGAATAACTAATTAACACTATTTCATTTATTATATTGTTCCACTTACCTACTTTTTCTTTATAAAATAAATTCTTGAAAAATGCACTTCACATCTTAGGTCAGTGCGACGAATAACGAACATTATTTTCTTAATGACTTTTTACGTGAAATTGAACAATAGGGGTACACATTTTTTAGTTTTTTGTCTATCCTGTATGCTTAAAGCAATATGTTTTTCTTGAAATCCAATTATTTTTGCAAGCAAAACTTTTCACCAAGAATGAAGAATAATAAAGAAAATTCCTCACTCCGGACACTAATCTGGGGACACACTGTTATGGTCTGTACCTAACATATCTAAGCAAAATTCGAGACTTTTTACGGAACTACTAATTTTGATAAATACCTAATTATTGAATAGGAGCCATAAAAAGATGTGAAATTTGGTTAGATACCTGAAATAGTTTCAAGATATTTAAATTTATTGTTATTACTTTGGCTTCAATTTAATACTGGGAAAATTTAATATACAATAGGTACTTACCCAAATAAATTTATATCCTAAATGATTGACGGTAGACGGTAGCGACATTAGGTAACTTTGCATCCACCAAAGCAAATTTTTAAAGCGTTAATATCATTTTCTTTTAAGAAAGATACATTGTTGTCGATATTTAGTAATAAAAAGTTAATAGAATGGTAAAGCTTGTGATATCTTATCAATGTTTATATAAAATTACAAGTTTTTAAAATTTTTGAAAATGGGAAAGTAAGCAATTTTATCAAGCAGAATTTTTCAAAAAAAGTACCTACCTATACGAGACTGAATTTAATATGTCAACGCCCCGACGCGACGGGACTATGCTAACTAATATATATGGGCCATCGTCACCATGCAACGGTGCTAGCCTTGGGTCTACACTGGGTTGTTCTTTGTTGTTGTTCATTGTTGGCATGGCCCATAGACTAGTTTAGCATTGAGCGTATAGGGGGCGTATTTCTTATATTCAATGGCGTATGCCCATTTTTAGCATTTTTTAAATGTTATTTTTGACAGATAGTGAAAGTTGCATGACATTTGACGTTTAAGTGAGTCATTTTTTATAATTTTTAAAGGAAAACATAAACCTAAGATTAAATTTCAAAATATGTATCTCGAACTGCAAGAATGTTATTGAAAAATTCAAGTAACTTGTTAATAGGGCATATTTTAAATTTTCTCGGTTTTTAGATTTCAAAATGTCCGCTTAAATTCTGAGATTTTCCCGCAGCCCATCACGGTCCTGTCTAAGAACCGTTCCGACGCCAGACATTCAGAGTTAGGTACGGAAAATCGTTATGGAATTATTAATATAGGATTGGAGAGGCATAAATCTGTGGCGACAATACCCACGCGGTAGACGCGGTCGCCGTTAAAGGCCTGAAATATTGTGGGCGATTTTTGCGGCAGATAGAAAGGGACAAAACAATGTGGCCTCTTGAGAGGATGATATTCTTTATGGATTTGTGGTTGTTGGGATGCCTAATTTTCATATTTGATGGCAGTCATAAAACATCGCTCAGAATCGGAAGTAATAATATACATGGTGTTCCAGAAACATATTATATACCTACCTAATTATAAGTCAAAGAATTAAAAAAAAAATTGTTCCAGAGCCTTTTTAAAAAGTTACTGGAAGAGTAGTTAAACATAAAATGTTCCTATATATTCTCGAAATCCACTGAAGTAATATATCTACAATTTGTAAGCCTTGTAGAGGCATATCCTCGTTTGTATGACAATACGCGGGAAAATTCAAAAAAAATTTTTTTCTGCCAGAGAGGATGCACCCAATAGTGTTTTTTTTTTCTCCTGCTTTTTAGCCTTTAGGTTAGCAAGTTGAAATATCGCAAGAGCATCTTCATCATCTGATGATGAGGACGGCATTTCTACTACTAGGTACTGATGAATCGGTGGTGACACCTTAATAAAAAAAAAACGTTTTTTGTCACTGCGGTGCGCGTTATAGGTACCACTTTGCCGCTACCCTTACCGCCACGCCAAATGTTCCCCATTCCTATGCCACGCACCATTCCAATACCACACCACTACCACACGACCACACTACTTCAGTGCGAGCGTTGCCTAAGAACGTAGGTATATTATAAAATAGTCATTATAGCATAGAGCCATCATGTCGAATATTTTTATTGATATTGTAGTTTATATTTTCAAATTTCGGCTGTTTGCTTAATTTTTTCTGTCATGCGTAGGTACTTAGTAAGCAAAAATAAAAAAATTGCTTATTAATAGCGCCTTGTGGCTATATATAATTTGTAGGCGGGCGGGGCGCACACCTAGCACACACATAGGAACTACAAGACGCAGAAACACGGGGTTACTTCATTATTTATACACTCTCGTAGTAAATAGAAAAAAAAACAAAATATTATCGAATAATTACGTGTAATAAATTAGTGTAGGTACATCCCTACCAATACATCCTTCTCAAGCTTACAAGCCCTGTGCAAACATGTGGCAACGCCGCTGCGGGACGGTTCAACGGGTCTATGCCGTATATAGAGCAGTCTGCACTTTGGCTTAGTTTATCTTTATTCTATAATAGATATTCAACCCTCCTTTTAATTATAATTAAATACATTTGTGAACTTTGTTTCAATAATTATGGGTACCTAATTGTAAGTAGGTACATTTATTGTTTAACAGACAATAAGAGCATAGTACCTAACAAGTAACAAAATATACACAGAAGTATAAGTAATTATAATAAGTACGATTCCTGGTGTGGATAGGTATATTTTCGACAAATAATATGGTAAATGTGGGCAAATAGAGGGGACTAAATTTTGTTGTAAGTCGAATTTTTGTGAGACTTTTTCGCAAAGTGCGCGATCAGGCAAATGATCTATCTTCCCTTATGGTTAAATTTTCATCAAAATACAAACAAGCGAACAGAGAACAGCATGTTGAGAAGGAGAGTAATCTCTTCTGACTGAAATGGCAGTTAGGGTCAATTTCATATTACATTAAACTAAATTATCTTTTGACTTTAACATTAGGTAAAGAAACTTTGGCAACAATACTAAACAATGGTTGGATTGTTAGAAAGCTCCTTTAATTTATTGTACTTTAGTTTGCCTATGCAATTGGCCCTTAATAATTTTATTCTTTAATTTTCGACCTTTGGAAAGCCCAAAATGAATACAAGTTATCCTCAAGCAAAGAAAACCTAGCTACTTCAAGTTATTATTATGATTTGACTTACAGCCAGGTATATAACTAAGTTCTAGCTTCCCTCGACGGTTCTAGGCATCTTGAGGCTTGAAATTGTAAATGAACGATTCTTCACTTCGAACTTTTATAGAAATGTTTCACTTTTGCACAAACAAAACAAATTTATAAAAAAGCTGTCGCCAGCACTTCGGGCTGCCTGTTTCCACCCAGAGGCACACTGCCTCGTCGTAGCAATCTGGCGACGATAGCACTACCCGCACTACACAATTTAATTCTGTTAATTTTCTTGTAAAATCAACTGACAGGCAGTGTCAGGGCACGCGACGTGGACCCGCATCCCTTGTTGCCAGTTCTCTCTACTTCGGGGCTTCTCCTAGAGTCAGCTGTGCTACCAAACTTGATGATGTGGTAACATAAGTGGTTTTCGGAGCTCGTATGGCTTCCCGGGCATTGCCGACAACAAAAAATATGTATAGATATTACGATCAGAATACTAAAATAAGAAACTAGACGAAAGCCACACAGACTGAAAAGTAATATAGAAGTCCTTAGCGACATATTATTATATAATATCTACTAGGTATATGTGTCAAAGGAAGACTACGGCTTTTAGGCGAAATATCTTCTAGAGATCAACATTGTGCATTTTATTTGGTATTACGCTAAACTAAATATCAAAGAGATTCTATTATAATCAATTTTTGTTTAAAATATTGGTTCCTTTTTTGTAAATTGAAATGGAGACTAGCTTATTTTTTTGGCAAATGTCGTTAAGGGGGCTTCTTTGGGAAGCTATTTATTCTGTGCTAAAACCAAATAACTAAACTTTCAGAATGAAACAAATTATTCAAAGAACGTCTATAGAGTGTCATTCAAAATTCACAATGACACTACTGCGTCATCAAGGGTTTCGCGCTATTAATATGAATATACCAAAAAATGAAGATTAACTGAAAGTGAGGAAACCTTGGTTCAGATAGTATGCCTTGTTCACTTACTCTGGGAAACACCGTAGATATGGGGAATGACATACCTATGTATGCGAGAAAACAATGGGCTCTTATAGGGTATTGTGCATATTTATTATTTAGCAACATTTTTTTGCAGATCTAGCAATAGAGGTAGGTATATCTATAGGTTCCTTATGTGCTTCAGTACTTTTAACGATATTAAATAAAACTGGGGAATTCCAAATTTCTATTTATTTCGGTGATAATCAGATAAGTCTATATTTATAAGAATGTTAATTTTGTATTTAATTTTTTATTCCAGAAAAAATTATTATTCTCCCAAAATAAATCAGTGCAGATTTCGTTCTGTATTTTGTTGAAAACTATGGTAATAAGAATAAGGATCATTGATAAGTCTATTAAAAACCAGACTGGCATTTATCTATTTTCAGCAAAACCGAAGTCTGCCATACAATTTATGTCCTACTTACTGAACAAACTGATGGACTTATTAGATATTAGTTACAACTAATTACAAAACAAAATCGTGCGTTTATAATGCGCCTCCCATTATATACACAACTTGTGTGATTTTTCTGACCTAAAAATACCGTGGGAACTGTCAGGCGGAAGGAAGCCTTCCATCGTCAACCTTTCCACCCCTGACGGACGAGCCGTGAAAACTGTCCAAACAAAACTCCGGCCGAACTCGCCGGATTCTTCCCGATTGTTCTTCGGCGCGTCCGCGGCCGCGCTAACCCACTTCCCTCTCCCCTCCCCCCTCCCATACCCACCTCTCCTCCCCGCGCCCGACCCCGCGAATATGAATAATCGCCCCCGCCGCCCGCCGCCCGCCGCCCGCCCGTCTAATAACTGGCCGGCCGCGGCCGCCCCGCCCGCCCCGCAGGTGAGCCGCGTCGGAGGCGGCGCCTCTGCCGCCGCCGGCGCGCCCGCGGCCCTCGCTCCGGCTCTCAGTCAGCCGCCGCACGCCGCGCCGAGCACCAGGTGGCGCGCGCCCCCGCTCCCCCACCCCCGAGCCGACGACCCCCGAGGACCGCCCTCTGGCCGCGCGCGCCCCCACCACCCGGGCCAGAGAGCGCCGCGACGCCACGCCGGCCGTCCGCCACCGACGGGCCGCCAACCGACCCTCAGCAGTGCGGGATGTTGTTGCAGTGAGTGTGCGGGTGAGATGTCGCGCCGGAAGCAGGCCCGCCCGATCCGGCTGCTCGAAGACGAGGAGGACGGGCCGGCCGCCCTCGCCGTCGCAGGACCTCCGCCGCCGGCACCCGCTGCTGCTGTCTGCGGTAAGTCGTCGTTGGACCCGGACGCCGCCGCGCGCGATGCTTTCCAAGACACTTATTGCCAATAACGAATGCCCATAACTAACAACTTTAAGGTGGCATTCATTCAATGCTCCTTCATGGAATGCATTTTTCATGCGCCGAACCCGGAAAATATGCCCCTGCTAAGTAGGCCTCGAAGTAGGCAGATAACCGAAGCGTCGACATCAGATTTTTAAATCGCAGACTTCAGTTACAATTTATCTCAATGGATGCACATCCGTAATTCCGCCCATTACTGAAGTCAAACACCTAGCACCAGTAGCAGTGACACCAGTGATTATTAATCAAGAATTAGATCTTGTTGGCAACCTCGCGTTTTGTTGCAAAAATTCCAGGCAATACGCATGCCACTTCGAGTTTAATTTGGATATCTTCAGATGAACGGTCAACACAATGAATCTATAGATAAACTAACGAAGAATTAGTATTTGCAATCAAATTGATTTGCTAACTAACTGTCTTATTAAAAATCTTTGTTCTTCGCTCATAAACTGCAAAGGAACCACAATCCGCTTTTTTGAAAAAAGATTCATAAGGAAAATGAAGAGTATACTGTAGGTTGTTGCTATACAATTAAGAGAGTTTTCTAATGAACAATATCTTGGGAATTATGGATGGATATTTACCTGCGCGGATAAAAAGTTTCGTTCGTAGTTTTCATTCACATAAAAAATCTTTGTTTCAATTATTCGGCGTCGAACTTTGTTATTCATGGATTGCTCGATTATTGGAAATAGAATGAGATATTGGTTTTACATATTATAAGTATGTACCTATTTGTATATATATACTTACAAACGCGAATGGTTTCTAGGAGGATTTATAGGCATGATCCCTATTCAACAAATTTCTGGATAACTTAATATCGTCTACATTTTATATTTGCTGCTCCATACTTACATCGACGAAGCTGTATAGTCTTGCTTGAGGATGAATCCTTGTGGTTGATGTCGCTTGGTATCAAAAGATCCAAACGAGGTTCATTTCTTGATTCTTTATAATAAATAAATTCCTACTTCCTAATATATCTGCCTTGATGCTTTGATTCTTCTATTCTTCCGCCTGTGTAATTCAAGTTAATTTTTTTTTACTCAGCAGTTAGGTAAATATTAAATCCAATTGAAATATGGATTTAAAGTTAAATATGAAATTAACTGGTCTTCTTTCTAGTTTCAATTACATAAAATACCAAATAAAAATGTTTAATATCATAACTTACTCAAAGTTGCCTATTAATCTTGACCTTGGTTTGTACCTAAGTCCGAGCCTAAGTCTAATAAATAGCGACTGATGTTGACAAATTTCAACAGGATTCGATGGTGTTTGAAACATTTCTTCGAACATTTCAGCCCAAATCGACGTCCAAATATTCTCCTACATCAATCAATGAATGAATCATTTGTTGGATCTAGTACTCAAATACCAATTAGGTATGTTTTTGATATCCCTGTTAATATACAACTGAGTGAAACATCTTGATGTCAACAAAGGCTTGTTATAAATTGGACATTTATTGAATGAAGTGAAACTTGTTGGCACAAATTCTTGTTAGTTGCTCACGTAATAAATTTAGGTATTACTTTGAAAAAATGATCGTTGAGTAAGATACTCGGGAAAATACCTAATTATTTTCTTAGTGGTTCCAAATATTTACTAATTGCATTAACAGATATCTAATCGAGAAATCTTAAATACTAGGTACCATATTCACTAAATGAAACAAGTCTATCTGAATTCTTTCGCCGATAGTAGGTAGCCACTTCCTATCTGATGTTTACAATAATAATAAATATGGTGTTGCTTATATCTCTGCAGATGTTAAGATATTAGCTCGGCTATTAGTAACGTCTTTTGATTTGAGTTTATAGTAGGAGGTAAGTAATTTTAGTTATTAATGATATTTTACACCGTTGGTGAATATTTATTTAAAGAAATTTGCCTACAACATAAGTATATACATAATAATGGATATATTGAAAGACATTATATCTTTACAAACGAGTTTATTTGATTCTTTTAATTCGATTTCGTCTTGGGTACCTATGGAAGAAACTAATCCACCGACTAGTTGTCTGCATTCTTCGTAGATGGTGATGATGTAACATTTTATGGATCGGTGCGTGGAACTTTTCTTTATAAAGAAAAATCCGGTCACCTTCCCGTCGGATTCGGGCCGAAACAACGGAGCGCGTCCGTTTTTTTATCCAAATTATAAATATATATGGCCTATAAATTGTGTGTAATTTGTTCTTATTACAGTAATTTCAAGAGTTTATTTGTGTCGAGGACTGCGAGGTATTTGTAAAATTGAAATTCTTGAAGCGCATTCGACTTCAAACGAACCGTCGCGCGCAACGAGTCCCCACTGAAATCGGAAATAAAATTCGTTAAAAGTTGTTCCAGTTTGGATCAGGAGTTGAGGAAGATACATCCTGCCTTCTCTTTTAGACTAGACGAAACGAATGGTAGCACACATTGATGCATTCCGAGTCGCACGACTTCTCTTCTCCACGACTTTGCTTTTTACACATTGATATAGACTCGAGTAAATATGTAGTTAGTAGGTATTGGTAAAGACAATAGAGGTAGACGAAGGATCGCTGTAGAAGTTGACACCTAAGTTTTGCTCAAGTAGCAGCCTTTGTACAGTCTGCTTAGGTATTATAAAATCAACAATGGCTTTTCGTCGGGATTATCCGAGAGATGTTCTATTTTATTTGAGTCATTTCTTATGTCGCTACTTGGCCAAAAGTTGTTCACTTCAACAACTTTGGCCTCCTCTATTATGGAAATGCACGTATGTTGGGCACAGGTCTTTAAGGAAGCTTCTGTTGCAAAGCTGTTTATTCCATGCTTTTACTCAAGTAGGTTTTACTCATAGGTGATACCTGTCATCAATTATTTCAACTAACGGCGTGAGTGTTCTGATCACTGCGGGGTTTTCCAGGAAAAATTATGTGCCAGATTTGATAGCCGTTGTTCCTCTTACTAAAAATATATACATACTTCACACTCGATTTTAGTCAATAGCAAGAGTAGTACTATACTTATAGGTAAATAGGTTGTTCTATTTTAACATAATCATTTTCTGAAAGAAGTCACTAACCTCTACCTACCTAATATTCATATTTGCATTTATTTTGTAACGAAAGAGCTGTGTGTCAATTTTTTTAGATACCTACTCATAAGCTACCAAGTTATCAATGATCGGTAAATTTTGTTATTGTGAAGATTATCCAGAATTCACGAGAGGTTTCATGAGTAAATTACTATTATAACCCAATCTGCCATCTGCCTACTCTTTACACGTCTAGGTATAATCTATCGCTGTTAAAATTTCATTAGCGATAATACAGATGATAATAATAAAAACAGATTATAGAATCGGATTAAACAAATAATAGTATATTATTAGTATAGTATATGATTCAACAATTGTCCCAAACGATTATATAATGACCATAACTTTGGAGTTGAGTACTATACCTTTTCTGTGGCTATTAGATATGTTTACTTATACCTATATATATCTAAATAAAAATAATATTAGGGGTAGCCTGAACTTACATCTGTTCCATTGCACTACTCTATAGGTAAATGTTCTGTACCTATATGTAATTATTAGTATATTTTAGACTGCTCCGGCAACAAATTTTTAAATATTTGCTTTTGGCACCTCCAATATTTCGAGAGCCGTACAAACGTGTTCATTTTCACTCATAAAAACACATCGATGATCGTTATCACGCATACGTCCTATATAGAGAAGGCAAGATAATAAATACTTAATTATTGTTGCAAAGTTTTCCACCTACTTTATTGCAACCGGTTGAACCTCGGCTCGAACGCAGACAAAAGTTTGCTGACGTATCTTTATTTCAACCGAAGTTTCAATGCTACTATCATAAAAGATGCTTGGTCATCCTGTGTGCCATTCACAAATTGCCCATAGTCGCTGGAACACCTAGTTGTGAGACATTCTTCGTGTTGGCTATTTTCTCTACCAAAATAGATTATTTGCGCAGAAACAAAAAATTTTAAATATTTTTTTATTTTTAAATATGACACCTTCGTCCTTCTAGCAATGTCACTAGTCTGTAGGGTATTTCCGAAGTATTTTATTGCTCTTGCAATGTTAAACCTCTCTTGTCAATTTTCACACACTGACTTTCTGCATTAGCGCTTTGTACATCATGATCATGCGAACATTGGATTGACTTAAAGGTTCTGCTTCATATCAATTAAAGAAAGGGTTCAATTGAATATTCTCAAGAGATCGAGATATACCTACCTGCATCTTGATGTTCCTCCTAGAGAATCATATTGTGTCTTTTTGCAGAGCATACCTACATGTATACAACACTCATAATGGTGGGCCCATACGTCGGCCAACACATAGGTATACCTACTGCCGTTTCTGGTCTGAAAGTATAATCTAAGAAATAAACCAATAAGTGAATATATTTGGTTTAATTGTAGTTTTTGCCGAGGTTATTGCGGATTTCGAGACTGTTCAACACTAATACTATCTTTAGGAGATGCCAAAAGTGTTGTTCTGTGAGCTCAAAACGTATCACCTGATGGCGCTGATGCACGTATCAAGACTAACCAAGAGGGTTATAATTTCGACACATTCATTTTAAGATGGGTCTAATCCTAATCTATTACTGCAATTAACATATTATGAACTCTTAACATTTCTTACAACGTGCTATAATATGTAAAATTTTGTAATGGCTAATGAAAAGAAGCCACAGACTTGATCTTGAAACCAGCGTCGTTTCATTGTTATCCCCATGAAGGTGAAACCCAAAAGTATTATAAGAATTCGGAGGTCAAAATAATATGACGGTTCCCAACAATGAGCTCCTAAATTTTGCTGTGCCGCCGTTCCAGATTCATAATAGAAAATATTCTAGGCATCCGGGTAGAAGAAATATTCGGTTCTCGGATTCAGTCGCGCTTGATTTAACATTTATATATATTCACATATGAATATTTAAATACGGTCCCAAGTAGCTTAATCCTGCGGTGTGAGCATCTCGATGAATACGAAAGTGCGTGGAGGCGGCCACCGAGGGCGCCACCTTTCAAGTTCCCGGAACTTTTAGTTGATAAGTATTGTGATTGGAGGTTTAGTATTCAGTGTGCGTCGCTTTGAAAGAAATTAGGCGGCCAAGTAGTTTTTAAATTAGATATAAAACGTAGAAATGCTGATTTGAATGGGGGAATATGAAAGTCTGTGTGCGCGGCCAGTTTTTTGACCAGGCCTAGACGAATATTATTTATGTAACTTATGTAACCAGAAATTATTATAATTTCTTTTATGGTTGGATTTCTAAATAAGAAATAAGATTGTTATGTTACTCAGGGAAATAATTATCAATCAGTGTGGACATTAACTATTACACCGGTACCTATAGGTATGTATCTACTTATTTTCTTCTTCATTCCAATTCGATGGACCAAATAACAAGAAATGTTCTAAATGTATTAAAATGTTCTCATTCTAACTTGTACGTTAAGTCTATGCAACTATGCATATGACTTTATGCAAGATTCACTTGATTCGGCAATTCGTGGAACCCGATCCTCCACTCTTAACTCCTCGCTTCAATCCTAACTTAACTATTATACTAAAATTTCTGTAAAGCATTTGTCGTTTATCTTCTTTTTCAAAGTCATACAATTACCTAACTTTGTTTACTTATACATTTATTCATTTGTCATCGTTCGGCATATTTCAATAATTTATAGGAATAACTAATATCCAAATTATGTACATCCTTTAAATACAAAAATACTGTCAATGCTTCAACCACATAACAACAAACCCCGACAAAGACATTTTGTTGTTTCACCCTCAATTTCCATAGCCGCAAGGTTTTCAAAGTTGAATTTGAAAATGAAAATTTACTATATAAATTTTCGATGCTATAACTTTACAACAAAATTAGGTATAGGGTAAAAGTAGGATTGTATGTTAAATATATTTGGATAAATACCGCATTAAGTTTGGCAGTATCGAATGTCAAATTGTAACAGTTAACGGATAAAACTTGGGATAATATAAATGATTTTCGGCAATCATTACTATAATATAATTACTTACAAACTTGAAGATCGAGATTCAAGATGGATTTATATACCCTGTTAGTACTGTCGATTCTTGGTCAAAGAGTCCTGCAAAGGGCTTCAAAAGTTAGCCCACCTATCAGACAGCATAAGAATATTTTCATCCCTGGTCTTATCTAGATTTCTGGAATTATCCAAGCAGAACCTCTGCTAGATCTTCCTTATTTCACTGATAACCATTCCTTATTTGTTTGTGCTTGTTTAAATTAGAAAATTAGGAACATCTTTTAAAATTTACACTTTAAAAAACAATTTAAGTACATCCAAGTAAACTATTCGTCGTTGGGCGAAGATCACACTCTCGATGGTATCTTCTTTTCCTTTAAACTCATTCGGTGTGACATGTTTTTCCATCAGCAGCTAGCTTACCATATAATATTCTGTAGGCTAGACACAGAGATCTATTTTTTTGCTCATTTACTTAATAGACCTCGCAGTAGCTAATAAGAGCTTAAACTATTTTCCAGAATCAAACAAGAATATTGTTATGTTTCTTAAGAAAAGCGTTTTATATTGCAACTTTTGTCTTTAAATAACTACGTGGTTAATATTCTTAAGTGATATCTTCGCAATGGGTGGCATAATTTAATTAAACGATCAAAAAACTTACCTGTAGATCGTAATTATAAAGCCATATCCATTCCGAAGAAATCACGCTCCCTCCCGCCCTGAGCCCAGGTTGCAAATAAAACGCCCACTTGCTTTCTTTAAACAGAATGACATTTTACGGCAGGTGACAGCTGAGAGTAGTGTGAGAGAACAGGCTGGATTTTTATAATCTTTAAAATTTCTGTGTGGTAGAAGCCCGAAAGTGATATCTGCCGAATGGCTTAAGTATATAATTACTAGTACAGGTAAGTTATTTTGATCGTTTAGTTATGTACTAATTCCGTTCGCTAAAAATTACAGTAGGTATAGCGAAAAAGTAAATTATACCTTAATGTTTGTATCCCCCCCCCCCCCCATTTTTACCCTTTCGTGTAGAGCAATTTTGCCTAAAAGCAATCCGAACGGTCTTATTGTTGGCAAGATTACACGTATTCCTATCAAATTTTAAACTGATATATTAATCCGTTGTCGTGGAAACACACACACACACAAACATTTCAAACATTTAGCGAATACAAATTTTTGATTGTTTTTTGCCGATACAATAATACTTCCACTCATGTGCATGGTGATGTGAAAGTAATGATTTCCAACTACCTACGCAGTATGCCTAGACTATACGTGTCTACTATATACTGCTGCTGCGAGTGCTGCGACTTCCTGTTGAGGTACTTACGCCTCACTTGGGACTTTACATTTACTACATAGCCTATTGGAAATATTCAAAAAGACTAACCAAATCGTAAATTCTATCACTCCATAATGAGCAGATTTTGACGACCTGACATTGCAATAATAATACTTTTTATAAAGTTCAAACCGAGGTTCAAACACTTTTTTGATTCAGATTTTTTTATTTAATTTTTTTTTTTAATGAACTGTAATACCTAGGTTCTATTTTTAACCCAATGAAAACTGGATCTGTGATTGGATTTAGAAGACAAGAGACATAATATTTGCAAAGTACTAATATTTTAGAATACAATTAATTTCACACAGGCGGAAACATCTTTGAGTTTTCAGTTAAACCATATTTTACATAATTGTACATAGATATATAGGTTTTTCAGTCATATTAAAATTCTAGCTACACTTCTATAACAGGTGACTTCTGCTTGACAATATTTCTGAGAACTGTAAGCAATTCATGATATGCGTATATCAAATCGTCTGGAGCAAAACAGAGTCTTCGCAGAATGTTCCGGTGACAGCTAGCAGTGTAACGCATACATAAAATTCATAAGTTTTATGCTCCGCTCGACGGAAAAACTGGCTCGCAGTCATTTAATTGATGATAGACGATCGGCGCAAGAACAAAGAACCATAATTTGTTGTCAATTTCTAGATATATTGACGTTCATAATTGCCAGCGGTAGCTTTGATGTCCGCTGTCCGTCGTTTTTCTGGTATTCTTACACTCTGGCATTTTGAGAGAGTTTTTATTAAAATAATAATTCCAGTACGTTATCTCGAGGTTGGTGGTCGGAACTGTGTTGTTACCGAAATGAAGAGAGCGGTTCTAATGGGTCTATTTTTATCTCATTCTTACGAATGTATTTTCGTCTCTTTAAGTTCCTAATTTATGTTAGAACTATCAGAAAGCTGGTGGAACTGCTGCGTTTCAGGGAAACGATTAGGAAGGTAAGTTTTAGTTTTCTGTACAGCGCATATGTTCTATAGTTAAAATAAACGCAATTTCTTAGACAGAATAAAATATGGCAAATATCTACATTTCATATTAATGTCGACTTGAAGAGGAAAATTCCGGGAACAATAATATCGGAAGGTAATATATGTACATAATGTTTCATCTGATTTGTTAAGTAATTTATAATATCCATAAGGAATAAACAGATTCATTGTGATACAGATTTTTCAAGTCCACCAAAAGTTGTGGAGCCGGAAACCATTTTTTCTACGACTGCAAATAAATGGTTTCATTTTATGTTAGGTTTTAATTGGGAAATATACTTTATTGTACACAGTTTTTAGCTCAGACAAGCAATGAACATAGACTAATAATTCAATACAATACAGACCCTGCCAAGATAAAAAATGTTTAGTAACATTATTTGTCTGAGTTAGTAACAAAAATCTAAAACAAAACAATGCAATGATTGCACATTGCCAAACTTCTTCATAAATTTATCTTGTACTTACGAAATAAATCTATAACCAATGTTAAAAAACATCAATTCGGAACAATTAGTTAATATCTACAATATACATACAGAGTAAAAATTTTGACAGATATCATTTAAAGATTAATTTTACTGATTTTGTGAATTTACTGATCCTACTTCGTCTATAAATAATATCCTTAATAAATTGCTTAATTCTGGCTAACGTGCCAACGTTGCCCGAGCTCTTTGTGATCGATGTGCATTTGCTTTATTATGCCCTAACGGCTGATCCAGAGTTCGTTGAGATTTCGCCGGTTTAAGTCGATATGTTTCGAGTGTTTACTTTTGCGTTATTCTTTTTTTTTGAGCAGATTTTGG
Source organism: Pseudeuparius sepicola (assembly GCA_963920635.1). Taxonomy (NCBI): domain Eukaryota; kingdom Metazoa; phylum Arthropoda; class Insecta; order Coleoptera; family Anthribidae; genus Pseudeuparius; species Pseudeuparius sepicola. The sequence goes on along the minus strand of OY987299.1, from coordinate 42,330,841 downwards.
GGTTGGACAAGAGACATATAGCTAAGTTAGTAATTCGTGAATTAGTGTAGTAAGGGAAGAGTAAATTGTTGAATTTGTGGCATAGGAAACGTAACCTCTGGTTATCATATGATGCAGGCTTAAGTGTCAATTTGTTGTTTTGGTTTTGAGAGGTCATTTTTTACGTTGGCTGATTACAATGCAGCTTTTAGGTTAGTCTATGTTTATTATTTGTCTAAGGTTTTTAGCAACCGATGGGGGAATGTTATTGTGCACGGGTTGCCACAGCAAACGGTGTGGGAATATCATTGTGCACGGGTCGGGTATCTAAATTATTTGACTGAAGTAGTAGGAGGCCATGGAAAACAAACCTGACAAACACACGATAGACTTACCCACGGTATGTCATTGCGCATCTTGTCACGTCAGTTGCGAATCAGAATTTAAATTGCTCCATATGTTTTACACAGCAATATATACTTTTTTATGTCTTTTTGCTTATTTATTTTAAATAAATGTTGTTAAAAATATGTAGAATGTATTACTAGATAAATGAATGAATATTCTGTTGATAAAAAACCCATTTAATTTGATACGCTGACTGCACATACGCTGACTGCACATCCCGGCATTTTTGGCCTATTTCACAGCACTGTCGAGCTGGACTGACGATCAGTCAGTTGTTTACACTTTTTTTCTTGACACATTAAACTGTAAACTATAAAAAATCGTAAAACAACCGCAGCCGCTGCATTATTTAGAATTCGTGATTCGCAACTGACGTAGATGCGCAGAGTTGCCTTGTTTTCGGATTCGTTAGTGACATAGCGTGGGTAAGTGTATCGTGGACAAACATACACGCGCGCTGGTGCGAATGTGACAGTTCAGCTTTGTTGACTTATGTCTATTTTTGTACATATTATTAAAGTGAAAAATTAAATTAGTTAGTTGCTTATAACAAAAGTCAGCAAAAACATACGGAAAATTTTATTTTTAATCTATATCTATGGATTGGACAGACAAAATGAGATTAACAGGTTTTCAGAAAATATTTTACTTGTTTATTTTTGTAAGATCTAAAAAATGAAATCTACAAGTTTATGGACACATTTTTTTATTTTGAAATATTTCATCATAAGTTTAATAAATTTTGAAAATGAACGTATTTACTTTTCATTAATATGACTGGTCATAAAAAAATAGTATATGCAACTCACATTTAATAGCTACGGCTACATCTACGGCTCGTGTCGTAATTCTCATACATAGGTATTATTAAATGCTCTTTTCATAATATAAGTACCTATTATTTATATACCTAAGTACTCTATAATAATGTCACAGGTCACAGCTAGAGGTACATCTTAGTAGTATAGAATATCAAGGAAGAAACAAGACAAAATAGTCCATCTAGTATAAAAATTCATTGCATTAGATCTTTGTAAATCCATAAATAGGGTAGGTACGAATTTTTCACTGGATTTGTATTCAACTTACTAATAATAATATAATAATTCTCGCCCTCATAATTCACAAAAACCAGTCCAGAATATATCACCAAACACTTATTAAATGGGGAATAGTATTCGATCAATTTAGAGATGGCTTCATTCCTTTTCCATTGGGATTAATCTTGATACTATATCGATCCTTGTCCATTTTGTAGCTCCCTGGTTACTGAATCTTAGAATTGCATAACACAAATGGATGATGATCGTGTGAATTTGAGCATGGATTTACGGGATGTTATGTCCTGATCAAATGAATTGAATCTTCGCAGGTTCTAGCTGCAAACATATTTTCAATTCGTTCATATAATTGATTTATCTGTTTCAGTCGTAACTATGCTGCTGTTCTATAAACACCTGACTGAAACTCTAGATGCATCATTTTAACAGAACCTAACTAAATTTTACAACAATGTTCTCAAAATCTTTCCTCGAAACCTCATAGGTAATAATAACCCAAGGTATCTATATGCATATAGTTTCCGATTTGTTGACATAGTTGCAACAATTACAATTCCCCGGGCAATTCCCAAGGGACAGAAGAACAGCTCCGGTAAGTAACATGTAAGTAACATCGACGAGCCGGGAACAATTCTGGGGAAAAAGTTTCTGATTTCCGTAAACATCAGCCCAGACAAAACAACACAAACAGCTCGATTTTCGATATCAATACATGTTCAATTAATATAAGCCACTACTATGGCGACTTTCACCAATTCCCGTCACAAACACCAACCTAAATTGTTTCATCAATGTTTCAGTCCGTCTAGTAGGATCTTTAAACTTTAGACCATGTAACAAATCTCACCTTATCCCAAGCTATATAGGTATTGCGTTTTCTGACCGAAAATTGCAAACGTCGGGAATATCCTAGATGTGGTAAGGAGATTGGTGAATGAACTGAAAACAAAGGTTACCTATACATATGAAATGCATTGATTGAACAATGAAAGCAACGAATGGCTCCACATAATCATACGTTTCATTAGAGTTTACTATTTCAGTTTCACTCAGCGCAAAATTGGACACTACAGGACATAAGCCGTTTTCTCAGTAGCATTGCAATTAGGAAAGATGGAATCAGAACGCCTAAGATATAGGCGTCGACTGACTTTTCCCGATTATAACTTCATGTTCTGGAAAACAGATGGCGCTGATGGCTAACAATTTATTTTGCAATGTATTTTGTCTCCGGAAAGAACATTGTGAGCAAAAAAGTGTCAGACGTGACAGCACAAAAATCTAGTTCCACAACAAAAAGCTCCTTAATCATACCTGGCAGATGAATTCCAATTTTCGACTCCAAAAATAAGTAGATTTCATTGCTCCTAAAATATAATCTTCCTAATTCGTAGATTAGTCAACCATAACGGTGGACAACTTAAAAGTTTCAGTCCATTTGACAGCTGTCATTAAGGAGTTTTCTGTTCTGAATATGTTTCATAATACGTCAGTGACCGATATAGGTCATCTCACAAAGCCCGCAAAGGCTTCTTCTCTTGCCATACTAAAATTAGTCCGCATATAAAGGGCAGACGTAAATACGCACATGAATTGGACTGCGAAAGCCACCCGTTTCGAGCGGCGCCCACCGAAATTTTAAATTGGACGGTTTCATATAATCGAGGCCCCCGGTTGGCCATTATTATTAAACTTTTAAATCGCCATTTTGTAGAGACAACCCTTCCATGTTAATCTCATTAAGAGAGCGGGGCGCCTCAGTGAGCCAGCCGAGCGGAAAAAAATGTCGGCGAAGGGGAGGGGGGAGAGGGGTTGGTCGGTTCTTTTGATATGTGCCCGTCGGGTGGCGTCGAGTCGGCAGTCGGCCTGGCCTGCCGTCCTAATATTATTAGGTATACATATTGTATAAATGCGATTGTCTCTCTCGCCTGCCCGTGGAACGGTGTAGTTACAGCTGAAGAACGACTGACATATGCTACTTTTATTTTGATTTGCGCTCAAATGCTTTTGAGACCAGCAGTTCCCCCACTACACCACTGCGCAGAACGTTGCGCCTCTGCATATTTTGTCCCAAAACAATCGCAAAGGCAGTGGCGCAAATTTTCAAGGTCAAACAATTTAAATCCATGAAGGATCTAACTGGTGGTAATTTTAATCTAGTTTTATTTTTTCTTAATTTTGCTGCTTTATTTTGGAAAAAGACAAATTTGTTTGACGATGCCATTCAAGGCTTCAAGCAGAATTCTGTGTGTCAACCAAACAAAACAAAAATTATCTACAGGTTAAAAAGTTATATTGAAACAAGTTACAAAATTGCCGAAGAATTGAAGTGGTTAGTATAAATTTTTAAGCACAACAGTTCTCTCCAAACATTTGCGAGGGAGCTATAATAGTCCCCTATATAGACTATGATGGTAGTATGAACCGTACCTCATCCCAAGATATTTTGTTTCCTGGACACACAGAGGTAGAGATATAAAATGTTTCTTCACCGGCTGCACACCCCTGGCATTGAGCAATTGTCAAGCTTAAAATTCGTGTTATGTCTTCCATCAGTTACTGAACAATTAGGCAGAATTTGTAAGTACGTACGCATTTTAAAGCAAAGACTTTTTTGTTTTGTAGTTTCCAACCGAATTTGGCGTGAGCTCCTGTGAACTTGATTTTGTTTCTTTACGAATTACGAGTCAATTAACCAAATACTGTATGTTTTATGAGAATGTCGACGAACTTTTTAAGAAAGCCGGCGTGCCAAACCAACAAATATTTCACAAAGCAGTCATTTCGTCACTTTATTGCCACTCTGCGTTTCCTGTTACACATCAAAGGCGAGAATTTTTATTTCCTGATTTTCGACATTGTCTGTAAACCGTCAAATCATAATCTATACGGAGAGAACAATAGGTGAAAATTTATAACCGTAGAAATCGACTGTGTGGTACTTTTTCATGTTCAAGTGAATAATAGTATTAAACATAACCTACTCGTGTTCATTGACTTGTGTTTTAGTTATACCAAATAATGAGGCATTTTATACTTTTTTTATAAATATATTTTGTTTGCCTGCGACGTTAGTCATCTAGTCATCTAGTGGTAAATGGCATGTATAATATATGTAAATGCAATATGCATTTACGTACAGAGTCATTCAAACTCGGTGTCCCATATACATATTATATGGGCAAACAAAAATGGGAAAACATCTTAAATGGGCCCAAAAGAATATTAAATCAATATTTAGCATTTATACAATGAGTACTATAGTTACTGCTATAATTAATTAAAACTAAAGACAAAAGTGAAAATTTTTGATATACCACGTTCAAATTGCTTTTTTATTCGGTATTTTTGGATATATCTATTTCTTATAAGTACGTAAACCTGGCGTAAAAGTCCAAAATAAAAGTTATATATTAATGGGGCTATCCAAATATCCAATAAAAAAGGTAGGCATGTTCCTTATAAAAAAATACGTCGAACATCGTTTGTCAATTATTTTAAATTTAATCTCAATTTAGCCCTCTTCTGTTCCCATTTAAAACCCCAGAAGCAAATATTTTTTCTCTTCTTCTTTGCTCACAATTTTAGGCCTGGGACATCGAGTTTTGAAGTGCCCCGAATATATAGGTAATATACTATAGGAATACGGAAAGGGTCAGAACAGGTGGAGCTGTAATAATTCCTGTGTATTTTAGCCAATTCAAATTGTCTACTGAATAAGTAGCAAGCAGAGAAAGCATAATCTCGAACTCATCTCACAATCCTTTTATACAACTATTATTCTAGGTCATACCTCTTTCCATTTTTAATTTTATACTTTACTTGACCTTAGGATCAGGATCAACATCTTTCTTGGATGAGAGATTCTCTAGATTAATTAATACATCTTCCATCTAATAAAATTTGGTGATGACAGCTGAACACTTAATACGGGTATACCTAATAAGTACATAACTCTAAAATTGACTTTTCCAATTCACTAACTGGCCGCGCCGGTGGTCGCAGGTGTTTGTTATTCAAGACGTAACTAATTCTCCGGTTAATTTAAACAGATAGGTTTATTAGTTATTAGGTCTTAAGGAAAGTCAACAAACCATTATTCCGCAACACAAAGAGAAATTCTTCGAGGTAAAATTTTAAAAAACCTATGTAAATGCAATCGGCCGGTATCTGATCATTCATCTGCTCGTAGACCACTGAGTCATCAAAAAAACCAGCCTCTACAGATGAATGAACCTCCCGTAGTGCTTTTACTTTTATATTTTACACCAAGAATCCAAGAAGTGTAATGTTTCAGCCACGGTTTCAGCTTAAAACTAGAGAAAGGCACGTCAGACAGGAAATTTAAATTATGCAAGACATGTAGATATAAGCCAAACAAAATGTCTTCATGAAATCATATTAAATATAAATTATATGCAGATATTGTCCTTGCAGTACCGTCGTCGTACTAGTAATGCGATAAAATTGGTAATCATTATTCTCGAACTGTCTGACCTATAATATTAGAACACTGTTTATTTGTTCTGATGGCACTTAGGCACCTAGATATACCTATAGCATTCCAAACAAAACTAAAGTATTAATGCGCAAAAATAGGTATATTCATCAACTCTTTACTCTTAATCAAAAGCAACAATTTAACTCATTATTTTTACTTTAATAGTACCTAACCTTACTGCGGTTAACGTTCGTCATTAAAAGATAATAACAACTCATAATATGAATTATAACACATATACAGTGTGTCCACGGATGGACTTAACTATACTTGTAAATTTTTTTATTTTCAATTCTTCGAAAAAAGTCATTCTTCATTAAAAAGTCTGCTTGTTCTTAAAATAAAATTGGCATGGAAAAAGTTGACATTACTTATACTGGGTGACCAGAAAATTAAAGAAACGTTAATTAGCATAAGAGTAAACTACCTCTATTTGTAGAGATAATGAAAAAAGTTATAAATAAAATTTGCTCAGCGTGGTAAGCTACTTAAGTGTACAAAATTTCAAAGCGTTAGGCCTACTTCGATTTTTTTTCAATTAAATAATTTTCTGTAGGCAGTAACACAAAACTTATAAATAAAAGTTACTCAGAATAGGAAACTGTGTATGATGGAAAATTTTTTGACAATCCTAGGCCCACTTTGCGTTTCCTCCAATATTTTCCAAAATACAAAGTAGGCCTAGAATAGTAAAATTTTGTCATCATACGCAGTTTTCCATTCTGGGGAAGTTTTCTTAATACAGTTTTGTCGTACTATTTACAGAAAACAAATTTGCAATTGACAAAAAAGAGAATACAATCAAAAAATCGAAGTAGGCCTAACGATTTGAAATTTTGCACACTAAGTACCTAGCTTACCACGCTGAGCAAATTTTCTTTATAACTTTTTCCATTATCTCTACAAATAGAGGTAGTTTACTCTTATGCTAATTAACGTTTCTTTAATTTTCTGGTCACCCACTATAAGTAATGTCAACTTTTTCCATGCCAATTTTATTTTAAGAACAAGCAGACTTTTTCTTATGAAGAATGACTTTTCGAAGAATTGAAAATAAAAAATTTTACAAGTATAGTTAAGTCCATCCGTGGACACACTGTATAACATAATTATGTTGGTGGTCTATATTGGTTTCGTTTTTGTTAGGTCGTTGGGCTCCTTAAAAATCCAACTCGAAAAGTCGAAAATGCTGGAATTACTGAATTACTGGTTCCATTAACACACTGGGCTAAACAGGTTTTGTTTTGCGCCCACAAATACTTGATTCCAGTTTATTGAGAAAAGTAGATGCGCGTCAACATTTATATCGGAGCCATTCATGTTTCTCAAAGAAATCCAATAAATTAAGTACAATTATTAAAATCCCAGATAACCGAAACATTCCTCGGCCTCGGAGGTATAGTGTCGATTTTTATTTTTTACAACGAACGAATTAAAATAAATACTGAAGATTCACTCTCCTTCTTTGTTAAACTTTATAGGGTGTACAGGGTGTTCCCGTATATTTTGACCCACCCCTAGAGCCTATATTTTTCGAGTTAGAAAAAAATTACTTAAATGAAAGTTATAGGGGTTTTTCTGAACCGCTAGGATCTGTTATTAGATAAAACAAATGAGCGTCGCAAATTTATGAAAAAATATAAACTTACTTTTTTTTAATGGAAAACCCTGTATATTTGTAGATTTTTGAATTGCACGCATTTTTCCGATTCCAACAATATAAATATGTTATATGTTTGCTCTAAGCATTCGCATGATATTCCAAATTGCAGATAAATACGATCTTTATATTTAATCAAGGTTGCCATGCCCTATAACATTCATTTAAGTAATTTTTTTCTAACTCGACAAATAGAGGCTCTAGGGGTGGGTCAAAATATACGGGAACACCCTGTACAGTCCGAGACAAAATGTAATAGACCAATAATAACAAACAATAGCATTGTAGAAATTCAACATATACCTACAATACGAAATCCAAACAAATATTTGTTTAGGTGCACGGGCTGATTTCGTTGCCAGGGACACTTTTCTTACATGCTACTCACGTTTCGTGTCCCATTGTTCAAAATTATTGCACTGGTAGATACACAACTACGTTTGCATTTGAACTCTTGCTATGAACAATATAACATCGAATGTGCACCCAGTTAAATCGGCGCACTGTAATAATAGTTTCTGCGTTGCCGGATAGTGCGCTAATCTGGAAAAATCAATGTTTTACGAATTTAAACTATTAATAATATATAAAAGATAAAGACGCAAATTAGTCGGTACTAAAAAATTATATGACGTTCCTATAAAATGTCGGCACATTTACAATCTGTATTTTTATTATTCAAATAAAAATGCCACATAATTTGTCTCGTGAATAGTATAATAATTTAGGTGTACACGTGGTAATCTAGTCAAATTTGTATTTATAAAAAAATGACTAGTTATATCTTTTCTGGAATTTAGACTATAGAAATAAGTTTTTTACTTACATTTTGTTAATTTCACCTTTAAATAATGATAATAATAATGAATATGTTTTTGTACTTAAAGTCTTGAGAGTATGTAACTACTAACATTAACTTAAACATTGAGTCTGACCTTTCTGAAATAGAGCACATGCATTGAAAGGTAGATATATGTGTATTTTTACGGTTCACAAGAGAATTTTTGTAGACCGCTGAACATTATAGATATATTAGGGAATAGTGTGAATCGCCTAAAACTAAATTAAAATTCTGCCCATCCTGCAACTCCATTCCACCGCAGTGTTTTAAGAATAGGTGTGATAGAGACCGCACTGGCAACGGCGATATACAGTGACCGACAGAAAGTATACCTACACACCATATAGGATATTTTTAAATTTTACATTTATCGAAAAGTTTTATTCTTGATAAAAGTTTGTGCAAATGCAGTTTTCAAAATTTTAATAATTCATTTCGTATACGAAGGAGGTTCAAAAATATGAAAAAGGCTCAAGAGTAAAGTACCTACCCTTATTTTTAATTTTAGAGAAAACATGAATAATGAAAAGTTGTTTAGAATTAAAAGGTAAGCCAAAAAGTTTCAAGTTTATATTCCATAAAACATCTTTTCAGCGTTTTCTCAAGTCCAGGTCCGTATTTAAAAACGAGTAGTTAATATACGTCCAATTCAAAGGTCATAATATCAAAAATTAACGTTATAAACTGAGAAGGTAAAATTAGATAATGTGCTAAAAATCAATCTTTACGTTAAATTGTGTTAGGGGTGTCTAGGAGTGACCTTCATTATCTCACGACATTATTGTGTTGCTTTGTTAAATAGAATGAAAATATTTTCGTTTTTGTTTCGCAGGGGCCATAACTACTGTTTAAACAAATTAATTTTTATGTCATTAACGATTATAAATGATAAAAATAAATAATATAAAAAATGCCGAAAAGGTGTTGTATGGAATAGAAACTTGAAACTACTTTTTTTGGCCTACCTTTTAATTCTAAACAACTTTTCATTATTCATGTTTTCTATAAAATTAAAAATAAGGGTACTTTACTCTTGAGCCTTTTTCATATTTTCGAACCTCCTTCGTATACGAAATTAATGAGACATTCAAATTTTGAAAACTGAGTTTTGAGTTTGCAAGAAGGCACAAACTCTTATCAATAATAAAATTTTCTAATAAATGTAAAATAAAAAAATCCCATGTGGTGCTTATACATTCTGCCGGACACTGTATGCATTTCCACTTTCGCTTCCTTCCAACGATGAGATTTTCGTGAAAAGAAATGGTAAGCTTTCTTATCTTTTCAATATGGCTAATATTACATCAACTAAGAAGGAACACACTTGACTTTCTGTAAAGCTTTGTTTTCGAAATTTTCGAGGTATAAGGTGAATGTGGAAACAAAAACTAACAAAAAGGAAATGAAATGTATGACAGCACTATGAATAATTAATAATATGAAATTTATTGTATACTTAAGTACTTACCTAGAATGTGTCCGTGCGTCCGCAATTATTTTTCAGAAATGTTTAATTATGTCACAATTAGGTACTTTTAGTTGTTAGAGACCTAATGAAGTTAATAATCCATATTCTTTTAACTATAATAACTGTCAACCGTTCTATGAATTTAATGTACATAATGCTTGCAATTACTTATCATGTTTCACTTCATTTACTCCATCCCCGTCCAAGTTGTATGGCGAGACAAGCAGTTTTGAAATTCCCAGAATGGAATAATAATTGTTTTGTCTTGAGATTTTTATTTACAGTAAGAAATTAAGCGATTAGAGATAAAGATATGGATAAGGACACTGTTCTAAATTTATCTGATGTTAAAATACCAAGACTACTCTAAATACTATTCCATCTACCGAAAATAAAATGCACCCATATTCAAAAATTCAAAAGAGTTTTTATGCCTTTATGACCGCACGTATTGGCCGGTTTTTACATGGATTCATAAAACCTTAGTTCTAAAAGAAAACGAAGGCAAAAATGAACAGCTATATTGCCCTATTCCGTGTCATAAATTTTCTGGGCGTATACCTATTTGGAAAGCTACCTGCTGCGCTGCACAAAAAAATTACACGGTCTCCGAACATTGTCAAACTAAATAAATTTGAATTATGAGGGCATGGCAAATCGTTCAGGTTAATATAATTTTAGAGCAAGTGACTATAACTGGGGGAGGTTTTTAGTATTTAAATTATGAAACCAATTGAGTTTCATAAGAAAAAATATCATTTTGTATACATATTTCCCTTTTGACTGAGGTCTATGGGTGTATTCACAATAATAATTATTATTGAACCGATATTTTGACCTTCATTCCTAGTTTTGGTACGACAGTCCTATTATGTTTGGGTTTGACTGGTTTGAGTGACAAGCTATAAACCAGTTGTTGAATATGAAATACCTAGGTATGTACCAATTTTAGAAACGAAAATTCCAGCTCTGCTATAAAAAAAGAATGCAAAGGTAAAGTAACTATTAGCACTAGGCAAATATCTATCCATTTAGATCCACCATAGTAATAATAACCATTATTTTATACGGATTTAAAATTCTGTTCTAGTGTTGGAGATTTCCTCTCATTTATTCCTATTAGATTCCGCGGTATAGATTCTAACCGGTCGATTCAAAAAATTAAACTGAAACGGATACGTAGCTTATAAAAACCAATAATTATGAGGTTTTTAATGACGACAAACTGTGACGGTCCCTTTGTAAACAATGACAATTATTTTGGGGAATGAAACTCAAAATTTTTGTGTCTCAATTTCATTAATCTACCTTCCTTGGTTTGTAAGCAATTAACGAATAGAAACGGAAATCACGCTTGAACGGCTTCTCTTAATACTGAAATCTTTGAATAAATTTGTCACTCTTGAAGCATGACTTATTTTTAAATAATTCTGTAGGATACATGGTTAGCAAAACTATTTGTTTAACACCGGATTATTTAATATTTTATGTGACCAATCCCGTAACGGAATAAAAGCGAGTGGAAAATAAGACTGTCATCTTATGGATTATCGTGTATTAAATCATAAATGTTACGTATTGCTGTATTATAAAAACAACCAACCAATCCCTTTAAATGTTGAAAAATAGTTATTTATGTACCAAAAGGCACTGAAGTTCAACTTTTTATGACTCATGTGGAGTTTAGTTGCTGAGGCCTCTGGCCGAGGCAACTAAACCACTTGAGTCATAAAAAGAACTTCAGTGCCGAGGTACATATTATATTTTTTTTGAAATCGAAAAAAAAAATGTTTTATTAGGCAAGAAAATAATAATAAGGGATCACCCGTCCACGAACCGACTACGCGCGGCGTTGCTTGACTTTACCGATCGCTCTACCTAGGACAAGTATAATGACGTACGGCACCTTCTGACAGAAAAATCAAACTGCTGCTTCTTGTGCAGCTTACACAACAAATCCATTGATATTCAAATTTACTAAAATATGTATACTGAAGGATTGCGCTTCTATAGAAAACAGTTTCGCAATGTGTACGAAAAGTTAAATGAAAAACTTATTGAAAAAATCGTACAATAATGTGCTACATTATTGTACGATTTCTGTGCTTTTAATGACGATTTTGGGACATTTTAATGACGATTTCAAGAAAATGTAGTTATCTTTCACCTCCTGCATTTCAAAGTGAATTATTAGCATTCTATTTTTATAGTGACGCCAAGACAAATTTTCAGGCTAATGTCTAAGGTAATTTATTTCCAACTATTTTGCTAAACTGCTGCTGGGTGACATTTCCAAAAAGTGCAATTTGTATTCATCATAAGGTAAAATATCGATGTGTCCCCCTTTATAATATAATTATATCGTTTTTGTTTATTTCACATGATTAATTACTCTTCGTAATACATTACTCTTCGAATGTAAATCTTATTATTATCGTTCCTATAATGATCCATCCCATAGTCTCTTTGGCAGTTGGCGGTTCCATTGTAAATAATAGGACAGTACATTCTTGTTGAAATATTTTTCAGCCAGCGTATTGATCTCGATAATTTTCGATGCATATGGCGATGCCCTCTATTTGTAGTGAAATCCCCATCCTTATAAGTTGGAATTTGTATAATCCCTGAATAAGAATGGAACTAGAAGAAAACAACAGCAAGAAATAATAATACATCAGACGGTGAGGCGTCGACTGGCGAGACGAGGGAAATAGCGCGTTATTTTGTATCAATGCCAGTTATAGTTCTTTGTTTACCATTCCTGATTCATTTCATTCCAGTGAATTAGACGCCAGAACAAAGGTATGCGTACGACTAACGTCGGTTTTAATGTTGGGCCAATAAACTGAAACGCAAATGCGAAAGATTATTTTACCAATAACCTAGCCAATAACTTGATGGTAATACTGGCTTAACCATTTTCGATGGTAATACTGGCTTAACCATTTTCTACCACATTTCGCACATGTTTCGATATTTGTAAGAGGGTATACCTATTCAGTTTTTTATATGCAATGCACTATGCCCTCAATACTTTTTTCCAAATTTTCAAGAGATACCTATGACGTGTTACTTAACTCAAACTGGAAGTCTCGTTTCTATCAAAAGTAAGTAAATGAGAATTTTAAAGATATCATTGACAAAATGGATCTTGTATCTTTCACACCTCACATGATCTATATGTATCTAGGTATAAGTTTTGCAGAGAAAATGTGAAGGTATACAATCTCTAGTCCAATATTCTTTATCAACTTTACATAAATTTAGCTCTGTAAGTAAAAAACATATTTTACCTAATTTTCGATAATTTTGTATGTCTGTGGACTAACTTGCCATCATTATGAAAAAACTATAGATTTAATTGGAGACATAGACACTGTTGTCTAATGTAAATACATAAATGTTGAAAGTTTTTTTATTGAGAATCTGCTTTATTTAAATGCGATCATATACCATGTCGGCATGTCATAATGACCAACATGCGTATAGGTATGAATAACATAAAAAATATATATGTGTGGAGGTATAGGTATGATTTCTAGAATGCTCGCAGTCCAAATATCAAAGCCAGGGCCAAAGCCTAAATCCCAAGAGGCTCACTTTCCTTTGCAAGCCCTACCGCCCATACCGTACTCGCACTTTATTTTCACGGACCCGAACAATAGCAGCATTGTGTGTTCATGTATTTCTATTATCTCTATTGGCAAGTTTGATGCAAGTTTCACAAAGATGTAGGGCTCCCAGCCCCGCAGCCAGATCCTTGTTGATTTCCACTAATTTGAAAGCTATACAGCTGTGAATAGCTGATGAGTCCTGTATCACTTCTTCGCGTATATTTGTGATTTAACACCATATGCTACCTGGTATGAGCTACTTAGTTACGTCGATTTCGGCTCAGGTACTATCAGCTCGATGCTATATTAAGGCATCTCTAGTAGGTTGTCTTGTTTTGTATCCACATTTCGGCTTGAATTCTTCGAGGAAGATTATGGCTGTCGATTCGGTTGTAGTCACTAACGTTTCTATTTGGAGACATGAAATTTATTATCTCTCTATTAAAATAACTATAGATATAGGTATATTTTTTCATAAAAGAAATGGCCGCAATTTTCTTTTTCCAGATGCCACTTTTGCCTCCTTTGAAACTCTCCAAAAACATCATAATATGGAAGAGTGGTTATTAACGTGTGGCCTGAACCCTAGAAAAAAATATCACAAGACACATTTTTCTTAAGAAATAAATTGTGGTATACATCAACCTCTGCTTATACTGTTTGGTGCTGTGCACGTGGCAAACACCTATAGATTTTTATTTGAATAATACAAATATAAAGATAGATGTTCTTGTGGCATACGGGTTCCATCGACTACCTAGGTGTTTTTTTATCTAACGAACTATACATATAGTGAGTAGCGGTGAGATTTAGTAGACTTCAGCGACTTCTACAACTACTAGAAGGGATTAGAGGGTGGAGGCTAGTCTGATATGCCACAAAAATACTATAAAAAGTTTGTAGTTTTGTATTAGTGTAATAATTTTGAACAATGGGACACGAAACGTGCGTAGCATGTAAGAAAAATGGAATCATCCCGTGTATTTAAACAAATGAATATTTGTTTGATTTGTTATTGCAAGTATAATATGTTGAATGATTACAATGCCATTTATTTGTTATTGTTGTCTTCTAACACCCGAAAAAAATTAATTTGGATTTATACCTAACTAGTAAGGATATAAATATGATAATTTGGTTATGATGTAAAAAAATTGGCAGGTGAATAAAATACTACTCCGAAATTTAAAAATTTCTCAAATCAACCAATTTTCTTTTTTATAAGTGTATATAAACCCTTAATTAGCGGCGCTTATAATATCTGAAGGCGCTAGTAAACATCGCCTCGAAGCAAGCGACTCCCGGCGCGGCGTGCAGTTGCAATTGTGCACCAACTTTGTTTACTTTTCCCCAGAATTCTCTAAAAAATGTTGAAATATGTATTGGCAAAACCTAAATGTTACTTCCTTTTTTATTTTCCAATGTCAATCCACTTCTTCTTTGGTCAGTATCAACTTAATATCCAAATATTCGTTGAACACTAATTAGAGGGGTGCGTAAAGAGCTCTCCACGACCACGTGGAATCCCTTCCGCCGGGAATACTGCGATGGACTGCAGTAGCAAACCAAACGTAAAACTAAGCCCAAGCACAAAATGTGCGAACACGCACCACTAACGTATTAATAAGGAGCTGTTTGAAAATGCCACCATTGACTTGTATATACACAATAAGTTAATTTTGTCTATGGTCGATCCACGAATAAATTTTAAAACCCACATGTCACAATAGTGATTGGTAGTGTTACCGCTAGCAATCTCGTATAGATAATTCGTGCGAAAACTCGGTAAAAGTCCTCTAGTAAAAACGATGGAGTTGGCAGCAGAGTATCTGTACTGTCCTAAACTAAGGTCCAAATAGAGTTTGGATGGTTCATAATATTTAAGTTTAAACTAACTTATATTTACAACTTAAACCTAAAATACAAAAAGATATTATATATTATAGAATCTGTTACAACTGACAACACCGATCATGCAGATGAGAGGCATGTATTTCTTATTTCTTCGGTTTAACCTTCAGCAATAATATTGAATAATGAAGTATGGCAACATCGCTCTCGGGAATTCGCCTTGGTCGTTTGCTTTCAACAAGGAGCGTCGAGTTATTCTGGGGCTAATGTTCATTTTTTCCCACTTTTTAAAAATTCGCATTTTCTTTTTTAGCTGGCGTAAACCACCCGTGTGCTTAAAATTGTTTACATTATGACTAAATCATCCTCTATAATAAAAGCTTATGCCACCGTAATTATTCCCCTATACTTGATGTTGAAAAAAAATTATTGTGTAACGACATTTTGCCAGTCACATAGGAATGTGTTCATCATAGTAGGTACACCCACAGAAAATCGGCGACAGTGCGTGACCGTCCGGTCGCTACCTGAGATACTCTTCATTCCCACATAGACAAAGCTAATTGTCCAGCCGTAAATGACTCAGCCTGTATGGCCTATTCATGCGTTCTACAATAAATACGGATAATTGTACATAACTAAACGTTATAAACAGTCGTTACCTACATAGGCGGCGCAAGGTGTGCTCCGGCTCTGTTCCAACTAGTTAATTTACCGGTTCATTATGTGCAAGGGGCGACGGCAAATATTATGTAGGCTACATCCGCGCGTATCTTTTTGTCATCACAGGGGCTCAATATAATGTTTGCATTTGAAAACCAACGTCATCAAACGTAACAAAAAAAAAGCATAGCCATATATTCCATTGATGTGCTGCGGGCCGTTAAATCGCAGCGAGTAACGGGGGATAGGGCCCCCTTGCGACATATTAGCCGCTTGTCATATTGTTTGCATTATCTGCGCATTGTATGGGACTACCAGTTGGATGGAGATGTCATACATCCCCCTTAAAAAGCCTTCCCATCTGATAGGAACCAGTCAAGAGAATAATTTCTGCACAAATAAGAGATTTGGGACCAGAAATTTCAGCGTTACGAACTCGTTCTAGGAAACATTAGCACTGCAGCCGAGAATGTCACACGGCTTGTCACATTACGGATTATTTTCAGATTTCCATAATATGTGTTGAGATAAGCCTTTTTTTTTATTGATTAGTAGTTTTTAGTCAGTCAACTATCGCCATAAAGAACGAAAGTGGAGATTTGACATTTCCATTAGTTTGAGCAATGCCTTTTCCCAGAGGCCCATAGTTTTGCAGTTATTTTAGTTTCTTGTCGATGTTAAAAAAACTTCCAGGGATTGTTGGCAGCTAATAATTTAGCTGGAAATTTAAAAGTTAATATACTATAGGGGGCAAATTATATAGAATAGGTAGGTAGAAGACATATTCATTCGGTTTAGTCCAGTGGCGGCTCGTCCATAGGGGTTCTGGGGCTAGAGCCCTCCAGTAGAAAATGCGAAAAATAATTTATCTCTGTGACTGCTATATATTCTATATTGTAATTTCTTGTTCCTTCATAATTAAATTGCCGCAACGCCCGCAGCCGATAACGCAACATCGTCGCTTGGAGCCCCGATTTCGCGATGAAGGTGGTGCTATCGGGCCAAGTCGGCTACTTCCGCTGTCCGCCGCTGCTTTTTATACGCGGTTGTAAGCATACATAAGGCTCTCGGTTTTTAAACTCCAAAACCATGTTAGTTCCGCCTATTACCGCGCCATAAGTCAAATGTGGTACGGTCTTTTACTTTGGGATTGCGTCCTTACAAGATTATTCTCGGTGCCTCGCGTGTTCTAAGAAGTACACAAACCGAAAAATGGTGTACAAGACATTTTGAAAGATAACTTTTTATCTTTCATTGACAGAAAAAACTGAAATAAAAACTCTTGGGAGACCAACTCCAGATTTACAATTTTCTCAACTAGATACAATTGCAAGCCGCAATTTTACGCGAAACATACCTACATGGTGTTTTAGAAAAGCTTGGCATAACTTCTGGAGCATATAGAACTTTAAAAAATAAAAACAAAGTTTTTATCAAGTTTTATCAAGTTTTTATACTAGGTACATTATTGAAATTTGACACTGCTGTGTTTTTCGAGATGGAAAATAACCTGAAAATTCAATTTCTCTATATCTCAAAGAGGGCGCTACTTGCGCTCTTTTTGCATCGTGTTTTACTCGTAACTTTTTTGAGGTTATCTTTTTGGTCTTGAATAAGGTCCATAATTTTAGTAGGTACATATTTTCATTTTGCAACCAAAATGTAGGTACTATTGTTTCATAACGATAAAATCAACCGTTTGCATTGAAATTGCCAAATCATGCTCCAAAACACCTTTTATATGGTTCTATGGTTTTCTTGAAATATAGGGTGTCAACATTTTACCAATATTCAATCCTTTCCATTTTGAAAACGAATAATTTTTGGTAGGTATATCGTCCATAGAAATTTTTTTCTCATTTTAAGTGGTACAGTTCATCTGGAACAATTGAAAGCGGTTGGTGAAAATTTTATGGTTTGAATGGTTAACAGGTATTTTGAGGCACTTTTGCCAATTTCAACGCAAACGATCGATTTTATCATTATGACACACTCTTGTTGCGAAATGAAAAGATGCACTAAAATGATGGACCTGCAAGACCAAGAACATGACATCAAAAAGTTACGAGTAGAAGCACGATCCAAAAGTAGCGCAAGTGGCGCCCTCTGTACGATACGTAGAAATGGACATTTTCAGCTTATTTTCCATCCCCAAAAACACAGCAGTGTGAAATTTCAATAATGAAGGTACCTAGTACAAAAGTATAAAGTTGAAGATACGGTCAATATTCAATTTTAAAAAGTAAACTTGGATGTAAGAAACTGAAGACGATAGACACATGGTCACTAAATTTTTATTTTTATTTTTTTAAGTTCTGTATGCTCTGGAAGTTTTGCAAAGGTTTTCTGAAACACCCTGTAAATAGGTACGATAATAACAAATGAATATGTGGTAAAATATGTGTTTTCCCTGTTTACTGTTTTATAAAGGAGTAGATAAGACGCATGGGCCATTAAACGTCGTGACGTCATATGACGTACCTGTCAAAAATGACATTTAATTCAATAAATGGCCAAAATAGGCCTTATTTGATATTTTCTCGAAAAAAGTTATTTAAAAAATTTCCTTGGAATTCTATTTTACCTCATTTTGGCAAAAATTCCGACAATGATAAATTTTGGATTTTTTTAAAAATCTAAAAACTAATCAATTTAATTTTGTTCGGTGTCTCATAAATTGACCTTAGTATTGCTTGTCTATCATCCGAATATGATATTGTTTAGTTATGGGTAGTAATCGCCTAGTTTTAAGAAAAATTCAACTAACAAGGTGCAATTTTGGACGATGTTACAGATCAACTATAACTACATTCAAAATTAAGAAAAAATGCCAAATGGACATTGGTCGAAATACCATTCGTTTTCTTGAAATAATAAGGTGTCCAAATTTTCCAGAATTTCAATCCGTTCCATTTTGAAAGCTAAACATTTTTTGTACATTGTTCATATCGATTTTACAGTTGATCTGTAACAGCTGGCACGTTTTGCCAATTTCAATGCAACCGGTTGATTTTATCGTTATGAAACAACACTTTTGTTGAATATTAGATCCACTGAAATGATGAACCTGCAAGACCAAAAAGATAACCTCAAAAAAGTTACGAGTAAAAGCACGATCCAAAAACAGGGCAAGTGGTGAGTGTGGTGGTGAGTATATAGTGTTTTCAATTCTGTATGTAGAAAACGACACATTTTGGAGCTTATGTATAGATATAAGCACTTTTTTGCTATTTATTGGCAAAAAATCCATTGCCAAGGGTTGAAATGAATAGGATTTTTTTAATTAGTTTGGAATTTCCTTTGGAATATGAAAAGTCATTTTTTATGTTAATTTATATATTTATATATATATAAATAACTTTAATACCCTGCATCACTTCCGGACACGTAAGAACTTTTTTTGGTCAAAATTAAATTTTTATTGTTTATTTCATAATTATGTTTTACAACTGGGACACTCTGTATATATATTCTCGATGTCTATTTTTGCAGCCTGCAAAAAACCAGCAATACATTATTTTCTTGAAAATAAAGGTTGCACTGTAATTATAACACAAAAACTTTAAAATAGTACCTATAACTATAAGCACGCACGCAAACTACAGACATTCCTGCAATAAGTAATTGTATTATTCCAAGCAAAGATATTAATGCATATCATAATCACGCCGTTCGTGTGCACAATACATTTCAAGATAATTTACGGCTAGGAAAATATTCAAGTCAAAAGCTCAATACTTGAAAGTAGCTTGGAAAAATCGGAAATTTCGCTATACCACGGTAAGTTTCTTTTTTCTTAATTTTTCGCTTTCTGCCAGTTTTTAAAGTCATGAATGGTCCAACAGCTCTTAGACTTTTGTAGTACAGTTGACGTCAGACGAAACCGAACGACGTAACGCCATTTTCTAAATACTTTTGTGGTAATAATACCCAAAATCCATTCAATAAACAAGGGATTCAAGCTCAGACCGAGGGAAGAAGGGTCCGACGAACGCGACGTTGCCAAATGTTAGAACAGAATCCAAATATTCCAAGGAAATGAATTTTTAGCGTTCGGTTTCGTCTGACGCCAACCGTACATACCTAGTTAGGTTTTTAGTATCAGATAATTATTCTTGGTTCGTACAAAATAATAACGCATCAAAATATTAGTGACATTTTTGCACCATGATCCATATTTTTCATTTAATTCGTGGTTGCTTTTCAATTTTTTAACTTGTAAAATAGCTCTAAAAAATACTTTAATTTAGTTAATGAAAATTGACGTTAGATTTTCTTATAATGAAATAGAACGTTTCCAAAATAATTATTTCTATATTATAAATAATCTAACAAGAAGTGTTAACATAACAAATTCTTTGCCGCGTTCTCGGAAGCTTCATAAATCGAGCAACCTCCGTGGTAATTTCAAATGTCGCACGGTCTGTCAGGTCGATTTAAGGGTACCTATAAGCAAGCAAATCACTTTAATTTATAGGCTTACATTGTAGAACTTAGTTCTCAGAAATCAAATTAATATAGTAAAAATGGCATTATGAATCTAGAATTCAGCGCATAGTAAGTAACTAGGCAATTTAAACGAAATACCACTCACAATAATTAACCCAGAACAATATTTTATCCGCAACCCGAAGCAACAATTTCGCGGTTAGTAATGACAAATATATAATATAGGTATCTTTGGTACTGTCCAACGATACTTTTTCAGAAGCAAGCAGAACTAACCGATATTACTGACTCGTGTTACTGATGTTATTAATTAGGAGTTAAGATTTTCAAAATATTTAACACTAAGATTATATTTGAAATTATACCTTCATATTGAGAATCTATTTATTTAATACGCCTCCGAGTGCCTTTTTTCAAAAAATCATATGGATATTAAGTATATTCCTCTGTATAAGTATAATCGCGGACAAATTTGCACTTTTTTGGAAGAACATATCTGCATATAAATAGCGTGTTTTCACGTCCGTTTTCGCGACGTGTTTATAATACACTGACGCCACCTGACATGTACGGTAGCCTTTACTGACATTATTGGTCCAGAGATGGCGTATTTTTATAAAAGTAGCCTGTCGCCAGTTGTAACGATTGTAATAAAACCTCTGTAAGAGGTATTATTGATGATGACTAGCTACCTTGTTTAGCAAAAATTAGGTGTCAAGCTTTGTCTCAACAATAGAAACCCAGTAAAATTTCATCAGCCTCCTCGCAGAGTTGTTCTTACATAGTCAATTTCTAATAGTTTATGAGACCTGCGCAACATATTTCTATCTTGTGTTTTCATTTTGTGTTTTATTTTTCGCTGCTCATACTACATTCGTAGCTCAAAGGTCCTGCAACCTCGGATGGACTAAATTTGTTCACTATCACTTGCCATTATTATTTTTCACTTTTAAATATAATTTAGAATTCAACCGCCTTCGGCTTCGGTAACGATTGATACCCCTGCGACAAAATATAATATGCTGGCGTCCTAATATTAGTATTCCGTGAAGTTCCGAAGAGACAGCAGGTTTAGTTATAGGGGCCCACCTGCGTGGCTGTTGTTTAATGCGCCATCCAGACGGCCTAATTACTGATTCAAGTCGTCATAATTGATAGCAGCGATCATTTGTCTATACTTTTTTGTCGATTAATTTATTTCGTATGCGCATTATTTTAATGGCCTTAACCAGAAAAATGGAATATTGACTTCCTTCTGGCCTCGCACCTCGATTTAATACCGCGCTGACAGGTGGTAATTTGACCTATGATACACCCCATTATAAATGTCTAAACAAAGTGCTTCTGTTAATTATTTAAATATGGCCGTGTACAGGACGTTAAATATTGTGGATAACACGCAAAATGCGAATCGAGCCTTAATATTTTTTGCGTATAAAAAGCAATGTTTTAAATTAGTACCTATACTAGGTACTTAAATAATTGTTTTCTAAACATAATCTAGGATAAATGCGATTTGAATGCCTCCAACATACCTACAGTCTATTTGCCCTCAAGATGAAGTAAACAAGCTGCTCTGCGTGGTGGCCACGTTGTCAGACGTCGCCCGTATTGTTTAAAGCCGTCTGGCTTTATCATTATAGTCTTTTATAGATTTACAATAAGCACTATTTAATTGAGTTCTTATATTAACGCCTCCAAGGCTACCAAAATTCATAGCATTATTGCGAGCATTATTCATATAAGTAGTATGTATGGTAGAAGGAGCATGATTTGCCACTTTTTTTAAATGTTTTATGTCAGAAAACAATAAAAAACGCGTTTTTACATTGCATCCACAAATCCAGTCAAAAATGTTGTACATAACTGGCTTTAAATACCTGTTAATTTCTTTCCTTCTGTCTTTTATGGTTTATTTTCGATCTAGAAGAAGTTCCTTTTATTTCTAAACGTTTTTATTTTTAAACGTTTTTATTTTTAAACGTTTTTAGTATTTCTTGCACAGCCACTACAGAGAATTTAATATTTATTTTTCAGAATAATTTTGATTAATGCAAATTTCTAATTATTGCTAATTAATTATGTCATCCGATAACTGCATATTTGCAGTAAATCGTTTTCAGTTATACCTATTCAGAGCGGTAGGAATAAAATTTTAAAAAACACCAAAAAATGTTTGGAGTAACCGGTATTTTGAATTTGACTCCTTATCTCAATAGTAGTAAACAACTTGCCCTAATAAAATTTATTAAATGTTTGAAACGGGGGTAGGTATACGCACTTTACTCTATTTTTGAACCTTCCTCGTCCACGATAAGAGATATTTAAACTTTGATAAACACATTTTTAGTTTGAAACGAAGCAGGGACATGAAGCAGTACAATTTTCTGAAACATTAAAAATAAAAGAAATTGACATTTGTGGCCAAATTTAGAGCACACTTACACTTAGATGTATTTCGAATGATTTTACTAGTTGTCCTTTTAACAATCGTTTCTTTTACTTTTCTACATCTTTCGATTCTGCTAGCATTTTTTTGTTTAACCCTACCACTGCCAATAGATGCTTCGGGATCCGATTAGTGCTATATATGTATATTGGAGTTACCTGTATATTATGTCAAGTTTTTATATATTCTCTTTGAATTAAGAAAAAACACTGAATACGTCTTTTTTTCTGGAAAACTATTCAGATATCTATTTTCTCGTCATTTCCTGGAATTTAACCAACTATTTTAGTACCTACCAGCTACCACTGAGTATTATGACTACCCTGATGAGAAACTCTAGAAGTTAGGTAATGCCCACTAAAAAAAATAGTAAAATAAAATGTTAATTTAGAGTCGAGTTATTTGAAAGCCAACACTCCAGATCAATATGTAACACGTACCTAGCCAATGTTAATTTAACGCTCATTACTCTGGCTAGGTCATGATTCAAGTATATTTTTGAAAGCGAATTAGGGCATATAAAAATATAAACAATTCAAACACAACAGTTAGATGTCGCATCATGCATTCCAGCTAAATTTATTTTTATATCACACAATGAACTCACAACCTGTACCTTTTAATCTGATAGTTTAAAATAACATGCGATTGAAATAACAGGTGTAAATTTAGAATAAAATTCAATCAGTATATCATGCGCCGTTTATCTTATATCATTTACAACGTAAAAGATTTTAATTGTTCAATTTGTTCTTTAGATGTTCTAACGGATCCTGCTCTCACAAAAATGCATGGGTGTTTTGTATCTTTAGAGAAGGTAGGTACTTATTCAAGAATATAAAATAGCAAATCCTACCTATGTTATTTTTTATTATACAGGCATCAGAATCAAAACAGTAAGCAGTACCGATATCACACATAGACAATACCCTATATTATAGAATATACATTGTACAGATCGAATACTCGAACTATATGGACATGAGAGAATACCTACTTCGGACGAGGGGTGGGTGTGTACTGTGTATGGCGATTTAAAAAAAAACTATGCGATTGAGCTCGTTATACTTTTTATTTACCTCAGTTTCTTGCTTCGTGCTACTCAGCAAGTAAATATGAATTCGTCGTCATCGCAGTAGGCAGCGCCCGCAACAAGCTGGCGGGGCGGCCGTCAGCCGATTCCTCTTCATTTTTCCCATGTCCTTCGATCTGTATATCCTTTACTCTCACCCAACGCTATTAGTTTCATAAAAAGGACAGTTGGCGGTTTTATACTAATTATTTCTGCATCTGGTCATATCAAGCAATGTTTTGAACAACAAAATCTGCCCCTAATTTTCAAATGCTCATGGTGAACGAATTAACCTTATTTGCCAATGCCTACTGTGAAATATATTTTTTCTTGAAATCGGCATTAAAATGTCCCAAAGTCGTCATTAAAAGCACAGAAATCGTACAATAATGTAGCCCATTATTGTACGATTTTTTCAATAAGTAGGCCTTGGCGAGATGTAAACATCAAACGTCAGACGCGGAGAAATCGCCCGTCAAAAGTGACCAAATATTCAAAACCCGGCCGATAAAGGCTCATTTAACTTTTCGTACACATTGCGAAATCGTTTTCTATAGAAGCGCAATCCTTCAGTATACATATTTTAGTAAATTTGAATATCAATAGATTTGTTGTGTAGGCTGCACAAGAAGCAGCAGTTTGGTTTTTCTGTCAGAAGGTGCCGTGTCTCATCATAATTATTGTCCTAGGTAGAGCGATCGTCAAAGTCAAGCAACGCCGCGCGTAGTCGGTTCATGGACTGGTGATCCCTTAATATTATTTTATTGCCTAATAAAACATTTTTTTTTCCGATTTCAAAAAAAATATATAATATATACCTATGCACTGAAGTTATTTTTATGACTCATTTGGTTTATTTGCCTCGGCCATAGGCCTCAGCAACTACACTAAACATGAGTCATAAAAAGTTGAACTTCAGTGCCTTGGTACATAAATAACTATTATTTAAAAATTAGCCCGGTTTAAAAAATATGTAACCGACCGGTTGGCAACTCATCTCTGGATACCTACTGCCCGAACTTACTTTTCTGAAATAACAAATAATTTTTCGTTACAATAGAAAATATTTGTAATTCTCAATACAATGGTATGATATTGTTCTACTTCCATGTGTTCATTTGACGTTTACAACGACGTTTACAACGAAATTTTGGCATTTTTTCCCACTTTTCTTTAGAACAGTGCAGTTTGTGTAGCTTTCACATTAAAATGTTATTAAGAAAACTTGTTCACAATGAAAATCTGGATAGGTGTGAAAAAATTCAAAAGCCTAGGTCTACTTTGATTTTTGTGCATTTTAATTTTTTAGCAGAAAAAAATCAAAGTAGGCCTAGACTTTCGAAATTTCGCAAACCAACTCAGTTCTTCATTCTGAACAAGTTAACTTAATAACATTTTGTCGTAAAACCTACAGAAAGGGCACTTTACTGATGTGGAAAATTAGTTTTTTCAAAATTCCCAAGGCATACGTGATTTTTCGAAACTAAAATTACGTCACAAATTAGTTTCAAACCAAGCAGGGCTTATCCCCAGAAGCTAAAATTTCAACTCGAAAATTTTTTGTCCTTTACACCTTATGTGAACTCTATCCGTGGACACACTGTATGTGGTTGCCATGGATATGTCTAACAAAATATCACTAGAATATAAAAAAATTAACAAAAAAATTAAATCCGATTTCAAAAATTTGCCAGTATGCACATTTAAACTAAAATTTTAGAAATATTTCTCTCTTTCTAAATTGAGTTATATCTTTGGATTTGGTGACAAGGCAAGGAATTTAAATCTATTTCATATCATAACTTACTCGGTTCAATATGAAATTTCATCCTCTATTTGTCCTCCCTTAGGGGTGTAATTTTTCTTAAAATTTAAGTGTGGCCATTTTGTAGGTATACCCTTTCGAATAAAAAAAGAATTGTCCAAATCGGTTTATTTTTTTTTACCTTCCGAAATAATGCTATTCTCTGTACAAATATGCATCGCAAAACAGTAAAAAATCTGTTGTATAATGTATACCATAATATTATTTACAAAATTTTAATTTGTCTAAAATTGCGTAGGCAGGTAAAATTTTTACAGGTGATGAGTTACGAGAAAAGATTTCTGTCCTTGTGCCGGTGGACCCGAAAGAGTGTGTCCTAGGCCTTTCAAAATAAATATAGGTAGATCCGACGAGATTATTAGAAACGCAATACTTTTTAAAAGGGCAGTTTATCATTGCTAAGCCCCGAGAAAACCATAGATCTCTTTCGTCTTCCTTTATCGCGCCCAAATCTTATAGGTCCAACGACAATGCGACAAAACCTTTCACGATATTGTTAGGTAATTAGTTTATGCCTTCTTGGTTTTATTCTTCTTATTGTCAACCTTTGTACATTCATCGGCTTGCGACAAATGGAAAAATAAAAATACCGACAATGCGACCAAGGATGTCCTCTCGTGGGCCAAGTATCATATTTCCATTCAAATGTTCACAAAGGAGAAGGCATATGGAATGTCGTAGCCGCATTTCAGTAAGTAATCATAAATGATAACTGGATAAACTACCTTGAGCAGAAAATATTGGAAGTTTAATTTTATTATACCTATTACAATGTTGCGCAAAAATATGTGCATGGAATTCAATGAATACATAATAACATAAAATTCAGGTGCTCGCACAATATGAACGCCAAACTAGGTACATTTTATATTTAGGACTTTTGTTCGTAAAAAATTGATTGAAATTAAACCCAAAAGTATAATTTGGATAAATTAGAACATTAGATTATATATTGAAGATAAACAAATTCAAAAAAGTTTATAAGCAAAACATGCTTAACAAATGCTGTATTTCTAAATCTATTAAAAAAAATAATGGCCATTATAATTAATAATGTATATCATGTACTTGCTTCTGGGGTTCTTCTAGTTTGTACTTGCTTCTGGGGTTCTTCTAGTTTGGAGTATTGTGAGGGTGAGAATTATTATTATTATTATTATAAATTCATGTAATACGTACCTAATTATATGCAATAAAAATGCGGATAACTTATACTTGGTGCCATGGTAGTTGGCTGTATCATTCATACAATAACAAGAATTATGCCACTTTTTCTATAAATTGTATAGAAGAAATATTGAAATGTTTAGTCTTATCTCTTCCTTGCAGTTTGAATTGAAACCGAGACAATTATTTTTCGTATTGTCAGAACTGACATTGGAATCGACTCCAGTGGTAATTACACGACGACAGACTAAACAGAGTTCTCTATTTTTTCTTTTGGGAATATTTGTCGGCGGTGGGAATCTTAAATATAGGTACCGAACAAAAGAGCTAAAATAAGACGCGCATTACATCGTCTCAAATGTGAGGAAATAATTCTCATATAACAACTGTTTAAGATTATTTGGGCATCAAATGGTGTACTTTAAAGCATGTGGCTACAGTTTTCATATACAACATGGTAATTAAATTTCACATTCTTGGGGAAAAGAAGAAGCTTTCATACAGAGAAAATAATTTCGACAGTTTTATGATAAACCGAGTTATAAACACTGCCACTGTTCTTGGCTGTATTTTAATCAATTTAAGTTCTATAAGAAAAGCGAATTAAGTGGAAATAAACAGGAAATCGTCGTTAGAGTTTATGTTACTTCATTAGGTATCTAATATAGTTTGTATAAAATTATTCATATTTATGTTAAATTGTAAGTTGTAATTGCAATTGTTAATTATTCCCAATTTCAAGCATATTTAACAATGTTTACTGGTGATCAAGGGAAGTACCAAAAGTATTTGATTTTTAATATTGTTGAAGTTGGATAAAACATCACCTATATGCCATTTTAGGCTTACCTTGGGATAAAAAGACATACTTACTTAGGCTTAAATGACATGCCAGCAACACAAAATAATAGTTATTTATGTACCAAGGCACTGAAGTTCAACTTTTTATGACTCATGTGGAATTTAGTTGCCGAGGCCTCTGGCCTCATACGGGATCACCCGTCCATGAACCAACTACGCGCGGCGTTGCTTGACTTTGATGATCGCTCTACTTAGGTCACGTATGACAAGACAAGGCGCCTTCGAACAGAAAAACCAAACTGCTGCTTGTTGTGGAGCCTCCATAACAAATATATTGATATTCAAACATACTAAAATATTTATACTGAAAGATTGCGGTGCTATAGGTAACAATTTCGCAAAGTGTACGAAAAGTTAAATGAGCCGTCTGATGTTTGACGTTTACATCTCACCAAGGCCTACTTATTGAAAAAATCGTACAATAATGGGCTACTTCAGTGCCGATTTCTGAGCTTTTAATGGCGATTTTGGGACACTTCACTGCCGATTTCAAGAAAAATTTATTTATCAAGAAATGGGGAAATGGGAAATAGAGACATAGTTTCTTTTATAATAAAAGGTGGTATTAGTTACACAAAACCATGTGGATTTTAATTGTAAGTTTATAATCTATTATAATGGTTCCTAATTAAATATTTCATTAATATTTGTTACATGTCATGATATACCTAGCTTGCTAATATCAAGAAACTTAAGCAACCAGTGGCGGATAAGTAGGTAGTTAGTATCTACAATTTATTTTAGTATAAAACTGAGTATAATAATAACATTGATAGTTTTCTTAAATCTAAATTTTCACTGCAAACAAAAACGGATTTCTGTTAAGGTTTCAAAATACTAGCTTCATAAGTTAGGTAAGTAAGACTCCAAGTAGAAAATGTGTTTCTTAGTTTACCTCTAAACAAAGTAACCTTTTCTAACAAATTTATCCATTTCAGGCTTTACTTTTTAAGATACACAGAGTTGAAATTTATCAGTTGAGGATTCAGGCCTACTGGTTGTTAGATAGTAGGTAACTGGTGCCACATTTTTATTTTTCAGGACCAGGAATCTTTTTTGTTTAAGTCTAAGTTGTCTTTTTTATAAAATATATCGAAAAATATTTACGTTTTATGTTATATTTCAGGATTTAGTTTATTAAAAGAGTGACCGTCAGTTGTCATACCATCTGAGAAACCTATTAAAACTTTTTAGGGCATTTGTCATTGCCATATACCTAGCAGATCAATACCGCACCATTATCAAGTTTTTATCTTCCACAAAACCTTTCCTATCAGGCGGAGCATATTGGAATATATTTTTTAGTTTTTGACATATCGCATGCAGAAAGGATAACTCTGGATATTTCAGAGATTGGTATCGGTCAGCGTATTTCCTCTTTATTGGCCTGCTCCCTTGGCCTTCATGTATCCCCATAGTTTTTAGACCATTAAACACGAAAGATATGTAGATCTATTTTTTCATGAAAATGAATTGTAATATTAAGTGCACTTGGGTATATAAGCCAAGGCTATAACTATTTTTTGTTCCGGTTTTATGACATTCAATACTTTCGAGAATACGAAGCTATATGGCCGATGTTTGGAAGAAAATAACCTAGATCTAGATCTGGCCGTAAAACTTATGAGTATCGGGAAAAGTCGATAGAAAAAGGGCTAGCCTATATAAAATTGGCTCTTGGAGATTGTTAATAAAATGTCTTTCCTTATTGGAATAGAGATACATAAATATCTGATGCACCGTTGAGCACATATTCTCCCAATTTTATTAATGTAGTTCATCCCGAGATATTTCGTCTAGAAACGATAATAATTTTAATAGAAATCTCCCCTTTCCAGACTTGTATAGATGGCTCGCGCCCCATTAGACTTCCCAGTGGATGTTTGTGTTAAGGATCCCAGTTTTGTAAACTTACCCGGGTGTCGGAACATATGGCACTTTATTAAATCTCTGTTTTAGTTCGGTTAGGCACGAGTCAAAATTTATAATGAAATGGAATATTTCTAAATAAATGTGACACCGCAGTTTACATAAGGGGTGAGAGCAGGAAAGCTGTTTCCTGATGCTATAAATTTCCAGGTTTTGGTAAATATGGAATCATCATCTGTCTTGTGGAAGGGGGAAATAACTTATTTTTAGACGGCAGTGATACACACAATCACCTTTTGAACGAGACGTTTCCTAATGCAGGGAATTACGACCAACTTCGGTTTCACGCATAAATAGAAACGGTACAGGGTGCAGGCAATAAAACATTTTAATATATTTAGGGAAATGTGCTTTTATTTCGAGAAAGGAATTTATTTACCTACACAAATTACATATCTACAGGGTGGGCCAATGGAAACTTTCCACCCTGATTTTATTGGTTTAAAATAAAAATCTGAGAAAACGCTCGGACACGCCGATTTTTGAATTGAGGGGGAACTATTTTTCAGTTTTTTTCATCCCCGTAGCTTTAACCCCCAAGCTGGGGGATGAACAACCCCCCAAATTTAAATAGGGGATAGGGGTCGTGGGTCGTGCCATACCTCTTTTTAAAGGTCTCATCGAGTTCTTTATGACCCTACAATTTCGCCTCATTTATTCTATCCGTAACGAAATGACAGCTTGTCAAAATGAGAATAAATAAAAATACTTACTAATTAAAGTTGTATTATTTAGGTGTAAACGTGAACAAACTGTTTTTTCACAAAATGTTCACCCCGGTTTGTTTAGGAGTTTCATTAGAAATAGACGGCAGCAGGAATTATCGTTGCCATAGTGTCTATTTATCATAACAACTAGCAACAAAAAATCCGTGAACTTTATCTAATAAACTGTTCAAAAACTCTCCAAAAGTCAAAAAAACTGATGTTTTGTTGTTAGTTTTTAAGTCAATCGGCGGATACACTATGGCAACGATAATTCCTGCCGCTGAGATTATTTCTAACGAAACTCCTAAATCCTAAACAAACTGGGGTGAATATTTTATGAACAACAGTTTGTTAGAGAAAGTCCACATGTATACCTACACCTAAATAATACCACTTTAATTAGTGAGTATTTTTATTTATTTTTATTTTGGCAGGCTGTCATTTCGTTAGACATAAAAATAATTAGGCGAAATTGTAGGGTCCTAAAGAACTCTATGAGACCTTTAAATAGAGGTATGGCACGACCCCTATGCCCTATTTAAATTTGGGGGTTGTTCTTCCCCCAGCTAGGTGGTTAAAGATACGGGGATGAAAAAAATTGAAAAATAGTTCCCCCCAAATGAAAAATCGACGTGTGCGAGCGTTTTCCCAGATTTTTATTTTAAAGCAAAAAAATCGGGGTGCTGGAAAGTTTCCATTGGCCCACCCTGTATATGTTATGGCTCTAAAATGCCATTTAACGTGGCGAGAGTATAGTATATAGACATTTCCAAAACACTTTTTTTTATTTTTGTAGTTTTCTATTCGTTCACTTGAATACTGAATGGTTCCAGCGTAGCATTAGGTGTATTATAGGTACAATAATTATTATTAAGTACAGTACATGTTGGGTTTTACATGTAGGTACCAAAGTAGTTTCGGAATGAATAAACGAAACGTTTGATGGAAGTATTCCGTATGTTATTGGCTTTGTAATTTTCCAGTTTTCGATCTCATCTCTTTGATAAACGCTGAGACGAGAAGAGCTTGGGACAACTAAGTAGAGGACATGGAAGTCATTGTCGGAGAATTGTCAATCACTGGCGATGGGTAGGTAAATAATAATGCCATACCCACTCACATTATGTACAAGCGCGGGGTTTCTCAATGTCGGGCAACACATAAGAATCCAGTTCTGCGTACTGACGACCGCTGGGCGTACTTGTGCTTTACATTAACTGGACGGCTTTTGTTGGCCGGCGAATCGGCGATCTGATACTTTTACTAATTAACTAATACCAGTTTCGCCTTAAGTACAGCGCTAGAAAAACCCTCGTTGTGAGCTGCAGATTTTATTAGCCTGCCTCTGTGTAATGCCTTATTTGTAGCAGAATAAAGGTTTATAATTTTAAATGAATCTAATTAATTCAGACAAGTTTACTTGCATCTAAATAGTAAGTTAATGCCATTTTAATGTTAATGTTATTTTCGGATCTGTATGTAAAAATCAATGGATTCCGAGTGACATATTTATCGAATTCATATATGGATTTTTACGATTTCGACACAAAGGACATCAAAGCAAATGATGCATGGCATAATCGTATAATCTCATTGGAAAAGTAAAGATCGCAAATATTCAATGCAACTACAATAATATACCTACTTAAAGATAAGTACATTTCTCGGCTCTCTTTGAATTCTATTTTACTACTTCAATTAAGTTAGAATCATTTAGTGGAGGTTGGATTTTCAGAATCCAGTAATATCAGGATGTCCCGTCAATAAAGGTAGGTATAGAGCAACTTCATATTTTGTGCCAAAATATTACGATTAATCTTAGTAACTACCTACTTGTCAAATCTCAATGGTTACTGAGATACTGGGCACAGGGCTTTGAAGTTCAGTTTTTGTGTTTTTGGTGATTGAGAATAATCTGACGTTAAAATGTCCGTACCAAAAAATTTTTGCTTTTGAAATGAAATGGATTAAAACTCGGCAACATTTGGACACTATTTCACTTTTTTTTCTTCATTGAGAATGTACAGTTGATCAGTAATATTTGAAAGCGGTAAGTAAAAATTTTATGTTAAATTGTATGTAAATATGAAAATTGTATGTAAATGAAAATTGCATGTAAATATGAAAATTGTATAAAATTTTCTTGCGATTTGAATTGTATATTCAGGAAAACAAAAATGAAAGTCGGGTTTTGAAGATATAGACCACTTTTTTAGATGGAACACCCCGTATATTTCTCGATTTTTGAAATCTACGCATGTTTTTGGTGTCAACGACATATTATATTGTAATGAAAAATGCCTCTAAAGTTGTTATATCAGCTTTCAATTATAAGATATGTTTGTACTGTTTTCTAACTTACCTACTCAAAGATTTAGCAGATAAATTTTAAGTTTCGGTATTCTACTTACAATTTTACAATTTTTATGATTAGTTTAAAGGCATTTTTCGTTACACTGCCCCCCTCTAAAATTTGATCGTCCCGATCAAGTTATACGTTGGCCAGGAATATTCTAGAGTATTCTCCAGTCTTCCATTTATTTGTAGTCATTCAATTTATTTTATACAAATTAAGTTATTCCAAATTAACAATTCAATCTTGTTCTAGTAGGCGTTGATAGTGACAAGTTGATTTGACAATTCGCTGTTAAAATTTATTAGCGATAGCCATTGTCAGGTTAAAATGCTTACTTTACAGCAAAAAATTTACGTAGTACAGTGTTAATTATTTATTTAATGAATGAATGAATAAATAAAAGTAGGCCGATTGTTTCGAAAATTGGTATTAGAGACTGCCTTTTACTTCTGAACAACTTTTCCTATTAAATTATTTTCACATCTTCACAAATAAGTGCACTTTACTCTTGTACCACTTAAAGTTTTTTCAATTTTTTGAACACCCCGTACAAGAAATATTAAATTTCTCTATCCCAATCTTACTTTAAGAACCAGCAAAACTTTTTATCAAGAATAACTTTTTTCGATAAAATGAAAAATGGGAAAGTTTTTCCTATTCAACAACTTTTCTGTGGACATACTGTATATTTAAGTTTATTTGTGAACTCTAAATAATGAAGGTGGTAACCAAGGCAACGAGTTTGGACTGTGATTGATGAGATTCAGTAGAATATGTTATATGTTTGCTATAGCACAGACTAACGAGTAATATTTATTCTGTGGCTATAGTTAGTTTGCACCATTGGCATATTTTAGTATATATTGCACAAAATCGTCCATAGAATTATTGAATCTTGGAGAAAATCAAAATTGCCATGGAAAATTCAAAACAGTTATTACGAGAATATTATAAATGGAGACTTGGCAGTTTACATTAATTGTTGTATCCCCAAAATTACATACAATAATATATTGAAAATTCAACAAAGCCAATACTGCTGTGGAAATCTTAATAAAAGGAATATTTAGGAATGGAACGTGATACTTTGTTATGACCTAAATTAATATATACTCGGTCCTTCAAAGTGCCCCACAGAAAGAAGTAGATTGGGGTGAAGTCTGGACTAGAATTTCTGATCTATCGAATCAAGTTAATGAGCCAAATGTGTTTCTTCTATTAAAATCTCCACATGTTGTAAAAATGGCTTCATCAGTCCACAATATAGAATCTATAATAGTAATAACCGTAGAAGTAGTAATAGAATAGTAATGTCTAGTAGTAGTTAGTAATAGTAGTATAGTGATAATTTACCTGCCCTGTAGGTAGATATATGAATTATTGTTATCTTACCAGAATGAGGAAAAGTAATTTTTTCCCGTAAGATGGGAAATAAAAAAAATCCTTTTGTCCACTCTAGATTTATAAATGAGTGTTCGCATGGAAATGTTAACTTCAGTAAGAAATGAAGAGCCGAGTAAACTTCTGCATTATATATTTTTTTAGTTTTACCTAAGGGAAGATATCCCGCAGACACTGTGTACTATTTCGGTTGAGTGATTATTCCATGGCTAGTAAAATCCCGAATTTTTTCTTTGGATAATTTTTTAATAAGGGTTTTTTTCGTTTTTTTTTTCGAACACACTGTATGAGCTAGACTGGCTATACTATGTTTAATACTACCTTAATCAAAGCTTAATCCGTTTGCAAAAAAGATCACCAGCCTATGTTCCCCGTGGTTTATCCAAAGTATACTTCCGAAAATCCATTTTTTTAAATATGGCCACACTTTGTGAAATTAGAGTATTGATATTTTGTACAAAAGGTTTTGAGCTATGGCCAATTCGATGGCACCATCCATTTTGTTCTTAAAATAATGCAATAAGTTATTCTGAAAATTGGTCGTTTAAAAAATCGTAGCTAATATGACAAACTCTGAATTCTTTGGTCTGCTGGCATTACAGTTACACAGTTCCAATAGAAACATCTTTTAACAATCAGTAGTTCGTAAAAAGCTCTGAGTCTCAGTAAATTTATCCAAATATCTTAAATCAGCCATTCAATGACCTTCCAATAATCAAATAATCAAAAGCTACTAAAGGAGCCGTTTGTTCATCATTGTCCTTAATATTATTATTATTATTATACACCTACTGAAGGCACTCATTATTTATGCACGTCCGCTTCTAAATTATAGGTCAGAGTCATGAGTCTTTTAAATCGTTTTCAGAGTAAAATAATATATTTCCTTTACCTACAGCGTCATTTCAGAATCTGACACTTCTAGTTTATTGCCAACCCTTCTGAAAATCCGTGAAATCTAAGGGCAGTTTTTCAGGTCGACAATAAAATAAGTCAATTGTGAATATACATTTATGGAGCCATAAACAGTTGCAGTCACAAACACAATGAAAAGATACATCACCTTGTGCCTCATACTGGTGAACCACTTTGGGCTCCGTTCACCTGCAAACTCTTTTTACTTGAGCATTTCACGGAATTGGGCCGTTTCTGCATTATAGTGTAAAATGTTCACTATACTTAAAGGATAGTTAAAGGTATACGAGGAAATTCGGCATTTCATAAACATAATGGAAAAGGTTCAAAATCAGAAAGGTGAACCTTTAAACATGGGGCAATGCATAATTAATAAAAATGCTCGTGGCATTCTTGATTCATACGTAGTTCATCGTTTTGAAACACCACTTATCCAAATTTAAATTATGAAATTTGCTAGGTGAGCTCAAGGAAAGAATCTCTACCTTTTTTTCCAACAAGCCTAAATTCAAACTTGAAAAATTATCCCAAAAAACACAACTAAATAACTAAATAGAGACACATTATTTGTGTTCGTTATCGTATATAGGCTGACTATCAGTTTTGGCCGATTGTATTAAAACTGAAATTCAGCGATAAATCATGGTAACAAACGGAAAATTTAACACATGTAGGGCGCGGTCCCACAATAGCATTAATTTATATTTCATATGAAATGAAATATCATTTGTAATTTACAAAATAATGGAAAATATCGATCAGGACAAGTGTGCGCCAGCAACCATTGTGGCCTATGAATATTTAATTTGAGTTGTGTATGTGTCTATTTTAACTGAACTTCGGTCTGGATATTGCTTCTCCATTAAACCATTAGGTAATTAGCCAGAGGAATTTAAAAGTTGTTGGGATACAATTCTACGAACACCATATTTTCGTATGGCTCGACCGGTTACTCCAATCAGTTTAATATTCACAAAACGAAATAATTTCGCAACACTAGAGAGATTTCGCTGATTCATTTCGCTAATTATTCTGAAAATAAATACAAATATATAAGTGAATAAGAGCGTTATGCGGATATGCTTTGTAATATTTATAACGTATTTTTTATCAGAACAAAGCAAGCGCAATATGCGCATGTTCATCCATATAAGTATAGTCAACTGAATTTTAATTATTGCATCTCATTTTATTCCATATTATTTTTCCAAAGGTATATTAGATATACTATTCAGGGGCGTAGCCAGACTTTGACGACGGGATCACAAATTTAAAAATGTAAAAAAGCTAAAAAACATTTTGAAATTTTATTATATTATTTTCTTGGTTAAAACAAATATTTTTTTATTGCATTGGTCGTCTATTATTCTGAACTCATTTGTCTACAATATTTTAAATCACAAATTAACATCAAACAGAGCCCATAGTCTACTTTTCGTATCGAAAATTTTGTTTAAATTGTTAAGTTATGAAAATGTCACATTCATGATTGGCCAAATGGTTTGTGGTTATGAGTTCATAATATGTGCAATTGTTAATCAGTTTGCGAATGTATAATTAGTCGTGGAAAATTCCTTCAATGCATCTTCCACATCTCAGTAACTAGGTATGTCAACTCATTTTTTTTATGTTTTCATCTGCTTAGAAGAATTTTTGACAAGCTATAGGGATGGTGGATGGAAAACATTTTAAATTTTTAATTCCCCGCTTTCAAAAGTAGCTTTTAGATCAGAAGATTGTACGCTTGCTTCCCTAATTATTATAGCACCTTATAGAAATTGTGACACAAAATAGAAACTAAAATTATTATTATTACTAAAACTATAGGTAAGCAAGCAATAAAGGCATTTTTTAATTACTTCCAAATCACCACGTGAGTGAAAGTGGCTAATAGTTTCAGCAAAAAAATTTCAACAAATTTTTATTCGCTAAATCACTTTCAAATTTTATAAAACGCGAGGAAAGCCAAAGTTTCAGCAAAGATAATTTTGGTATTTGTGTGTCTGTGTGTGTTGCCAACGGTTAAGATATCGCCTTCAAACTTTGTATACGTAATGTTGCCTAGAACGGTTCGGATTGCTTTTGGGCAGCTTTTACCTTTTACTTTCTAGTTTTTAGCAAAAAAAATTAGTACTTACATAATTATTGTTACTAGAGAATATTTTTGACATTATTAAATAAGGTGGTGCAAAGGGATGAATTTGAAAATAGCGAGTGATATCTATGACGTTTTCTATATTTTTCAAGGAATTCAATTTCGGCATTAACAAAGAAAACAATGTAAACGAGAATGGATACGAGGCCGTTTGTAGTATTTCAAGGATTTGCGTTTACCTAATAATAATGAAACAATAAAATTTCATAGGCAATTTTATAGAACAAAGATCTCCCTGCATAAACAAGGGGTTGAAGTTCTGCGCTTTCTACCCCGAGAAAACTTTGGAGAGCAAATAACCGATTGGGAGGGAATAAAAATATGGCTAGCGCAGGATTTTTCCTTGGGCTTCTGCCAGATCTACGAGTTATCGATTTGAAAATGAAGGAAGGATGAAGCTAAGGACCGGATTTTTGCGGGGCTGCAATGTAAAATAGAAACTCCTCCTGGGAAGCAGAATGTTGATGTGTATGTGTGAGAATATATAGCGCTCATATCAGTTTTATGATGGATTTTATGAGGCAAGCTCAAAATTCGCCGAGTGTGTGTCTTTAGTATTTTGATTTTTATAATGCAGGGCACTGCCCTAGGGCTTTCAAAAACGACCCCGATTAGCAGTCTGTTTGTGTGCGAGATAATTGGAATTTTGCCAGTTTTTCTTGAAGTTTAAAAATATTATAGAGACAGGTTGGACAAATTGTATTTTCCTTTTGGTTTAAAGTGACAAATATATCCAAATAAACAATCTTCGATGGGGCATTTCAGAATAATGGACTCTTGTCAAGCTAATTTCATTTAGTTTATTTTGTAGTGCCACAACTGTTTTGGAAAGGCGCTTTCTTTAATGAAGAGAGTATACCTAGTTGTTAGAGCCAGCCTCGGAGCCAGCGTTCATAAAAGTTGTAATGCACTTTTTTCTTATATTTATAGCATCGTTTGTCTAGCTACTATCAGGAAGTCCACTAATTTAAATTGTTACTATAAAATTTTAAATTTAAATAATTTGAAAACGACAAAAGACAGCGCCATTATGTTTTATATTGTTTTAATCGCAATGGGGAGTTCATTTCAATAGTGCATAATTTATATTGGGTGTTCCATTTAAAACAAAACAAGTTTTTTTGAATTTGTTTTTTGAATCCCCAAAAATAAATGTTGTGCCTCTATAAACAGGTGGTGGCCAAAATATAACCATCTACCGTGTACCTACAGGGTGTTCAAAAAGTTAATCAACATGAAAGTGGAGGAAGAGGAAACCAAGTTCATTTTTAATTAACGATATAAGAAACAGTCACCAAGAAGAGTTGTTTATACGGAGTGTCTCACTTATACTCCAAGAAAATTGTCTATTGTCATAACTGGTGGCTAACTTAGGAGTGCACCCCGAGTTAACCCTGAAAAAATCAGCTTGTTTTAAAGAAAATTTTTTCACCCTTATAAAGCACTTTAGCTAGTGGTGATCTTTTACCTATATCTCGTGAAGTATTGAAGTTAAAAAAAAAACTTCATAAGGGAAAGTTGTAGAGAATGTAATAATGTACACACAAGAAAAAAATGTACACATAAGAAAAAAAATTGCAAAAAAAAAAGTTTGCAAAACCACCCCTATTGCGGGGGTTCGTAACACGACTTCGATGGTGATTTTTTTGTTTTATACTCAGGACGCTACCCACAACCAACCCTGAAAATATCTACCTGTTAAGAATTTTTTTTTCTCCATGTATAATTTTCTTGGACTATTAAGAGTGAAACAACCAGTGGCGGTTCCTGGCATTGCGCAGGGTGGGCAGTGCCCACCCAACCGGACAACGGAAAAGGAAAAAAAAAGAATTTTTATCGTGTTCAACAATGGTATTAAATTTACCAATGAACTTCATAGACTCACGAGTGAAACGTATAGGTACCAAAATTCAAAATTTGAATTTGGTAATATAATTATTATGGGAGGGCACGATTGAATTTCCCAAACTACGCGGTGCCCGGTTCTCCAGCCGTCCCAGCCGATGCCGATGCCGATGGGCAAGCCCGTAGCGGCCCGAGCGGTCGAATCTAGCCACGCCATACGTCTGCGACGAGAGCTAACGCGCCCGAGCTGCGCGAAGATATAAACGTAGGTTACGCATATGTTCGGCATTTAACTATCAGGGTGGGCGAGCCCAGCCGGCCCAGCGGCGAGCGGCCGGAAACAGCGACCGAACGAGGCCGTCTGCGTCTGTTATTTAATTTACATAGGTTAAATTAAGTCGCAAAAATTCAGAAAAAATGAATCCATGTTTATGTGAGTGTGTAACTATTAGTAACTAACAGTCAGTTATTAACTTCATTTTTGTTTTGGTAAGGTATATAAAGTATAATACGTATATTTACGTTCAGTTAATTAATCGCGCCTAATCGGTCAAATTTTAAAGAAATTAGAATGAAGGTAAAGGGAAACCCGATTTAGATTTACATTCGGATTGCAAAAAAGTGATACTTATAACTTATACTTTATCTTTATCCTTATCACTTATCATTTTATCAATCAAATCAGAAAGTAAATGTAGTAACGTAGGTTCCTTTGTTTTTTCTTCAAATCTCAAATCTTATTACTTAGAAGTACCTACATTACAAAACAAACAGAATTTTCCAATTTTCGGATCAGCGCCCTGCTCAGTCTCCGGCCGGGACCGGCGACGCGGACGGCGCGGCGAAGGCCAGGCGGGGCTAGCACGGGCTCGTCCATTGATGAACGCTAGGGGGAGGAAGGTCTGACTTCAAAAATAAACTATATACAAATAAATCGGTTTTATTTTGCTTCTATAATATAATTAGCGGGTCGGGGGGGACGAAGACGAGGTAATTTGTTTACATTGGCATTTCTTAAATTCAGTTTTTCCTATTTTGTATTGAATAATAAATCGTTTTTTGGTAGACTTGTATATCGTATATATGCTTTGAGACACTTATATTTACAAAATAACTTATAAGTCGTATAAAAACCTGGCAAAACTTGAATGTGCCAACAATAACATCTTTTCAATAGGTATCATGAAACAAAACAAGCCTTTGGTAATGTATCTATACCTATATACTATATATCGTTGAATATATCCCTATTTCCGGGATGGATGTCACCTGTTATTTAGGCTTTAGGTACCTACCTCTTC
This sequence comes from Pseudeuparius sepicola, assembly GCA_963920635.1. Classification (NCBI taxonomy): domain Eukaryota; kingdom Metazoa; phylum Arthropoda; class Insecta; order Coleoptera; family Anthribidae; genus Pseudeuparius; species Pseudeuparius sepicola. Next base: position 42,290,363 of record OY987299.1, on the reverse strand, counting down.
TTCACCTTGCCCACCCGCTGCCAAAACCCACGGGCCGCCACTGCTTATAACTTCTTTAATTTTTAACCGACCAGAACGAAATTTTTACCAAAGGTAGATGACATTGTTGCCTACTTATTTCCAAAAAATTAGTTGTCTACACAAAGGTCAAAGCCACCTGCCATTGGCTGCGATGCCACAATCGAAGCTAAAAATCCGAAAGTCATAACAGGCTTTTTTTCAAAAAAAAAATGTACTAAAAGAAATTGTTCACAATCGATCCAGAACCAAAAATCCAAAATTTTGTCAAAATCAAAAAATATTAAATAAAAAAAATTAAGTTAAAATTTAAAAAAATTCAAATTTGTTTTGTAGCTTTTAATTTTATGTTAAAATTATTACTTTATTTTTTTTATTTAATATTTTTTAATTTTGACAAAATTTTAGATTTAGGATCCTGGTTCGATTCAGAACAATTTCTGTCATATGATTTTCGGATTTTTAGCCTCGCGTGCAGGTGGCTTTGACTTTGGAGTAGGCAACTCATTTTTTGGAAATAAGGAGGCAACAATGCCATCTGACTTTGGTAAAAATTTCGTTCTGGTCGGTTAAAAATTAAAGAAGTTATAAGGTTGTTTCACTCTTAAGTGAGACACTAATTGGAACAAATTTTCATGGGACTGATGGGACCACCGGGAAAAGATAGTAGTAGTGGCCCTTTTTAACATACTGAAAGTCCCCTTATGTCCCTTTAGTCGTAACTATCTATGTAAATCGGTAGGCCATGTTGAAAATCTTTTTTTTTTTTCACAAACTGCGATTTAATTAATTTAATTTATTTTATTTTCTTACGTATTTTCTGTGCGGCCCAAAATAAGCGAGAAAATCGCTTAATAAGATATAAACAAAATAATTTTCCTAGCCTCGAGAGAGCCGAAGACCCTGTGTAATTTTCTGAAACTATGTGAGTAATCAGTTGCATAAAGCTTCTTAGTGCCATCAATTTTCAATATGAAAGTTTTCCTCTATCTCTTAAAATAAACATGCTACGCCTATTAATTGTTTTGCACAATTTAAGGTTTTTTATATGGCGCGACAAGTTGGCCATGGGTGCCGATTTCTTTTGCAACACCAATTAGCCGTCCAAAATTGCCACATTTTTGTTTCGTAAATTTTTTTGTAGGGCGCAGAATAAGCGAGAACGCGGTGGTAGTTCTAAAAAATCATCCTGTATATAATAGGTTAATTATGTATAATATGTTTTTTATGTTTTTCGGGCTAGTGACGATGTACATTTTCATACTTTCGATGGGCTTGTGTGGAAAAATCGGTCAAAACCTCGAATTTTCCTTACAAGATTACGCCCTTATTTCAACCCTTTAGCCACCTGCAACACTTAAGCCTTTGGTTTTCCGAAGCCAGGTTCTATTTATTATTCATTTAGCGAACACGGCTTGGTGAAAATATGGGCAACAGACACCTTTTATTCCCGTTAAGGAAAAATCGAATTTTCCATGTTATCCCGATAGGGGCCACTCGTGAATTAATTTCCCTTCATTCTACTCAACATCGACGTACTTTTCAACCCTCTTCGAGGCTTCTATTCGAAAATGGGGCACCTAAATCTGTCACTCTCTGACGGTCTATTACTTCGATTTTATTTATCCATAAGCAATCCGTTAACATTATTTTAATGGGAAAAAATACAAGATAAGAATGTGAGACTTCAAAAAAATATTTGAAACAGTACCTAGTGTCTTTTGAAGTGTTGAATAGGTGGTCAAAACCCGTGTATAGACGCGGGGATGGAAGGCGTCTTATATAGTCCAAAGCACGAAAGAAAACGTTTCTAAAGAATGTGGGCAGCGTTGCGAGATTTCCTATACGAGTAGTCGTTATTTATTGGCGAATACAAGTTTTATCATATTCAAGCCGAATTTCTGAACTCTGTTATACCGAAAAAATAAAGCTCGCATCACGGGACCACTTACCCATTTTTGTTTATCATTTATTTTTAACGCGGTGTGATAAAACACCTAGGGTATTATATTTTTTTCAACATCGTCGCATCTACCATCGCCTTTGAAATACGGCAACACAGCACTTCTGCGAAGGAGTCGGCTGACAAGACCAGTTAGCCAACGCGTTTTGTGCCTGTTTCTATAGTACATAAAGTTCACTGCGTATTTGGGCTACCATACAGACCTCATTTTTTAGGCCGCTGGCAAGTTTTTTCCGCCGGCTCAGAGAGCTCAGTGGCGTTTCGTATGTTCGGGAGTTAACGTGTGCAAAATGAGTATACAGGGAAGAACGTTGCATTCTCAAGCACGAGAAATAATTGCCAATTTTATAAGGGTTTGCCTTCCTCCATAATCTAAGGCATCACCGTTAAGAATAATATTAACAATAAATTAAATAACAATTATATGAAAATTAAGTCAGCGAGTTAACCAAAATTGAGCTACGCCCCTGAACTGTGACTAATTCTATAATATTTGCGAGGTCTTCCCCCTTACGTCGCGCGCATTCTGCCGTAAGGAGGACTATACAAAAATCCGACAAAAAACGCCTTAAGCTTTTCGGTCGTTTCGACGAAAAAAACAACCGCGAGACTGCCCGAAAAAAACTAATTCCTGAGCAGGAAGCGCCCCTCGCGACTGCGGCGCGGCAGATGTGTGAAATGCTCGGGGAAGCGCGCCGGAGCGCGCGCGCCTGTATTCAAACGAATTATTAGTTAGCGCCGACTTGGTGTGTGCGTGGGCGACAAAAGAAGGCGCAGCTGCCGGCCACATGCGCCCAGCGTTTACCTAGATGGCCAGCGGTCACAAATGGGCACGTGCCACGGTGCCACCCCCGCCGCACCGCGGGCACAAAAGTGATTTTAGTTACGGATAATAATTCGGGGAGCGGACGCACCGGGCCGGCCGAACGGCGAATTTTAAGTACCGGGATTAATTTATTTCGCGAGGGAGAATGGCATATACGTATATCTCAATTCATGAGGCTATAATGCAGTTGGTTCTAATACCATTGAGTTATTCCTTTACTCGATGGTTCTACGAAGATACAACATCACGTGGCGGTCGAATGGTGGAATTCGTACGTTCACCACATTCATCGGGATCTCAATATCACATTCCGGAATCAAGGAACTCTCTGCAAAAATCTGCACAAAGACGAAAACTCCTCATAGTCGAATTCTCGATTATTGTAACGTTTTTGGCATTCAAATAATCTGCTAAGTATGACATAGTTTGGTGATCCTCGTTTGTGTTGAGGGGATCGCTAGAGTATTCGAATTGTTTGGAATTTTTGAAGAACGTTATAGATCGCGTTAACTGGCTGAGATAAAGGATACAAAAAATCTGTTAATAATACACACATTTAACTGGCATTAGGTACCATGAAAAACAATCTATAGACGTGAACCGCACGGAGAAAATCAAGAGATCTGGGGAAGAGTGAGTATCAATCTACAGCGTCCAGATGGTTCCAAATATTTCGTTAACAAAGTGTTCTGTATATGCGTATACCCAAAAACATCGAAAAACTGTATCTAACATTTACAGGACCCTGAACCCTGTGGTGTGGAGCAAGAGGGAGAAGACTGCTTGCGACAATTGTTGCGCATGCCATACCTAAATATGGCCAATAAGTCGACGATAATAGTTCTCATACTCACATCATCTGCTCAGAGAAACAAGCCTGAAATGCGTAAAATTTTTAACTCCATGACCAAAAATACGGTTTCAATAAATCGGCACAATGAGATATGTAAGGTAAGGTGTTCCACAAGTAAACAGATATAACATTAATCATGCAAATACATGGGTATTTTAGGTATATAATACATCCTTAAATGTTTATTTTTATGAATTCAAAGACAATGTAGGGTCTCATATATAAAATATCGCGAAAACGGTAAGTAGGTAGGCAATAACCACACCTAATGTTACATATTTCTGAAAAGGTAGTGTTAAGAGCTATTTGAGGATATATTTTAATCTATGTAAACATAAAAGTATAACAATTTCTAAAAGTTCTTTTATTATTATTTTATTCCGGTAAAAGTGATATTCTAATTAGGTATTATTTTCTGTTCTTAGTATCGAAAATGCAAAAGCATTTTTTTATTTTTTGGAAAAAATAGTTTTTTTTAATTAATTTTTCGACGACATCCTTTATGATAGTTCTGAAGCTAGAATCGTATTCAGGGCGCGTCTTTCCTTTTGTAGCCTCTTAAACATTCTTTCTTTGGATGGTAACCATTCAAACTACTTAAAAATTAAACAATTTTTTTTTCACCGAAATCGAAAATATTCACAAAAAAGTCCCGGCACTTTTAAGAAATGCGAAAAAATGAAAAACGCCGAATATGACCCAAACGAATTGAGAATTATCAGAATGCGGTTTCTGGCAATCAAATTTTCTCGAAAAGCGAGCCCTGGACACTTTAGCTACTTTTTGTTTAATTTAGGACACCCTTAATAATCTAGACGTTGCTTCTAAAATTCGAACCCGATTCGATAATATTCCAAAAATTTCCTAGTAGAAAGAAAAAAGTTCATTAAGGAAAGGAAATAAGTCCAGTGCCCCTGGCATGCAAGTCTATTAAGGAATGAGAGTAAAAAGAGTTATAGGTCGAACTCGCTAGGTCGAACTGGTTACCTTTTATATTAATCACACTGTGGAAAGTTAAGGCAAAGATAACTTCCAAATCTTAAAGATGTTACTTATCATTTTACTGAAAAACAGTTACAAAATAAAAGAAGGAATTGGAATATAAGACGCAGGTCAACAATAATTGTTTCCATAAATGCAGTCGCAGTCAGTCGAGTAGAAATGAACCTATTCACTAACGCTTGTAGTATAGAAGTATACGTGCTATAGGAATTGACCCGAACGACCAGCTATCACAATATACCATCAGAATATGGTCTATCCACCCCCGCACATTAAGGGTAGGGGTGGTTTTAGTTACGGATAATAATTTGGGGAGTGGACACCGGGCGTCATTAAAAATGGTTGCTCTAGACCCTTAATGAAGAATTTTAAGCAGTGGTATTATGTATTGTGTTATAACTGGCATGCTACACGCTGAACAATGAGTGCTGAGCTCACACTGAAATCGCCCATATTGTTATGTATTCTATCCTTGGTTATTTCTCTGAGGTCCAAGTTAGAGAAACGTAGATAGTTCAATTATACATTTAAAGATGGCACACAAAACGCTTAGTGAATTATCCAAATAGCAGATTTTCTGGGTGCAACTGATCAGTTTTCCTGTTTTAGTTTTCCACGAAATCTAAGCATTCTATAGGACAAATTTAGTGATAAACGTTTTTACGTGAAGTTGAATGGGAATTATCTGTTTTTTATAACTTTTCACACCCTTTATCTTTCTAAGCATTTTTGAACCTATGTTTAAAATTTTCTACCGCATCAGTTTTATTCATGATATTTACAACATTACAGCTGAGACCCCTGTATAAGTATCTAACAATACACAAGTATGGACAAACGTGAAAAAACAATGACGACGTAATCAGTGTAGGTAAAGAAGTTTAAACAAAATCATGCAAAAGGTTGAATTGCATATTATGGTCTCACTACAGGAAGTACGCAAAGGGGCGCGCGGATGCCAATTTCGATTTATTTCCTAGTTTGGGGGAACACTTATACAAAGTTGGAGGTTCCGCATCTGTATCTAAAAAAAGCTTGACATTTTATAATTAAGCCACGTCAAAAAAACTATCTATTAAGTAAGTAAATTAAAAGCAACCAATAACATAAACATTGTCCGTTGCCAATAATATTTAACTAATGGCGTAGGTCCCTGTATTTAGCAGGTAGCGTCTATATATAGGGCTAACTATCACTTAGTACAAAAAAAATTACCACGTGCGCAGGGTGGCTTAATAAAACATAGAAAAAAATTTTTTGATTTTTTTACGATCTTTAAAAAAAGGTAAAAACCCCTATTTTCCCTGTAAATCTCCGCCTATAATTACGTCATCCAATATGGCTTGGCTTGTCAGCTTGAAGTTATTTTCGCGGTGTTGTCGTTGTTTTAGGATGAAATTACCTTTTTACTCAAACAAATCAAAAAATATACATAAATAACAATCGATTTGAATATGTACAGCCGCAGCGCTTTTAGATTTACCCGAGGTTCTCCCGGATTCGCCTTACCTTAATTTAACCCTAGGTAAAGGCGTAAACCCCGTTTTGACAGTTCGTTCTTTTAGCGCGCAGTGCAGAACCCGAAACAATAGTTTATTTTCAATTAAAAGCTCACCCAATGTCCGAGTCAATGTCCTTCCATAATATTGTGCAACGGCTGCTTAGGGGTAGTCGACTTACTGTATGCACTCCCCCACCATGCATCAACAACTTTGGTGCAGATGATTCCCTGGCTTGGATGTTCACTAATAGTGCCGCTCCCTCGTCGTACATAGCACTCCGAGGCTCTTGGCGTCGAGTACCGCTGGCCTGGTCGGTCCGCCGTGGCAACACCTCTTGATTTCTTGTATCCGGGGCACAGGGCGTCTCCAAATTCTCCACAATTTTCCTTCTCCTGCTTCGAGCGATGCTCGAGGCTTCTCACTACACTCCAGCTTCCCTTTTTCTCCGCCTTTTTAGTCCCAAAAACCACGGGACTCGCGAAAGCGAGCTGCTGCACGTGTGCCGTTACTCCATTACTGTCCTCCCCTCTTGGCTCTCCCGCGCAAGTCACGACGCGCAAACTGAAGTGCAGGTATTACCATATTTGGCCACTTGCACGCCTAACTCCTCGAACTTCCCCTATCGCCTAAATTAAATCAAAGGTTTCTCAGTGCGTTCACCTGAATTTCAACATCAGCACTACCCATACATCTTATTGGAATACTGTCGCTTAGAAATAACAATACAACTAATAACTAATTAAATGGGAAAGTTAGGCCCTGGCACACCAGACTTGAATCCAATGGATTTTTGTAAATATATGTGGATATATGAAGGCGATTGTGTACGTTCAGGAAATCGACAACGAGCAGCAGTTACGTGTACGAATTGAAGGTGCAGCTGATCAAATCCAATCGTAGACTTCGGACTTCTTTAATTAACTGAGTGAATTTGTGCATCGAGGTTAACGGCGGCCTCTTGGAACAGCTACTGTAGTGCTTTGCATATGTGTGCTAGTGCAGGTGTTTTTTTTATTACCCTTCGGGGTTTTCCTGGCTGAGGGGATCCACCTCGTCGTGGTCGCCAGACTGAGTACCTCGCTTCAAACAAAAGGAATGGCTGACGGCTGAGGGGAACCAAGAGGTTCCCAACTGATTTAGAAAATGTGAATGTTGTGTAGTACTGTGTGAGTTTTAATGTAAAAAAGCAAGAAAACAGAAAATGGTGCAATATTCAATCCTGGAAATGTCAGTAAGGTAGGTGTTTCATAGGCATTCCACATGTTCCTTAGAAAGTAATCGTTTCCAACAGGAAATCGAAATTTCGTGGTGAATCTTCGGATAAATTGATAGACGTGGCAACGCCGCGCTATTTCGCTACCTGTCACTGCCATTGATTTAGTCTAAATTTTAAGACACGTCACGGCGGGCGTCCATAGGCGGCGTTTTTTTTTAGGGGTTTTAAACATAAACAATTTGAAAAAAAATTTGGGTTTAAGACAAATGTTTTTTGAAAATTCATTTTGGAAAGTCTAATTTTTCTTTATCTACCATAACATTTTGTGATAGTTAACCCTGCAGTGTTAACGAAGATAGGAGCGCAGTTCGTCACTTATGACGAGAATGACGGTGTGGCAATTACGGATATAGTTGATTGGTTCCAACACATTTTAGGTGAGGCAGCACGGCACATACAATACAATTCAAAGTTAAAAATAAAGGTCCTTCATCCAAACAAATTTTCATGTTTTATTATAAATTATTACAAGACACCTATTTTTTTAGATTTACTACAATTCGTTGACTTTGTTAGAATATTTTCCATTAAAACAAATATATATTCTTTGGAAAATAATACATTTACTTTTTGGTCAATACAGTGTGTCCCATTTTGATAGTGGACACGTCAGAAATATATGAAGGGCAAGGTAAACAAATGGTCTCTGTTTTTTTATTGGTAGTACCAAGGGATAGTATCTCATAGGCGGTGGTATTTGGATGGGGTAATTATTTCATGGCCTTCTATGATTTTTTAAAATAGCAAATTTTGAAGAAACCCGATTAGGCATTTTTTTATGATAAAATGTTATTAAAAAAACTTGTTCAGAATGAAAAACTGAGTAGATATGCAAAATTTCAAAAGGCTAGGCCTACTTTGATTTTTAGATTTATCTTCCACTTTTTTTCTTAGAAAAGTGTCATTTTTGGAGATTTCACGTCAAAATTTTATTTTTTCACGATGATAATAATATTTTGACGTGAAAGCTCCAGAAAGGACACATTTCTAAGAAAAAATTGGGAGACAAAGGCAAAAAAGCTAAAATTCAAAGTAGGCCTAGAGTTTTTCATTCCGAAAAAGTTTTCTTAATAACATTTTGTCGTAAAAAAATCCCTAATAGGGTTTCTTGAAAATTAGCTATTGTAATAAATCACAGCAGGCCATGAAATAATTACCCCATCCAAATACCACCGCCTATGAGATATTCTCCCTTGGTACTACCAATAAAAAAATAGAGACCATTTGTTTTCCTTGTCCTTCATATAGTTCTGAGGTGTCCAGTATCAAATTGGGACACACTGTATACATATACATACATGGTCATCTATTATACAGACAGAACAGTTTTTTGATTCAAATGCAGAATCTCCCGAGATTGTTCCTATGCATTTAAATTCTATTTATTTCAGCCATTTCATTAGAAAAATCTATGAAATATTTATCACACAAGTCACTTTAAGGCACCACACTCCTTTGGCGTCAATGAACTTGTGTCAACTTGAGTATTTCACTCATATAAATACATCATTTCATATTTTGCAGACTCCATAGGTTATTAGGGGCTAAGGTACACACCTACCTAATTCTTATTTGGACGGTTGCGGGGCACACAGACAATATTATCATGTAAAGTTGTATAGGCTTAGATTCAAATTTCGTGGCGTGGCATGGCTTGTTGTTGTAATAAAAATGAAAAGTGTTCGCCGAAAATAACTCTGTGGGTAAGTACGCGGCGAGTAGCAATAAAAACGAATCGCTTGGTTTTAGTTTCCATTAATTTGAACATTCGATACACCCAACTACTTAACTCCCTGCAAACAGAGCGCAAAACGAAAAAGTGAGTAGGCAACACGCACCGAAACTGCGCCAACCACCTTACTAACTGACTTATGCAAATCCGGTTTAACGATAATCGGCGCGCCATTTCTTCCGAACCGCGAAATTTAAATACTATTACCGTTCGCGGGGCGCACGCTTATGGGAGGTTAATTAACAGCCATAAATATGTCGTAAACATATTTTAGATTGATGTACGGCGCGCAATCCGTCATAAAAACGGGCGAGTTGCGCACCGGCTGGCCGGCCGGCACTAAAGGCCGCAATCTATATGCTAATGACAGCATGTCATTGACTGCTGCTTAAGAGGTTAAGCTGGCAACGCCGGGGCTGATTAGGCTGCCCCCGGCCGCCACGGGAAGCGGTGCGCGACGAATCGGTCCACGCCGGCGTTGGGGGCAGCGGCGAAGAATGGGTCAGGTCGGCCTGTCCGCGGACCCATCCTGGCCGAGGGCCCGAGCCACTGCCGACGGATGACCTTGCCCGGGCCACTGTCGAGGAATCCCTGGGTCGCAGAAGAAAGCCCAACAAAACTCGATACTTACATTACATTTTGTTCTGTATTTTGTCCTATAATATTATTATAATGCGCAAACTTACGTAGAATTCGTTTAATATAGTACGTATTTTCACTACAGTTTATGTAGGATTACCTCATATTAACAGTTATGTAGCGTAAATAAGAATTATGAAAAAAGTCAAATCTTCAATTATTACAATTGGTCTCATGTCTCACGCTTTCAGCACATTTTTCAGTGTACCGCCGTACGTTGTAATTTTACAACTTCGAAAAAATTACACTGTATCGACCTTATCGAGGGGTATCCATGGCTGGTATAAAAATTGTGAAATTTCAACCATGTGTCCCAAAAAAATTTTTCTTTGGTGTGCAAGTTACTCCGTATTTGGGGCTACTTGCACACCTATTGAAAGTTGGTCACAGAATGTTTACTAAAGCCTATTTAGTGCATGTTACCCCGTAGTCACATGGAGAAAGCCCTATTTAATAACCATGGCCTTCGAAACCGATTAAAATCAATATTTTTTATCAAAAAATATACAGGGTTAACTATCACTTAGTACAAAAAATTTTACCACGTGCGCAGGGTGGCTTAAGAAAACATAGAAATATATTTTTAGATTTTTTTACGATCTTTAAAAAAAAGGGTAAAAACCCCTATTTTCCCTGTAAATCTCCGCCTCTAATTAAGTCATCCGATATGGCTTCGGAACGTACTGTCAGCTTGAAGTTATTTCCGCGGTGTTGCCGTTGTTTTCGGAAGGATGAAAATACCTTTTTACTCAAACAAATCTCTGTATGCACTTACCCACCATGCATCAACAAGTTTGGTGCAGTTGATTCCCTCGCTTGGATGTTCACTAATCGTGCCGCTCCCTCGTACACAACACTCCGAGGCTTTTGGCTTGGCGCCGAGTACCGGTGGCCTGGGCCCGGTCGGTCCGCCGTGGCAACACCTCTTGATTTTCTGTATCCGGGGCACAGGGCGTCTCCAAATTCTCCACAATTTTCCTTCTCCTGCCTCGGGCAATGCTCGAGGCTTCTCACTATACAACAGCTTCCCTTTTCTCCGCCTTTTTAGTCCCAAAAACCACGAGACCCGCGAAAGCGGGCTGCTGCCCGTGTGCCGTTTACTCCATTACTACTGTCCTCCCCTCTTGGCTCTCCCGCGCAAGTCAGGACGCGATGTTGACCAACCCACAAACTGAAGTATTCCCCTATCCCCTAAACTAAATCAAATAGGTTTCCCAGTACGTTCACCAAATTTCAACATCGGCACTACCCATACAACTTATTGGAATACTGTCGCTATGAAATTTTTAATTTAATTTAATTAACCGAGAGAATTTGTGCATCGAGGTGAACGGCGGCCTTTTTGAACAGTTACTGTAGTGCTTTGCATGTGCAATGTGTGCTAGTGCAGTTGTGTTTTTTGGTTATTCGGAGTTTTTCTGGCGAAGGGGATCCTCCTCCGTGGTCAAACAAAAGGAATGGCGGAGGGAAACAAGAGGTCCCCAACAGATTTAGAAAATGTGATGAATGTTGTGTTGTGTAGTTGTGTGACTTTTAATGTAAAAAAGCAAGAAAACAGAAAATCCTGGAAATGTCAGTATGGTAGGTGTTTCATAGGCATTCTACATGTTCCTTAGAAAGTAATCGTTTTTAAAAGGAAATCGTAATTTCGTGGTGAATCCCCGGATAAATCGATAGACGTGGCAACGCCGCGCTATTTCACTACCTGTAACTCCCTTTGACATAGGCGAAATTTTAAGACACGTCTCGCGGGCCTCTATAGGCTGCGTTTTTTGAGGGGTTTTAAACAATTTGAAAAAAAATTTTTTTAAGGTTAACACAAATTTTTGAAAATTTATTTTGGCAAGTCTTATTTTTCTTTATCTGTCGTAAAATTTGTTGTACAGTGCATATATTTCATCAATAAACAATAAACTTAAAAACAAATTCTGTATAAATGCTTGCAAATGCCAATAACGAGTTGTAAAAAAATAAATAAACTTTTTCCTACTAAAACTTTGCTAAAATAAGGCACATTCTCTGAAAAATCACAATTTTCACAAAAAACCCTGGCTAATTGTCAAGTTGGAAGTCCTTGTCGGCATCACTGTCATCGTTGATTTTAATAATATATCAGTCAACGGAAGACCGAATCATCACATCGTTCGCACACAAAAAATGTTTCTTTGCTGTCTTTATTACAGGGTCCGCAGATCCATGCGCGACATTTCGTGCACTGGATCCAGTCAATTGCGCCTCTGTAGTCTTTCCAATTAATCTTGCAGATACCACATTGGGGCGAGTTGCACTTTCTTTCTCTCTTGCTCTTCCTGGTAGGGAGTTACTCTGTGCGTGGAAAAACACCAGATGAAAAGGGTTTCGGTTCGTCACCTGTTGTTGGAGATACCTCAGCAACGTCTGGAGAATTTTCAAAAACTTCAGGACCTGTAACAGTGAAAGACGCATCAGTTCCAGGTTCGACTTTTTACCCCTTTTATGTTTTTTTCTGAGCCTCAGTTCCACGGTGCTGTTTCAGTAAATCAATCGAGCTGCTGTCTAGGATGTCATAGAATTTTTTGCCATCGTTAACAAATGTTATTAAATAGCGTTTTATAACTACTCTAATTATAAAATAACTTTTATTCAATACGACAAGCTACAAAAATATATTAAACACTTACCACGTTATTCAGAAACGGTAACCGAAGCTCTTTAAGTTTGTGCACGTACGGTTGAAGTAAACAATGCCGTTCCTAATCTAAAAATTTAGATGAGCTAGACACTGCACTACATGTGGCGACTTATACCATTAGTGATTATTTGAGACATTGCCAGCTAGATGGAGACTCTTACTTTAGAAGTTAGTGAGGGGTCTCATATTGAGAACTGTCTCATATTATAGTCCAAGAGCCTGCCGCATGATTTCAACTCTCATCTGATTATAGAATAAAATGTTATGTAAAATGTAGAGAGTATATAATTTCTTTACTTGAAGCGAGTAGGTTGCCTCAGAAACTATGAATCATTGTTATTTAAAGAAGTTGTGGTTACTTTTTAATTTTTTAACAGGTACAACCCGTTCCAAGAACATATTTACTTTTTCGCAAAAGTCTTTTGATAAATTCGAAAAGTGCCATTCTAAAAATCGAAGGAGGTGGTAAATTTCTTAATTGGGTCTTGTACTTTCCTCCAGTAACGAAAGAAACCTCGAAAATGCGATATTTTACCAAATTTCCCGACTCCCGATTTTCAAGTTTCGAGAAACGGGACGGCTGTAGAATTAGCGAAATTGGCTGGAAATCCTGAGGAACCGCTCTTAGAAATTGTGTGTTTTTTCCCATTTTTTGATTTTTCGGGGGCACCGGAAGCATCTGCACCTCGCACCTGCAGACTTGAAGGAAGCTCTAAAAATTCTGACCCAAGAGCCCCGAGCCGAAATAACTTAGCTGTAACTCGGCGAAAAAGGGAAATTTCTGCGACAGTTTTCGGATTTCGGCTTTTGGGTGACAGGAAATGTCGACCAATCACGTAAAAAAGATGCGTCCCACCTGCGTTGGTCGTTTTTTTCGCCGAAAATCCTTAATAACTCGAAAACGGGAAATAATTTACCTGAAAAAGTTTCGTTAAATATGTTGACCCGTTCTCCGGCCATCTCGCCGTACCGTCAGATCTCCCGAAAAACGCGTTTGAAAAAAATTTTTCCTAGTCATAAAACGGTAGGTATATGGCACTGGCTGTATAGCGGGACTTCGCACACAACTTGCGTCCCCGAGGTCCAGACTTGCCCGTCTTTCGCGCCGTACTTCCCAACGGAGGATTTTCTGGGCCCGTAAAATACGCCTATCGGATTTCTAAAGGACCAAGGGACCCTTTTTTATTGTTGCTCCATTTTGTTCTATAATCATATGAGATTAAATTTGCCTAAAAATTAACCACAACTTCTTAATATAACAATGATCGGGCCCATATTAACAGTGACGGATTACCCTATAGGCAGAGTAGGCTATAGCCTAGGGGCCCAAGGCTTTAGGGGGCCCGTTCTTATTTCGATGTTTTGATCGGAATTCGGAATTGGAAAAGGTTTTACATTTTGCATTTTGCATTTTGCAATTGCAAATTTCAGACAAAGAAAACATCACTCCTTATTTTTTCATCTAGGCTGTTAGGTAGGTACTCTATTTAGTCCACTCACATCAGTAAAAACAAAGCATTTAAAAAAAATAAAACGATGAGTGGTGTTCCTCAGACGAGCTCGCTTCCAAGTGGAGCAAAAAAATTGCAAAATTAAAGGCTTCAAGGCAAGCCGAACTTTTGCAAAATGTTCCAAAAATAAATGTTTTTTTTTTCAAAAAAAGGAATTAATACTAATACCTACTACTGATATTGATTCTGAATGTCAAAATGCGTGTGAATTATCGAAAAGTTGAAGGTAGGTTGAACTGTTTCTGCTGAAATTTGAAAAATTAAGCTTAGGGGCTTGCTTCCTGTTTTTGGTTTTTGTTCTCTAGGTATATTTTTTTTTGTTTTTTTTTTTCATTTTTTCAGATTTTTTTTTGGTTTAGGTCTCGCTTTAGGTAGATACATAATTCCCGATAATATTTTTCCCTTTGTTTTAGAAGTATTTGTTGAGAATAAAAATCTGAATCCTTAATAATATAGAAACAAAAAAAATTATGGCAAGCTTTGCAAGTATAAAAGCCAGGGAAAAAAGGTTTTAATTAATAATATGTACAGTGTGGCCCGTTTGGAATGGAGACACCTTGGTAAAATTGTTATTTTTGCTCCGATTTCAAAAAAACATTTTTTTGTTAGATAGGTCTCTGAAAATACCATTCGACATACCTTCCAATTGTTTTGAAAACCAAACACCTTGCTAACTGCGACATTTTTTATACCCCCAAAATTCGAGAAATCATATTAGGTATTTTTCTATAAAAAAATTTACTAAAAAAGTTGTTTAGAATGAACCAAAAATCCCAAATCCAAAGTTTTATCAAAATCAAAAAATAAAAAATTTCAGAAAAAAACAAATTGAAGGTCCAAAAATCACATTTTAATGAATTTCTACGGATAGCAAAGTGTGCCATGGAAATTTGAAGTTACTTTGCCGTAGAAATTCATTAAAATATGATTTTTGGACCTTCAATTTATTTTTTTCTGAAATTTTTAATTTTTTGATTTTGATAAAACTTTGGATTTGGGATTTTTGGTTCATTCTAACCAACTTTTTTTAGTAAACTTTTTTGATAAAAAAATACCTAATATGATTTCTCGAATTTTGGGGGTATAAAAAATGTCGCAGCTAGCAAGGTGTTTGGTTTTCAAAACAATTGGAAGGTGTGTCGAATGGTATTTTCAGAGACCTATCTAACAAAAAAATGTTTTTTTGAAATCGGAGCAAAAATAACAATTTTACCATTACAAATGGGCCACACTGTATGTATCTACTCTGGTCTTAGTACATAAAATGTTAAATTAATATTTTTTCAATATGTCCTTTTCTAAAATAAATAAAATTGTTGATAAAAAAAACTATCGGAACTTAAAATTTTACCTAAGTTTTACATAATTTTTTTATTGCGACAGGTCAAGGAGTCCTTAAATAAATTTAGCCTAGGGCCCAACATAGCTCTAATCCGCCCCTGCATATTAATTGAGGCAACCTACTCGCTTCAAGTAAAGAAATATACTACATTTTACAGAACATCTTATTCTATAATCTTATGAGAGTTGAAATCATGCGGCCGGCTCTCATATACTATTAAGGTACTTTCCTCTAGCATCATCCCCTTACTGCGTGTTTAGAGTAACGAGATAAAGATATCGATATGAATATTACCTGCCTAGTATTGATTTATTTGACATATCGGATGTGGCTATTGATTTAAATGGATTATATCTACAGTGCAGTCCATCTTTTCAATCTTAATTTTGAATACCCTCATATAATATTTATTTTTGAAGTATTCGAAGCCTTATTCTTTTTTCGTGCTGATGGAACGTGAGAAAATGCTCTCAAAATTCAAACAAAAACAGCCAGTAAAAATTTGACTCGTGATTTTCTTGTAGGACTACTCAAACTTGCTTTTGAGCCGAAAAGATAGTTTTCAGGAATTTGGGAAATATATAGTATGACGTCATTAAATATATTTTCCCAGGACCATACTACTTGTGTCTCTTTATGTTTGGAAAGAGCACGTTTTTCTGATAAACTTTCGTAAATTTATATTTTTTTGATATCTTATTGTTTCATTAAAAAGTTATATGCGTATTATTCATTTGTAAAAATATGAAAAATATGCCATGGTATTTTTTTATTAAAATCGAGTTAGCCATAACTTATGAAGGCATATTTTTGATAGAAACAATTGACAGATGCGCGGACAGATGTATAGTGGAAAAAGTGAAAAAGTATTAAAATTGTATAATTATAAATATATATTTTTTTATATAAATCAATTTTCTTGACCGTAGAGTGTATTTTGTTATTAAAATTCGTGAGTATCGGTCATAATATTTATTCTTTAAAATTTTATTTTACGACGTTTCGACAACTCAGTTGTCATCATCAGGTATTTTTTTAATAATAAAAACAAATCTTTTCCACATACAGACACATTAAAAATAGATTTTTAAAAGCTAAAATGAAAAATTGAATTTTAGTAGGTACATATCAATGCTAAAAATTATTATACAAGTTGAAAAAAGTAATAATACAATAAGGATATAAAAAGATTCTCTATATAACGGAACTTACCAAGAAAAGGCAGCTAAGTTTTTGTTTTAAAAATCATCCTAAAACCTAAAAAAACAGACTGGCCTGCTTCAAATTTTAAATATTTCCAACTATTCTTTGGTCTCTCGTCCTGCCTCTTGAAATGAATATAATTAAACAAAAATGTTCTAGAAACAAATAAGTAATCTACACAAAAAAATAATTTATGTTTTACTACCCCGATGATTTTTAAAACAAAAACTTAGCTGCCTTTTCTTGGTAAGTTCCGTTATATAGAGAATCTTTTTATATCCTTATTGTATTATTACTTTTTTCAACTTGTATAATAATTTTTAGCATTGATATGTACCTACTAAAATTCAATTTTTCATTTTAGCTTTTAAAAATCTATTTTTAATGTGTCTGTATGTGGAAAAGATTTGTTTTTATTATTAAAAAAATACCTGATGATGACAACTGAGTTGTCGAAACGTCGTAAAATAAAATTTTAAAGAATAAATATTATGACCGATACTCACGAATTTTAATAACAAAATATAAATATATAACTATATGAACGCCTTTTTTAAGAAAAACTGTTATTGGCGTTATTTTTTCTATTAAATTGTCAATATTCCGTGACGGAATTTTATAAACAAGGTTTTTCAGAAATTTTCATAAATAGAAACCTAATAGAGTCAGGTCTGGCGACTTTTCTAGCCATTCTAGCCATGAGGCATTTATCCCAATCCATTTGTTTCCAAACTTATTATTTAGAAATCCTTTTACAATGTTGGCTTTGTGTGGTGGAGCTCCGTCGTGTTGAAATAAATGCAATGGCACATTTTCCATGAGAACTGGGGACTGTTATTGCAAAAATTAGAGATTATATTTGTGTAATACAAAGTATATATTATTATCCTGCATCAAATTAGCCTTGGCTTGATCGGGTATCCATGGAAAACAATTGACAGTTGATAATTTATTATTATTACCTGTCATAATTGAAATACATTCTCTTGACATTTAATAATTGTATCCAGTCATTGAACATATCATAAAACTTCAATAATAGTAACACACAATGAAAAAGTTGATGTTATTAGTCTATGGAGCAGCTGAAAAAATGCTAGAAGAGCCGTTAGAATTTGTAGGGAGAATTAGGTATCCTGAACGTCACGTTCCTGATCACAAAATGTTTATTCGATTAGAAAAAAACTTAAGGGAGAACCAATATGCATTTTCTACCCGCAAAGGCAAATAAATTAGAAGAATAGTTCGCAACAATGATGCAACAGTCCAAGTGCTACAATATATTTTGAAGATAACCCGAGAAACTCAATTAGAGAATTAAATCTGAAGAAGTCGTCCATACAACGAATTATGAAAGAAAACAAATATGATTTTAAATTACATTACCTAGAACATTCGGCAGAGGCAAATAAAGAAAAAAGGCTTCATTCTGTTGCTGAAATCATGGTGGTGACCGAGATTTTTGACAAGCTTATTTTGAGACGAAAGTCGTTTTGTTAGTAATGGCTTACCTAACCGTAAAAACGAACATTATGGGTCCACTGAAAATCCTCGTATTCTCAATCCAATTCGGAATCAGGGACACTTCGGCATTAATGTATGGTGTGGCATAATAATTGGTCATCATTTAGTTATGGGCCATATTTTCACGCAGGAGTTTTAACTGGAATAACATACCTCCATACAGCTGCCAGTTCTTATGGAAAGTGTCTCATTGCAGTTAAGAAGAACCATATGGTTTCAACACGACGAAGCTCTATAGCACAAAAGGCCAACATTGTAAAAGAATTTATAAGTGATGAGTTTGGAAACAATACAATACATACTTTATTGTCATTGATCCGTGGATGACATAGACAGTGTCAATATTTTAAAATGTAGATTGTCAAAACAAATTTAACAGCATTAGATTTCCATTCCCATTTATGGGGATTTCTTAAAAACATTGTTTACAAACTCCATCTCGGAATATTAATCATTTAATAGAAAAAATAGAAGATGCCTGTCGGAAAATAACACCAGATGTATTAAGAAAGGTCACTAAGACAGAAGGTAGGCGCCGTCTAGACTTATGTTTATCAAAAGATGGTACTCACAATGAAAATTATTTATTAGCATTTATTTTTATATTGTTGGTTTTTGTTTTTCGCTAAAATTGTTAGGTTTTTAAATATAATTTATAATAAGTGTTTAGTGTTTATAATAACAGTTTTTTCTTAAAAAAACGTTCATATAGTTATATTGTTACAACTTATAACTAATAATAAAAGTTTAATACTTTTTCCCTAAAACATCTATCCGAGCATCTGTAATTGTTTTTGTCAAAAATATATGGAGTCTTTTTTCATATTTTACAAATAATACGCATATAAGTTTTTAATGAAACAAGATAAAAAAATATATTTACGAAAGTTTATTAGAAAAACGTGTTATTTCCAGCGTAAGTTCATGAGAAAAACGTGCTCTTTCCAAATATAAAGAGAAAGAGGACCTGGGAAAAATATATTTGATGACGTCATAACCTATATTTCCCAAATTTCTAAAAACTATCTTTTTGGCCCAATAGCACGCTGAGTGGTCCTACAAGAAACCCAGAAGTCAAATTTTTACTGGCTGTTTTGGTTTGCCTGTTTTTTTCGTCAACTGATTTCTGCACTTATGCCTCTGAAACTATAAAAAGTTTTATTGCAATTCATCTTATCCCTGACAAAATCAGTTGAGGAAAAAAAATTTTTCCGACTTATTTTCCGACCCAGAAGTGCATTTTTCCCCACGCGTCACTTCTGCCAATCAATTTTTGGGCTAGTGAGGATACAAGTTTCCACCATTTCGCACGGCATAACTGACGGAGTCAGTAAACCAAGTAATTCTTTGTGTGATCTGCCAAACCCTTAATTCAACCCTTTTTCCACGCGCTACACTTATGCCTTTGGGTTTCGAGGTCGGAATAGTATAAGAAATCATACGGTGAACATGGCATAAGTGAGAATTAGTACCTTTTTTTCTGTTTTGAAAAATCGAATTTTCCATATGTTTTCCCCGGGGGCCAAACTTAAAATACTATTTTCCGACTCAGCATCGATTTACCTTTCAACCCTCTACAAGGCATAAATGAGAAAATCAGTAAGGAAAATCTGTCACTGTCTGACGGTCTATTTGAACCTGCAATCTAATGGAGAGAGATTGTACCACCACAATATTGCATAGTGGGCTAAATTTGACTTTTTGCTTTGTATAGAGTGAGATTTCCATTTACAACAACAGATGGCTTCTTAGATAATCCACTATCTGAAATTAGGAAACCATCCGAAATTATTAGGCGACTTTCCTCTACTTAAATGATTTACGACAAACCATGATTATTATTTAGACTGATAAACAAGCAAGCTAAAAGGAATTACAAAGGGTAACGAAAAACAATAGGAAAAAGTGATTATGGTATTGAGAGGATATCCGACCACTGTGCATTCAAGCGACATAAGCTGTAAGCTCCACCTGTGTTGATTAGAATGCTATTAATCATAATCGATATATTGTGTTACTCTAGTGCAAAATGCAACGCCTTTGGCCCGTAACATACCGCCGTTGACTGAAGAATAGTCCTCATCCAACGATAGCGCCCTCTACGGACGATAGTCTGAAGTTGAACTTCTCCCCTCATAGTTTCGCTATTGGTCGCTGGATGGCCCAAAGGGCGCTACTTATATGCCTATATTCCGGAGAACCGCAAAGAGTATTATATCAATCTGTTCGGAGGTCACCGTGCGATCCTGATAATAAATTAGTAACTCTTATAGTACCTACACCTACAATATATAATACTATAGATAATCATTGATTTACATTAAATATATACAGGGTGTTTCAAAAAACAGTGTACAGGTCTCTAGGAATTTTAGGGCTGAAAGAACATTGAAAAAATAGGACGAAAAGTTCATATAATGGTAGGGTCAAAACGCATACCTAAATAGATACAGGATTCAAAATTTAAATTTTATTTTATATTTTTCGAAATAAATTTTCATTCAGAGTATGTTTTGACTAAGACAAACAACCACAAAACGATTTTAATTGTTTGTTATTTATGGACCAGTGTTGATCCAGGTTATTTTTGATAAACCATTTTCAGTTTTGTTTGTCAGCAGCATTCAAAATGATAAATTTCCCAATAATTATTGTGTTGACAGAACTAATAAAACCCGAAAATTTGTATATTAAATAACAAACAATATTCTGTTAAAAGCGTTTTAATATTTGTCGTAGTCAACCTACTCGAATGCGAACTTTCATTGAAATGTTACATGAAAATTTTAAAGAGCAAATATCCCGAAAACGGTTGCTCCTAGAGACATCTACAAAGTACCTACTCCTTTTTCGCATTAGTTTTGTCAGCATCATACAAAATGATAAATTTCCCAATAATTATTGTGTGTTGACAAAACTAATAAAACCTGAAAAATTGTGTATTAACTAACAAACAATACTCTGTTAAAAGCGTTTTAATATTTGTCGTAAGTCAACCTACTCGAATGCGAACTTTCATTGAAATGTTACAACAAAATTTTAAAGAGCAAATATCCGGAAAACGGTTGCTCCTAGAGGCATCTACAAAGTACCTACTCCTTTTTCGCATAAAAACGTCAGAGGAAGATATATTGGCGTCAGGAAAATATAACACCTAGACCCAAAAAAGTTACAATGTTTTAAATCACGTTAAAAGCCGTAGGTGGCGCCCCCTATAGTCACATCAAAGCTGTGCCAATATTTAAATTCCCCGCCCCAAAATAACCCCAGTAACTATATTTCGTGCTAATCTCTCGATTCGTCCAAAAGTTATTTTGAAAAATATAAAATAAAATTGTAATTTGGTCACCCTGTGTCTTTTTTAGGTATGCGTTTTTTTTTTCAACCGCGGTTATTCTGTTCGTAGATAGACTGTTGACTGTTGCCGCAACAGTCAACGTTGCCTCTCTTTTTTCAAAATTAATAACATTGTAATAGTGAAGATCGTCAATACTTAGGTACGTTCAAGGTTTGTTTATAGGAAGGTTAGGACATTCGACGAGGGAAGGGGGGGTGAGAGAGGCAAAGGGGGCAAAGGCCGCAATTTAAGTTGGTAGCATTTACACATGAATTGGCGATTTAGTAACTTCCTAAATAGATAACGCTTCTAGCCATAGGCGCACACAGACGTTTTTGGCATGTACTTTGTTTATGGTGTATATTTATGTTGTTTTAGCTGTTTTCGGTTATTTCTTCATTTTAATGTTTGTGCAATGAAATAACGGAACTTTGTGGTGTATGTTGGTGCATCGCATTTTTGTTTTATGTTCGTCTTTTTACTTTGTTTTCGGTTTTCAATACCCGTGTTGTCCCTTTTGATACGCCATTGGCATCAAGCTGAAGGGCAGCTGGTGAGAGCGGCACCGTCGCGCGATGTTGCCGGTTCAAAGGGACGGCCTTTGGTTTTGTTTAAGAGTGGGGGAATGTCCTAACCGAGGTCCTAACCTTCCTATAAACTAACCTTGGGTACGTTAAAGTGTTTTCTTGAAATCGGCATTAAAATGTCCCAAAATCGTCATTAAAAGCACAGAAATCGTACAATAATGTAGCCCATTCTTGTACGATTTTTTCAATAAGTAGGCCTTGGCGAGATGTAAACATCAAACGTCAGACGCGGAGAAATCGCCCGTCAAAAGTGACCAAATATTCAAAACCCGGCCGATAAAGGCTCATTTAACTTTTCGTACACATTGCGAAATTGTTTCCTATAGAAGCGCAATCCTTCAGTATACATATTTTAGTAAATTTAAAAATCAATAGATTTGTTGTGTAGGCTGCACAAGAAGCAGCAGTTTGGTTTTTCTGTCAGAAGGTGCCGTACATCATTATACTTGTCCTAGGTAGAGCGATCGGTAAAACATTGAGTAAAGGAATTTACTCAATGGGTAAAGTCAAGCAACGCCGCGCGTAATCGGTTCGTGGACGGGTGATCCCTTATTATTGTTTTCTTGCCTAATAAAACTTTTTTTTTCCGATTTCAAAAAAATATATAATATGTACCTCGGCACTGAAGTTCTTTTTATGACTCATGTGGTTTATTTGCCTCGGCCAGAGGCCTCAGCAACTAAACTCCACATGAGTCATAAAAAGTTGAACTTCAGTGCCTTGGTACATAAATAACTATTACTTGAATAGTTTACAGCTAGCTAGATAGTATATAGGTACAAACTGTCAAAATGTCTGGTTATTTTGATGGAAAATCTTCTTTTTACTAAAATAGCCATGAATATTGGTTAGTTTGTATACTATCCAAACTATTTTACAAACTATACAAGATTTGTCGCCAAAGTACAAAGCACAGGAAAATTACACAAATTATAACCGGGTTTTTTTTGCTAGTTTACAAACTATCCACAGTAGTTGGATAAAGTGTGAACTTAATATTGCTAGTAATACATAATAATCAACTCGTTGGTTAGTATGTAAACTTACCAACTCCCTTTGGTTAATTTATTAGAAAAGCGAGGTTATGTTTAAGGCAAGTGTGTGTTCTTATTGTTTATTGCCATGTCTTGTTTGTTTGGTCATTAAAAAGCAATCAACATCAACAATTTGAAAACCTACTTTTGGAAGTTTACGGGGAAAAGTCTCAAAATTCAAAATTAGGTAATGATTGACAGTGATTAGGGTGAACTTTTGCAACGGATAAAGAGAATACGCGAAACTGCACCTAACACTACTCGTAGTAACAAGGATGATTATTATGAGGTAAATACTTATGATTTACAAACAATCGAATCATCTTGTGTACATAAAAGATCTGGAAAGATTATTTTTTTACGTTTGAGTGAATATTATGATGCCATTAAAGCTGCCCACCAGGGAACTGGACTGGAGGTCGTCGAGCAACAACAAAATTATTAAATGAAAAAGTATTACAACTTAACACAGGAAATGGTGAAATTACTCACTGAAATTTGCGAAAATTGTCAGCACATACGAAACAATTATTTTACTATCCTAAACTAAATGAACCAAAGGGGTTTAGTTAGTTTACATAGGTACTAACCAACGAGTTGATTATTATGTACCTATTACTAGCAATATTAAGTTCACACTTTATCCAACTACTGTGGACAGTTTGTAATCTAGCCAAAAACTCGGTAATATATATATTTTTTTTAAGAAGAGGAGAGAAAATTGTCTATATGGACACCACGGGAAATAAACTCGGCATAGCCGCTGTTCGGGCCCTGGGTCACTAAATCCTCTCCTTCTTCAAGATCTGACTGAAGTCGTTGATCGGCCTTATTGGGTTGAAGGCTAGTAGAAGAACCCTTTGGCGTTTTTTGGGAGAGAACTTATTGGTCTAAATTTTGCCAGAAGATTAGGCCATTAGAATGTTTTGAGAGATTAAAGCGGGGTCTTTTGTGAGGGAGATGGTGGTTGCGAATATAGTTTGATGCTTCTCAGAGTAGTTCTTTGATAAAGTGGTTCAGGAAAGGAATGTTCATGTCACGATGGATGTAACGGTCAGCTACGTACGTAGAAGTTGCTGGTGGTAAATTGTTCCCTTGTGTTGCCAAGATTCACAACCATATCTACCTCATGACCGGCCGCGGATTATGGTTTTTTCCTCCAAGACAAGCTTGACATATGGTATGACTTAACTTCTTTTCCTGTCTCCCTCTTGTTCTTGCTTGTCTTTTGTAGTACTGGATTTGGCGATTGAATCTTCTATGTAGTTTTGAGGAGCTGTTGCCTGAGAGGTCTCTTTTAATGTTGCCGATTTCTTCTTGCACTGCTCATTCTGTGTTATCTATTGTAGGTAGTTGCTCTTTGGTAGAGTGTTTTGATGATTCCTTTCCTTATCAACGTTGACTGATTCGAACCGTAGTGCAGAGATTGATCAATGTATGTTTCCTTCCTATATAGTTTATGGCGGTTTCGATCCTGTCTTGGGAAAGGCTAACTAGTACGTCCAGGAATTGTTATAGTTGCTGTTTTCATCTGATTGTTCTTCTATTTCTCATTTTCACTGGAAGACGATTAGAGATTTGTACTGATCGAAATGTCGTGTTTAAATAAAATAACTGACAAGAGAAATCCGATCAGATATTATGTGTTACTCGACAGATCTATTTTAATGTTTTAAGTGGTTAGAATGTTTTTCAGTCTTTCGTATTGCCATTAATTATAGCTTTTTAATTAAAGTAAAGTTGATAGAAGAACACTCGGGCAGTAACTTCGGAATATTTTTGTGTTCCCACCAAGAAATCGGTAACCAAAATATAGTTCATTCAGGAATTAGTCACCGCAAAATAAACACTTTTGCATATCAATTTGAACTTGAATTTTAACACATCCTGTATCTATGTATAAATATGTTGATGATGATTTTTTATTTTTCACCCTTTAATTTCTCCAATCTCTAAAATTCTCAGTGGGAAGATATCGCGCGAAGATCTCCACCGTCTCTGGCGAGGAGTTGGGACTTTTTAAAAAGCCATCGCGATATTGGCGTGCGCGTACGCGGGCGACACCGCGTCTATTCACGATTTAGCAATAATGTTGATGTAAAATCGTATGGTATCGATGGAACAAAGAGGATAACGATCCTCCGCATTGTAATGTCCGCATTTAGCAAGTCCTATAAACATGGCACAGCGAATGCAGCGCAATACCCCGGCTGATAAGTAAATCTTTATTGGCGCTGGCTGATCCAGATAACGCTGGAATCACTTCGTTCCACCGGCGGACTGTATCGGGCCCGATGGGATTGGAGAGCATCCCCGCACCATGCTCTCTAGGAAAAAATACGGACCGACCAATACCTACACGAAGCTTTCACATTGTTAATATTTTGTCACAGTACACACCTATATGTATACCTACTTTTTGTCAAGATTCTTTTTTACTTCACGTTTTTCCATAATTGCGATCTTCCCGTCATATTTAGAAACACTGCAACTTGATCCAAAATAAGCAGTATGTGCAAATGGTAAAACAATACGAAATACTTATATACCTTATATTTTTGTCCAATGGCACAACAAACAAAATCCACGCACCTTTTCTTGGTGTAGTAGAAAACCATTACGGGGCTTGGTTTAATCACAACAATGCGCAGCACGATCTATAACGTCAAATACCGAGAAGTAGTGATACTCTCAGGCGAAAATACCTTAACATTTTAGTATATACCTACCTATACCATTGAAATGACAAATCAATTCGATGACCTATACATATAATATAGGTAGGTAGGTCCTCGATGCCTCTTAAAGTATCATTTTCTCACATGACATTGAATACTATACCCAACCAAGTGAGTTAGTTTTTAGGTACGTAGTTTTTGCAAGCGTTTTGCATACAAGATTTTTTCCAAATTTACAGAAGCTTGTTCGAAAATGTGGCCATACCTATATCATTTATTCAAATACAAGTTCCAAGTTCACGTTCACCCTTTGAGCATATACGCTACCGGTATTCCTCTGGTTTTGAAGTTAATTTTAAAATACATGGCAGCCTGACTATAAAACCCTACCAAAACGCATAGTTTGCGATACCTACACTAAATTGTGACAGGTAAATATTTCATGTCCCTAGAATAGGTGACGGAGGACAGCGCCGTAATCAGCAGAAATTACTTTTTACGCACACGAATCCTAAATTTTAATAGATAGAAATTAACACTAAGGTCTGTTCTTTGAAGCACAGAAAATGCTATAGTTATAGACCGGGAGATAGTGACAGATTTTTGGACGTGATTTTACTCAGTATGCCTTGCAAAGGGCATTATGTGGCACATATTCTCACAATAATAAGGTATGAATCAGAGAGTCATCCTGGGTTCTTCATGTGAAAAACTGAGTTTTCAATTATTCGAAAAACATGCGTTTTGATATGATTTTATACAGGCTGCCATGTGTTTTATAATGAAGTTCAAATAGAAAATTCCTCGGAAAACCATAGGCATACCGTTAGGGTGGGTCCAAAGGGCTATTATTGCCACGTGATCTTGTATTTTAATAATTAATTTTTCCACGTTTCTGTACAGGCTGCCAATGAGAAGTATGCAAGTTCTTATTATGAAAATGCTGAAAAAAAGATTCAGCATTTTCATAATAAGAACTTGCATACTTCTCATTGGCAGCCTGTTCAGAAACAATGGAAAAATTAATTATTAAAATACAAGATCACGTGGCAATAATAGCCCTTTGGACCCACCCTAACGGTATGCCTATGGTTGCCTATGGTTTTCCGAGGAATTTTCTATTTGAACATGGCAGCCTGTATAAAATCTATCAAAACGCATATTTTTCGAATAACTGAAAACTCAGTTTTTCACATGAAGAACCCAGGATGACTCTCTGATTCATACCTTATTATTGTGAGAATATGTGCCACATAATGCCCTTTGCAAGGCATACTGAGTGAAATCACGTCCAAAAATCTGTCACTATCTCCCGGTCCATAGTTTCTGCGTGTTTGATTAGATTATTATTATAGAGCCACAAAATATCAAGGTTATAAGGTTAGGCATCTGTCACAAGTTCTGACACTTCTGCCAGACATGCTAAATACGCCCCTGGACGCGCCTTAAAACAATGCTGCCAACCTTGGATTACCAAATTAAGAAATGTCATTTCTAGTGTACAATTAAAGAGCATTTTTAGATTATTTAGAATTTTTGCAGTGTCACTCACCCTTCAGTATTCACTGACACCAATGAAATGCAAATTGAGCCGCACGTCTTTAATTTATCAGTTCATTGAGTGTAGATATAAGGAGTGACACTGAACAAATAACGCGGTCTCCACCGCCATCTTTTGGATTTTGGAACTAAGCTGCTTTCTTGTATACATTATAGTTCGGCTGCCATCAGCCAACAAATTATGGTATAGTCCGATGGAACTGAGTTTAGATATGTTGGGTGGGCACTTTGCAGATGCCGCTAGGCAGACGACTTCTGTCAGTGCGTAGCCAGACTTCTTAAAGATCGGGGGGGGGGGGGCATTGTCGTGCCAAGTATAATCAGGAGGGTCGGGGGGAGTATGGAATACCCCCCAGAGACAAGGGGATCCGGGAGCCCGCCTACGGAAAAAAATAATTTAGAGGTGCATAATGGTGGATTTTAAGTGTTTTTCGTAAAGTCTTTGGTCCTTTTCAAAGTATCTTTTTTGTTAGAAACTGTGCAAAATTCTTTAGAATATAAATATAAAACATGAAACTTGCCAATATTTTTATATTTTGCCTTGTATTTTTTTATTTTATTTACATTATTGGACGTTGGGTGGCACTCGCATGAGTTTGTTTACTTAGACTTACGAACATAAACTTCTGTTCATTACAATTTTAACATCAAATGGTTACTTTTTGAAGATTAATTAAAATTTATAGTTTCGGTGACATTTTTTTTCCATCGAAAGCATCGATAGAGCCACCAGACGTTCTTGCGTAAAAAAGTCTTGAGGTGCTTTAAAGTGGAGAAGGAACGTTTGGCTTCTGCTGTTGACGTGGGAATGGTTACCATTATTTACAAGAGCTTTTTAGTTTCTTAAAATGAATTAGTTAAATTATTTTCAATGAGTAATTTTAAAAAAAGGTATTGCTCCCTGTATAGGTTCCTGCAGTCTGGTCTGAAGCACGATAGACTTACCCACGGTATGTCATTGCGCATCTTGTGACGCGTCAGTTGCGAGTCAGAATTTAAATTGCTCCATATGTCTTGTCTGCGGCATGCAGCAATCGATTTTTTGGCAAGATTATTGTCCTTGGGAAATCTATAATACTTAATTTCCGTTCCATTACTGTTTCTGTTATTATTTGGACAAACGCTGACTGCACATCCCGGCATTTCTGGCCTATTTTAAAGCACTGTCGAGCTGGATGACAGTTGTTTACACTTTTTTTCTTGACACATTAAACTGTAAACTATAGAAAATCGTAAAACACAACCGCATTTTGAATTCGTGACTCGCAACTGACGTAGATGCGCAGATTTTCCTTGTTTTCGGATTCGTTACTGACATACCGTGGGTAAGTTTATCGTGGTCTGGAGTAAATCACTGACAGTTCTGTTTTTAAACATTCTTTATCAAGGTTAGGGTACGAGTCGCAGGTTGCTTTTAATTTTTCGTCAGGAAAACAATCAATGTAGTTATATCAAACTGGTCGGAATGCAGCAATGAGGCTGCTACCAAATGATTTTTGTAATCAAATCTATCCTTAGGGCAACAGTTAATAATTACATCGCACTTACTTCTAACGCAGCAATACGTTGATCAAACTGACTGTCATTATTTCTTTTTCTTTTGGAAGGCATTGCTTCACAATCAAGCGAAGATATTATGTTCCTGTCTTCGTTGATAATTGCTTCGATCGAATTTCTTACTGTCATAATGCTCTGCTCAAAAACTTGTAGATGTAGATGTGATGGTGGGCACTTTGCCGATGCCGCTAGGGAGACGAACATATTCAGGGGCGTGCAGTCCATGGAAGCAAGGGAAGCAGTGCTTCCCCTAAACCAAAACAATGTAAAATGATAAAACGTAATTTTTGAATTTTTACACAGGAAGCAATTAGTTTAGTTACCTATAGTAAAATCGAGCAATCCGTACCCCTGGCGTAAATAAAACCACGTGTTCAATGACGTTCCGCGATTGGTCGGTAGGCTATATAAAATTTCACCCGACTCGGCAACAGGGACGTGCTCGATCGCAAAAGTGTAGATATTCGGTTTTATCTTGTTGTTTTCAGCTATTTAGACACTGCCATAAATAATTTTATCGATGTTTTGAACCATTTTAATTAATCCAATAATTCTTGTCTGAAATATTTTGATGTACACAATTGTAAGACTAAAATTAAATAAAGGTCGTACCTCCGTGCGGCTATGGGGGATATTTCAACGCACGTGCTCTTGTTTACGCCAGGCGTAAGAGTTGCTCGATTTTAGTATAGGTGTATCAAAAACGCTAAAAATTATCTTATATATCATATATCAAACCTTTATGCCTCTAGCAAATGCGGCGTTGACTTGACTCCGACTGCGCCCATCCTACCCAGCGACAGTACAATGTAAGCTATGCCGGCCGCTAGCTTTTCTGTAGTGTTCGAGAGTCGAGAGGTTATTGAACTTTCCACCTCCACCGGCTGACGCGAATGAGGACGCGTGTTTTAAGCGTGAGTGGAAGCTATCGTTGCAGAAGGTTCTTTATTTAGTTTAGTAGATTTTGATATCTGCGTTGCGTTGGTGCGTCGCGTGCGTCGTATCTCGGGCGATATGGAAGACAATACAATACGGACATGAACATGCAAATACCGTCAACTTCGGCTGTCGAGAATGACGTTGAAAATGTTAAAGTTGAACAATTAAGTAAGAGTGTGTGTGAATGTGTAGTGTGTGCCTTAATAATAAAGGGATTTTCAACATTAAATTTTGCGGATAAGCTTCAATTAATTACTAACTGAAGGGCAAAACCCCCTATGAAAAATTTAACCACAAAAATGAATGAATATCGCTGTTGTCTATTGAGAATATACTTCTCCCGAACATGTTAGAGCATCGATGTTTTTATGATGACGGCATTGACGAATTCTCAAAAAGTGATCGAAGAATCGAATTAAATTACAAATAGGTAAGTTTTTAAACATTGCTTCCCTTACTTAAAAAGTCACCGCACGCCCTTGGAACATATTAGTATTAGTTATTGTTGGCGGCAATACAAATATAGGTACAAATATGGCCCGGCCCGGCACCGGCTTATCGGCAGGCGGCCGGGCCGCCCCGCCGAAGACCTTCGGGCCCCGGGGCCGGCTCTGCGGCCGATTTACGACGTCCTCTGCGGGGCCGCGTGCATACGCCGCGTACGTACACGCTTTGACAAAGGCACTTTATGCGAGCGGCTAATAAAGACCGCGAATTTCCATTGGCCGCCTCCGGCGGATATGATGCCGTTAGATTGGCTCTTACCTGGGCAGAAGTCCCGCCTCGACGGTCCACCTCGCCTTCTTTGAACTTGTTTTATTATCCTACTTCCAAGTATATTTATACTTTACCGGCTCCCTTCATTATTACGGGAGGCAGGCCGTTCGCATTCAGCCGGCGTATTCATCGACGGTTTTTACTTCGATATTATAGCATTATGGTACCCTCTTGTATACGCGCCCGACGCTGGTGATCGGCACGGCTGCTGACTGCTCTTTGTTGCATCCGCGCGCTCGTTCTATACAATATTGGAACCTGGAGCCCCACACGTAAGTGATTAAAACTAATTGTTATCAGATAGGTAACGTTAGTATTATTAGTTTCATGCTCGGGTACATGTTACCAAACAACCTGAATGCCGCATTTCAAATATTATAAGCACAAAACTTACGGCTCTTTTGCTGGGAGGGTTTTTGTCTCGAAAAATCTACAATAAACTGAATTTCGACCCAAAAGTAAAACAACTATAGCAGCAATAGCGAAATTGGCAGATGCTTATTTTATTATGCGGTTTAGCCTATCAGTCACATAGTTCAGAATATTGGAAGTTGGACGATTTGGTGTTCGCGAAAATTAAAAAATATATACAATGATTGGGGTATACGTTCCTATATAGCGGAGGGACAGAACGTGCACTTGCACGGGGCGGCAGTGGCGGCACAATCAGGGGGGCGGCAAAAAAAATGAATATTAAAAAACCACTGTCTCAATTTTGCTTCACTGAAAGCGGGGAGAGTGTTGCTTTAATACGTATCATATTTTCTTAATAGTTTGTTAGTTTTGTAAGTATTCCTATATTTTTGTGTTTCTTTTAGCTAAGGGTAACATGATTAGAACTGAGAATTTTTTTGCCTTTGTATGTACTATAATGTACATATGTTCCTTGTACCAGTGACTATAGTTCTATAGTCACTGCTTGTACCTAATTACAAAGTAAGTTTACGTCGTTAATGAAGTGCATCTGCATTATACTAAGGACGATATTTTGATTTATTTTCCTATATTTGAACGAACAAACTAATTTGGGGGGGGGGCGGCAAATTTTATTTTGCACGGGGCGCCAAAAGGGTTAGGAACGGCCCTGGGTATACATTGTAACATGTTACAACTAACTCCGTACCTAATAGAAGAAAGCATAGCATTTATTTTTAAATTTTAAAAGTGACTTCTATAGCTTGAGAAATAAAATAAATTAGGTAGGTAGTTAGCCACTGGCAATGTATATAGTAGGTTGAAATTAGAAGCAATAAAAGGAAAACAGTTCCCAAATCCTCTGAAGAAGATGAATCATTGTCTGTCATTTTTTATGTTGCGACAATTGCCACAATCGTAAACCAATTCTAGATTCCGGTAAGTTCCTATACCCGGATTACCTATATAGCAGCGCAATCTTTCAGTATAAATATTTTAGTAGGTTTGAATATGAATCTATTTTATATCGAGGCTGCACAACAGACAGCAGTTTGGATTTTCTGTCAGAAAGTGCGCCGCGTCTCGTCATACTTGACCTAGGTAGAGCAATCGTCAAAGTCAAGCAACGCCGCGCGTAGTCGGTTCATGGATGATTATTTTTTCGCCTAATAAAACTTTTTTTTCAATTTAAAAAAAATGATATACGTACCTCGGCACTGAAGTTCTTTTTGTGACTCGTGTGGTTTATTTGCCTCGGCCAGAGGCCTCGACAACTAAATTCCACATGAGTCATAAAAAGTTGAACTTCAGTGTCTTGGTAGGTACATAAATAATTATAATTAAAAACAACAAGCTACCTACAAAAATATATTAATTATTATATCATTATTCAGAATTGCACGGTAACCGAAGCCCTTTAAAAGTTTGTGCACGGTTGAAGTAAATAATGTCGTTCTTATAACCTATAAATTTAGATGAGCTATACTAAAATCGAGCAATCCGTACGCCTGGCGTAAATAAAACCACGTGTTCAACGACGTTCGGCGATTGGTCGGTAGGCTATAAAATTTCACCCGAGTTGGCAACAGGGTCGTACTCGATCGCAAAAGTGAAGTCATGCTGTTTTATCTTGTTGTTTTCAGCGATTTAGACACTGCCACAAATAATTTTATCGATGTTTTGACTAAGGATAGGTGAAACTGGGAACCTATAGGTAATGTAGGTATGTATAAGCCTAACAAATCTAAAATTTAGCGCAGAAGCTACTTCAACTTAGTTTCCAAACTTTGCTTTCCTTATCTGTCAAAAATATTACCATCGGCCAAGTGTATAGACTTAAAGCGATTGCGCGGAGTAAAACCGAGTCGGAAAGTGAATCAAGGAGAGTATATAGGGTCAGAGAGACTTTCGACTTTCCACTCATAGTTTTCAATATTATAGATCATAAGGATTTGTAATGTTCTGATGTTATATATTATCTAAAACAATATTTCAATATAATAAGTACCTAGGTCGATGATGTTGATCTGAACAATATTTATAAAAATTGGACTATAATAGGTATACCGACTTATGTGTTGCTTTGTTCTATTTTGTATTATTTATCTCGATATTCGCTTTTACTATAAACTGGGGCTTTGTTTTGAAGAAGACCGAAAGGTAATTTTGAGTTGGAAACGCAGGGGAGTTCATGGTGTATTCTAGATTCACCAATTTACAAATTTGGTTTTAGATGAAATATCTAAGCAACTATGAATCCTAAATCGTTGAAATAACAACTTATTTGCGGAGAACTTTAAATTAGCATTACGTTGCGCTACATAACCACGTCCAAATTTTATTTCTAATATGGATCCCAAATGGTATCCGTCCGGTCAGTACCTATACCCGGCAACATATCACTTTACACACTGGGACCAGACCAGGGCCAAATGGTAGGACAAACCCGCTCGGCTGCATGGTGGACCCGCGCCTGCGGCTAAACGACAAAAGATTGTCCCCAAGCAGTCTGCCTGTTACCTACTACAATAAAAATGGAGATGAAATGCGATCCCGGGTTATTGCTCTCCCGCAGTTTTAAATTATGTATAGGATATCCATACTGAATTATACCTAAATCCCACACGTTGTTTGTTTATAAGAGACAGAAATTCGACGGCAACAGGAAATACCTATAAATCTTTTGATTTTCATGAGAGTGACATTTGCAAATTTTTGGTGAACGGCCCATTCTAGAATATTACCTAAAGGTTATTATAGCTACCATAGCTTTTGTCTTTTCTCAATTCTCTATAAGTAGATACTCACAAATATGATAAAACAGAATAGATACCTATAATGGGACACTTCCTCTAATTCACAAACAAGTAGTTGTGATATTTAGATTTAGGTAAGTATTATTAGATACACAGCCGCAGAACTAAAACGGCCTACTCATACAGGGGTCGTATGGTAAGTGCTGATACATTTATTTGTGCTATTATCATTATGTTTACCTTCTTACAATTTACAATTAATGAATATTAAAAAATATAAAGAAATACAATAATTGCAAAACCGAATAGGAATAGTCAAATTTTTATCAATTATTTGTCGCATTCCATGTTTTTTAGAATGTAGATGATACAACGTGTTTGGCCTTGACTCGCTCATTCAAAATCTGAAGAAAAAGTGGGATGAGTTGGATAAAGATAGGTTCAATAGCTATATGTAGGAAGAAGAGTGATGTATTCTGATAATACGAGAAGTACACCGGGTGACCACGGGATGAGGCTCACTCCCAAATTTTATTTTATTTTTTATATTATTTTTTAACTATATTATAATTTATTTTTATTTTTTTATATTAAGATACAAATTTGAAATTTGAGGTACAAGTATTTCGTGTAAAAGAGGATTTTTTGACATATAGCAACATTTTTTCTACATCCGGTTTTACCTACCGGAAATAACATCAACTTTCTATTTTTAAATGGAACGCCCTGTACCTCTATTTTTACATGATTCTGTGTATCCCACAACATTTCCGTCAAATTTTGACAGCTCTGTCAATTTTTATTTAAAATTTTATTTATGCATCTATAAAAGGTTATAATATGCTAAATATGCCCAATTTGTAATTCTTAACCACAAAAAATTAAATTTTAATGAACAACATTTTTTGACATTTAAGTTATCTTACATGTAGATAGAGATTAATTTTTTGCAAAATATTCGCTTTTTTAAATAGGACCACTGTAGTAGCTCCTAGCTCCCAAAGCAAATTTAAATAGCCCACTTTCTTGAAAAGTCGGTTTGCTTTTCAAGAAAGTGGCTATTTAAATTTGTACTTGGGCCATATTTCTGGGTTGAATTTAGAAATCTACTGACCAAATTAAAGACAACAAAATACCCTTTGATGAATACATGAGGAGCCACAGTGGTCCTATTCGAAAAAAGTGAGTAGGTATATTGTGGTTACGAATGGGAAATTAGGCATATTTGGCAAATTCTAGATGCAAAAATAAAATTTTAAGTAAAATTTGACAGAGCTGGCAAATTTAACAGAAATGTTGTGGAGTACGCAGAATCTTATGCTGAATCCGAAGATGTAAAAATATACAGGGCGTTCTATTTAAAAATGCAAAACTGATGTTATTTCCAGTAAAACCGAAAGTAGAAAACAATTTTACTATATGTCAAAAAATCTCCTTTAACGCGAAATACTTGTAAAATAAAATAAAAACTGGGGATGAGCCACATCCTGTGGCCACCCGGTATATGTTAGGAATAGAATTTAGCATTTATAAGTGTATGAGGTATTCCTCTTTTTTGGAAACCTTTGGCTCCATAATATGTGATTATTTTCAAAGATGTCCAATTTGACTTGATATGTTTATGATTTTGCAGAAGCAGAAACATGTTTTGCTCGGTGTCTGTCATCTGAGCGTATAATGCCTAAATTATTTTCATTCGTTACATAACGGTATATTCACAATATATACAGGGCATTCCAGAATTATTTCATTAGTCCAACAGGTCATAATAATATAATCCATTTCTTCTCACATCAATACTGAAACCAAGAACGAACTAAATTAGTTCGTTCTTGGTATTGTGC
This sequence comes from Pseudeuparius sepicola, assembly GCA_963920635.1. NCBI lineage: Eukaryota > Metazoa > Arthropoda > Insecta > Coleoptera > Anthribidae > Pseudeuparius > Pseudeuparius sepicola. Next base: position 42,254,818 of record OY987299.1, on the reverse strand, counting down.
GTATAAGTTACAAAGTCGATACATTTAATGTATCGACTTTGTAACTTATATGCGTGTTATTATAATCTCGCCTTCAATATCTTTAAGAAAGTTCGGATTGCTTTTGGATAAAATCAATTCACGGGCAAGGATGGAAATACCCAGGGACATGAAAATGTCGTTCATTATTTAATTTTCATTTGTGACATTATTAGGTATAAAAAGTGTATATTTGAGAGGGGCTGCAATGGGGTTACTTACTCTACTATCGAGAATCAAAGTTCAAAGTTAGGAATACCTATGTCGGTATATATATCATATTGTTTATTTATTAACATCCTGCGTATAAGTATTAGGATTTGTTGGGGAGAAGTGATAAGTGGATGTAATTAATTCCATTAATTGGCAGCATTTCTTTTTCTTTATGTGGAAGTAGATGGCTTCTGCTTTCTCTAGTCGTTTTTCTGAACATATAATATTCTTTAAAAATTTTGGGATTTTATGTCTCTTTCAAATTGAGGTACCTATATGTAGCATTACAGTTTAAAGTGTGCGAATAGCTAATGTGTTTTTTCAGAACTCATTCAACTCATCCATCATTTCTAAAACCCTCCCGCTCTATTAATTACTTATTAGGTATAGATGGGCTTTTGCTTAAAACTGCATTTGTTAACCTGGAAGACAGAAAAAACATTTTAAAATTTCTTTGGTACATATACAGGGTGATTTATTCATAAATACAATAATTTTAACCACGTCATCAGGGAGGTACATATATGCCAAAAACGCAAAAAAAAATTTTTTCGCTGCATGTTTAAATAATGGGGCAATTTATCCCTAATCCCACGTAACGAGGCGCACCTGAACGCATGTGAATGAGGCTTTCTGGTGGGGAACATGGCGCCGGCCGCGATGTTGCCGTTTCGTTGCCATAATTTAAATAAGAAAAAATATCCAGAATATGAATTTACCTCTGGTTAATGGGACATGGGACAATAAAAGAGTGTTAGCACATCTTGGACTTTCCGCATTCAGCATCTAACTGACACATATTCCTTGAGAATGTCACTACACTTTTCACTGCACAAATCACGATCTCTAAAACAATTTTGGTAAAAGTTCCCCACTGTGTATACGCAGCCTGTTTTTTTTTAATTTTGGCTACCCCCCTATTTTCGAGGTTCCTGAACACCTTAGTTTTTGGTGCTCAACGTAGTTTCCGAGAAAATGGATTTTCAAATTTCCCTTTGACACCTCACTTTTTACGGCGATATTTGTGGTTATAATCGGGGTAAATTTTTACTGTACACAGCTCAAACTAATCACCATACTATTTTGCACCTTTTGCAACATCGACACTTGGCGAAAACCCGCGGAAAAACAGAAAATATCCAAGATTTATGCATTGCCCTGTCCGCTGTCCTCGGCTCCGCTACTTAGGTGTTTAGGTGAAGTTAGCGTCACTAACGCCAGCGCCATGGCGCCGGCGTCAACGCCGAAAAGACAGCGTCATCGATTTTTCGCCCACTAGCCCGTTCCACCATCGATCATAATTAAAGTCCGTGTACCAATATTATTTTTTCTAAGGGTGTTTCTGGCATTTTTTGGGATACCATTCCACAGATTACCTCCTTTGGAAAGCGGTCATCTCCAGTTTCAATGAAAATCTCGGATCTCGAGGGACAGGGGTCCATTCGCCCTCGGGATGTATTTCCGTTTTTAATTTTTCTAAGTAGGTACCTACGTTCCCCCTACTTTTTGGGGATGCTATTCCACAAATAAGCTCCTTTGGGGACGGGTGGTCTCCAGTTTTAAGGAAAATCTCGGATCTCGAGGGCAAAGTGTACATTCGCTCTCGGGATGTATTGTGGAATGGCATCCCCAAAAAGTAGGGGGAACCTACTTAGAAAAATAATTAAAAACGGAAATACACTCCGAGGGCGAAGAACCCTTTACCCTCGAGGTCCGAGATTTTCATTAAAACTGGAGATGACCCCTCTCCAAAGGAGGTAATCTGTGGAATGGTATCTCAAAAAATGCCAGAAACACCCTTAGAAAAAATAAAATCGGTACACGGACGTAATTATGACCGATGGTGGAACGGGCTAGTGGGCGAAAAATCGATGACGCTGTCTTCTTTTCGGCGTTTTTGACTCCTGACATTTGTGTGGCGCTGATTGATTTAAAGTACCACCGATATTAAGAGAAGTAAACTGGAGCACTTGTTCTCAAAACCCGCACGAGGGAATTTGGCATTCAATGCTTTACGTAATGAAGAATTACCCTTCCTTTTTTAAAGAAGTAGGTACAACCTCCTACTTTGCGTATTTTGAAGAAAAATAAAAATGTTAATGAAACGAAAATTTAAACATTCATTTTTATAGGTCCAGTTTTGTCAATACCTAACCCTAACATTACTTAAATTGGTGTTGATAGAGGTCCCACAATTTAACATAATGTTGGTAAATACTCTTAAAAAGGCCGTAAATAGTCTCCAAATCAAATTTGTGAAATACAAAAAACAATCATGAGAAACTAAGCGCGCCCCGAATGTCGGGCGAAAATAGCCTACGTAAACACGGCAAAAATATTTCTTAATGTTTCTTTTTTTCTATTGCCGTAACGCATAGTTTAAAGAAAGGTCATGCATGATTCTTTTTTGTATTTCACAGATTTTAATTTGGAAACTATTGACGGTATTTTTATCATGCCAAATTCCCTCGTGCGGATTTTGAGAACAAGCGCTCCAGTTTAGGTACTTCTCTTAATATCGGTGGTACTTTAAACGTCGCTAACTTCAGGCTGCAAACAGAAAACAGAACAGAAATAAGGGATAGGCAACCGGCCTGAAAACAACGCAAAATTAATCTTGGACACACAGATTACCCACCTTATTTCCTGTTTTTCCGCGGGTTTTCGCGAAGTGCGAAGTGCAAAAGGTGCAAAATAGTCTGGTGATCAGTTTGAGCTGCGTACAGTAAAAAGTCAACCGGATTATAACCACAAATATCGCCGTGAAAAGTGAGATCTGAAAAGGAAATTTGAAAATTCATTTTCTCGGAAACTACGTCCGAGCAAAAAAAACTAAGGTCAGATTCGTGTTCAGGGACCTCGAAAATAAGAAAGGTAGCCACAATAAAAAAAACGGGGCTACGTAGGTACATCGTGGGGAACTTTCACCGCTATTTTTGCCATAACAAGCACGAGACGTACACAGTTTCAACAAACAGTGATTGGAAAATACTGAAACTGTTTCAAAAATTTCGATTCTATTGGAAATAGGTATGAGTCCTTAACTATGACAAGAAAACATAACGAGAAAGAAAGGACTGGTGTGTCGTTCGTGTTGGATACGACCTAAGCGAAAAGTACACGGTAAGTTTAAGCAACTAGACCCCAGATATGTTCGCTAATGTTGACGTTCTTATTTCAGAGGAAGCGGAACACCCACAGACGCTATTTTTGCCATTACAAGCACGAGACGCACACAGTTTCAACAAACAGTGATTGGAAAATACTGAAACTGTTTCAAAAATTTCGATTCTATTGTAGATAGGTATGAGTCCCTAACTATGACAAGAAAACATAATGAGAAAGAAAGGACTGAGAAAAGTGTGTCGTTCGTGTTGGATGCAACCTAAGCGGAAAGTATACGGTAAGTTTAAGCAACTAGACCCCAGATATGTTGGCTAATGTCGACGTTCTTATTTCAGAGGAAGAGGGACACCCACAGAACACATCTCTAAGAGCGTCTCCGTGCAGTAAAAAGGATTATCAGTGAACTAGTGAGCGGAAAAATTAGTGCGCGAAGTAAAAGTGAATGAAGTTTGTTCTATCAAGAAAAAGATCGTCCTCGGTGGTGTCAAGGTCCACGAAATCATGTAAGCCAGTTTAGTACTTAATAAAGCATCAAAAATCAAAAAGCCACGTAAGCAGTCGTTTCATTTATTTTTCTTGTTGGCATTTATCCCTTAAGGTGTCTCAGGCCAAAACTAACCGTTACAAGAGGTACCTAAACCTAAGTGTTAACATTTTGGCCATAATTTCCGCATGAATTTTGCAGAACATTCGCCTACAATACAAATAATAATTATGTACCGAAACATTCCTTCAAACTTATGAAAGTTCCGTACATCTGGCAACAATGCTGACGCGCATGACGGCAAGCGTCGTCCAATGCTCTGCCGATGCCTCATGCGCCCTGAAAGAAAGTCAGTGACAGCTGCAAATAGGGGGCCAAATAGGTAAAAATGCGGTTTAGAAAAAAATTAATTCCGGCTTTAAGAAAAAAGTTGGAATTTTTTTAATTGCGATTTCGCATTCAGGATATTTTTCCCTACCCACTGTTAAAATTAATGTAGTTATGAATAAATCACCCTGTATAGATAAGGTTTGATACGGAATAGTTGAAGGTATTAAAAATATACCTTAACCAATCATCTGTTTTAGTGCAGGGTTTTAAGAAAATCCTGGAATTTTTTTCTTTGTGTGAATTAAGAAGTTTTCGAAAAAAATTTGCTCAAAGTTTTTCCCTGAGTTATTTGTTTAAGTTTAATATAGTGGAAACCTACCTATATTGAGTTTATATTTATAGCAAACTTTTCTACTTTATAATATGCAAAGTAGGAAGGTGTAGGTACCATAAATTCTCTATACCTATAGGTAATAAAGGTTCTTTCTCTCTTTCTTGCAATGTGAATAGTTTACGAAATATAGTGGATGAAAATTGAACAAGTTTTCCAAATTAGGCTTCTCTTGAGTTTTATTCGTAAAGTGACTAAATTACTGTTATTATTAAGTAAACTCGTCTTGTTCCCTGGAAACGACAAAAAACCGTCTTCAAAACTATACATCAAGAGCCATAGAGCCCGTTGTTTTTTTGATCCAAGGTCTCTGTCAGTCCATCGTATCCATCCCCATTCTTCAAGAGGTATTGGTAGGTAATTTGTTTCCGAGCAAATCTTGCACTTGTGAGTACGCATACACTCTCCATGAATGCTGCCACTCCGAGCCTTTTGTTGGTGAGAGCGAGTGAAGTTCCGAATTCATCCCGATAAAAGACGTGCCAAATAACAGCATACCTATATAGAGGTTCAAATCTGCTTCAGTAGCCTTAGCACCATAGGCTGTAAGGATCGCCTACAAAAGCCTATTTTACATTATTACTATAATAAAGATGAAAGTTAGGTGTTTTCAAAGAAGTATAATAAAAAAGATAAAACTTATATTGCTCGCTTGCTATATACAACCAAGAATAGGCCCGGCACGACAGCATTCATATATACTTAGGGTGCCTTTACAAGTGCGACAGTCTATAAAGCAAATTATACCGCTTCAGTAATGGAGAAATTGACGGAGATCTTTAGCCAATAAAAACAACGGACTCTGCTGTTCCTGATTTTCCTATAGTATTGAAGATGATTTTTGTCGTTTGTCAGGTGGGTGCCGACAAATCGGCCTCAAATGCAGTTTACTAGGTCAGAGAATATGCCCTAACGGTCTGCCATCAGTCGATTAGGAATTGAGACCCGATTTTTTGAAGATGAAGATGATACATTTTTATATCTAATATTATAGATTAGAATCCTAATTTTGAAAACTTGTTTAATTTTTCGGCCTACTTTATTTCCTAAACTATATTGACATTACAAGAAAGGCATATATTATAAAGGAGGTAGGTTATGTGTATAAGGTAGGTTGGCTAAACCCAATAGATACTTTCAAGATATTTGCAAAAAAATGAAAAGCAAACTTTTAAACGCTTTCCCAGCCCCGCTTACTTCTCCCCCTCGGGAACTTTTAGTACGCTGTACAGGGGGTCCCAAAGAACAACTCCTCCATACTTTAAACTTAAACTTTTTGAGATACAAAAAAACTTTTCAATTAAAAGTAGTATACATAGTGTTATAAACAGTTTTTTAGGACCCATCCTATGAACGAATACTGGGCATTTTTTAAAAGTGGAACAAACCAAACATAAGTTTTTTAATGGGAACACCCTATATATTTTCAGATAGACAATCCATACAATAACAATTAACAATTGAAAATTAAATATTTCAAAACGGTGAAATTGATGGTATATAAAGTTGTTTACCATTTTTACTATAATGACGAGTAGATATAGACTAAAAAGAATGAAAATGTTTGGTTTGCCCCGTTTTTAGGAATCGCTGATCGCGTAGGTACATTAATTGAATAGGTCTCAGAAAAATGTCTGCAATATGCTAAAACTTTTATTTGATTTTTTTTTTGTTTCGGCCGAGGCACTCCGACCGTCGTTACCCCTTAACGTATTTTCCTCGGTGAATTATATTATGCAAGATGCACTATACAGTTTGTTCAGCGAATGTTCGGCCCTATACGTCACTCCCGCCCTTGTCTTACTCGTGAATATACGACGGATATCGGACGTATATATTCACGACGGATATCGGTCGTCAGACGAGGACGGGAGTTGTGACGTAGGGCCGAACATTCGCTGTACAAACTGTAGATGCAGTTCTTCTAGTTCAGTCGGTCAAAGATAATGGTGAAGGCGAGGCGACGGGAACAGAGTGCTTCTTTCTGTGTCTCCAAGTCTACTTTTGGTCCCCCGCCGCCAAGACTATTGTTAGACAGGAAAATTCAAGGATACCTATATACATTCGGCGACCGATAGCGGCAAGCCTTTGGCTCGGGAAGATCAAAGTGCCGCGGCCATGGTCTTTGCTATGTTTCAAAACTCCGCGTTTAATTTTCTGCTCTGAATTGTTTCGGACAATTTGACTGCCCCAAATAAACTCTAAATCCCCTTTTTTATTAATAATGTTTTATCTTTTCATCAGATTACTTATACAATCTAGGTAAATGACGAATTTTTTTCGATATCTTATTGTATAATATATAGTGCGGAAAAATTGCCTATCGGGGTTTTATATTATGCCTCAAAAAACGGATGATAACAAATAAAAATTTCCACTTTCCCGCACACTGCCTGAAATTTGATAAAAAATAATTTGACAGTTTACGTAATGCAACTCTTGGCATATTTTATTTTTGAAATAGCTATGGGGAGCTATTTTCAAATTATATAATGTGTTGCCTTCCTTAATCCAGAGTTCTGAACAAACTGGTCGTATTAGAGAAAATCCTTGCCTGAGTGCTCCGAGAAAATAAGAACCCATAAACACCACTTCTTGCTATACTTAGGTATAGGTACCTACCTAAGCGTGGACTGGCCAAAAGCACAGACTAACAAAGCTATTTATTCTGTGCCAAAAGTAAGAATCTTTGTTTTTGTTTTATTCATGTCTAATCTGATGCCCTTTTTATTTAAATTTTGGTTACTTTTGTTGGGACTTAAATTGATTTTGGTAAGTTATTTGGATATTGTTTAGTTAGGAAATTTTATTGAAACGTAAAACATGTTTGATATTTGACGTGATTTAATTTATGCTTTTTTTATTTTTAGATATCATTTCAATGCTACAAATTTGTGCCTATTTGATATACTTGGTACTGTTTTGAATTATATTCTCATATTTTACTCTCAATATCCTTATTACACTACCCCTGCCTTTCCCTTGAATCCTTATACCCACACCAAAAAGAAGTTAACTTGTATAGATCACCCTATAATATAATACATTATATAGGTACTATAATATCTATACCTACCACTCGCCAACTAATATCTATAATAGGGAGGTGCTGCACTGGTTATGACTGATAACGTAGAAGGCAGTGGCGGAGCATATCTAGAATATAGTTGTTGTATTCATTGAATTTTAATTGGGTTTTTCGCCACCAAACTGGTTAAAAGACAACTTTTTCAAGTTGCCTGAAAAATTAGGTACTTAATACATTATTAACAGTAAATGAACTAACATTTTTTTGGTGTCGAAAAACCCAATTAAAATTCTATGGATCTGTTTACGCCACAAATAAATTTTAGAAAATATATAGTTGTTGTAGTTTGTACAAAAATGACTCGTTTTTGAAAGCCTTGGGGCAGTGGAAAGGAATCTCATATATCCACCAGATTTTGAGGGTTTGATATGAGGTCCATCAGACAGCAACTTTTGTGCACTATTAGGTAGGGTGCTCTTCTGAAAAAAAATCTAAAAATATAAAATTTGTGTATTTTATTGAAAATCGTTTATTTTTTTAATATCTTTGGGGCGTCGGAAAGGATTCTCATATCTTCTCCAGATTTTGAGGTTTACATAATATCATTATGTGACCCAAAAGGCAACTTTTAAACGCTATTAGATACCTACCTATACATTTTGAAATTCAAAAATAAAAATTTTCGTTCCGGCCAATGTAAACCTTGTCAAATTAAAGGGACATAACCAACAAGCGAAGACCTCGGGGCAATAAGGGGATACGCCACAAAAAGTTTATTTCGAGATAATTGAGTTTGAAATATTTAATCAAATCCTGAAATCATGTTTTTACACTAACATATACCCGAAAGTGACATGACGCGTAAGTAGGTATGTTTTACATATAAAATTGAAAACAATCCAAAAATACAATGAAATTTGAAAAAAAGGGACTTTCTTAAAAAAAATGTGGTTTGTCCCCTTTTTCCCGAAAAAAAATACCCCTACATTTTGTGGGAAGTAGGTACCTACTTTATAGTAAAGCACATGCGAATCAGTACAAAACTTGCACATCTAGCTGGCAATGTCTTAAATAATCACTAATGGTACCTATAAATCGCCACATGTAGTGCGGTATCTAGCTCATCTAAATTTTTAGGTTAAGAACGGCATTGTTTACTTTAACAGTACGTGCACAAACTTTTAAAGGGCTTGGGTTACCGTGTAATTCTGAATAACGTGGTAAGTGTTTAATATATTTTTGTAGTTTGTTGTATTGAATAAAAGTTATTTTATAATTAGAGTGTTATATAACGGATTTAATAACATTTGTTAACGATGGCAAAAATTCTATGATATGTAGATACCTACCTACATCGGATTCCTAATATGAGACAACCCAGTGTTCCTAATATGAGATATCTCATATAAGGAGACTCGCTTCATCCACTAATAATTTGAATAGTGTCAAGTGTTATATAATTAAAGAGTTGTATACTGTGTTAAGTTGATATTCAGTCAATGTTTTTAAAATAAAGATTATTTTGTGGTAAGTAGTTTTTTGTTAAACCTTAATATGAGACTGTCTTATATTAGGAACCTGTTAAGTGTGTCAAGTATGTTATGTATAACTAAATTGTTGTGTACTATAGGTTAATTTGATATTCTTTTAAAGTTTTTGAAATAAAAATTATTTTGTGGCAAGTAGTGCTTTTGTTAAACCTAGGCACCCAATTTTAAAAATTGAAGATTTGACTTTTTTCATAGTTCTCATTTGCGCAACAACTGTTAATATTTGGCAATCCTATACATAAACTGCAGTGAAAATAGAGACTATATTAAACGTATTCGACGTAAGTTTGGGCATTATAATATAATTATATGACAAAATACAGAACAAAGTGTGATGTGGTCTCATTTGGGTAGGTACTTTCCTCTACAACCGCGCCGGTCGTCCGGTCCGGCCGGTCGACCCCGCTCCGCCGGTTCCCGCCGACCTCTTCGGCGCGCCTCTTCCTCCGGCAGTCCGCGCCGGGCCGGGGCTCGCCGGCACACATCGTGGGCGGGGGCCGCCGGGCGGTGGGCGGGCCGGCCGGCAACAAGTGCGCCTTATTTATGAGGCGGCGGGCGCCGCCCAGCTGTCATAACCGGCGTTGTGGCTGGTCCCCGGCCCCCGGCCGTTCATCATATCGCGGCGCGCGCCGCCCGGGCCCCCTCATAATATCTGGGCCGCCTCCCCCACCACCACCGGCTGCTCGCCGCCGGCGCCCATCTCGCCGCATATTATTATTATATTCCGGTGCATATGCGCGGGATAGCGCGAGGCGGGCGGCCGCGGACGGTGCGTGCCAGCGCACCTGCAGCAGTGGCGGCATAGGGCCGCCGCCGAGGTCGGGTGTGGTCGACGTAGACGTGGGATTTGTTGTGCTGGTGTAGCCGAGCTACTCCGAGAACCGCGCAAAGTCAGTGGCGGATTAAGAAGTTTGCCACCCCTAGGCCTTTCAATAATTGCCGCCCGAAACTTGGTAATAATAATAATAATAATAGTACCCTTTACCTTTTAATAATTATTATACAGGGTGTTCGAAAAATAGACGGAGATATTTTAGAGGGTGATTCCCTGTTAAGAAATATGAAAAAAAGTTTCTATAAACATGGGTCCGGAAATGCAGAGTTTTCAAGATACAGGATGTTAAATATATTGCATGTCACTGGACAAAATTGGTTTATCAATTTTTGCAAAAAAAATCACAAGTGCCTTGGAAAACAAATAATCAAAAGCATTTCTAGGAAAGAGTGTTATTGCAACTTTTCCAATATCATAACATAAAGTACACTACAACCAATTTTGTCCAGTGACATGCAATAAAACGGTTTTTATTTTTTTTTTCTCGAAAACGAAGTGAGATAGGAAAACAATACAAGAGGGAAAGAAGTTGTATTTTTAGATGCTTAATCAAACAAAAAATATTAAAGTTACAAAAAAGGTAGTGGCGTACATTTTTTTGATAATAATATTCGCTAAGGTGCCCCCCGGAACGCCACTGGACTTAATAAATTTAATCTAGTTAGGGCGAAATTAGCCTCTTAATACAACAAATAACATTGCCAAATTTCAACAGAATCGAGTAAATAATTTTTAAGACATTAATAATTTCATGTTTTATTTTTTTTTTATTTAACATCCTGTATCTTTAAAACTCTGCATTTCCGGACCCATGTTTATAGAAACTTTTTTTCATATTTCTTAACAGGGAATCACCCTCTAAAATATCTCCGTCTATTTTCCGAACACCCTGTATGCTGTAGTTTATTGAACATAACATAGAAAATATAAATAGTGTATTTATTCGTAAACAATAACAAGTTGGTAAAGCTACACAAACAAAAATTATTGTATCCCCACAATCAATTGGGAAATTCTAACAATATTTGAGAACAAGTCTAGTGAATTCTATAGGGAAAAATTTGCAACACCGACAACATCGTCTTGGGATTTTTATTCTCACCAACCTGACATCACTGTTTTGGGAAGTTTTACTAGGTATAAAACTTACATTTAGTTTTACTTGCCATTATTATCTTGTTTATCGTTTGCCTGGGTTCACTTTAGTATTTAGTATATCGGCGGTTTTTTTAATAAAAGATAAAAAAACCTTTTTAAAGACAAGCTTTTATTTAAGCCCGCATAAAACCACTAAAATACCTACGATTTTATAAAAAAAAACTTGTCGCAATTTGACATTGAATTATCTCAACGAAAATCTAAACTTATTTTATTCGTTTTATAGTACCTATACATGGCTTAAATAAAAGCTTGTTTTTAAAAAGGTTTTTTATCTTTTATTTTATATTGTGCTTTTTAGTATCTACCTATTTGATTTCCACGTCAGGAGAGTGGTAAAATAATTTAGTCCGCCATCTTGGGGCATCCGACATATTGGATTTAGTGTGATGTCACTAACTTTATCGTTTTCTACTCTTCTAGCGCTTTTATTTGATACCCGTATTAAGGGGGTCTGTCAAATATATCCGCCATCTTAGAGCGGCGGCCATTTTGAAAGTATTACAATATTAAGTATTGCGTATTGTATTCTCACCAGAACTAAAAGTGTATGCAAAATTTCAGCTCAATCGGATATCAAAATGTGCGGTTCTAATTCAGCTTACAAGATTTGATCTAAACAAATAAACTATTAGGTATAACATAACATACCTTTGAATAAAGAATCCGAGGAAGCAGTGAAAGCTCTGGGGCATTATAAAATATGTGAGACGGAAATCGCCCGGTGTAGGAGCCAAGTTTTGACACAATATTTTGATATTTGACTATCTGACCAATGAAACTAGGATTTATGCCTCGATTAGTTTCTCGAAAGAACTCAAAGGTGCGGGCCGCCGGGCCACTGTAAAAACGGAAACGACATCCCGCCATATTATACAGAAACTAGGTACCTATATCCTGGACGCGCGTAATCTCAAACATAGGTAAGTAGGTAGGTACCTACTCCTTCCTGGGATTCTTTATTCAAAGATACATACATACATACATACATTTCAAGTTAAATAGAAGCCTGTAAAAAGATTAGGCGCACCCGGGGGCACCAATGCCACCAATAGATTTTAAAAATATTTATTGAATAATTTAATACAAAACTGTATAAGTATAATAGGTATATCTAATAGATATTATTTATTTAAGTAATTTACTGATGGTTTACAAAACTAAAAGAAATATTGGCTATACCATAGGTATAGCCAATATTAAAAATATATATATATACACTTTTTAATTGCTCACCATAGGGATTTTCTAAACTACATAGGTATAGTTTGGTAAATTTCCGGCCCTGCGCAAAGGCAAAGATTGTTGTTGCTGGTAGAACCTATACTTAGTCTAGTTATTTTGAAGAGTTAGTAATGTAATCAAAATAGGTAGATATACAAGTTGAAGGTGGAAGCAACCCGTAAATTTTATTATTATTTTTAATCAGATTTTATCCGTTTTTTTTTTCTAAAAATAGGTCAAAAAAACTGTACCTATTTCAGGTCTTGACTACGTCATTAAATTCGGTAGATACCGTCTAAAATGCGTTTCCACCTATAGTTTCATTAAAAAGTAAAAATACCGCGATATATTGATAATTTATGAATTTGACTTATCTTCCATAAAAACTTTAATTTTCGTAGGATTGCCATCAATTTTTGTTTCTACCGTTTAAAAACAAAAAGAACTGTAGTTGTAGTTATTCAAAACATTTCAAGAGTCAAATAGGTACGGTTTCTAATAATTTCTTCAAATAAAGTAAAATGTATTGTTTGTGGCTCAATGTATTTCAAATCAGCTACATGCTACATGCTACATCACTAAATTTGAGTAGGTACTCTAAAAATGTGTGTAAATCTTTTTAATTAGGTAGGTAGGTACCCATTTTTAAAAATATTGTTAAAATTATTTTTTCCATATTACTTAAACAAAAAATTATGAGGTACCTACATAATACAGGGCACAAAAGACAGCGAAATAAAAACACAAATTAGACGTTTATTTTGTCTAGCAACTAAAACTACTACAGTTAAATTAAATTACGTACCTGTAGATATTTAATTATTGCGGTTATATACCTAACTACTTATTAGGTACCTACTTAATATTAGTTACTTACATAATATGTTATTGCATTTTTGTAATTTCCACCAGTCCGCAATTTTCTGCAATATACCTACATTCGTAACGTTTACACAAATAGGTACTCTCTACAATGCCGGTTTAAGGTAGTTCGCCGCCCGGTGCTGCCACAGACATAACGCCCCATCCGGATATTTTAATGCATGGGGATGGGATAGCCCATCCCATCCCCATGCATTAAAATATTTCTTATTTTTTTGAACCGTCACGAAATAAGAAAGAAACATTGTATACATATTTATATAAAATAAAAAACGAAAAATTATAAAGAAAACAAAAAAATCTTTATACTTTGATTTAAATAAGGAATATTAGATTATATTAGATAATAAAAACTAATTAAAATCATTAAATAAAAAATAAAACAGTATTCTTTGGTTTAAATAAACAACAGGTACGAAGAAAAACTAAATAAAAATATTATCTAAAAAATAAAAAATAGGAACGTAAGATCTAACTAAAAGGTAGCGCGCGTACCGGCCCTCAAAAAGTTTACCGCCCGGTGCTACTGCACCCAAAAAAACCCTGTTAAACCGGCACTGACTCTCTAAAACATTTCGTAATTGTTGGAAAGTAATTTCCCTACATAATAATAATAATAATAATAATAATAATTCTCACCCTCACAATACTCCAAACTAGGAGTACCCCAGAAGCAACCACATGCTTGTGCGGGGGAGGCGGGCAATTACTATTATTTTGTCTTCGTTGCCATTTGCGGCTAGGGCCGACTTTTTTCCCGATAGAACTAGGATAGCATTCGCTCAAGTACTACGGAAAACCCTAGAAAACCGTAGTAATCCCAGTGAGTGTAGGACAATAATTAGTAAATCACACGGATAAAGCTATTTAGGAGCAATACCGTGAACCCACATTTGCCCAGCGCTCTTGGCCATAGCGGTGTTTTTCTTTAAAGACATATGCATGCGTCTGCCTCGAACCAAGGTCGATCGAAAGCAGAAAAACATGCAGTCTAAAAAGTCAGCGCCGGTACGAGCGACGCCACCGCGGCCCCTATATATTAGCGGCCTGTATATTAGTGTATATGCCTAATTCTATCACACATTATCACTTAGAGTGCCAGGACGTGATCTAGATAAGACTTTTTCTTCTAATAAAGTAGAAAAATCAAGCCGTGATAAATAAAGGAATTGGTGAGGCCATGCAATGAGGGGGCTGTTTCTCCCAATCGAACGGTTAGGATTCGCTTTCTCTAGTTAATGTAGGTGCCTAATGGTATATAGATTTTTCACTATGCATACCAGAACTCATTTACTAACAAATGTAAAAATTGATCACTATTCACGTTATTTTAAAAAAAGTATCTAATATCTAATTGTTCTTTCATTAAGGATACCACACCAAACATCAATTTTGGAAGAATAGGTAGATACGTACTGGCGCTCTTGCAATTAACTGGTCAATACTGGATTTTCCTCAGCAAAGTATCGAGAATTTCGTGAGAAGAAAACTCCATTACACTAAACAGAATATTTTTCAAAACTCCATAGGCAATATCTCCATTCGCGTGTTTTTTTCAATTTCCAAAGTGTGCATAAACTTTTACATTTGTGGAGAATTCTTCGGACACTTTCTCTTGGCACATTTAAATCTATGTACACGCGCGGCCCTTGAAATCGTTCCAATACGTGCGGACGCAAAGGCGTTCAACTGACAACGTTGCAATTACCCCTCCCTTCTCTCGCCGTTTGAAAGCCAGCGATAACCTTAAAAGCGTAAGTGACGGCAAATCTAACATCTTATTACGCGACATTACCTTACGTGACATTGCCAGTTACAGTGCAAAAAACAGTAAATTCGGCGCTGTTAGGTTGGCCTTAGATTGCCTGAATAATAGTAGAAAATCTTATAACCCTGCCCACGGACATTGACGGCTTTTTTCGCAAAAGTCTTTCGACAACCTCGAATAGAGCCGTTCTAAAAATCGAAGAAGGTGGTAAATCTCTTAATTGGGTGTCGTACTTTCCTCCGGTACCAAAAAGAACCTCGAAAATCCGATATCTAAGAGAAATTCCCGATTCACGATTAACCACTTTCGAGAAACGGGACGGCTGTAGAATCAACGAAACCGACGGAAAATCCTCTGAAACCACTATTGGAAATTGCTTCTTTTTTCTCATTTCTCGATTTTTCGGGGGCCCGGGAAGCATCAGAACCTCACCCGAGGACTCCAGGGAAGCTTTAAAAATTGAAATAAACCAAGGATTTGGTTCGCGGTTAAGATAAAGAAGTGTAATAAACCAATGTAAAAACCACTACGAGATTCTTCTATAATAACACGATATTATACCTTATTTAACTGATACCACTTTGTCAATCAAAGAAATCCACGTAATTTCACGTTACGTGAATCTCAAAACACCAAGAAACTGAGTAAAACTTTAAATTCACTTTATTATAATGATAATGCAGCGATTTATTATCTAACCTATTTTCGTTGACTGGCGTGTTTAATACGTCAGCTAACGCAATTTTTATTTTCTACGGGGAGGAGCGGGTCGGTGCGAGGGAATGTAGGGGAAGTTGTTGATTTGAGTAGCCGTGGAATTGGCGCAACGTTGCCGCACTTACCCGAAATTCTTGATTTCTTGCTTATTTCTCATGCCTAGTGGAACGATTTCTGAGGCCGCGCGTGTACCTACGCTTGCATATCTTATAATAACATGTGTATTATTTGTAAAATTCTCACTTCAAGAGCTTTTATTTAATTTTTTTCTGTCAACGAAATTACCTTTCAAAACGCACACTATTTTTCATTTTGTTTACTTAGAATAAGCGAGGCACCGAGAAAAGTTGCGTCGCTTGCCACGTACTTGACGGGTTGGAACTGGGGCTCGAGTACTCGAGCCTTCTCGTATGCTACAATCGCGTATATCGGAAGCAGCCGACTCGAGCCGATCGCGTCCTTTTCCTCGCGGAATCGCGGCTCAAATATTCGTAACCGCCAAGCGAGGATTTTACGTTGTTATAAGGTGGTATCATTGCGGGCGTTTAAATAGTAGCTACATCATCGGCGGCGGGCGTTGCGGCAATTTAATTAGGAAGTAACAAGGAAGTAAAATATACATATAGTATACTTATAGCAGTTTCGGAACTAAAATATTTTTTCTCATTTTTTAATAGGGGGCTTCAGCCCAAGAGTCCCTATGGACGAGCCTTTTGTTTATTTTACATATCGTACTATTTCTGATTGGGCCCTATCAGGATGCCTTTGATTAAAAAATGGTCTGCATACTTCGGGGTATACCTACTTCTTAGTAGGTACAGTCGCGGACAGTTGGTATCGAACGACCTGAAGAGGTTTCTCGTGGCTATCGTTACAGGGCGCGCGGAGACGGCAACAGCGCGCGCCTTCGGCATCGGATGGTTCGAACGGGTGTCTTGTTCCGAGAATTCTTTGCAAGCGATTAAGCCGATGTCACCGAAAGGGTTAAAAAAAATTAAGGAATCAGTATTAAACTATTTATTAAAACAGTTCACAAGTATACAGTATGATTTTTTAAACTACCACCGCGATTTCCTCGCTTATTTTGCGCCCTACAAAAAAAACATGAGAAACAAAAAGGTGACAATTTTGGACAGCTAAGTGGCCCTGAAAAAGTAATCAACATCCATGGTCAACTTGTCGCGCAATATAAAAAAACCTCCAATTGAGCAAAATTATTAAATAGCCGTAACATACCTATTTATTTTAAGATACCGAAGAAAACTTTTATATTGAAAATTGATGGCACTGAGAAGCTTTATGCAACTGGGTGCTCAGATAGTTTCTGAAAATTACACAGGCTCTTCGGCTCTGTTGAGGCCATTGTTTTAGTTATTAAAGGCCATTGTTTTAGTTAATTAAAGTAGTTATTTGGCTCCCTACTGAAAAATCTTAAGAAACAAAAACGTGTAAATTTTAGATAGTTGGTTAATGTTAAAAAAAGAAGTCGGTATCCATGGCCAACTTTTCGCGCAATACCAAAAAAAACTTAAATCAACAAGAATCTGAAAACAATCAATTTATTTTGAAAGTCGAGGGAAAATTTTAATTGGAGATTAGCGGCAATTAGATCACGCAAGAACATTGACAAAAGAAAATTTTCATACAATTTGTACTAGTTTTCCCGCTAATTTGTTTAAAGTGTGAAGTCGAAATAGCAATTAAAAACATCAACAGTTATTCAAATTAAAGACAAATTTTCTCATATTAAAGATCTTGTTTGATCAAAAAAAAATTAAATAAATTGATAGTTTTGTTTTCACATTTTTGTCGACTTGAGTTTTTTTTTTTGTATTGCGTGAAAAGTTGGTTATGGATGCCGATTTATTTTTTAACATCACCTAGCCGTCTAAAATTGCCATATTTATTATGCTTATATAAGCTTACTTACATAAAAAAAATATATTTAATGCAGTGATAGGGCCAAAGCGAAAAATGTTTTTCAAATAAATCAAAGTGTGCCAATTGTTTCTAAAATTGGTAGTATGGAGTATCCTTTACTTTTGAACAACTTTTCCTAGCAACTTATTTCCACATAAGAAATGTTAGCAAAGTTTTTATCAAGAGTAACTTTTTGCGGTAAAATTAAAGATAAGAAAGTGTTCCTATTCAACACCTCTTCTGTGGACATACTGTATATACATAGTGTATTTGGAAATGAAAGGAAGGTTTATGGCTTATTATAAATATAAATGCAAATTCTTTATCAGAGGCTCGAGAGTCCGTCATAAAATACTACATAACTCGCCCGAATATTAATTTGCGTATTTATCCTCATCAGATTTTTAGCAAAAGAGCACGCCACTGAAATGGTCGAATTTTCCTTCTCAATCAATATTTATGGCCTCCTTTCATTTCCAAATACACTAAGTATAGTTGTCAGCGGTTTTAGACATTAAGTTAATAAATATTTTGCGTTGCAACAAAAATGTATTTTTATGTTATAATAAAAAAATATGTAGTAACACTAAAAATATATTTAGCTAATAACCCTAGAATTAAAAAAGTTAATTAAAAGGATTTTCATAAATTATTCTTTTCCTTGCAAAATAAGTATTTGTTCCAACATTTAGTTGTTAGGTCTCGTAGTCCTAAACATAAATGATTATAAAATAAAAGGGGTGTCCCTTTTATTTATTTTTTCTTATTTGTGAAGAAATTGGTCAGAAGTTTTAATAAATTGGTTTTCGTGGTGCTGCAATGCTCCATTGTTTCTCATAAAATGCCCTTCAACAGATAAATGAGATTAGGGGGTCACAGACATAAAATTACCCTTGTAACTTAATAGAGAGTTATTGCAGAAACTGTTTTTGGCATTAAGCAGTATTTAAGACGACCTTATTTGAATACTCTCATACGTTATTTATGATTCTGACAATAGTTATTGCAAGTCGTAATTTATGTATCCAAATTAAGGGCTTGTTTACGTTTACTTTATTGTTTTGTATTTCTACACTTTCACTAGAATATTATGTGCTTTTATAATTTTGCTCCGGAAAAAACTGGGAAAACAGCCAAATAACCACGGAACACCAAGGTGAAAGACTAATGAAAACAAACAAGGTGCAAACGCAAACAAGCAACGAACATTTTAGGTTAAGTCCTACTTTCACAGAACACTAGCGTTTTCTGACAAATCAGAATTTATTTTAAGAATTGTGACAAATAAGGTAAAAATAACGTATATTATGGTATACACAATAAACAAAAATAAAGGAAAATAACCTTATTATGGACGACCTTATGTCAAACTACGACTGCGCATGCTCAAATGTCAAAATAACGTCAAAAAAGAGCGCGACGTTATTTATTTCTGCAATAACTCTCTATTATTTAAATTGCATACCTTTATCAATAACATCAGAAGACACACAGCAGGGACACGTGTCAAGCTTTACACACCTCCCTGGACCTCAATGTGATTACCTGGATAAAATAAAATAATTTCAGGTGATTGAGGACTTCCACAAGCTGGATATAATGATTACGAAGTTTTATTAGAACCACCGACACAGGAAGAATCCGAAAAAACTATAAACCCATTAAAATCTTTATGACTATAACATAATTAAATAAAGGCAAGAAATCAAATGCATTTTCCATTATTATATTATATGTATATTAATATTTAGTATACCCACCTTGGGATAGGATGACTTTCTGAACTCTCCTGCTCATCGAATCTATGAGTTGGCAGCAGAGATCATGGGTTACGACTTCATCCCACGTTTGTTGAATCTTCTGCCAAAGTGCCTCCCTATTTTCGGGTACGAAGTTCTCCATTGTCCGCGCCATTCTGCCCCACACATTCTCAATGGGATTCAAGTCAGGACTCTTCGCCGGCCATTGCAACTTTTCTACGTTGTTTTCGGTGAACCATTCGCGAACTATTCTTGCTGTATGCACAGGAGCGTTATCATGCTGGAAAACGAAGCCATCGGGATACATTTCCGTTGCAGTTGGTAACAATCCGCCTTCGAGTATCTCGCAATAGCGAGCTGCTGTGAAGCGGTCGTCGATTCTCCAACAAATGCCAGGTCCACGGTAGCTTATCCAGGCCCATATGTTGACGGAAAAATGCCCACTCCTTTTCCTGGGTGACACAAATCTTTCGCCATATCTTGAACTCACCGAAGGTCTATATACTCGCACTTTGCCATTGTAATGGCTTTGAAAGATCTTTTCGTCGCTAAATATTACCTTCTCCCAATAATGTGGCGGTAAACGCTGAAACTCTCGGCATATCTGCAACCTGACTTCCTTATTAGCCTCGGTCAGCTGAATTTTGTTGCTGGCCGTGCGAGATTTCAGATTGGCTGCATCTAATCTCCTTCGGGCAGTTCTAACACTTGCTGGAAATTGTGTTGCAGATACTGCTTCAACGGCGGATTTAAACGGATTTGCAAGGCAAAAATTAGCTAGTTGCTCATCTTGTTGGTCAGACGTAATTTTCACATTTCCTCCTCTATGTATGTTTTCCACGCTTCCGGTTTCGTCATATTTCTTCTTTATATTGAAAATGGTGCTTTTAGATACACCAAATTCTTCGGCCAGTCGGGAAATAGCCCAACCATTTTCTAGTTTGGCGATGATACGGTGCTTGACGGATTCACTCAAACGAGGCATAACGAACACTGTTAGTTACTCTCTCGAATTAGGATACTGACTAAATAATTTTAGCCCACCCACCTTAGTATTTATACAAAGGGCTAGGAGCAGGTATAATCGATATTTTCAAAATCTACATCCAATTCAATATTACAATTATTAAGTTAATCCCCTAAATTTAGTTATAATAAGTGCAGGTAAGTATAATTAATAAATACCTATTTAAAAAGATATAAATATCTATGCTAAAATATTTCAACTCAGGTAATCCGATAATCCATTAATTTTGTGCCATACATTTTCTAATTAATATTAAGAGCCCCCATATCTACTTTTAAACATATTATACAAATCCTTGAAATCTTTAATTTTTGAGATAATCGCTTGATCTGTTTTTTGTCCGAAAGGACTTCAAAAGCCGCTTATTTTAGCAATCCTGCCATTTTCAAATTGCAAATCCAGGGCCGGCTACGATTTTTTTATTCCCCCGATTTTCACAAAAACCATTTAGCCAATTTTTTATTTAAAATCTGACACCACAGCGTCAATCAGGACAGTCGAAAACCCTTTATATACCAAATTTGAACAAAAAATATAGAGAGAGTTCTATTCTACAGGATGTCAAAATTGAGCAAAATAGGAAATTTAAAGAAACCTCTTCAGGCATCTCTGGCGAGTCAAGTCATAAAAATTCAGCATTTTCAGATGGGGCAGAGAAAAATACCCTGTATTGAATCTTTGCACACCAACACTTTGAGTGGTTCTGTTGACAATTAAACTATTTTGACGGGATTCCATGGCACACTTGACTCGCCAAATGCCTGTAAATTTCCTATTTTGCTGAACCTTGACATCCTGTAGAATAGATCTCTCTCTAAATTCTTTGTTCAAATTTGGTATATAAAGGGGTTTTAGGGGGATCCTGATTAACGCTGTATTGGTAGATTTTAAATAAAAAAAACACTCAAAAATCGTAGCCGGACCTGGATTTGCCTTTTGAAAATGATAGGAAGGCTAAAAGAAGCGATTTTTGAAGGCCTTTCACACAAAGAATGTTCAGGGATTATCTCCAAAAATAAAGATTTTATTAATTTGCATATGTTTAAAAGTAGACAAACTGTATATTAAATTATTGTTTTTGAGAAATTCTTCGGAATTCTATTGTGGCTCAAATTGACTATGGATTTACCTAATTTCATATTCCTAATTAATACAGGGTGCTGGCAGCAAAGGAAGGAAACTCGAGAAAAAGCAACTTTTATTGTGGTGTTGATTCTAATCTCAGCCTTGATATTTATTATTTTTTTATTTCATTATCATAAATAGTAGACGGTATAGTAACATGATAAAATAGTACGAAATATTAAATACCAACACTGGGGTTGGAATTATTACCAGCACAAAGTTGCATTTTCCTCGAATTTTGTTCCTTTGCTGTGAGAGGCTGGAGGCTGTAATTTGCATTTTATGGTTCTATTTTTAGCAGACCGGCCGGCTGCAGACTCCAGCGCGATGTTGCCGTCTCCGCGCGCCCTGTAACGATAGCCACGAGAAACCTCTTCAGGTCGTTCGATACCAACTGTCCGCGACTGTACCTACAGTACAATTGGGGTTGCAAAAAAAATGAAGGCAAGCTGATTTTTTGAGGGTGGATGGGGGGCTATCTCCTGAGTCTCCAACCAAAAAATCACACTGACACCCTTCTGTTTTTTTTTTGCAATATAGGGCGGTTTCTTATTAATATATTTTTTTAACCCAACCAATTGAGTTGAAATTTTGCACACACTTTTGGTGCTAAGCAATCTAATATACTAGTAAGTATTGTGATTTTCTGAAAATGGCGACCGCCTAAAGATGGCGGATTACCTATTTCTTCACAACCTAATACTTTACATGGGTATCAAATGAAAGGGCTCGACGAGCAGAAAACGATAGAGCATAAAAAACTCTACTTTACTGCAAAACGGCACAAAACAAAACATTTTTTTGGCACCAAAATTAGAGAAATCATATTAGCGTTTTTTTATAAAGATTCTGGCTTTGGCATCCCTTAAAACGGGTTTGCACCAAATTTTGTTAAAAATATCGAACAATATCAATTCTAGAAACCAATGAAAATCGCGATTTAACTACTTATTTATTTTACCATCCTACTCCGTTAAATCAAGTTGCATGTGGATTAAAAACAATTAAAACTGTAACTAACGTAAAAATTATGAGGAATGAAAATAAATGTATGTAAGGAAATAAATGATGGATTAATAGAAAAAAAAATTCATTTTTACAAGTCACAGTTTCAATTGTTTTCAATCCCCCTGCAATAACTTGATTCAAGCGCGAGTAGGCGCAAATAGATAGTTACATCGCGATTTTCATATCTTTATTTTTCGATATTTTCTAACAAAATTTGGTACAAACCCGTTTTACGGAATGCCCAACCCTGTGGCCTATTCAGAATTTTTATAAAAAAAATCGCTATTACTTTCTCGCATTTTGGCGCCAAAAATATGTCAAAGTAGGCCTTTGTTTTTTAAATAAATTGTGCCGTTTCGCCTTAAAGTACAGTTTTTGATGCCCTATCATTGAAAAAAAAGTCTTATCCGAATCGGACGACAATTACAAATTGTATGGGCGTGTTCCAGTTTTAAGTGGGTCACACTGTACAGGAGAGTAACTCCTAAACCATTGACTTGAAAAAATGTAGTAGCAGCATTAGATTCTTCGTTAAAAATGCTTTAGAAATGTTTATACAGAAACACAAAATTTTCAACCTGAAAAAAGTTACGGCCACAAGTGAGGTAGTTGGTGTGAATTCCGGTCATGCGGGTAATTTCGGACTTGACATATTTTCTTCATGGGTTTAGCATATAGGTGTACCTAACTATATATGTCCTCTGAACCTCTGAACCTAGATGATAATATATGTAGATAGGTATCTAGGTATTTCAAATCCAACTAGGTAGGCTATTTAATCTTGTTTAATCAATTGATATAGGTAGGTACCTATAGCATATCCACAGCCGGCTCTAGGAAGTTGAGAAGGCTGGCAACATGGCTTGCGGGTGCGGGTCTGCGCGGCGTGGCCTGTCACTCCCTGTCAGTTGGTTTTACAAGAAATTTGCCAGAATTAATTTGTGTACTGCTGGTAGTGCTATCGTCGCCAGATTGCTACGACGAGGCAGTGTGTCTCTGGGTGGAAACAGACAGCCCAAAGTGCTGGCGATAGCTTTTTTATAAATTTGTTTTGTTTGTGGAAAAATGAAACATTTCTCTAAAAGTGTGTGTGAAGAGTGAAGAATCGTTCCTTTACAATTTCAAGCCTTAAGATGCCTAGAACAGTCGAGGGAGCTAGAACTTAGTTATATACATACCTGCGGCTATGTAAGTCAAATCGTAATAATAACTTGAAGTAGCTAGGTTTTCTTTGCTTGACGGCAAGTGGTCAAATTGTATTCGTTTTGGGCTTTACAAAGGACGAAAATTTTATAATAAAATGATTAAGGGCCTATTGCATACACAAACTAAAGTACCCTTTAAAATTAAAGGAGTTTTCTAACAATCCAACCATTGTTTAGTATTGTTGCGAAAGTTTCTTTACCTAATGTTAAAGTCAAAAGACAATTTGGTTGAATGTATTATGAAATTGACCCTAAACTGCCAGTTTAATCAGAAGAGATTACTCTCCTTTACAACATGCTGTTCTCTGTTCGCTTGTTTTGTATTTTTATGAAAATTTAACCATAAGGGAAGATAGGTAATCATTATTTGCCTGATGGCGCACTTTGCGAAAAATTCTCACAAAAATTCGACTTACAACCAGATGTAGTCCCCTCTATTTACCCAAATTTACCATATTATTTATCGAAAATATACCTATCCACACCAGGAATCGTACTTATTATAAAGACTTATACTTCTGTGTATATTTTGTTATTTGTTACTGCTTTTATTGTCTGTTAAACAAACGTACCTACTTACTTAGGTACCCAATTATTGAAACAAAGTTCACAAGTACCTATAATAATTAAAAAGAGGGTTGAACATTTATTAGAAAAGAGAAACTAAGCCAAAGTGCAGACTGCTCTATACTGAATAGACCCGTTGAACCACTGCGGCGTTGCCACATGTTTGCCCAGGGCTTGTAAGCTTGAGGAGGTTGTGGCATAGCATGTCTCGAGGTCTGCCCTTGTCCTTATTATATTAGGCTGTAAGTTGGTATAGTGTTAAAGTCAGAATAAATAGAATGTTGTTAGTTAATAGCATAGAAAAGAAGAAGTGTAGAAGGCTACACTACACATGGCTATTTTTTCTGTATTTACTATTCAGTTTTGATTCTCAACATGTGGATCTCGGAAACCTTAAGTGACTTCCTAACCATTATTTACTTAAACACCGCCCACTTGAACACACATAATATGATCGTATGGTGGCACCAAGGATTTACATGAGATAGGTGAATGCCTGTCGAGATATCTACTCGTATAAATAAATGCAAAAATATTACACCGAAGCCTTCCATATTTTTAAACAAAGTTTTGAAGAGACTGTACGAACACTAACACAAACATATTATTATTTAGGGCTTTATCAAAAGGCAGTTGGAAATTACGCGACCAAGACCGGTGAAAAATATTAACCACATTGCAATGCAAAATTTAAAATTTAAACGAGTCGTTAGTTTCAAATCTCTCATTTGATATTAATTCACTAATTCCAAACTGGGTCTTAACTACTTTTTATTTTCACCGAGTTTAATGATTCACTTTACACCTTAGCGAAAATTTTACACCCAAACAGGCGGGAAATAATTAATTACCTAACAAAGCACTGCTTCACTTTCTATAGTGAAGTCGCCTTCCTTGCTGAAATATTTTTTGGAGCGCCATGGATCTTCCATATACTCACCTCCTGTCTCCATACGTTGTAAGTTTCATTAATTAGGTAGCCAAAGCCTTCCAGGAATTTTGGCAAAACGGAATTTATTAACATATTTATCACAAGGTTGAAAATTCACAGGTTTTTTAGCATAAAAATGGTAAGATACCTTTCATTTATCCAAGCTTTCGCTCTTACTTTCAGAGCTTCATCAGGGAATTAATTTATAGTTTTGCCATATTAGAAAATTTTATGACATTTAGTATAACATGGAATGACGTCAGGAATTATATTATATATTATTAATATTATTAATTGAAATTGAAATTAATAATTAAAATATGTATAAATAAATAAACTGAATATGTCTAATTTGAATCCCTGGTGTTTAAAGACACTATTTTACTCATGTTCTTCTGACATAGGTATTTATTGTATCTGGACCGACACAATATAAAGTGTTGGTCCAGATTGTATACAGATATATCAACGAGGGTCCACTTGAAAATCATCATCATCACTTTTTAATAAAAGAGCGGTGAAAATATAAAAATTAACAAACGTTTTAACCTAAATAAATTTTTTATACGTAATTTAAGTTCAGATGTTCACTATTACTCAACAAGCTCTTTCTAATCCTCAGTTTTCTTTCCAGATGCTTCAGGGGCGGAAGCAGCACCCCAAGACTATCCCGAAGTACTGATGTGCCAACGCTGCCAGGAGCAGTTCACCGAAATTCGCGAATACAGCTCCCATAAAGAGGAATGCGACAAGAAGGCTATCAAGCACGACGACCCCGCGCATTCCGACCCAGAAGACATGGTCATCTCCGAGGAGGATGACGATGAAGATGAAGCGACGGGTGGCAAGAAGCTGGAGCGCATAAGGAGACATCGGCAAGACGCCGCTAACAATAACAACAACATCGACAAAACTGAATCAACCGACGAAAACATGATAAATTTTCCTCTTTGCGAACCGACAGCACCGGGTCACGTTACCCTCGAAGCGCTCCAAAATACCAAAGTGGCCGTTGCCCAATTCGCGGCAACGGCGTTGGCGAACAACGCCGATAACGAGACTGCTTTGCAGGAACTTGCAGTATTGCAATCTACGCTGTTCACACTGCAACACCAGCAAGTACTGCAATTACAATTAATCAACCAGCTCCAGCATCAACTGCAAATTGACAGGGCAAGGGAGGAGGACGCGCCGTCTTCTGAGCATGTATCTGAGAACGAGACTGAAAACGCGTCGCCGGTTGTATCTCGGCAAGCCACTCCAGAAGGGTCAGCGGTTCGAGAACCAACCCCTATCGTAAGCCAACCGCTCGAAACGAAGTTGGAAATTCCAGCTGAAATCACTAGCGCGCCAAACATACCTCCGCAAATTCAGCCGCCCCTCTGCTCCATATCATCATCTTTGGCGTCGACTATTATCACACATAGCAACGACCCACCGTCTATGGATGAACCTAACACGTTAGAAATGTTACAGAAGCGCGCACAAGAAGTTCTCGACAACGCAAGTCAAGGACTTCTTGCCACTAACTTGGCAGATGAACTTGCGTTCAGAAAAAGCAAAGGATCTGTTTCCCCTTACGATTCAAAAGGTAGGAACGAACCTTTCTTTAAGCACCGTTGCAGATACTGTGGTAAAGTCTTCGGATCAGATTCGGCCTTGCAAATTCACATACGATCACATACTGGAGAGAGGCCGTACAAGTGCAATGTCTGTGGAAGTAGGTTCACGACGAAAGGAAACCTCAAAGTCCACTTTCAAAGGCACAGTGCTAAGTTTCCTCATATCAAAATGAACCCCAATCCCGTACCGGAGCACCTGGACAAGTATCATCCTCCTCTGCTGGCCCAACTAGGTCAACAAACTCCTTTATCACCTGGGGGAGCACCACCACATCTAGGCCTCCCGAGCCACTCGTACCCTCCTACATCCCTTTCATTATTTCGTCCCCACATACCTCCTCCACCAGAACTCAACAGCAGGCTTCAACCGTCGCCGCACACACCTCCACAAAGAATGTTTCCCTCGCACCCCCTTTTTATCAAAAGGGAAGAACAAGAAACGGCCGCTGATCTCAGCAAGCCACAAAGATCTCCCTCGCCTCTTTCATATCAACCAAAAAATAAGAATGACTCGGAACTCCCTCTTTCAGATCCAGAAAAGAGATTAAGAGATGAGGATTGTCAAACCCCGAAAATTACCCCCAAGCAGGAGCCAAACGATCCAGAAAATGAAGCAGAACAAGAACATGAAGGATATAGCTCGCCACTACGTTATGACGAGTGTAGTAACGATAGTAAATATAGCAATGAAAATATGTCTGAACAAAGAAGTCCTGAGCTTCAGTCAGGAAACGTTCAAGAAGAACCTGAAAATTTATCTAACAGGTCCAATTCCATATCTGTACCGCTTAGTATTTCTACGAGTCAAAGGATTCCCCAAAATTTCTCGTTCGGACCTACTAGTTCGCCACCTAGTAGCACGTCCTCCGGAAGTTTGGGTAATTTTCCGAGCACTCCAATGGCTGATATTACAAAAGATCCCGCGATATACACTAATTTATTACCGAGGCCCGGTAGCAATGACAACTCTTGGGAGAGTCTTATAGAAGTAACGAAGACTTCGGAAACTAGTAAATTACAACAGTTGGTAGACAACATCGAGCACAAATTATCAGATCCAAATCAGTGTGTTATTTGCCATAGGGTGTTATCGTGTAAGAGTGCGTTACAAATGCACTATCGCACTCATACCGGTGAACGGCCGTTTAAATGTAAGATCTGTGGACGGGCTTTCACTACGAAAGGAAACCTGAAGACCCACATGGGAGTCCATCGAGCGAAACCACCCATGCGGGTCCTTCACCAATGTCCAGTGTGCCACAAGAAGTTCACAAACGCTCTTGTTCTTCAGCAGCACATTCGCTTGCATACAGGCGAACCAACTGATCTCACTCCCGAACAAATCCAAGCTGCCGAAGTCAAAGAATTCCCCGGAAGCTTTCCTGGATTAAACAGTTCCATGCATCCATTCCTGAACCAGAATTTCTCAGTCCCCGGTCTGTCGCCCGTTGGGAACCCGAACCTCTCGATGAGTCTGAAGTACGAAAGAGACGGCAGGTCGGACCACGGCAGCATGGATGACGACGACGACGACGATATAAGCAACTCTGATACACATACGAGTTTGCCACCGTTTTCTTCGCCATCCGAAACGTACAATCAAAACACAGCGACGACGCCGGGAAGTTCGCTTTTTAACATGATGGATATAAATTCATCGGCCGAGGACTTGTGCTTTTCGACTCAGATACCATCGTCTGTGGCGTCGTCGTTACCCAACGGCAACGCTTCGCCCAGTCCTAGACCGCAGTCTCCCGAACCTTCCGAAATTCAATCACCCGTTCATCAGATCACACCCAACACCGTCCAGGTGAGTAAAGATAATACAAACATTTATTTTTAATTTTCCACATTTGAGGGATCAAACGCCAATATTGTTTAAAAAATTCGAAGAGCAGCAAAAAAAGAAAATAAATCATAGCAATTGCCTATACTCGTATGCCCTCAGACATTAATTCCAAATTCTAAAATATTCACTGTAGGTACCTATTAAGTAGACACAGTTTGCAATTTCAAACGTTTTCTGACTTTTTACCTCCTATTTAAACTACTAAAAATTCAAAGAAAAAATCGCAGTTGTAAGGAAGTTTATATGCCATTTTTACTTCAAAAGAAGGAGGTTATCAATTCGGTTGTATTTTTATTTCTTTTTATGTTTGTTACCTCAGAACTCCGTCATTTATAAACCGAATTGGACAATTCTTTTTTTATATAAAATTTTACCGGCAAGCCACTGCAACAAGCCTTTGCGTGTCTTACTGAGAAGAAGACAAACTCAACGAGCG
Source organism: Pseudeuparius sepicola (assembly GCA_963920635.1). NCBI lineage: Eukaryota > Metazoa > Arthropoda > Insecta > Coleoptera > Anthribidae > Pseudeuparius > Pseudeuparius sepicola. The sequence goes on along the minus strand of OY987299.1, from coordinate 42,225,644 downwards.
AAGCACATTGGAAAAGACTTTCTAGCTTCTACATTGAAGCTCTTTACAGATTTCAATATACGCCACTGAATCGTCGTAATAAAGTCTTGTATTAGAGTGAATACGAGTATGTAAGTCGCTTCTCTTAGCTTTGACGGTGAAAGAAATTTTCGACGTGAGACCTAGCCAAACCCGAGTTTAATCAACAATCATGAAATGTTTGTTGGCGAATGATCAATATTCTAAATGAGGTGTTTATATACGTCGAAAGCCCAGATGGACCTCTCTTTTTTGTCAATATTATTCTATTCAAACTGAGAATTGGTACCCCACACCTGACACCACGGGTAAATTGGGTTTACATTTTGCACTTTGTATGTACACCAGTACCAGTGTCGCACCAAGGGCGGCAAGCCCCTTCCCCCCGCGCCACCTCTAGTTTACCGGGCCAAGCTGCAAGATGTTTTTGATACATAATAATATTAATAATGTACAAGCCGACACCTATTTACTTAAATATGTCTAAACTAAAAATATCTAAACTAAACTATAAGTAAAATAATTAATTTTGTGCGTCCGTGGAAATAAACTAGGCACAATAATAAAGTATGCAGTGTGTTTCACTTCAAGTCGAGACAATTCATTATTTTTTACGGGAAGACCGATTTTCAAAAACTTTTTTTTAAAATATAGTACCCTTGTTTATGGATACTCTAGTTAGCCAATGTCTGACACTGACATAAGGATATGACAGAAATACAGTAGTTACAGTTGACAGATTTTACAAGAAATAAAGTAGTCCAGCAGTTTTCTGGTAGGTTTTAATATAAGAAAATTAATAGGCAGTGACTGGGCCACTTTAATTTTTAGCGCCATCTGTTGCTCGTATCCAACATTGCTCTTGTATCCTTATAACTTTGTTACACATTGGCTAACTAGGGATTCCATAAACAAGGAAAGTACTCCGAAAGATCTACATTTTGGCACTATTTTTTCAGATTCGTCTTTACCATGACCTACTCGATCAAAATTATAGGTACCCCCAAAAACTGCAAAAGTACCTACATTAGGCATTTTTTTTTTTAGGAAAAAAATAAATTGCAGTCGCATTGGCCATACCCGAAAATCTCACATATCAAGTTTCACGGTCATAGCTTATACAAGACGTTCACAAAATAGCTTCAAACATAGCAAAAATACAGTTTTTCGGAGTACCCAGTACAAACACCGAGAGACATTAGCCGCGTTGCTTTTGCCAATTTTCTTAAGAATTCTTACTTTATCTCAGTTGGTGGCAGTTCCTTTTACAAATGAGAATGTGAGCTAAAGTGAGATTTTTTTACCTCCCCTTCACCCTTCCACGCGAGGACACTCACTATCGAGCATATTGGCTTAGTTTGGTGGTGGGGAAAATGACCCTTTCCCAAGATGAGCCTTTGACAGGAAAAAACTAACTGAGTGGCTCGGCTAACAACTAACAACAAAAGTACATTAGGCATTTTTTAGGAAAAAAAATAAATTGCACAGTCGCATTGGCCATACCCGAAAATCTCACATACCAAGTTTCACGGTCATAGCTTATACAAGACGTTGACAAAATAGCTTCAAACAGCAAAAATACGGTTTTTCGGAGTACCCTGTACAAACACCGAGAGACATTACCAAAGTGACATCTGTGGACCAGTGACCGAATTATTCAAACCAACTTCTACCAAACGAAAAAAAATAAAGATAACAATAACAATTTAATGAGTACGAGGGGCAGTCAATAATGTAAATACGAGGATTAAATAATAAGTTAAACAATAATTAGATCAAAGTCCACCCGGCGATTCAGCAGAATCTGCGGGTATAAGTACAGCTCAGTTTCTAGGCTGGGTATCAGTGGATCCCGCTTTTCAGCAACCACTAGATCGCCAACCAGCCCCGAGTGGTAGAATCGGGCACAGGGTGCAACTTTCCAGCAAAATTGTAACTTGTCTTCTGGCTCGACTGCGAGGGGGCTTGACGGCAGGTTCCCACGGGGGTCCCGCTGAAGCGCTGGTGATCACCGGGTTGTTGGAGATCGGTCTCTGCGGTCGCGAGCCAGGGAACCTTCGCTCATAGGTACCTCGCGCGCCGGTCAGTCGCAGTCCCGCTGGTCCGCAGCTCCGCTACGCGTCTCCCGAGTAGCCAAGATGCTGTTACAAACGTGGTGGCGGCGTGCGACCCGGCGCCTCCACCACGTGTCACACTAGTCGTGTGCGCCGAAGGGTTGGACTGTCCCTCGCGGCTTGCCGGGATCACTGGGAGGGGTCGCTGCCGCTGACGGAGCGTAATCCAAAGCACAGAAAATTTTAGCTATTCTGTGTCCAAAGAGACACAGGTATACACGAAAACAACTTGTATTATCCCAAACTCACACCAACGTTTGTAACATTAGAGGAAATCTAGTTGAAACAACATTTCCACTCACGTACTTAGTGATCTGAAAGTAATTATTAGGGAACTTGTTCGGCATTTCCTTGTAACTTAGGTATTATGTGTGCTAAATTTCAATGAAATCGTGGAAGCTTATTTGAAGATATGGTTTTCCAATTCCAATTAAGCATTAAACGCCTTGTACCTGTTTCAATTTAAGCGTTTGCGGTTCATATAAAATTTTCGTAAAATGATATTTTCCTGTCTCACGTAGGTATCCTCCAGTCAAACCTGTATAAATTTAGCACCGCAATTTTAAAACACCCTACATCTTCCGTAGGTAGTCTCTTGCCATGTGGCGATGCACAATGTTGAAGGGGCGTTGATTTTAAGAGCGCGCAAGTGTATCAAGAAGTTAGGTATCAATTGCCAATGATTGCATTCTGATTGTCTCCTATGCATTTCATATCCCTGGCCAAATTATTGCAACACCAGAACACCGTTTCCCAGGTCCCGCGGCCGCCGTCGGCGCAACCCGCCAACCCCGCCGCCGCGAGTCCCACGCCGTCGGACTGCAACTCGATGGGGGCGCTCGACCTGACGCCCCGCCAGCAGCAGCAGCAGCCACAGCACCACCACCACCACCACCAGCCGACGCAGCCGTCGCCGGTGCCGGGGCTGCCTCAGAGACCTGGCTCGGGGCCCGGCACGCCGGCGCCTCCGCCGTCGCTCTTCTCGGCGTTCCTGTCGCAGCCGGTGCAGGGAGCGCCCTGCGGCCTCATGTCCTCGGCGTTGTCGTCGCTCACCTCGTCCGTGCTGACGTCGACGTCGTTCAGCCCGCTGAGGCTGGCGGTCGGGCCCACGGGCAACCTCGGTGAGTGTGAGTGGAACTCCTTATTATACTATTGTGCTTGTTATTATAGTGCCTGTCTAGTCGTATTTATTTGTTGTGTTGATGTTGATGCATGGGCATTATTTTGATGTTTATTATTAGTTTCCAATCAACCATTTAAGCGTTGACTGACGTATCATAAGACTTCTCACGGCTATAGCTTCATGTCCTGGAAAACAGATTGCTCTGATGGCTAACAATGTGTTATGCATTGTATTTTGTCTCCGGAAAGCGCATGGTGAGTTGAAAAAGTGTCAGGCGTGACAGCCGTGAGCAATCTTTATTAATACGTCAATCAACGATTTAAGTTTTTATAGATATTTATTATTAATATACAGGGTTATTCAGATTTATCCTGAGAGGCTTTAACAGATAATATATTTTTTTGAGATACATATAATATGGTTTTCAAATTATCAAAAATATTAATGTTTTATTTTTCCAACCGTGGTAATAAATTTATTTCACCAAATACTGATATGACCCTCCAGTGGCGGTTCCAAGGGGGGGCCCCCCTTGGGATATTATTTAATAAATAAAGACTATAACTTAGACTATTTGTATAACCAGATCTTATTCACACTTGCGATGCCGACATGCATCAAATAATAATAAAAACAGCAATGCAATATTTTATATACTGTGTGTTTCACTTCAAGTCGAGACAATTCTTTATTTTTTTACGGGTTGGCCGATTTTCAAAAACTTTTTTTAAAAATATATTGCTCCGAAAGATCTACATTTTGACACTAATTTTTTTCAGATTCGTCTTTTCCATGACCTACTACGATCAAAATTATACCCCCAAAAACTGCAAAAAGTACATTAGGCATTTTTTAGGAAAAAAATGAATAGCACAGTCGTATTGGCCATACCCGCAAACCACACATACCATGTTTCACGGTCATAGCTTATATAGGGCGTTCAGAAAATAGCTTCAAACATGGCAAAAATACGGTTTTTCGAAGTACCCTGTACGTACAAACACCGACAAATATTTTAAAATTATTTCTTTGCAGTTTGATTAGGGCTCACATAAGCCACCAATTCCCTTATACAGGGCGTTCGCAATAAAAATACAAAAATCGAAAATAATCGTTTTTCCCTTGGTGTTTTTTTTTACATTTTTAACTTATGCCTATTAAAAAACATAAACAATATGAAATTTTGGAAAATATTTTTAATAAAAAGCACCCTTTTTAATTTGAAAAAAATTCAAAACTGATTGGTATCTACCTATCCAGGGTGCTCTTCATTGAAAATACTTGCTAAAATTTTATATTGTTTATGTTTTTTAATAGGCATAAGTTAAAATTGTAGAAAAAATGTAAAAAACCACCAAGAGAAATCGATTTTTTTCGATTTTTGTATTTTTAATGCGAAAAACCGTATTTTAGCTATGTTTGAAGCTATTTTGTGAACGCCCTGTATAGGTTATGACAGTGAAACTTGGTATGTGGGGTTCTCTGGTACGGCCAATATGACTGTGTTATTAATTTTTTTCCTAAAAAAATTCCTAATGTACTTTTTTAGTTTTTGGGGGTATAATTTTGATCGTAGTAGGTCATGGAAAAGACGAATCTGAAAAAATTAGTGTCTAAATGTAGATCTTTCGGATCACTATATTTAAAAAAAAGTTTTTGAAAATCAATCAAAACAAAAAAATAATGAATTGTCTCGACTTGTAGTGAAACACACTGTATAAATTTTTTGTACCTGATCATTGATCGTCGCCCCCCCCCATGTTAAAATCCTAGGACCGCCACTGTGACCCTCTATTTCTTTATCGACAAAGCCTCAAAATCGTTAGGTATTAAAAAATCTGCAATCTTTATAATTAAAGTAAATGATTATTGTATGTACGATTTTGTTTCTGTAAGTTAGCCTTGGCAAGATTTAACGACCAATCGTCAGATAAGTTCGTAGCCCGTCAAACGTGGCCAGATATTTAAAATCCGACTAATAAAAGATCATTTCACTTTTCAATCTCCTTGCGGAATTGTAACTACCTTTCGTTCTATCAATCGGTTCGATCTAGTAGCAAGACAAAAATAACGGCACGGAAAGTGGCAGCAACGGTGGGGGCTGTCGGATCAGGATATGTGACTGCGCCCTTTAAATTCTATCTATCTTCTTCGAAGGGCCCGTGGATTTTTTGAACTATGACATGAAAAATTAAGCCCATTTGACTGATGTTATATGTCAATGACCGATAATGTTATACATATATTAAGGTGGGAATCGAAATTTTCAGCATGTATATCTCCGCCACTGGTTGTTTGGGGAACCTGGTGTTATCACATTTTGTAACACTAAATCAGTGCATGTTGTGTGCCAATTTACGTTGTCATATCTTTAGATTTTGGGAAATACAAGACAAAAGGATACAATCTTTGAGAAATTGAATACCTATCCATCTCGAAAAAGAGGCAGTTGTGGAAAGATATAGGTAGATATAACAAAATAATCCTATTTTATGCTTTTCTATCCTTCGTTTTCCAGAATTGAAGTTATTCCCTGTATTCCTAGAGGTTATTTAAAGTACATAAGTTAGATTGTAGTTTCATTGTTAGTAATAGAACATACATTTGCTTCCTCTTATTACACTTCACATGTCCCCTTATTATGTTGAATACGAGGCCAACGATAAAGACAGGCCAAGGCGCTAACGCATAATCGCGTAGTCACGTGACCAACTTAATAAAAGGCATTTTTGGAGATAAGTGGAAAAAACAAATTTTGTAACAAATTGGCGAGTTTTCTTTCATCTATTACATTATTGGTTTTGTGCATCCAGGCTTTCTCTAATTGTTTTTTCAAAATTTTCAACCTGCCTCAGCTGTTTTGGACTGAGAGTTAAACGGCACTGCACTCAAATATTTTGGCACATTCTCAAAAATTGTTGGGACAGCACCTTCCTTTAGCTTAGGTGATATTCTCTATAGGTATTTTCCTCCCACAACACATTTGTCCACTTTAATTGCTTCACTTTTTTGAAAATGTGTTAGCCACACACACTTAAGGGTTTTTTAGAAATTAAATCTCATTTGGAATTTGACGAATCCATTTTTGGCGCAAATTTTCATCCCGAAACAAAGCAAATGTTGTTATGGTGGCATTTTCTTCCTGGCTTTTGTAATATGTATGAATATAATATAAACAGACCCAATATTTGGTATTTAGGTTATTTTTTACGAAATAAAAATGAAAACTCACCTCAGTATACTGCGTAAATATTAAGGAGGTCCCAGTTGATCGGCAGCGTGAAAGGCCGAATAGAATAGGAACCGTATCAGGGCGTGGGTCGACAACGAAAATCCTCGAGTACGTTACAAAACTGATTTATTTCGCACAAGGTTAATACAAAATACACAAACCCGAACGTGGTCAACGGGAACGGCTTCCAGCCACCCGGACCATCTGAACTCGCGGATTTCCCGGAAGCAGTTCACCCGTCTGTGTCTCAGGCACCACTGTCCATTGAGTGCATTCAGGGGGAGAATTCCCCTTACAGAGCTCACGCGTCGGCGCGAGCGACACCAATACTCCTGGACAGCACGGCTCCTACCCAAAGGCCATAAAAACACCTGGACGGTTCCCCTCCGCCAAGATACGCGCGTACTAGACACAAACTTGTTTCTAAAATATAAACTAAGATGTTTAAAAACGTTTATTTTTCTGCTCCATGGCCTGTCTTTACCGTAGGCCTCCTGGTGAATAATGATGAGTAAAATTAAATCTGCAGTGTGACCTAAAATAACTTTAACCTAACAATCTAGCTTCAACGTTCTAAAAATCATTTCTGACAAATTAATCTTGTCGTTTCTAGTAGGTACCTGTACCTACACTGTGTTAAATCGGTCGATAAATGCAAAGCCAAAAAGCGTTGACTGACGTATGATAATTATTATTATGACAGTCAACGCAAAAAGCATTTAAAAAATATATATACCTATCAACCATAATGTTTGCAAACTTATCATTCTGCCGCACGATATCTTGAAAATTGAGTGGGTTTTCTATAATATAAAACGATTGCTTACAATTTACCTAAAGGCTCTGCAGATTCACTAGGTACCTTCCAAACTTCATATTTGTGAAAAATGTCTCCGTCTGTACATATTTTAGTTCAGAAAAATCGGTGAATACCTAACTATGTGTATTATATAGAACCCTAAATATATGTTTTAATTAAATGGATACAAGACACAAGACACAGGACACAAGACGGTGGTCGAGGATCCAACTTAGAATTCCGCTTGTCGTTCCAGGGCGCGGCAACACGACTTGCCACCTCTGCTTCAAGACGTTCGCGTGCAACTCGGCGCTGGAGATCCACTTCCGCAGCCACACCAAGGAAAGGCCCTTCAAGTGCACCGTCTGCGACAGGGGCTTCTCGACGAAGGTGAGCGCGCGCACGCCCGAAGAATCGCCGGCTATTTTTAAGCGGGACAATAGGGCCGAAAATATCCCCGGCTGGATTGGCATGCCGCCCAACCGGCCGCGTCCGCTAGGTGCGCGCCCGCTCTATCGGAGATTGATTTATTGGCATCAATCAGGTGCCACTTATTGCGATGCTGACGGTACGACAATATTCGGTGCTTTGTAAAATTTAAAGGGCCAAAAACGTTCAAAGCTTTCTGATTGGATTCGGAGTCGAAAACTAGGGGCAACGCAATGGCAATTTTTGAATACTTTAATCACTCTTTTTTAACGCAATGCCTAGAAAATGGTGATCCATACAAGGTTAACACCGAAACAGATAAATATAATAAATATTTTAGGTATAAAATAAATATGTGTCTTTCACTTGCTAGAAACATAGGTACAGGATAAATAGTTTAGGCTGAGCCGAAAGGAGCAAAAAACTTTTTTTACATTTTCTTGAGGTGATAGTAAAAACTTGTCTTACCGATGCAGAATACTATTCAAAAAAATACTGACCACTATCAGTTAAAATTTAGCCGTCCCCTCCGATCTTTAAGGGGTATTTTTTTTAAGATAAAACTAGCTAGGGTTAGTTACTAAATTACAATGAGTGTACTAAATAACATAGAAAAACTGGACGCGATACGTTAAAATTTAGCCGCGCCCCTTTCAGGCAATAGATTCGTGCAGAGCTAAAATGTAGTAGGTGAATTCAAAATGGCTTTTTAGCCACTAGATCACTATAACTACACAATATCAACTTTGCAATCAAATCAAAACCTAATAGAGGAAAGATTTGAAAATTTTGAATTTAATATTAATAGAACATTAATGATTGTTCAGCCCATTTACAAGCACAAAATATTTTAGATCAAACTATTCTTATTCTTAGTTGTCAAAATCTTATAATTTTTGTAACTTGAAAAACGCAATAGTGTTCGCAAGAGTAAATACTTTACATAGTTCAATAATATAGTCTATGCTTCACAATAATTCCGCTCCTATGATAAAATATTTAAAAAATGGGCATTCCAATCAATCTATTTTGAAATTAAAAAAATGTAATATTATTGACTGGCTGGAGTTCAAGTAAACCTTGCCAGAAATTCAAATCAACGATTCTAAACCTCTCCAACTTCTAACAATCAACTTAGAAAATATTCACATTGTTATTATTATTATATTATTAATTGGATACGTCGCGTGGAGAATGTACCAAGTTCAAGAGAAGAAGTCAAGATAGAAATGGTGGAGAACAAAATGGAAAATCAACCCTCCAGGTTACTATTTTCCACGTAACAAGGACTGAGTTACATCCCTAAGAAGAATGGACCCCTTTCACATGAAAGTGCTGATAAACGCTGAGTGCGCGGACACGTGTATGCTAAGCTTGCATTTTATATTAGGTACTATCATTGAGTAAAGGGCCCCTATTGTTCCTTTACTCAATATTACTATAGGTATATATTTAAGCTTTGAATCTAAAATATTGTAACTAGTTCTGTCTGATGTGTAGCACGAATCGCTGTCAGCTGTCTGTGTTTTAAAAATCGTTTTTTTTTCTATTTCGTTCAAATCAGGGACTCTTTAAAATAAGGGGACCCAGCATGTCACAGTCTATCACATAGGAAAAGTGAAGCCTTGTTTTCTGTATATCTCCAAGGAGACCACATAAGTGGGCTGGTACAAGGTTATGTTATATATGTCAGTGTCCAACTGCCATCAAGTTTTATGTGACATGCCAGTGCCATAGATTCCAAAGGAGGCAAAATATTTCCCATCATAATTCACAATTTTTAAGTTCTCAAACTTTCAGATAGTCAGTTAAAGGTAATGCGGCCGCCTGTAGTAGTCCCAATAATTGCAACCAGATTTTTCTTGTCTCACCTTTAGTAATCCTGCAATTCCCATTACGTGGGCATTGCGTATAAGTAAGTAGTTCAAAACAAAAATGGTATTTCCTAAATATTAAATTATTAAGCAGGTAGCTTCAGTCAGGTCTTTCTTTAAACAGTTTTTATCTACAACTATAAGTTGAGAGAATGAGCACCGAGAAAAACTACATGATTAGAACTAAGTACAAGACCTAATCTTATTAGTCCATCCCGAAATCTGTGAAAGTTCTTTGGGTAGATACATTCAACAAGGGAAGAAAGTTCAAGTACGTACCTATTATACCTACATATTACAAATTGTTTGAGGAACCTGGTAACAAGGTGCAATAGCGACAAATTCTCAAATAAGCAAAATCAGCACTAACTTACCTTACTTAAATTCCTGGAAATAATTGCAGGAAGCCAAATTCAAATATAATATAAATTTCATTCATCTGGCACGTGCCATATTCTGTGTTTGTTGACAGAACATTGTCAAGTCTAATTTTTAGAAATCATATTAATTTTTACTAACAATCAAAGTACCTGTTATATCCATAGATTCTCCAATAAAATGGCATAGTTGGCATCATTGAGACCATTAGGATGGGGAAAGAAACGGCCTCACTTTGGAAAGTATAATGCTGGGTCCCCTTACTTTAAAGGGTCCCTGGTTCAAATAAAAATAAGTAGGTTTTTTAGCATTGCGAGAATTTTTTAAGCGCACAGGGGCGCGACTAAAATTCAAAATTTGACGTCCAATTTTTTTCTGTTTTCCGTAAAGCAAATGCAATGTTTTGGTAAGTAGGTACCCCAATCGGATTTTTTTATTTTCAAAAAATGACCCCTTTATGGTAAGAGGGGGGCGGCTAAATTTTATTTTATAAGGCCCAACTTTTTTACGTATTTTTTCTTGCCGGGAAGACAACTTTTTTTGACTACCCCTCCAACATCATATCAAAAAGTTTTTTCGGCCCAGCTTAATACATTGGGACATACTATATACCATACAATAAAAGTAGAAAGTATAGAAATGTGTTTGCAATTCCTGATTCGTTATTAAAAAATAATATTTATAATTACAGGTACTAAAAAATCTTTCTGTGTTTTACAAAAGTTTAACGGCATATTTTTGGCTTTACTGATGACATTAAATTTTTCTTGACGTAAGAACTTCGTTACTATGATAATAACAGCAACTTTGTTTTTGATTTTTAAATGGCAATAATATCCATTGTCTTTCCAGTAACTTTAGATGCCAGTTTTTTAAAATGTCATGTCCTGTATTTTGTAGATTACATTCTATACATTGACACTTTATGGATGGTTTTCACGGCTAATTTGATAAGAAATGGAGTTAGAAGGTTATTTTTAGGAAAGTTATGTTTTTTACTTATAGAACCCGATTAAAATTTTATACTGTCGTATCTGTAGAAAGAGACGGTCTTTAAAAAAATGCAAAAAATGCTCACGTCAAGAAAAAAAGTCACCTATTTATTCAAAGAAATATACCTGAGAACTTGTTCTAAAACATTTTTTCAAATACGGAATATTTCACGAAATATAAAATAAAAAAGTCACCTATTTATTCAAAGAAATATACCTGAGAACTTGTTCTAAAACATTTTTTCAAATACGGAATATTTCACGAAATATAAGCACGATTGATGCGATAAAATAACTTACAAATTTGACAATAAATTTAAAAAGCTTAACAATTTATTAAATTTTTGAATTTATTAATATGATTATTGCCTTTAACTTTTTTAGGGCAAACTATTTTTATAGCATTGAATCTTTCTGGGAGTCTACCATATCTGAAAATCTGAATTTCCTGACTTTTCCATATTATTTTCCATAATTAAAAGTTCAAAATTCCCTAACCCAGGCAGAAACTGCGAGAGGTACCTATATCATGATCATGAGGTATATCATGAGTAAGTATGGATCAATGGACAAAAGACATTTGTAAAATCTAATATACCTACCTATGTAGGTATTATCTGCTGACAAATTTGCATTTTACGGAGAACTTTCTTTGAAAAAAAAATTATCCTTTTGATGGGCTAGCTTTGTGTAAAAACACATCCAAAATATTTATCAAAAAAATACCAAATATGTTTCGGCTTGTAACTTTTTCAATTCAACTGTGTGATTTTTTTAAAGAGTGTTACCGAGGTTGAAGAGTTACCGAAAACACATTCCGATTGAAGTTGTGGACAAAAATTACCTGGTGCTTTAATCTTTACTTTATCAGAATTTTGAAAAAATGTCACGGTTTAGTGCACAGATTATGGAGGGTTGTTTAGTAGATGTCTCTTACCGGTTGAAACATTTACTCAATTATAGCCATAGAAACCACAACACGCAGCTTTTGACAGTCAAATAATTTGACATTATTTATAATACTTATAATATTATTGATTCAATGCATGTTTTGCATTGTGTGTAAGTATAAAAATAGCATAGCATTTTCAAATTTCAAAGATTTTTAGTAGGTAGGCACCTATGTAGTATGTTGTGAAAAAATTCTGAAAACATAAAAGTACATAATTCGGAGGAGAATCTAGCAAATCTTGACATTGAAATTTTCTCGTCCCCTAGATTTTGTTGGGCGTTATGCGTTTGACAGGTGACGAGAATGACCGCACTTACGGAAATTTGACCATCGTGCGAACGTTGTTTGGCCGTTTCCAGCGATTATTTTGTGGTTTTGTATATTTATTCGTATCCATATTAAACTCCACTGTTTCGTGACTTTCACCACTAAAATAATTCTAGTTATTTTCATCATATTCCAATATTTATTGCTGCAACGCGGATTATTTATATTAAATTAGGTAACCACACATTTGACATTTCTTGGACCGAATACTGATGAAACGAGAGATATGGAGAGATATGGAGGCGCTATTGCAGGTTGTCCTTACCCTCACTCACCCTACCTCAATATCTTAGAATACAACCCTGTAATAGCATTCTTTAAAAGCAATGCAAAGCAATGCCGTTCTATGGTGAATAAAGTATCTATATATTCTCGCTTGTGAGAACAAGAAAGATAATGTTAAAGTTAAAATCCACCAATAGCATTTTGGTGAAGTCACCCCGAGTTGTCCCCCTCTTAAGTACTAAAGAGCACACACTATAAACCGTGTAATTTATTCAAATTCTTAAAAATTCTAAAAAATTCTAAAACTGTAAAAAATTCTGAAAAAAATCCAGTCTTCAAGCATTAAGACAATTTTTGTGACTTTTGAAACAAAGAAGTTACAAAATAATTTTCGGGATTTTCAAAAAATATACAGGGTGACCGTATTTCGAGTATATGCATGGGGATCTTGGTTATCTTAAGAGATACGAGATCGGCTAAATTGGGGCAAAGTTGCGGAATTTGATGCCGAGTAACATGGTAAAAAGAAATTTTGGCTAGCCCTTTTCGTTTTGAAAATAATGCGAAAAAATGAAAATTGTCGTTTTCGCTTTTATTTCTTTAAACGAAAACGAATGGCGCTGGACATTTTTAAGTTAAACATTATTAAGGCACTTTTTTACAAGGAATCTAAATATGACCTCGCATTTTTTTTCTCACCTCCCTGGACAAAGATATGACGATCAACTTTTATTTTTCTTATGGGCGCCATATTGGATTTTTGCATTTTTGAAAAGAGGATTTTTTTCTGGTTAAAATGATATGTCACACATTATGCTTTACTTTGTTTTTCTTGCCGTAATATCAAATTTATCGTTTTTGCATAGAGTGCCTTGGAAACGTAAGCCCATAATGTTTGACGTTTTTGCATAGAGTGCCTTGGAAACATAAGCCCCATAATGTTTCACATTTCTGCATAGAATGCCTTGTACACATAAGCCCCATATAACGTTTGATAGTTTAGTCCAATTTTAAGTGTCACGGATACTTTATTTTAATGAAAAAATGTCATTTTCACATGAAGAAAAGCGTGACATGATTCAAATTTATTATTCCTCAAATATAAATGACGACGAAGGGATATTGGACGAGCCATAAACAATTTAAGGAAACGTGCTGCATTGTGCCTTGAGGAACAAGGAGGACAAATTGAACATTTATTGTAAAACAGGATTCTCGTCTAGGTTTTTGTTGTTAGTGTTTCCAGTTTGACTCTTTTAGTGTTAATGTGTTATATGGCAAATAACGAATGAATAAAAAGGTCTCTGATCATACTCTCGTGGTACGTTTATGATTTATTTAATCAATAAATTTAACATTAACTGAATTTTTACTGAACCGTTAAACAATATTCCAAAGCACACTTCGCAACAATGGGGTAACTAGGCTTATATTTCCAAGGCACTCTATGCAAAAACGTCAAACATTATGAGGCTTATGTTTCCAAGGCACTCTATGCAAAAACTTCAAACATTATGGGGCTTACGTCTCCAAGGCACTCTATGCAAAAACGATTAATTTGATATTACGGCAAGAAAAAAAAGTAAAGCATAATGTGTGACATCTCATTTTAACCAGAAAAAGATCCTCTTTTCAAAAATGGAAATATCCAATATGGCGCCCATAAGAAAAATAAAAGTTCATCGTCATATCTTAGTCCAGGGAGGTGAGAGAAAAAATGCGAGGTCATATTTAGATTCCTTGTAAAAATGCCTTATAATGCTTAACTTAGAAATGTCCAGCACCATTCGTTTTCGTTTAAAAAAATAAAAACGAAAACAACAATTTTCAGTTTTTTTCGCATTATTTTTAAAACGAAAAGGGCCAGCCAAAATTTATTTTTACCATGTTACTCGGCATCAAATTCCGCAACTTTACCCCCAATTTAACCGACCTCGTATCTCTTAAGATAACCAAGGTCCCCATGCATAGACTCGAAATACGGTCACCCTGTATATCGGAAAGTAGGCCACATGGCTCTTAAGTGTGTTTTTACGCAAACCTAGTCCACCAAAAAGGCAATTTTTCTTTCAAATAAAGTTCTCCAAATAACACATATTTGTCGAGATGTGTCGAGTGGCCCTCCATCAATAATATTGCGGATCTAGACTGAAGAAAAAAACTAAGAAAACTATATTTTCAAATTCCCTGACTTCCAGTCTTTTTAACCTAATTTTTTCACTTACAGTGCTCTTATTTTAATTTCCTGCCTTTTCCAGGTTGGTGGAAGCCTATCTTTACTAGAAAAGCAACACTTTGAAGTTAAATAAATACAGTTTCAAAATGCACTAGGTAATTAAAAACTGTGATTTTTTGCACCTATTAAAGGTACCATTTCAATCATGAATAAATTAAAAACAACGAATTGGAAATTGTTACCTCTAACTAAAGAAAACCTCTAACGAATAAACCTATTATTCTATCTTTAATTTTATATACTTACCAAATACAGGAAACCTCTAAATACTGAGTACTGAACATTTTTTAATTCAAACTAATGACTGCCTACTTACTAAAACTTCCCTCATCTATACATCGTCATCCAGTTGTAATTGAAACAGACTATAGAGGAATTTTGGTAAACAAAAAAGTTTATATGTATTGCCATAGGTCCTGAAATGCTTACCTAATAAAAACGATACAGGATATTCAAATAATTTTTACTATTATTTTGAAAATGGCGAATATAGTAAGTACCTATTCACTGAAATTTGGGTATCTACAGACACAGACCTATATAGCTTCGCTAGCTATATAGGTCTGTGCTACAAATTACTTATAGGAGTATTAAGAGCAACAAAAAAAATCGTGTAAATTATTTTGTTCCTTACACCATTATTTGCACTTTGAGGGTATGAAATGCCGTGGTTCTTTTTTTAATCTAGATTTGGTTTTGAATTATTATCATTTGTTGTAAAAAATGTTGGCTCATTTTGCCTTAAAATTACTAGATTTTGAGCTTTTGTTTTTGAAGACCTTTTGAACCAAAAAAAAAATTGTTTAAAAATATCTCTCAAAATTATTTTTTATCGATTTGCATACACTCAAAAGTAGACACACTGTCTTCTAAATGCACCTAATATGATTATTGAACATGCATCAACTTTCGGCAATATCTGTATTTTGGTTATGCAATTAACAAAAAAAAGTCCCATATGTTGCACACTTAAATGACCACACTGTATATTCCGTTTCAAATTTTATACGACATTTTTTTAACTCGAATTTGTGAATCTCGTGTTAACGAAAGACGAGCAATGCTATAACAAAACATGTTTGCTTTTACTAAGAGAACATCATAGGAGCTTTTTCAGATTTTACTGAATTTGTGAAATATCTTTAAAGCTCCTAAACATTTTGGGATTTTATTATGTTATTCTCTTGGTTAAAACAAATATTTTTGTGATTGCATTGATTCTCTATCTTTATCACGAGATCCACAAATTCACATTAAATAAGTTTAGTATAAAATTTGAAAAGGAATAGCTATATCAAAAACGGAAAAGAAGATAATACAAAGTTTTATACCATTTTGATTGCCTTGACGTTCCCTTAAAAAAAAACATAAATTTGGTTTACCACACATTTGCAAAACGTCCTGTATAAAATTTTTTGATATTCCAGAACACTGCATAAAATTCCCTACAACTTTTATCTAAAAAATTTGTCCTACCAAAAAAATATTATAAAGTTATAGAAGTAGTGGGACACTAGAACGTGGATAAGGCGTTGGGTTGTGTTGGGTAACTCTATAGGTACCTACACACAACACTTCTCAATTCTTCACATGTAGTGTACGTGTACTACAGTGTACGCAGCTTATGAAGGCTCTGTAAACACAAATTGGGACCTAGGGTTATGTGAACTTTTTTGAATAATTTCTTTGTCATTTCTGGGATACTTAAATGTCGCCACCATTTAACTTGTATTTGAACATTCCCAGACTTATATGTTCTTATTCATTCTATTTGCTTATAATAAAATTATATGGTGTAAAAGTTGCCAACTAGCAATTTGAAATAAAAGTCCAACTGTTTTTTGCCTTTACAAAAATTAATAATAGATTTCGAATAACATCGTCTTTGTTGTATTTTGTAAATAGCAAAAAGATAGTTGTTATTCGTCTGAGCTACAATTATTATTCAATAGGTCGCTGACTGTTTATTTTGAGGTTTTGATTATGGGTGTCTTTCAGAATGGATGCAAGTGCAACAAGCAGAGGCGTATCTCGGAAGATGCTAAGCCCTGGCGGGCCCGTAACAGAAATCCCTCACAACAGAAGATCTCCCCAGTATTCCCTTTATCGATGAACTCCAGATACGCCTCCTCTTGGCTGCATGTAAGAACCCTAACTAGCTTTCCTGGCAGCAAAGATAATAAAATTGTCTTTTCTCCCAGGAATTCTAAGAAAATTGCTTTATATGAGAAATACTAACAATAGAGATTGCATATTCATAAGGACAACACACTGGGCAGTTGCTACACAATTAATATGGCCGAAGTACTTCACCAAAAACCATTTACATTTATCACATGCTTCTCTGGTAAGTCCCTTGACATTACTGACCTTCCAAATTATCTAAACTGTTGAGTCCTTGGGCCATATCGTAGATTTAATCTTATTATATTAGACTGTACTACTCCCAGGTATGACATATTTCATTTAGGTTGACCTTATGTAGCAAACCCTCTATTGCTTTTTTCTTTTTCAACAAACACAACACTAAATTTTTTTTCATCTTTACCAGGGCAACATGAAGCAGCATATGCTGACCCACAAAATCAGGGACATGCCTCAGCACATGTTCGAAAACAAAACTCCGTCACAGAGCGGAGACGAAGGATCTCATCTACCGTCAAACATACCAAAAGAACAACCCAGTAGCGAGGAGCAGAAACACCGGCAATCGCCAAGGGTGAGCTCCCCGCCACCCCAAGGGTCCGAAATAAAGGACCAGCCAGTCAAGAGGGAACCCACAGAGACTGAACTGCCACTACCTAAGCGACCGATAAGTAAGTAGGTTATTAAAATAGGAGTGGTTTGTTTCGTTAAGATGTAGAGCATAATTACTTTTATTGAAAAGTACATCTTAATTGAATAAATCCATATTTATATGTTTGTGCACTGAATATTTCATTCGCTCATAATAAAAATTGCAATTTGTCAATCATTTTGTTAACATGTTAATTTCAATTAGTCTGTGTTTATCAAGAGCATTTCGAGTTTGATTAATTTTCAAAAAGCGGTGTCAATATCATATATATTTTTCACATACTATGTTGTCGCTTTGTAAATATACCTACTTATAATTTACATTCTTAATACTAAACATTCTGTTTACGCTTGCACTAACCGAGCTAGGTTGTGGGCTAACTTGTGTGGTGTGCGTGTTTTTGCAGGCTTACAGGCCAGTAAACACTTGTGTCAGGTGTGCAATAAGAATTTCTCGTCGAGCTCCGCTCTGCAGATCCACATGAGGACCCACACAGGTGACAAGCCCTTCCGTTGCACCGTCTGCCAGAAGGCTTTCACCACCAAGGGCAACCTCAAGGTACGTAATATAATATCGCTTTGCTTACTAACGCCAATACCCACCAACATTAACCAGTCATTCTCGTCCTATTCACATTTCAGCTAACTTTACTGGAAATGGAAATGACTTCTATATAAAACTGTACAGGTTTATTTATTTATTTTTTAATAACAGAGTTAGGGCAGTGAATATCAAAATGATATCCCACTCAATTTTGAATAAGAGCAACAAATCTGACGTTATGGAAGCTGTAAGCGGGATATAAATCTATTATTGTCAAGGTTTGACAAATATTTATAACCTCTAAAGCCTCCTTTGGCATACTTAATAGCTATCTTCCCGGTGGGATAACGAACTGGTCCTGAACTCGTCATAGACGCCGACTTTTTAAAATGAGGTCAGGGACAGGGGCACAACCCTAATTAGTATATAATGTCAAACATAATTTTTCATAGTAGGGTGGGGCAAAATAAAACGGATTTTCTATTCAAAGATTCCTAATATTTCAATATATTTTTTGTTATTAGCTTGTTATTGTGTATCCCTTACTGGACAAAGGTTCTAAATTTTTCAAAACTCAGATTTTTGTGGTTCAATTGCATCACAATTGGGGATACACAAACAATAAAATCTAGGTATTTTCTATTTTGCACATAATACTCCTAAAAATACAGAGTGTTACAGAAAGTAGCTCATTCTGGTTAATATAATACCTATTTATGTACCAAGGCACTGAAGTTCAACTTTTTATGACTCATGTGGAATTTACTTGCAGAGGCCATAAAAAGAACTTCAGTGCCGAGGTGCATATTATATACTTTTTTAATCGAAAAAAAAAAAAGTTTTATTAGGCAAGAAAATAATCATACGGAGTTGCGGAGTTGCTTGACTTTGACGATCGCTCTACCTAGGTCAAGTAAGACAAGACACGGCGCCTTCGTACAGAAAAACCAAACTGCTGCTTGTTGTGCAGCCTCCATAACAAATCTATTGATATTCAAACCTACTAAAATATTTTTACTGAAAGATTGCGGTGCTATAGGTAACAATTTCGCAATGTGTACGAAAAGTTAAATGGGCCTTTATTGGCCGGGTTTTAAATATTGTCACTTTTGACGGGCGATGGCTCCGCCTCACGTTTGATGTTTACAACTCGCCAAGGCCTACTTATTGAAAAAATCGTAAAATAATGGTCTACTTCAGTGCCGATTTCGGAGCTTTTAATGATGATTTTGGGACACTTCACTGCCGATTTCAAGAAAATATTGTTTTTGAAGATATTCCATTGAAATTTTGCACAGATTTATTTCTCATTTGTGTATAAAAATTGTAGACGATCAGTTGAGTTATAAAAATGAAGTTCAGTGCCGAAGGATATATTATACACAGGGTGTTCCAGCTTGTTTTGGACAATCTTTCACAGGTGATAGAAAAAGGCATTTTAAGGTGGCTTGCTCATATAAACAGATCATAAAGTTATTCGTTTCTGAGATTTATTTTGCAATACAAATTACTCGTTTTTTGTAAAAAATAATTTTAGCAATTTTTCCAATGGTATAATATGTGCAAGAGTGGGATTAATTTGCGCAGATAATTTAATTTATCTAAATCATTTAATAATAATGTCGCGGAGTCATTCTCATGGCTTTAATATTTTTACATTTAGTGTTACTTAAATGTAAAAATATTATTAATACATTTAGTGTTGAATAAATTTAAAAATTTTAAAGTCGAGAGAATAATGCGACAAAATTATTAAAAGAATTTTGAAAAATGAAATCTCAAAATTAAAAAAAAATCTAAAATTATTTTTTACAAAAAGGCAGATATATGCATGGCAAAAAAACACATTTTTCGGTTTTAGGTCAATCTCTTAGGCAAACTTGTTTTACTAATAGTTTTGGCACAAAAATTGATTCAAAAAAAAAAATTGTGGCGAAAGGGTGACAGATACAAAAATATCAAGAGAAACTTTTTGCTCGGAATTAAAGTCTGTGTAAAAATTATTTTCTTTTATTCTGTTCAAGGCTGTACTAATTTTTTTTATCTAATTAGTGGTACCGAATACCCGTATCTGTGCCATTGGTTAATTTAGAAACTTGGTATCTTGTGCGCCAAATCTGATTGAATATCTTTAACAGTTTAGAAATTAAAAAATACAAACGTAATTTTTTACTAGGACGATTTTGGTACAATCACAATAATAGCAACCACAAGCACAATTTCTTCCCTAGTTTACAAACATATTCTTCAGGTATAAATTTGTTGAGTGGAAACTTTGTCTTTATTAGATTTCAAAAGATGACAATAAATTCAAAGTTGAATCTTGTAGAACCTTAACAAATTGAAAAAAAGTTTTTAAAAATTAACTTTTCCTTCACTCCACTCTCTATACTTAGTTCAGATCAAGTACCATTAGATAGATTAAAGTCTATCCAAGTTACAGTGGCAGTAGATATAAACAAAGTCGCATGACCGCATTGCGATCGATTACCAGTATCTGACTAATATGAGATTCCCAGTGGCTTGTAATTCTGAACTAATTCTTTTAGAAATTAAAAAAATTGTGTTTTTGTTTTTACCTTTCATGGATCTTTATAAATTTCCTTAAATTAAGTAGCAAAATAAATTTACAGAATATACTGCTCGCGATCCGATCTAAAATATGCAGGAAACTCGACTGAGGGAAGAGCCAGCCCTGCATTCTGCTCGCCGCGTAAACACTTGACATTTTATGACTGCCAGACCAATAAGAGAATAGGTCACGTGGTGGCCAATGTTTTGATCCACTGCCTCTGTAACTTGGATAGACTTTAGGTACATATTTCATTGTTGAGGGAAACCTATGATCATGGCAAGTAGTCATTGACTGGCAAAAACAAATTTAATTTCTCTATGGATACTAAAACTTTTGAATGTATTTTCCTCCAACATTTATATCATTTATGTCACTCTAAATACTAAAACATGATAAAATCAACATCAAGGACAAACTGCACCTCATTCATTTGCATCTGAGGACCTAGTTTAGTTATTATATTTTGCATTTTTATTAAAATTTTCCTCATTCGCCAAATTCTTTGCAGGTGCACATGGGAACGCATATGTGGAACAACGGAGCCTCTCGGCGAGGGCGCCGCATGTCCCTGGATCTCCCCCCCATACCCATGACGCCCAAGGATTCCGAATTTCTACAGCGGAGACCAGATCTCTTCTATCCATACCTTCCGGCACCATTCCTTAACGGAATGCAAAAGGTAAACTTTTTTTGGGAATCAATTTTTACATGTTTTGTTTTATTTTCAATATATTTTTTCCACTGCTTATTGGAAAACGACCTGCACACTGATTAGGTTTCTTCTTTAAATACTTTCGTCCTCTATAAATAATTCAATATACACTGTCAGTGGTAGATTCATTCCCGGAGAATGGTTGACCAGCTAATTTTTGTTTAGAGATCACTGTAAATTATTTTCTTCGGGATTAGCTTATTTTTCCTACAATACAATGTTGTCTTCGATTTTTAATGCTCCACTTGCCCACTAACAAAGATATAAATATTTAATATATTGTTTCACTCAATGATTTATGTTTTTGAAGGCTTTTTGTTGATTTGTATACGGCTTATGGTGCGCAGTAAATACATAGCAATGTGTATATTTGACCTGCAGTAAATTTTGCAGCATTTGACCGAGTATCAAGTCGTTCAGTGAGAAAGGGTCTACCTTTTTAAAACATTTAGTTTATATAGCTGGTCTCTGCTTTGGGATCTTGAGCTTGTAATTTATAAAATAATCAATTACTACACAAAATGTTGTGTAAAATGTTCTAAACCAATCAAAACTATAAGCAAAATTAACACAAACTGCTTTACGAACCAAGCTGCCCTCTTGAGAAAATATCGACTTGGTTTAATGTATTATGATCTCTGGCATTTCGATTTTTGGCAAGTGTCACACAGGGTTTAACCTTATTTTCGGTTCAATATATTTGTGGTTGTTTTGAAAATAATTAGTTTTGTTTATAGTGTTGTATGTTAGTGAAAGCACAGTATTGGATTGCATTTTTCACAAGGAAGTCTATAGTAGCCTCCATGTTGAATTTCCTTTTTTACAATTTTGCTACTTTAATGCTAAATTTTAAATTGTGAAAACCTTCTGACACTGGTATAAAAATAAGAAATGACTTTCTTTTATGAAATTTTCCTCAAAAAGGCATCATTCTACAATTTAACACAAAAGTTTAAAAAATGCTTCTTTTTTAAACAGTTTTTTTCAAATTGTAGGAAATCCATTCATTTTTGGGAAAAATTTTATCAAAGGAAGATGCTCTTTAATTTTATTCGGATGTCAGAAGGTTTCTCCAAACGTTAAAATTTAGTATTAGGGGTAAATTACAAATTCAACATGGAGGCTACTGTAGACTCTCTTAACTCCTCTGGCTAAAAGGATGTATCTGTACATAACTGTACATATAGACTTGTACACAGATCTATAAATCACAATTAATTGTGGCAATAAGGGCCATTCTCTTTAGTTAAAAATTTCACAGTAGGAATATTGAATGTGTACTGCAAAAAGCTTAGCCAATAAAAAATTGAAATTGTTTCTATTTTCGAAAATAGTAGTCATTTCTTAAATTATGGGATGTGTACATATTTATTTTTTATTAATAGAAAATGTGTTATTTCAAATATGTATGTACAGGGTGTCCCAAACTCGGCGCCCCAGCGTTATTATAGGCAAACAAAAACAGCCAGTAAAAATTTCACTTGTGGGTTCTTGTGGCACCACTCAAGCTTCCTTTTGGGCCAAAAAGATAGTTTTTAGGAATTTGTGAAATATAGGTTATGACATCATCAAATATATTTTTCCCAGGACCATTCCTGTTTCTCTTTATATTTGGAAAGAGCACGTTTTCTGATAAACTTTCGTAAATATTTTTTTGATATCTTGTTGCTTCATTAAAAAGTTATATGTGTATTATTTGTAAAAATATGAAAAAGATGCCTTGGTATTTTTTTAATGAAAATCGAGTTAGCCATGACTTGTGAAGGTATATTTTTGACAGGAACAATTGACAGATGCTCGGACAGATGTTTTATGGGAAAAGTATTAAAATTTTATTATTAGTTATAAAAATATAGCTGTATGAACGCCTTTTTAAGAAAAACTCTTCAATAAACACTTATTATGTATTATATTTAAAAACGTAACAATTTTAGCGAAAAACAAAAACCAACAATTTAAAAATAAATGCTAGGTATAAATAATTTTCAATGTGACTACCTTCTTTTAATAAACATATAAGTCTAGACGGCATCTAACTTCTGTCTTAGCGACCTTTCTTAATACATCTGGTGTTATTTGCCGACAGGCATCTTCTATTTTTTCTATTAAATGATCAATATTCCGAGATGGAGTTTTGTAAACAAAGTTTTTCAGAAATCCATGTAAATGGAAATCTAATATTGTTAAATCTGGCGACTTTACTGGCCATTTTATAGGACCATTTATTCCAATCGATTTGTTTCCAAACTCATCATTTAGAAATTATTTTACAATGGTGGCCTTGTGTGCTGGAGCTCCTGTAATGGCACATTTTCCATGAGAACTGGCAGCTGTTGTTGCAAAAATTGGAGGTATGTTATTCCAGTTAAAACTCCTTCGTAAAAATATGGCTCAACTAAATGATGACCAATTATCCCACACCGTACATTAATGCCGAAGTGTCCCTGATTCCAAATTGGATTGACGATATGAGGATTTTCAGTGGACCAATAATGTTCGTTTTTACGGTTAGGTAAGCCATTACTAAAAACAAAATGACTTTCGTCTGTCCAAAGTTATGTCTGAAAATAAGCTTGTCAACAATCTCGGTCACCACCATGATTTCAGTAATATAATAAAGCCTTTTTTCTTTATTTGCCTCTGCCAAATCTTCTAGGTAATGTAATTTAAAATCATATTTGTTTTTTTTTTTTTCATAATTCGTTGTATGGACGACTCCTTCAGATTTAATTCTCTACTAGCTTGAGTTTCTCAGGTAATCTTCAAAATATTGTAACACTTGGACTACTGTCGAATAAACATTTTGTGATCAGGAATGTGACGTTCAGGATATTTCTCCCTATAAATTCCAACAGCTCTTTTAACATTTTTTCAGCTTCTCCATACACTAATAACATATCAACTTTTTCATTGTGTGTTACCATCATTATTGAAGTTTTATATATGTCAAGAGAAGGCATTTCAATAATTATGGCAGGTAAGCATAATGAATTATCAACTGTCAATTGTTTTCCATGGATACCCGATCAAGCCAAGGCTAATTTTATTCAGGATATACACTGTGTCCCGGATAAGAATGAACAGCATGGGGATATTGCAAACGGTGAGAGATACGGCAACGGTTAAGTGGAGAAAAAGTTGCACAATTTTGAGGTCAATAAAATGGCAGAAACAGATTTCTAATATCTTTTTTCGTTTTTGAGTTATTTTGAAAAAAGTAAAATTTTGCGTTTTGGATTTTATTTTTTCTAAAGTTGTTATCACAGATAGAAAAAAAAGAAAAACACTTTCTTATGGCACTTTTTAACGGACTTTAAGGTGGAGTTTTTAGATTTGTTCTACGACATTTCGTTTTTGAGAAAACATCTTCAACTTTATTTTTTTAAATACGGACCTGGATTTTTTTTCAGATTTTGAAAGCACTTTTCATTGCAAATACCATGATGTATGACTCGAAATATTTTAAAAATGTTTTGAGACAGTTATATTGAAAATTCCTTTTTTTTCCATTCATTTTTTTCTATTGCGGCCCTGTATTTAATAATAAGAAGTCTGCAAACGGGCACCGGCAACGTTACAGTTCCGTTTCTCCTGAGAGGCACAGTGTTGCCACGTTTGGCGTTCTGGACAATAGAACGACAAAACTGTAGATTTCAGCCTCAACAAAATTGTGCAACTTTGTCTTTAATTATCATAAAAAATAAGGGTTGAAGGCCGTTGTTTCATTTATTACGTGTTATGTTGGTGCATCTACTGTAAACATAGTACAATTTTAGAGTAATTAAAAATATTGTCAAGTACCCTATTGGTTTATGGAGAAGCCCAAAAAATGCCAGAAAAGTCATTCAAATTTATTGGTAGAGATATCCAGAGCGTAACTTTTCCTTTCACAAATTATTTACAAGATTGGAAAGAACCCTTCAGGAAAATCACATTCAAAATTCAAAATCTATTAGAAGAGCTTGCAATGACAACAAAGCAGCCCGAGGAAGTTACATTTGACTATTCAGAAAATTACGAGTGACAATATATCGAGATTTTATGTTGCATAATATGGAAAATTTAGACAAACTACATAAAGGCTGTATTCTATTGCTGACAGTCGGATTTTCAGTCAGATGAAAGTCGTTTTGTAAGTTTTTGTTGCTAACTGAAGAAATGAACAATATTGGTCAACAGAAAACCCTGAACTGAATTCACAATCTACTTTTAAAGGCCGGTCCACACGCAACGATGTATCGTACGATTTGCATGCGCAAGTAAATCGTTACAGATAAAACGTTGCGTGTGGACAGCAGATTTGCACAAAATTTAGAACTGTGCAAAGTTGGATGTCGGAGTTGAAAGTCTGAGCCGAAAAGCATAGATTTGGTAGATTTGCGCATGCAAATCGTAACGTGTGTACGCTTGTCCAAGATTTGTACAGTTTTTAAGTGCGACGGTAGCTAAGTTCTACCTATTTTTAGTCCGGAAATTATTATATTAATTAAAACTAAAACAATAACTGATTTATTTTAAATTTGTTAAAAAAATATGTCGACCATTTCGCATAATTTTATAATAGAATTCAATGGTAAAATAGACTTCGTTTCAATAGTTCTATTTAAACCTTTCCTGATTTCCCTCTTCCTTTTAACATTTAAACAAAACGTCAAAATAGGTACTCCAAAAATCGTTCCTCCATGATTATTGTATCAAGCGAAAATTGCAGTTGTTATAATGTGGATGCACTGAATTTGTAAAAATTATCTGTAACGATTTACTTGCGCATGCAAATCGTACGATACATCGTTGTGTGTGGACCGGCCTTTAGTAAATGCGAATGGTCTGGTGTCATTGGCCCTCATTTAATTAGACCGATTTATACAATTAAGTATACACCGCATAATGTAAATATAAATGAAGAAAAGATCAGTTTGTGCGAAAGAAGAGAAAATATGATTTTATTTTGTGATAAGTACAATATTTTTTAGATCTAAAGAATTATTGTTTTTTTTGTGATTTTGTTTTGTTATGTTTATTATTTAAGTTTGTTTTTTATTTCGTTTGGGTAAACATTTTTTGTTTTTGTTTTTTTTTATAGAGAAATAAATTATTTTACTTTTCGCAAAAATACATATTATATTCTAAAAATTGCCCTTACCCCGGCCCTTCAGGAAAAATTTTTGCCATGCCCCCCCCCCCATTTAGATTTGCCTGGATCCGCCTGTCGGGCATGTTTCTGTGAAAATATAGTTTGGGATGTCCGATATGTCCAGAATTTCCAAAAACCATGTAGTTGGCATAAAAGCAATCTTGAGTGGTTGAGTTGGGGACCCAATTATTGTAACCAGAAAACTTCTTGCAGCACCTAATCTAATATGTAAGAACCTGCCAAAAAAAAATGTAATTTCTTGCAAGTAGAGTTGAATTTAATGGTAGGAATCAGGGAGCATTGTCGATTTTTTCAGAACCACAAAACATACAAATAAAGCCTAGTGCCAAAGGATTGTCAAATTTGTAAATATTTAAATAAATATTAACAAATGATTTTCTATTAAGTATCAAATTATATATGATAGTACAACTATACACATGCCAAAATACAGTGTGTTCATTTGAAAACTAGTCACCATTCATATGTCCATAATGAAAATAGCTTTTAAAAATCGCCAAGATTGGTTAAAATCTCAAATGGGGCTCAAATCAGAATTTCATCGCGGATTAAGACGAATATGGCTGTTAAACAATTCTGTAATATTTTTTTTCCGAAAGAGTAATGTTTTCCGAGTCTGTAGATGCCTGATTTGATACATTTGGTCGTATATAATAAAATATATGATTTTTTTGAAGCGTGCCGCTACTTACTCCGATATGGGTATTTTCTAATTGTTAATATCTACGGTCAATATTTCCTTATTATTGTTGATCTAGGCGCCACATTTATTAATTTTGTGTATACATGAAACAAGAAAATGTCATTATAGACTCGTTTCCACACCACCATTGAGGTAGAGTTGATCGGTGGTTTTTTTTAATGTGGTATCCCCAAGAGGGTCTAATCCACGGTCGATATCAAAGTTTATTTCACTTTGAGTCTCTTGCGACATTATAAAGCTGACTCGCCTTCATTGTCATCATCCTCGGACATCAATTCAGAGACAGAATCGGCAAACTCGGCGTTGTCTGTTTGGCCCTCATCGTCCTGTATCTGATCGGAAACGTTTTCGGCATCTTCTGTGTTGTCATCGTCTAACGCAATCAGGTCGGGAATGTTTTCGCAGGACGTCGTTTTGGTCTTTTAGGTCCATCATTTCAGTGTATCTTTTCATTTTGCAACAAAAGTGTACTCTTGTTTCATAACGATAAAATCAACCGTTTGCGTTGAAATTGGCAATACGTGCCCCAAAACACCTGTTGACTTTAACATTCGAAACATAAAATTTTTACCTACCGCTTTCAAACGTTACAGATCGACTGTACATTCAAAATAAGGAAAAAAATACCAATTGGACATTGGTCAAAACAGCATTGGTTTTCTTGAAATAGGGTGTTCAAACTTTGTTAAATTCAATCCTTTCCATTTTGAACGCTAATAAGTTTTGGTACATTGTTCATAAGAATTTTTTTCTCAGTTTAAATGGTACAGTCGATGTGTAATGTTTAAAAGCGGTAGGTAAAAATTATATGTTTCGAATGTTGAAGTTAACAGGTGTTTTGGGGCACGTTTTGCCAATTTCAACGCAAACGGTTGATTTTGTCGTTACGAAACAAGAGTACACTTTTGTTGCAAAATGAAAAGATACACTGAAATGATGGACCTGCAAGACCAAAAAGATAACCTCAAAAAAGTTTGAGCAAAAAAATTAATAGGGGTTGTAAGTTTTTACCCTTTTTTAGGGCCCTGTGTAAATGAATAAACTACCCTAAGGCGTCTTCCAGTAAGTAGATAACACATACCAAATTTCAAATTTTTAAGTAGCGCCGTTATTGAGATATAAATAAAAAAAATACTTTTGGGTCACCTTGTAGACCCGAATAACTTGGCAAGGAAAGCCCAAATCGAAAAATTTTATATGAAAGACCCCCCTTAAAACCACCTGCCGAACACCCCTTTAAAGTATTTACTATACATTCTGACTCACCCTGTATACGACCAAATCTATCAAGTCCTGCATCGGAAAACATTACTCTTTCAGAAAAAAATATTACAGAATTGTTTAATAGCGATATTCGTCTTAAACCGCGATGAAATTCTGATTTTGTTGAAAATTGCAAACCAACCCCCAACTTTGGCACCGCGTAGAGCGGAAACTATCGGTCACAGACAAAAAATGTAAAAAACAAAACTATTTCATTTTAACTTTTTTTCGATAGTGCTTACCACAATGGCGCTATTTCCCGAAAAGCGTCCCGACGCAGAGTTTTCATCCCCCCACCCCTCGAGCGGCAACCCCCCAAGGTCGCAAACTCAGGTGTACTATCAGGGGACCTATGTCTACCATCCCACCAAATTTCATTTCTTTCCGACCTTTTGTGAATAGAAACTCCCCATTGCCTGGCCTATAGTTTTATAATTTTTTCTACTCCTATACTAGTAACATACCTATTAAGTACCGGTTTAGGTTATAAGTAAGTACATTGTTATGAACACTGACACGTAGTGACTGGCACGTAATAAAAAAATTACATATCTGTTCTTAATTAAAACACAATTATCACAGGTGCCTTGTTAGCGCGGCATCCGTGCCACCATAGCAACCAACCAACATACTAATTGTTGCCTGTCTAGATAATCAGAAGTATAGTTTATCTATTATAATAGTTTTTCTCTCGACGAAGAAAAATTATAGTACAAAACTCGAGTTGTAAGCTTATTACATACTCGTGGAATTACAGCACTCGCTCATGGGCGCAACTTTTCCACTCATATGTAATAAGCTGTTTAAAACTCTCGCTATGTAATATACTATTAAATGTACTGAATCTCAACAATCACAGTCCAAACTCATTGCCTTGGTTACCACTTATATAGTTTAGCCTTCACAAATAAACTTGTCAGGTACTGACAGGTCACTTTTCTCCCAGGCCTAATTGCAGGGCTTATATATAATGGAAGACTGTAGTAGATCTAGGATATTCCTGGCCAATGATAGTTCACAAATCATAAAGTTCTAGCAAACTTTCTAGAAAGTTATGGAAGCTCTACAGGGAAAACAATGAAAACTAAAAGAAAATGGGGGCCTCAGCCCAACAAAGATGTGACGGAAAATGCCCCTAAATTAATTACAAAAATTATAAAACTGTAAGTAAATACCACTGAACTATTATAGTGGTAAGTACCCAAACTTAAAATGTATCTGCTAAATCTTTGAGTAGGTTAGAAAACCGTGCAGACATATTCATTGAAAGCTGATATAACAACTTTAGAGGCATTTTTCGTTACAATATAATATATAATGACAATTCATTTTAAAATTCAACAGGTCTCGGCGATTTTTTTAAGACAAACTTTGCTCTATTTAATGAAAATGGAAAAACATGGTTTTGAGATAATTGAGGTTTTGTGTTTTGCCTCCTGCCATCTACAGTTTTTAAATATCGAATGAATTTTTTTTTGGGAATACAAAATGTACTAAAAATTTTCTTAATTGAGTAACTTGCTAATTTATTTGAACCTTTTAAAAAAACTATATATGTACAGTGTGTCCCAATTTAATACTGGACACCTCAGAAATATATATGAAGGGTAGGGTTGTGCCGCTTGAAAATTTCATTTGAAATTTTCCCATTTGAAACTTTCAAAAGTGAAATATTGCACTTATCCCATGAAGTGAAATTTCAGTGAAATTTTTGAAAGTTTCAAGCGAAAATTTCACTTAATAAATTTCCCAACTAAACGCGAAACTTTCTCAGAAATTTCCTTAAAATCGCGAATCTCTCTCATAAATTTCGTTAAAATATGGAAGTTTCGCGAAAACATACAGAGTGTACATTTTTTTGAAAAAAAAAAGCCTAATAATTACTTTCGAATTTTTAACATCGATTGTGGCATCACAGGTGGCTTTGACTTTAGAGTAGGCAACTAATTTTTTGGAAGTAAGTAGGCAACAATGCCATCTACCTTTGGTAAAATTTGCGTTCCGGTCGGTTAAAAATTAAAGAAGTTATAAGGTTGTTTCAATCTTAAGTGAGATATGGAAGCGCCCGCGCCGGCTGTTGCTTTACCCAATGCCCAATCAAAACCAAAACATTTTACTTAAATATGCCTTGCGCGGTCGCGGTAGCACGACTTGTATCCGTTGGACATTCTGTGATCTGAAATTTCGTTTAATCGAATAATCATACTAGGCATGGCATATTATATGGCATAGTTTTTTGCCCATAACTTTTGTATTTGTTGCTCGATTGTTTTTTCTTTATGGTATTCGATTTCTTGGAATAAACTACACCAGCTTAGTTTGTGAACCATCAATTTAGCCCAAAAATTGCCGAGATAATCGAGCGTAACGTCTGATCTGGGATACCCTGTACCAATTGGTGCAGGCTGTAGTACCTATTCATACACATACATAATTTTTCGGCTTGGGTGGGGTGGGGACCGTTGATAAGAAATTTAAAGAAATTGTCACTGCAAATTTCCCAATAATTTCATAAATTTCAACTTCGCATTGCAAGTTTCGCTAAAATTTCTTACCTTCCCGGGAAAATTGAAACTTATCCATCCCTATCTCTATCTGGGATACCCTATACCTATACCACTTCATACACATCCATAATTTTTGGGCTTGGGTGGGGACTGTTTATAGGAAATTATTGCGAAATTTTCACGTGAAACTTTCTTTAAATTTCATAAATTTCAAGATCACATTGAAAGTTTCAAATATTTCGCAAAAATTTCTTTAAATTTCATAAATTTCAAAAGTTTCACGAAAATTTCATAAATTTCGAAAGTTTTGCGAAAATTTCAAAGTGAAATTTCACTTTCCCTGGAAAAGTGAAATTTGCCCATCCCCAATGAAGGGCAAGGAAAACAAATGGTCTCTATTTTTTTATTGGTAGCGTATCTCATAGGCGGTGGTATTTGGATGAGGTAATTATTTCATGGCCTGCTATGATTTTTTAAAATAGCAAATTTTTAAGAAACCCCATTAAGGATTTTTTTACGACAAAATGTTATTAAGAATGAAAAACTGAGTAGATTCGCAAAATTTCAAAAGGCTGGTCCTACTTTGATTTTTAGATTTATCTCCCACTTTTTTCTTAGAAAAGTGTCCTTTCTGGAGCTTCCACGTCAAAATTTTATTTCTTCACGATGATCAAGTTTCCTTAATAAGTGTGAGAAAAAGGTGAAAAAGCTAAAAATCAATGTAGGCCTAGACTTTTGAAATTTTGCAATTCTACTCAGTTTTGCGTTTTGAATAAGTTTTCTTAATAACATTTTGTCGTAAAAAAATCCCTAATAGGGTTTCTTGAAAATTAGCTATTTTAAAAAATCATAGCAGGCCATGAAATAATTACCCCATACAAATAGCACCACCTACGAGATACGCTCCCTTGGGACTAGCAATAAAAAAATAGAGACCATTTGTTTTCCTTGTCTTTCATATAGTTCTGAGGTGTCCAGTGCCAAATTGTATATTCGGCAATTTTATTATTCAAATGCTAAATTGAATGTATCTGAGAGTTGGGAAACTAAAAACTAAAACAGAGGTTAACAGAAAACCTATATTTATGAATTCTTATTATTATTATAATATACAATATATCTTTGATATTTTGGTTAAATTTTCAAAAAAACTATAAAAAACCCTTTGAACTTTGATCATAACTTATTCATTCATTGTTTGTAATATACGGCGTTTGCTTATAAAAATTTTGTAATATACAGCAAACGACCTTAACAGATCACTCAGCTGTAATACATGCTGCTAAAACCACCGACGCAGCAATTACTTCTAACAATAATAATTGTACCATATGACAAACAAAAAATTTATATATCTTTTAGCATAGTGCAGATGGGGCTTTTGATGTAAAATAAGTAGATGGATAATCACCAGAAGCGATGACTGTTGAGTTTACCCAACTCCAGAAGTCCAATTTTGCAGTAAACGAAAAATCATGAAAAAGTTGGTTATGGCATTTTCATTTGACATGGCAGAATTCTTAATTTAAAAACAATGTTTTAGAGAAAAAAACTTCTGAGCATTTAATGAATAATACAGGGTGAGTCACATCTAAAGGCAGAGCCGAAAACACAAGGTAGAACTCTCTAAAATAAGCACATATGCTTAATAAACATTAGCTCAAAAACGCTTGATTCTCCATATACAGCGTGTTGAAATTTTTCCAAAAATAACATATTATTTTAATTTCTTTCGAGCCCATTTAGGAATTCCAACCAAATTTGGTACACATTATGCATTGGACGGTGCCATTTTGTGCGATAATTTGACCCCGTTCAGATGACCAGCGCCGTAGATACAAATAGGTACTCTAAATAATTGTAAAAAAAGTAGTACGGTCCTGTGCAAAACCAAAAATTTTGCCTTTTTTTTTCAATTTGGAACAAAAAGCGCTCCTTGGTATTTTTTATTTCTGGTACAGTTTCTTCGTAATTTCGGATTTTTTAAACTAATGCCAAGGCGATAATGCTGGCATTTAGAATAAAATTATTTGTATCTAGGCCGCTGCTCATCTGAACAGGGCCAAATTATTGACAACCCATAAAATGTATCAAATTTTGTTGGAATTCCTAAACGGGCTCGAAAGAAATTAAAAAAATATGTGTTATTTTTGAAAAAGTTTCAACACGCTGTATATGGAGAACCAAGCGTTTTTGAGCTAATGTTTATTAAGCATATGTGCTTATTTTAGCAAATTCTACCTTTTTTTTTCCGCTCTGCCTTTAGATGTGACTCACCCTGTATATGGCAGAAAAAAAAATATATTTCGTTGCCCCTATTACTGAACTGAAAGTGCATATTCTCTTCTTTACCGTTTCAGTTGAATGACATGTCGACTGTGGCTCCCAATCAGAATGGGCTGTCGCCGGGTAAGTACGGTGGCCTTGTCGGTTTCGGCTACCCCCCGACGGACGCCTTGCGCTCACAGGCAAGTCCGACGGAGCGCTCGGAACGGCCGGCCAGCGAGCCCGAATCGAGGCCAAATGCCGGCAGCCTCTGGGACCTGCACTTCGAGCGAAGCACCACAGATGGCCCACGGGATGACATCCTGCCCGCAGGCAGGGAGGGCCTGGCGGCCTAGGGTCGACAGAGTTATAATGTTCCTATTTTTAAACTAGTCTGAGTGTTACAAGGTGTTTTCTGAGGAGGTTTGGAGACTGCGGGAGGCGAGAAAGGCGACGTACAAGGGGTTTCTGACTTAAAAAGTGTACCAACTCCCTTGGTACTGTAAGTTATGGTTTCCAATAGAAATTTTGTTGTGCAATGTTTGAGGAATTAATATTTAATAAGTTATAAAAAAAATTATTGCAAAAAATACTCGGACTGATTCATCCAAAGATAAAATAATGAACTGAAACAATTTGGATAATTCAATTCAAATTTGCATAATAAGTATAGGTAATTTTGATTATTCCAGTATATTTATGTTTCTTTCTTTTTTCAATTAATTCAAATGTAAACTCACTGAAAAAAATTAAGTACCTACTCTAATGACCAACAATGATTTATAAAAATAATACAAATTATAAATTATTTTATTTGCCAAACAAGATATATTATAAAAGTTTTGGGATCATCCTAAATATTGGCATTTACAAAATATAGGGTCTCGGCTTATTTAGCATGTGATAGAACTCTTCAGTGGACATCAGCTGGTATGGGAAAGATTGAAATTCATTTTTTTTTTGTATATTTGGGAACCTAGAACTAAATCTCAACTTTTTGTTTAATATACAGCGTGTCTCAGGTTTTAATTGAGAACGTAGTCTAGTATAGAACTAGTAAAAAATATAAAGAAAGGTCATATGAACTTGTACTTTTTAAAGCTTCGTTTTCGAGATACAGGGTGTTAAAGTTAATAACAAAAACAATATATTGTTGGTCGTTGCAGAAAATGTGTTGATGTTATAAGTTATCAATTCGAACAATTACTGTAATTTATTTTAATAAAAAGTCTGTTTCCTTTTATTGTCATTTAATTTTATTAATGGAATTAATTTTTTTCTTGAGATGCGGATGGATAGATATTTTTCTCAGAAAATAATCAAAGTAGACAGAAAATGCAAGAGACTAAACAAATTATCTTTCATAACCTTATCTTAAAAAAGTATAATGCTTATAAAAAAGTAGTGTTGTGGTCAATGTTTTTTTTAATCTAGCTAGGATGCCTCTGGAAATAAATTAAATTTAATTAAATCAAATTAAGCCCCTCGTTTCCTTACTTACTAAATAGTTTGAGATTTTTGAAAAAAACAAGTTATTTTTAATAACTTTTAAAACCCTGTATCTTGAAAACGAAGCTTTAAAACATACAAGTTCATTTGAACTTTTCTTTTTGATTTTACAAGTTCCATCGCCTATCAAATTTTCCCTATTAAAACCTGAGACACCCTGTATATTGAAAAGAGCTATTTACATTAATAAATATCGAGGAAACAGTAGGTATCTTCCAATCATAGAAGGTACTGAATAGAGATTTTTATTTCAAAAATTCAATAAATCAAGATATTTAAAACGAAACCATTGTTGTTACTGTAGAAATTCAGTTTGCAAAGCCTTAACAATAAATTTCATGACTAGCTTTATAAAATGTCACTTTGAAACAAGTTTCCTACCCTAAGAAAATCTAGTATAGACTGTAATGCATATTTGTAAATGACAAATATCCACAAATATCCCAAAACTTGCTGTGTGTAGCTGTATTTTTAGGGACAGTATTCTTGACATTAATTTATTATTTATAGAAATGTATTTATTATGTATACTATCTAAGGATCCAGCTCAATTAGTACACTAGAGAAAATATATCTCATTTGACTATTTACTACAATTTCCATCACTTTTTCTATTTTATACTATAATTTACACCTGTATAAATTTGTGTCCATTTTGTGTAATTATCTATTCATTGTTTCAGATAGAAAAAAAAACAAATTAGATAAACTTAAATAATACATAACGTTCAGAAGCACCTTGTAAAAGTGGTTTGGGGCAATGCGTACTGTGATACACCATCTAAAAAAAATCATAAATAATACTGCTGTGTAATTGTAAAATAGTTTCAAAAATTCATCTTTTGTATATTTATCTGTATTATAGTAGGTGTAAGTGTAAATTTCAATGTATTAGCTTAGATGTCCATAAAATTGTAAAACAGTTTTATGGAGAAGACATTTCATATACCTAGTTTTTATGTTTGCATAATAAATTGTTATTTATTCAAAAAATCATTTTCGATAATTTAAATATAATGTAGTTCAAAATACATCAATTTCTGTTAATGTGGTTTGTCAAAACTTAATAATGAATTTGTTTTCTACCACGTTTGCCTTTTAATTTCTTTAATTTTTTTATTCGTTATGTTTTTTTAAGGATACTCTTTGGATATTATTTTACTTAAATACAAAAAACACAACATATCAGCATAAATTAAGATTTTACTTAAACATTGTCATATTCGTTCAGTCCCATTCATTCGATATATTTTTCTTTGAAAATATTAAGTTGGACAATGCTCTTTTTTAAACATCCATTGCATAATAATTAAACATAGGCATTTGTGAGTTAAAGTAGAAAACAAAAAATGTTTTGTATATAGCTGCACTATAGAAATGTAACTGTATGTACAAAGAGACTGTTTACTTATATTGATGTAGTTAGTCATGATTTTATTTTCCAATCCACATGAACTTTTGTAAAATATCTGAGAAAAATTACACCCATTTTACAATAACTACCTATGTGCACGTATCAGATGTAATTATAAAATGTGTAATGATAGCATATATCTATTTTATGCTGTTTCATTTTTCGATTTCTCGAATAAGTGTGTACAATAGTAGTATCTATATACGTATGTATTTATAAACACAAAAATGCCAGTTAATTTCTGTTTTATTATAAAATATAAAATATTTATCTCATAATGATTTATTTTACCCCAAAATGTAATGTACTTATTTTATAAGTGGTTGTAACTGAAATATAGGTGCAATATATAACGTAAATTTCAAATTGAAACCTAATTATTCTTATCATTATTGAAAATTTCAGTGCGGAAATGTCAAAAATATACACAATAACGTACAACTGCAAAAAATATAGTTTTACGATACATTTTCTGTGATGTCAGCTGCAAACTAAAATAGTTGTGCAATGATACTGCAATAGTTTCTAATCAGGAAGGTAAGTAATTAGTTAAATTATTATAAAATCAAATAGGTATAACTGAGAAATGTAAAAGTAATATAATGAAATATTTACAAATAGGTATAACTGAGAAATGTAAAAGTAACATAATGAAATATTTACAAATAAGTACAATGTTTTAATTTACAGATAATTCTTAAAATAAATAAATTAAAAACTTGTAGGTACATATCGTCCATCTTACATCATCACAATTTTCTTTTCCATATTAAGTGTTGGATTTGGAAAAAGATAGTCTTTCATCCTGTCATTTAATTCTTCTAATGCTAGCTGGGCCTGAAGCCTCATAACATCATCCCTATCGTTGCTATAAATAAATTTAAGTTCTCTGTATATTGGAAGAATATCTTCTTTCAAAAATGCTATAATGTCCTTATCACATCCAACAAATATCTGCCTCAGAACTAACACAGCAGCTCTTCGAACTTCCACTGATTTGTCTGTGGCCATAATAGAATGTGTGCAAACTAGTATCTAAAAAAATATTTAGAATTTTGACAATAATTTCAGTTGACCACAATCTAAACTAAAACTCTATTCTTGTAATCAGCACACTCAAGCTTCTTATTACCAGAATAAATCATGGCCTCCTACGATTTACGGCTCTCTTCGCGTCCTTTCTGGCCTTCTCATTCGAACGAAAAAAACCCGTTCGCGTACTTCGAGAGTTGACCGCAACACGGAGCCACCAGGCGTACTCCTGTCAAACACAAAATAATAAAGGTTATGTCTGCTTATGTCAAAAATAAACTGGCTGTGGTCAAAGGGCGAGTTTCATATTCCCTGGTGGCCTGTTGTTGTTGTTCACGGATTAAAATTAAAAGATTTTAATTTTAAATAGTTTTAGCTTGTTCTCTGGTTTTAGTGTGTTGTTTCTTGTTTGTGTTGGTGTTTTAGCGAATTTCACAGAATACCATACCGGAGCCGTGTGCCGTTTTTTTTTTGGACTAGTGAACGAATGTGTTTTGAATTTATTGAAAGCTGGGTTCTTTTTACAGGGGTCCTCCCTCATATTGTAAATAATGAAGAGGTTGTGTTCCGTGGCGAATTGTAGCTTTAAGCAATTGCCCTTATTTGAATTCCCAAGTAATAGCATTCACCTTAAAACTTGGGTCGAAGCTATTAGTGCTGGAACAGGTATAATTTTAAAATAATGGTATTATGTTGTGTTTATAATCAGTTTTTGTGTGTAGGAACATTTATCCATCCTATAAAACAAGCGGATGGCTTGTTTATCTGTTCTGGACATTTTAAAAAAGACAGCTTTAGAATATGCAAAAACAACATGAGGAAATTGAAGCGAAATTCAATTCCCACCATTTTTACCATAGTCATATTTTTACAGAGGTGAGTAGGTATATTTTTTATAATAATTTTAATTTTTAGTGTCTGTGTAAATGGCCAACGATAATACCAAGCTGGTTTTATGTTGCAACGAAGACAAAATAATAGTAATTGCCCCCCTCCCCCGCACAAGCATGTGGTTGCTTCTGGGGTACTCCTAGTTTGGAGTATTGTGAGGGTGAGAATTATTATTATTATTATTATTATATAACCTACTACATACCTAGTGTAAGTTCTACCCGAATTTCTACTTAACAAGCACAATGAATATTGTATCTGCTCGGAAGAAGAGCTAGGATACATTTTGTAAAGGAATATCACGAAATATGTAGACTGTGATGTATATACCCTATGTATGCTTTTTATGCCCTATATTAGTACCAATGTATATTAGATATCTTTTCACGATAGTTGATGTGCACATCAGTTTCAGAGACAGATGAGAAGCCTGTTTGATGCATTCAGAAATTAATGATCGTGTGTAACTTTAATGTTGGAATTGCAAAAAAATGCTTCGTTTAAATAATTAAATAAGGAAGTGGCTATTTATACGTCCGACGTATATGAAAGTTATCATTGGCGAGTTGAGTGACGTGAGTTCTTTGGACGTACATTTAACTCCATACACGTCCGAAGTAAACTGATTTTAGATACGTCGGAAGTGTATTTTTTTTTCAAGCATCGTTGCAATAAGGAGCGTGTATGCCCTCCTTTTTCGGCGATGGGCGCTGCGGTATGAAAAAATAAGTGGTAATTATTTCCAATAGTGTAACCCACCCCCGATTTTCTTGAAATTTTGGCTAGGTACCCCCTATTTTCGCTCGACGTTCGGCGCTGTAAAAAAGCCGGATTTATAAACTTCGAAGTTTCCGTTTGACGCTGATGCAGCTGCTGTTTCCATAAACTTTTCCATTCCGTTTAGAATTTTCTATACACCTGTGTGTTATCAACGCCAGAAAAATAATGCATAGAACAACAATCGTCATCTGAGCAAAGCCACTCTATTTCAATACTCTGATTTTGCAACTCTAAATACATTTTGTTAATAAAATATTACACGAAATCAATACAGATGATCAGCTGATAAACTGGGAAAACATGTGACCTCCCACGTGACCCTTAAGAGGGTACTTCATTGGCCGGAGAGGCAACGGAAAAAGATAAATGATGGCTCTCCAAACGGACATCCAGGAGGTCCGTTGTTATCCCTAACGGAATTTGAGTTTATAATAATTAATCTTCGATGTCCAACTTTCAAACATCAAACGGCAACGTCAAATGTCAAAGTTTATAAACCGGGCTTAACCATTCGGCGGGCGCCGAATGTCGGACGAAAATAGGGCCAAAATTTCAAGAAAATCGGGGGTGGGTTACACCATTGGAAATAATTACCACTTCTTTTTTCATACCGCAGCGCCCATCGCCGAAAAAGAAGAGCATACACGCTCGTTATTGCAACGATGCTTGAGAAAAATGCACTTCCGACGTATCTAAATGAGTTTGAGTCACGTGACTCAACTCGCCAATCAGAGCGCAAGATGTATACCGACTTTCATATGCGGTGGACGTATAAATAGCCACTTCCTATAAATAATTCATTTTTGAGCTGCCCAAGTTTGCTTAAAAACAAAATACTTAGTTTGGGACAATGATTTACTCTTAAATGTGAATTGGTTTCCAACAACACTTCCCGGTTCTGATGCAATTTTGTTGCTGCCACCAAAATTGCATGAAATTAATTGTTCACACTTGGCAATTAGTAACTGCAATTTTGTTGCATGCAAATAGAAACTACCTACTCTATTTTTGTGCAATTAAGTTGCAGCAACTTTAGTAGGTTTTTAGGGGTTTTTCCTTGCCAACGCACTGAAAAATGTCAAAATGGTGTCGCTGCATTGTTAAGATTAACACCAAATAAAATACTATTACCCAAAAAATATTTTTTTATATATTTTGTGTTAAAAATGTTTATGAATTGTTAATCGGATGTCAAATTTTAGTAACTTGCTTCGCTATATAGGTCTGTGGTAATAGTCTGGTTTGTTACTAGAAAATTGCTGCAATGGATGCAACTATTAAGTGAGGCGTTTAGTGCAAAAGTTAAAACATAGTTTTGAGAAAAACTCCGTTTATATTTCATGATTTTGACCGCCCCCTATTTTTATGTTGCAGTTTATATAATAAAATTAGATTTGTGATTATTATGTTATTTTAATATATTTAATTTAGTATAACTTCAATGAAAATGAAGTTTATAAATTTTTGATAATAAAGTGTATTTGTGCACTACATTTATTTTCACAGTAAGTTTATAAAAAACATAAACCTAACCCTAAAAGTAAAACACTTTCTCCATCATCGTAAGCAAGAAACAAGGCAACAATAAACAAGTAGGTACATAAACAGTTTGTTAGTGTCTCATTATTTATATTTTTTAGTCAACTCTTTGTTAAGAATCTTCGACAGAGTGAAGCACATCGTCGTAATTATTTTTTACCTCACGAACTGAATTTTTCACCCTTAGGTTTTTATAAAAATAATGTAAATATGGTGGGACATACGCTAATAAATCTTGTTAAACTGCTATACTTTGTTGCTTTAATTTTCCTGCTTGTTGGATACAAAAGTGTTTGTATTTCGTTTGGAAATGTCGATGTATGTATGAAATAAACTCATTCGTTATTCGATTATTTGTAATAATAAATTTATATCTCAACCACTGCCTCTTCCTTCAACTAGCTGACAGACTCGACTTAGACTGTCTTTTTCTGCCATTTCAGTACATGGACTCTACCTTTCACAAATGCAATTCCTTTTCTAAGTGCTTTTAATTTTAAAGTTGCCAAGGCTGGTTCAGAGAGTTCAGTTTTTATTTTTTGTTCAAATTCGTCCCACCTCCTGCAACTGTCAGACACAGGTGCGTGAAAAGATAATAATTTTTTTCCTGGAAACATCTGTAAAAACAGATAGTGACCCAGGATCGTGCGTTTCATTTTTGCATAGGCCGTACATTATCAACAAATTTAAGGTGGGGGTAAGTACAGTTTGTTCAGCGAATGTTCGGCCCTACGTCACAACTCTTGTCCTTGTCTGGCTCGTGAATATATGACCGATATCCGTCGTATAGTCATGAGTAAGACAAGGGCGGGAGTTATGACGTAGGGCCGAACATTTGCTGAACAAACTGTAGCAAAGGTCAGGATTTTTCTTTTTTGAATAATGGCACTGATACCTTGGGAAACTCGAAAAAAAAAGAAAGACAGATTCAATTTTTTCTTTGCTTGTCTTATTGTTCGGAGTCTTCTTCCCCCTCTTATGCCTAGAAAGGGTGTCACCTTGACCTTTTTGATATAAAGCACATCTAAGTCGACGTTCAGAAAAGCTTAGAATCTTAAAAAAAACTCCTAATTAAAAGATAGGCCGCTATTGCGCAAAACATTCGAACTAAGTCATTGATTCGCAAATGTTGGGCCATTTTTGTACTAACTGATATGATCAGATTGCAATATGCCAAAGTAACATTATATGCGCCATCTAGAGGCGTCTTAGAGGAATCGATATAGGCCGTTATTGCATATGATAAATTAATAAAAATCCATGCAGCTTGTACTATTAACACAATAAGCATTTTTTTTGGAGTTGGGCCACTCTTGCACTAAATACCTCAAATGTGAACACACATGCAATAGAGTTGCAGCAACAAAAAGATGCCCGATATATTGTTGCATCGTCAGAACCGGGCTTAAACAACTGTTTTATAAAGCGATAAGGAACACTTCTAACAATTCGTTCCAAACCTATGAAACAATTTTATTATACAGTTGAAATATTTTATACATAATCATGGAAACGTTTCTATGATAATTTCTTTATTGATTTATAAGCAATTTTATAATTTTGTCATATAAACATTGTAAAGGTAATAAATGTAGAAGTCTACATAGTTGCAGCATTGAGTAAAGGATATATATTTTTATATTTATATAGGGTATATAACATATATCCTTCACTCAATGGTTGCAGGCAACAAAATAGTGTTCTCGTTCTCCATAACTCTAATATAATACAATACTACTTATTGAAATTATAAAACCAATTTGCTGGTTGGGATGTTTTTTTTAGTTGAAAAAATAATTCATATTAAAAGTATGTTTTGTGTTTATAGCTTACCACTGTCCAGCATCCCAATAGCTCCTGTAGAGAAATGACCCTTGTAACCCATAGTCCTGATATTCCAAAATCTCCTAAAATGTCGAATCTATGGCCATCGCAGCTAATGTATCAAAAAAATATTGTATAAAATGTTTTCTTTTCCTTCAACCGTTCTGACCGTGACCTCTTCACATCATTTTGAATGTAAAGTTTTTTTAACCAACTACCACGGGAAGTCTAGCTGCTATTAAATCATTGTGACTTTTTCCAGTAATTACAGAAAGTTCTATACATCACCCACTTTTAAAAAGTATATAGGAAATATCTTTCTTACTTTTTAAAAGCAAACCTTTTTCACTGCAATGATCTTGGGTGAATAGATACTAAAACATCTTCCCGATCCAATCAAAACCCAGGAAAAAATGCAAAAAAAAGTCCTACATTTTATTGTAATAAAATAAATACAAAATAAAAGTATATTGATAGTAAAAATATATATATTTATAGCCCGCTGTTCATAGTCCTGACATTTTTCAAGAACGAATAATGAGTCTTGTCATTCCCGCTTCTCCCAATCAAATTTTAGATACATCATCATCACAGGTAATCAACATTATATTATGTACAAACTAATATATTTCCCACACCAAGGGGAACAGTAATTTTTGTTGTTTGGCTATACATTACTGGCAATTTAGGTTTGTGCATCGTAACAAAAATTTCATATGTATATCAATCTTTCAATCCATCCGTACATCAAGAATGTGATGATTTTCCTACACAGATTTCACGTAGATTGTTGACTGTTGATTCAATATGACCTATAAAAGTTTGGCATCTTACTTTTGACAACATTCTGGTTTAAGCAACGATAATACCTCGGATAATACTCGCACATAAAATACCT
Organism: Pseudeuparius sepicola; assembly: GCA_963920635.1. Taxonomy (NCBI): domain Eukaryota; kingdom Metazoa; phylum Arthropoda; class Insecta; order Coleoptera; family Anthribidae; genus Pseudeuparius; species Pseudeuparius sepicola. The sequence continues at coordinate 42,182,538 of OY987299.1, read as the reverse complement.
ACTTCAACATTCTATCAGCAATGAACTCCATATTCCATCAAGAATACTCAAGAAGCACATTGCAAGTCAGATATTATTTTTGTTTGCAACTGCTTAGTTTTCAGGTAGGTTTTCACTATTTTAGTGTGATCATATCATAAGTTTTGAAGCACTGGTCAACCATGGTCAACATCACTCATTAAGCATGAAGATCAATAATAATAAAAGTTCCACTTTTTTTCGGAAGACAATCGAGGTCCTATTAAATCCACAACGTCGATTCGAAAGACCGGAGAAACACGGAGTCACTCACGGACCCACGCCTTCGGAGTTCGTAAACACAACAATCGATTTGCGGCTATCGGCTCTCCTTTTTAATCACAGATTCTCGATTCTCGTAACTGTCGGCTTGTTTATCTCATAGCAGTTTGATACATAATAATTATGTTATTGATAAATTGAACATAATTTTAGATAGATGCAAGATGCAAGACGAAGGACGCTCAAATTTTAGGTTATGAAAAATTCGAAGTCAAACGCGGTCAATTGACAATTAACCAAAAATGACTTCCGGTGGCCATCTTGAAATTGGTACGGCTGGTGGCGCCATCTACTTCAATGAGCAGGCCAGAAAGGACGCGAAGAGAGCCGTAAATCGTAGGAGGCCATGGAATAAATAAAGGCGTTGACTGACGTGTTAATAAAGACTGCTCACCGCTGTCATGTTTGACAGTTATCTGGCTCACCATGCACGTCTTGGAGACAAAATACAATGCAAAATACATTGTTGACCATAGGCGCCATATATTTTTCAGAATATGAAGCTATAGCCATGAGAAGTCTTATTAATATGTCAGTCAACAATATAAGTATGTGCTAAGAACATTAACCGTGTTATTATTGTCAAAAGCAATTAGAAGTTTAAAGCATATACACAGGGTGTTCCAAATTAACATGTAGATATTTCAAGACATGGTTGCCGAGGCAATTTTATGACTTAATATACAGGGTGGCCCACCACGAACTGCATCGATCTACAGTGTGTCCCAGGATAAGTGAAACGAGAGGTGGAAAAGACCAAAAATTTTCGAGCTCGAATTTGAGGTCCAGGCCTGCTTGCCTAGAAAATAATTTTCAACATATTTTTAATTTTGAAAAATAAAGTAGGCCCTGACAGGGACGACTTAATTATTTTCTGTGTAAGTTAAGTGCCCTTTCTCGACAAGATATCGAAAAATTTCATTAGAAGAAGTTGCTGAGAATTGAAAATTATGTCCCTATGCCAATTTTCAAAATAATTGGCCTACTTTGATTTTTGTCCACTTTATTTCCTATAAGTAGGTTAACTATCCTTTTCGTTTAAAATATCGAAAAATTTCATTAGAAAAAGTTATTCAGAATAAAAAGGTATGCAAGAATGCGAAATTTGGACTCAATCGGCCTACTATGATTAGTTTGAAATAATGTCTTTAAGAAAAAGAAAATCAAAGTAGGCCAATTATTTTGAAAATTGACACAAAATCAGCTTTCAATTCTAAGCAACTTTTTCTAATGAAATTTTTCCATATTTTAAACGACAAGGATAGTTCATCAACCTATAGGAAATAAAATGGACGAAAATCAAAGTAGGCCAATTATTTTGGAAATTGGCACAGGGACATAATTTTCAATTCTCAGCAACTTTTTCCAATGAAATTTTTCGATATCTTGTCGAGAAAGGGCACTAAACCTACACAGAAAATAAATAAATCGTTCCTGTCAAGGCCTACTTTATTTTTGAAAATTAAAAATATGGTGAAAATTATTTTCTAGGCAAGCAGGCCTGGACCCCAAATGGCCAAATTTGAACTCGAAAATTTTTGGCCTTTTACACCTCTCGTTGCACTTATCCTGGGACACACTGTACATATGGAAAACTAAAATTAGGAAAATTCTGAAAATTTGGCACCTCACCAATGCCGATGGGGGCTGCTCAACTAAAATATTTTGATGAATCTGGCACTGCCGGTTATACCGGAAGCCGATATCAACTTTCTTATCTCAAATGGAACACCCTGTATATTATTGCATTTTTGGATTCTAGGCATCATTTTGGAACAAAAACATGCAACATGTCCTATGTCTAAATCCAACCGTTTTTGAGATATTTGCATTTTTCCGACAAAAATTACAGGTGCAGACCTAAAGTCAATTATCAATTTATACGAGGAAACCACGAAATTTCAAAACGAATTTTTGGCATCGTGTAACAGAAGACAGAAGTCCTGACCTAGTGATCTCTGCTGAGAAATAAATCCGTTCTTATACAGGTTCACAAAATATGAATAAAAATTACATTCAAAATGTGCTTAAATCTCGAAATTTTCAAATGGAAACCCCCCTTTTTTTTAATGCGATCCTATTCACCACTTAAAATGATGACAACTTTGTGTACGATTTCCTACACCTAAATGCAGTAATTTTGGATTAATTTACGAAAAACCCACTTTTCGCCCATAAAATGAGGGGTTTGCTTAACGCTTGGAAAATCATATTAGACGTGGATGTTGAAAAGAATCGGGGCTGAGGAAATGTCACTTGGTTTATACATCCATGCTTTGATACATCCATACTGTTTAAAATTTTGTTATTTCTTTAACTATTAGTCTCTTAGTGTTTTAATGTAGTGTAATTTAGGCCAGTAACAATAGGCTTATTTTTAAGTGATTTTTCTCTGACACATCCACACTGTTTAAAATTTTGTATTATTTTTTTAACTCTGTTTGACGATGGTTTTGTTTTTTGTGGATAGCAAGCCCCAAATGTCTCGCACGTTCTTGATATTACTTCGTTGCATTCTCCGTAGATAATAAACAAATTTAAATATGTAATCTTCGTTTGTGTAATTTAAGCGCGCCGGCATTATTGTTGACAATAATTTATAAACCAAGTGACATTTCCTCAGTCGCGGTTGTCTTTTCAACGTCCACGACTAATATGATTTTCCAACCGTGAAGCAAACCCATCATTTTATTGGCGAAAAGTGGGTTTTTCTTAAATTAATCGAAAATTACTGCATTTAGGTATAGGAAACCTTACACAAAGTTGTCATCATTTTTAGTGGTGAATAAGATCGCATTAAAAAAAATGGGGGTTTCCATTTGAAAATTTCGAGATTTAAGCACATTTTGAATGTAATTTTTATTCATAATATTTTGTGAACACCCTGTATAAGAACGGATTTATTTCTCAGCAGAGATCACTAGGTCAGGGCTTCTGTTACAAGATGCCAAAAATTCGTTTAGAAATTTCGTGGTTTCCTTGTATAAATTGATAATTGACTTTAGGTCTGCACCTGTAATTTTTTTCGGAAAAATGCAAATATCTCAAAAACGGTTGGATTTAGACATAGGACATGTTGCATGTTTTTGTTCCAAAATGATGCCTAGAATCCAAAAATGCAATAATATACAGGGTATTCCATTTGAGATAAGAAAGTGTCAGATTCACCAAAATATTGTAGTTGAGCAGCGCCCATCGGCATTGGTGAGATGCCAAATTTTCAGAATTTTCCTACTTTTAGTTTCCCATATATAGATCGATGCAGTTCGTGGTGGGCCACCCTGTATAGATGTGGCCTAAAATGCCCAGTTCTGAACATACAGGCTGTTAAAAGTTGAACTCTAATGACATTTTGCGCACTTACCACTAAACATTTTATGCAAAATTAAAGTTTAATACCAAAAAATGATTAGAGGCGGGTTGAAACGAGGGGCTGTAAGGTAATTGCACGAGTGATAAAAACAAATGGAAATTTGAGAATAGATTTTAGTGTCATGATACTGAGATGCTCCATTTTTGAGTAAAATATTTTTTTAACATGTATTGCGCTTAATATTTTTATCTATGGATTATTTTAATTAAATTTAGCAGGCTCTGATATTGATTTGGCATTTAGTTTTGTTTCGAATGCAATTTCAATTCACACTTCATCTTCATCTTTAAACATTTGGGAAATATTAAAGGCAGCCATATTTGGAGTCCAATTATTAACACCCTGTACACCGAAAACTAAACACTTTAGGTCACATGTTTGTATGAACTTTTCACCAACCCTCCCTGTATATTGAAAGGAACAAACTCAATATTCTTATTATGGCTATATTCTTACACTTCACGACTAACTAGATCTGTATACCGAGTGTCCCAGGTTTTTTTATATTAGGACTTTGATATTTTGAAGAAAACTTATTGTAAGGGGGGGGGTGCTCATTAAAATATTAATTTTTGTTAATCGCAAATGACGTAGCGTTTTCAATGATTTTAATTTTGGGAATATTCTTCCGACCCTTTATTTGTTTGAAAGACCTTCAAACCGTGTCTTTTGACCTTCATACCATTGTCAACATGCAAATCCAGGACTGGCTACACTTTTTTTTATACCCCCAATTTTCACCAAATCCATTTAGCGATTTTTTTGTTTAAAATCGGACACGAACTATTTTTTATATACTAACCCGGTAAGCACTTGACATCTAGGATTCAATGACTTTTCTATCTCAATTTCTAACCAATCAATTATTAACTCCACTGTTCATATCTTGCTGGTATTGAATAGCAGTAGATCTATACAATAAAATTAGGTTCCGTACAGATATCCATAATCTGAGCCTTCGCTTTAGAGGTCTTATATCTCAGCCGCCTCATCGTACCTCCATGTTCTTGAGATCTTTTTCTTATAACGTCTATGCAATCTATAACAAAATTCCATCGGATCTTAAACATTTTACCCTTTCTCGATTTAGACGCGCCTATAAGAGCTTATTTAATATTTGATTAAAGCTGCTTTTCTAAATAATATGACCTTATTTTAATGTCTCTGTGATCAGATAGTTTTAAGCACGCACAATTACCTCTTGGATTTGTTTTCACTAATTTATTATATATTATTAGGGCTAAACTTTGATCAGTTGTTACTGTTTTTAGTCCTTTTTGCAGAAAATAACATTAGTTGTATATCTACGTATTTAAAATTGTATTTGCTTTGTATTCTTTTTTCTGTAAATAAATTTGTTTATTATTATTATTATTATTTACACTAAACATCCATAAAAAAATTACCAGAAATGCACTAGGAAATGCACGTAAATTAGAACAAGTTCTAAATGCATACATTGCGTTGCAGCAACTCAGTTGCATGCATGGAAATGCACAAGTATAAGAATCCTACTTTTATGGGAGAAAATATTATTTTTTTATACAGGGTGTCAGCAAATTACACCGACAACAGATGATAGGAAATGTGATGTTAAGAACTTTTTTTAAGTAAATATTTGTCCGCTGATGCTTTGTTTTTAACATACAGCATGTTAAAATTAACTTATAAAATTATTTTTAAAAATTATACGTGGAACTACTAAAGATATCGACTTCAAATAATATGGTAGGGATCATAATGTCATAAAGTGCTATTAAAACAAAGTAATGCAGGAATTTTTAAAGCGGCAGTGGCTTGCGTAAGGATAATGCGAGTTTCCGTTTTTCAAAATAACGTTTACACCTATGGATTTTTTTAAGTAAACGGAAATAGTTCTGCAATCCACAATCAATTGTTCTAAACAGAAAATGTCTCAAATTTACTGAAAACGACTCCCTCTAAAATTGAAATTTTAACTGAAAAACATAAACAATAAGTATATATCTACATTATTTCTTAAAAACACAAAAAATCCATAGAAGGCTTTGGAACTATGATCAATTAGTGGCCATGAACAAATGATTTTTTCAGCTGTCATATAAAGGTGTTAGGTTATTAATCATTTTGTACGATATAATTTATAAAAATCGTTTCAATAAGTTAATTTTAACATGCTATACCTATATTAAAAACAAAGCATCAGCAGATAAATGTTTACATTCAAAAAAACTTCTTAAAATCGCATTCCCTATCATCTGTCACGCGTTCACGTGGTGTAGTTTGCGGACACCCTGCATACAAAAAATCAGTTTTATCTGATATTTTGTGTGTATAATATATGTATATTTTGAATTTTATTTGAATTAAAAAAAAATAAATTGAAGGCCTTGTTTCAGAATAATAGTGGCCGCAGGTAGTTTTTCATCTGCATTTATATACATACTTATTTATATTTGAATAAATAATAATTATTTTAATAACTCTTTGTCCTATCTGTACCTGATACGAATTCATTTAAAGTTTACTAAAGAAAATTGTCCTATCTTTCAAAAGTAATAATAATAATAATAATAATAATAACAAGATGTACTGGGATCGTACAGTTCTGACTGATCAACGAGTTGCCCATAACAGACCGGACCTTATAATAGTTGATAAAATTTCTAGGAAGACAACTCTGATTGATGTGGCCATCCCGAACAACAACAACCTGCGTGTGAAGCAAGTCGAGAAGATCGCGAAGTACAGAGACTTAGAAGAACGAATTAGAAGGCAATGGGAAATGGAGAACGTCCAGACGATTCCAATCATCATGTCAACAACTGGTGTTATACCAAAAAGTTTGCTGAGAAACATCAAGGAGCTGAATCTAACTGATAGTCTTTACAGGTCCATGCAGAAAGCGGTACTACTTGCGACAGCCCGAACCGTCAGGAAATTCATGGGGAATGCAGGATCGTCCAAGAACATCAATGTCACCTAGGGCCCGATAACATGGCAAGGGTCTCGTCCGAGCCAGATCCTTTTGGTATCCGGGATGCCCGGGATCTGAGTGAATGTTCCCCGTAGAGGGAGTGCGAATGCCTTTTGGCTAAGTCGATAATAATAATAACCAATCATCATGTCAACAACTGGTGTTATACCAAAAAGTTTGCTGAGAAACATCAAGGAGCTGAATCTAACTGATAGTCTTTACAGGTCCATGCAGAAAGCGGTACTACTTGCGACAGCCCGAACCGTCAGGAAATTCATGGGGAATGCAGGATCGTCCAAGAACATCAATGTCACCTAGGGCCCGATAACATGGCAAGGGTCTCGTCCGAGCCAGATCCTTTTGGTATCCGGGATGCCCGGGATCTGAGTGAATGTTCCCCGTAGAGGGAGTGCGAATGCCTTTTGGCTAAGTCGATATAATAATAATAATAATAATAATAATAAATTCGTCTTTATTTATATATCACACATATATACATGAATAATGTATAATGTATACATATATGCAGATAAACAGATATACATCTATTTATTTCTTATTCGCAAAGAGGGGGGCTTCAGTGGCGAAGTTTAGCATCGCTATTCTACCACTTAACCACTGAGCCGACACGAACGATGTTTATTATGTTATTATGTAGGAAAAGAAAAGAAAGGAGGAATACATTGCAAGGTGATATTAAAAGGTAAGTTGAATAATTGAAAAGGGAAGAAAAAACAATGAAAATGAGAATTAGGAAGTTAAAAGATCAGTCCTAACCTGATTCTTAAACTTGTTCAATGAGTAATTTCGGTACGCTGCGGGGAGACTATTGTACAGTGTAACTGCAATATAAGTGAATGAACATTTGAACTTTGATGAACTATGGTGAGGAATGGTGAGATGATGCGTATTTCTAATATTTATGCGGTGGATTGCATTGCGTGTAAATAACTTCTCTCTTAAGTATTCCGGTTTGCAAAGAAGCATTAACTTATGCGTAAAAACTAGATAGTGGTACTTAACAAGCCTATCCAATTTGAGCCATTTCAACTGACAGAAAGCAGCAGAGACGTGGTCGAATTTGCGTAGCCCACAGACAAATCTAATACAACTATTTTGAGCTACTTGTAGACGATTTTTGGTACGTGCATGCAGGCATGGAAAGAAAAGAATATCACAGTAGCTGAATACGGATAAAACCAACGCTTCACACAGCTTTTTTCGTAAACTATGGTTAAGAATATGTCTATTTAAATACAGGGATCTCAGTCTAGTAAATACCCTCTGTGTTAAAGAATTTGCGTGTTTCAAAAATCTAAGTTTCTCGTCAATAACAACACCCAAGATCTTAGCACTGTCAGTAAATTGCAAAACCTGATTGCCTATGCTAATAACAAAACGAGACTTGACATATTCTCTGATGTGGTTACCGCAAAATAGGGTAAGACTTGATTTAGATGGGTTTATTTCTAGATTATGGTCTAGCGAGAACATGTAGAGATCGTTTAGATCGCTACCAAGATCGGTGACCCCCTGCTGGACTGAATCGGCATTAAAAGAATAAACTACCTGGGTGTCATCCGCGAACGACTGGATTCTGGAATGTTGAACACATGAAGGCAGATCGGCGGTGTATATCAGAAACAGTAGTGGCCCTAGGACAGAGCCTTGTGGCACTCCGGATGTAATTATTTGGGAATCCGATTTACATTGTTCCAGCTGGACAAATTGGGACCTATTTATTAAATAGTTAGAAAAGAATTCAACAGCCGCAGAATCAAAGCCGAAATACTTCAGTTTAGTTAGCAAAAGGTGGTGATTAATTTTGTCCCGAAAAATATTATCCGTGAGGTTTAGTAAGGCCGAGGTGGTGCTGAAATTTTTCCGAAAGCCAGATTGACAATTCGGAAGTACTCCACTTTGACTCTACATAATTTAGAATTTGAGTTTGCACAACCTTTTCAATTATTTTGGACAGCAGGGGTAGGAGACTAATGGGTCTTAACTCAGAAAATACCGTTGGATGAGTTGTTTTAGGTATAGGAACAACTATGGCTTGCTTCCATAAGTCGGGAAAGTACCCTTGCTCTAGGCAGCTGTTCACGATATGGGTGATGTAAGGAAGCGTAACCGGCAAGGTAGTTTTTAACATTTTTAAACTAATCCCATCAACTCCTTTGGAATTGCTTTTTATTTTGTTAATCACCTGCACTATTTCACAGGAGTCAATTAAGCGAAAGGAAAAGTTTTTATCACAAAAGCGGTTTGCGTTGTAGAATTCAAGCTTTTCGTAAGGAACATCACCTGGATTATAAACAGACATGAAGTAGTTATTTATAGCAAAGGGATCAGATAAATTACTAGGAAGATTTGATTTGGAAGACGAAGACGGAGTAATTTTCATGCGGGAAAGCTCACGCCACAACAACCTAGAGTTCTTTTGTTGTTCCAGGTGAGTTAGGTAGGCGGCTTTTGCTTGACGAACCGACTGCAAAGCAAAGTTTCTCAAGGACTTGAATTGAGCAAAATTGGCCTGAGTTCTGCTCTTTTTGTATTTGGCGAAGGCCATCTTCTTTTCCTTAAGAATCAGCTGAAGAGGATAAGTGAGCCAAGGTGCTGGTTTCCTACTAACTCTGACTGTTTTTAGAGGTGCATGTACGTCAAAAGCACCAAGGATACATTCATTTAAGTAACGCACTTTGTCATTAATATTGGATATACGGATGACAGTGTACAGATGCCCCACACCCAGATCAGAGAGAAACGCCTCCTCCTCGAAGCCGGAGAAATCCCTAAATGTAACAAATTTTTGTTTACATTCAGGGGAAGGCAACTTCAGCTCGACGGATACAACTTTGTGATCAGATATACCTTTTGCACCCAGAACTAAACATTCGTCAAAGATTTCCGGAAAAGTGGAGAAGATGGGGTCTAACAAAGTGGATGAAGTAGGGGTAACACGAGTTGGGAATTGCACAAGTTGATTAAAACCATACGCCTCAAAGCACTGAGATAGGATGTTATTTGTACTTAATAGGTTTATGTTCACATCTCCCAAAACAACTACGTTATTATATTTGCTTAGGACACAGGGTAAAATACTATCGAGAGAATTAATACAGTCCTCAAGAGGGCGGTAAACAACACCAAAAACAAAGATTTGCTTGTGCAGCATTACTTTTATCCATAAATGTTCTAGACAAGTACTAGGAACGAAATGTATGTAGATTTGCTCTGCATGAAAGATCGATTTCACGTATATTCCCACGCCTCCGCCACGCGTATCACGATCGCAGTGAAAGAAGGTGAAACCTTCAATTTCACACAGACCGCGTGTTTAAGTGACCAATTTTTATCGGCTTATTTGTGTCACTCACCATAGTCGATCCTACTCTTAAGACTAGCTACAAGGTTCAAGTAAACCGGACAATCTTTATTTTTGGCACGATGATCTATATTTAAGTTGGTTTTATACTTCGTATTGTAGTTGAAGCAGTTGACACATTTAAGACACTCACTAGCACAATCACCTTCCGCGTGGGCTCCCATGCATTTAGAGCACACAAGCGCATTTCTGCAGTCCTTTTCGAAGTGCCCAAAGGTGTTACACTTGTGACATTGAACGACATTGAGATGGTCGGAAACCTTGCATCTCCTCCACCCAATCCAAACAAATCCTTTGACAACTAGTGCTTTGTGTAAAAGCGGTGGAACCTCCATAACCAGCCGAAGAGTTTCAAAGCGGCCTTTAAGTCTAGCAACAAGTTTAAAATCAGACTCTGTGTAGTCATGTAGGTCATTTAGTTGTAAAATATTTTGAACAACCTGCGAGTCGTCATGATCGGGCAGCTTGACATTTGAGATTATAATTCTAGGTTTGAACTTCTTAGGTTCGCCCAGGGTATATTTTTTCCCAAATTTGGATTTAACGGCCTCCCTCAATTTCTCCAAGTCGGAGTCTTTATTGCAGAATATGGCCGCCCCATTTTTGATCTTTTTGGTCCCGTTTACACAGACATTTATAGAAGCAGGGTTGAGAGATTTCATTATATTTTCAACGACGTCGTGACTCGGGTCATTCCCATCTGTTTTTATAAGCAATACCGCACTGTTAATATTTACTTGCTTTTTTAGAACATCGCTGAAGGACGTATGTTTTTTTTGCTCCGGCGGTCTCTGCCCAAAAAACGAAGGCGACTGCGGGCTGGCGTGAAATGTGTTTAATTTGTATTCTAGATCCGTTATTTTAGATTTTAATAAGTCGTTTTTGGATTCCATTTCAGCTAACAGCTTCTCCAAAAGTCTCTTCTCCCGCAGAAGGCAATCATTCTCCTTTTGGCAGATACGTGATGTTTCGCATGTACTACACGATATAGGTTTACCAGATTTGATAGACAACTTACATTCGTTGCAAAACCATCCAAGATTGGCAGATTTGGAAATAATTTTGAGGAGATCATCTTTGAGGCCGACACACGCGGTATGGAATCGACTTTTACAATTGTCGCAATCAACAGACTTAGAAGAGACAATAAAATTGTCGGAACACCGCTTACAGATAGTAACGTCCGGCGCCATCGCACACTCGACGATAACTGTGTCTAATATCTGCTTAAGTTAATTAGCTAAATAAAATGATGATACAATTGTTTTCCGATTAACATACTCTACCTAAAATTTTGGATAATTTAAACAAAATCTAAGAGGTGGCATACAAAAAAAGTTAAAACTATTTTTATTCAGTTAGTACGCTTCAGCTTAGCACAGCAGTATTATTGACAAACAAAAATACAATTTTGATGAAATTTCGCTTGTATTTGAACAAACAGGTGAAAAACAGTCTTTCCGAATCATTTCCGTCATGGAATGGTATGAATGGCAAAAATAGAGTGAAAATAGATAAAATCTATAAAAAAAAGCACAAAATAGCGCAAGTGCCTGTGTAAGATACGTAGAAATAGATATTTTCAGCTTATGCTCCATCCTCAAAAACACAGCAGTACTAAATTTCAGTTCAGCAGCTTGATTATTTTGGGAGATATTGTCTTAATTATATTTTCTCTAAAAATAATCCAGCTGCTGAACTCGTCTTCATTACGTTTCAAAAAGAGATGAAGAACTTTAGAACCAATGTTTATATGAGCAACCCACCTGACAATGAGTTTTTCTACAAAATGTCAAAGTCCTGATCAGAAAAACCTGGGACACCCTATACAGGTGTCCTAAATTCGACCCTCACCGATCGGTAACTACAAGAGATAGCGAGTCGGTTAAATGGGGAATGTTTTAGACAATTTTATGGCCAATCTGATGCCGCTGAGAAATCAATGCTAACTGCTATCGTTTTCGAGTTATTTTCAAAAAACTGATTTATTCAATTTCCGTTTTTGTTGAATATCTTAAAAACCGATGGTTATGCAAAGACAGACCTTTAACATTATTAAGGCACTTTCAGTCAGTTTTATGAAAAAAGTTTTGTTTTCGAGATACCAATGACACAGACATTTTGATTTCATTATTGACGGATTTGTAAAAATTTGGAATCTACATGAAATTGTCTTTCTAATGATGTGTTACACTAATGATTTTTATTGATTGTAACATCTAAAAGCATTGTTTTTACCGAACAATGAGTAGGCCATGACAAGTCTAGCAAAACAAATACAACAAACCGTCAGTTTGTTGTTATGTATGTATGTTGTGTTTCTTATGTAGCTCTCAGCCGTGTTCTGTGTAAAATAATTACTATTACATCAAAAGCCACAGGAATACTACAATATCAGAAAAAGTTTATTATACACACTCTGAGGCACACAAAATTTTTTCTTAAATTAAGTACAAACAATATGGGATGATGTACACAACTGGCAGCTACAGCTACATAACAACACTGCCAGTTGTGTTCATCATCCCACATTGAACTAAATTCCTACACAATATAAAAAAATGTTTGCCTTTGTGGGTGTGTCTGGGTGTGTGTGTGACTATAATAAACTCTTTCCGCCACTGTAGTTTTCCTGTTGTTTTTTATGTAACAGTAATTGTACATACCTACCTTATTTTTCGCTATAAGTGAAAGGCATTTTTACACACACTTCGCGGAACACAGCTGAGAACCACATAAGAACACAACAACTGACAGTTCGTTGCATTTGTTTTGCCAGACTTTTCATGGCCTACTTAGTGTTAGGTAAAAACAACGCTTTTAAGTGTTACAATCGATAAAAATCATTAGTGTGAAACATCATTGGAAAGAAAATTTCATGTAGATCTTGAATTTTTTACAAATCCAAGATGGCGCCCATAAGAAAATCCAAAGTTGTGTATCATATCTCGAAAACCAAAAACTTTTTCAAAAAACTGATAACACCGCTAAAAAGTATGGATAAAAGTGCCTGAATTATTTAAAAATCCTGTCATTTTATAAGAATCGGTTTCTAAAATATTTAACAAAAACGAAAATGGAAAAATTCAGTTTTTTGGAAATAACTCGAAAACGACCTCAGTTAGCCTTGATTTCTAAGCGGCATCAGATTGGCCATACAATTGTCCAAAACTTTCCCCATTTAACCGACTCTCTATCTCTTGTAGTTTCCGAGATCCCAATGGTGAGGTTCGAATTTAGGACACACTGTATAGACAATGTCTTCTCTGAACATAATTCATTTTTATCATTCTATTTTATTACTATTAGGTAGCTGCATACCTACCTCTGTAATTACCGATCCTAATTTATATCCCAAGAGTCTACAAATTTCGCCTAAATTTGAAAGACTTGAAGCCCTTACTAAATAGTCTTCATCTTTCGTACTATTTAAAAATGTGTTTAATAATAAAGCTTTATATGTGACTACCATTTCACCTGCAAAAATTTCAAAATATAAACATACTTTTTTCACTGTAATAAAACAACTTTACTTCTAGCTTTATCTACAGTGTGTTTTACTTCAAGTCGAAACAATTCATTATTTTTCTACGGATTCACCAATTTTCAAAAACTTTTTTTTTAAATATAGTGCTCCGAAAGATCTACATTTTGACACTGATTTTTTTCAGATTCGTCTTTTCCATGACCTACTACGATCAAAATTATACCCCCAAAAACTGCAAAAGTACATTAGGCAGTTCTTTAGGAAAGAAATGAATAGCACAGTCGTATTGACCATACCCGAAAACGCCACATACCAAGTTTCACGGTCATAACTTATACAGGGCGTTCACAAAATAGCTTCAAACATAGCAAAAATACGGGTTTTCCGAGTACTCTGTACAAACACCAAGAGATATTTTAAAATTATTTCTTTGCAGTTTGATTAGGGCTCACATAAGCCATCAATTCCCACGATTTCATGGCCCTGCCTTAGACAGGGCGTCCGCATTAAAAATACAAAAATCGAAAAAAATGATTTTTCTCTTGGCGTTTTTTTTCCTACAATTTTAACTTATGCCTATTAAAAAACATAAACAATATTAAATTTTTGAAAGTATTTTCAATAAAGAGCACCCTGGATACGTGGATACCAATCAATTTTTAATTTTTTTCAAATAAAAAAAGGGTGATTTTTACTGAAAATACTTTCTAAAATTTAATATTGTTTATGTTTTTTAATAGGCAAAAGTTAAAAATGTAGAAAAAATAAAAAAACACCAAGAGAAAAAACGATTATTTTCGATTTTTGTATTTTTATTGCGAACGCCCTTTATAAGGCAGGGCCATGAAATCGTGGGAATTGCAGGCTTATGTGAGCCCTACTCAAACTGCAAAGAAATAATTTTGAAATATCTCTGTGTTTGCACAGGGTATTTCGAAAAACCGTATTTTTGCCATGTTTGAAGCTATTCTCTAAACGCCCTGTATAAGCTATGACTGTGAAACTTGGTATGTGTGGTTTGCGGGTATGGCCAATACGACTGTGCTATTCGTTTTTTCCCTAAAAAAATTCCTAATGTACTTTTGCAGTTTGTGGGGGTATAATTTTAATCGAGGTCATGGAAAAGACGAATCTGAAAAAAAATATAGTGTCAAAATGTAGATATTTCGGAGCACTATATTAAAAAAAAAGTTTTTGAAAATCGGTCAACCCGTAAAAAAAATAATGATTTGTCTCGACTTGAAGTGAAACACACTGTATAAAGAATAATTCAAACAATCTTCTAAAAATTAAAGTGACCCAGTTACTCTGATATATTTTTTTATTTTTATACCGGAAAATGAGAAAACCACTAGTCCGCTCACTATAATTTTTGATATAAGTGCATTTTTCAGGAATGCATTATGACAGATTTTGTAGGTATTAGTAAATTTTTGACGTTATCATATTTAACTAATTTTTTTAATCACCAACTTACCCAAATCTTTAGAAATCTTAACCAAAGCCTCTCCAAGTTTTACCCGTACTTCGTGACCGCTTTCTATTTCCTTTCTGTTTAAGTCTGCATATTCTTCACACAAAACTTGTATCACAGAATCTGGAAAAATATTTGCCATTGAGGCAATACCATTAATGGCACTTAAGTATAAAAAAGAATCTTCCTGTTTTAGGTTTTGCTGGAAAAGAAACATACAAATAGGGTGGAAAACTAACAAAACCCTAACCTTCAATTTTCAAAAATTTAATAGGTTTCTTGGATATCAGTTTGTTATTTTTAGAGTGAGCCTATAAATTTTCCTTGATATTAATTGTCTAAAAAAGAATATCAGGAAGAGACGTAACTTGAGTTAAGACAGTTTGTTAATTTTTTTACAAACTTTGTTAAAATTATAGGCGTGGTATCTCATATTAACCTCGAAAAGTCCCGATGTAATAATTAAGTTGAATGTTTTTTTATAATAAAAATAGTGTTTGTGAATAATAGACAACATGGATGTGCTAGTATTATGGAACAATGGATCCAAAAATATTGTAGACATTAAGTAATTAAAAAATGTTAAAAGAAACAATAAAATTAAAGTAGGTAGTGAAGTGAAAATGTTTTCCATTAAAAAGTGGTTTTACGGGACACGTAACAGATATTTGTGCTGAATTAAATAACAATATTCACAGCGACAGTACTGATGATGTTCCTCTAGCAAAATTAAGAAAAGAAGAAAGCCCTCTGGGAAGTGACACCGATGATGTTTCACTTCCTAAAATTGCCAACAATAAGAACCCGTTTGAAGTTTCTAAAAGTAAGTCCACTATACTTAAAACAATAAATCCCGATTTTAACGTTGTACATGTTTGTACAGGTTGCGAAGAAAAATAAAAAAATTTGAAGGTATAATATTTGAGTTAGTTCGTTTATTATGTTTAAAAAACTTAAAAGAGTTTTAAATTAATATGTTGTGTTTGGTTCAATATGTTTATTTTTGTTATGGTGAATTTTTCACAAATTTTCTTAATAAAATGCTATTCTCAGCATTTTTAATAAAATGCTATTCTCAGCATTATTATTATCCTGCTTTAGACATTATTAATGGCGTAACTATTTTTGGTATCACCATACAATGATTCTTCAATTTCATATAGTGACGTATCTAATTTTTTGTCATTTTTTTGTAAACGGGTAGCATTTTTTTAACAACGGATCAATGAACATGCAGTTTACATATGCATCTCTTATTAAACCGAATATTATAATTGAATACGACTCAATTAAACTTTATATAAATCTTTAAAACGCTCTCCTGTAAAGTTGTGAAAATCGAGTTAGGTCACCAATAAGGATTTTCTTGTAGACATAACAAGTGTTTGGGTTAAGACTTCATTACCTTCATTGTGTCAAAGCAACAAATTTTACATTTAATTAAAAACAAAATAATAAAAAAGCAGGAAATAAGTCTAGCAGAAAAAGGCCCAAGAAAGATAATATTGAACAAAATGACAGAAGGGAAAACTGTGCACAGGAAACATCAAGAAGCAATGCTGTGGTGGAGTTTTGGGCATCTGTGAAGTTAAATCTATATAAAAGGTTTCCATCTTCCTGGCAAGATTGAAACTAGTGAATATAGCCAAAGCTTGTGGCAAGAGTCACATATATCTGCTAGGTCCAAACTCAGATCAGATATCATATTATTCGATTGTTGATGAGCACAGCACACCTGGACCTTTTAACTTGACGCAAGGCAATCTATAAATCTTCAAGTAAAGGGAAAGAAACTAAAAAAATTTAATATGCGTAGAGTTGTTAAAAGATTAAGTATGTAACTTCAACTCAAGGCTCCAAAGTAAGTAGCATATTATAGAAGTAAATAAGATGGAAAGGAGCAAGTTAAAGATTTTTTGCTAAGCAGTCAAGTGAAAATTCTGATGTTTCCGGACCCTATTTCAGTGGAAAGATTTGGTGAAACTCATTGAAGGCGAATGCTGACAGTATTAAGAACATCATATCGGCATTTTGAGTATTCACTTCACATATACCTAATGAAAAATCTGTGTTAATTGATTTCCCTATTATTCACCCCTGTCTAGGCACCTCAGAGCCTATAACATGTAATCTTTAAAAAATTGTAGACTTGTTTGAACTACAGTAATACATACCTACTTACGCCATATAGGCCTAGTTACATAAAATTTAAAAGGACATTGACATGGGCAAATATAGAATAAACTTAGACACTTTGGCTGCATGTTGCTAGCCAGAACACTATATAAAGGGTGATTTATTCATAAATACAATAATTTTAACCACGTCATCAGGAAGGTACATATATGCCGAAAACGCAAAAAAAAATGCTGCATGGTTAAATAATGGGGCGCTATAACAATACAAAAGGCCCTTTTTTTTTCCTTCACAATCACAGGCATGACACACACACAGTGTCCACAAACAGCGACTGGGAAATACTGAAACTGTTTCCGAAATTCAATATACTTTGGAGATTGAAGACAAAATTTTTAGAAACAACACGCTTGTCTCATCCGCAGCTATTATTACTGTCAAACTTGTCACTTATCAAGGAGCTGCCAACGATTTCTATGTGGCGCCATCTCTCCTAATTGTTATCAATGTCGCCGAATTTACGTAATTAGACTAAGATCTCTGTAGACCTCTGTGTAATGCCAGTTCTCTATTTTATATGTATTCGCGACTCTTTGTGCAACATTTTTGGCTTTTTTACAAAAATGGTTCGCTAGATAAATGCGGAAATATTAGATATTATGCTCCTTTATGGGGAAATGCCTGCAGAATTCCAATCAAGCTCCCAAGTAGCATCGTAGTGATGAAAACTTATATCGCCACTTCTACCGAGTGGCCATTACGTAATCACCACTAAATCTACAACTTTGCAGTAAGATTTACTTTATTTTCTACGAAAATAGTGGTAATCACGTCAATTTCACCGCTAGTAGTCACTATATAGTTTCATAACTTTTTAGTAAGTGGTGCTTAAGGTGTTTGGAACGTCGTGATTACTACCGAAAATCACCTTAAAGTTCTTATGCTTTCAAAGTGGAAAATGGAAGTGGCGGCGACCAAACTGTATCACTAAAATATATCTTAGAAGTGGCGACAACTTTAGCGTGCGCGTGATAGTGGCGCCCATGTTTTGGTCACCTCTACTAAACCTTGAAAGTGGCGAAACTTATTGGTGATAGCTAGTGGTCATCGCCAAGTTTTTGCCACTTGTAGAAGAGATTTTCACGTTCGCATATGACATCAAAGCCACTACAAAGTTATCATTACCATCAAAATACACTCTATAGTGACAGTCAGTATCAAGTGAGGCTTCCTTGCTGTTTTGCTGTATGCGCGTGCATATTTCTGCTAACGCGGTGTCAATGTGGTGATTGTAGTGCAGTAAGATTTAGTGTTCATTGTTTGAATTAATTATTCGATGTGGGCGATTTAAATACGAGTATAGTGTTTAAGAGGCTACGATACTTATGAAATCCGCCTCAAGTGCCCGACTCAATTCAGGACAAACGTCGCTCGATTAGATATGCCTATCCTTTTCCTTCCTCTGGTCCCCACGACTCCCCACTCCAGCCTGCCCCTTCATAGTGCTACGATTGAGGGGCAGGCCAGCCGTGGGTACTACACTGAGAAAAATCTGTCACTTTGTAAAAAAAACCTGTTTAATTCAATATGAGATATTATTCCTCAAACTCAAGCAGAAGCTTTTTTGTAACTAACAATAATCAATTCAATTACAATTGATATTGAATTCTAATGAATAATTTAAATGTAATATTTTATTTCAATAAATAGCGTGTTCTGGAATTGATTCTATAATACTTCTTTTCTAAGCACATTCTTTTGTCAGAACAACATAACGTTTCATGGTGTTGAATTAAATAGGGATACATTTAACTGTTCATTATACTGAAATTACAACTATTGTCACTGAATTTTTGCTGGATTTGTAATACTTAATTGTGGGTACTAATATCAATTATAGCCATTCACTTGCAGTGTTCATTATGACTACGAACGATATAGAGTGTAGGGTTGATTCAAAACCTTTAATTTGCGATCACTGTGTGCACTCCTAAGTTAACCCCCAGTTAACCCTGAAAAAATCAGCTTGTTTTAAAGAATTTTTTTTTACCCTTATAAAGCACTTTAGATAGTGGTGATCTTTTACCTATATCTCGCGAAGTATTGAAGTTAAAAAAAAAACTTCATGAGGGAAAGTTGTAGAGAACGTAATAATGTATACATAAGAAGAAAAAAAATTGTACACATGAGAAGAAAAAAAATTGCAAAAAAATGTTTGCAAAACCACTCCTATTGCGGGGTTCGTAACACGACTTCGTCGGTGATTTTTTGGGGTTATACGCAGGACGCTACCCACAACCAACCCTGAAAATATCTACCTGTTAAGAATCATTTTTTTTTCTACCTCCATAAAAAATGACAATTTGCTTGGACTATGATTACTTACATTGATGAATATAAAAGTTGCAATTAAGTTATTTTGTTCATCCAATGAATTATAATGTTTTTTCAGTTGCTTCTGGGGTACTCTTATATAGTTTGGAGTAGTCTGAGGGTGAGAATTATTATTATTCAAATAAAATAAATTTAATTGTTTAAATAAAACATAAGATATTTTAAAACCGAGGTTATGCTTTCATTGTAGTATGCCAATTTTAGTATCGAAGTGACAATACGTCTTCTTAACGGAAATTCAAACTATTTTAAACTTATTGGTTCATCTGCAATTACGTCAAAAGTATAGATTATATTGTTGGGACCACATGGATTTGCTTGTATATTTAAAGTAGGTAATGGAAAAGTGACTATATACACGAACTCACTAAAATCACAACAGTCTTTTTTTCCTGTGTAGACGTGTAGATAATATGAAATAATAACTCGTGCCGGCCGCCGCCCACGGCCGCCGGGGTCACACGAGTCTCGCCGATGCCGACGAAGAAGCGCGAATATATATTTAAAAAACGGCGGTGGCCTGTTTGCTTTATTGCAAAAATGATATTTTTCAGGGCGTTCACTTTTCGTTGGCAACACACTGCATAGCTTTTTGGCGTCGAAGCAATTTTACTATTATTTTTCATATCAGCAAAGGTGCATGCTATGAAGGGTTCGTGTATAAAAAAACTTCTGTAATTGCTCAATTATAAAATCTAAATTAACGATTCGATTACCGAATTCTTCTTGAACCACATTAGGGTCAGTTGAACATCTATTAATGTTTGATTGGATAATTGTTCTGCATAATAGTGTTGCTACGACTAAAAAAGTGCGTCTAAAGTCTACTTCTTCAAAATGTTTTATATAACTAGTAGGTATTCCATATTTACATTTGTGTAATAATAAATAAATCTAACTAAAAACTTTCTACACTGTAAGAGTTCACTTTAGAGGGATTAGAGTGAATAGGCCATATTATATCACAACGGTTTCGTTAATCTATAAAATTACATCCTCAAGGACTAATTTATAGTTACGAAACTGGTCTCCCTTTTTAAATAAAGTAATAGTTGTGAGATAATAGGAGCTATTAATTTCTAATCCCTTGTAAATGTTCCATTCAAAGCCGTTTTTCCCAGAAAGTTTGTTTCCCAAACCCTATGCACCTGCAGTACTACTTATACCTAAAATCCGAATAAGTGTGCAAAATGCAAAATATGTAGGTACCCCTCTCTCAAATTCTGGAAACCATATTAGGTACCTACGGGAATAAAAGCACTCAAGCCCACAAATTACTCCTATTGGTTTCACTACATGTGACTGTTGTGACATCATTATCAAACATTATAGGTATTCTTGCCCTGACTGCGGTTCAGTTTCAGAACCTTATTCTGACAAATCTGAATTATCGAACATCCTAGAAAATGTATTAAAATGTCATAAATTCGACAGACTGGAACAATAAAATGTACTATTTTTATTTTGTCCGATTTTCAACTCCAATGACTTTCGAACAATCTTCTAACGAAGAAGTTTCTAAAACTGACTGGATGTCAGAATTATTATCGTTCCCTCTGGAAAGTATATAAATTAGCTTTTATCATGCAGCGATTTACATAGGAATTAGTTTTCAAAAAATGCTTCACATGACCCATTTATTTGGCAAAATTATTACTTGTACCTATCACATTTTTAAAGTAAAAATCAAGCGCACAATTTGGTCTAGAATTTAAATTTACTCTTTTTGCACGACCAGGCCATTTTATGCCCTAGGGATTAAACCATTTTACACAAAAGCAAAAAGTAGGTACTTTGTGAATAATAATTATTTATTTTCTAAAATTTATTTGTGGCGCAATGGATTAATAATTATTTATTTATAATTCCTGGAGGAATAATAATAATGAGTATTATTATATGCCAGTCGACATACATAATGTCGCGGTAGAAAATATTTTCTTCGGGTACTCGGAAATATAAATATTTGCTAACATACTAACATTCAAAACAAGCGAAACACAAATAAGGGAGACTGAGACTAATAAAATGAAAAATGAACCATCTGATATCGATTGAAAGTTCTCCTAACGTGGTTTCCGAGCCCGGTGAGGTACGCCGAAGTAGGGGGAAGTAGGGGAACCACGAGTTCCAGCGAACGCCCGCCCGCCCGCCTATCTCCGTACGTCTAATTCCTGCTCGAATGGCCAATTCACGGATCATTTTATTGCCGGGCAATGGGTTCGTAGTTTTCAAATCATAGCCAAACGAACAAACGTATCGACTTGAAAGTAGTCTTAAAATAATGTTATAGAATGCCTCAATCGTCGTTGTGTCCTTCGAATTATTTTTGAGCGGTGGAAATACTCGAAATTCTTAACCGAATATAGTCGAATTTCGGGTATGTTTGGCATTTTTTTTCACAGTGTCGCATTAGTCCTGCACAGTTCGTGATACACAACGACGATTCTTCGTAGTTTTATCTAAGCCACAAAAAAAAATCAAGTGAAAATATTAAGAAATGCAAGTAGGAGATGTAAACTACGAAACCCTTGAAAATGGGGGGTATCGTAGCGCCTTAAGTAGAGTAGTCAATATGAACGAGATGATGATGTGCATATTACACTCTGGGAGAACAGGACCTGTTTCCAGAATATTGTCGCTTGAAGAGGTGTGACAGCGGTGTAAGCTTCTTAGGGATAAGAATCTTTAACAAGCTACCACAGTACCTACTCTGAGCTGCCACTTCCAAAATTTAACAACTATTAAGTAATTTTTGCTACTCAATGCTTTTTACTCAATGGACGAATTCTTGAATAAAAGCTTCACCTAAGTGTTTGTTATTGTGGATTTATTATTGTAAATTTATTTCAAGATTTTAACTAAATGTAAAATATGTAGGTACTATGTAAGTGCCTGTTTGTGTATGTATCTTAACACGAAATAAAAAAATTGAATTTTAATAGTCGTTGTGAATCCTTTGTTCCCTAAATTTTGAGGTTATGGAAATTGACACTCGCGCGTGTAGAGATGATGGTGGCTGCAGTGGTGTCTGTGACGTGGCCGCCGCTTTCAAATGGTAAAAGTAACTATGAAGTGGAATAACACAGTTTCCGCCACTATACGGCCACTATGGTCAAGTAACAAACACCTCAAATACGCAAATGTATGTGTAAATCACTTTAAAGTTATATTTTAGACAAGACGCCATATTTAAGAATGAGATTGATGCCGCCATTATGACAAAATGAACAGGCTACTGAATAAAAATTAATTTCTCGTCAATTCTTCATTAAAGTATAGTATATTAGTAAGTAATTATTGGTTTTACGTAACCAGGAATAATAAAAAATTGTTTGCGGTATGTAGGTAGATATGTTTTAAAATGTGTGCTCCTCACTTTTATTTTATTTTTTGAGAATATTGAATATTGCGGGAGGGCGTGCTCATATTTCGAGCTATAACGTCTATGTTCGACAGTGAACTTGAAATCGTTTTGTTTTTATCCCCATCTCCTAATTACATTAAAATAAAATAAATACTCATAGTACTTATATTCTCGATTGACACCGTCAATCTCAGTAATTTTGAGTTGGTGGGAGAAAGGCAGCAGGATATAATAATGTATGTACCTAAATAAGTTGAACGAGAGAGACCGGGTGACATGGAAAAGAAAGAGGCAAGTAGCCAAGTTTGACATAGGTGGCCTCATAGGTGGCTGCCACTACACGCCCACGTTTTTGCCACGTAAGTGCCACGTGCATGGAACGTAACGGTATAAGTTGCAAAAACGTGGTGGCAATGTGGCAGCCACCCAAAAATTGTTCCCCATTTTGGTGGCAGCCACGTTATAGAAAGGTTCCTATAATGTGTCGGCCACTAGTGATAAACACATTAAAGTTTCTACGGTAGTGGTCGTTACGTGGCGCCAACTAAAAATGCTACTTGGGCTACCACGCCACCTATAGGCAGGTAGCAAAACTAAGAGTGGGTTTCATGCTAAAACTCCCGTTTCATTAAAGGGATGATTTCTACGAAGGCCAACTAGTAGTGTCAATGAATGCGCTATAAGCTTCAAATATCGAAACTAAAATACGGAGAGGGTGTTCTGTGAAATACGGGAAACAAATATCCTGAAAACTCCCAAGAAACCCAAACGTATTTACAATGTGTACCCAATATGTGCGATTAGTGAGGCGGAGAGTGAGGAACAAAAGGAAAACGACAGTGCACTCTCCAGAAACTTGACAAGGACAAGGCCGACTACGACTAAACCAGTCTCACAGGGGATATCCACCCTCACACCGACGATTCTAAAAAAGTTAGAATTTTTTTAATTGCGATTTCACGGTCAGAGTATTTTTCACTACCCATTGTTAAAATTAATGTATTTATGAATCATCAAATCAACCTGTATTGCACCTACCTGGAATATATTAAATATGTACTGTTTCCGTTGCATGGCACATTTATCTTTGGCCTCTACCAGTTTCATTAAAGCTAGCAAGCCATGTCCTCTAACTGGTAGTAAGGGGTCAGAGATATCTTCCAAAGCTTTATCAACTTCAGACAAATCTACTTTTGTCAAAGCTTCTTCAGTCCTTGGTCTTGATACACTTAACATGGTCAAAGTTTCATTAATCAGTCCCTTCAACTCTTCACTTGATACTTCATTCATAATTTCTTTTAATGGACTGTGTAATGAATTGTACATTATGAAATTATCTGAAGAGTTTTTGAGCAAAGAATGCAAGATCATCACTGATGTAAAAATTACTTGAAAATTTGCACTTTCGCAATCTTCCTTATGGTGTTTCAAATCGAGAGCTTTATCGAAAATGTTTTTGAAGTATAATATAATACCCTCGGGTCGCTTTATCAGTTTCTTTTGCACAACTTCATTTTCAACCAGATCTATTAACCACTTGTAAACTGTAATTTTCCTTTCCAGTGACACTCTCATATACTCATCTTCCAGACTTAATAAATCCTCATTGAATTTCTTGAAATACTTAGCACTATTGCTTATACAATTTAATAAATATTCAAATAAACATACCAGGAAATCGTTGTTATCTGACAAAAGTTCTTTTATGCTTTCTGAACTATCTGAGATAGGATAAATTACTATATGGTCAGGGTAATTTACAGTTAATCCGTCATTGAGTAGATTGATTTTTATGTCACTTCTAAAACTCATTAATGTATCCGAAGGAATCTCAAATAAAAATAAATCCATCAATTCCACAAAATCTTCTTTATAAGACAATATGTATTTTGAAATTATACTATGCATATCTTTTATGGTTGATTTAAACTGAGATTTTCTGATTAAACTATACAATCTAAAGATAATATTAACATATTTCCTCAACAATGTCATAGGTAATTTTGGACTTTGAGAACTGTGTTCAATAAAAAGGCTATGCAATAAGCGAATATTTTGTTTTAGTATTTGGATCGTGTTACATTCATCGAATTTATGCTGGGTATTTGAAAAAGACTTGAGAAATTCAAATACATAAACAATAAGCGAGTCCACGCATATCTCCTCATTCTCCACAAACAGATCTTTTACGCATTGAACATAAATTCTCTCGTATATTAAATTACTTTCAATGTCATCTGTTAGTAATAAATAAGTAACCTGTTTCAAAATGTTTGTCTTAAAATCAGGCTGATTTCTGCATGACAGAACTATTTTAACAATAATAGATATCGATTTCCAATCTTTTGCAGTGTCATCAGTAGAATCTAACATAGCATTTATGATAGTCTCCAATCCTTTTTCTGATAAAACAATAGTTGTCAATGTTTGTGATACTGATTTTTTTAGCCAAATCGGAGACTTTTCTTGAAATATTAACATTGTCTCTCTAACATACATTACTGGATGGACGTGTTTCTTTAAATCAATAAATATATCATTGAATATGTTTTTCTCTCCCACCAATCTATCATAGATTTCCATAGTCATTGCACTATTAGCAGATGGATTTGTGAGAGGGCACGAAACAATTTGATACAGTGATATCAGTATTGCTCTCAAACATTCTTGAATAATCAGGCTTCGAAGATCCAAGCATTTGAACAAATTCCACAATCCATACACTGTACATTTGAGTATGTTGTAATTTAGAAAAATATCATTTGATACATAGGTGCTTTCCTCGTAGAAGGGTAAGTTCTTTTCTAATTTAGTGTATATTCCTACTACAGTCAGATTTTGCAATGAGCTTTTTAAATGTTTACATTCTTGTACGCTTAACATTTTATTAGGATCTGCATTAAGAATGTGGCTAAGGAATTTAAAAAGGTATAAGTCAATTAAAACAAATTTCCATTGAATGTTACTTCTATCAGAAAAGTAGAATTTTGAAATGTCTTGTAAGGATGTAATAATTTCATCATGACTGCATCCTAGTTCCTTATAAATATCATTGATATTCTCTTCATTTATTGCTCCTATAAAAAAAAAGGGAGTGAGATGAAAAAATATAAATTTAAATTAAGAACTGAATACTTTGAAATGTTCATTTTGTACTCTAACCAATTCTATGGTAGGTACTAAGAACTAAGAAATTACTATACTTATGAAAGTTTCATTGTATCAATTAAGTACCCTCAAATTTATTTCAAACAACAAATTTTAGTTTGACAACACACATTTTTTTTAACTTCCAGCTCTTATAAAGCTCATACATGTATGTACAAATATGAGTAAAATCAAAAAGTGTTGCTAAACATATAGGAACAAACTGCATAATAGTAAAAACAAGTGACTGCATGCTCGCCTAATATATTATCACCATTACTTTCATGGGTTACCCTGTTCGACGGCTGGCCACGTGGGCAATGAAATGCGGTGGATAGGCGTGGCATAATTTCACAGATCTTAGGATATACTTGCGTAAATATTTATATTCGATATTGCTTTTTAGAGACCTTTTGACAATATTATATGGTGCATTAACCTTTACGTTGTGTTTGATGACAACCTTAAAAAAACCTTAAAAATGAAATATTATGTTGCATGTAGAATATGTATATTTTTGAAAACTGCGTGACGCTTATGTTCTATATTCTTTTTGCGATGCCAGTTAGAGTTTTTTATGCTGTTTCAAGTGACTTTAGAAATACTATACAAAATTACTCCATTGATTATAATTGTTTACCCTTACGTTTACAGTTATTCCATTAAGATAGTAGACATTGTGTAGCACAATATTCTCCTTAACTATTTCATACAGAAAAAAATTAATTTTCCAAGAAATCTACGGCTATCATTGATTAAAATAATATACAGTATGACCCACTTCAAACAGGAACACCCTCATAAAATAACATCCAATTTTGATCGAGGTGATAATAAGAGCATCAGGGCAAAATGCAAAAAAATGCAGGTATCTTCGAACGATTTTAAAATGCATGCCAATATTCTTATGATAAATTCGCACTACCAAACGATGATTTACTGATTGGCATGCAGTTTTGTAGTGCAGAACATTATCAAAAGTTAGTGCGAAAAGTGCAAAAAATTGCAGGTATCTTCGATCCATACGATTTTAAAATGCATGTTGTAGGTTATGAATAAAATATAATACTACAAATTGGCATGCAGTTTCAACATGTATTGTACTAAACTGTTTTGGGTCCTAACATATTATTGTTAGTTTTGAAATACACTTTTTCAAGGGCCTACCCGAGACCTATGTCATTATGGAAGAAGGAGATAGAGGTAACTACCGCAGTCGCCGTCTACCTCCTCCTTTCACAGCATGGTGCGGTGCTCGTGTCTATTTATAAGCAAATCATGATTTTAATCCAAGCGATTTTTTAAATAAAATCCTTAAATTTATAAAATAAAACTAAAATCAGGATACTCTATTTGTGGAAAGGAAACCTTAAAATCGTTTTGGATACAAAAACAAAACGTTGGTGAATTTTTATAACTTACTCAGACAGAAGCAAAAATATTAATGATATTTAGAATATGTGCGTGTCGTTTATATAGCCAAGAATTCTCTGACAGCGTTTGCAAGTTTCAACAAAGTCGCCACGCGAACGACCGGAATTTCCCGTCAAAACTTATTGAATTTTGTTTTGTTTCTGTTTTGTATTCTGTATTATTTCATGTGAAGTTTAGTTTTAAGGACCAAGAATTTGTGAAGTGTATAAGAAATAATACCTACTTTGTTTACTGACCCATCTAGAGGTCCATTTATCATATTATTCATCTTTTCGTTTGAAGAAACAAGATATAAACAGCATTGCAAAAATGCATGTTAATAAAAACTAGCCAAAATTATTTAAAAAAATCATAATATTTATCAACCCAGCAAGAAACGCGGAGCTTCACCGTTATCGGCCGAATTTGTCGAGCCTATACTTATGTACAGGGTGTTCAGATTTGATCCGGAACACCCCTGTAAAAATTGTGATGCGCTGCACGATTTTGATGTTTATTTTTTGTATTTAGGAGCACTCGTGGGACATATCGTCAAGGTGACAGCTACATTCCACGGCCTGCTATGATTTTTTTTTCAACGCGATATTTTGGAAAATGCTATTCGGCATTTTTTTATCGGAAATCTGGCAACGTATAACTTTATTCAGCATCCCCTGAAAACCCAATGTCCCAAGTTTTATTAATTTACTTCGCCAACTAACATTTCTACAGTGGCTTAAATTTGGGAAAATTTAATTTTCTTATTTTCAATTAAAAATCATGAGTGCTTTGGAAATATCTGAAAATATGGCAAACTTATACAAACGAGTCCAAAAAATGTCCTATTAATAAAGAATACGGCAAACAACACCATTTTATTGATTTAAAGTATGATTTTTCGATGCGATATTTTGGAAAATGCTATTAGGGATTTTTTTATCATAAATCTGGCTAAGTAGCTTTATTCAGCACCACATGAAGCCCCAATGTCCCAGGTTTTATTAATTTACATCCCATACTAACATTTCTAGGGGGCCTTAAATTTGAGAAAATTGTTTTTTTTTATTTTCAATGAAAAATCAGGAATGCTTTGGAAATATCTGAAAATCGGGTAAACTAATCGAAACATCCGGAAAATGTCACACTAATAGAGAAAACGGAAAACGAATGCCATCCTACCATTTTAAAATAATACTTAAATAATAATACTTGAATCGTCGTTTGGTAATGCGAATTTATCATAAGCAGCTAGATGTTTGGCCGCTCGTCTGCACAATATAATAAAAAAATTTCTTTCGGGTTATAAAAACTTCAAAAATCTTGAATTTCTAGGCTTTTCCATCTCTTGCAATTACCTACGAGGTAATTGCAAAAATTATTATGTAGGTATAACAAAAATAATAATAGGTAGGTATTCTCAAAAATATATATTTATAACAATAAAATACCACAGGCAATCAGTCTTATTATAACGAGTAGGTAATATGTTTTGGGTCTGGTAGAATTTCCAGACTGAAAGGAACAAGGTAAATGTTTCTTTAAAATAAAAAATGTTTTAAAATATAAAAAAATAACAAATAAAACATAAAACATCATTTTCACTAGAAAAACATCCTTTTTAAACAAAATACAAATGCATACATACTAGTTATTTATGTACCAAGGCACTGAAGTTCAATTTTGTATAACTCATGTGGAATTTAATTGCCGAGGCCTCTGGCCGAGGCAAATAAACCACATGAGTCATAAAAAGAACTTCAGTGCCGAGGTAGGGTCAATTCGCCGGTGGTCGGACAGTTTAGGCACATCTAAATTTAAATTTTCAGTTAAAATTATATGCACTCCGTTAATGCGACTGAAACTTTTCCAAGATGTAGTTTCATTATTTGTCTTTGATTAAATATAACTGTTATATTTTATAAACCCAAAGGTTATTTTTTATTAAATTTATTAGAGAAAAAAGGCTATTTTGCTGATGGTCGGACAGTATTTGCCAGTGGTCGGCCAAGTAGTTGTTAGTAATCGGACATCTCCTGATTGGTCAATCCCACAGGCCCGTATTTTGGAATATTGTTTGGTAGGATAAATTTGGGAATGTAATATATTATATGTATAAGTACATCATATATGTATTATTTTATTAGATCACAATTAATTTGAAAATGATATCTAAAAGTATTCCATTATGAAGAAAAGGGACTGAATTTATTTACTATGTACTTTAGATTTGGGTATTTTAGGAGAATGGGAGTTTTTTCAAAGATTATGATACCTACCTAAATAGATAGTACCTATATCTACCTTGGGAAGTACCTATTATTGTAAATATATTTATTTTACTTCTATATAGAGTTAGCAAAAACTTAATTTCGTCATAACAAAAATAAAAAATAAAAAATAAAAATGAACACATAGGTACAAAATAAAAAATAATTAAAAACTATTTTGCTTAGATAACATTCTTTGGCGACTCTAAGGAAAGAAGGTAAAGTATATAAAAAATAATTAAAACAATTTTTTGGACATTATCCACTAGCATATTTTTTTGTATGGGAAAACCGCACCTCGCCAAGTTCGTAATCCAAGCCACTAACTTTTTTCGTTTCTTCTTTTTAAAACAGGGTCCAAAAATCGCCGAAATTGCCTTTAATACGGTCCTGCACGGTAAATTTAGGAACCCCATAATTTCCGCATATTTCACGCAATTTTCTCGCCATTACGAACAGCTTCTACCGCTTTTATTAAAGATCCATTGTCATATTAGTGAAATTTTCCTCTGGTTTTGGGCGCCATAACAGAAAATAATGAAAATAACAAAAAACAAATCAGAAAACCCCCTCAAGAAAAGGGAGAAAAAATAATTGTCCGACTTCCGAAGCGTTGAAAATTACACCTCAGTTAGTGGTCGGACAAAATTTATTTTACTTAATCCTTCTCTGTATTTAGATTTCGCTGTCCGACCACTGTCTACCATTTTACACTTTTAGTTCCACTACATGAAATAAAAAAGGATGGTGAATGCTATTGTTAATAAGTGAAAAAAAGGCGGAGGTATATGGACCGATCATTTCCAGTAGCCCGACTATTGGTTTATAACAGAATAATTTACCAGTGTGCCGTCCATTCAATTTTAACCACCAAATCGGGCAAAACACATATTTTTGTGATTTATAATGACGATGGCCAAGTCGTCTTAAAAAAATATTGAAGTTTTTCACCCTCGCCCTCTCTGCGCCCTACCGACGGGTCCTAAGGGATTCTCGCATATGCCCCTCTATTCTACTTCTAATTTAATACTTTTCCACAAAAAATCAGCCTGGGACACGATTGCTAAGTGGTCTTAAAAAAATATTGAAGTTTTTCACCATAGCCCTATCTGCGCCCTACCGACGGGTCCTAAGGGATTCTCGCATGTACCCTTCTATTCTACGTCTAATGTAACACATTTCCACAAAAAATCAGCCTGGGACACGATAGCTAAGTGGCCTTAAAAATATTGAAGTTTTTCACCATAGCCCTATCTGCGCCCTTCCGACGGGTCCTAAGGGATTCTCGCATGTGCCCCTCTATTTTACTTCTAATTTAATACTTTTCCACAAAAAATCAGCCTGGGACACGATTGCTAAGTGGTCTTAAAAAAATATTGAAGTTTTTCACCATAGCCCTATCTGCGCCCTACCGACGGGTCCTAAGGGATTCTCGCATGTACCCTTCTATTCTACGTCTAATGTAACACATTTCCACAAAAAATCAGCCTGGGACACGATTGCTAAGTGGTCTTAAAAAAATATTGAAGTTTTTCACCATAGCCCTATCTGCGCCCTACCGACGGGTCCTAAGGGAGTCTCGCATGTACCCTTCTATTCTACGTCTAATGTAACACATTTCCACAAAAAATCAGCCTGGGACACGATAGCTAAGTGGCCTTAAAAATATTGAAGTTTTTCACCATAGCCCTATCTGTGCCCTTCCGACGGGTCCTAAGGGATTCTCGCATATGCCCCTCTATTCTACCTCTAATTTAATACTTTTCCACAAAAAATCAGCCTGGGACACGATTGCTAAGTGGTCTTAAAAAAATATTGAAGTTTTTCACCATAGCCCTATCTGCGCCCTACCGACGGGTCCTAAGGGAGTCTCGCATGTACCCTTCTATTCTACGTCTAATGTAACACATTTCCACAAAAAATCAGCCTGGGACACGATAGCTAAGTGGCCTTAAAAATATTGAAGTTTTTCACCATAGTCCTATCTGCGCCCTACCGACGGGTCCTAAGGGATTCTCGCATGTACCCTTCTATTCTACGTCTAATGTAACACATTTCCACAAAAAATCAGCCTGGGACACGATAGCTAAGTGGCCTTAAAAATATTGAAGTTTTTCACCATAGTCCTATCTGCGCCCTACCGACGGGTCCTAAGGGATTCTCGCATGTACCCTTCTATTCTACGTCTAATGTAACACATTTCCACAAAAAATCAGCCTGGGACACGATAGCTAAGTGGCCTTAAAAATATTGAAGTTTTTCACCATAGCCCTATCTGCGCCCTTCCGACGGGTCCTAAGGGATTCTCGCATGTGCCCCTCTATTCTACTTCTAATTTTACTTTTCCACAAAAAATCAGCCTGGGACACGATTGCTAAGTGGTCTTAAAAATATATTGAAGTTTTTCACCATAGCCCTATCTGCGCCCTACCGACGGGTCCTAAGGGATTCTCGTATGTACCCTTCTATTCTACGTCTAATGTAACACATTTCCACAAAAAATCAGCCTGGGACACGATAGCTAAGTGGCCTTAAAAATATTGAAGTTTTTCACCATAGCCCTATCTGCGCCCTTCCGACGGGTCCTAAGGGATTCTCGCATATGCCCCTCTATTCTACTTCTAATTTAATACTTTTCCACAAAAAATCAGCCTGGGACACGATTGCTAAGTGGTCTTAAAAAAATATTGAAGTTTTTCACCATAGTCCTATCTGCGCCCTACCGACGGGTCCTAAGGGATTCTCGCATGTACCCTTCTATTCTACGTCTAATGTAACACATTTCCACAAAAAATCAGCCTGGGACACGATAGCTAAGTGGCCTTAAAAATATTGAAGTTTTTCACCATAGCCCTATCTGTGCCCTTCCGACGGGTCCTAAGGGATTCTCGCATATGCCCCTCTATTCTACTTCTAATTTAATACTTTTCCACAAAAAATCAGCCTGGGACACGATTGCTAAGTGGTCTTAAAAAAATATTGAAGTTTTTCGCCATAGTCCTATCTGCGCCCTACCGACGGGTCCTAAGGGATTCTCGCATGTACCCTTCTATTCTACGTCTAATGTAACACATTTCCACAAAAAATCAGCCTGGGACACGATAGCTAAGTGGCCTTAAAAATATTGAAGTTTTTCACCATAGCCCTATCTGCGCCCTTCCGACGGGTCCTAAGGGATTCTCGCATGTGCCCCTCTATTCTACTTCTAATTTAATACTTTTCCACAAAAAATCAGCCTGGGACACGATTGCTAAGTGGTCTAAAAAAAATATTGAAGTTTTTCACCATAGTCCTATCTGCGCCCTACCGACGGGTCCTAAGGGATTCTCGCATGTACCCTTCTATTCTACGTCTAATGTAACACATTTCCACAAAAAATCAGCCTGGGACACGATAGCTAAGTGGCCTTAAAAATATTGAAGTTTTTCACCATAGCCCTATCTGCGCCCTTCCGACGGGTCCTAAAGGATTCTTGCATGTGCCCCTCTATTTTACTTCTAATGTAATACGTTTCCACAAAAAATCAGGCTGGGACAGGATAGCCTCTTGGCATTAAAGAAAATAATCATATTTTGCTTAGCGGGAAAACCATTCTTTTTCGCCATGCTTAATAAAAAAAAGTTAATGTTTGATAATGACAATGACTGTTACTACTATTTGGCTATTAATTTTACATAATCTTCGTTTTGGTAAAAAAAATAGTGGCCTGCTAGAAATTGGCTGCCAACTTCACAAAAATATGGTTTAGCTGCTGAAATTTTTGGCTGCCAGAAAATGGCGGCTAACTTCACACCGGTGGTTAATCTCTCCTGGCTCATAGAAGACCTTAGATAGTTTTTATAATTTTTAATTTGGAAAATGATCTCTCCGCGGATGCTACGCTAATTGGCAAGCACAAGAGCATTCGGAAAACTATTCATGAGAGAATTTTTGAACGAGTACTCCAAAATAGTTCTTGGACTTGCAGTACATTCTGATGGAAGAAATATATTTAAATTTTTTAGCTCACTATACTACATACAGGTCTGAAGCATCGATATCCCCGACGAAATTTGCGGCCTACCAACGTCACGCCGCGCCGCGCAGTTGCCACAGAGCAAAGACCAGAATAGAGGTAATGCCGACTGCCGACGGACGCTGCCGACGAGTTACGGGTTCCGGGTTCATATCAATATGGTGTTGTTGCATTGTTGACGACATTCTTTTTTAGGGCCAATGCAAGTAATGTAGAGACTTTACTATCTTTTTTCTGAAAACATATTTTTTCACGACGGAAGGGCGGCCTGTGGCCGCCCCTAGATTTGGCCACCCGTCTGCGACGCAGACCTCTGCTGCCGGGTCAGCTCGCCCCTGATCATAAGAAAATTGGCATTCATTTTAAAATCGTTCAAAGATACCTGCAATTTTTTGCACTTTTCGCACTAGCTTTTGATAATGTTCTGCACTACAAAACTGCATGCTAATCGGTAAATCATCGTTAGGTATTGCGAATTTATCATAATGCGTTCGAAGATATCTGCA
Source organism: Pseudeuparius sepicola (assembly GCA_963920635.1). Lineage (NCBI taxonomy): Eukaryota > Metazoa > Arthropoda > Insecta > Coleoptera > Anthribidae > Pseudeuparius > Pseudeuparius sepicola. The sequence continues at coordinate 42,148,318 of OY987299.1, read as the reverse complement.
ATTTTTTGCACTTTTCGCAATAGCTTTTGATAATGTTCTGCACTACAGAACTGCATGCCAATCGGTAAATCGTCGTTTGGTAGTGCAAATTTAATATAAGAATATTGGCATGCATTTTAAAATCGTTCGAAGATACCTTCTATTTTTTTTATTTTTAGCACTGCCTTTCGATAATGTTTTGCACTACAGAACTGCATGCCAACCAGTAAATAGTCGTTTGGTAGTGCAAATTTATCATAAAACTAATTGGCATGCATTTTAAAATCGTTTCGGATACTTGAACTTTTTTGTTATATATTTGGATGCCGGAAAATATGTTAAGCATACCAAAACTGCATGCCAATAGTTAATATCATCTTTTTTTTATTACCAATAACATACGCCACTGGCATGCATTTTAAAATCGTTCAGAGATACCTGAAATTTTTCGCATTTTTAGCAATACCTTTTGATAATGTTCTGCATTACAAAACTGCATGCCAATCGGTAAATTATTGTTTAGCAGTGCAAATTTATCGTAAAGCATATTGGCATGCATTTGAAAGTCGTTCGGAGATACCAAAAAATTAAAAAAATTACAATTTAATGTGCTCACCAAAATTAGTTGGGCGCGCGGAAACTGCATGCCAATAAGTTTCTGCTGTTTTTTTTTTGTCATAACTTTTCTTTTGGTACTGTTGGCATGCATTTGAAAATCGTTCTGAGACATTGATTTTTCATACAAACAAAAAAATGTAATTGCACACCCTTCTGCACACGAGCGGCACCTAAAATTCTCTTCATTGGCAGATTCATGGCATTTATATTTATATACAGTGTGTCCGCGGATGGAGTCCCCAAGAGGACAAATGGACCAAAAATTTCATTTTTCAACAAAAAGTAATTCTTGATAAAAGTTTCTGATTCTCGAAAAAATATAGTCTACTTAGGGAACTTTTGATTTTTTTATACAGAGTGCCCAAAAAATACAAAAACATGAAATACGATCAAGAATAAACTAAGTACCTTTATTTTTAAAAATATCAAAAACTTTTACTTAGAAAATGTCGCAAAATGAAATTTTGGGTCCATTTGTCCTCTTGGGGACTCCATCCACGGACACACTGTATATGATTGACATGCATTTGGAAAACGTTTCATCTGACTGGTCATGTACCGCCGGTCTATTATAAATAATAGTCCAGATGTATATTCATGCTTTCATTAATTATTCCCGAGATTATTCCAGATTAGAGGAGTATAAATGTACATGTACTATTAATTCCCGGCAAAAACTTATGTGCAAAATAGTATATGAAAAATATAAAAAAATATGCTCTTGAAACCAGAAAAAATCATTAGTTCTCGTAGTATAAGCTTATTATACTGTTATATTTTAATAAAAACTCACCGTACGCGGTATAGGATGATATGTACACATATTTTGCTTATAGCAATCAATTTTTTTTAAGTTATTTGTAATAGGTACAATTATTTGTAATCCAAAAATACTTTGGGTATCAAATTTTTGTTTTATACTAGGTATGTAGAAAAACCATGATAGTGTGATAATCGAGCTGTACTGACTTTTGCTATTAGCATAACAATGTTAAATAATTTGTCATTCGTATCTTATTTTCACCAAAAATTTACTTAGACTCTTTCGCTCACATACCAGAGATATATCTTTGATATTACGTAGGTATCTTGATATACCTACCTACATATTTTTGATATGTATCTTGATATATATCAAAGATACAAGTATAGCATGTTAACCTTGGTATTTTTATCGGCAAGTTTAACCCCTCCCCCAACACCACCCCCACTCCCACTGTACCAAAATATTTAGTCACCATAACCCAAACCATAACCGATGAATTTCACCCCCTCCATTAAAAATGACTTGACATCCCTGACGGTTTTACCTCTGGGATTTTACCAGTAAAAGCACTGCATATAATGGCGGACTAAGTCGGTTAGATCGGTGAATTAGTTATAATAGCAGGGTCATTGAATTTTTAAATGCAACAGGTAACAGTAGTAGTTGGTGATCATGATTCATGATTTCCTTGGAAATTTGCCATGTACCTAGGAGACGATGAACTTGCAGTGGTTCAATTTACAAAACGTTTTAATTTTTACCTTTTATTGTAGGAAGTGGCTATTTATACGTCCGACGTATATAAAAGTCAGTATACGGCTTGCGCTCTCATTGGTGGATTGAGTCACGTCTACCGTCCGATGGATGATGAATCGGCTTGTTTACTAAGTCAATTGGATGATGTCCGAGATTATTCAGACCTATCTTGTCTCATATTTTATATTGCGTATGCCGCCTTTTTCGGCGATGGGCGCTGAGGTATGAAAAATGAAGTGGTAATTATTTCCAATGGTGTAATAACCCACCCCCGATTTTCTTGAAATTTTGGCTACCTCCCAGACATTCGGCGCGGTGCCGAAATTTCAAGAAAATCGGGGGTGGGTTACAACGCCGAACTTTGGGCAAAAATAGGGGGTAAGTACCTACCTAGAAAAAATTTCAAGAAAATCAGGGGTGGGTTACACCATTGGATATGATTACCACTTCTTTTTTCAAAAGGCAGCGCGCATCGCTATCGACTGCCACAATATGGTGCGAATACCCCCTTCTTTTTTCATACGGCAGCGCCTATCCCCCAAAAAGGAGGGCATACGCTCCTTATTGCAAAGATGCTTGAGAAAAATGCACGATGTATCTAAATAAGTTTACTTCGGATGTGTACGGAGTTAAATGTACGTCCAAAGAAGTCACGTGTCTCAACTCGCCAATGAGAGCGCAAGACGTATACCGACTTTTATACAGTGTGTCCACGGATTGATGTCGGAATAGGTGTAAATGACAAAAAAATTTCGAGTTCAAATTTGACCATTTGGGGTTCAGCCCTGCTTGGATAGAAACTAATTTGTGCCATATTAGTAGTTTCGAAAAATCAAGTAGGCCTTGACAGGAACGATTTATTTATTTTCTGTGTAGGTTAAGTGCCTTTTCTGAACAAGATATCGAAAAATGTTATTAGAAAAAGTTGCTTAGAATTCAAAATTATGTCCCTGTGCAGATTTTCAAAATAATTGGCCTACTTTGATTTTAATCCATTTCATTTAGGTAGTTGAACTTTTATATTGCCGAACACACATTTTCAGTCAAGTTGGCATGTTTTTATTATTTTTTTTAAACTCCATTGCTAGAATTTGCTAAGATTTGACATTAAAACAATAAACAAAGCAAACACTATCTAACCCCTAATGAAAAAAAAAAAATCAATATAAAATAAACACTATGTTATTCTATCAAATCACCGCCTTTGTCAGCGCACAACTCAAGTCTTCTTCGGAATTCGCCGAAGCTGCGCTGAACTTCTTCTAAAGGTATCGTATTTATGGTCACTCTAATCTTATTCTTAAGCACTTCTTCATTGTTTTGCAGTGGTTGCTCATAAACCCTCTGTTTGATGCGACCCCAGAAGTAAAAGTCCATTACCGTTAAGTCTGGCGACCTAGGTGGCCATGGGCCCATCCTCATTGAATTCTAGCTCACGGGTAGAGCGCCCAATCCAGAGGTTTTCAAAATTCCTGTTTAGCCAATTAGAAATAAATATTGTAGAGTGCGATGGGCATCCGTCTTGTTGGAAATATAAATGTTGCTGTCCTTGCGGGATTTGTGTGATAAACCAATTTAAGATATCTAAATACTTATGTTGATTGAGCCTACCCTCAATAAAATATGGGCCAATCACACCGTAATGATATGAAAGAGCACACCAGACATTCACTTTTTTAAAGTACTGACTTTTGTTTGCGATTCTAAAATTCGGGTTTGTTTGACTCCAAAATCTACAATTTTGTGATGACGGGACACCGTTGGTCGTAAACGTTAACTCGTCCGAGAAGATAATATTTCTGTAAAAACTTTGGTCATGCATAATTCTTTCACCTAGTTTGAGACAAAATTCAAGTCGTTTGGCTTCATCACCGTCTTCCAAAGTGTGAACAAACGTTGGTTTATATGCGCGAATTTTATTAATTTTGCAAATTTTTTGAATCTGCGACTATACCCAAATGGTCAGCTCTGGATCTTAAAGGTTTCTTTGCGTCCTCTTCTACCGAATTGTAAACAAGCAAGGTAGCCGCATCATCCTCATCATAACGTTTTTTCGTTTTTTTCTGGTTAAGCACACTTCCAGTCGCGAGAAACTTATGAACTATCCTTGACGCTGTTCTGTCAACTAAGGGGATTTCAGGATATTTTTCGTTAAATCTTCGAATAACTTCAGGGAATGAACGGTTACCAATTCCATAACACTGAATAACATAAATTTTCTGCTGAAGTGTTAACATATTGTTTTATCGAGGTGAAAACTTTCTTTGCTTTTTTTGAAAATGTAGGTAGATGTTTTAGTTGACAAGACGGTGACAGGTCGTTTTATTGCTAAAATAAGGTATTGTTACCGTTTGGTGGGATCTCTGTCACCGGAGGAATTAAATGCAATTTTGGTATCTTGTAAATTTCAGTCCTACTGGCAGTTTTTTATTAATACGCTAAAACCCACAGGATATAACTACCAAACTGCACTGAACAGTTTAAAAAAAATAATAAAAACATGCCAACTTGATTGAAAATGTGTGTTCGGCAATATAAAAGTTCAACTACCTAAATGAAATGGATTAAAATCAAAGTAGGCCAATTATTTTGAAAATCTGCACAGGGACATAATTTTGAATTCTAAGCAACTTTTTCTAATAACATTTTTCGATATCTTGTTCAGAAAAGGCACTTAACCTACACAGAAAATAAATAAATCGTTCCTGTCAAGGCCTACTTGATTTTTCGAAACTACTAATATGGCACAAATTAGTTTCTATCCAAGCAGGGCTGAACCCCAAATGGTCAAATTTGAACTCGAAATTTTTTTGTCATTTACACCTATTCCGACATCAATCCGTGGACACACAGTATATGTCGGACTTATAAATAGCCACTTCCTTTATTGTATCATACTGTCACTACAGTCTATTTTTTCAAAGATTTTTTTCTCAATATGAAATAAATATAAACAAACCCCTCTGTGTTCTGCCTATGACACGTCTCCCACATTATTTACAAGCCATCTGCCTGAGGCAAACACAAAGACAAAGCCTCTGAAAACGACCTAATTAATACATTGTGATACTATACAGTGACTTCAGGAGAAGTCTTGCTTGCTGCATTTATCTTGAAGGTGATGGCCCGGCAACTAATGCCACTGGTCCACATCACGTGCAAGTGGATTGCAAATGTTTATATTGTTTCACCTCTGAAGTAAATATACTTTAGATTCCCTACTTATTCGTGACATGACCATTATCGAGCAGAAATAAAAATGCAATGGTAAATTCGACGGTAAATTAGTAGGTATTCCTATAATTCCCTTCTTGCCTATTTTTCACTCACCTAAAGTTAATCCTTTGCACTTGCATAGAAGTTCAATAACTTTAACTTTATTTTGCATTTTTAAAATTTGTATAATGAAAATTTGAACTTATTCAAAATACAAAGAAAAAGAAATAATAAACAAACCATTGAGGTACTACTAACCTATATATTTTGTGGATACTACCACAGACATATTAGCGAAGCTATATAGGTCTGTGGTACTACCTCAACCAAACAAACGAACAAATGCATATATAAAATATGAGCAAATGGCAAGAAGGTTAAACCCAAGAACGGTAAACGAGACAGGATAGCTCAATCTGAATGGTGTAATGTTCGCGGCGCCCACCGAGGTCGTGACGTCACCGTTAGACGTCGTTAGGTGAAGGTTACATCGTATGCCCGTTGTTTACCTTTGTTGTTCTAGTTTTCTATCGTATTTCTTTCGGTTTTACTTTATTATTGTGAGTTTTTTGAGTTTTACCTGGTATAAAGTGTGTCTGTGTGTTGTTTTTATTTAATTTTTGTGCCGTGTTTATTATTATTCAGACACACTAAGTGTCTGATACTTAAATTTCTACAGAAGGGAAGGTGAGCATGTCTTGACATATTATTAATAATAAAAGTACGAGGTTGCTAATATACTACTTTACAGAATAGTACTATTCACGAAAATATGCCGGGGACTAGGCCAGGGGGAACAAGGTGTGCCGTGTATGGGTGTAATAACACTTATGCTACAAAAGCCCAAACTGGGCAGAATATCATATTTCATGCTTTTCCAAAACCAAAGGACCTTGTCTCTAAAACTATACAAAGTGAGTGGATATCAAGGTGCAAAAGAAAAGACAAATTCAACCCTAACACTAGTCATATATGTTCACAACATTTTGTAGACAATGACTACGAAAGAGATCTTCGAAATGAATTATTAGGTAAGTAAAATTTTCTTTGCTAGCTAGCCATCTAAAAAGTGCAAGAATATAAATATTTATATATATATTTTTTAATTTAAGGCTTACCTTTAAAAAAGCATTTAAAAAAACCGCAGTTCCTACATTAAAAATACCTTCCACAAAAACTATATTACTGCAACAACCTCGGCAACAACTAATACATCACGTTCTGATAGACTTACCGAAAGACAAAGAAAGGAAGAAATAGAAAAATTACTTGTTGATTTGTCTGCAATAGAAGGTGGAGAAACTGCAAATTTAGAAGGCAGTTCTTCCCCAGCGACAGTTACCGAAATTGGAATTCCCCGACAAGCAATTATTCAGGAATCAGATGAAGTTTTTTAAAAAAAAAGTTAACATGCCTTTTGTAGTTATAAAAGATTTTTGTAAATTAAGAACTATTATTAGAATCAATTTTCGAAATTTAAAAGCACGACATAATAATACTTCACAAAGAAATAGTTGTGTGGGTGGATCCTCTTCGGAAAAAAAGCGGAAATTAAACAAAATTATAAATTAGAATATTTTTTATTATTTATGAATTATGAACAAATAAATGACTACCTATGTTTTCAACTGTGTTTTATTAATTTGTCTTGGAGCATTTTATCATTGTTCTATTTTTTTATTATTGATTCACCATTCACATATTATAATATATGAATATCATAATCCAAAAATGCCCTTCAAAATCAAACTAATCAAAAAAGGCCCACAATTAATAGAATAATTCTGTATATATTATAATCTGTGTGCCATAATAAAAACTATTTAAGGCAAAATTCGCACCTTCTGAAAACACATTTGCTGCAATAATGCGCTTTTTTCTCGTATTGGTTGGAGAAATTGTCATAAAAAAATCGTGTTCGAAAAACAAGAGTGAACTTTATTGACTTCCATTTGTTTACAATCCTTAAAAAATAAATCCGAAAAAGCAAAAGCATCTAAAGCTCACTTTTTGTTTTTATGAACTTTTTAAAAAAAGCACAAGAAGTCGCTTTCTGAAGGCGCGCGATTGGGTGTTTCGTGGTGCGAGTTTACGCAGTACGTCTAACTGTGACGCCATCACGTCGGGCGGCTCGGCGGACAGATTCGCGCGATTGAGCTATCCTGTCTGGTTTAACGTTCTTGGGTTAAACCCACATACCTTAATAGGTATGTGGTTAAACCAGACTTAACGTTCTTGAACAAATGGCAGGAACTAAAAGTGAGGTTAATTCTTCTTCTTGTTGTTGTTTGTGGTTCATTTTATGGCCTCTATTCTTTTGAATAACTTAGCCACAACTCGCTTATATACAGGGTATAACTGAAATGATGGTCAAAAAAGAAACCACGTATTTAGGAATCAAAATAAGGGCACTTCTTCATCTTCATATATTTTTTTCTCCTACGGGCCATAGTTTTTTTTATACAAGGCGTAGAAATTTAGAGAAAAATACAGATATTTCTTAGTACCTATCTCTAGAAGTATACGAGATATTTTCTTCAAACTTGGCGTGTCACAGGAGCGGATGAGCTGTCAAATTTAAGCTTAATATGAAGCTTCTGAGAAGCCCAGTTGTGGAGATACAGGGCGTTATTAAAATTAATTAGTTCAGAAAAATATGAGGCAGAAGCAATAATTTGCTGCCTTCTATCCACATGGGCAGCTAAAATTATAATAATGACAAACTATTAGTCACCGCGCGATGAGGTTCCAAGATGTTTAGCAAACCTCCTTGACGTCATGAATCTGAATGAACCACGTACTGTGTTGACGCCCTTGGCCCGAAAAACGGAAAACTGTAACGAATCACGAACACGAACCAAGCTCGTGGTTAGACAAACCACGCGCCGTGTAACCGGACCTTTTTTTAGACCATCCCCCGAGTCTTCAGGTGAGGTTCCCTACAGTGGCTTTATTCTTGTATGAAGCCACTGTAAGGTTCCGATGCTTCCGGCGCCCCCAAACAAGAAAAAACGTGCGATATCTAACTGTGATTCTGGAAGAACTATAACCGGGAATCACCGGGTGTATAATTGGTTGATGGTCGACTTTCTGTCTTTGTTTTAGCATGTTTTTAGAGTAGTATGGATATGTTTAATCTTGGAGTTAAAATAAAGGGCATTTTAATAAAGGGGCACCACGTCTGTTGGTTTTGACGTCATTGGAGATACAAGAAAAAGTGATAATATGGGCATAAGCACTCAAAGTTAGAAAACAAAAAAAAAAACTAGTAACCGCATACACGTGTTTCATGCTATTTGGCAATCATTAGTATGGTGTAACGTCAACCAAATCAAAAAGATAGGAATGATTTGGGAAGCAACAAATGAAGTCCAGGCAGGAGCCAACAGCACATTTGCAGCTTCAGTCAGCACATCCCCAATTCGGAGCTTGTATTAACATCGCCACGGAGGCTAGCTAAAGCGACCTGCGTGGAAATCTTTATAGCCCAAGATACAATGACAACAAAGATGTAAGATTGTGAGTGTAAATGTAAATACAAGAAAAAGTGATAATGTGCATAAGCACTGAAAATTAGAAAACAAAACAAACTAAGTAACCGCATACACGTGTTTCATGCTATTTGGCAATCATCAGTACGGTGTAACATCAACCAAATCAAAAAGATAGGAATGATTTATATGTCATCGGAGATAAATATACAGGGTGTTTCATCTTAAGTGCGAACACCTCCGTAAAATTTGTATTCTCCATCCGATTTTAGCCGCGTTTTTTTCTAAAAATAGGCCACAAAATACTCTACGTTGGTGCAAAATTTCAGGTCTTAATGTCAATTTTCAAGGCCTACTACAAATTTTTTTCTAGTAAAAAATGATGAAAACTATTTAGCAATTTTTTTATTTAAAATCTGACACCACAGCGTTAATCAGAACAACCTAAAACCCCCCGTATACAAAATTTGAACAAAAAATATGCAGGGAGTTCCATTCTGCAGGCTATGAAGGTTGAGCAAAATAGGAATTTTAAACTCATCTGTCGACTCAAGTGTGCCATGGAATTACTTCGAAACAGTTGGATGATGAACAGGACCACTCACAGTGTCGATGTGCAAAGATCCAATAAAAAATATACAAGGTGTTCTTCTCTGTAGCAACTCGAAATGCTGAATTTTTAAAACTTTATTCAGGTCAAATATCGAGTACCTATATCAAAACCACCCCAGACATTTATACAAATGAACTAAGTCTAAAAAATACAGAAGCCTGCCAGTCAGTAAGTCCACATGAGTTAAGGTGGCTGGTGTGCCACAACAGGAAACGCACAGAAATTGTATCATCTTTTAGACAGTGACTTTATATTGATAAAGGGCCAACAATTTGAATTGTTTTTATTTGTTGGTTAGATGATGTAAAGAAATAAATTATGCTTTTGTATTTATTAATATTTATTCAATGTGTCCAGAGCACTCCTGACCAATATAAAGGTTAATAATAAAAATTCAGCATATTGACATCGCCCAGAGAAAAAGACCCTGTACATTTTTGTATTGAATCTTTGCACACACCAACACTTTGAGTAGTCCTGTTGATCATTCATATGTTTTGACGGGATTCCATGGCACACTTGACTCTCCGCAGATGCCTTTAAAACTCCTATTTTTCTCAATTTTATGACACCCTGCAGAATAGAACTCCCTGTATATTTTTTATTCAAATTTGTTATACGGGGGTTTTAGGTTGTTCGGATTAATGCTGTGTTGTCAGATTTTAAATAAAAAAATCGCTAAATGGTTTTCGTCACTTTTTACTAGAAAAAAATTTGTAGTAGGCCTTGAAAATTGACATTAAGACCTGAAATTTTGCACCAACGTAGAGCTTCTGTGGCTATTTTTAGAAAATAACGCGACTAAAATCGGACGGAGAATACAAATTTTACGGGGGTGTTCGCACTTAAGATGAAACACCCTGTATATACATATATAAATTAATGAATATTTTACTAAGAATTTAAGAATCCATATGAAGAGAAAAGATTGAGTATAGTCAAATTATTTTAAGAAGTCCTTACTGGGACTGTCAATTGGTAATTTCGCCATCCTAAGTTGGCATCAATGCAGCAAAAATTGTAACCGGGTCATAAGTCCAGGTGAGTAACCATTTGCACAATGGATAACTACTAGTAACACGAACAAGAACAACACAGATAACGGCAAAACTCACGAAACGTACAAAACCCGCGAACATTTTCACTGCCCTAAGTTCGAACCCTTTTGAACGATCCGGAAAACCTTCACTGTCACTTTCACAACACCGAAATAAAATTTGCCTGAGTACGCACCATAGACGCAGCCGCAAGTAGCTGATTACCTATACCAAAATACCAAAATGAAAGTGTTTCCATGACTTTTGGAATTATTATTAAAATGAGTTGTAGTCATACTTATTTTTATATTGTAGCGGTTTTATTGTGATTGCAATAGGGTTTTTATTTTATTATGTTCTTTTTTCGCATCACTTGGGTAACTTTTCACATCATAAATCAATGAGTGACGTCATTAACTGGTTGAGACACAATATACCAATGTTAATTATACCACATACCTATACCTATAATAAATAGGTATGTGAAAGTTATACCCAAGAACGGTAGCGCCCGGCGCCCGCTTAGCAGGTAGAGGTCTAGCGGTGACGTCACGCGTGGTCGGATGAAGCAATCCTGTACATCTGCCGTTCTTGAATTATACCCATGGTTCTGAGTGGGGAGAAGGGTGATATGACATAAGACAGAGGTGCATGTGCCTGCCATTAACCTATAAATTTTGTGCCTGCCATTTTATTCCCCCAAGAACAATGAGATGGGATGGGCATGGACAACAACAAATCTAAACCTACTATAGGTATATTTTCATTTTGTGATTATAAATCATAACATAAACAAAAACATTTGGTACTTTTTAGCTGTGCTTTTTATCTGAATTCTCTTCTGAATCTTTTGTTTTCTTATTTTCCGAGAATTTTACGTGTTTCTTGGGTAAAATTATTTTACAACAGGTTATCTTCAATTTCTGTTTATAAGTATGCATAAACAAGGATAAAAATAAAAACTCATTACATACCTTTGTTGTTCTTTGGATATGGTGAGGCATCCAAATTCAGTTTAAAACAGAGACTTCCAGGTAGGCCAAGCTAAGAACTAAAAGGTTTTTTTAATACATTCGCGGAGCAATTCCAAAGTGGTAATAACTGTCAATATGATTGCGAGTATGATTGGTAATTTTAAAGTTTAGAATTTCAATCACATCGATGGTTACTAGTTTGGACTTGCTCTGCTAACATAGCTATTATAGTAAGACTGGACCAACACTATAGTTCTGTTCGCATTAAATTTTAAGGACCATTCCAAAACGGTTCTCGTATTGTCAGTGGTCTAAAGCAGTCCTGGGGATTTTAATTTACTTACCAATGGCAGTACGAGAACCGCTTTGGGGCGGTTCTTAAAATTGAACGCTAACAGAGCTTATATTAAAGACCTGTGCATAGCGGTGTTTCAAGTGATCGCCACTGGCGCCAAGAAAAAAATCGACATGGTGGTTTAAAAACTGCATCGTTGCAGAATCTTTTATAAAATAAAAACATGCAAATACAGTGTGCCCCGTTTTTCATGTTAACACCCCTGCAAATCTAAGTAGGCTGGGGGAATTGAACGGGTGATTTTTTATAGGTATATGTCCCTGAAAAGTCATCATTTGCGAAGTATTGGTTTGACCTTGCCGCAAAATCCTGGCCTACTGCGATTTTTTAAAGGGGTGCATTTTTCGAAAAACATTATTAAAGTCTATCCAAGTTACAGAGGCAGTGGATCAAAATATTGGTCACCACGTGACTTATTCTCTTATTGGTCTGGCCGTCATAAAATGCCAAGTGTTTACGCGGCGAGCAGAATGCAGGGCCGGCTCTTCCCTCAGTCGAGTTTCCTGCATATTTTAGATCGGATCGCGAGCAGTATATTCTGTAAATTTATTTTGCTACTTAATTTAAGGAAATTTATAAAGATCCACGAAAGGTAAAAACACAATTTTTAGAACTTCTAAAAGAATTAGTTCAGAATTACAAGCTACTGGAAATCTCATATTAGTCAGACCCTGGTAATCGATCGTAATGCGGTCATGTGACTTTGTTTATATCCACTGCCGCTGTAACTTGGATAGACTTTAGGCATTTTTTATTTAAAATCTGACACTACAGCATTAATTAGGACACCGAAACCCCTATATACCAAATGTTATCAAAAAATATACAGGCGGTTCCATACAGCGTGTCAAAGTTGAGCAAAATAGAAATTTTAAAGGCATCTGGCGAGTCAAGTGTGCCATGGAATTACTTCGAAACAGTTGAACGATCAACAGGACCACACCCACAGGTGTTGATGTGCAAAGATCCAATGAAAAATACAAGGTGTTCTTCCCTGCGCCAACTCAAAATGCTGAATTTTATTAAACTTTATAAGGGTTAAAAATCGAGTAGGTATATTAAAACCACCCCAGACATTAAAACAAACTAAGTCTAAAAAATACAGAAGCCTGCCAGCCAGTAAGTTAGGGTTGCCAACCGTCCCGAATTTTCCGGGATGTTCCGGATTTCGACCCCTCTCTCCCGCGTCCCGGGCAGTAGTGCTGCGGGACGCTATTTTCCCGCAACGTTAAAATTTTCCGCAAACAATGAAGGCATGACTTATATTTTTGCTATTGCCCATAGACAACTTTTATTACACCCACAATTTGAACTATATAGGCGAAATCAAGTTGAGAAAGAGCGTTGATTGAGGAATCCATCGACGGAAAGAGGAAACCGTCAAAGCTCCCCTCCACCACCTTTTACCCGATTTACCAAAACAGTGAGTTGGCAACCCTACAGTAAGTCCACATCAGTTAAGGTGGCTGATGTGCCACAACATGAAACACACAAAAAATGTATCATCTTAGAAAATGACTTTGTTGAGAATAATTTAAATTTGTCTAATAATTTAAATTGTTTTTTATGTATTGGTTGTCATTTTGTAAAAAATAAAATTATTCTTGTTTTTATTAAGATTTTTCAAGAATTCCACAGCACTCATGACCCGTATTAAAGGTTCATAAAAATTCAGCATTTAGAGATGGTCCAGAGAAAAACACCCTGTATATTCTTGTATTGGACACTTTGAGGGGTCCTGGTGATCGTTCAACTGTTTCTAAGTATTTCCATGGCACACTGGACTCGCCAGATGCCTTTAAAATTCCTACTTTGCTCAACTTTGACACCCTGCAGAATGGAACCCCCTGTATATTTTTTGTTCAAATTTGGTATATGGGGTTTCGATGTGTTCTGATTAATGCTGTGGTGTCAGATTTTAAATAAACAAATGCCTAATATGGTTTTTTGGAAAACACCCCATAAAAAAATCGCAGTAGGTGAGGATTTCACGGCAAGGTCAAATCAATACTTCGCAAATGATGACCTTTCAGACATATCTATAAAAAAATTCACCCGTTCAATTCCCCCGGGCTACTTAGACTTTCAAGGGTGTTAACATGAAAAACGGGACACACTGTAGGTATGTCCGAGGGTATGTCTTTTACAAAATTACTGTTATGTCCCTTTAATTTGATAAGTTTAGATGGCATATTTTCATACGTTTTCTTAAGAAAAGCGAGTCTAACAAGCAAGCAAGAATATTTTGGTAGTTTTTGGTTTGAAATGAAGTCCATGGCTAGTTGTAGTGTAAGCAACACATTTGATTTTTCAGTTTCTTCTTTATTTAGTGGACCATTGGTTTTGCTTTCTGGCTTTAAAATTTTTTTTCTATTTTCATCCTTGCATACCTACGTTATAAAATACCGAGTAAAATACTCTTCCAAAAAATATAATATCTAGAATTATTCTGGCTTGTTCAACTGGTTGAACAGATAATCCCCCTCGTGGCCCCGAAAATCCTCCGCTGTTAAATACAGCACGAAAGACGGGGGCAAGTCTGGACCTTGGGGACGCGAGTTGTGTGCGAAGTCCCGCTATACAGCCAGTGCCATATACCATTTGATGCCCAGGAAAAAAATGTTTCAAACGCGTTTTTCGGGAGATCTCATAGTGCGGCGAGATGGCCGGAGATCGGGTCAATAATAATAAAGTTTATTCACAACAGGTACTACATGGAAACAAAGTAAAGAAGAAATAACAAATACAAAAAGAAATATACCGAATGCAAATAAACATAAGTAAAACCACGAAGTAGCCTGCACGGCTACTTGTGTGTGGCATGAAAAAAAAAAGAATAATAACAAAATATATATAAAGCACACAGACAAAAGATAAAAAAATAATAATAATTTTTTTTTAAAGTAATATAATGATTACAAAAAAAAGTACTCATATCCGTGAATGTGGTCATGGTCGGGGTTAATGCACTAATTATTCGAGACAATAATAATGACTAGACTTTCAAGGGTGTTAACATGAAAAACGGGACACACTGTAGGTATGTCCGAGGGTATGTCTTTTACAAAATTACTGTTATGTCCCTTTAATTTGATAAGTTTAGATGGCATATTTTCATACGTTTTCTTAAGAAAAGCGAGTCTAACAAGCAAGCAAGAATATTTTGGTAGTTTTTGGTTTGAAATGAAGTCCATGGCTAGTTGTAGTGTAAGCAACACATTTGATTTTTCAGTTTCTTCTTTATTTAGTGGACCATTGGTTTTGCTTTCTGGCTTTAAAATTTTTTTTCTATTTTCATCCTTGCATACCTACGTTATAAAATACCGAGTAAAATATTCTTCCAAAAAATATAATATCTAGAATTATTCTGGCTTGTTCAACTGGTTGAACAGATAATCCCCCTTGTGGCCCCGAAAATCCTCCGCTGTTAAATACAGCACGAAAGACGGGGGCAAGTCTGGACCTTGGGGACGCGAGTTGTGTGCGAAGTCCCGCTATACAGCCAGTGCCATATACCATTTGATGCCCAGGAAAGAAATGTTTCAAACGCGTTTTTCGGGAGATCTCATAGTGCGGCGAGATGGCCGGAGATCGGGTCAATAATAATAAAGTTTATTCACAACAGGTACTACATGGAAACAAAGTAAAGAAGAAATAACAAATACAAAAAGAAATATACCGAATGCAAATAAACATAAGTAAAACCACGAAGTAGCCTGCACGGCTACTTGTGTGTGGCATGAAAAAAAAAAAGAATAATAACAAAATATATATAAAGCACACAGACAAAAGATAAAAAAATAATAATAATTTTTTTTTAAAGTAATATAATGATTACAAAAAAAAGTACTCATATCCGTGAATGTGGTCATGGTCGGGGTTAATGCACTAATTATTCGAGACAATAATAATGACATTGCGTAGGAACGACAAGTGTGGAAAACCCCTTTTTAATATAATATGTGTAGGTATTACTTTGATATCTGTGTTATAATACTATGAATAAGAGTTCTATCTGTATGTTGTAGCCCGTTTTTTAGTTCGAATTTAAATTTTCCATATGAGTGCATTCCTCTTATCTTATCAGGAACCATGGCATATACTCTAGGTGCAATATAGGCACAGGTTTTTTGTCCCACAGTTTTTTTACATCTGGGTACTGCAAAAGAAAATTGTTTGTTTCTAGTAGGATATTGATGGTCTCGCTTATAGAATTGGATCTTGTCTTTGTAAACTAACAGTGCTAACTTCCAAAAATATAACTGTCTCACGTCAAATATTTTGGTTTAGAAATATAATTCGTTACTGCAGTACGTCAGTTTTTTATGATAAATTATTTTAATAATCCATTTCTGTAACATGCTTAAGCTCTTCACATGCTCATCACATACGCTACCCCAGGCTATTATTCAACAATGAACATATTTAACGAAACTTTTTCAGGTAAATTATTTCCCGTTTTCGAGTTATTAAGGATTTTCGGCGAAAAAAACGACCAACGCAGGTGGGAGGCATCTTTTTTACGCGATTGGTCGGCATTCCCCTTTTTTGCCGAGCTACAGCTAAGTTATTTCGGCTCTGCGGTCAGAATTTTTAAAGCTTCCCTCAAGTCTTCAGGGTAGGTGCAGATGCTTCCGGTGCCCCAAAAAAAATAAAAAAATGAGAAAAACACGCAATTCCTAAGAGCAGTTCCTAGGGATTTTCCGTCAATTTCGCTAATTCCACAGCTGTCCCATTTCTGGAAACTTGAAAATCGGAAGTCGGGAAATTTGGTTAAATATCGGATTTTCGAGGTTTTTTTTGGTACTGGAGGAAAGTACAAGATCCAATTCAGAAATTTACCACCTTTGATTTTTAGAACGGCACTCTCAGAGAGAGTTTGCAACGAAATAATTCCCACAAACGCAAACGCAATATGAATATAACTTATAGGAAGGAATCCTACCTAGGTAGGTATAGGCTTTGTAACAACATGAACGGAAAAAACCTGTATTTAAATTTGGAAACGCAGACAAGTTTACTGATAAATGTGGAGATGATAGGAGGAAATATTACAGATCCCTTATGAAAATACAAATATATTGTATAAAAAAAATTACCTAAAAAATGTGAATACCATTTTTGTGGCTATTGAAAATTAGAAAAATTAACAGAATGATCGATTCTCATTGTATTTGTAAGAAATCGTTTATTTAATTTCACATTTGTAACAATTTTGTATGATGGGATATTTCAACATATTTTTAGGTTGGTTTTTTAAAGATGGTGGTTGAGGCCGCATTGACATAAAATGGCAAGGTTGTAAAAAAGTCACGATAATACTAAAATCTTACTAATAGTCGGTTCCCACAACCATTGGTATAATTTTAATTACTTCAGGTAGGATAGACTTTACAAAACGTCTTCATTACCGACCCGTAGTTCGTAAAAGGTAAAACGACGCGGCGTGACATGACAAGTTTGACATTTGACAAATGAGGAACGCCAGTGGCCAGCACCTTTATTTTAGTTATATTTTGTAGCGAGCGCCGGCCGGCTGACCAGAGAAATTCTCTGTTTGCAGTTTACACGTGGTTTGCACAACACCAAAGTCTTTTAAATGGAGGAAGTACTCCATATCTTAAAGTGGAGTAGGAGAATAGACGACGAAAAAGGTAAGACTTGTAGTCAAGTCTAGGAAGCTTTGTTGGCTTACTAAAATAATTTTGCTGCTGAAGATGACCCCTAGGTGGGTTGTATGTACAGTTTCCCCTGAATAAACTGTGTTTGTCGAGCTAAGACTACTAGTTTTACCTTTTTCGTCGGCCTAAGTCTTTTACTTACTGCTATATTTTTTTAATTTTCTGTCTATAAAAGGTGGCGGAATGTCTAAATAGCCTCTTTTTTGGTTGGTGGTTCATTATCTATTCACTATTTTTATGTTTCCCGGAAGACAGCTGTCAACAGCTGACGGTGAATTTGTATAGGTTAGGTTCTTCTTCTTCTGAGGTGTTCGAGAGCGAGGTTGAAAATACTATGTAGATACGTCGTATGATGTGTTATTGAGAATTGAGTCAGTAAACAACATTGTAAAAACGTGACTAGGCGACGATAAAAATACGTCTGGCCATAGTCAGCTATTGACGTTATGCCAACGTTGGATATAGAGAAATGATATATTTCCATTTTTTGGTTGTCTGCAGACGTCTAACCATCGTTATATACGTTCACCAAAACTGGAAAAACGTTGGGACAATGACAATACAAAGTTGGGAATTTTATCATATATCGGTGACCATTATTTACACTGATTGCCAACGTTGCGCTAGTCGATAATTAGTCAGACGTTGGGTATGGTGACCCAAAATGCTAGTTGGGTCCGCAGTCGGTGCAGTCCGCCTTCGCCTATTTCCGTGCCGTAAACGTGGAATAAAGTAAAAAAATGGAAAATCGTATGCAGGACATTTTGAAAGGTAATTTTTTAAGCCTTTCATTGACAGAAAAAATTAAAATAAAAACTCTTGGGAGAGCAACTCCAGATTTGCAATACTTAATTATCAGATAGAGCTGTGAACAAGTGGATATGTTGTACGCACTCTTTATATTAATTATGCAATAATACAATTAAAAAACAAACAAAAAAGCCCATGCTGGAAGTAGGTACCTACCACGAGCCGCCACTGACTGCAGTGTTTCAATTGAAATTAGATAAAGTATAATTAATATTTTCTTGATACATTGAAATCAGTAATGATCTCGGTGAGTTCAGTCATGATACAAACCAAAATGAATGTTGTCATGTTAATTATTATTTTTATGCCAAATAAATAGGCATCGAAATTAATTCGCAGAGAGCCTTTGTGGGACTTAATGGAGCTTGCCTGACATAGTAATAGTAATAAAAAATCTATTCATCAAAATCTTCACAGAAAGGTTATATGACGAAAAGCCTTGAATTTCGTCGTAAAGCTGCCCTGTTTGCATTTTTATTTAAACTCTTAAATGGAATCATTAATTGCAGTCCTTTACTGCACGTACTCTTACATACGTACTCTTCTGTGTTGAGAAAAGTTATACATAAACATGATTAGACAAAATTTAAAGACCAATAACTTAGGTTGTCCTAAAAGAAAAACTTTTAGGCAAAATTTAACTAATCCACTAATATGGAAGAGGCACTAATATGGAAGACACGAAGGAACTGACTATAATTATTTTGTTTTTGTTATAGATTATAAAAATGAATGAAGAACTTTTTGATACAGAATGTTACCAGGACTTTACCACTGCATCAGACTGGGAAATATTTATTGGATGTATTGAAGAAATCATCAATCGTTGGAAAACAGATGAACGTCGTGGCGAGTTGCCACCTAAAGTAAAAAATAATCCTGCCTGGGAATTAAAAATCGAAAATGTGACTTTCATTGACACATCATTTGAACTAAGATATTATCGTGAAAATACTAAAGATGTCGGTAAAACAGAGGAACATCTTTTAAATACATCATTTGACTTTGAACTCTATGATGAAAGTAAGATAACACTGGATTCATGCTTGTCAACTTGGTATGGGTTAAGTGAATATATGGTCCTCCGCCCAGCCAACACAGACATCACAAATGAAAGCAAAATCAGAATTTTGCTCAGTTCTGTCAATATCGTAATTGGTAATTTACATTTGAAAATTCCATTTTTTGTTCAGATGAGAGAAAACTGGCAACGCCTATACCTTGGTGTGCAAGAACAAAATGGAATTCGCACTAATTTTGAAATGGTACATCTGCAAACTGGTCCTCAATATTGTCAATATTTGTCCGGTCTGTTAGACTTATTTAAATCAAAAATTATAGCCCCATACCCAATAGACGATATTGTTCTGTCTATGCAGGCCACATATGTATTGAGTGATTTTGGTAGATATTTCTGGAAACAAGATTTAGATCAGAAATATAAAGGTAATATTTTTGCTTTACCATTTGGTGTTTCCGTAGATCCCATAAACAGACTTATCCTAAAAGCTTGGTGGCGAAATTTCTCCGACAGGTCAATAATTGATAATGAAAATTTTTCAAATTTCAATCCTCTGGAAGCACATCAATGGACCTGTTCTTGTGAGATGACTGTTGACCCTGTTTGTTACTTAAACGAAAGCCTAATTGAGTTGGGACAAATTTTTGGCAACATGTCCACAGTGTCTGACATTATGACTGATTTCATTGATGCATCTCCTAATGCTAACCCATTAGAATTATTAACTTCACCTGCAGTTCCTACGATCTCTACTTTGCTAAGGAAGGCAACAAGAAATTCCGTAGTTGGCACAAGGAAAAGCAATCTTCCTATTCCAGAAGATATTTTGGTTTCTCTGTTATACTTTTTATTTCCTGATGCAGACAAAGAATCACATTTTCCTTACAACAAGAAAAGTGAAGTTGAAGACTCAATTAAGGTAATAAAATATGTCCGTATTTTTATATATTCTAAAACAACATGACTGCTATATTTTAGCAATTCTACAAGAATCGTGAAGACCTCTTCAAGGGTTTTAAGACATGTCCTCCAGATTCTCTAATTTGGCGATTAGTTATCGTCTTAATTTACGGCCTTCAGTCTCTCGGAGGGATAAAAGCTTTTACACATATTTGGTATGAATTTGTGCAAGAGATGAAATTCCGCTGGGAGAAAGCAGTTGCAATTCCCGGGTAAGAAATAGATAACAATTTTATTAAAGATTTTCAACAAAGAATAAACATTGAATGCTTTACAAGGATCCCAAACAAGCATTTTGAGGAATTAATTTCCAGTAAGCTGGAAATCATTCTAATACCTTCATTTGGACCTAAATGCGTTTAATCTGAGTTTGCACCGCGTTAATTATCACCTCATTATAACAATAATGTCAGCTATTTACTACCCAAAAGAGATCGTGTTTTCTCTTACATAATACATAATCTATTTTCACTACATATTTTAAGTAAAAGTGTATTTATTTAATATGGATCGATTATTGCGTCATACGGCGCATTTTTTTTCAAAAATGAATTGGATATGTTTGCTTCATACCTTTGTCTATTCTTCTGTGCAAAATGATCAAGTAAAGATTTATAGTTTTTCGCAACAGTAGGTACATCCGAAAGTAACATGCTTTCACGCCCATTTTCTTGCCACATTGACACCACCTGACATGTATGGTCTTTTTGTCACTGATATTATTTGTCCAGGTTAGGAAACCTAGTTCAGTTTGAAAGGCAAAACCACACATTCTTGATACCCTCCTATGTGCATTTATTACTTCCATACTTCCATTTCAGAATTGCTTCAGGATTTCCGGATCTAAAAACATGTCTCCTTAACCAGAAGCTTCAGATGTTGAATACCTGCATTGAGAGAAGGAAAACTAGAGAAGAGTTTCAAGTAAAATATTACAGTGCTATTCAAAATTCAGAAGATTCCGATAATTCTGACAACGAATTTTTTGACTGTTCGGAAAAAATAGAAGATAGTGTTCCTGTTGGAAGACTCAGTAAATTCGGAGAACTTAAATTGTTGAAAACTGGTGAACCGCTATATATTCCTATTACGCAAGAACCAGTGTTAAAAACTGAAGATCAGTTGGAGGAAGATACAGGTTTGTTTTTTATATAGGAAAGCAAAAACAGGCAAAATTTCAAGTAGTTACCTAAATAAATCAAAGATTACTTTCAAACTTGACATATCCGGGCATAATTTTTGAACAACTTTCCTTAATGGCATTTTGGCTTGTCATATGTGATTTTTCTAAACTAAAATTATGTCGCAAGGCAAATTAGTTTCAAAACAAGCAAGGCTGAATCTCAGTAGATCAAAGAACCCCGCACCAAATACAGGGGAAAATGGCTCTCTGCCAAATTGGATAAGTTTTTGGAATATTGTAGTATAAGTCACTATAAGTTACACGTGCATGTTTAAACTAGTTTCTATGTGTAGTTTCGGGGATATTAATTTTTGAAAATAATAAAAATGGCTGTTTTGTTAAAACCTATAGTCTATCCAAGATACAGTGGCAGTAGATATAAACAAAGTCACATGACCGCCTTGCGATCGATTACCAGGGTCGGACTAATATGAGATTCCAAGCGGCATTGTAATTCTCTACTAATTCTTTTAGAAGTTCTAAAATGAGTGTTTCTGCCTTTCGTGGATCTTTATAAATTTCCTTAAATGAAGTAGCAAAATAAATTTACAGAATATACTGCTCGCGATCCGATTTAAAATATGCAGAAAACTCGACTGAGGGAAGAGCCGGCCCCGCATTCTGCTCGCCCCGTAAACACTTGACATTTTATGACGTCCAGACCAATAAGAGAATAGGTCACTGCCGCTGTATCTTGGATAGACTTTAGTAAGGTTCACTTATCCAAATGTATTACTTTTTAGATGATTAGTAACAAAATAATAGCATTGCTGGTTTAGAGGAAGTCAAGTGACATGCCAGCCAGTCGGACGTTAAGACAAGAGAAGCCGCCTATTGTACAGGGTGGGTCAAAAATAGCGACAATTTAGCATATTTCGCCAATTTTTATCATTGGTCCCAATTAGTGGGACTGAGCATTTTTCATTAAAAATATCTATTGAGAATTTTTTCTTATGACAAGAATAATTTTCCTTAAAAGTTTTGACTTTCTTCCAAAACACTATTTTTTTAAAAAGTTTGTTTTTTATCTTCATGATTTTAACATTAGTCACTTAAAACGGCCTTTTTGATACAATAAATCAGCTTTGAAGCCAAAACTACTTAAGGAAGACCTATAGTAATTGCTTAATATGATTAGCTACAAAAAGTTACAATCGTATTTTATACAGGGGGTGTTTACAAATATTAGTTGAAATAGGTTTTACCCCTAATATATATGTTTGTTAATTATTCTTGAATGGATCTGCCAATTTGAATCATATATTTCAGTTATACTTTAAAGTAAATTACCCTACACTCGTTTAAGTTTCATTGATGTTCTATGTCTGGTTTTTGAAACATAAATATTGAAAATTGACATTCTATAGAAAATATTATCCAATGATCTTGCAGCGCAAAACAATTGCGCCGTTAAAAACTGCTTGACCATAAACCGTGTGACTATTATAGATATGAGGTTTTCCACCTACGTTACGAAAATTCGGTGTCCAGATAAGTTGTACCTACTCTACACTTCGAATCGATTCTATAAATAGTAATTATCAACCCTCCATGCAGAAGCTTTAGTTAGCTTATAAGGTATCATTAACATAACATAACATACTTTCACAATAGAATATTTATATATATTATTTACTCGCCCAAAAAACTGCACTTTCAAAACCCACATAGTTTTTAACCTCGCAAAAAAAGTGTCACTAACAGAAAACCACACAGGAAATACAGTGTTTATTGGTTTTAAGTTAGTTTTGCAGGGCCCCTTAGGAAAACAAATTCGGCGTGATTAATAACTACTAAATAATAATAATACCTAACTGGATACCCAATGATACCTTATAAGCTAACTAAAGCTTCTACGGGGAGGGTTGATAATTACTATTTATAGATATTCGTAGAATCGTCACGAAGGGTAGAGCAGGTACGACTTATATGGATCTGGACACCGAATTTTCGTAAAGCACTTAGGTGGAAAACTGCATATCTATAATAGTCACACGGTTTATGTTCAAGCGGTTTTTAACGGCGCAATTGTTTTGCGCGGCAAGATCATATTATTAGAAATAAGATTGGATAATATTTTCTACGGAATGTCAATTTTCAATGAATGTCAATTTTCAATATTTATATTTCAAAAACCAGACATAGAAAATCAATGAAACTTACACGAGTGTAGGGTAATTTACTTTAAAGTATAACTGAAATATATGATTCAAATTGGCAGATCCATTCAACAATAATTAACAAACATATATATTAGGGGTAAAACCTATTTCAACTAATATTTGTAAACACCCCCTGTATAAAATACGATTGTAACTTTTTGTAGCTAATCATATTAAGCAATTACTATAAGTCTTCCTTAAGTAGTTTTGGCTTCAAAGCTGATTTATTGTATCAAAAAGGCCGTTTTAAGTGATTAATGTTAAAAACATGAAGTATAAAAAACAAACTTTTTAAAAAAATTAGTGTTTTGGAAGAAAGTCAAAACTTTTAAGGAAAATAATTATTCTTGTCATAAGAAAAGATTCTCAATAGAGATATTTTTAATGAAAAATGCTCAGTCCCACTAATTGGGACAAATGATAAAAATTGGCGAAATATGCTAAATTGGCGCTATTTTTGACCCACCCTGTACAATAGGCGGCTTCTCTTGTCTTAAGGACCGACTGATTGACATGTCACTTGACTTCCTTTAAACCAGCAATGATATTATTTTGTTACTAATCATCTAAAAAGTAATACTTTTGGATAAGTGAACCTTACTATGTTTTAGCAAAACAGCCATTTTTATGATTTTCAAAAATTCATATCTCCGAAACTAGACATAGAAACTAATTTAAACTTGCACGTGTAACTTATAGTGACTTGTACTACAATATCCCAAAAAATTATCAAAATTGGCAGAGCCATTTTCCCCTGTGTTTGGTGCGGGGTTCTTTCGACTTGGATTTTTTTTTGTCTTTTACAAGAGTGGTCTAAACAGTCCTGGGACACTGTATGTTTTTCTATCACCTGTTAAAGTCTTCCAGAATAAAACTGCACCAACCATTTGAAAACATCTCGATATTTATCTTAATAATTTTAGAAATGGTATACTAGGGGGATGCTAGCTAGGCCATAATTGTGACATAAATCTGACGACAAACAAATCCATAGGGTATTCATAAATAATTTTCAATCCACTATTGGACAAATCATTCCCAGCTTACTGCTTACATAGAAACACACTCGTTAAACAACAAAATTATACATAGAGTACACTTTTGTTTAAAAATATGTAAGATTATTATTGGTGCAAAATTTCTGCGAGTGCTCCACCATCTAAAAATTGGTATACTTGCCTACCTACTCAAACAGAATAAACTGACTCAACCAATATTAAAGAAATAAACAAAATTCCTTCATCTGAGCAGGGAGGCCTCTAGATAACAATTGTATGTGTTTGTGCCGGCTGATTAAATTTTAAGGCTAATTCACTATTATTTGCATGATTTTTTAACTAGTGTAATCTGAAATAAAAATAGTAAATTAATCCATTCCATTTGAAACATACTATTTTATGTAGTTTGTTTTATTTTATGGTCGAGAACATCATTGAGTGAAATATTTAGTAAAAGGAGCAACGACTATCACATCTGACATGGAATTTTCCCTGAAAACTAAAAATTATTAGAATATCCCAACCTAACTGACAAATACATTGTTTAATGATTTTTTCGAGATTTTTTTTATCCCCCATGCATTTTTGGGGAAATAATGGAAGTTGCTTCTCTTTAAATATAACTGACAGTATCATAGTATTTATTTACCGTCCACTAGCGTGCATGCCTATATGACAAAAGTGATAGTCAATATGAGGGCTGTTTTTTTATGTTTTTTCTTTATAAGGCAAAGGATATTTATTACTTCACTTCCACATACTTACATACCTAATTGAAAGTTTTGTTTTGGCAAATCTGTTTTTAAATGTTCTAGAATCTTTGATCAAGAATATTGTATTTGTTAAAGAAAATTTTAGTTTCTTTATGTGTCTATTTAGATGTGTGTGTGTGTGTATTTTCTGTCGATCATATACGGCTGTCCAACGAGTTGAGTATCGATTTTATATTTGGTACAAATACGTATATATCTCCTACAATATATTATGGTCCAGATTGCTTTTGAATGAAATCACTACAGAAAGGAGTGGAAGTGAGGAAATAAAAAAGTTTGTTATTTAGATTTCATGATACAGTCAATTTTAGTGAATGGAATTATTAGAGAATGATTGTTAGGATAGAGCATTTTTGACATTATTATAAAATGGGGGTTATAATAAAGAACGGGTGGTTGAAGAATGCTTGAAATGGGATTGAATTTGAAAATAGTGAGTGATATGTCGTTTTATACTTTTTTGAAGTCAAATATTGGAATTTACAATCATTTTGCCTTCCCCATTCTGGGGTACTCCTAGTTTGGAGTTTCATTAGGGTGAAGTAAAAATTATTGTTGTAATGGATTAAAAAAATAAAGTAAATGATTTCATTGGCAGATGTTTTTTGAAGAACTGAAAATATTAATTTTTTTATTTATAATTTTAAGCTAAAAGAATACATTTTTATTTTTACCAGTAACTTTGACTCCTCTCCCCCCCAAAAAAAAACCCTCTAGGCGAGTCTGAAAATTGCTTAAAATTTGTATTTGTGTGCGAATTTGTCAGAACAAATGAGTGAAGGTTTGTCCATAAAAAAAGACAGTTAAATACTAAACAGACAAACAGCCAAACCAATTCATATTTCTCCTAGAAAGGGCAGCACTTCTCGATCTAAAATTAGGTTGAAGAACTATACTATTAAACAAGGATAGATGTTTTTATTAAAAATACATTTTAGATATTTTGCTCAAGTTGGGATCAAATCAAGAATCTTCTGAACTTAGAGCTCGAATTATGAGTGCCAGTCTTTTATCAGACATGGAATCTTTTAAAGCTGCTAATCCCGGCTCTATCATAGAAGATTTTATTCGATGGTGTGTATTTTATACCTACCTACTTTTCATTTAAGTCCAAATATTTATGTATTCCCAGGCATTCCCCAAGGGATTGGGTTGAAGATGATACACCAAATGAATTTGAACAGAAAAATGGTCATCTAAGTCCGAGAATGACTTTGGAAGATAACATTTGGGTTCAAATGTGGAAGTCTGCCAGACCAGTACCAGCTATTCGGCAGAAGAGGTTATTTGATGATACTAAGGAAGCCGAAAAAATATTGCAGTATTTTGGTAAGTGCTAAAATATTATGTGTTATGTTTTAAATTAATTGGTTTATGTAGGTTTACGAGAAGTCACGTTTTGTCAACTTATCTTTTAATCTATAAACTTGTTATGTGGGGGATTTATAAGAAAGCTACAGGGTTTTGAAACTAAAATCGTAAAATCGTTTTTTTAGTATATTTTTGGCAACGTGCGGTCAAAATTTTAAATGTAATTTTAAAACTTTATTCTTATTTTATTTCAAAAGTCCTGATGTTCGCGGTTGACGCGTAGTTTTAGATTTGTGTAAAACATCCGGCGTGCATTGAGTACCTTACCTAGGTCCAGACGTCCTTCCTGGAGCTTATCCTTCTTCTAAGTGGCCACCTGATGTTCCGGGGGGTGTAGATGTTGTGGGGTGGCGGTGAATAACCTCGCTAACGCGGGAAAAGCGGTAGCACGGAGAAAATCGTTTTCTCGCGTCAGCGTCGGGAGCGCGGAATGCTCCACCGTTTATTTCTAGCGGAGTACTGCCCCACCTCTCTCCCTTTCCCTTCTTCAACGCATGCGTGCGTTAAGCGTAAGGCTACTCAATAGCGCTTTAACTTATATTTAAGTAACCAGAAAACGAAAATAGTTAAAAGAGAACATAACGTCTAATAATAATTTCCTTAATCCCAAGAAAAATACCCAACGTAAATAAAACTTACACTATGAATTTAAGACAGAATGTATCTTGAACGTCCTGCCCACCAAAAAAGAGGTTTTTTTATTGCACAAATTCAGGACTCTGCAAAGGACAAAGCTTTACCAGAGGCCTTTTATAACATGTACCATCTGCAGTACAGACAGTGACAACACGGGGTGCAGCTCTAAAATTTTGGCAATGTGCCAGGAGCGGTATCGTCTTTAATTAGAACTATCGCATTTATTTGAAGTTCAGGAGAAGTTGGTTTCAACCACTTCTGTTTTTGTTGTAACTGATGGAGATACTCATTCAAAATCTTGGTGCATCCTCTGTGGCAGTGGTAACGTGTGAGGCGACCAATACTGAGAGAGGTAGGATCAGAATGTGGTAAAGCGGAGATTGGCTCGAGCGTTAAAAAATATCCCAGCGTAAGAACAGACAAGTCTTTTGAGTCGGCGCTTAATGAACAAAGTGGTCGCGAATTCAACAGTCCCTCAATTTGGACTAGCACCGTATAGAGTTCCTCAAAAGTTTGAATCTGCGATCCAATGACTCGACTTAAATGCGTTTTAAACGATTTAACACTCGCCTCTACCAAGCCCGAAAAGTGTGGGGCAGAAGGAGGATTAAGGTGCCACTCTATTTGTTCGGATTCTGCTGCATTTTGAAATAGAGTTAAAATTTGTTTACGCGCGCCAACAAAATTGGTACTGCAATCCGAATATAATTTTGAACACCTACCTAGGCGGGATAGGAATCGTCGAAAGGCACACAAAAATATTTCACTGGAAAGACTTAATAATAATAATAATAATAATTCATTTATTGGTAAAACATACACAAGAAGTGCTTATACAAGTCACAAAATATAAAATACAATACTCAATGCACAAGGACACGTATTCCTTAACTAGAACGTTTACAATCACCACAACACCTTAAAATCCAGTAAAATCACCCCGAAGGTACTCCTCGAAGGAATAAAATGATCCTGCAATTAAATAGCGTTTTGTTTTCCTTAAAAATAACTTCTCATCCAAGTCCCTAACTGCTGGTGGCAAAACATTGTACAATAATACGCAATAATAGTCTGTACCTCTTCTGGTTCTTGAGAGTCTATGGAAGTTAGGCAAAATATCCCTTTTACTACGTGTCCCATACTCGTGTATCTCGCGATGCTGCGTAAAGCGATGCAGATTCTGTTTTAAGTATTTTAGGCACTGAAAGATATAGGCGGAAGGGAAAGTTAACAAACCAAGCTCAACGAAGTAGCGTCGACAGTAGTAGTCAGGGTATCCAAGACCCATCATAACGCGAACAGTTCTCCGCTGGAGGCCAAAAATATCCCTCGCCCGTGCAGAGTGACCCCAGTTGAGAATGCCATACAGCATATTAGCCCCAAAGTACCCATGGTACGCAGTTTTTAGTACATGCATTGACACATTTTTGGAAGATGTCTCATTAGGAAGATTATTTTTGACAGCTTCTTACTAAGTTGGGTGACATGTTCAGCCCATGTTAGTTCAGGATAGAGAAATATACCAAGGAACCTAACACCAATCTCATGCTGCAAACCCCGATGAGGAAGTTGGAGGGAAAAATTTATGCTCTGTGTTTTAGCATCATTAAGGCACAGATAGTTTGACAAGAACCACTCTTCCATACTGGAGCGGACATTATGTAAAATGGTCTGTATGGGCTCAGATGGATGGTAGTTTATGAAATCAGTGGTGTCATCAGCAAAAAGAATTACATTATTCAGGGATTGAGCCAGGTCATTAATGAAAATCAGGAACAAGGTTGGTCCTAAGACAGATCCTTGTGGAACCCCATGCCTGATCACTTGTTCACTAGATACACCACCACTGAGGGAAACAAATTGCCTAGGATCTGATAGGTATGAATTCATATGTAGAACAGATTCAGGCCTGAAGTTATAGAGATAGTTTTTTTAACAAAATTTCGTGAGACACACACAATCAAACGCTTTTGTCAAGTCAAGGAAGGAGGCATAGGTATCCAAGCCCCTCTCTAGGCCGTCAGCTATGTTTTGAATAAGGTAGTCTATGGTGAGAGTGGTAGACCTCCCGTTCCGAAAACCGAACTGGCTCTGCGTAAACAAGTTGTCAACTCCTACGAAAATGCTTTAATTTGAGAAATTCTCAATTTGGGAAGCGAACCCCTTGCGGGTTGATAATATAATTTTTCAGATTTTGCAAGCTAGACATTATGACACAATGTTTCGAATAGCACGCCTCGGAGAAAGTATCCAGAAATATTGTACAAGCAGGAAGTGTAAGGTCTGAAGACGTGGATGCAAAAAGCATTTATGAAAATGTTCTATGATTAAAGTGGTTAATCGCGAAATTCTCGGAAGAATAGCGGGGTGTTTTTATTCGGGGGCGCTACCTCATCCCAATCCAGACCGGAACTCCACAGTGTTTGCATGAGCATTTTGGTGAGTAAAGTCACAGGGGACAGAAATCCTAACGAATCGTAAATTCGGGTGATGTCTGAGAAAATATTGCGTTTTGTACAGCGGCGCGGAGAGGAAGTAACTTTGCACTCAAAGGTATCTGTTCTTGGACACCACTGAAGTCCTAAAATTTTTGTAATCTGCGATTCTGCGTCAAATGTCACTGAGTTTGATTGTAGATGCTCTTGCAGTAACTCTGCGAGTAATTCGGGTTGGTTACTTGACCATTTTCAATGCTCAAATCCGCCACGCAACAAAATACCGATTACTTGATCGCATCACATTTTAGCAGATTCAAGCGAGTCACAACTGGTTACTATTCATCAACATACACGGAGTTTTTCAGAAGTCGGGGGGCGAGCGGAAAGTGTTCCTGTTTATCTTCGGAGAGTTGCATTATGGTCCGATTTGCGAGAAACGGTGAACATGAAAGACCAAAGGTGACGCGCTTAAGTCTAAATCTTTGTATAGGTTCAGCTGTAGAAAACCTCCAAAGTATGCGTTAAAAGTCCAAATGTTTTTCCGCGACCTTAGTTTCAGTAAACATGTTTTTAATATCTGCGGTAAATGCAACGGTAAACAATCGAAAATACAACAATATAGAGACTATGTCATGTTGTAGTTTTTCACCAATCAGGAGGGTATCATTCAGTGAAATGCCAGAATTGGTTTTGACCGAAGCATCATAAACAATCCGTATTTTTTTGGGTTTGACCACACAGTGATGCGGGATATAAAAACAATTGCTCCTTTCCAAATTATGTGGGACAGGTTCGAGGAAATTTGATTCTAAATATTCAAGAATAATATGTGAATAGACGCTGTATAATTGTGCATTTGCTTGGAGGCGTTTCTCTAGCGAAGAAAATCTGCGAAGGGTGATAGCGTAAGAATTTTCAGAATCAAAAATCGGTTCGTGACCTTTGAAAGGTAACTCAACAATGTATCTTCCCGTTAAGTTGCGTGTATTCTGTTCGTGGAATATCCGTTCGCATCTCTCCTCGTCAGGTGAAAGTATTTTGCGATTTGGCCTTTCTTCTATCTCCCAGAATCGTTTTAACGTTTTTTAGTCAAATCGCGGTAACCCTAATTTTCGGAAACATTTTTTGGATATATTATTTGTTTGCGAACCGCAATCTACCAGAACACGAACATTGTGGTACATTCCGTGCGAGTCTTGTATTTCTACGAGAGCGGTTGCCAATAGGATGCCAGAAGAAGACGAAGTCAAGCCGCAAAAATTGTTGTTCGTTCTCACTTTGGGTGACGCGCAAAAATTCTGTGCATATGTGCTTCTGGATCCGGCGTCGGTCGGGTCTGCGGCCGCTACCAGGCCGGCGGTAGTAGCTTCAGATGGGCTTTGTTGGGACGATTTCGAATACAAAGATTTTGAATTTGAATGCGAATACGAAAGATCCGCGAAAGTGAAATTTGTAGGCGGCCGCGAATTATGTAATAGCTTATGATGATTATTCCCGCATATGTGACACGAAGACTGCAATTTCTAGTAACGTGAATATTACTCAAGCAATTTGTACACCAATTATTGGAAATTGCCCTTTCCATGCGTTTGGATGAAGAAAGATGTTGTAGCACGAGGACATGAAAGAAAAGTATTCTTATTTTTATTGTAATTTTTGACAGACACATTTTTTAGATTATTAGACGCCAATTCGACTGTCTGTAAAGCGTTACAGTGGTTGGTAACGAACTTCTTAAGTTCTTTGAATGTAGGTATTGAAGATTGACATTCAGTCTCGAATTTAGTAAGTAATTACTCATTATCTAAATCTTTACAAAATATATAGACAATTAGGAAATCCCAGTCGTCGGTTGGGAACCCCATATTCTTGAGCGCGGCCATATTCTCGTTAAAAATGTTCATAAGCGAGCGCAAAGATGCAAAATTTTTGGGATCTGTCAATATTGGTGCGTTGTCAATTGCCTGTAAATGCGCAAAGGCAATTAAGTGGGGCTTGTCATACCTCGTGGTTAGCGCATTAAATGCAGTCTGGTAATTTTCAATTCAAGAAAGGAAACAAGATAATTGAATTTTCCAATTTCTGCGAGTGAAGCGTTTTCATAAACTAGCGTACGGAACATGTCGAAAAAAGGACGAAACGCTTTGATTTCTCCAGAGAATTTCGGTATCTCAATTTTCGACAGTTTGACATTCGGTTTCGCAACAGACTGCTTGCCCTCGACCTTTGGAACCGAACTTTCGAACAAAGTTTCGTGCATTATGTAAACCAACGACGTTAATTCGTCAAATTCTTTTCTGATCGCCTCCTCTGGATTTGGATCATAATCATCTTGCACACATGAAAGAGCGAATTGCAATTTTAATTCAGGTGTACGATCTAGTACAGTACGCTCTCCAATCTCTTTTATTGCGACATTTCGTTCTGACATATTTGGCGTAAAGCCTTAGCCTGTTTAATCTTGTTAATGTTAGACATATTAAAGGAGTATGCGGAAATTAGTTACAGGGGTGTGCTGCCGCCGTCTGCAATACCGAAGGTAAATATTAATCCCTACCTCTGCCTGCGATATTGTCGGTAGTTTGCCGGAATTGGCATGTTTTTTTAAAAGCGTAGAAAAAAGCAAAAATGGCGGTGGACTGTAGGGGAATTTTATTGAAATGTAATCATGTAATCATTTAAAGCTCCGTGTACATATAGATTCCTTACATTAAGAAAACCATGCAATTTTTATATAACAAGTTTGTAGAATATAGTCAATCTTTTTTATACAGTGTGTTTCACTTTGAGATAATACTCAAATTGGACAAAAAAAATTATAAAAAAAATTTTTGATGAAAAAGTAAAGAAAGCCATAAATCCATTCCTTTCTTGGCTGTTTCATATACCTCTTCTCACTGGTCGGAATGAAATAAAATGGCTGTATGATCAGCATAATATGAGAATATGATACCTTTAACCCCCAGACCACCAATATTATTTACATAGATGCGAAATAAAATTGGTCCTAGGATGGTGCCTGTGGTGTTTTTTTTTTGGGGTTTGACTCAATGTTTTTCCTACTCACACAACTTGACGTATATTTGTTAGGTAATTTTAAATTAACTCTAATGTATTTCCTCTTAACCCAAGCTCTTCTAATTTTTCAAATAAAATCTTAGGTGTTGTGCTATCAAAATCTTTACTGAGATCGAGAAATACTGTCAGGCATTTACTTAGATGATTTTTTTATAATGTTATTGGCTAAATCAAAAACCACATCCTCAGTACACAATCACCTAAATCCAAATTGCTTACTGTATAAAACATTTTCTTTATCAAGAAACGAAATGGTTATCGTTTTACACACTTTTCAAATAATTAAGCAAAATTGTTTATTAATGACACGGGCCTATAAAATTGACCATTAGTTTAGGATCACCCGATTTATATATAGGCGGCATAGATATTTTCCATTCAGATGGTATTTTCTTGTTACAAAAATCATGATTAATCGAGTTAAAGGTTAAATGCTACAGGCAAGGTGATTTATTCTATATACATTAATTCTAACCACGTCATCAGGGAGGTACATATATGCCGAAAACACAAAAAATAAATACGAAAAAATAAATGAGTTTATGAGTTTATGTATTTACCTACCTAGTTGATGGGACAATAACAGGGTGTTAGCACACCTTGGACTTTCTGCGTTTCGCATCTAACTGACACATATTCCTTAAGATAACCTTATCACTACAGTTTTCACATCAGGCGCTATAACAACACAAGAGGCAATTTTTTCCTTTACAATCACAGACACAACATGCACACAGTGTCAGCAAACAGCGACTGGAAAATACTGAAACTAAACTGTTTCCGAAATTCAATAGACTTTGGAGATTGAAGACAAAAGTTTTAAAAACAACGCGCTCGTAACATCCACAGCTATTTGCCACTTGTCAAGGAGCTGCTGGCGGTTTCTATGTGGCGACATCTCCTAATTGTTATTAACGTCGCCGATTTACATAATTAGACTAAAGATCTCTGTAGACCTCTGTGTAACGTCAGTTCTCTATTTTCTGTTTATTCGCGACTCTTTGTGCAACATTTTTGCTTTCTACAAAAATGGTTCGTTAGACAAATGCAGAAATAGTAGATATGAAGCTCCTTTACCACCTTGCCACCTATCGGCAGGCAGCGAAACTATGAATGGGTCTCGTGCTAATACTCCCGTTTCATTAAAGGAATGGTTTCTACGAAGGCCAACTGTAGTGTCAATGAATGACATAACCTTCAAATATCCAAACCAAAATACGGAGAGGGTGTTCTGTGAAATATGGGAAACAAATATCCCGAAAAGTCCTAAGAAACCAAACATATATACAAAGTATTTACAATGCGTTCCCAGTATGTGCAATTAGTGAGGCGGAGAGCGAGAAACGAACAGAAAACCACTGTGCACTCTCCAGAAACTTGGCAAGGACACGGCCACAACTAAACTGGTCTCACAGGGGAGGACCCACACCGACGATTCTATCGTATGGATCCCAGCATAACGAGATAGAAAGGAATGAGAAAAGTGTGTCGGTGTTGGAAGCGAGCTAAGCGGAAAGTACGGTAATTTTAAGCAACTAGACTCCAGATGTTGGCTAATGTTGACATTTACCTTCTTATTTCAGAGGAAGCGGAACACCCACAGAACACAACCACTTACTCTAAGAGCATCTCGGTGCAGTAAAAGGGATTATCAGGGAACTAGTAAGCTGAAAAATTAGTGCCCCAAGCGAAAGTGAGTGAAGTTCGTTCTAACGAGAAAAAGATCGTTCTCAGTGGTGTCAAGGTCCACGAAATCATGTAAGCCCCCTAGTTGAGTAGGTACTTAATAAAGCATCCAAAAATCAAAAGGTCAAGTAAAAAGTCGTTTCATTTATTTTTCCCGTGGGTATTTATCCCCTAAAGTGTCTAAGGCCAGAACTGCCCGTTACAAGAGGTAAGTGTTAACATTTGTTCAATTTCAATACAAATAATCGTGTACTGAAAATATTCCTTTAAATTTACAAAAGTTTTGTACATCTGGCAACAATGAGAAAGCGCCCGACGGCTAGCGTCGTCCCATGCATCATACCTGGACCACAGCTTACCCTATGTTAGGGTAAGCTGTGCCTGGACCGACGTATTAAAGACCCGAGCATAATGTTATATTTCATTGTAGTTTGCGTACAGGAGTGGCATTACTCGACAAAAAAAATGGCGACTTATTATAGTTTCTACGGGGGTATTCTGTGGTTATAGGTATGTCAGTTTCTGACGATTAGAATGTTGCATATTTTAAATGTTCAACTTTATTACCATTTACATACTTTTTATGGTAACAAATTCTCTTTGTTCAGTATTTCTTGGTTTTGCCATATTAACAGAGTTCTGAGAGGTAGATTTGTTTGTGAAAATAAGAAATTTCCATTCACATGAAGAAAATCGTATGAGCAGACCATTACGTGAATTGCAGAAGAATAAACACTATTTTGGAATTATGGGCATGGGATGATCTGTTCAGCCAGCGAGAATTCTATTTTGAAAGAGTATTTTGTAACGTATGCAAGAATGAAAATATAAAAATTTGTTTAAAGCCCCAAAATGAACCAATGGTCCACTATATAAAGAAACTGAAAAATCTAATGTGTTCTATACTTACTTACACTACAACTAGCCAAACCAAAAGGTACCAAAATACTCTTGCTTGCTTTTTAGACTCTTTTTCTTAATAAAATGTGTTTAAATATGCCTTGTAAAGGGACATAACAAATAAGCATTTTATTTTGGATATTAAATTCATTGTAACAGACACATTCGGACGTTTTTAATTTACAAAGATTCCGCAACATGGTGTTTTTAATATCAAACCACCCTGTTGATTTTTTCGTCCTGTGGCGCCAGTGGGGATCGCTTGAAACAGCGCTATTCACAGGTCCTTGATATAGTGTCGGTCCAGGTCATATGTGCTGGAAGCAAGTCAGTAGCAGTTGTAAATAGGGGGCCAAATATGTAAAAATGCGGGATAGAAAGAAAATAATACCGGCTTTTAAAAAAAAGTTGGAATTTTTTAATAATTGCTATTTCGATTTCGAGTATTTTTTCCTACCCACTGTTAAAATTAATATATTTATGAATAAATCACCCTGTATATGCACTTTTTAATTAGAATTGATACAACAAGAATATAGAAATAGAGGAGAACACTATCTATTATTCAACAGCATTCCAGTGACATCAGCATGAAGTATCTCTATCGCTCTTTCTTTTCGATAGTAGATAGCTTCTTTACCTTATACTGCCGTCAGTAACAAGAATGCCGTAAATTCTGGAGAAACGATTTTGAATATAAAATGTTTTCAACTTTTCCACTATGAAACAAACATTTCAGCAGGTTTTTGTTAGTATTGGTTTATTTAACTAAATACCTATTTTATTTAAATGATAAATTTAAATCAGTAACGTCTGCCACTAAGTTTTTGCCAAGATGGCAGGACTTATATACGAAGCAAAAAAGACATAAGTATACCTAAAGGAGGCCATAAAAATTTGGTGTATTTTGGGTTTTTTGAAATTCCCTTGATATTTCAGAATGTTGTTGTCGATGATATAAGGAAACTTTTTTACCCTTGCACCATAGCTTGCAAACTACAGGGTGAGTAAGAAATAAAGCGTCAAGAATTGAAAATATCCATGTTTTAATTAGAAATTGAATATATTTCTCGTTCATAGGTGCTGTTGACTTACAACTTAATGTAACCCCTGACTTACATATTAATTACAAAATAAGTTTTATACAGGGTGAATCTAAATCTGTGATATCTGTTAAAATCAATTATTAGCGATAATTTCTCCCCATTATACAGGGTGTCCCGCAATGTATGGTAAAAAATTTAACACCTGGTATAAAAATTGATTTTATGAAGAAAAATACCTATAACATATGTCTACAAACGTTCGAGATACAGGGCGTTAAATTTTACTAACAATTTTTTTTTTATCAAGATAATTGAAACCTCGTAACCAAATTTGGTACGATGTATGCCCATATGTGTTGCCTCATTCACACCGAATCTGAGGCGCGCAAAGCATTCAGTGGCGTAGATAGAGGTATTGGTCACCATTAATTCGGTCCGAAAAGTGTTAACACCAAGTATAAGGTCATTTTTTAAAACGGATTTTTGGTGGGTGCTGCCTTATGATACGGAGAAAATATAATAATTGATATTGTTGGTAAAGTGAGCTATAGGTTTAAATTCACCCTGTATAGACCTTATTTAGTAATTAATATTAATTACTAAATAAGTTATTAGAATAATATTATAAAAATACAGGTTCAGTCATGATCTAAAAAAAATTATCCACACAGTGGGGGAAGCCTACTAAAAAGGAAAATGTGAAAAAAAATTGCCGACGCCTAAAACATGGGGCAAGTTAACCAGTGACATGGCGCTCTGGTATGCTATGTTGCCACTTATGGGCACCGCGCAGTTACGACATACCAATAACTTGACCACTCGCTGCCGTCAGCTGTTTGTGTAAACGACCCGGTGGAGCAGATCTTTTTTTTTGTTGACTTTAGAATTTTTTTTTATTTCATATTCTTATTAAGCTAATTTTTCCCCTGTGATTAAAATTCTTCAGATCATGACTGAATCACCCTGTATAAAACACCAAAATATAAATCAACAGCAACTATGAATGAGAAACATATTCAATTTCTAATTAAAAAAAGGAGTTATTTTCAATTTTTGACCCCGTATTTCTGACTCGCCTTGTAGTTGGCAAGCAATGGCGTAAAGGTAAAATAGTTTCCTTATGCCATCGACAATAACAAATTGAAATATCAAGGGCAGTTTCACAGAACCCAAAATGCGTAGGTATAATTTGTGTGGTGTGTCCTTTTGTATCCTTTTTCTATGCAGTTTAGACTTGCAATATTTTACCTTAGTGACGTGATGACATTTTGCACTTACGGCCTTTTCAAGGTTGTTGCTTTACATATTTTCGATAGTACTAGGCTACTTTGTAGATGTAGGTACAGCTTTGTTGCTAATAAGAATATGCAAAGAAACTCAAAATTGAATATTTAGCGATTTACGATTTTTTTGCTACTGACGGCAGTACATATAGGTCTTGAGTGATTGATGATTATCCAACTTTTTCTGACACATTGCGGAGAGTCATTAATAGTGGTAGACAAATATTTATCATTTTTTTGCAACTTTTTCCCAAAAATTTGAAAACTTGTTTTCTTAGAGGATAAAGCCAGATAATATGGTATCAGTTTTCAGCTTGGTGCTAGAGCACATAAGTTATGCCACACTCGTGGCTGTAAATGTTTTTTTTTTTGTTTTCTGTTGAAGAACATTTTCTGAAATGAATATATTAATAAGAAAAATAGCTCAGTAAAATTAAGCAAATCGGTGGAAAAATTCCTAGAGAGTTGATTTTTTTTAAAACGCTTTCTTTTCACTTGGGTACACATATGTCAAAAGTCCCCGATCGTGGGGGGGTGAGCTCGAGGAGGGGGTGGGGGTTAAAGGTACCATTTTTCAGTTCTTAGCTTAAATCTCGAAAACGATCACTCCTATCGATTTTCATAATATATAACAATTAAAGCTAACAAAATTTTCTACAAAAATAGTCCTATGCACTTTTGTCGTAGGACTAACCGTAAGCAAGCTATGGACTTTTGAAGTTTGGATTTAAAAAAAATCCCCATTTTTCCCCCACGGACACAGGAATATGCGACAATTTGGCAATGCAGCACTCCTTGCACAACAATTTTATCCGCGCTGTCGCTAAGCTCTTTATGTTTTCGGTTCGGACAGTATCTCGAAGAACATCGTAGCGTTCACGTGTGGCCGTTTTGTTGCTTTTTTGTTTAGTTTCGTATTTAGTTGCCAATCACGTCGTGCTGTGTGTGCCGAGATCGTGACTTTAGTTCCACCCCCGCTACATAATGGCTGAGAGGTGCTTGGTATGTGATGTACCTGATGAGAGTGATAGGAGTGTTGTGCGTGAGAAAGGTATGGAAGGACTGTTTAAAGCCAGCATTGCAAGAAAGGATGGCAAGAGCTCGGTTTTCGAGAACAAAACACGTGGAATTGTTCACAACTCCTGTCGAAAGCGTTACACCAGGCCACAATCTGTTGCTTCCGATTTAAAAAACGCAGAAGTCGAGTCCCACAGCTCAGCAGGGAGCTGTCGACGATCCAAGGTTCCTACATTTGACTTCAAGACTAATTGTTTGTTTTGCTGTGGTGGAATTAATGCTGAGTTTTATCGAAAAAAAATCATTGGAAAAGCGGGAG
The DNA here is from genome assembly GCA_963920635.1 of Pseudeuparius sepicola. Taxonomy (NCBI): domain Eukaryota; kingdom Metazoa; phylum Arthropoda; class Insecta; order Coleoptera; family Anthribidae; genus Pseudeuparius; species Pseudeuparius sepicola. The sequence continues at coordinate 42,109,151 of OY987299.1, read as the reverse complement.
GCAGTATTTCTGTTTTCGATAAAACTCATCATTAATTGCACCACAGCAAAACAAACACTTAGTCTTGAAGTCAAATGTAGGAACCTTGGATCGTCGACAGCTCCCTGCTGAGCTGTGGTACTCGACTTCTGCGTTTTTTAAATCGGAAGCAACAGATTGTGGCCTGGTGTAACGCTGTCGACAGGAGTTGTGAACAATTCCACGTCTTTTGTTCTCAAAAACCGAGCTCTTGCCATCCTTTCCTGCAATGCTGGCTTTAAACCAACCTTCTCCTTCCATACCTTTCTCACGCACAACACTCCTATCACTCTCAACAGGTACATCACATACCAAGCACCTCTCAGCCATTATGTAGCGGGGGTGGAACTAAAGTCACGATCTCGGCACACACAGCACGACGCGATTGCCAACTAAATACGAAACTAAACAAAAAAGCAACAAAACGGCCACATGTGAACGCTACGATGTTCTTCGAGATACTGTCCGAACCGAAAACATAAGGAGCTTAGCGACAGCACGGATAAAATTGTTGTGCAAGGAGTGCTGCGTTGCCCAATTGTCACATATTCCTGTATCCGTGGGGGAAAAATGAGGATTTTTTTAAATCTAAACTTCAAAAGCCCGTAGCTTGCTTACGGTTAGCCCGACGACAAAAGTGCATAGGACCATTTTTGTAGAGAATTTTGTTAGCTTTAATTGTTGTAAATTAAGAAAATCGATAGGAGTGATCGTTTTCGAGATTTAAGCGAAAATCTGAAAAATGGTACCTTTAACCCCCACCCCCTCCTCGAGCTCCCCCCCCCCCCTCGGGGACTTTTGATATATGTCTACCCAAGTGAAAAGAAAGTGTTCAAAAAAAAAATTCAACTGTAGGATTTTTTTCCACCGATTGCCCTAATTTTGCATTATTTGACTGGACTAAAATGTATGTTTTTTTCAGATTACATAAGTATTTCTCAGATTGGAGAGCTGCTGTATCCAGCAGTTACACATGTTGCCTTGTTTAGAGTAATAGATGAACTGGAAAGTATATGTTGGGAAATTCCGCAGGAAAGAAATAGAGTTACAAATCTTATAAGGAGAGGGGAAGACATAACAAGAGATGGGAAATTTAGAATGCCGAAGTATGAAGCTTTTGCTGAAGAAGTTATGGAAATTGAATTAGAGATCTCTCGAGTTAAATCGTTGGTGTTCAAATTGCAACAAAATGGTACACAGAATGAGGAAACTATTAAAGTAATAGGTGAGTCACTACTTTAGAACTTTTATTTACGACTAATGAATAAGTATTATACTTGTGGTTTTTGCATTAATATGCCATATATTAATCCCTTAGGACGAGGGATTAATAGTTCCCATGGAAACAATATAATGAATACTTAAAAGTGTCAGTGTCAAACGCGTAGTGTTTGTGTAATTGTATTGAGATATATGAAAATGAAGAGACTTTTACTTGTACACCTCCAGAAATACTCGCAATAATGGCTATTGTTCTCTCGGAATTTTACTCCCTCGCCGCTAACGCGGCTTGGTTCGTAAATGTTCCTCGGGAATAATAGCAGCCATTATTGACTCATGGTATAATCTACTATTAAATGACAGTTTTAAAGTTATGTTAAATTTGACATTGTCATTCATTTCAACAAGGTTTCACATAATTATCAAATCGGCAAAATTCTTATTTTTTATTTTTAGGAAGCCTTATTACCCAAAAAGAGGTCATAATAGAAGACAAAAAGGAAAAGTCAAGTTTAAAATCAAGACTTGTCTCTCTTCTTTCTTCATCACAGATGGAAAATAAATTAGGAAGAGATGGCAGAATCGCTTTTCCTACAGTAGACCAGCGAGAATTTGTGCTTAGGACAAATGTAGCCAAGCCTTCAACTGCATCCGCCAAATGCCCTCAATTTTTAAGAGCCATTTTATCAAGAAGTGAATTTCGGTTAGTTGGAGCATTCTCAGAAGATTCTGTATTCTTTTAAGTTATTTCTTGTTATAAGTTTAAAGGTTTATTAAATTAATGTTATTGTTTATCATGCTTTTTTAATTCTCTCTGTTACAAACATGGAATAAGTTACTACATGAAGAGTGTAAAAAATCCTTTTAGCTCTGTTTACAAGATATGGACGGTGTGGTTTACCAAGGGACCAAAGGCTTTCCAAAGCAATTCTATCAAGCTTGACATGACAAATAGGTGGAATTTGCGCATAAACTTGGATTATTGTTGTACCCAAAACATTATGGTACCATAATACAATCATATGATCACCTGGGATCTCCAATCCTCTGTTCTCAATGGGCTAGTCAAGACCAGAAGTGATCTTGTCTTTTAACTGTCGCACTTTTTGCACTATGCGCACTGCTTGCATTGTAGTTGTTTATGTTTACTTGTCTGACGATTTTCCTGTTTTAAAGATCGTTTGTTGCGTTTATTGTGCGTTGGACTGTGTTTTTACTAATATAGAACATGAAGTTTTATTAATACGGTGGTAAAACAGCAGTGGTTCAGAGTAAAGTGATTTAAATTCAATTTTAGTTTATAGATTTTAGGTTGAGCCTATAGTTTCGGACTTATTAAAATCATGCCGTGGACATATTCCTTCCCAACTGCAAGTGAAACTACAAAGGCGGTCCTAAAGTGTCCGCTTTTTCCTCCTTAAAGACCCCATTTTAAGGGAAAAGTGGGTTAAGGCCATCAAAAGAGATTTTGTTCCTACACAGTCTTCCAGGGTTTTGGTTATACCTAACAATTTTACGTAATTGCACGTAACCACTTTGAAATCAGGAATTTTTGTGGTTTTATTTCATTCGAATTTAGTTGTATCTAGGCACACAAATAAGAAATAATTGGCTTTTACGAAAATTTTACGGGTAGATATCTAAATGCGCCAAAAGCTCTTTAATATGTGATTTTCACTCTCGTAGATTATTATCCGTGTTGTAAAACCATGAGCTATATATGTAAACAATCATTTGAAAGTGTTGTGTTTACCAAATTTACCAAGTTGACATCTTGGAAATTTGAATTTGGCGCCTTAAGCTCACCTCCCTTGGATGACTCATCGCTTTCAGCTGCCGGGCGTTGTCCAATGTGGTTTTTGAAAATTGAAAGTTCGTTAAATATACAGTGTGACCCACTTAAAACCCGAAAGACATTTTTGGTTCGCAATGACCTTGCAAAATCGTGCGTCCTAATTGTCCTTCAATTATAAGCAAATTATGTCCTATAAACAAATTTCGAAAAATCAACAGTTTCTTCGCTATCGCTCTTTAAATTTGGCAATGGAAAATCGTGGAAACTCTGTAGTAGTAAATCCTAACAATTGTTTCCAAAATTAAGAAGAAAAACTATTTTTTTCAAGAGATCTTACAACTAACCTAATCTAGCAGAGTTGTTTGGTCATTTTAAATGTACAAGGTGTCCCAAGGAACAATCCTACCCCCTAAACTTAAATATTTCTGAGATACAAAAAACTTTTCAAACAAAAGTTATTAGGCCAGGCAATGGGGAGTTTCTATTCGCAAAAGGTCGGAGAGAAATGAAATTTGGTGGGATGGTAGGCATAGGTCCCCTGATAGTACACCTGAGTTTGCGACCTCGGGGTGTTGCCGCTCGAGGGGTGGGGGGATGAAAACTCTGCGTCGGGACGCTTTTCGGGAAATAGCGCCGTTGTGGTAAGCCCTATCGAAAAAAAGTTGAAATGAAATATGTAGAGAACAAAATTTTGCACAATTTTGGTCTTTACAGTTTTCGTCTGCGACCAATAGTTTCCGCTCTATGCCGTGCCAAAGTTGGGGGTTGGTTTGCAATTTTCAACAAAATCAGAATTTCATCGCGGATTAAGACGAATATCGCTATTAAACAATTCTGTAATATTTTTTTTCTGAAAGAGTAATGTTTTCCGAGTCGGCGGATGCCAGGTTTGATACATTTGGTCATGTATAATAAAATATATGATTTTTTGAAGCGCGCCGCTACATGCTCCGATGAGGGTATTTTCTAATTGTTAATATCTACGCCGCCACATTTATTAATTTTGTGCATACATGAAACAAGAAAATGTCATTATCAACTCGTTTCCACACCACCCTTGAGGTAGAGTTGATCGGTGCGTTTTTTTTTAACGTGGTATCCCCAAGAGGCCTAATCCACGGTCGATATCGCTTATTTTACTTTGAGTCTCTTGCAACGTTGTAAAGGTGACTCGCCTTCATTGTCATCATCCTCGGACATCAATTCAGAGACAGAATCGGCAAACTCGGCGTTGTCTGTTTGGTCCTCATCGTCCTGTATCTGATTGGAAACGTTTTCGGCATCTTCTGTGTTGTCGTCGTCTAACGCAATCAGGTTGGAATGTTTTCGCAGGACGTCCCAATACAGTGTAAACACAGAACCGAACATTTTAATCCTGCCTTCCGGCAACCAAAAGCAGGTCCACAACCTTTCTGGCATCTGCACGAGATGCTCTTAAGTAAAACATCTGGAGCTGGTTCCTTTGAAATCCGTATTGCGTCCAGTCCTGTGCTTGTTCTTCGCCATCCATGATCTTCTGGAGGCTTCTCCCCGCCAGCTCTGTACTTGACAATATGTACGCAATGAATGATGACGGCACGCGTCGGATGTTGGTGGCAGCGCCCCGAAATTGAATAAATTTTTGGCGACAGCCCGTACAAAGTTCGTATACCGCAGAGAGTCCAACTTACGCTGTTCACTTCCTGCACCATACTGCCTCAACATAAGCTCTACCTCAAGGGTGGTGTGGAAACGAGTTGATGACATTTTCTAGTTTCATGTATGCACAAATTAATAAATGTGGCGGCGTAGATATTAACAATTAGAAAATACCCTCATCGGAGCATGTAGCGGCGGGCTTCAAAAAATCATATATTTTATTATACACGACCAAATGTATCAAACCTGGCATCTGCCGACTCGGAAAACATTACTCTTTCAGAAAAAAAAAATTACAGAATTGTTTAATAGCGATATTCGTCTTAATCCGCGATGAAATTCTGATTTTGTTGAAAATTGCAAACCAACCCCCAACTTTGGCACGGCGTAGAGCAGAAACTATTGGTCGCAGACGAAAACTATAAAAACCAAAATTGTGCACAATTTTGTTCTCTACATATTTCATTTCAACTTGTTTTCGATAGGGCTTACCATAACGGCGCTATTTCCCGAAAAGCATTCCGACGCAGAGTTTTCATCCCCCCACCCCTCGAGCGGCAACACCCCGAGGTCGCAAACTCAGGTGTACTATCAGGGGACCTATGTCTACCATCCCACCAAATTTCATTTCTCTCCAACCTTTTGCGAATAGAAACCCGTTTTTTATACCCATTGCCTGGCCTATTATAGCCTATTTTAAACAGTTTTTATGACCCATGCTATGAATATACAGGGCATTTCTTAAAAGCTGGCCAAACCAAACTTTTTTTTTTTAATGGTAACACCCCATGTGTTTTTAATTTTTTTAAATCCACTCGTTATTAAGGTTCAAACAGTATAAAAGTTTATAAAATTATCTTTTACGTTTCTGAAGTACATATTTAATTTTCAATTTTTATACTAAACCTATTTAACTTGGATTTGTGGATCGCATGATAAAGAGACAATCCATGCAATATGAAGTAGAAACCAAGTCATATTAAAATTCTACAACGTTAATACTATTTTAGATTTTACAAAAATTCTAATAATACCTAAAATGACACCTAACACGCAGCTCCGTTGCTTTGCCTATAAAGTGTGTCAACTGCTCGTTAATACTCTAGAAATCTATGAAGAGCCGAGTAAAAGCATATAGTAGCATATATTTTTTTATTCACTTGAGGGAAGATACCTCACAGACACTACTATTCCGATTGTGTGATTATTCCATGGCTATGATTTTTTTAAATTACCAATTTGCAGAAAATCATATTAGGCATTGTTATGGATGGTGCCATGGAATTCTCCATAGCTCAAATCCTTTTGTAGAAAATATCAATACTCAAAGTTATAAACAATGTGGCCAAAATTAAAAAAAATCCTAGTATCCTCTACCCTCTCTGATTAAGCTTTGCCTGAGGTATTATTGTACCTAAAGTCTATCCAAGATACAGCGGCAGTGGATCAAAACATTGGCCACCACGTGACCTATTCTCTTATTGGTCTGGCCGTCATAAAATGTCAAGTGTTTACGCGGCGAGCAGAATGCAGTGCCTGCTCTTCCTTCACTCGAGTTTTTTGCATATTTTAGATCGGATCGCGAGCAGTATATTCTGTAAATTTATTTTGCTACTTAATTTAAGGAAATTTATAAAGATCCACGAAAGGCAGAAACACACATTTTAGAACTTCTAAAAGAATTAGTTGAGAATTACATGCCACTTGGAATCTCATATTAGTCCGACCCTGGTAATCGATCGCAAGGCGGTCATGTGACTTTGTTTATATCTACTGCCGCTGAATCTTGGATAGACTATAGATAGCCAGTCTAGTTCATACAGGGTGTTCGTAAAAAATCAAATTTGGTAGGACTGTTCCTTGGGACACCCTGTAAATTTAAAAAAGACAAAACAGCTCTGTGAGATTGCCTTGAAAATCATTTTGGTAAAATTAGAAGTGGCAACGGTAATTGCATCAACCTGACCACCATACACTTTCATAGAACTTTTAGTAAGTTGCAGTAAGTTAAGCTGCCTAACGCAGGTACAGAAAAAGATGAATTGTTGCTAACAAATTTCATTAGGTACGTGTGCGGGTATCTTTTAAATAAAGCTCTGCGGATACACTCCTATGATACTTGCATTATTTATAGTAAAGATCACACTGAACTCGATGATTCCTCTTTTTATTGTTATATAAAAGCATACGAAAATAATAACGGAGAACGGAGATACATTTGGAAATTTGCAAATGCCAAATGATACATTTGTTGAACTAATTTGTAAGATTGAAAAATTAGAAAAACAAAAAAATATTTGCAGCAAACTATTAGATTTAATCATCACTATTAGATTTAAGCATCATTGTAAATATTTTTAGTCATCACTGTAAATATTTCCCAAGAGTTTGTACTTGGACTGTATTTCAGAGCAAGAATTTATTACACTATAAAAACAATAAATCTGAATTTTAAAAACATTAACAAAAATAAACTAATATGGAGAAATCTGTAAAAATATTTAGGCATGTTTTCTTTTATTTGTATAATAATATGTTATCTATAGGTATATTTTATTTTATTAATTATTGTTGGTCTTTTATTTTTCAGTTAGGCAGTAAAACTTGTGGAATGTAATCTAATATCCTGTTCTACCAACTATGGGAGCACCGAATCATCTTCCATAAATCTTAACTATTTAATATACCTATTATCTAATTTTAATGCAATATTATGTGATATTGTAATACAAATTTCAAAATATCACATTAAAATAAAGTTTAAAGATTACCTACTACAGTCCGTAACTAAATATTTTACTTCAATAATAAAAATCCGTTTAGTCTGGTCTCCTCAGGGAGAAGAAGACAGCGCCATTTCATCTCGCTTGGTTCTCGACCGCCAGATCAAAGGCGCTGCCCGAAGTTGTGGAGCTGTATTATTAAGCTGGTTTAAGTCTATTTGATAGCTGCCATTTAGGATGAGCCTTCATATTTGAATATATTTATTGTGTCGATAGATATTTGTGTTAGCTGAAATTGTATTTTCTATATTAAATTTCGTATTGTGCAGAAGTTATCGGATTACCTATTAGTTTTAGCTACCACAATGTTGGTTTAGCATAACTAGGGCATAACTAAGAGAGTAGTATTTCAGTGAAAATACCACACTTGTGGTATTATCGCTGAAATCATGACTCGATTGGTTAATACTTCAAAAATCGTGTCTTTTATTGCCAGGCGTTGAATTCTCAGGGGTAATATAACAAGTGGTGTGCCTATTATCAACAATACCTTTCGTTAATTTTACGAATTATAATCCCAAGGTTGAAAATACCACGACTGCGCAGCAGGAGTGGCATTTTCTTAGCATTGGGATTATAATGAATATTATCTATTATTAGGCATACCTCGAGTTCTATTTAAAAGATAATTTAACAACTGCAAATAGTTTAATAATTATTCAGTGTGTATGTAGCCATAATTTATCAACCCAACTTCTTCGGAATAAATTAACTACAAGAATTATAAACATTTCCCCTCTTCGAAAATATAATTTAAAAAATAAAACATCCATAGCCGGGATTAGAACCCAGGACCATTCGCAAGCAAAGCGAGAATCATGCCCCTAGCCCATTGAGGTCACATATATATTTTTTTCTACTCCTATACTAGTAACATACCTATTAAGTAATGGTTTAGGTTATAAGTAAGTCCATTGTTACGAACATTGACACGTAATGACTGACATGTAGGAAAAAAATTACATATCTGTTTTTAATTAAAACACAATTATCACGGGTGACTTGTTAGCGCGGCATCCGCGCCACCATAGCAACCAACCAACATACTAATTGTCGCCTGTCAGATAATCAGAAGTATAGTTTATCTATTATAATAGTTTTTCTTTCATCGAAGAAAAATTATAGTACAAAACTCGAGTTGTAAGCTTATTACATACTCGTGGAATTACAGCACTAGCCGCTGCGCGGCTTGTGCACAACTTTTCCACTCATACGTAATAAGCTGTTTACAACTCTCGCTATGTAATATACTTAGAGATGGGCAACGGAAACTTTCAAAGTTGGGAAAGTTTCCATTTTTGGAAACTTTCCGGGAAGAAACTTTGAAGGTTTAGGAAACTTTCCCTGAGAGTTTCGGAAACATTCCTGGGAAACTTTTCCGGGAATTTATGTAGAAATTTTAAATTTGCCGCCATAAATGCCTGGCCAACATTCATGACATAACCTAAAAAATACAAAAAAGAACAAAGAAGAATCATGAACAACTGTGTGCTTGTGCTATAGACCACTATTTGATTATATTCTTTCAGTCAACGATTCTATATACTTTTTGACTGAAATTTAATAAGTTTAAATTTATTATATTCTTTAATATTTGGTTTTATCTTTTTTATCTTTTTTTATTTATCTATCTTTTTTCAGCTCTCTATTTTATTATGTTTACGCAATTATCTCCGTAATTTTTAAGATACATTGGCCGTTCAAACACTAAACTTGTGTTGTTTTTCCCAAGAAATTGAATGCCGCCAAGAAAAAAAAACGGTTTAATTTCAAACAAAAAAGTTATCGCCAAATTATCATTTTTTTTAATTAAGATGGCGATTTTGTTGCAATTTTTCATCAGACTAGTAAAGTGAATAAAAAAATCTGCACAACACGGTTGCATATCACTTTCGGTTTAGCGGAAGCTTATGTTTTTTTGCCCCAGCTAAATCTGCAAAAATAATAGTATTTTTTAACAAAAAAAAGTCACTTCCTACGTTTTTTGCTTTAGGTAGTAATTAAATAATAATGATGCTAATAATTTAAAATCTGAAAGTGGAATTTTGATATACAAAGCAAAACTCTTACATTTTGTGATATTATACTTTTTTGCAATATCTTTAACAAATTTCACTCAAAATATGACATATTTGGTATTTTTGAAAAGTTCTAAGTGTGACTAATAAAACTAAACACTAAAAAAAGAAGACTGGAAACTTTCCGAAAGTTTCGGAAATTTTTGTTGGAAACTTTCCGGGAATTTTCGTAAAGTGGAAACTTTCCCATCTCTAAATATACTATACTTAACTAGCGGTATATAAATTTAATTACCATGCCATGTCTATTTGACAGCTGTCATTTAGGTTGAGGTTTCTGTTCTGAATAATTTTTTTGTGCTAATAGATATTTAACATTTAACAATCAATGTGTTAACTGAAAACACATCTTCTAGGCCTATATTAAATTTGGTAAGGTGAAGAAGTTATCGGGTTATCAGTTTTTATTGCCGCAATATTGGTTTAGCATAACTAGGTCATAACTAAGAGAGTAGGATTTCAGCGAAAATACCACTAGTGGTATTATTGCTGAAATCATCACCTGATTGGTTAATATTTCAAATATCATGTCATTTCATTGGTTTATATTGGCAGGGGTTGAATTCTCAGATGAAGATATTCTTTAGCTTGCTTTCTGACCCATATGTTTGTGATACACATTCCTCGTCATTTCAAGATAATGAAGAATCTCTATGTTGACTATCGACCTATCATTGCTCCCTTTGCATTTACAACTATAATCCAGCTTACCTAATATACTTAAACAAATTATGGTTTATTGTTGAAAGACGCAATTCTTATTGTACACACGCAACTTCTTTCTTCCAGAAGTGTTCCAAAAGTCAACAGAAATAACTATACAGAGTGATTCCGTCAAAAATGCAAAAGAAAAAGTTTGTTCTAGAAGTTTAAAATGTTGGGCAAATGAACCTTAGTTCCTGGATCACTCGAGGCTTCTGCTTCAATGTTAATCGCCAAGGTCGGCACTGGAGAGCTGTGTTGCCACATTTCAATATTTTTTTTGTGGAAGGTGAAACTGAAGAGATAAGAAATAGCTACCTCTCATCTACATTATTGGTCTATTCAGTCTTGATTATAGAAGGGGCAGGTGTTCTAACGCTTCAAACATCTTAAGAAAATGTTGTATTATCATCATAAGCACCAGCACTTCTTTGAGGTCCTTTCACAAATTTCCGCATACACATTTGTATCACAATTTTTAAATTGCATGAGAATATTGCTGCCAGCAACGCGTAACGACACCCACCGCGATCCATATTTTGCACGACCGTGATTATGAGATGATTGTTTAGTTTACTGACTGGCCGGCCACTGGGCGCTGGCTGTCAGAGATTTAGCGTGTCAGATGTGCCGGTAATTCAATAATTACAGATTACTTATACGGTAGGGCAAGTTCAGATACCACCGGATAGATGGCTCCTCTCGTCTCGAAAAGTAGGAGGATGGTCTCAACCGCAGCTAATTCATATCACTAAAACTACTTCAAGGTATTGTTAACAAAGTAGTCATAATTAGGTTTAGTCCTATGTTAAAGTAAATTTAGCGCCTCCTGAGTTTCGTTGTTTTGAACTAACTGCGGTTTATTAACTATTCCTAAAACAAAAGAAATGGTCGGCTGGTGGCGGTAGTGCCGGTAGCATGTGGTAGGAAGGAACTATGCCGACTATGGCGCTCTAGCGACTGCGGAGACTCAGTCTTGTCAATGTCTTGAGTACATGTGTGTGGACCGTGGCATGTAGAGCTTTCCACGATTCGCGAGGCCCTGAACCTATTGAAGTTGAAAGTAAACGGAGATAGTGTTTTAGTTTTGATGCACATTTGCTCATTTTGTACTTCGATTTGTCTCATACTGCAGTCTCCGTAAACAATGTGCGTCCATTGTGGGAAACTAAGAGTTTCCTATACTCCTACACACCCACTAACTACTATAGATTCGAAAAAGGTAGAAAAAATTAAATTTATATGTTGTGCAACTGGCAATTCCGTGCCCTGGGGTCGGCAGTCTCGACGCCCCAGTTTAACAGTTGAACAGGTGAGCACCATTAACATGGAGTTTTAATATACTTCGGAAAATATTTTTTTGTTGACCTTTGAACTTTTTAAATTTCAGATTCATATTAAACTATCTTCTTTCAAACTGTGGTTAAAATTTTTTACATCATGACTGAATCACCCTGTAGGGGAGACCCCTGTAATTGTGGCCCCCTAAGCATTTTTGGCTGTAGCACTTGTATTTTACTTTATTTTTTGTTTCAAAAAATAAATTCGGTCAGTTAATAGGCATGGTGTGCATTTATGTTCGTAGTCACCTAGAGAGCATTTCACTGAAGCTAGAAAAAATCTCAAAAGAGGTACACTGTGAAATTACAGGTATCTACAATATAAAACAGTTTAACTTGTATTTACTTTCACTGAGGAAACTCAAACATCAAAACACATAGTCATTACTGGGGACTTTAATGTACAGTTCCACAAAATGGATGTAAAGGCTGAAGATCTTTACTGTTTCTTTCAAGCATATGGTCTGAGCAAGACTGTGGAATTTAAGACACAAGGTAACTCGTGTTTAGATACTACACTAATATTAAACCGACAAGTTTGAATGCTACGTACAGAGATGGATAGGATCCACAAGTCGCAAATTTCCTGTAGGCCAATTACCCATGCTGGTTTGTTTCTCCTTTATAACTCAACAGAAGAAACAGACTGGAAATTTGTTGACTGTCATATCAATATTAACTGTAAGTTTGAAAAACACTAATCAATATTCTAACGAATACAATGGAAAGCTGTTTGCATGTGAAATCAAAAATAGTAAACGAAAAGCAAAAGAATAAACAAACAAATTTAACTTGGTTCAATGTGAACCGTGAAAAACTAAAATTCTCGATATCCCTGCACAAATCAGACCCCATCTTCATTTCAAAGACAGTTGTGTCTGAGTTCAGGAATAACTACAGGAAGTTAAGAGGGACAAAAAATTAGCCAATGATGATTTTATTAAAAACAAGCCTACAGACATTGTTGATTCACCTCTATAAATCTCTGCAGAGGATTTCAATAACTTTTTTGCATCTGTAGCAAAGAATACTATTGAGAGCATTCCCTCGAGCAACGTAAACTTCACAGAATTCTTAAAGAATCTTCCAGTGAATAGCACATTTGAATTCAGGAACGTGTCTTTTAATGAAAATAAAAAAAGTAAAGACTGTTATGAAATTATACGAAAATAATGAAAATCCTAAAAAATGTTGTAATTATTCCATTCGCTAAATTAATCAATCAGGCTATAACCGAAAATACATTTCCACATGTTCTAAAGAAACCAAAAGTAATTACAATTTACAAGGGGAAAGGTTCCCTAAAGGCGCGTTCTCACGATTCGATTTTAGTTGATCAACTTTTGTGGATCAACGAAAATCAAAAGAAAATTGTTGTGAGAACATCGATTTCAATTTTTGTCGGTCAAGTTTAGTTGATTCCACAAAAGATTGACCCATTCAAACTTTATCGTTCAAGTGATGAGTCATCAATGGTTTTCGGACGAGTTGAAACGTGTTTGACGCATGTGAACATTTGTCAGTCAACTTGAATCATCTGATTGTGGTGTATTTATTGCATTAAGGTTTGTTTTATTTACAAGATAATAGGGCACAAGGGCGACAAAATGACATGAAAATGGTCACAGAGTACTATGGTCAAATTTATAGAACTGTATCATAATCGTGACTGTCTTTGGAATCATAGACTAGACAGCTATAAAAATAAAGATGCCAGAGGAAACACATTACGTGTTATTGCACGGAAAATGGAAAAAGATGGTCTTAATATAACGGATTAAATCAGAAATAATTTTTACACCCACACGAACCGCTGCATTTTTCGCCATTTTATATCAACTATTGATCCACGTTTCGCTTGACACGTGTGAACCAAAAACTTGACTGATTTTAGTTGATCCACAAAAGTTGATCAACTAAAATCGACTCGTGAGAACGCGCCTTTAGTGATTGCGCCAACTATCGACCGATTTCTGTTTTACTACTACTACTACTATCATATTCCGAGTTTTTGAGCACCTCCTGAAAGTCCAACTAAACACATATTTTGAGGAAAACAAATTATTTGGTACTAATCAATTTGGTTTTCGAAATCGCAAAGGTACCACCCTGGCAATACTTGATCATCTCTCGACTCAGATACTTAATGGCTTTGAGAACCATTTTAACACCCGGGCTGCCTTCTTAGATTTAACCAAGGCTTTTGACTGTATTTCTCATGATATACTTCTGGAAAAGTTACCCTTCTATCATTTTCAAGATAGTGATGTAAAGTTAATTAACTCATACCTTTCGGATCACTCCCAATTCGTTTGTCTGAGAAATGGCTCATAGTCTACAACTGATCTTACCTATGGCCTATGGCATACCACAAGGCTCAGTTCTTGGACCAATAATATTAATATATATATATATATATATATATATATATATATATATATATATATATATATATATATATATATATATATATATCAATGATTTAATTTACTGGTGATAGCTGGAAACTGATGGAGAAACCATACTCTTTGCCGATGATACCACATATTTTAAAAGTTTTTTGCCTACTGACTTAAACAGCAATAATGAGTTTATTAATAGTTCTATCGGTGAACTTCAGGATTTGTTTGTTGCAAATAGGCTTTCCTTAAATTTCTCCAAGACTCAGAACATTACTTTCAGCCTTTGTAGGTGTACAGGCGCAGCCCTTGAATTCGTTCCAATATGTGCCGTTGCAAAGGAGTTCAACTGACAACTTTGCAATTACCCCTGCCCTCTCTTATGGTTTGAAAGCCAGTCATAACCTCAAAGGCGTAAGTGACAGCCGTAGAATTGGCGCAACGTTGCCGCACTTACCCGAAATTCTTGATTTCTTGCTCATTTCCATTGCCTAGTGGAAACATGTATGTGGTTTATATGGATACTGTACTGTCTTGGAAGAGTCACGTACATCATTTATCAGCTAGTGTCAAAAATAATATTTTTGATAAGAAATCTCACTCAAACAACAACATTAAACACAGTATTGGCTGCATATCATGGCTGCTTTTCCTCAAATATGTCATGCTCTTTTAACATGGGGACACTCATTCTCTGCAGTGAAGACCTTCAAGCTGCAACGCAGTAATAAAAAACCTTGTTGATCAGGATCACTGTAGGAAGTGCTTTACTGAGCTAAATGATCAGGCTTTACCCTGTATGTATCTTGCAGTGCCTGCAGTATACGAGACATGTTCATCTATTTAATTCTCATAGTGATTTGCACGAATATTTAACTAGAACCAATATGAACATCTAACCACCTTTCCACAGGCTTGCCAGATCGAGGATTGGAACTAGATCTTATGGAATAAATCTATAATTCACTTCCAAAACGGGTTACAGATATGGCTAAAAAACCCTTTCTACAAACAGTGGAAAAATTTTTACTTGCAAGGGCGTTTTATTCGTTTGAGGAGTACATCGCTTCCGTTTTTAATATATATAATTTGTACAATGCATTCAAGTGAGCGTCATTTAGTGTGTATTTGTGGCTCTAAGATGAGTTTTATTGAGACACTCATATTTTATTACCTGTTTGACCTGTAAAAGTACTCATGTATGTTATTACATTACCAATAAATATCTATCTGTCTATTTATCTATTTAACCGGTAACTGAACACAAATTACATTTAATACTTTCATTAAAATGAAAATATAACAAAATAAAACAATAACTCTTATAAATACAAAACTAAAACTCACTTTGGCTACTATTACCCCAAAAAGGCTACTATTACCCCAAAAAGGCAGTTCGTATTCTACTACTTATGAATATTTCAGATTCAAGTAATTCCATAGGGTCAAAATCAAGGTATTCTTACAGTGAACTAACACAAAACACTCAGGTCAATTCATAGGGTTGTTCAGGCCACTCATCTACAGATGTCAGCACATGGCCTGTGCATGTAAATTGTTGTTCATGCTTTCAAATGAGGTGGCTCCCATTACCCCCCCCCCCCCCGGCACAATTACCGGGGTCTCCCCTATATGCATAGATAATGTATTGCACACTATGTGGGATTTGACCACTGTCTATTGGGTTTGTAGGTTGCCCTCTCTCAAATAAAGACATATTTTATTATATCTTAAGGGAACACAAACAAAAAAAAAAACCTTTAAATTATAATATACTTTATTTGTATTAAGTAGTATCGAATATTTTTATTAATCACCAATACAATCTGTTTAAATTTAAATAATAAATTAAATAATGGTTCATCTTTTCAATTCTTATTTTCTCCTTTGGTTTCCACCACCAGCTAATATCGTCGCTATTCTAACAAAGATATTCAAGATATCTAAATAAATTGAGATGGATCTGGAAGAAAAAATTCAAATTCAATTGAGTACTTTCTAAATTATGGTGCCAAAATAATGTTGAGCGAAATATGTCATTTTAGTGAAGAAAGTTTCTATAAATATATGTGCTCGAAAGTGCTCCCTAGAAAAGTTGCAGGTTGTTAAAACAAAAATTTTGCAATACATTTTAAACGGTCTATGCAATCCAAATTAAATTTCATATATGATCCTTTATTAATAAAAATAAGAAATGAGATGGTACCTCAAACAGGGTTTGGACTCACCTGGAAAACGGGTTTTAGGTATTTTAGAAATTTATTTTTTATACAGTGTGTCCACGGATAGAGTTCACGTAGGGTGTAAATGACAAACAAATTTCGAGTTGAAATTTGAGCTTCTGGGGATCAGCCCTGCTTGGTTTTAAACTTATTTGCGACATAATTTTACTTCCTAAAAATCACGCATGCCTTGGGAATTTTAAAAAAACTAAGTTTCCACATCAGTAAAGTACCCTTTTACAGAAAGGGAACTTTACTGATTAGAAAAATTAGTTTTTCAAAATTCCCAAAGCATACGTGATTTTTCGAAAGTAAAATTATGTCACAAATTAGTTTAAAACCAAGCAGGGCTGATCCCCAGAAGCTCAAATTTCAACTCGAAATTTTTTTGTCATTTACACCCTACGTGAACTCTATCCGTGGACACTGTATATATAAAAAGAAAATACTCTATCTACTCTGGGGACTAGTTGCGCCAGTGCGGTCAGACACCACTTCCGACCGATCCACGCCATGTCCCATGCCAGCTCGGGGGGTTAGCTTAGTGCATTAGACATTTTAAAGTTGCCGCTCACGCTAGGCCAATCGTGCGCGATAGAACTACCAGTCGTTTCGAGGTCTCATTGTACCTCACGATACCTTCCGGTATGACTGGTTTGTTGATTTAAAGTAAATTGCAAATCCTGAAAATGACTCTGATTGGCTATGTCAGTGCAAATTAACCAATCGGAATCATTTTCCTGATTCGTCACTATATGAACTAGGCTTTATGCAATCCCGATTTCATTTAACAACAAACTTAAGTCTAAAGAAAGGAATGTACCTAGTGGCAAGTGTAATAATTGAGTAAATATTTAGTGCAGTGTGAGGTGCATTGTCTCATTTTTTCTAAAAACGAGTTGTATACATTTTTATAAATAAGTATAATAATACACTGAAGATTATAATAATTGCAGTTCTATATATGGGATCGAAAATTTTTAATTTACTACAAGTAACTTCCTCTAACGATAATATAATATCATACTTATATTTTTAGGATTAATAAAATGAGCTTTGTCTCAAATAACAAAAAATGTACAAGAACTAATTAAATACAAAAGTATTTCAATAGAATTAAAAATCAGTCGGAAATTATATCCAGCAGTGATTTTTAATAAAGATAATGTATTAGAAGTAGAAATAATATTGGAGTTTACATACAGTCATACACATGAATCATTAAATTTTGTTAATAAAACTATACCCGTGTTTAACATCACATCTGGTGTAGCACCTTATTTTCATGAAGTATTGGAAGAACAAATTGTTGACCTGTAGATTTTTTGTGGCATGTTTTGACGAGTCCCTAAACAGGATATTACAAAAAGGTTAAATGGACATATATGTATTTATTCATTATTGGAATGAGAATAAAAATGGAGTAGAAAACAGGTAAAACATCAATGAAATTTCAAATTTCTCGCCTTATCTGCTCACTCGTACCACTTTTATTTTGTCCTGGAAAAATTTTGTTAGGAAAAACCTAGAAGTCAGGAAATTTTTCGTGTTCTTTGAAGTCCGAACCCTGTCAAATTTGTAGACGAAATTGGTGCAAAATTAGTAAAATACAAAATAAAAAGTTAACAAAAGACAACCCTTATTGGGTAACCCCTTTTAAGGGACACAATCTCGGCAGGGGGCCCTCAGAGCCAAAAATTGTATTAAGAAAACCATCATAATTTGATGTGAAGAACACCTGGTAGAGGCAGGTATATAGAATAACGGGACACCCGTATTTTTTTCATTAAGAAATATCTATTTTACCCAGGCGATAATTTTGAATACAATTTAGCTTCAATTATAATGGCAAATTTTGTGGTAATGTGAAACGGCTCTAAAATGGCATTTCCTACTTGTCACATCATTTTGGAACCATAATTAAATACTCTGACCGCGCTATAAACAGAAAATATGCTGGTTGAAATCCTGAGGAACGGAGTACTTACGCATTAATAGGATCGTAGGGCTTCACGCCATACATGCCAGGACTTGTGGGATACCGTTCTGCTTGTGCGATAATTCTCTGAGTGTCGTACAGCAAGAATCCAGAAAACAGTAGCAGTCCCCCGTAGAGAGACATCGAGTACAGCCCAGCTCCCAGTGCTGTGGTCGGTGGTAGGAACATGGATCCCAGCGAGCTGACAAACACCACTCCAAGGCCCATGGCTAGCGGTCCTCCCATGTTGAGGAATTCTTCACTTGGAGCACACACCTACATATAAAATAAATACAAAAGGAATAATTAATGCTGGTATTTGATTTTGTTTGTTTGAATATTGCAACAGTTTTTTCATACATATATTTTTTAAAATCAGTTCTCTGAAGCTTCTTACACATTGTGTGCACATACAAGAACAGTGGCATATTAAGTGTGCTGTTGGACTGTCCGGTCTTTCCA
Organism: Pseudeuparius sepicola; assembly: GCA_963920635.1. Classification (NCBI taxonomy): domain Eukaryota; kingdom Metazoa; phylum Arthropoda; class Insecta; order Coleoptera; family Anthribidae; genus Pseudeuparius; species Pseudeuparius sepicola. The sequence goes on along the minus strand of OY987299.1, from coordinate 42,090,515 downwards.
CTCCTACCAAACGGGTTTAATTTGACGGCAAAACAGTCGTGGTTTTTGTCACCCCACCAAATAGAATCAGTTTATCAAGTGCCGGTTTAGTCAAACTTCGGGCCCTGGCGCTATAGATTTAGATCCCCCTTTTAATAGTCTACCTTCGGCCTCTTTTTACAAATGAAACAAAATTTGATGTTTCAATTTCTATTACGAAACAGAAAATAAAAACATAATTGTGCATGCAGATTGTATTGGCAAAACTGATAAAATAAATTGCATTGTTTTTATTTTCCCAGTGGATATTTTTACTTTTATTGATATCATTTTTTATTTATAAATTCTACATATCGATATACGCATGCAAGAACATTGCAAGAGACATTTTTGAGATTTTAACTTTTTCGCATTTCTGAGGTCTAGTTACAGAATATTTGTGTTTTCAGCTGTAAAACATAGTAAAGTTAATTACAATTCCAATAGTTTTTAAAATTTACGTTGTAAAGACGGTTACAATTTTGGGTTTCCATTAGTTCGACTGTTAAAGAATTGTAATGCTCTTTACAATATTTTTGCCTGGAAAAATCACAAGTTTTTAAAGGTGATGGCATTTACGATGTTCCTACATGAAGTTTTATTGGGACACGATACGTTTGCAATTGGAAAGTGAATAATATTAAGTAAACAGTAACTATGAACTATCAAAAGTGATAAATTTGCATTGTCATGGCAATCTATGATATTGCCCATATATTAGCTAACTGTGCATTTATATAAGATCAGAGGAAAAATGTTATGATTTTCTTTAATATCTCCTAAAATAATCGTAAGTAATATCATAAGGGCATCTAATTTTTCCGAAAAAAATCGATAAAACATGAGTGCTGGTGGCAACAAAAATCCGAGTCGAAGATGAGGATTTTTGCACCTGCACAAATGCATTTTGTTAAAAAAATATTACTTAGCATTGTGTTTTTTTTTGGATTTTTTTTTCACAGGAAAAATTAAGATGCCCAAATGGTATTTGACAAGACTATTTCATGGGTAACATATTATTCTGCATACACATAGCTTACAAAACATACTACCTATTATACAACAGCTGTCAAGTTTTGCCGCGGGTAAACTCGAAAAACTGCTGACAGGTGCTGTCATACAGTTTTTCCATCTAGAAACCATTTGTAATTCAAAATTGCGCGTTTGTGATTGGTGGAAATTAAGACGAGGGAAATAGGATAATTATCTTTCATATGACAGGAAAATTTTAATTTAACTCTATTCCAAATTTTATGTAACTGGATTTAAAACCGGCAAACTAATACTCCACTAGGCAACGCTTAAAACCTAGTTGCAAATAATTTGTATCCGTTTTGAATTGATTTTTCCCGTCATATGAAAAACAATTATTGAGGCAGTAGGAGTTGACATATATTTTTAGATTCTACTCGCAAATATTTTAGGAGACATTAAAGAAAATCATCGAAACCTTTCCTCTGATACTGAACTGAAGAATTAAAACTTACAGCAACTGTGCTAAGTCCTCCAACAACTCCTGCTGTGTACCAGGCAGCTCTGATCAACAGTGGTCCACCCAGGAAACATAATGGTGCAATCATGGACCCCATCACTCCGGTGTGAAGCAACCACGCCATCTGCTTGGGACCAAACCCTTCCTTGTACTCCAAACTCTGGGCGAGCATACCTGTACCAATAATGGCAGCCATGCTGATAGCGATGCCCTAATATAAAAATGGCATACTTTAAATATGGAAATAATAAGGAAGAAAGAAAGAAAAGTCACAGATTGTGTTCCTTTGGTAATTTTTTAAATTTTTGCTTCAGCTTCATTTTATGAGGCTCGTAGTATTGAAGCAAGATTAATTTTATTGAATGAAGGATAAAAAATTAAAGGATAAAATATGTCCAAATTACCATGAGACCATTTCTGGTAACAATGTTCATAATAGCAGGAGATCTTGCGGCAGCTACAGCAGCTAGAGCAGTGGAGGCCAGGGAGCCTCCCAAATACATATATGTTGTTTTTATACGGTCTTTTACATACTGGGGCCATAAGCTGCAAATAACATGTTAATGAAACATTTTTTTTGTTAATTTTATGTAATCCACCGATCACACTTACCAGGGACCCTTTTATTTTAAAGAGTTCCTGACACTTACTGTTGTTTCTCTAAGGCCCCAACTCCTTTACTCATGCCAGTTCCATAATAAGCCAAAGCTCCAATGCCCAGAAGAGAACCACCTGCTAAAGCTCCTTTTCCAAAGTTGAATGCTAGAAAAAAAAAGATATTATTCCTGAGATTCCGAAAAAATTAAATCAATAGGGTATAAACTCCTACCCAGGACCCACCATGGTGCAATGCTCTAAATGTAATGCTTAAATCTCTCAACAGACAATATTAAGTAGCAAATAGTATTTTGCACTTTGGGCATAAGTTGAGGTAGTATAAGCTGAAGTACCGAATATGTATGTAGATGTAAGGAAAGGGGTCGACATACAATGGGCCTTGTTCACTCAATCGCATTTCGATATTTCTTACTACTAGAATGAAATTAATCACATAACTCTTTAATAAAATCCCCCTCAGCATCTTTCTCGTCAATACCTAATTTTGTTATTAACTAAAAATATATATAAAAATTTTAAACTAATTTGGAGCAATGAAATTGCGTTTGCGACGTTGCCGGTTATACTAGTAATCGAAGCCCCAAAAATTCGACCTCCATTCTTTCTCAGATGTGCACATTGAATCGAAATCGATTCTCTAGAGAAAGACAGTTGTACAAACGGTTGTCCGAACTCAACCGTACAGACACAGGAAGTTGTTTTGTGGGTCGTGTGTCGTGTCTATAACAAGCTGTCATTATTCTTTAATGTAAATCGAGCTAATAAAACTAAATGTTTTTCTGAAAACCTGCAAAAGTTAAAAGTTCAAGTGTATACCGTATGCTGATTTGAAATCAAATTTAATTGGTCTTGTAATAAGGATGGTGCTAGGCACTTATTTAGCATTATCAGTATTGTTACCTCCCTGAAGAACTGAAAAAAGTGATAGATCCCGTAATTGAGAGAAAGGAGAAAGGAATATTTTGGTCATCCGGAAAAACTTTTGATAGCCATTTTAGGGGATGATAGAAAACACATTCGAGAGTTAGCTTTAAGAATAATTACAAAAGAAGAAGATCAACGGCAAAAACCAATGATGTCAGAATATTTTGAGTTAAAAATTAAATTTTGATTGTCAAGATTATGTCAGTTTGACTGACAAAATGTTGTTACCTATAAACCAGATTTATTTAGGTTTGGAGAACTTACAAGTTGGGGATTATTCTGCAAGTAACTTTTAACTGAAAAAAGAGGAAAACATTGTGATTTTGGTATATTATTAAATTAATTGATATTGAGGTTTTTTTATATCTTTTTATGGCCTCTGCTCTTTTCCAGCAATCTAGCCACTATTAGTACGAGAGCCGGCTGCATGATTTCAACTCTCATAAGCTTATAGAACAAGATGTTGTGTAAAATGTAGAGAGTCTATTTATTTACTTGAAGCGAGTAGGTTGCCTCAATTTATATGGGCCCGATCATTGTTATTTAAAGAAGTTGCGGTCAATTTTTAGGCAAATCTACTCTCATATGATTATATAACAAAATCCCTTGGTCCTGTAGAAATCCAATAGGCGTATTTTCGGGGCCCCGAAAATCCTCCGCTGTTAAATACGGCGCGAAAGTCGAGGGCAAGTCTGGACCTCGGGGACGCGAGTTGTGTGCGAAGTCCCGCTATACAGCCGGTGCCATATATCGCTTGATGCACAGGAAAAAAATTTTCAAACGCGTTTTTAGGGAGATCTGACGGTACGGCGAGATGGCCGGAGAACGGGTCAACATATTTAAAGAAACTTTCAGGTAAATTATTTCTCGTTTTCTAGTTATTAAGGATTTTTGGCGAAAAAATCGACCAACACAGGTGGGAGGCATCCTTTTTACGTGATTGGCCGGCATTTCCCGTCACCTAAAAGCCAAAGTCCGTAAACTGTCAGAAATTGCCCTTTTTCACCGAGGTACAGCTAAGTTATTTTGGCTCGGGGCTCTGGGGTCGGAATTTCTAAAGCTTCCCTCGAGTCTTCAGTAAGGTGCAGATGCTTCCAGTGCCCCCAAAAAATCAAAAAATGAGAAAAAACACGCAATTTCTAAGAGCGATTCCTCAAGATTTCCCGTCAATTTTGCAATTCTACAGCCGTCCCGTTTCTCGAAACTTGAAAATCGGGAGTCGGGAAATTTGGTTAAATATCGGATTTTCGAGGTTTCTTTCGCTACTGGAGGGAAGTACAAGACCCAATTAAGAGATTTACCACCTCCTTCGATTTTTAGAACGGCACTTTTCGAATTTATCAAAAGACTTTTGCGAAAAAGTAGTAAATATGTTCGTGGGACGGGTTGTACCTATTAAAAAAATAAAAATTATCCACAACTTCTTTAAATAACAATGATCGGGCCCATAGTACCTGAGGCAACCTACTCGCTTCAAGTAAAGAAATATACTGTCTACATTTTACATAACATCTTATTCTATAAGCTTATGAGACTTGAAATCATGCGGCCAGCTCTTGGACTATATGGGGCGAGGTACGGTGCCAAAGCGTGGGGTACCATGAAAGACCCACCCACTCGTGCACCGCCGTGCCGCCGCCGCCGCCCTCTGATATTAAGGTCATGTGTCATCTCTCTTTGGCTTTTGCCACAAAATAAGAGTTAGGTAAATTTTCTTCTTCTTCAGTTTTCACAAATATCAAATAGAAACATATCGATATTGCCGTAAATCGTGTCAACATCGCAAAACAGTAGCCAATCAGCGTTTTGAGCCCGTGACGTCACGGGCCTAAGGAATTTGAATTTCAAAAACGTTTTTAGGGCATTTCCCGGGCGAAAAAATTGGAAAAAAATATTTTCGTGTTTTATTTACTATTAAGATTCATAATCAAAAATAAAAAAGTGTGAAACAGGCCCATTCTCACCAACTCACTCCCCCAACAAAAGATATTAAGCAATAGGTAGGCACCAACAAAAAAAAATATACAATTTATATGGTTTATTAAAATATGATCTAATCCAACAAAAACAGGAAAAAACTAAATAAACAAAATTATACAGTATGACCCATCTTGCCACCTAATGACCTCAGGACTTCTCCAGCAGATTTTTTCAAATTTGTTAAAAGATATGGAAGCCTTAAATTGAACTTCATGTATACATTTTTGTTCTCCTATCTCCAAAGGGGTAAAATTGGCAGAAGGAACAAAGGCTCATAGGGAAAAACATTTTTCAGAATATTTGTTCAAAAAAAAATAATTTTCATTTGATAATAAATGTTTTAAAAAATTACATAGTTTTTCATGCCATAACTCCCATAGAAAAAATTTTATATCAAACACTTGTGCAAACTTGTTTTTCGGCATTCGTGTGGTATTGTGAAGATTTATTGAAAAACATTAATTTTTATTTGATAATAAAGTTTTGAATATTGACATAATAATAATAAGATTGTTTACAACAGAAAAATAATTAGCAAATGGAAATCCACAAAATCTTATGCGTGCCGATGCAATTTTCTATGAGAGTTATCATTTTACAATAACAATAAAAGATTTCTTGTAACAATGTTCATAATGGCAGGACATCTTGTCAACAATGTAGGATCTTTGACTACCTATTTTTTAACAGTATTTTTTAGGTCCATTTTTTCTTTAACTGGTGGATTAGTGATGACTAACTATCAGTGTTGTTGGAGATATACAGCGTGATCAGTTAAGGGCGGCTCTCGGCCATTTCTTGGGAACTATGCAAGCTAGAAAGATGCGGTAAAAAAATTGTTAATAAAAGTGACATAAATAATTTCAATGAAAATGTTTTCAAGTTCCTTTTTTGCCACCAGGGGGTGAATTCGCCATGTTGTTGTATAAAACTGTATTTTTCTCCATAAATCGCCTACGTTATCTGGATCTGAAATAGTATTTTTAGAACCTCCCTAAAATTCTCCACAATTTTTGTTAAAACAATTTTTTCGTGGTTGCTACGGCAACAGCGCTACGAAGGAAAGCGGTGTTAAAAATTCAAGATGTCATATCTCGAATATACCTAAACAGAATTCAGCAAACTATAGCCCTTTTTAAAGAGTGTTTTAAGGAGAATTTACCGCCCTTTTGACATAGACAAATTAATAAGTGTGTTCAACGCTAGGGGGCGCCATTCAAAAAATGTGCATATTTGTTCGATTTTCTAAAAAAATTCAAATGGTGAATTCGCCCCCTGGCGGCAAACAAAGAAACTTGAAAACATTTTCATTGAAATTATTTGGGTCACATTTGTTAACAATTTTTTTACCGCATCTTTCTAACTTGCATAGTTCCCGAGAAATGGCCGAGGGCCGCCCTTAACTGATCACGCTGTATATTCCGATACTGGTAAGTTGTTACTGTTAAAAAGAACATTTGCCTCAAATCCAATACTTGGCCTTCTTTATAAACTGTTTCTGTAGGGTACATGATATATTTGCGCAACATAATTTTTAGAAAAGTCTTTTGGACTATTTGCAGTTTATAGAAATTAGTTTTTGCTGAACCACCCCAAGCAATGATTCCATATTAACCATAACCGCAAACCAAAACTTTGATTTATATGATTTTTTAAAGCTTCCCTGGATTCTTCGGGTGAGGTTCTGATGCTTCCCGGGCCCCCGAAAAATCGAGAGATAAGAAAAAACATGCAATTTTCAAGAATGGTTTCCGAGCATTTTTCATCGGTTTCGTCAGTGATTATAGTCCTGTATCTATCATTGGTTTCGTTGATTCTACAGATGTCCCGTCTCTCGAAAGTGGTTAATTGTGAATCGGGAAATTCTTAGATATAGGATTTTCGAGGTTCTTTTTGGTACGGAGGAAAGTACCACACCCAATTAAGCGATTTACCATCTCCTTCGATTTTTAGAAGGGCTCTATTCGATGTTTTTGTGAAAAAAGCCGCCAATATCCGTGGGCAGGGTTGTAAGATTTTCCACTATTATTCAGGCAATCTAAGGCCAACCTAACAGCACCGAATTTACTGTTTTTCACACTGTAACTGACAATGTTGCGATTTGCCTCATTAACGTCTTTGAGGTTATGACTGGCATTCAAACCGCGAGAGAGGGGAGGGGTAATGGGGAACGTGAACAATTTTTTTTATTTCTTTAATATATTTGCCTATCTATAGAATGAGCACATACCAAATATCAGCCCTCAAATCGCAATATTTAATTTGCAATAAATAATTAAAGTTGTGACCGCAAGCTACTCATTTGAAACGACACGAAAAGCGTGGGAATGGTTGTGACGTCACACCGCTCGATAGATCAGAAGGCAGTGACAGGAATGACAGCTACACAGAATTAGGGAAGGAAGAATGGAAATTGAACGTTAAAGTAAACAGTTCGGCGACCCATTTCCAGAGGGATATGATGTAGGTCAAAAATAAGAACTGCCTAAAAGTTTAAATTTAACAAGCATTTCTTTAACTGAATGGTTAGGCCACTGGAGAATTCGAATTCGTAGGTCCCGGGTTCGATCGCACAAGAAGTTTTTTTTTTTAATTATCTCTGCATTCTACCTCTTATATTTATCACTGATTATCATTTTTAGTAATAATTGGACAATGGTTATTATGAAGATCACACTCTATACTCTACACAATTTACTCCATAGTGTATTTAAATTCAAAGTACTTACCTACCTAATATGAAATTGTCAGTAGCAGGAAAAATGTAATACATTGCTCGATGTGTAAGTTCTTTTTGGCCTTGGAGAGAGTTTTATGATCCAAGGCAACACAGACGTTAAACAACCTCCTCGCCCAAAGAAGTGCGCTTACGCATCTCACAATGTAAATAACTATTTAATACAGCACACTCTTTTCAAACATTATCAACAATATCAAGACTGAGATAGACTATAATAAGACGGATAGACAAGGATAGGACGTTCTCGTTGATCTTTCTAAACAAAGCTTGCATGGTGCTGTAGTTTTTTACATGTGCCGCCCATATTAGTTTATACATGGTGCCGCCGCCCACCAGAGGCGCCACCACCTCGACCACCACCAACGAGCTACTTGACGTCACAACCAAGGAGATTACAAGAATGATTTGAATTATGAAGTTTTTAATTGCTTATATTTATTACATACAAATAAAAAATGAGTTTTTTTTGTGAACTGTGGTTCATTTAATAGCAATAAATTACGTTTGAAAGTAATATGTTTCAAATTTAATTTTTGTGCAAGTTTCCCATTGCAACATTGTCAGTTGAATGCCTTTGCGACCGCACATATTGGAACGATTTCAAGGGCCGGGCCTGTACTTACAAATTTCACAGGAGCAAGAGTACATTTGAAGAATTATCAAAAACAAGCATGCCAATTAATATACAACTTATATCAAACTAAAGGAATGACAAGTGGAGCACCTTGTATGTCGAAAAAGGATGATGATTAAAATTTCTATTCTATTTTTAGAACCAATCCCAAGCAGCATTAAAGTTGCGGTAACTGAGATAGGAACTTTGAATAAGTAGTTATTACGTAATTATTACTTAAAAATCGACTTATTAGTTTTTATTACTTATATTGAGAAAGTATGAGTAATTACGTAGTAGTTATTACTACAAGTTGGAACTTTATGGTTTCAGTACTTCTAAGTAGTTTTTGAAGTATCTGGAACGGAATTGTTACTATGCAAAATTACGTTAAAATCACGTTAACTCTAAAGTTATATTCAATGGTCACAATTACTTTGTCGTGTTACTGGTTTATCACTTTAAAGTTTTCATTACTTTATGGTAACGGTGAAAGTAACTTCTACATCTTAGCGACTTTAGAAATACCTCCAAAGTTACGGAACTATATAGTCATATTTAAAGTGAAATTAACTTTCCTGCTACTCGAGAAAACTACTGTATGGTAAGTTTTACTTCCCAATCCATTTTAAAATTACTAGAAAGTTCCAATTACTACAAAAAAAAAATACTTTAAAGTAACTTCTATAGGGACCAAAATAGAAACTACATTTAGTTCTTTACAATCGTTTGAAGGATTGGGTCGTTTTTGCGAAGTGATGAAAATGTCAGCCATTAGAAAGAAGAAAAATTATAGACACACATTCACATTTTATAGAAAATTAAAGCAGCAGTTGGATGAAACGAATCGATACAGGAGCACTTGTCTTCAATACAAAATTACAAAACGCTTCTCTTGAGTGGCTAAAATTTTGAATATCAACATTTCGAAATAATAGCACAAAACATACCAGCTGAAAATAACACTCTCATATAAAAATTATAGGTTAAAGTTCCAAATGAAGCCTAGTAGTAGCATTCGGAACTTAAAAGAGGCTTATGGAACTTTGAAGTTCTCTTGTAGTAATTGGAACTTTAGAGTGTAAAATATCTAAAATTAATTTGCATCTTAAAGGTAGGAATTACCTTAAAGTGAAAAAGTCTAGTTGCCGTTACTACCAGTTAAGTGGCAAAGCCTTCAAACACCCATTTTAAGGTAAATAATACTTAGAAGTAATTACTGAAAATTACGCCATATTTTCTTATAACATGATAGAAGCCATTAATATCAAATGTCAATTTCCTTTGGTACTGAAATAGTTATTTCTTCAAAATTGTCCCAAAAAAGATAAAATTGAGCAAAAACGAACTCGTATAACTTATAGAAATATGAAAAAAGCGTTTTTCAGCATTTTTAGGTAATTTCGCACATTTTCGTAATTTATCCTCCCGATAAAAAAGTGTTAAAACATGCATTTTGAGAGGGCGCGTTGTTACTTTTCAATCTATCAACGTCATATTTGACAGAAAATTTTCAATCGTTTTAGTTTTTTGAATCTAGCAACGAGAAATAGATCAGCAAATTAATACCTTTCTTATACCTAGCATTATTCATAGATATGAGTTAAAAATAAATATTAGGTACTTCCATTTTCTACGGTTATTGAAAAATGACGGAAGATGCTGGGCTAGAATTCTTTTTTAATTATTTAGACAAAGACAAAGCGAGGACGCGAATGTAAAGAAGCAAACAAATCCAACAAAGTAGCGGTGATCACGCTGCTACGTCTCCACCACGTTGCCGGAACGTAAGCGCGTCGTAGCGGTGTAAGTTGCTAGGTGGTCGCCGTTACGTATCTATCACCCTCAAAATGTTCCCCATTTTGGTCGCAGAGACGTAATAGGAACGTAGTAATTACGTTCCTATCAGTAGTAATCACAACTTTAAAGTTGGAAACAAAAGTCGCCGGAACGTAACGGCGACTAAAAATGCTGCTTGGGATGGGGTCGCACGCCATCTATTATAGAAGTTATGAATATACTGAACAACTAGTAAGGGTAACTCAGTAGCCAAAGGAAAAAGCTGATGATCTCACCTTATGGTGGTTTCTTGTGGATGCTTCTTACATTTTTCACAGCCGGTGTGATTCCACGCCGCAACCGCGTTTTCTTGCTAGAATTTTTTTTATGTTATTTTTGACCCCTGCGCAAAACCAATGGCCCCCCGACCATGATCTCACCCTATGGTGGTTTCTTGTGGATGCTTCCTACATTTTTCCCACCCAGTGTGATTCAACGCCGCGACAGTGTTTTCTTGCTAGAATTTTTTTTCATGTTATTTTTGACCCCTGCGAAAAACCAACGGCCCTGACCATTATCTCACCCTATGGTGGTTTCTTGCAGATGCTGCCTACATTTTTCACAGCCGGTGTGATTCAACGCCGCGACCGCGTTTTCTTGCTAGAATTTTTTTGTTATTTTTGACCCCTGCGAAAAAAACAACGGCGGCCCGACCATGATCTTACTCTATTAGTCTAAGATCCGAACTAGAAACGACCTTCACCCATCTGTTTAATGGATGAAATAGTGTATTTCATTACGAGTCTGGAAATAAAGATTTTTCCGTGCGCGCGTGACAAATTCAGCCGAACACGGGAAGTCATGCAAGCACGAAAAAATCTATTTCTGGACGTGTAATGAACGATATTTTTTATTATACTTCTTTGAAAACGGAAACTTAAAACATTTTATCGGCATATTATAATAAATTTAATTCACAAAAAATATGTATGTTAGTTTGATGTATGATGAGTTTCCATGGTTACTCTCAAATTATTTCAAAGGTGCTTTGTTGTAAATTAGTTATTGTCAGATAAGGCGAATAAAACGTCAAAAATATTACAGAAATGTATCTAAATATTGAAACACTTACGAATTAAAATACAAAATAGGTACATGTTAAATATCAGAGAGCATATAGAGTTTCTTAAATTTAGTTTACTTTGCTGTATATTTCTATTTTGAAGCCATATATTCAGTATTTTATTCAGCGCACGGAAAGTTTTTCCATGCGCTGTTTCCGTGCGCTAGCCCGAAAAACCCCATCTTTCATTATTGCTGAAACAGATGAAAATAAGGTGTTTTCAAAGAAGTATAATAAAAAGTATTTTATATCAAATTTAATATACTAGAAAATATATCTTGAGTGGGTTGTCTAAAAATTTCCTGGCCAGACTATGGTTAATTAAAAATTGAAAAATGACTTTTTATTAAATATTGCCCCCATGAGTTTAACGAATAAATTTAATACCAACCGAAAGTATGAAGCCTACAGAATATACAAACGTTGGGTTGTCTATTTTTTTCCTGGCATTAACTACTGGGTTGGCGGGTATAAACAGGTAAATCGATAACAGTTATTTTCACCTATTTGTTTAATAAATAAATCTTATATCAAAAGGAGCGCTATTTAATTGCGAATACGATGATATAGGGTTGTCTGTAACAAATCTGGCCTGAATGACGGTTGTCGAGTTTTTGAAGGTGAAAATTTTATGCGTATGAAAGTTACGACAAAGAGGTCCGAGCTAACTATCCCATGCGATAGAAGAGGACACTACATTGCACCTACGCGCGACGAAACCGCCAGATGAAAGAGAGCGCGCATGCTATTTGTTCATGCATCAGAGAAGGATAGCGATACATTAGTAAATACTGAGCATTATCACAGACCTATATAGCTTCGCTATATAGGTCTGTGGCATTATTTTGGAGTAGTTAACAACCTAAAATATTGAGAACACGCGTTACTACGTATCGTTGTTTATTGAGAATATATTGTATTGAAAAATGGCTAAAAAGTGTTTTTTGTGTGACTCGGACGATTCGATTGACTTTCATGATGAAACTTTTAAAAATTGTTCATTGAAGTTAGCTTTTCGTAAAAAAAAAGAATTTTAAATACAACGAAGTTGGGCTAACTGAAGCATCACTCGATTTTGTTGGTTACCATACCACGTGTTATAAGAAGGTGACTGTTTTGGGAAATAAATATAATGAAGAATTTAAAATTTTTAGTACGGAGTGCACAGTAAGTATATACGGAGTATACAGTCAGTATATAATATATGATTCTTCTAAAGTATTAAATTAATTAATTAATATTAAATATTTCTTCAATATCTACTTTACAATGAAATAATGGAAAATGTGAAATAAATGCCAAAAAGGCCTATTGGAAAAAATATATATTAATTTCTTTTATTGTAAGAATATACCTATTCATTTGAAGTGATTTCAAAACGATTAAGCAAAATCAATTTTTTATACGCCTTTTGGCGCCTACGGTATATATATAGCATATTTATATCTTTATGGCATTAGGCACGCGATATGTTGTACAGCCACATATAAAATTATATTATATTATTATTTAATATATTATATATTTATCGCTGTTTTCTCAACTCTAATGCCAGTTGCTCCAAAATAATGTTTAGTATTTAGAATTAAAAAACAAAATTAATTGTTTCACTTTTAGAAAACAAATTAACACCTGGCTGCTATCAGAACCTAACCTGCACTAATGATCCATTCATTCAATCAGTATCAACTGATTCTTTTTTCATGCATGTTTATCTACATAAAAAATTACAAATTCACTTTTGGTTAAAAATTTTTGATCTAAATTCTATTTTTTGCTAAGTTAATTTTATGGTACCTATATTTCAAACAATGTCTGACAAGCAGTAGCTTAGACTAATTTGAAATACACAATTATAATGAAATGTTTTACTATGCAAATCTATTAATTTGGTTATTATATTCTTATTACTATATTTCTTCGCATGTATATTGCAATCTATTAATTTAGTTATTATATTCTTACTACTATATTTCTTCGCATGTATATCATAACAATATGTAGCAATGAGTGTATTTGTGAATAAATATTATTATTATTATTATTTACTAATGTATCGCTATCCTTCTCTGTTGCATGAACAAATAGCATGCGCGCTCTCTTTCATCTGGCGGTCTCATCGCGCGTAGGTGCAATGTAGTGTCCTCTTCTATCGCATGGGATAGTTAGCTCGGACCTCTTTGTCGTAACTTTCATAAGCATAAAATTTTCACCTTTCAAAACTCGACTACCGTCATTCAGGCCAGATTTTTTACAGACAACCCTATATCATCGTATTCGCAATTAAATAGCGCTCATTTTGATATAAGATTTATTTATTAAACAAATAGGTGAAAATAACTATTATCGATTTACCTGTTTATACCCGCCAACCCAGTAGTTACGCCAGGAAAAAAATAGACAACCCAACGTTTGTATATTCTGTAGGCTTCATACTTTCGGTTGGTATTAAATTGAATCGTTAAACTCATGAGTGCAATATATAATAAAAAGTCATTTTTCAATTTTTAATTAACCATAGTCTGGCCAGGAAATTTTTAGACAACCCACTCGAGATATATTTTCCAATAGGTATATTAAATTTGATATAAAATACTTTTCATCCATTAAACAGATGGGTGTGATTCCACGTTGCAACCGTGTTTTCTTGCTAGAATTTTTTTGTTATTTTTGACCCCTGCGAAAAACCAATGGCCCCCAACCATGATCTCACCCTATGGTAGTTTCTTGCGGATGCTGCCTACATTTTTCACTCACGGTGTGATTCAACGACCGCGTTTTCTTGCTATAATTTTTTTTATGTTATTTTTGACCCCTGCTGAAAAACCAATCATGATCTCACCCTATGGTGGTTTCTTGCGGATGCTGCCTATATTTTTCACTCCCGGTGTGATTCAACTCCGTGACTGCATTTTTTTGCCAGATTTTTTTTTTGTTATTTTTGACCTCTGCGAAAAAAACAATTTAACCATGACTTAACCCTATGGTGGTTTCTTGGGGATACTTCCTACATGTTTTCCACCAGTTGTGATTCAAAATTAGTTCAAAGATCTATAGTGAAAAAAAAAGATAAAGATAGAGAGAAGAAAAGAGGGAGGGGAAGATAAGAACAATAAATAGAAAAGCGATAGAAACATTAAATGAGAAAAAAAACAGTTGGGGCCAAATAAAAGGGGAATACATTTACGAGAATCAATATTATCATCATAGAAAAAGAAAAGATACAGGTAAATAAAAGCTAACATTATTTTTAATAACAACTGTGACATATGAACGCCTATACCCCGATTTATGTATAGACATATGAACCAGGGTTGCTGATTTTTTTGATTTTTTTAGAAAAAATCGAATTAATCAGATTTTTTTTATTTATATATATAATTTTTTGTTTAAAGTGGTTTTCTTTTTATTATTTTATTAGGAAATTATATTTGATTTTTTTAAACGTATAAATAGATAATGAAAACGTTTTACTTATGTTTTTTATTTAAGGATTTCAGCAGAAAGGCAAGTTTTGCAGACTTCTCGGCACCTAGCTTATTTCCTAATTTCCTATGAACCAAATTAAAAGATGAAATGATACGCTCTACTCCTGCTGAAGATGCTACTGCAGTATGCAGTTGCTTATGTATGCTCATTTCCTCTTCAGTTTGGCGTGTTTTTTTACATAATGTAACTACATTTAAATTTGATTTAAATCAAATGATTTTTTTATTTTAATCAAACGATTAAAATCGCGATTTAAATCATTGATTTGAATCAATTATTGATTTTAATCAAAGCAACCCTGATATGAACGCCTATACATTGTGAAATTGGGCAATGCCGGTTAATAAATAAATAAATAAATAACAATTTCCAAAATTGGAAACCCAAAGTTTTCTACTCGAGAAAAGTTACTATATGTTCCAGAAATGAGAATGTACGAATAAATAAACATTCTATATACAATAATCACTTGTTTTCCTTTTTAAAAATTGCTGTGACCATTTTTATAGTGTCAGGTTTTGGGCTTATCAGATTCAGGCTAAGGGTCTAGTCAAAAATCACTATGTCAGCTACTGGATAAAAAAATATAAATTTTAAAATAGTGATTGATTATAAATATATATATATATATATATATATATATATATATATATATTGCAGCTGTTGGTAATTAGTTCCAGTGTCTCCCACTTACTCCATATTATGAAACATCAATAAATGTGCCAAATTCATTTTTATAGATTAAAATTAGTTTATGTTAAATATTTGAAAGATTTAAAATATTTTTGTTTTGTTAAGAAGTGTAAACAGTATCTAACAATCAATGTACCCATTTTGCTAAGAAATCACGAATAATTATTATTATATTATTCAAGGCAGTGGTGGATCCAGCAATTCACCAAGGGAGGGGCACATGCTATTATAAATGGACTTGGTCAGCGATCACAAATAAAAACCACTGCATATAGTAATTTAGTAAATATAAGAGGGACCCTTGTTAGTAAAAGTCCGAATAGTACATCAAATTTTTATTAGACTCCTAGTTTACAGGACAAAATCTAATCTGTTTTGATTTTCAAAGTCAAGGTTCCTTGTTCAAAGTGATTTAATTGTCCATTTTATACTGCCTTCTACCATTTTATTTATTTCCAATATAGGTTGTTTTAGCTGCCTCCATGGCAATGTTAACGTTAGTACAAGCCCCAAATCCAGAGCATGTGCTGACAGAAGCTGCAAATGTGCTGTTGGCTCCTGCCTGGACTTCATTATTGTGTTGCTTCCCAAATCATGCCTATCTTTCTGATTTGTTTAATGTTATACCGCACTGATGATTGCCGAATAGCATGAATTAGGTACTTTCTCTTGTATTCTATTTTATTTATGTTTTTGTATTGTTTTTTTATGTATTTTTTGTGTGTGTTTGTTGGCACTTAAAATATAATAAACGTATATTGATTAAAAAATTTATTTCATTTCATTTACAAATCACAAACCCTTTTATATGTATATCTTTTGAGTATAAAAAGTTTGTTCAGCGAATGTTCGGCCCTACGTCACAACTCCCGTCCTTGTCTTACTCGTGAATATACGATGGATATCGGTCGTATATTCACGAGTCAGACAAGGACGGGAGTTGTGACGTAGGGCCGAACATTCGCTGAACAAACACTGTGCGTTGCAACGCCATTAAGTAATTTTTCACGTCTTATTAGACGTCACCATTAGGTACTTCGAGGCCAACGATAAAGACAGGCCACGGCGCTAACGCATAATCGCGTAGTCACGTGACCAACTTAGTGCTATTTAATGAAAGGCATTTTTGGAGATAAGTAGAAAAAACGAATTTCGTAACAATTTGGCAAGTTTTCTTTCATCTATTACATTATTGGTTTTGTGCATCTAAGCTTTCTCTAATTGTTTTTTCAAAATTTTCAACCTGCCTTAGCTGTTTTGGGCACTCACAATATTTTGGCACTTCTCAAAAATTTGTGGGACATCGCCTTCCTTTAGCTTAGGTGATATTCTCTATAGGTATTTTCCTCCCACAACACATTTGTCCACTTTAATTATTGTTTCACTTTCTTGAAAATGTGTTAGTCACACATAGGTACTTAAGGGTTTTTTAGAAATTAAATCTCAGTTGGGATTTGACGAATCCATTTTTGACGGAAATTTTCATCCCGAGGCAAAACAAATGTTTGTTATGGCGACACTTTCTTCGTGGCTTTTGTAATATGTATAAATATAATATAAACAGACCCAATATTTGGTATTTAGGTTATTTTTTACGAAATAAAAATGAAAACTAACCTCAGTAGGTATACTGCAAATATTGACGAGGTCTCAGTTGTTCCGCAGCATGAAAGACCGAATAGATAAACCGTATCGGGGCGTGGGTCGACAACAAAAATCAACGGTTACAACACTGATTTATTTCGCACAAGGTGAATGGTGAATACAATAAATACATAAACCCGAACGTGGTCAACGGGAACGGCTTCCAGCCACCCGGACCGTCTGAACTCGCGGATCTCCCGTAAGCAGTTCACCCCTCTGTGAATCAGGCTCCACTGTCCAATACGGTCCATGTCCATAATAGTCCATTCCGGAATTACGGGCTCGCTATTCTGTGGTTCGGGGGAGAATTCCCCTTTACAGCGCTCACGCATTGGTGCGAGCGGCACCAATACTCTTGGACGCCACGACTCCCACCCAGAGGCCATAATAACACCTGGGCGGTTCCCCTCCGCCAGGACACACGCGCACTAGACACAAACTTGTTTCTAAAATATAAACTAAGACATTTAAAAACACTTTAAACATTGAAAACTTCTCAAAACCCAAGCTGCCGCTTTCAGTTATGTGACAAATGACATGTAACGTATGACTGTCTGACTAAGATCGTCACGTGATTTTTGTGCACCAGGGCCTGTCTTTATAGTAGGCCTTGTACGTACTTTGCACTTCCTATTACACGTCGTCATTACGTAATTTTGCATGTCTTATTAGACGTCGCTGAGCACGTAAATTCTCTGTGACATATTGCCGTCGATTCTATGTGTTTTCTGCGTCGAACTTTTCGTCGATCGACGTAATGCGGTACGTCTATTCAACGTAGAAGAAACGTCTTTTTGCTGGCTGGGGTGCCCCCCCTCCCCCTTGGATCCGCCACTGATTCAAGTTTACAGGTACATAACACTAATAAAAAATCATTTTCTCTAAACATTTTGAAACTTTAAGCAAATACAAGCACAGGAGTTCGTTCAGTGGAAAAGTTTGTCGGCTTGGTAAAAATGGAGTTTCCAATTTATCCGAGTCTTGTTCTCAGTTTACTCTGTTACAAAAAACCAGATCAAAGCACAAACTCGACTAGTCCGTTTAGTGTAAAACCAGCATAATATTTAATTTATTTATTTGTCTATTTCGTTATATATCTTTATTATTATTTGGTGCTTAATACAATTTGCACTTACACAAGTCTAGAAAGAACTAGTACATAAATATATACATAGTGAGAGTATTACTGAGTCAAATTTAGAAGTTACTTTAGAAACAGCTAATGCTAACAATACAACTTAAAATATATTGCAACAAGTTTACACAGAAATACCTATACAACAGATTAAAATATAAAGTCTGAAAAATCATGGGGGTCAAATGTATGTGCAAAAGTCACGTGACTCAACTCGCCAATGAGAGTGCAACACATATACCGACTGTCATATAGGTACGTCGGACCTGGACCAACACTATAATATTAAAGGACTGTGCATAGTGCTGTTTCAAGCAATCGCAACTGGTGCCACATGACGAAAAAGACCAACAAGGTGGTTTAATGTGAAAAACACCATTGTTACAGAATCTTTGTAAAATAAAAACATGCAATGTGTCTGTTACAACGAATTTAATCCAAAATAAAACAACAATGAAGCATGCCCTCTTGCTCGGGTCATATAGTGTCAGTCCAGGTCGGACATACTTATCAATTTTATGTAAAAACTGACATAATGGATTTCCAATAAGACTAATAAGGTTATGGTGCCGAGGGTTGACGCCAAGGGGTGATGGTTTGAAGGTGTGTTGGGGGAGCTTGCGCCGCTATGGTCAACCATAATATAGGAACATACTTATGCGGCTGACTACATGTAAAAGTGACTTTTTTCGGATGAATAAAAAACTGAGAGCATGTTAGATTTGAAGCTTTCTCTGTCCTGCTCATTCAATAGTTCAATTAATAACTGTGTTATGATGGCCAAGGCCAAAGTTCCCAGAATCAAAAAGGCGCAATCACCCTAGGTAAGAAGTTTTCGATAAAATGTGGTCCTTCCGGTACGCACAGGATACAGTCCATTAAAACTTAGGAAGTGGCTATTTATATGTCCGACGTATATAAAAGTCGGTATACGTCTTGGGCTCTCATTGGTGGATTGAGTCACATGACACATAACCTTATTTCTACTTCTTCCGTCCGATGGATGATGAATCGGCTTGTTTATCAAAGTCGAATGGATGATGTCCGAGATTATTCAGACCTATCTTGTCTCATATTTTATATTGCGTATGCCCTCCTTTTTTGGCGATGGCTGCGGTATGAAAAATGCAGTGGTAATTATTTCCAATGGTGTAACCCATCCCCCATTTTCTTGAAATTTTGGCTACCCCCCGACATTCGGATGGGTAGCCAAAATTTCAAGAAAATCGGGGGTGGGTTACAACGCCGAACGTCGGGCGAAAATAGGGGGTACCACCTACCACCTACCTAGCCAAAATTTCAAGAAAATCGGGGGTGGGTTACACCATTGGAAATGATTAATGATTACCACTTCTTTTTTATACGGCAGCGCGCATAGCTGCCGACTGCCACAATATGGAGCGAATGCCCCCTTCTTTCTTTATATGTCAGCGCCTATCCCCCAAAAAGGAGGGCATACGCTCCTTATTGCAAAGATGCTTGAGAAAAATGCACTTCCGACGGCTTCCGACGTATCTAAATAAGTTTACTTCGGACGTGTACGGAGTTAAATGTACGTCCAAAGAAGTCACGTGACTCAACTCGCCAATGAGAACGCAAGACGTATACCGACTTTTATATGTCGGACGTATAGCCACTTCCTAAAACTTACCTGTATCTCCTGCTGGCGCCAAAGCTTTTTCCTTTAAAGTAGCCCGTCTACGAGCAGTTTCGACGAAGGTGTTCTTTCCCTTATCAGAATATGTACGAATCTCTGTACGTAGAACTGTTCTCACAGCAGGATTGCGAAAAACAGAATGTTTACATACTTTCAGAATTACGTTAGCGGCCAGGATAGTCATGATGAGGCTTTAAAAAATATTATTAAGAAGTTGTGAAAAATTGTGAAATGTCGATTTTTACCTTTTATTTGTTGGAACTTGTTTGTTGAATTTTATAACAGTTGTAAACTTGAATTTCTGTTTGTCCGCAAAATAATCGGAAATAAATCACAGCTCAAATAATCACCTTTCTTTGGAAAAAATCACTTGAATTGAAAATCATAAAC
The DNA here is from genome assembly GCA_963920635.1 of Pseudeuparius sepicola. Classification (NCBI taxonomy): domain Eukaryota; kingdom Metazoa; phylum Arthropoda; class Insecta; order Coleoptera; family Anthribidae; genus Pseudeuparius; species Pseudeuparius sepicola. The sequence continues at coordinate 42,070,220 of OY987299.1, read as the reverse complement.
ACCAATCTGTCACTCACACAAGAATTTCGTAAATATGTGTATTTTGTTTCTTGTTCACTTTCATCAGTTATAGTTCTAGAACTTTGGATCTAGAAAATTGATAGAAATGTGATTTAATAACCTACTTAATTTCCATATCTATGGTGACTAGTGACAGTGACCACCACAAAATATATATGTTAGGTGACCACAGAACGGATTGTGTAGAGATCATATATATATATATAAATATATATAGGTAGAGTGCTGGACCACAGAATAGGGGAGTCTGTGACGCAGTCCCGCAGCTAAACCAACCTGCTGTATATGCCGGATGACCAGGTTGAACCAGGTTATAAAATTTAAATTTTGAGCAAATTTTACAAATTTATTTATTTGATCAAGGGCCAGATTATATGGTTTTAAGGCACTGTGAATACACCAGATTTTTCTATTATCATCAAAAATTATTTTAATGTTCAATTTATTATAATCTAACCTAACTTTATATAACCTGGTTAAAATCGGTCATCCGCTTGAATTCGGCTTTTGTTGTAATTATATATAAATAAAAAAAATAATAATTGAAGTCTTGACCAGTCCAATTATTTATTATCAGTCCAATTATTTTTTATTTATTATCAATATACAATTATTTATTATCAATATACAAGTTTGTAGGGAGTTAGTAATTCAGAAAAATAACCACTGTTTTGAATTGCGCAGTCTGAAGTTCTAATGCTCATGTTCCATAGGCCCATGCGCCATGCCATTCAAAGGGACTTCTTCAGCACTCTACCTATAACAGGGTGAGAGTCAGAGTGTATAGCAAATACTTTAAAGGGGTGTTCGGCAGGTGGTTTTAAGGGGGGTCTTTCATATAAAATTTTTTGATTTGGGCTTTCCTCGCCAAGTTATTCGGGTCTACAGGGAGACCCAAAAGTATTTTTTTTATTTACTTATAACTCAATAACGGTGCAACTTAAAAATTTGAAACTTGTATGTGTTATCTACTTACTGGAAGACGCGTGCTTTATTTGGCTTTTTAAAACTTTTATTTTTTTATGATAACATTAAAACTAATTTGATTAGAGTTTTGCTTTCTTCCGAGATTCCTTCTTTTCATAAATTAGAGATTTTTGAAGTACCTAACCTTAAAAAAGTCCACTTTGCCGCAAAACGGTGACAGATACGCAAAAATATCAAGAGAGCATTTTGATTAACAATTAAATTCTATATATAAAATGAGTTTCAAATTTATCCATTATACAAGGTGTTATCATTTTCCTTGTAATTTAATATTACTAAACCTCATCCATATCTCCGCCACTGGTTGCCTGTTGGGATCGATACTAAGCTATCTTATGCCACGTTATACACTTATGACATAAACCAAATATAAGTTAAATACCTTTTGGAAAAAATTAAAATATCGGATTTTATGGGAAACTTTAACATTTTGTATCATAAAAACGAAGCGTTTACAGGCCTATATTTATCAGGAATTTTTTGCTTAGAATTACTTCCTCTATCACGTGTTAAATTTTGTGCACTAAAATTCCGATCACCCTGTATATTGAGGTCCACTACACATGCGCATTTAATATCTAGTTGACTTAATTTGCCCATAGTGCACGCGCATTTTCTAGATCAAGAGAGATACACGATTTCTGGATAGAGACGGAATGAGTGAATGCAAGCTATTGGTCGAGAAAAATGTTTCTCCTATTCTCGAAACAGCGCGCAAACTCCGCAAACCCCAGCGCGTCCAACAAAATCTGAAAATTACCCATAATGACGGCAGCTTCAGCAGTCTTGTGCATATACGATCTCTGTGCTAGGGCCCAATGTCAGTCCAGCCGTTCCGGGGAAGCACCAATAATAGAAGTCTATCTCTTTCTACTATATGCTTCATCGGCTTGATCTGACTTTTCTGTTTGTTGCTCCAGCTCATGTGATCCTGACAAGGGATTTTAATTTTCAGGAGGTGGCGGCATTAATATGATAAAATGATAACCTTGTCCATCTGGTTCACTGTCATTAAAGGGGCCGGATAGGTCAAGAAAGGTCAAACTTATTTCAAAATTTCAATTTGAAATACTTGTCGGCTGGTTGGTGCTCTACTCGGCAAACACTATAGACATTTCCGAGATAAAAGATAAAACCATAATATAAGATAAAACTTAATAAAGTAGCTGCAGCAACACAATAATAATAATGTCTTGGTTTGCCGGTGTTGAGCAAGTTCCTCCAATTGAAGTTTTCATTTTATTGAAACAGTTCAATGAAGATCCTTTCCCCCAAAAAGTCAGCTTGGGAGTCGGAGGTAGGTTAATCGTATTTTTCGAAAGTTTTATCACCTTATTGATTTTGTTTAGCTTATAGAACAGTAGAAAGCAAACCCTGGGTGTTACCAGTTGTGAGAATTGCTGAGAAAGCACTTGCAAGTGATGAAACACTCGATAAAGAGTATTTGCCAGTTTTGGGTCTAGAGACACTTACCAATGCTGCAACACGGATGCTGCTAGGGGAAAACAGCCCTGCTATTAGGGATAACAAGGTAAAAGCGTTGGCTGACGTATTAATTAGTGAAGGGACTATTCAAATACAAATAATCGATGTATTCGATTCTGGCGGGCATTCGAAAGCATTCGATTATCAACGAAGTATTTGAATACTAAAAATAATCGAAGCGAGAGAGATATTCGAATGCTGAATCGGAATGAATCTACACACTTCGCGTTCCTTCGGAATATTTGGAGGCCGCAAGCGGCTGTCGTTTCAACATCTGCTCCACCGGAGAGCAAAAAACGGCGCAATTTGTATTTATGTCTCTGGTTTCTTGTCATTTAAAAATATGTCAGAAGAGTACAAACCACTGTCCTATATCGTCAAATTCGCCAATGTGTCAAATTCGCCAATGTGTCAAGATTTTCAAGATAAAACAAACCAGAGAACAGAGAACCAATTTGAAACGAGCCTCCTCCGAGATCGAGAACCGATACGTATGCGTCCGAGACTGAAAAACTCGAGACTTCTATTGCGACCTCGAAACTTGAATAATTCGATTCTTTGTATTCGGATAATCATGCGATTCTCAAAAGTATTCGAATGCAAGATATTCTATTCTGAAAATCATCCGATTCTCCCTTCACTAGTATTAATAAGACTTCTCACGGCTATAGCTTCATATTCTGAAAAGTAGATGGCACCTGTGGTCAACAATGTATTTTGTATTGTATTTTGTCTCCGGGAAGCTCATGGTTAGCCAGAAAACTGTCAAACATGACAGCTGTGAGCAGTCTTTATTAATACGTCAGTCAACGGTAAAAGTGAATAGGATATACAGGGTGTCCCATTTATGCTTAAAAAATATTGTGCTACGTCCTGTCAAAATAATAGTTAGGTATTTATATTACAGTTTGTTCAGCGAATGTTCGGCCCTACGTCACAACTCCCGTCCTTGTCTGGCTCGTGAATATACGACCGATATCCGTCGTATAGTCATGAGTAAGACAAGGATGGGAGTTGTGACGCAGGGCCGAACATTCGCTGAACAAACTGTATATACAAGATGCATAAGTGCACTTCTTTGACCGAGAAGGTTGTTTAAGGACTGAGGCAACACGGGAATTGCCTCGGTCCTTAAAAGTAAGTCTGAGGCCAAAAAAGCTTACACACAATTTCATTATAGGTAGGCAGTGATGTAACATACTTTTTTTCGGTATTTAGATACAGATACTGTCTGACAGATGTATCCATATACAGATACCAATACATTTTTTCCAAAGTATCTGGGCACAGATACAGATACGTTAAAAAGTATCTAGATACTTCCATATACTATCAGTTAATTAAGAAAATTTCAGACCTCATATAAGTAAGGCAATCAATATACTTACCTTCTTAGATATTTATGAAACAAGTGTGTGTGTGTGTAGGTAAAGTGGGACTGTTTAGATGGAATGTGAAGTTTAGATTGTCAATAATCAAAACAAGTTCTGGGTTAGTAGTTTACCGTGTACGTCACTCCAAAGTGAGCACTGCGTAGGTACTTTATGTATGGTATTTTAAAAAAGTCACTAAATCACACCCCATTTTATTATTTGTATTGTTTATTTTTTAAAATTAAACATAGGCATGTGGCACGCCTTGGCATCTTGGCTAAAAAAATGTATCTAGGATCTAGTATTTAGATACTTTCAAAAGAATCTATATAGATACTAAAGCAGATCCTGATTTTTGTAAGTAGGTATGTAGATATGTATCTAGGTACATAAAAAGTATCTAGATACAGTATCTAGATACATGTATCTCGATACATTACATCACTGTAGGTAGGTACTTTGATTTAGCATAGTTGCTATTTATATATCGCATGTATATAAAAGTCGGTGTAGGTCTTGTGCTCTCATTGGAGAGTTGAGTCATGTGACTTCTTTGAATGTACATTTAACTCTATACACGTTCGAAGTAAACTCATTTGAAGATACCTCGGAAGTGCATTTTTCTCAAGAATTGTTGCAATATGAAAAAAGAAGGGGGCATTCGTATCATATTTTGGCACTCGGCAGCGATGGGCGCTGCTGTTTGAAGAAAGATGGGGGCACTGACCCCATATTGTGGCAGTCGGTAGATGGGTACAAAAAATAATATTGAAATACAGGAATTATTATAAATGCATTTCTGATATAGGTATCTTCAAATAAGTTTACTTCGGAACTTTGGACATATATATTATGGGGTTAAATGTACGTGCAACAAACTCAAGTGACTCAATTTGCTAATGAGAGCGCAAGACATAAGTATACCGGCTCTCATCTAAATAGCCACTTTGTTGGTTTGAACTTTAAATACACTGTGAAGTTGGAAGATTGTGAGTAATAATCTTCATAAGCATTGTTCAATTAATAAAAAATGATAATCAGTGATAAATACAGTGACCGGCAGAATGTACACACCTTAATATGGATTTTTTTTATTTTACATTTATCAGAAAATTTTATTCTTGATAAAAGTTTGTGCATTCCTGCAAACTCAGAACATAGTTTTCAAAATTTCAATACCTCGTTTCATATATGGGGGAGGTTCGAAAATGTGAAAAAGGCTCAAGAGTAAAGCACCCTTATTTTCAATTTTAGAGAAAACATGCATTATGAAAAGTTGTTTAGAATGAAATGGTAAGCCCAAAAATTAAGTTTCAAGTTTCTATTCTATAAAACACCTTTTCAGCATTTTTTATGATTTACCGCGTATAGAAAATAAATCCACTTTATTTAATATCCTGGTTCCATTTCAGAGAGGATTATTACAATATGTTCATGAACTTGGAAATACACAAGGTTTACACTAAAAAAATTAATATTTTTTTCGTTTTTATTTTGCAGGAGCCATAAGTAATGTTTAAACAAAATATTTTTATGGAAGTCACGTTTATAAATGGTAAATGCTCTCTGAAACTGAACTGGCATATTAAATAAAGTGGATTTATTTTCTATACAGGGTACCTAAATCATAAAAAAATATGAAAAGGACTAGAAACTTAAAACAAGTTTTCATAATAGGTACATGTTGTTTTCTCTAAAATAATTGAAAATAAGCAGGGTGCTTTACTCTTGAGCCTTTTTAATATATTTTCAAACCTCCCCCGTATAGGAAATGAGATATTCAAATTTTAAAACTGCGTTTGCAAGAATGCACAAGCTTTTATAAAAAATAAAAAAAAATTGAAAAATGTAAAATAAAAAAATCCCAGAACCTACGAATTACTACTTCAATTAAGTGCCTGTCAATTTTGAACTATTAGGAGGCTCTTACTTGAAGCTGGGGAAACATTGATATTATTAATTTTCCTATAATTCGTGTTCTTCCTGATCAAAACCACAAAAATTTCGCGTTGCTACATATATTTTATTAATGGTTTTAAGGTCCTTGCTGCGCAAGGGTTGCTATAGGCAATACTTTTTGTACTTAGAAACTACTTTTGCAGCTAGCAACTAAAATAACAGGCCACCTCAAACATTTAACTTACGCTTTGGGGTGTAGTGTAGTTACGGACTCGGTCGCGGAGTAGGAAGCAGGAAATGTGAGTTTGTCATATAACATTTTTCTCTCATTTATTTATTGCGTACTGTGTACGCCACTGGTCAGCTTTTTCTTTTGGAGTTATTATGTACTAAGTACTTAGTCCAGGAAAAAATAAAAATGTTAGATGAAGTTAACAAAAAAATATTTTCAATTCAAAGTTATAGCTGTATTGATATATTTCTTATAGAAACTCAACACCCTGTACTTCAGTCAACAAACGTCTAAGAGAAAAATGTTATAAGACAAAGTCACATTATTTTAGCACAAGGTACGGATTTTTTTTTAAGCATAAATGTAACACCCTGTAAATTTTTTTGGTAATTATTATTTGGCATGGTTTGTCTACCCCCAGTTTTTGTGACATTTTGTGTAGCCACCTATTTTCGAGGTTCCTGAACACAAACTGACCTTAATTTTTACCGGGCGGACGTAATTTCAGAGAAAATTAATTTTCACATATACTTTCGACAGCTCGTGGCGATATTTATGGTTATAATTGGGATGCATTTTTACTGTACGCAACTCAAAATAATCACCACACTATTTTGCATATTTTGCAACATCGAAACTTCGTGAAACCCGTGGAAAAACAAATTTTCCAATATCTATTTTCCGGGTGGGTGCCGTCCACTATTTTTGCTTGACACTTGACGACAGGATGTAATGAATTACTCTTATTTTTTTACGAATATATAGGCTCATTAAAGAAGGATAATTGTTTTTAGTGCGTATTTTGAACAAAAATAAAAAAATGGGGTGGTCAATACCCTATACTAAAGTGAAGGTGTTACCAATTTTTTAGTGACTTTGTGATCTCAAGCTCATCTAGCTGGTTAGTTTTGAAAATATAATCATCATCCTGCTGAGCCTGTCAAATTAATCTGGATGCCAACTGTTTTTGGCAGCCAATAATTTTAGTAGCTATAATAAACATGGTGTGAAGTTGGCACCCAGTTTAAGCACCCAGAGTTAATTTGTAAACTTTTATTTGCTGTATGGTTTGCTACTTTACTAAGAACCAAATAATATTTATTCTTTGATCAAACCCAATTAGGACTTAGGACATAAATAACTGATATTAAAAGGGCGGCAAAGAGTCTTAATTCCGGTGTCTATAAATAAATTTTCCAAGAAAACTAAACCAGGTTACGGAAACAACGATAACCTAGTTCTGATTGGTTGGAAGCCGTGTGAAACTGAAAACTACCCTTAAATGATGAAATAATTATTTTCGGAATTTCAAAAATGTTGTGCACAAATCGTTTTTAGGGCAAAAAGTAAACACCTAAGACCGAGCCTAAGACAAATAAAAAGGACCCCCTAGTGGTATACTTGTTGCCCCAAGAACAAATTATGAACATTTCTGAAGTTTTAAAAATAAATGTTATGTAATTTAAGGCCGGTTTTCGCCCTTCAGATGGCTTGCAAGGAATTCTCACTAGGGGTCCTTTTTACCTTTTTTAGTGGTCTATTTTTTGCCGCAAGAGCGAATGATGCACACCATTTTTGAATTTATTTTTACTTTCGGTCCTTTTTACCTTTTTTGGTTGCTTTTTTCCCACAAGAACAATTTGTGAAAATAATTATTACATGTAATTTAAGGGCGGTTTTTGGCCCTTTAAATGGCTGGCAAGGAATTCCAACTAAGTTATTGTTTCTCCCATAACTTGGTTTAGTTTTGCTGAACATTTTATTTATAGGCATGTGAATCAACACTATTTATTGTTGTTTGTCACCCATTTTAATACCGGCTACTTTTTGTCCTAAGTCCTAATTATTGTGTTTTATCAAAGAACAGATATTATTTGGCTATTTGAAAAGTGGTAAAAGGAGCAGTAAATAAAAATTTACAAAAAAATTCTTGATGCTGAATAAAGACAAAAAAGTGGCTGCCGACTTCACATTACATTTATTTTCAACTGACAAAATTTTTGGCTGCCAAAAAATGGCTGCTAACTTCATACTGGTTCGGATTAAGTATCTCAATTTAAGCTCCTGGGAGGTCGCTCCTCTTATTACACTTTTTCCCTCAACAGTGTTATCCTTCAGCTCCTTAGAATTTCTCAATTATAGACACATTATAAAATTTACCGTTGGATTTTCCTAATTATTGAGATGCTTATAGAGCTTGCTCCAGAGACCTAGATAATAAGACTTCTGGTTAGTTCTACATCCTTTATTCAGAGAAAATGAAAAATTAAGACGAACTTTAGCTGAAAACTAAATAGCCTACAGTGATACTTGATGATAATGTTTAGGTACCTAGTTATTTAGGTAGTTTCCGAGGCAGTTATAAAATAATTGTAACAAAAACCAAGACAAAAACTTCCACCATTCTGAGCACACTGGAAAAAAATATTTTTACTCACACTTTGGAGACAACATAACCAACACAGCTTATGTCCGCACAATTGTGTTCTTCTACGACCTCTATGAAGACAATTAATTATTGTGTTCTACGACCTCTTTTGAAAATAGTGTTTTCAACCCTCCATCCTATCAAAAAGTATGTACCTACTTCCCTCCCTAGGTAGGAAACTTGACAGAAAAGTGTTTTCCTCCTTGCTGTCATAGTAACTATAAGCTTGGCTATAAACTGTACTTTGATATTCCGGAAAAAATGAGGTTTTCGACTTGTGTCGACAGCACATCATGACATATGGTTTTGATTCTTGATTTTTATTAACAATGATAAGTAATTTTAATTCCATTTAGGTACTTAATTTGTACATTATTTTCAAAAGCTGTCACAGAAAAAATCATTAACAATATACCTACTGGATTAAAGTGATATACCCTCTCTTGGATTTTAATGGCCTTCGCTTCACTACGGCATTTAGTAATCCTCGGGAGGGATTTATACACTTTCCTCCCTAGTAACACAAATAGCTATTTTAGAGAATAAACCGCCGCTTTTAGTCCCTTGGGTTTGGGACTAAAAGTATATTAATAGTCTATTGATAACCTTTTTACACCAAAACAATATTTTTCATATAAATTGGTCACGTTGAAGGTAAGGGGTAACTAGTCCTCACAATACTGTCACAAACTTCTGTCGTAATCCTCGCAATCCTCTTGCAATCTGCACAATCCATATTTTGTTTGATAGGTATAAGATTCCATCTCTTTTCCAGCTATAAAGTAGGTACATTAGAAAAGCTTTTCTCAAAATCATTAAATGTATCTGATAGGCTAAAATTTGCTATATTCTATTCTTATGAATGGAGAAAACAGGTTTAGCTGCCAATACATGAGTTTATTTTAATATCCAGTTTTATTTTGCCACAGTGCTAACATTCCTACCTACGAAATTTCCTATTTTAAATATTTTGGTAGGTAATAGGTAATTCTTTGTTAGGTAATATAGAGGGTGAATCAATTTTAAATGAAAAAATTTTTAGGATTGAATTGAATGTTGAATTGTATATTGGTCACAAATTTACAATATTATTTTTTAATCTTAATTTAATCTATATGACTGGGATTAACTTCCTGTTTATTTACTGCTTTAAGTATTTTCGCTTTAAGCGATTGTTAAATTTTGTAAACTTCATAAATACTTAAATAAACGTTAGTGTAGTTAATAGAGACATATTTCCACTTTTTTATATATTTTCTATTTGGGGGCCTTATAAGAGTTAACATTTATTCATTTCGTGGATATAGTAAATCCTGACACAGTTGAATTCTATTGAATTCTATTAAATTCTATTGAATATATTTCAAAATTTCCTTGCTACAAACTGATTTTTACCCACTTTGCACAAAGAACGGTATGTTTAATTTATTAGTAGTTTATTGTTGTTAAACATCTACAAAAATAAAGCACCACCAGCCACCAAAGGCCCTTTTGGGTAGCTTCCCCAACCATTTGACAGAAATACTCATCCATCTTGGAGTGTCCTATTGGCAATTCAAAGTAAGATCTGAGCGCGAATTAGCTATTAGCGGAACTAATCTCGATGACCTTGTTTCTTAACTAGGAGTGCACTGAATAGTGAAATGTGGCTTCGGATACCGAATATTCGGTTAATTCCTCAAATTCCTACTTAATACTTCTTATCAAAATGCTTTTTAAGAGCCTCTATGATGATAACCATATACTAAACTCACGGATCAATATAAAAAATGATCTTTAGACAAGGAAAGAAAGAAGAATGTTTAGAGTAGAAGCGTCTAAATGAAAATGGCATTATTTTAGCCCAAAAAACCTGTGGTCAATAGATTGACTTATTTTTATAACACCCTGTATATTTCTTTTTTTAGAAGTTTGTTAGTCAACAAAGATAATATTCTGGTATTTTGTTCCCAGCACCAGCATACTACTCCCTTTCCAATATTAATTTGTATGCCTATTTTTTGCAAAATCATTTGATTTTTGTTTTCTTTTATGAAAAATTTACACAAAAGATATCTCTCGATATTTGGTCTTAGAATGTTGAGTGAAAGAATACAGCGGCTCAACGGATGTAAAATCTTGACTCCAAAAAATCTGAACTGGTGCCAGAACAATGAAAATAAGGCTGTTGTTGGACCAACCCTGATGTTAATAGTGATATTCAACAGAGGTTGTGCCTCTTTTTACATTCTTTCATTTAACATTTAAAACATTATCACTGGTATCATTTCTCATTTCTGTCACGTTAGTCACAAACTGTAACCGTTTTAATAATAAATTTTAATACGCAGCATCTTTTTTATTAAGAGGGGGTTGCCGACAGCGAAAGTGACGTTAGATTTCGTATTTTTTTAAGTTGTATAGCATAAAATTTAATAACATTTTACCTGGCAAAAATTTAGTTTAAACATCTCTGTCTTCATTTTCATCATAAGATCTTAAAAGCATATGCACTGGAATTATTATTTTTCTCAAGGTTTTCATAACCTATAAAACAAAACACTGCTTGTAAGATCTTATGATTAAAATGAAGACAGAGATGTTTGTACTAAATTTTTGCCAGGTAAAATGTTATTAGATTTTATGCTATACAACTTAAAAAATATGAAATCTAACGTCACTTTCGCTGTCGGCAAGCCCCTCTTAAGCATTTCTGGGCAAAAGTTTATTTGAAATTTTTTGGTCAAAATTGGATTTCCTGCACGTCAATAATTATTATTTTACTATTCTAACTTCGTTCTCATCATATCAACATTATAATATATCACCCATCAGCTGAATGTACTTGAGATTACTAGTTATTAAGCAATTTATTTGTAATTCAGATAAAATTATTGTAATATCGTCATTATTTGAATTTAAAAAATCTTAGAAATTGTTCGATTATGAACTTGTTTTGCTGAACAATTTTCTTTGTTTCCTTTGCTAGCTCCTATAATAATTATTATTTGCCATTGATAAAATAAATAGTTCGACTAACCTATGATAATGTCATTTCAAAATTATTTTGATCAGGCAACATGTCAATGTTAAGTACCTTGTGACAAATGAGGCAACCAACCTATATCTTGTCTATGTATGCTAAAACGCTCAATAGATAGGTCTAGTATGGAGCAAATTAAATATAATATAAAACATAAATATAGCAAAATTAGAACTAAACCGTTATTTGAACAGAATTGATATTTTAGTAAATACCTAAGGAAGATATTGACAAAAGAGAATGTTATTATTATGTACCAAAATATCTATATTTTTTTCAATAGAAATAAGGCTAGGGGACAAAAGTTGATTTGGCCAAACATGCCTTCCCTAAATGTTGCCCCTTTACAATCTATGGGTTGTTAAAGTTGAAAACATATTTACTATTTACAATAGGTCAATTGTGCAGAAAATTTGCAACACTTATGTTTTTTTAGAGGATAAACTCAAATAATTATCAGTTTTAAACTTGCCACTAGAGGGCACGTTTTAAACTCTTGTCTATTAAGTAAGTAAAGCAACTTTAATTCTAGGTAGTAGATATATTTGGTAACTTAACCTAACTATTTAAGTGATAAAAGCGATTTTTTGTCGCTTTTAGTATACTTCTGTCTTTGTTTTGTCATTCGTCATTCTTATCACAACAACTAAAAAATATATTTAAGTAAATACAGGGTGATTCATTTATAATGGGACATAGCATATGGCAGATAAAAGAAGCCAAAATAGAGGGATTAAGCCAAATATGCCTTTCCAAATGTCCCTCCCTTCCGATCTAAAGGTTGTTAAAGTAAATTTTGCAGTTTCAATAAAAAAATTGTTAAAGTACGTTTCATTTCGAATAAAAAATGTATAGGTAGGGGAGAGTCGGGTAATATCGGACAGTGGGTAGTATCGGACAACAGAATCTTCTCAATTTCCCTAATAGATGGCGTTCTGAATTTGTCAGAAAATGTTTTATTAGAATTGCCCTAGACACATATGTTCAGTATGAGGCCGAGCTTTGAACGGTACACGTCGTGTGCTTTATTTTTATTTTTTGCCCAAAACAAATTTCCCGGACATAAAATTTACCAGTCTATATTTTATATAAACGGTAAGTTCTTTTAAAATGTTCATATTATATAACATTTGTTGGTTATTTTGGAATATAAAAATGGTTTTATGGAAATTATCGGAGGGTCGTAAAAAATAAGTTGGCCACTTTTTTCCAACGGTGCTGTTCGGGTAGTATCGGACACACATATTTCGGGTGATATCGGACACACTGAAATTTTAACTGAACATTCTTATATTAATATTAACTTTAAAAAATGCCCAAGAACACAAAAGAAAAAGAAAAATTGACCAACTAGAGGATTACATTGAAAAAAAAAAAAAAAATGTAAAGGACAACAAATATAACAAAGATAATGTGCTCTGAACAGCAACAAGAAGCAACGGAGTGTATCATCTGTGGTGAAGACTTCGTCGCAAATTGGATATAGTGCATCTAGTGAATTGTTCTCAGGCAGAAAAACATCAGGTTTATTATAAATGCGACATTTGTAAGGGGAATTAATTCATGTCCGATACTACCCGACGTTTTCAGAAAATTACAAAAAGAGGCCCACTTCTGTTTTCAACGAGTGGAGTTTTTGTTTAAGTTTTTTTTGTTTAATTTCATTATGTATTCTATTCTGCAAAGAGTATAGTTTATTTTAAGCAAAAATATGTTAATATACAGGGTGAATCAGTTTTTTGTAGCAGAACTTTAACAGGCGATAGATCTTAAAAAAAATAACCGCACTTTTTCGTATAAACTATATCTTTTTAAGGCCTTAGAAAAAAGTTACAGGGTGTTAAATTTTGAAAAAATATATGGACTATTGAATATTTACCAAACTAGTCGAGATATTTAAGTCATATTTGGTATAAGTTATAACGGCACGAGTTAGCATAAAACCTGTTAATATCTAACATCTTGCACAACCAGTGGCGGAGAAATGGGTAATTGGTAAAATTATTTTTAGAAAAAAAATGAATCACCTTGTATTGTATTAAAAGGTATTGATTTTTTTATGTAGATTTTAATTGCAGACAAAAATGTCCTCTTGGTATTTTTTCGCATGTGTTATAGTTTAATGGCAAATTTCATTTTTTTATTTTTTTTACTATTTGGGGGTATTTCTGAAAAATTATTTAAAAAATTTGCTCCATAAGTAAGACTCAAAATAGAAAAAACGTGTTTCTTACTTTAAATAAACTAACTTTTTCCAATAAACTAACCCATTCAAGGTTTTACTTTTCAAGATACAGAGCGTATTATTAATTGTACCTTCCTTAAATGTTTTAGACACTGTAACTTCAAAAGTATAGCCTTAAATAGGTAAGTTTATTGGAAAAAGTTACTTTATTTAAAGTAGCAAACACATTATTTCTACTTTAAATGTTACTTATGGAGCAAATTAGATAATTAATTTTCTGAAATACCCCGAAAGAATACAAAAAAATGAAATTTGCCATTAAACTATAACACATGCGAACAAATAACAAGAGGACATTTTTGTCTGCAATTAAAATCTACATAAAAAAATTCAATACCTTTTATTACAATACAAGGTGATTCATTTTTTTTCTAAAAATAATTTTACCAATTACCCATTTCTCCGCCACTGGTTGTGGCAAGATGTTCAATATTAATAGGTTTTATGCTAACCCATGCCGTTATATCGTATACCAAATATGACTTAAATATCTCAACTAGTTTGGTAAATATTCAATAAAGTCCAACTTTAACACCCTGTAACTTTTTTCTAAGGCCTTAAAAAGATATAGTTTATACGAAAAAGTGGGGTTATTTTTTGAAGATCTATTACCTGTTAAAGTCTTGCTACAAAAAACTGATTCACCCTGTATAATATTTTTGATAAAAATTATTTGAATTTTTCGAAATGTGTCCGATATTACCCGACTCTCCCCTACCTGTAAAAAGTCGAATCCTAAATGTTTTCGAAATAAATATGATTTCCTGTTGTGTAGCATGAGCGATCATTTAAAATTGGAAAATTATTTATTTCAAAGTAGGTTTTGAAACTCTAAGACCGAATTAACTATTGAAGTAAACACATTAAGAACACAGAAATTTTATTACTCTGAAACTTATAACCAAAATGGTTCGTTAGAGCACCAGAAGCTTGTACTAGTTTGAAGGTTAAATAAAAGATAACATTTTCCTATTTATAATCTACTAGCAGCCTGTCTAGCTTCGCACGGTTAAAAATTTATTTATATCCCTAATTTAACTCCATTAACAATATAGCCTATGCCTATGATAATGTAGCATTCTATTAGTGGAAGAATTTTTAAAATCAGTCCAGTAGTTTTTAAGTTTATTCATTACAAACAAAAATACAAATATTTTCTCTTTATAATATTAGTATATTACAAGATGGAAATTGTTACAATAAAGCGATTGAATTTGAAAGTACAGATAATTGTAAGTTTAAATTTTAAAATTTACAATAGAAAGGTTTTATTAAATACTATGTTCTAACTGTAATATGATCAATTATCTTGACTTTACCTGACTTAATTCGTTAAACTAATTGAAATGAACTAAATTACAGGACAAAAGGTAAAATTAAATAAATACAAAACGATTGATGACTTCCCGATAATCAAAACAGAAAAATAACACCCCTGTAGGCTAGGTAAAATAATAAAACTTGTCAAGAGAGTCTACAACTTGTCATAGAGTCTACACCAAAATCAGACAACTTAAGTGTGGGGTATCTAATGATTCTGTGCTTAGAGCTATACCCCAATAACAGACATCCTAATCACAAGCTTTTTAAGAACTTGTACGACAGATTAGGAGAAACCCGATCATTGCGACCTAAATGTGATGTTGGAAGACCAAAGATATCGTCACCAGACCAAGAAGAGGAAGTTTTGGTACGTATTGCCGAAAATGCACGAGCAAGCACAAGAAGAATTTTGGCAGATACAGGAATAATAAGCCAGTCCTCAGTTTTTAGAATTCTCCACAAGGAATAATTTTGTACCCCTATCGTCTATGCCCAGTCCAAGAGTCACTACCACAAGAGCCTCTAGCTAGACTCCGTTTTGCGCAGTTACTTCAACAACAAAATCTTGATCCTACGTTTTTCAATAAAATATTATTTACAGATGAAGCAACATTTACTCATCAAGGGATATTTAACTGGCGATACAGTCATTCATGGGAACTAGAAAATCCCTATTTACCACAAAAACACCACTTTCATCAATATTTGGTGTGACATTATTTCATACTACATTTTGGGACTATACACGGTGGTGACAATTTCGATGCCCACCATTGGTATCTCGGAAAATGTAAAAGATACAACATCGTTCAAATTAGACAAAAGTTGTGCTATTATACCCTCTACAATATTCTTTTATTAAATCTTAGATATCTTGATTCGTTCGTATACTCACAAAATGGCAAAATTATATTTTTTCAAAACTGTATCTTCCACATCGGTTACCCGAATTTAATGAACATTGGTAGTTTTATGTTCTTGGTCATGGCCAACTCCATGCCGGTTTATAGATACCAATGGTGGGCATCGAAATTTTCACCACCCTGTATATTATAATATGAGCCAGCCGCCTTGCCCACTTAATGGAGACAATTATTAAAATTTTTTAACTTATGATTTACCACTAATTCTAGAGGATATTCCTTTAAATTTAAGATAAACACACTGGCTTTATACATGACAGTGTTCCTGCACATTACCTACATTGGTGGATAGGCCGTGGTAGCGAATTTTCATGGCCAGTGCTTAGTCCGGATTTAAATCCGCTAGATTTTTATTTCTGGGGCTCCCTTAAATCACTAGTTTACAGTGACATTATCACTAATCGAGAAGAATTATGGACAAAAATTGAGCAGTCTCTAAATATTATTAGGCAGCAACAAAGAAACCTTCATCAATGTTATGTCTACAAGTGCAGAATATGGCAACTGTCAAATGAAACAAATTTATTATACCTCAGCTTGTGTACATGGTTGCAGGCAGGAACTCTTTAAAGTAAGGGCACCCGGCATTATACTTTACAAAGTGAGGCTCATTCTAATGGTATCAGTGATGCCAAGTATGCCATTTTATTGGAGAATCTATGAATATAACAGGTACTTTGATTGTTAGTAAAAATTAATAATGGTTTCCATGATTTCTAAAAATTAGACTTGACAATAGCCGCGTTCCTTTTGCCCCTACACTGAGAAATTTAGCTCAGTTTTTAGCCGAGCCACTCAGTTTGTTTTTTCCTGTCAAAGGCTCATCTTGTGAAAGGGTCATTTTATCCACCAACAAACTGAGCCAATATGCTCGATAGTGAGTGTCCTCGCGAGGATGTGCTTGAAGGGTGAAGGGGGAGGTAAAAATCTCACTTTAGCTCACATTCTCATTTGTAAAAGGAACAGCCACCAACTGAGATAAAGTAAGAATTCTTAAGAAAAGTGTCAAAAGGAACGCGGCTAATGTTGTGTCTACAAGTGCAGAATATGGCAACTGTCAAATGAAACAAATTTATTTTATAGTTGAAATTGATTTCCAGCAATTATTTCCACGAATTTAAGTAATAAGTATGGAATATGGTAACTGTCAAATGAAACAAATTTATTTTATAGTTGAAATTGATTTCCAGCAATTATTTCCACGAATTAAAGTAATAAGTATGGTAAGTCAGTGCCGATTTTGCTTATTTAAGAATTTGTCGCAATTTGTTACCAGGTTCCTCAATCCATTTGCAATATGTATACTTGAACTTTATTTCCTTGTTGAATGTATCTACCCAAACAACTTTCACAGATTTCGGGATGGACTAATAAGATTAGGTCTAGTAGTTCTAATCATGTAGTTTTTCTCGGTGTTCATTATAAAATTGTTGTAATTTTATTTCTCTCCCAAGATACCTCACAAACTTAAAATAAACTTTTAGTCCTAGATAAAAACTCTTTAAAAAAGACCTGACTGAAGCTACCTGCTTAATAATTTTAAACTTACGAAATACGATTTTTGTTTTGAATTACCTACTTATAGGTAATGCCCACTTAATGGGAATTTTTGGATTACTAAAGGTGATACAGGAAAAAACTGGTTGCATTTATTGGGATTACTACTATAGGCAGCCGCATTACCTTTAATTGTCACATCTGAGTATCTGGAAGTTAGAAAACTTAAAAATTGTGAATTATGATGGGAAATTTTTTGCCTCTGAATCTATGGCACTGGCATTTCATATAAAACCTGATGGCAGTTGGACACTGACATAACATAACTTTGTACCAGCCCCCTTGTGGTCTCCTTGGAGTCGACAGAAAACAAAGTTCCCCTCAAGGCTTCATTTTTTCCTATGTGATTGAGAAATGCTGGGTCCCCTTATTTTAAAGAGTCCCTGATAAGGTATGCATAATATAATAATAATATGTATAATCAGTTATAAATGTATTTAAAAAAATGTAAATAAACTTATTCAAATTCAAAAATTCAAAATTCAAACTACGTGTTTATACCTTTGAATAAAGAACCCCGGGAAAGAGCATATTTGGGATTAACATGAGACCGGGATGGAGCCTGCATAAGACGGGATGCCATTTCCGGTTTCACAGTGGCGTGCACCTTTGAGTTTTTTCAACAAACTAATCGAGGCAGAAATCCTCAATCATTTTTCGTGAAATCAATACTAATAAAGGCCAAAAATTGTAAGGCACGTTTATGTCTGAATTGATTTCTTTAAGTTTAAGAATCCTGGATAAGATTGTGTGACCACCAACCTGGAAAAGTCAGTAAATTAGAATAAAGGCCCTGGAAGTCAGGGAATTAAGTCAGAATAGATAAAAAAGAAACGGGAAAAGTCAGGGAATTTGAAAATTTCTTTATGAATTTTTCAATCTAAATCCACAATATAGAGGATGATTTTGACGCATATTTTGCGCCCCACAAAAAAAAACACATAAGAAACAAAAACGTGACGCTTTTGGACAGTTAAATGATGTTAAATTAGCATCCATGGCCAACTTTCCGCAATAACCCTCAAATCGACAAAAATGTGAAAACCATAAATTTATTTTGTAGCTCGAGAAAAACTAGATCAAACAAGAACTTTGATAAGGGACAAATTTTCTACATTTTGTAGAAACATTTTCTATTAAAGTTCTTGTGTGATCTAATTGCCGATAATCTCCAATTAGGTTTTCCTACACCTAGAAAATAAATTTATGGCTTTCACATTATTGCTGGTTTGAAGCTTTTTTTGATATTGCGCGAAAAGTTTCGTATGAATGTGGGATGCAAAATGAGCTAGAAAATCGCCTTAATAAACTAAAAAATGGCCTCAAGAGAGCTGAGACTTTCACAATAATGTTGAATTATAGTGCTTTTTACTCACATTTTTCCACAATGTCGACAAACTGAATATGTTTTTGTGATGGCCAGCTTCAAATCTCACGTCAGTAACAACTGATCGGAAATGCATATGGTCGGTAGGCAGAGCCAATAATATAAACAAGGAATACATATTCACTATATATGTTAGTTACAAAAGTAAAATGTAAATTTGCGGCTTTTAGCCGCTGGCAAGCCCGCCGGAGGGTTAAATTAAACACTAGACCTCAAATATCATACTTTTTTAAATTGAACACTCTGTATATTGAAAAGAGTAAGGTGTATTTGGCCAAGTCTACTTATTTTGGCCTCAAGAATCTCTCCTTAAAGAAATGTCCCATCATTAATGGGAATGAATAAGAAAGTAGTCCCTATATAACAAAATGTAATTTAGGTGAAAAGAATATTGAAATTGCTCAATTGTCTGTGAGTAAGAAAATATATGAACAATATTTAAATAATAATTATAAAAACCAGATGCGACTAGGGTATGGTGCAAGTTTAACAATTGAAGACACAAGTGGATAAAGGTGTCATGTCACACTTTTTCTAAAATCGACTTTTTCAACTTTTTCAACTTCTCTGATATAGATCTATCTTTTAAAAAATCCTAAATACTTCTATCTATATATTTAAAGATTTTTTTAATGGATAAAGGTGTTGTCACACATATGTATCATGTCCTAGTGGATAAAGGTGTCAAGTTACATGTTTCGTTGATGAAGGTGTTATGTACACATACAATTTACATGTAGAATTTTTTTTTTTTAATTAGAATTCATCAAAGAAATTAAGTTATTTTTAACTAAATTTTCCGATATTACAAAATAAAATTAAATGATAATTGAAAAAGTTCTAGTTTAAAACGCGTTTTATTAAATATCTTGGAAGTTTAATAATGTGACATGACACCTTTATCCACTTGTGTCTTCAATTATTAAAGATTGCAAAAAAATCTTTGGCAGTATAAGGCCATATAGGATAACATTACCATTTCTTGATACTTAACTGGTTATTCTGTACTTACTTTGGGTCTCTCAACCTCAGAAATGCTCTGGGATAGATATTATGTTTAATTTTAATTTTGCTTCTGTTGCTATAATGACATCTTTGACTGAAAATATAGAAATGAAATTCCACTTCCAAATGTATTCATTTAGGCCTTCGGAATTCAAGTACTTTCGGGAACTGGTGGCCTAAGAGTGGGGGCAGAATTTCTGGCTAGAGTGCTTGGCCGAAAAATTTTCTATTATTCCAACCCAACCTGGGGTAAGAATTCCCGGCACATTTTGTAATATTCCATCCTAATATGGCCTTTTATAGAAAACCACAGGAAGGTATTTCTCAATGCCGGCTTTGAAGAACCAAGAGAATACCGTTACTGGTCTTCGCAGAAGAAGGGATTGGATATTGATGGGTTCTTGGAAGACCTGAGAAATGCACCTGAAGAATCAGTTATAATTTTGCACGCATGTGCACATAACCCTACAGGTTGTGACCCGACTCAAGAGCAGTGGGTCCAGATCGCACAGGTCATGAAAGAGAGACGGTTGTTCCCGTTCTTCGACTCGGCATACCAGGGTTTCGCGTCAGGAGACCTGGACAAGGATGCATTTGCTGTGCGATATTTCGTGGAGCAAGGTTTTGAACTGTTCTGTTCGCAAAGTTTTGCCAAGAATTTTGGATTATACAGTAAGTGTGTACTTCTAATTGATGTGTTCGCACTCTATAATTTTAAATATCTTTTGCATTAGAAAATAAACTTGTGTGATATACTACTCGAATTTAGAACATAAAGATGGCAGATTCGAACTTTCAAACTTATTGTTGTGTTTTGGCTGTGCTATTGTGACTCAGTTATTCTACGACTTTGTAAGATTTCAGAAAAATATGATTTAAAAGTAACTCCTGGCTGCTTGTTGTTTTGACTCATAAGTTGGAGTCCATTTGACACATGTCCTTGAAGAGCTTCCTGTTGTGAAACTTTATTTCCTGTGCTATCGCTTACATAGTACTAAATAATATAGGAACCTTGTCCAAGATTATTACAGAAGATATTTTCCAAAATAATCTATACAGGGTGAGTCACATCTAAAGACAGAGCCGAAAACACAATGCAGAACTCGCTAAAATAAGCACATATGCTTAATAAACATTAGCTCAAAAGCGATTGGTTCTCCATATACAGCGTGTTGAAATTTTTCCAAAAATAACATATATTTTTTAATTTCTTTCGAGCCCATTTAAGAATTCCAACCAAATTTGGTATACATTATGCATTGGACGGTTGCCATTTTGTGCAATACTTTGACCCCTTTCAGATGACCAGCGGCGTAGATACAAATAGTTACTGAAAATAATTGTGAAAAAAAGTAGTACGGTCCTGTGCAAAACTAAAAATTTTGCCTTTTTTTGGATAGCCCATTCAATTTGGAACAAAAAGTGCCTCTTTGTATTTTTTTATTTCTGGTACAGTTTCTTCGTAATTTCGGATTTTTTTTAACTAGTGCCAAGGTGATTATGCTGGCATTTAAAATAAAATTATTTGTATCTACGCCGCTGCTCATCTGAACAGGGCCAAATTATTGCACAAAATGACAATCCATAATATGTATCAAATTTTGTTGGAATTCCTAAACGGGCTCGAAAGAAATTAAAAAAATATGTTATTTTTGGAAAAGTTTCAACACGCTGTATATGGAGAACCAAGCATTTTTGTTTTTTGTTTATTAAGCATATGTGCTTATTTTAGCGAATTCTACCTTCTGTTTTCGGCTCTGCCTTTAGATGTGACTCACCCAGTATATACCTAATATACATAATCTCATTAATATTTTTACTATTGCAAAAAATCAAAATAGGCTCTAATAGGATTTTGATTCTGATATAAATAATAATTTGATTCCGATATAAATAATAATTTATTATGAGGCGATTCAAGAACGGTTCGCTGACAGTCAAAACCACAGACTAACGAGTAATACAGACAAATCCTTAGCGACATGTGTCAAAAGGAGACTCGCTTTTTAGCGAAATATCTTCTAACTACATGAATAATGTGCATATTATTTGATTGTACGTTAATCTACATAGCGAAGAGATTGTTTTAGAACTAAATTTATGCTTAAAATACTGTCTGTCTTTCTGTAAATTGAAATGGAGGCTCGCTTATTTCTGACACATGTCCGTAAGGACGCTTCTGTTGCAAAGCTATTTATTCTGTGAACAAACCCACGAGTTGGAACAAGCGTATAATGAATCTCATTATAAAACAAGTAGCAAAGTATGTTTTTTAGAATTTGCACATTGAGCAATGATATTATTTAAATGCAAGCAAATAGTATGTTCTTTGGTTCTATGAAGGAAATGTGAACATTTAAGCATTTTTTTTTATTGCAGATGAACGTATAGGAAACCTGGTTGTAATAATGCAGAACCCACAGAATATCCCTGCAGTGAAATCACAATTCACTATTTTAATCAGGACAATGTACTCAAACCCACCGAGTCATGGTGCCAGAATTGTGTCCTATGTTTTGAACAATCCTGAACTTTTCAATCAGTGGTATTAATGACAGCTAATGTGAATATGTAAGCATCTTGTTTATTGCTAATTTTTAGGAAGGATAATATTCGCACAATGTCATCAAGGATTATCGACATGAGGAAACTGCTTAAAGAGGAATTAGAAAGTCTTAATACTCCTGGTGATTGGGGCCATATTATTTCACAAATTGGCATGTTTTCGTACACAGGACTTAACGGTAAGACAATTATATTATTTATTATTTTGTTACTAATTTGGTTCGTTGTAATTTTTAGTTCGTTATTTTTATTTAATTGAAATTGTGATATTTAACATTTTGATTCTTCCCACAGCATCATAATTTGAAAATGATTGTTATGAAACTAAATTACAAGTAACTAATTTAACATAATTTAGTAATTACTTAATATGTTTTTTTAAGCGACAAATCTTCATAGTCATGTTTTATTAATCAGGTTTGCTTGGATCGCTTGTCCTGTATGGGCTATTTCGCAAAATAAAATATTACATAGGCTTACATTACTATAAATGATTTTATTTGGGAGGTTAAAATTTCGCCATCAAACATGGTAATATCAAGCGTCCAACTAAATAGACTGGCGGAGCAGTGAGTAGTTTATATATTTTATTATACAGTGACCTGCAGAATGGACCCAACAAATGTGATTTTATTTTATTTTGTGCCAAAATAAAAAAAAAACTGAATGCCACATGTAGATGTTATTTACAAAAAAAAATGTCCCCATGAGATTTTTTCGTGTCTGTTATGGTTCCATGGTAAATTAGATTTTTTTATTATTTCAGGCAACTTATTTCTGAAAAATGAACTGAGACATTTTGCTCTATAAGTATAATAGGAAAAGTATAAGTATAATAGGAAAAATATGTTTCTTGGTAACTTTTTTTAATAAACTTAACCATTGTGTTCTAATGTTGAGTAGCTTATTAAGTAGCTTGTAAAATTTTTATGGTGAATTTTGTCATTTTTATTGAGAATGGTGCATTTTATGGATAAAGTGCAAGAGAGGTAAATTGTTATAAAATGTTTGGGGATCTACAGGGTGTCTAAAAAGTTGGGGCTTACCATGCCTATAAAAAAGTTTTGATGCAAAAACCAACATGAGTCATCTAAAAAACAAACGCTCTGTATACCAGGAGTGCCCATTTAAAGGCGGTTAGTTGGCATTATTGAGTGTAGTGTATACAAAATTTGAGAGGGATCAGATCAACGGTTCTCAAGTTATTTGAGAAAAAGTGCCTTCGTGGGCCCCCTTCGAAGGCCCCTATCTCCTCAGGGAGGCCCAATAGAAACACTTTAGCTGAGTTATATCATAATTTCTCGAGAGAAATCTGCCATTAAGCCATGTATAGAAAGTTACTGGACGTCATGTATAGCTACTAGCTATATAGGTCTGTGCTAATATATAAAACAAAAATGCAGTGGGAACCCAACGAGTCACGTCAGGATTCTCCAATCAAAAGCCCCTCGCTATTTGTCCAAATCGTTGTTTGACGGAGATCGCTTCGCATTTGTTTTTTGGGTCAACGTCAAAGCTGCAATGACACCCCATCCGTTATCGCCAATATATGGCAACGTGTGCCTGGTCCCGTGAACTTGGTTCTTGTCCACACCAACATTTATAATAATATTTATTACCTATCATGGATTAGGTGATGCGCAAGGCAGCATCGATCTCCAGGCAATGTCAGATAGGCTCAAGCAGTTTCAAAAACATTTTTATTGGTGGTGAATGCACTGGGTTAAATTCCCTGGCACGTCACAAAGCAAGGTGTTACAGATCTGGCCATTTGCTCGATTCCTCTTATTCCTTTTATTCCTTTACTCAATGGTTTCACTAAATTTCAATATGGATGTGTCTTATGTAGAAATATTACAACACTGGCCCAGGGAATGAAATAAGCTTACAATTAAAGAGTCTTTGCACAATATTACGTTGTTACACAACTATTATTAAAAATCTTATTGGTTGTGTTCGACATAACAAATGAATCAGTTAGCGCTAGCTAGCTAGCTAGCTAGCTAGCTCGGCAAAACGTGACCTCCTAGCGGAAAATGTTGTAGATATTAAAAAAATCTAAAACTTTCATATAAGGCATTTTCAACATAACCTCAAACTTTTCTAGAAAATGCGGATAACCTGTTTTTCAATTTTTTATTATTTCTCTCTTAAAAATAGCTCAATTTTCATAAAATCTTGTGAAAGCATACTTTTTTGTATTGGATAAGCCTGATTTTACTGGAATCTCGAAAACAAGTAGTTTAGAAAATTTCCTGACTGATTTTCTACTTCCGAGAAACGGCATGGCTGTAGAATTAGTGAAACACCGCTGTGTTTTTCTACGTCTAATTTCTACGTATCTCACAGAGGGCGCCAATTTCAATGGAAATGGTAGATTTTGTCGTTTTGGAACAAGTGTACCCTTGTGCAGAACGAAAAGATGCACTAAAATGATACCTGCAAAATCAAAAAGATAACCCCAAACAGTTATGAGTAAAAGCATGATTCAAAAAACGTATTTCTGTGAGATACGTAGAAATTGAAATCTTCAATTCGATTTCAAAAGAGAACTTTCCTGTAGTTCAGTTAACAAGCGTCTGAAAATGTTATATGGCAAACTCTCATTTTTGAGCACGAGGTATCCACACAAGAATTTTTTTTAAGCATAAATGGGAAACACTATATTTTTCTAACAATAAATTATAATTTTGGAATGATTATGGTTCTAGCATCGGCCACTATAAACAGGCCTAGGAAGAGTTATTTTCAGTAGTGTTGGTCCAGGTCAGGGTAACAAATTTCACACTACAGGAAATACAAGTTAGGCTATGATTGAATTTATTATTTATTTTTATTATCTATTCCAGTCAAAAGATCATTGTTCTTTTTTATGGTTTGTGCAATATTCTAACCATGACATATTATTGTTAACTGAAAGCTTAATTAAAACTAAAATTATAATACTACTTAAGGAAAATAACTTTATTAGACTAAATGAATTTACAAGTTCATACGAGATCTATCCAATAATAGCCCGGGAGCCAGGGACAGATTTTTGTTAGTCATTTCCTCTCAGTACCAGTAGTGGGTTGGACAATGGCACCCCCCCCCCCCCAAACACGTAAAAACAATTTTTTTTTCAATCATTTCCTCCTGGCTGAAAATTGGTCAGATAATAGTTAATATAATAATTAAAAGAACAAAAAACGTCAGCTGGCTGTAAGGTGGTGGACTATACGTCAGTTGCTCACACGAACATGAAAAAATAAAAACTATTTTCAGTGATTTCCTCTCGGTTGAAAATTTGTCAGTTGGTATACTTACGGGTTTGTCTAAATAAAAAAAAGTCAATTGAGACTAATATGCCTTATAGAAATGTTGTTTGTTTAAGAGATACAGGGCGTTAAAGTTAATTTTTTGAAATTGAATTATGGCTACATCTCCCGAAATAATCAAGCTGCTGAACTGAAACTTGGCACTGCTGGGTTTTTGGGGATGGAGAATAAGCTGAAAATGTCAATTTCTACGTATCTCGTAGAGGGCGCTTTTGGTCGAACAAATCTGTTACTGGCTCCCGGGCTATAATGGGAATATGAATATACACATAAAAGGAGATCAATGGTCAAAAAATTATACACAACACAATCAAGACACACTTAAAATTCTAGCGATTATACACTTTTCAATTAATATCAAAAGAAAAAAGCTTTTACACTAAAAAAAAATTGGAGAACAAGATAACATAGATAATTTACCAAGAAGACAAAGTCCATAGATAAGATCACATTAACCATAATTAATTACTAGTTCTTTAGACAATTTATTGTAATATAGGATGCCTACATAAAAAATGCTGTTTTTACTGAGACAAAATGACTTAAAGCGCCACTGCTCCAAATCGAAATAATTCTTACTGGTTGGCAAATATTCTATTTGTTGAATGTAGGTTTCACTTTTAGGATTTCGCCACAGAAACATCAACCAAACTGATTAAAATCCATTAACTGTCATTTCACTTTGACTGGATATAGACCGTCAGATAGTGACAGATTTAGGTGCCCCATTTTCGCATACTAGCCTCGAAGAGGGTTGAAAAGTACATCGATGCTGAGTAGAATGAAGGTAAATTTACAAGTGGCCCCTGGGGACAACATATGGAAAATTCGATTTTTCATTTTTCATAATTCGATTCGATATTTTCACGCAAGCCGTGTTCATTAAATGATTAATTAATAGAACCTCGCTTCGGAAAAGCAAAGGCTTGACTGTTGCAGGTGGCTAAAGGGTTGAAATAAGGGCGTAACCTTGTAAAGAAAAATCGAGATTTTGACCAATTTTTCCACACAAGCCCATCAAAAGTATGAAAACGTACATCGTGACTAGCCCGAAAACATACTGGCTTGAGTGGCGCGAATGGATAAGTACATTTTGGGGTCAGAAAATTTAACAGAATTTTTTTTTCGATTTTCCATATGTTATCCCCAAGGGCCACTCATAAATTTACCTTTATTCTACTCAGCATCAATGTACTTTTCAACCCTCTTCGAGGCTAGTATGCGAAAATGGCGCACCTAAATCTGTCACTATCTGACGGTCTAATATTATCTTTGGAAAAGGAGGAAGATTTATTCTGCGAAAGCTGAGAGCAAAGTTCTTGAGGTGTTTTTTTGAGTTAACTTTCAAACTTTAAAAAAATAATATGTACCTCAACACTGAAGTTCCTTTCTATGAGTCATGTGGTTTATTTGCCGTTGGCTAGAAGCCTCGGCAACTAAATTCCATACGAGTTATATAAAGTTGAACTTCAATGCCTTAGTACATAAATAACTGTTACATTTCAATTTGTAATAACCCAACTTTTATGTAGCCAGGGCATTTTTTGAAAAACCGATAAGAAAGTTTCCATACAAGTTTCTCCAAGATAGGTAAACAAAATGTGTGAAAAACAGTCGAAATTTGATCATTTGGGCTCCTCCCTCTTGGTTTATAGTATTTTTCATTTTTGGAAAGTGTTCATAAGAAAAAAAATGTTTTCTGGCATCCTTTAAAAGGATGCCTTTGACTATTGATGTAATTTTATACGGTAATTTTCAGAAATCCAATCGGAACATATGGTGAAGAAGCACCATGTATACATGCTCCGGTCAGGACGCATAAGCATCGCTGGTGTCACCCCCAGCAACGTCAAGTATGTGGCCAAGGCTATCCATGAGACTGTCACCTCACTGCAATAGTGGTACCTTCAGCCCAGTGCCAAGAATTAAAAGAAGTTTATATTTTTATCTGGTATATTTTACACTAAATGGCTTTATAAAGATTTTATAAACCACAAACAGTGGTAATCCAATATTCAGATGGAAATGTTAGGCAATGTTTTTGTTTGGTTGGAGAGACATTTTTTCTCAGTGATTATTGTAAATAACTAGTGCAAAATAAACACGGTGTATGTTTACTTTGATTTTCATTTGAATAAAATACCAAAATTGTTGTAGTGTTGCCTTTAAAATTTTTCTAATTTGGATGATATTATAGTGCCCACCTTTGTATTAGATGTTAGTTGGTCGAGCGGTATGTTTAAAGGTGGTCTATAAGTAATTTATTTTGGTGTGAGTCTAAGGATTAACGGAAACAACGGGGAATTTTAATACATATATTTAAAAATTTATATAGTGCGCCTATGGTATAAAATATAAGTACATGAAATATGGTAAAATAATTTGCGATAAAAAGGTACAATTGAATTATTAAAAAATATTACAGACTGAAATGACAATAATAGTTTGAACAAAAATGTTATCTACAAGTTTCCACTGGTCCCAAACCTAGGTGGTTAACAAAAATAGCTTATCTCATAAAAGGTAATGAACTCTGCTGAGAATACATGTAGCTTAAAATACTTCACATAAAGTTATAAGATTTAGGCATACAAGTTAGTTAGCCTGATGTCACAAATGGTAATAAGCTACAAGCGTTGGACCTTCAGTCAACGCTACAAGGTTATGAAAAATGATTAAAAAATGATAATATAGACACAAAACCATTAAACTAATTCGAAATTGGCACAAAAACACATTCAAAATACCCAAATTTAGGGTAAAATACTAGTATTGTGCTTAAACGGCACTGCTATGCTTCTAGCTATAGAAAAATACTCCATGGCGCTTAAACTATTCACTACGTTCCAATAAAATACAAATATCTAGTTACTCAATAATAGGGCAGCTCAGACGTAAAAAATTAACAAAAACAAGATAGCTTACTTTTGGTCAGCTCAACGGACAGCATACTGTATTAAGGTCGGTTCTTGGTGTGACTCTGGCAGGCAAGGCAGCAGACTCTGGATGATGTCTCGGGCAGTACTTCGCCCTACAAGTGGTGGTCGGAGACTTCCCTCTGTTTTTGGGAGTAACCCCCTTTTATATCAGCTTGGTTCTTTGTTCTCGCCTCGATTCCAGGATTTGCAGGTGTTCTTTAGACGCTTTTGTGGGCGGATGGAATTTATAAACAATATGATTTTAGAGCAGGTTTTTCCAAGAACACTAATAACCGTAGCGAACTTTTCTGGCGTTTTGATAATTACACAATGTAAACAACATGGTTTTTCGTTTAATTTAATGATCCTGGTTTCTGGTGGTTGGAATCATAACCTGATGATTCCTCGCAGAAGTATTTCAAGGATTTTAGTTAACATTGTCACGAGTTATTTGATAAAATAAAATAAAAATTTTGGTGGTACCTACGGGGCACCTCAATATAAATAGCACAGATTATTTGTTCTTCTTGGAAATAATGTGATCCTCCTTGTGCTTATGGTGTCCTGGCTTCCTACCCATTTTTTGTGTTGTTCCTATTGTTGCACCAATAAACTTTTGTATACTCATTTTGCCAAATAGTGGGACCCCAGGACTGACACATTGGTAGTTCAGTTCACACCAAGGTGACAAATCAGGGTTGCCAGGACCGTATTTAAATTTTGTCAAAATTTTTTTGTTCACACAGCAAAACGCAGAAATGTATTGCAGCTTCTTCCAAAATTGTTTATCTGGACAGCGAGACATCTATAATAGAGAGAAACAATAAAAAATAGATCGGTTTCGTTTCCATTAGACTTTTTGTAAATGTATGAAAATTCAGTTTACCCAATAGGTATGCCCTAATACGCTCCTGATTTTTCCTGTCATTCCCAGGCAATCTAGGGAGTTTTTCAAAGATCAAATGAACTCTCAATGTCCTTGCTATGCGGTGAGGCGACTATATAAATAAACTTTCTAGCTCTACTGGTAGAGTCAATTGATTTGAAAGTTCTTTACCAAGCTGGCACAAAATGAATTCCTCTATTAGAAGTCATATAATTTTTGTTTTAAACATGTCAGAATTTTTTCGGCACTTGAAAAGTATACAGTGTGGAAATTATAAGTCTATAAAGGTGTAGTAACCTTGATTGGAAACTTCCAAAGGAAGAATGTGATGAATCTGAGTTTCTTCTGGATGGATCCTGCGTCAGCGAAACTTTCAGATTCATTATAAATCTATATAATATATACTGTGACAAATAAAGTCAGCTCCATAACCGAAAATTTTTGGTATGTTTGACTTTTCCAGCAGTTGACAAATATGATAATTGACAAAAAACTTCAGAAATGCCATTTATTTGTCAAAATATAGAAAATACCGTTGACTGACGTATTTATAAAGACTTCTCACGCCTATAGCTTCACGTCCTGGAAAACAGATTGCTCTGATGGCTAACAATGTGTTTTGCATTGTATTTTGTCTCTGGAAAGTGCATGGGGAGTTGAAAAAGTGTCAGGCGTGACAGCCGTAAGCAATCTTTATTAATACGTCAATCAACGAAAATACCTTTTAGAAAAAATGTATCCCCTTACACTTCTCTATGTTACTCACCAATTTTCATGAACTTGCAGCAACATTAATTTTTTAAATTATTTTCTTTCATTTTTTTCACCTCTGCATAAGGTCCTTTATTGTAAAGAAATTCTCAGTCTTTTTTTTATTTTTCGACGACACTATCAGGGGTGACTTTATACAGGGTGTTGTGAGGTGCCTTTTTTAAAGCAACATCCCGTATTATTGATTTTTGGTACCGATATAAACAATTTTATCTTCAATTTTTTGAAAAAAGTCATTCTTGATAAAAAAAAGTGTGCTTGTTCTAAAAATAAGATTGGCATGGAAAAAGTTAACATTACTTATAGTGGGTGACCAGAAAATTGAAGAAACGATAATTAGCATAAGAGTGAACTGCCTCTATTGGTAGAGATATTGAAAAAAGTTATAAAGAAAATTTGTTCAGCGTGGTGTGTTACTTAGGTGTACAAAATTTGAAAGCGTTAGGCCTACTTTGATTTTTTGTTTTTTCTTGTTTTTCTTCGATTAAATAATTTTCAGTAGGTAGTATGATAAAACTGTATAAATAAAAGTTACTCAAAGCGTTGAGTGAATTCAACGCTCAGAGTAAGAAACTGTGTATGATAAAAAAAATTGACAATCCTAGGCCTACTTTGAGTTTCCTCCAATATTTTCCAAAATACAAAGTAGGCCTAGAATCGTCAAATTTTGTCATAGTGCGCAGTTTTCCATTCCGAGGAAGTTTTCTTAATACAGTTTTGTCGTACTATTTACAGAAAACCATTTATTTTACAAAAAAGAGAATAAAATAAAAAAATCAAAATAGGCCTAGCCCTTTGAAATTTTGTAGACCTAAGAAACTTACCACGCTGAACAAATTTTCTTTATAACTTTTTTCACTATCTCTACAAATAGAGGTAGTTTACTCTTATGCTAATTAACTTTTCTTCAATTTTCTGGTCATCCGGTATAAGTAGTGTTAATTTTTTCCATGCCAATCTTATTTTAAGGACAAGCAGACTTTTTTGTCAAGAATGACTTTTTTTCGAAAAATTGAAAATAACATTTTTTACTAATACTAGTAAAAAATGTTATTTTCAATTTTTATGTCCATCCGTGGACACACTGTACATATTTGCTCCAACTTTTCAACTTTGCATTTCCGACAATCACTGGGTCGCGGAAAATTGTTCGAAAACATTTGTTCGAAAACATTTATTCGAAAACATTTGCTCGAAAACAATTGTTTGAAAAACATCTGTTCGAAAAAACATTTGTTTAATTTAATGAGAGATACTTCCTTATCCTATGCCAACTAGGAAAACAGAAAAACATATTTCAAAAGAGTAAGAGAAGACTATAATAATAATAATAATAATTCTAATAGTAATAATTCTCACCCTCTAATAATGTTACATATCTTTGAAAAGTTGGGATCCTTTCCGACAATGTGAAAGCCTGGCCGTAAGAACGCGGTCTGGCAGCACATGTATTGTAACACTGCTTGAATAAGAGGCATCTCGATTTGTAGCTTCTTTGGAATCCGTCAGAGGAGTAGGTTTGGTTGCAAGTGAGAGTCAGTTTTTTGAAACACAAAATATACATATGTTTATATGTATATTTGGATCGCAAATTGGAGTCAGTTTTGTGAGACACCCTGTATATTTTGCGCACAATATACAGGGTGCTTGTCCTTATACCTTGTGTGGCCATATCATCATGGTGGCAGCACTGTACCACGGCTCGCTGTGATTTTTTTTGATGTGATTTTTGGAAAATGCTATTATTTATCAGAAATCTAGCACCCCCTGACAACCTAATGTCCCAATAATTTACTTCGCCGACTACCATTTCTACCAGGGCCTTAAAGTTGGGAAATTGTTTTTTTTATTATTTTCAATTATGAATAGGGAATGCTTTGGAAATATTTGAAAATGGGGTAAATTTAATCAAAACATCCCAAAAATGTCCCACTAATAAAGAAAACAGAATATAACACCCTACCGTTTTAAAATAATTCTTAGATATATAATTATGGCACATTTTCTGTGATCTATGAAGTATTGAAGTATTATTGTAAAACAGTAGGATCATTAACATTATACTTACTAGCAATAATAGGGTAACTATCAAGGCACTCAAGCTCAACTTTCTATAAAGGATTTTGAATTTATAAACCACTAGAGTTGTGACCCTTAGAACAAAAAACGACGTGTCACGGCTGATTTTGAAATTTTTTCACAGTGACTACGTTTATCTCGACGCGTTCGATCCGAATGAGAGAGGTCTGAATTCACTGGAGCGGACTCAAATAGACGGTGTAAACCCTACAGACTGAAATTCAATCATATTTAAAATTTCAAGTCAAGCCACTATTTCCAAACAGAAGTTGGCCAGAATGTGCACCAACTGTGAAATAAGTATAATAAGTTAATGTCCCTAGAGGCGATTGAAAACCGTAGGATTCAATACTAATGATGTAAACGTAGAAATATAAAACATAACTAAATTGGATCCATTTCGATCCGATCGAGTTGACACGAGATTAACATTGACAGTGTAAAAAAATATTGGGATGGGGAATTTTCAAATGGGATGGGGAATTTTCAAAATCACAGACTACTTATGAAGTATATAAATATAATATACCCCTAGGAACTTCCTTTTTATATAAATGCAATATGCCCCTCGGAACTTTCTTCTATATATAATATCTATATGTATAATTATAATATATACAGGGTGTTTTCTTTTAAGTGGACACAAATCAATAAAAAATTGATTCGTTGGGATATTTTCAATTTTTTTTTTATACAAAGGTCTTCAAAATGCGCAACTTTCTACGAGAACACATTTGTCAAATTGCAATTCCAGGGCCGGCTAAGATTTTTTTAAACCCCGATTTTCACAAAATCTATTTAGGCATTTTTTTATTTAAAATCTGACCCCACAGCGTTAATGAGAACACCCAAAAACCCGTATATACCAAATTAGAATAAAAAATATACAGGGAGTTCTATTCTGCAGGGTGTCAAAGTTGAGCAAAATAGGAATTTTAAAGGCACCTGCATAGTCAAGTGTGCCATGGAATCCCCTAAAAACAGTTAAATGGTTAATAGGACCACTCAAGGTGTTGGTGTGCAAAGGTCCAATTCAAAATATACAGAATGTTCTTATCTGTGCCATCTTAAAATGCTGAATTTTTATGAAACTTTATACGGGTCATGAGTGCTGTGGAATCATTGAAAAAATATTGATAAACACAAAAGTAATGTATTTCTTTACAAAATGCCAACTAACAAATAAAAACAATTTAAATTATTGGACCTTACTCAACAAAGTCACTGTCTAAGATGATACATTTTCTGTGCGTTTCCTGTTGTGGCACACCAGCCACCTTAACTGATATGGACTTACTGACTGGCAGGCTTCTGTATTTTTTAGATTTAGTTCGTTTATAGTATGTGGAGCGGTTTTGATATACTCGATTTTTGACCCATATAAAAAATTCAGTAATTTGAGATGGCATAGATAAGAGCACTCTGTATATTTTGTATTGAACTTTTGCACACCAACACCTTGAGTGGTCCTATTGATCATTCAACTGTTTTGAGGGGATTCCATGGCACACTTGACTTTGCAGGTATATACGGGTTTTTGGGTGTTCTCATTAACGCTGTGGGGTCAGATTTTAAATAAAAAAATGCCTAAATAGATTTTGTGAAAATCGGTGTTTAAAAAAATCTTAGCCGGCCCTGGAATTGCAATTTGACAAATGTGTTCTCGTAGAAAGTTGCGCATTTTGAAGACCTTTGTATAAAAAAAAAATTTTTTGAAAATATCCCAACGAATCAATTTTTTATTGATTTGTGTCCACTTAAAAGTGAACACCCTGTATAACTGAACTGTGTTTCCCTAACCACGAACAATATGTATTCCACAGATTTAGTTTGGCTGTTATAATATACGGCCTTTTTATGGCTTGCAACAGATAGTTGTTTTTTATGAATATCCCTATTAGTGGATTCGCAAAATAAGTTCTATCGCCCGAAAAGTAACTACTACTACTACTACTACCTCCATATAGCTACTAACAGGGAGACTCGACTACTACCACCTTCAATTAGCTACTACCGGTTGAGACTACTACTACTACCAACTCGCACTTGCTACCGCCCAGATGGCTACTAGAAAGCTCGAAACTGGACTTCTATACCACCTTCAATTAGGTTCTGCTGCAGATACAACAGACAAATACTGGTTGGGAGTGGACTAATACCAACCCGAACTCATTGGTTTGCTTTTAAGACTCCCAATCATACCAAGCGCTTTTATTGCAGTGCTTTCTACTTTCGTTTGCTAGCGCTAGCATTTCGTTAAACGGCTATTTTATGACAGTAAAGCTAGCGCCCGAAATATCGAGATATAGAAATAAATTAAGTTCAAACACAGCCTCAAAAAAGTAAATCACGAAATCGAAATTTTACAATGGCTTTCACCACACCAAAATAACATAAATAAAGTCTATAAAGGGAACTGACAGAACAAAGTAAGGTTAGAATAAACAGCTTATAGCAATCGCAAGCGACCATGCGCAAAATTTTTACTCTTTAATTTTGCAATCCGCTGAAATGTAGCGAAACCGTTCAAAGCGCACAAGCTTCAAACCGTCTTAAACGCACCCTTTGCTACCAGTGTTGGTAACTAAAATTATTATCATCATAATAACTGCAGTAATATTTATTTTGTTCAGTAAAATTTTAGTCAATAAATTCCGCAGTTAGATATTACAACATATTAGTATTGAACCTAAAACCCACCTACTGTAGTGAAATGAAGCTAAAATAATTCATTGAAATGACTTTTGACAATTCTCTCTCCAAACTCCAAGATATTATAGTCGGGTTCGGTATAAGCACTCCATTCACTCTTTTAACTCCATAAACAATAGCAACTACAGAGAAACTACATAGAAACCATTGTTTTAGGAACTAAAATGGTGAATGGTGTGCATATTCCTAACCCAGCTCGTGTTGAAATAATTGTGAAACCCTAGCGTAGGCTATATTTTCTGTGGTTGAAATCACATATCCTTACGTTTTCATGTAAATTTCGAAAACAAATAGAAACTGAGCTTTTAGTAGGTAAGTATCTACTTAGGCACTTATCGCCAGTTTTGTTCAAAATGACAAAATGAAAAAAATACTTCCATTCATTGGCAAAAGTGTATTGGATGAATCACCTATTGTTTATTCTATGAAATTTTGCAATAACACGAAATATTTGGAAATATGTATAAGATAAGAACACTTAGATACCATATAAATTGAATAGGTACCTAGTCAATAAGAAAAGAAAAACAAATAAACAAATCACGCATGCTCACATTTCTGGCACAAGGAACTTGAAAGCCAATGTGAGTAAGTTTGTTTTAATGTGATGAAGATAACGCTTGTTTTGTTTTCCCCGTGATTATGACAATTTTAAAACCTTCATAAATTTCTAATAATAGCGATGATTGCAATAAAAAAACTCAGGATCACATTAAGTCTCCAGGCCCACAATTTGTATTGATTTTGATGTCAAGATAAAGCTCTATGGTGCCCAACGTTGTTTTTGATGTTAGTTGGTCGAGCGGTATGTTTAAGAGGGGGTTGCCGACAGCGAAAGTGACGTTAGATTTCGTATTTTTTTAAGTTGTATAGCATAAAATCTAATAACATTTTACCTGGCAAAAATTTAGTACAAACATCTCTATCTTCATTTTAATCATAAGATCTTAAAAGCATATGCACTGGAATTATTATTTTTCCCAAGGTTTTCATAACTTATAAAACAAAATGCTGCTTGTAAGATCTTATGATTAAAATGAAGACAGATATGTTTGTACTAAATTTTTGCCTGGTAAAATGTTATTAGATTTTATGCTATACAACTTAAAAAAATACGAAATCTAACGTCACTTTCGCTGTCGGCAACCCCCTCTTAAAGGTGGTCCATAAGTTAATTTATTTTTGGTGTGGGCCTAAGGATTAACGGAAACAACAGGAGAATTTTACTACATATATTGAAAAAGTAAATGGTACGCCTATGGCGTATAAAATATTTCAGTTACAAATACAGTAAAATGACTTAAGATTGCGTAAATGTGAACAAATGAATTATTAAAAATATTACTAAGTAAATATAACAGAAAAGAATCGACAATAAAGAATTTAGCGCAAAATAATTATCTTTAAATTTTAGTAACAAAACCTGCAGAAATAGTACGTGAATGTAGCTCAAAATATTCCAAGAATAATATAAAAATTATTGGCACACAAGTTAGTTAGCCTGATCACACAAACTATAATAAAATTATGTAAATTCTGAAAAATGATTCGAAATTGATAATAGAGACACAAAATTATTAAAATAACTTGAAATTGGCACCAAACGTATTTGAAAATACCCAAAATTTAGCGCAAAATATTAATATTGGACTTAATACGGCACTGCTATGCTAACAGCTTTTTAAATACCCAAAATTTAGCGTAAAATATCAGAACTGTACGACACTGTTTTAAAATATTATGACAAAATATATAACAATCCTTTACGACACCTCAAGTAAACACTAATAGCATTCAAAATAAAATAAGATCAAATAAATTAATTAACTAGAAATAGAAAGGCAACTCAGTCGACAAAACCCAACAAAACAAAATTCAATCCTTACTCTGTGGTCAGTTCAACGGGCAGCATACTGTACTGAGGCTCTGGTGCTGGATCTATGGCAGGCAAGGCGGCAGACTCTAGATGACTTCTCGGGCAGTACTTCGCCCAACAATTGGTGGTCGGAGACTTCTTCTCATGTTCGGCGACGACTGGCTTCCGTTTTGGGAGTACCCTCTTTTATATCCACTTGGTTCTTTGTTCTCGCCTCGATTCTAGGATGTGCAGGTGTTTGCGCGACGCTCGCGAGCTTGTCGGCGGATAGGGCATATAAACAAACATGTTTTTCGGGAACATTAATTACCCTGGCCGATCTATTCAATATAAACAACATGGTTTTTCGATATAATTTATTACCCAATATTCGGCGGCTTGTCCCTAACCCGATGAATTTGAAACAAGATATTTTAAGGAAGTACTTAACATTGTATCGAATTATTTAATAAAATAAAATGAGAATTTTTGTTGGTATATACGGGGCACCTCATTGGTATCTACGGGGCACCACAGCTCCAGAAATTTCTATTTAAATTTGCAAATGCTAAATTCGCCTTGCATGTATCTGTACTTAAGGTTTTGTAACTGTAAGTCTTTTTTATATTTTTCATGACTTTTCCTGCAGGAGATATTGAAAAAAATGTTAGGAGTAAAAAAACACTGGCTCAAATTTCATAATAATCTTCATAAATATTTTCTTTCTGGTAAAAGCCAAATGTTCAGGCCTTTTGCTTTAAGTACGAGTGGTCATTTTTGCAAAATCTGAAGTGATAAATACTGTGAAATATTCACAAACCTCGAAACATTTTTTTTTAAATGACTACCAATCCTTTAAAATCTGAATGAAAAATCATGGACTCACTGAAATCTAAATACACAGTAATTGTGAAAAAAGCTGTGTTGTTGGACTTCTATTGCCTTTAATCTACTTATAATAAAAGAGCGAGGCGCGACAGAATCACTGCTCATATAAGTACCTACTACTGTATGCGATAGAGGAGGCCTCAACATAGCAGATGTGTGTGAGGCAGCTGCCGAGTAAAAGAGTGTGCGATAGAGACGGGCAATTATTTTTGGAGTAAATAATACTATAAATAAAACAGCGTAGGTAAATAATTAAAAAATAAATAAACATTATAGACAACGACTAAAAATTAATAACACATTTATTGTTATAGTAAAAAATATTTTGTTATAAATCACAAAAGTCATTGTACAATATAGTGATATATGTCGTTTGTCACGTGCAATATGTCATCAACGAGTAAGGGCATTGGGTCCCTGTGAACCCTGTTGCCTTTAAATAGCCATCCATGAACCAATCACAGTTTTCAGGATGTAGTGTGACATGACAATGATCAGTTACATTAAGCATAGATGAGTGATACAAACAACTCGTTAGCAACATATGTGTCAAAAGGAGACTCGCTTTTAGGCAAAATATCATCTAGAGATAAAAATTGTGCATTTTATTTGATTTTTCGTTAATCTACATAGCTAAGAGATTGTAGTAGAACCAATTTTATGTTTGAAATACTGCCTAATAAATGATACATAAACTATGAAATGAAAAAATGAGAAAATATAGTTTCTATGGAACAATAATGGATTGGGAATGTAGTAGTTTGTGAAAATTTTGCGGAAAAGCATGACGAAATGGCAGAATGAATGGAATTGGCACCTGGATTACAAAGGTTATCATATTTTGTCATTTTACCCGCAGAACAGGTATGCTGTTTTGCTCCATTATGTCAAATAGTTTTTAAATGTAGTTTTATATGACAACAAACAGGAAATTGATCGGTAGTTAAAGATGAATTAATAAGAACAAATATTTAAGCTTTTAAACAATCTAGGCCATCTAGGGTGCAAATAGATAGAAGCTAGTAACGGCTAAGTAATTGCCTGATATAATGTCACTTGTCGAATATTTTGCACAAACCAAAAGCTGAACCAAAACTATAAACTCTAATATCCGAATGATCGGGATTTACCATCCCTACCTCTAGGCTCTAGATGTAATAAATCAATGATTCGGAGCAAAACGAGCACTGAGGTATATACCGAACACCCTAAATATTGTTCGTAAAATTTGACATTGCAACTTCTGAGGAATCAGATGCAGAACTTTATTTATTCATACAATGACTTGAACAATAAAAAATGTTTTAATAATTTTTAATCGCTATAAAAATATTTATTCATTTAATATTTATTTACCTATTCTGTTTTATTTATAATACCTATTATTTACTAAACAAATCTTGGCAGTAGAGTTGTCTTTCTCTATCGCACGGAGAAATGAGCATGCACTTTCTTTCACTCGACAGCTGCTTCACGT
The DNA here is from genome assembly GCA_963920635.1 of Pseudeuparius sepicola. NCBI lineage: Eukaryota > Metazoa > Arthropoda > Insecta > Coleoptera > Anthribidae > Pseudeuparius > Pseudeuparius sepicola. Next base: position 42,030,865 of record OY987299.1, on the reverse strand, counting down.
ACAGCTGCAATTCTGCAACCTCCAGTATCGTATAAAGTAGTGCAGCGCTTCTCTGACATGCCCCACTCTCTTACTCAAATATTTGAACTTTAAAGCATGGCAACCGTGAGTGTTGCCCAATTTTATATATAGACCGTCAGATAGTGACAGATTTAAGTGCCCCATTTTCGCATACAAGCCTTGAAGAGGGTTGAAAAGTACATCGATGTTGAGTATAATGAAGGGAAGATTTTCCTGTTGTCCATATTTTCACGCAAGCCGTGTTCACTAAATGATTAATTTACAACCTGGCTTCAGAAAACCAAAGGATTGAGTGTTGCAGGTGGCTAAAGGGTGGAAATAAGGGCGTAATCTTCTAATGAAAAATCGAGATTTTGACCGATTTTTCCACACAAGCCCATAGAAAGTATGAAAATGTACATCGTCAGTAGCCCGAGAAACATAAAAAACATATAAGTACATATAATTAACATATTATTATATTATATACATTAACCGGCAAAAAAAACCGGCCACTAAAAATTAGTCCCAATTTCAAAGTTGGATTTCTCGCTCATTCGATTTTGATGATTTTTTTTAAATTGTAGATTAATTCTTCAGTTACGAATGCTATGTCAGAAATTTTTATTCGAAATTTAATTTAAGCACATACAGGGCGCAAAGGTGAGACAATTTTTTTCCCTGAAACTTGCATCACCCTGTGGGGCGCAGCCACAACAGTAGCTGTTGACAAGTGGAACCACACTATAGCCTCATCTTTTGTGAACATTTTGTTTTTTGCATCACGACATTATCTCCGTTCTTGTGGGAGATATACTGTTTTCGGAAAAAGCCTTTGCAGGCAGAAAATTCTACGTGTAAATAATCAAGGCGGCATAGGCGAAAATGCATGTCAGTTTTTCAACGGTTGTCAAATGGATGTAACTAAAACTACTAATAAAAACAATTTTTTATACGATCGTTATAAAAACTTTACTTTTTTTAACCTTTTTAAATGCCTAAAGTATATCTTTTTTTAACAAGTTAAAAAAACTTACTTTTTTTCACTCTGAGCAGTTTAGAGTGAAAAAAATTTAACTTTTTTTCACTCTAAACTTCCTTACTACGTTTACATGGAGTTTGGAATCGAATTCAGTGTAATGCAGTTTGGTGTTTTCATAAATGGTAAATGTGGCGTTAAATCCTGAAAATAAGAAAATTTATTTTGAGATTCAAATCAATCTCAAAATCTCTTCATGCGGTTTTCAATAATTCTAGAAACATATTCAAATCGATTTCAATACTATGTGTAAACGTAGTGAGACCGCGATCTAAATATTATAATCCTCGTAATTGAAAACCATAGTGCATTTATATGCCCTTTAGTATATAACACAAAAATCCCGTCCCAAATATTTCCAATATTTCCCGTCCAATATTCATGGGATTGCGCGCACTCACCTGCGGTTCGTGCGCGCAACTTTCCAATTCATGAAAAAAAGTACTACTTTATGCACTTGTTGCATAAATAACTATTTAAGGACTGCAGTTTTTCTATTATAGATTGACCTTCAAATCAATACTCAACTAAAAAGGAATGAGAATAAGAATATCAATTTGTCCTTACAACTTTGAGGAATATACTGATGCAATGTTATCAAATTGACGGTCAGCATCATGGCTGGATTTGAATTTTGGAGGTTTTGATTTTGAATTTTTCAATTATATTTTATAAATAGTCTATAATTTTATCAACAAACAAATATTTTCACATATTTTGAAGCAAGGGAGTGCCAAATTAAAACTAGAATAAATTACAGGTCGACAGTGTCACAGACACTCAAAACGTTGACTGACGTATTTATAAAGACTTCTCATGGCTATAGCTTCATGTCCTGGAAAATAGATGGCTCTGATGGCTAACAATGTATTCTGCATTGTATTTTATCTCTGGAAAGTGCATGGTGAGCCAAAAATGTGTCAGACGTGACAGCCGTGAGCAGTCTTTAATAATATATCAGTCAAAATATTATTTTAATTGCCATTTGAAAAAAACCTTTGTCCCATAGATTTTGAGATAAAAAGGAATAAATTAATACATATATCCAATTTCACACCGTCCATATTTTAGATTTTTGTATGGTTACTTTGTGTTTTACAAGCCTTCAGACATTTTCCATTCACTGTATCGTTACGTGTATGATAAGGGAGCTGGAAATCTAAAATTGTTGGATTAAAAACACTTACAACGTTCAAGTGCATTAATTTTGTCTAATAAAAGATTAAAAATAAAATATCATACAAACATAGGTTGTCCGATTTTCGTTTCAATTTTTTTGTTATCTATTGAATCTCGTGGGTCAACTTCAAGTGGAAATGTGGACCAGGTGGTTATCAGTAAGTAACTAGGTACCGACCTATTTAAGTATACCTATCTATATATTGTTCATATTATAAATTAAAGGTAAACATTTTACCATTTCCATAAATTGTGATCGGTATAGGTGCCATTTCACCGCTTTAGAATGAAAACATCCTTTTTTATTGGCATTGCCTTGGCTATTTTTAGCGTGTGCATCAAGGCATCCTATGTAGAAAATAGTGGTAAGTTTATTGTAGAGTAGGTATCACATATTTATATTGAACCCTCTTACCAAGTTATACTTTGAGGATATCGAACTAAAGTAAAAAAGTTCTCTTACATTGTAATTCAAAATCTCTTCTAATAAAATAAGGAAAATAAAGTAGGTAAGCAGCAAATTATACAATAGGTATAGGTGTTTTGTGGTAATGACAAATCCAAATAAAATGAAGGGCACACAGTGACCCTTTCTTTTCCTTAATAGAAAATATGAGAGAAATGTTATTTTAGATGTTGAAGAAAGAGGAGCAATCGAAAATACAATTAATGCAACCCTCGATAAAATAATACAGGGTATTTCTGACCCTATACAAATTTCTGGCATTAATGTTGAGATACCTGGAACCATTGACCTGCCTGAAGAACTACTCATGTAAGTCAAGAACCTACCTATATTAATATTTAGTGCTTAGGAGAGATGTGGCCATGGTGACATACATTTTTTTAAATCTAGAGTAAAAAAAATATGATGGATATTCTAGATAATTACGTTTTGTATCAACCAGTACCTTATTTTAGTTTAAAAAATATATTTGCATAAAAAACCATAGTAAATAAGATTGATGGGTATAAGCGGTATAAGTGGCGCCTTCTAGTGGTTGTATTCATTATTACATGATAATTAGATTATGTGAGATAATTATCTCGGGATTTAATATAGAACTTTGAACTTTCAACAAAAAGCGAAACAATTGGTCACATTATTTTTTAGAGTAAAATACTGCAGTACTAACGGTCACATTTGATTCAGAATAAACTGTATACGCCATTAAATACCAGAAATACGCCCCCTATAGGCTCAATGCTAAACTAGTCTATGGGCCATGCCAACAATGAACAAGAACAAGGAACAACGCAGTGTAGACCCGGTGGCTAGCACCGTTCACATGGTGACGATGGCCCATATATTAGTTCGCATAGTCCCGTCGGGGTGTTGGCATCGTAAATTCAGTTGCGTATCGTATACTTAATTGTTACAGTGTAACTACCGAAATAATAAAAAAAATAATATTGAAAATATCTTGTATGCCAATACTGGGAAAAAAATCAGTCAAATGTGGTTTTACCTTGCGATAACCTATAACCGCATATGGATTCATGACAACAATAATTGTTGAAAATACCATTGTACAGTGGACTTACTTCTAGGAAATGGTTGTACCTAGTGCTCTCTCATAATGTACTTACTGTAAACTGTAGGTTTTTCATTTATTTCAGAGGTGGCCTCAATGTCTCAGATTTGAGGGTAAGCGGTATACACTCAATAGTGGCCAGCTACATTAAATACGAACTCCTGAAGAGCACGATAAACATGACCATAGACATCCCAGAGCTCTACATCACTACCAAATGGTGGGCTGACATGACACTCTTAAACCTGGTGCCTCTCTATGGAGATGGGAGGATGAGCTTTACTTTCGAAGATATTAAATTGCAAATATCCGGTGGTGCCAGTTTGACCGAGAGGATCAGTTTGAAGGAAGTGAGGATTGCCACTACTATTGGAGATGCTGTGGTAAGATCAGAACATCGAGATGCATCTACAGGGTGATTCAGTTTTATTCTAGGACACTTCAACAGGCGATAAAAAAACAAAATATGACTATTGTGGCATAACTTTTTATCCACAGCCGCCCAGTTTTTTGAGATACAGGGTGTTCTAAATCACAAAAATTTTAAAGTTTCATTTTTTATTTTTTGAACCGTTAAAGTGTAATAAAATATGGTGTTGCCCAGTTCCCCAAATAGCCAGTGACAAAGATATTGGTATACACTACATTTTTGTTTATCAGGAAAAATACTAATTATGCCCTTTACAGAATTTTCTTTTATGCATTTGAATTTTTGAACTTTTCATTATTTTTGAGGCAGTGGCATAACTACAGGGTGTTCAGAGTGTGCAGTGAACACGGGCCCAGAGCTGCTAGGGGCCCACCACCACCAAGATTCATACAGGGCGCATAAATTTCGATTTTTCCGATGCGAGCCGATTGATGTGGTGCTGCGTAATAACCGACGAGTCAGAATCTCTAATCGATTACATAGAAGGCGATTGAAATTTCGCAACAATAAAAATGCAAGGGTAGTACAAAAAATGTATAATAACTTAAGAGTAAATGTACAGGGTGATCCAAACTCGACGCCCGAGGCCTACTGGGGGAACACGAAAATTTGCAATAAAATTTCGAACAGGGGTTCTTAAATGGGACATACTATAAGGCCCAATTATGATTGAAAATTAGCTTTTTTGTTGTTTGGGGAAATGGCCGCTGTGATGTCATCAATATTTTTCCCCAGAAACATACCATTTTTCCCTAAATATTGAAAGCACAGAAAATATACGCTACGCGGACAGAAGTGCCAGTAGCATTGGGCTCGTAAAATATGTATAGCACACTGAAAGTTGGTTTTGCCTTGGCCTAACAGATGGCGCTCGGATGCAGAATCGTTCTATTTTTAAAACCGTAAAATAACCTCCGATAAAAGTCACCGCTAGAGGCGCCAGCAGTCAGCTGAAGAGCCTAACCGTGTTGCCGGTGGTTTAGGAATAAAGGTTTCATAAACGCGCCTATGCTGGCGGCGGCTTTCAGTCATCAAAACCTATTTCCGGGCAGACGGGCAGAGGCCTTGAACTATACGAAATATAACCTAGTGGGAGCATAGCTATTTTATTATTTGCTTCGTCTTTGTAGAATCCGTACGACGTATACTAAGCTATACAGAGTGCTTCAGAGCCAATATTAATTATCCGATTAAAATATATTAAGATGTTACAAATAATATAGTTTATTCGTATCTTATTTACTAATTATACCTACACTTAGTATACGGTAAATATTTGTTCTACAATGTAGTAAATATGTACAGGATGTCAATGATACCAATTTTATGTGTTTTTACTATTTATAATTTTGGGCCTAACCAAAGTTTACAGAATAAAATCATAAATCATGAATAATACTTGTTGCATATTAAATTTATCATTCAAATCTCTGTTTCCAAATGTTTTTTCTACCTATAAGTATTGTTGTATTATTGAAATATTCATTTGATATCATGAATATCATGATCCCCGCAAGGACGTTCCTAATCATTCCAAATGCACGAATTCGTGGTTGAAAAAATTTGTTGGGCGAAAGTTACCCCGACTACCACCACGATTTTTAGCTAACGATCCCAGATGCTCAAATTCGTGCTTTAAAAAAATTGTTGGGCGAATAAACTACCCCAGCACCCCTTTAGGAAAAAAATGATAACTTTATTGTCGGATCCTCGCTGATTTTAGCAAGGACGTTCGTAATGATTCCAGATGCACTAAATCGTGGCTGAAAAAATTTCTTGTGCGAAATAAACTACCCTCAACGCCCCTTTAAGAACAAAAATGATAACTTCATTGTCGAATCCTCTCCAATTTTAGCAAGGAACGTTCCTAATGATTCCAGATGCGCGAATTCGTAGTTGAAAAAATGTGTTGTGCGAAAACTACCCCCACTACCCCGTATTAAAGAAAAAAATATAACTTTCATGGTACGATTCCCACCGTTTTAGCAAGGACGTTCCTAATGATTCCAGATAATGTACAAATTTGTACTTTAAAAAACTTGTTGGTCGAAAACTACCCCAAGCACCCCTTTAAAAAAATTATAACTTCATTGTCGGATCCTGGCCGATTTTAGCAAGTAGGTACGTTCTTAATGACTCTAGATTCACGAATTCGCGGTTGAAAAAATTTCTTGTTCGAAAACTACCCTCAGCACCCCTTTAAGAACAAAAATGATAACATTATTGTCGGCTCCTCGCCAATTTTACCAAGGACGTTCCTATAATGATTCTAGATGCGCGAATTCGTGGTTGAAAAAATTTGTTGGGCCCCCCGCTATCCCTTAAAGAAAGCTAACTTTCATGGTACGATTAGCACCGTTTTTAGCAAATTATTGGGCGGGAACTACTCCAGCATCCCTTTGAAAAATTATGGCTTCATTGTCTCTAGATTCACGAACTCGTGGTTGAAAAAATTTCTTGTGCGAAAACTACCATCAGCAGCCTTTTAAAAACAAATATGACAAGTTTATTGTCGGATCCTCGGCAATTTTAGCAAGGACGTTCCTAATGATTCCAGATGCGCGAATTTGTGGTTCAAAAAATTTGTTGGGCGAAAACTACCCCCACTACCCCTTAAAGAAAAAATATATAACTTCCATGGTAAATTCCCACAGTTTTTGGCAAGGACGTACCTAATGATTACAGATGCACAAATTATTTGTGCTTTAAAAAAATTGTTGGCCGAAAACTACCCCCAGCACCAAAGCAATTATAAGTTAATTATCGAATCTTGGCTGATTTTAGCAAGTACGTTCTAAATAATTCTAGATTCACGAATTTGCGTTTGAAAACATTCTTTTTCGAAAACTACCCTCAGCAGCCCTTTAAGAACAAAAATGATAACTTCATTGTCAAATCCTCGCCAATTTTAGCAAGGACGGTCCTATAATGATTCTAGATGCGCGAATTCGTGGTTGAAAAAAATTTCTTGGGCAAAAACCACCCCCACTACCCCTTAAAGAAAAAAAGGAAACTTTCATGGTACGATTCCCACCGTTTTTAGCACAGATGCACAAATTTGTACTTTAAAAAATTGTTGGGCAAAAATTACCCCCAGCACCTCTTTAAAAAAAATTATAACTTGATTGTAGGTCGATTTTAGAAAGTACGTTCTAAATGACTCTAGATTCACGAATTCGCGCTTGAAAAAAATTCTTGGGCGCAAACTACCCCCAGCACCCCTTTAAGAACAAAAATGATAACTTCATTGTCGGATCCTCGCCAATTTTAGCAAGGATGTTTGCAATGATTCCAATTCGTGGTTAAAAAAATTGTTGGTTGAGAACTACCCCCAGCACCCCTTCAAAAAACGACAATAATCAAATTAAAAACAAACTTTCGGGGTGGGAAGGGGTAGTTTCTACCCCGCAAATGTTTTCAACCACGGATTCGTGAAATAAGGGATATAGTGATTGCATTTTCAAAAAACGGCAATAATCAAATTAAAAACGAACTTCCGGGGGTGGGAAGGGGTAGTTTTTGCCCCGCAAATGTTTTCAACCACGGATTCGTGAAATAAAGGATGTAGTGAATGTGTTCTCAAAAAACGACAATAATCAAATTAAAAACAAACTTTCTGGCGTGGGAAGGGGTAGTTTTTGCCCCGAAAATGTTTTCAACCACGGATTCGTGAAATAAGGAATATAGTGATTGCATTTTCATAAAACGGCAACAATCAAATTAAAAACGAACTTCCGGGGGTGGGAAGGGGTAGTTTTTGCCCCGTAAATGTTTTCAACCCCAGATTCGTGAAATAAGGGATGTAGTGAATGTGTTTTCAAAAAACGACAATAATAAAATTAAAAACAAACTTTCGGGGGTGGGAAGGGGTAGTTTTTGCCCCCAAATGTTTTCAACCACGGATTCGTGAAATAAAGGATGTAGTGAATGTGTTCTCAAAAAACGCCAATAATCAAATTAAAAACGAACTTCCGGGGGTGGGAAGGGGTAGTTTTTGCCCCGCAAATGTTTTCAACCACGGATTCGTGAAATAAAGGATGTAGTGAATGTGTTCTCAAAAAACGACAATAATCAAATTAAAAACAAACTTTCTGGCGTGGGAAGGGGTAGTTTTTGCCCCGAAAATGTTTTCAACCACGGATTCGTGAAATAAGGAATACAGTGATTGCATTTTCATAAAACGGCAATAATCAAATTAAAAACGAACTTCCGGGGGTGGGAAGGGGTAGTTTTTGCCCCGTAAATGTTTTCAACCCCAGATTCGTGAAATAAGAGATGTAGTGAATGTGTTTTCAAAAAACGACAATAATAAAATTAAAAACAAACTTTCGGGGGTGGGAAGGGGTAGTTTTTGCCCCCAAATGTTTTCAACCACGCATTCGCGATATAAGGAATATAGTGATTGCATTTTCAAAAAATGACAATAATCAAATTAAAAACAAACTTTCGGGGTGGGAAGGGGTAGTTTTTGCCCCCCAAATGTTTTCAACCACGCATTCGTGATATAAGGAATATAGTGATTGCATTTTCAAAAAACGGCAATAATCAAATTATAAACGAACTTCCGGGGGTTGGAAGGGGTAGTTTTTGCCCCGTAAATGTTTTCAACCCCCAGATTCGTGAAATAAGGGATGTAGTGAATGGGTTTTCAAAAAAGACAATAATAAAATTAAAAACAAACTTTCGGGGGTGGGAAGGGGTAGTTTTTGCCCCGCAAATGTTTTCAACCACGCATTCGTGAAATAAGGAATATAGTGATTGCATTTTCAAAAAACGACAATAATCAAATTAAAAACAAACTTCCGGGGGTGGGAAGGGGTAGTTTTTGCCCGCAAATGTTTTCAACCACCTATTGGTGAAATACGGTTATAGTAAATAATAAATGCCCCTTCAAAAAACGACTAAATACCTAATCGTCTCAAAAGCAATATCTGGGGGAGGGTGTAGTTTTTTCCTAACAATTTTTTTCAACCACTAATTCGTGAATTTGGTATCATTTGTAACGTCCTTGCTAAAACGGTGAAGATCGAACTAAGAACAATGGAATTATCAATTTTTTCAGAGGGCGCATGGGGTAGTTTTTGTCTTGTAAATTTTTTCTTCCACGGATTCGTGAAATAAGAGTTATAGTTTATAGTGGCTACGCTTTCAAAAAACTACGATAGTCGGACCAAAAGCAAATCTATCTGAGGGTTGGAAGGGACTTTTGCCTGTAAATTGTTTCTAACACGGGTTCAAGCATCTGGAATAATTTGCAACGTCGTTACTAAAAACGGGGCAGATAATCGGACCAACAACAATGTCGTTATAATTTTTTTTCCTTGAGGGGTGTTTTTGCGCCGTAATTTTTTCAGCCATGATTAGTAAAATATTGGATATCATTTCTAAAAACGACGATAAAAATAAATCTCTCGAGGGAAGAATTCTATAGTTACTGCTGACAGCCTCACTGTTAACCTTGAATTCTAAATGGGCAAGCTCATTTTATTAAAGATCTTCTCTTTATTTTTATAGTTCGGTAAAACCACAGACTGTTTGCACAATCCGGCAACGCCGCTTTCGGATGCTTTTTCCTAGCGTGCTGCCGCCTAGTATTGAGTAATGAAAGTACCACGGCCGTGAAGGCAGAACTATGGAAGAATTCCTCTATAGACACTGCTGAAAGCCAGGAGAAGCCGGCTTTTGAGAGCCGGCTTCCTTTCGGGCTGCCAAATAATTGCATTGTGTGGAACTTCTGTCCGCGTAGCGTATATTTTCTGTGATTGAAAGTCCTTATCATTTTCAACAACTTTTGTAGGAAAAGATTTTCTGTATCTTTTATTGTATAAAATTTATAATTGATAGTCAAAAATTATTTAAGAGAATGTTAGGTTGTCTTGTGCACCCTTAAATTTTTTCAACTGGAATATTAAAAACAATTTTTGTAACAAATTATAATAGCAAACAAGTCAGTAACAAGCACAATTTAAAAATTAAAAAAAAAAAAACTCCAGTCGAACAAATGTAATGGTGCACAAGGCACCCTAACATCCTCTTAAATAATTTCTGACTATCGTAATTGTTTTCATGGCTAGTTATATTTCGGAAAAAACATCCTAGTGAATAGAAAAAATTCCATTCATTCCATTCCATTTAAGAGCCCCTGTTCGAAATTTTATTTTCAGTTTTCATGTTCCCGCAGTATAGGCCTGGGGCGTCGAGTTCGGATCACCCTGTACAGAACATACATGGTGATTCAACATTTTGACCTATAAAATGGCGTTTTTCGACCTGTAGTGAGCAATGTGCATTATTTTTAACTGTTGGTCAATACAAAGTTTTAGTTGGATTATTCTCTATGTCCCATTCGATACTTTTGTGAGGTATCTTCTTATTTTTAGAAATAGGGAGTTGCGGTTTTCGGGACACTGACCTATTTTTTTATAAAAAGAAAGGCTCGTGTACAGAATTTTCATGCGGCCTCTTTAGTTTTTTTAAACACCCTATAGCCATTATACGCTAACTGCTTGAAATGGTAAAAATCGACCGTTATAGATTTTTTCATGTAGAATTCAGTGACGTACACGGGTTTTTAAGAGGAGCTAAGAATTTCAAAATATAAATGTAACTTGCAAAAGTATCGAAAATGGGAGATCCTGTACAGCGTTTGTCATTGTTACACCACTTTCAAACATAAAAAAAAAAACACAGAGGCCCACCTGAAATCTTGAACGGTTGCTAGCTGCGAAAGTGGTTGCAAGGTACAAAAAGTATTGCTTAGCAACCCTTACGCAGCAAGGACCTTAAAACCATTAATAATAGTTATTTACATTGCAAGATGCGTAAGTCCACTTTTTTGGTCGAGTAGGTTGTTTGAGGACGCGGGCGTTGCCTCGGTCCTTAAAAACCTCCGAGGCCAAAAAAGAGCTTACGCATCATGCAATGTATTATATTTTTTCTGCTTCCGACAAGTTCCTATTATAAAGAAGATATAGGTAATTTTAATTAAACCATTGAATAAGGAATTCGTAAAGAAATATAAGTAAATAGCCGTTATGCGTAACTTACAAATTACGCGTAACTGCCAGGTGGCGAACAGGTAGGCCCTCTGTTACTGTATCTTGGAATTAGTCGACTCGTTTGAAATTGTGGCGACCGGAGCGTCATCTACTAGTCGTAAGAAAAACTATTAGTGTGGGCCACCGCATTTAGCTAAAGCGGGGACCGACTGAAACAAGCCACCGAGTCTACGTTTCGCTAACAGATCGACAGATGGCCGCTCTGTCGCATCTCCTTCAACGCGAGGAAGGGATAAATGATAAATGACAGTTCCAACCAAACTCGTTGCTAAAGCCTGGTGTGTGGCATATTATTGTTCTGGCAATGTTTACAGAATTAAAATAGTTCTGTAAACTTTGGTTCTGGTTACTTCAGCTGATTTTACTGTTGTTGTCGTTTTGGTGGCTATTGTTTTCTTGTTGTGTTTTGTGTCTGATTAAGGTTTTGATCACAAAATATGTGGTTTTTATTAACCATGGTAGTCTATCGCCGCTGTTGTTATATAAATTTCGACAGCAGCAAGCGTTCTAACACGTACATTTCCCGTGAAAAATGAAATTCGCTGTGGGTACCTACTTAGGCAGTGGATAATAAAATAGCGGAAACATAGCACTGACAAATTTAGAAGACTGCCAGTTGAAACAATGATGTTGTGCAAAAAACAGTTTCGAAATAATTTTGTCAAAACCCTCCATTCTATTGGTCAAAAGTCAAAAGGCAGCTTCCAGAGATATACCTACTAATATGTGTCCGGGCACTGGGCCTTATGTAAACAAACGTTTCATTCCTGCTCTCTCCCGCTCCCTCGGCCCGCCGTCATCGGAGTAGGGCGATCGATATATTATTTAATAAGAAAATAAGCTTACACAGTGTAGCTGATAGCGGTTCGTTCGCATTCTACCGTGTGCGCGCAAAATATTACCGACCGACCGTGACTGTTGTATATAGCGTCGATGGAATTCAATCGACGGTTATGTAGTCATGCCTGCAGTGCGGATGGCTGTAAAACCAGTGGCGTAGCGTGAGCTTTCGCCGCCTGGGGCCGACCGGAAATTCGCCGTCGCTTCTATTTTAATTATTAGTCAAGAAAATTAGTAAAAGTCAAATAAACAGCTTTAAATAAAAATGTATACTTTTCGTGTTTTTTTCATAGCAAAATCTCACAATCAAGTTAATTGTCCCTGAGATTTGAGTGTTTCTATCCATTTAAGTAAGTCTGTGTAATTTGTTACTTTTTAAATTACCTACTATTCCATTTTAATTATTTAATAATATTTTGTTACTTTTAACAGGGTGAGTTTTTTTTTAATGATCAGTATGGGGATCTCGGAAACTAGCGGAGATAGAAGGAACGTCAGATGGGGAAAGAATTGCAGTTTTGTGGGCCCAATCATTGAATAAGGAATTTGGCCCAATTTAACGCGCCTTATGGATTTTTTAAAAAAGGCATGGCTTACTAGATATTTTGAAAAAACTAAATTTTGGCGTTTTATTGTAATCTGTCTAGATTCGTTGTTTCTGAATTTAGATAAAAAGTGTAAATACCAAAGTTGGAGAGATTTGTGTCCCCAATGCTGTTAACATGTCCTATACTTTCCGTAACAGCTGTCATTTTCGAGATATGACACAAACTCCTGTTTTTTAAAATGGGAACCATAGTTGTCCGTGGCCTCAAAAAATCGGGCATATTTAGAGCTCCAACGATATAATACTCGATATGATTATTCAGAAAAATAACGGAAATAAGTATAGTTTGCATTTAAAAACACAAGTTGTAGAAAATGGCTGCTGCCATGGAAATTAGGACATGATATACGCATTCGGGACACAATTCCCTTCAATTTTGGTATTTACACTTTTTATTTAAAATCACAAACAACGAATCTAGATGGATTGGAATAAATCTCCAAAATTTCGTTTTTTTCTTCTAAATATCTAGTAACCTATGACTTTTTCAAAAATCCACAAGGCGCGGTTTTGTGGGCGCAATTTAACGCGCCTTGTAGATTTTTGAAAAAAGGCATGGCTTACTAGCCTACTACAAATTTGGAAAAAACACGAAATTTTGGAGATTTATTCCAATCCATCTAGATTCGTTGTTTCTGATTTTAGATAAAAAGTGTTAATACCAAAGTTGGAGGGAATTGTTTCCCCAATGCGGCCAGACTTGATCACCTCCCGATGATGCTATAACATCTGGCTGCCCAAAAGACGATCCCCAGCGGTAGCTATAGTTTGTCAGGGACGTACGGGCTGGATGGACGCGTTAAATATACCTATTTAAAAAAATCGTGGTTGCTTTCAAATGAGACGACGTTCTGGCAGCCGAAAACACGTCCTAATTGCTCAAAAGAAGATCGCCAGGGGTAGCTAGTTTATATCAGGTGCGTACGGGCTGGACGGACGCGATAAATATATTTAAAAAAAATCGTGGCTGCTTTCAAACGAGACGGCCTTTGATCTGGCAGCCAAAAACACGTCCCAAAAGAATATCTCCAGAGCTATAGTCAGAGGCGTACAGGCTGGTTGGACGCGATAAATATATTTTAAAAATCGTGGCTGCTTTCATAGGTCCCAATTAACCACGAATGACCTATAACGTCAATTTTACGTTATTTTCATAACGTAAAAAATACGTAACTTAATTTCCGGAAATTTAATATTTGTAAATGCATAAAAAATGACATATAAAAACAAGTAATGAAACTAGCGTTAATATTACGTCATTACTACGATACCCAGCTAACCACGAATGACCTATAACGTGAATTGTGCGTTATTTTAATAACGTAAAAAATACGTAGCTCAATTTACGGAAATTTAACTTAGTAAGTACATGAAAAATGACATAATAAAAATAAGTAATACAACTAGCGTTAATATTACGTCATTACTACGGTACAGATTCTCCCGAATTATAAAACTTAGACTAAGGTTTTTGGGAAGTCACAATAGAGTCCTCCCCTGAGACGATTAAGGTCCTTTTGGCTTTGTCCCATCCATTATATGAATTATGAGACATCGTTTATTTTATTTCTTTTTAATTCTGTGACGTCATCGAGATTCTAGCTTACACTGTTTTAGGAAATATTTTTCTAGTGCTTCGATAGCTTAGTTGGTAAATGCGTCGACATTAATTCCGATGGTCGTAGGTTCGAACCCTGGTGTTGGTGTGCGAATTTTATTTTTTATGAGGTTCTACGTTAAGTTTATGAGGTTATTTCTACATAAGGATGTTGACGTCACTATACCCCGGAATTTTTGTCATAATTATAATGTTAATTTAAATATACCTAACGATATTTTGACGTACAAAAAACGGTTGTTGGTTAGCTGGGGTGGCTTTTAAAGCTCGTGCGCTCCTGACATAAACTCGCTACCCCTGGAGATCTTCTTTTGGGCATTAATGTCCGTGTTTTCGTCCGCCAGATCAAGCACCATCACGGTTGAAAGCAGCCACGATTTTTTAAAATATATTTAAGACATGTTCTCGGTCGCCCGATTCAAGACCGTTGCTTTTTAAAAATAATCAGTGGGTTACGACGTTGCCAAATCAAAAGTGTGGCTGAGAAAATTGTGGCTCTTTTCACACCGATAGTTCATCCATCCATATCATATCATCATTTATGACATATATATTTTCCTATAAGTATAAGGTATACCGGCAAATGTTTCATTTTCGAAAAAATAAACATTAAAGTGCAAAATTGAAAGTTCGCATATATTCCAAACGCTTGAAAGAGACATATTACATGTATACATCATTGAAATTGTGACAATGATTAGATTTTAAATATCTAAAAATATACAGGGTGTTCTAATTCAAAAACATATGTTTGGTTTGGCACCCCTTTCCTGAACACCCTGTACAAATCTGAATAAACGCTGAAAAAAGCTTTCTTTGGCTTCTTCAACCTTTATCTGAAGAGAAGTCCTGTACAGGCCTGTACAGAGCGGGCCATCGGTGTCTGAGGCTATGTATGATAAATTTGAAAAAAATGTGCATTTTAGAAAAGTGGCCGTAACTTTTTTCAGGATGAAAGTTTTGTTTTTCTGTAAAAACATTTCTAGAGCACTTTTTTACGTAAAACCCAATGCTGCTACTAAATTTTTTTAAGTCAATGGTTTAGAGTTACTGATAAAAAAAATTAAAATTGAACAGCCTGTATATTTTTGCATTTTTTAATAGAGCAAAAAATTACCATTCCAAAAAATATATATAACACTTAATGATTTACTTAAGTAGTTATCAATTACTAATAACTTTTATGAAATTTTCATCAGTAACTCTTAAACCATTGACTTAAAAAAATGTAGTAGCAGCATTGGATTCTACGTAAAAAAAGTGCTTCAGAAATGTTTTTACAGAAACACAAAATATTCAACCTGAAAAAAGCTACGGCCACTTTTCAAAAACGCACATGTTCAAAAAACGCCCTGTTACTCAAGAACGGTGACAGATATCGATTTGCGGTTTTCGCCATTAAGTTATTTATCATAAAAAATGAGCCTCAGAGACCAATATCAGTTTTCGTTAAAAATAGAGGGCCCTATTTTTAACGGAGATAGGGTTTCCCTTTAAAATTGTCCAATTTGGCTCACTCTGTACATAGAGGTATAATATGGGAATACACCAGAGCAGGTGTCTCATTTTAAGTCCGCTTAGGTATATTATGTCCTTACTTTTTCAAATAATTGAATTAAAAATTAATTACACGCTTGCGTATGTCTACGCCACTGGACAAATTCCTAAAATTATGTTTTACAAATAGCCAGTAATTTGCATGGCAGTTTTTAGTCAAACTTTTAGGCAAAATTATTTTACTCATAATTTTGGCTCCAAAAATTGATGCAAAATATTGCGACGAAACTGACAGATGAGAAAAAATCTAAAGGCACTTTTTGTTCGAAATGGAATTCTCTATCTAAAAATTAAATATTTTTTTGTCAATCTCCTAAATTATTTATCTAATTAAATTAGAGGTAGGTACCGATTACCCGTATCTCCACCACTGATGCATAAAGGACGCAATCGATCCAAGTATAGGTAGGTGTGGGTACTTTGTACCAAAATTAGGTTAAAATTCCTTTTCTGGTTTAGAAATTAATAAATAAAACAATCTATTTTTAAAATTTTAACACCATGTAACGTGGAAATTAAGCCTTTCTGAATAAAACGTCACACACACCAAACACCCCATTTATTTTCAAAAATACCTACGAGCACAAATTGTGGGGTCGGACGATAGAAATGGCTCACCCTGTATAATAACCTACATACATTAGGTACACTTTTTTAATTGTTAACATTTATTAAGGTAATTCCTTATCCAATGGTATTAAGTATATTATATTATGGAGTAACATAAGGTATTATGTTATGTTTTCAACATGTCACACAAATCCTAAAAACCGACATTTACCTAGGTATTTACCTATTGCCACTTTTTCGGACTTTCGTCCTCTCGCAACCATTGAACCATTCAGTTACTTTTGTTCTTCAAATATTTATTAAAATTAACTAAGTATTCCTTGACCCCAAAAACATAAAAAACGACATACCTAGATAGGTATCGCACCCTATATTCATTCCTTTACACCCCTCTCAATTTCCTCTCTTTAAATAAAAAAGTCTAACTCGCTACAAGAGTGATTTCGTTTGCTAAAAATTACTGTATATATGAAACGGCAGCGGCTGACCTTGAAATTATAAAGGGAAAATCGTCTTGGTTATTGATTATTCTGTTTGCCTTCAAATAAGAAATAAATACCTGCTATTCTTTGGCCTTGAACAGTATTTACAGAGGCAGTTCCATCTGTCGTTAGAACGGTTGAACCTCGATCCGCGCGCCATCTCTCCGTCGGAAGATTTAATAAGGAGAAGGCAATCCATTTTGGGTATGTTTTATTTTAGTTATTTAATTGGACGCATTCAGTGCCTATAGGCGCCACTTCCTGGGACCATAAATACGGGCGAGGGGGGTTAAGAGGGAATACATGGGCGGTCCTACCCCAGAAAAGGACTCGTCCTTTTCTGGGGTCCTACAGTCAGTTACGGGTCTGTCCATTGATCTTAGATATCTTTCCGAATACCTTAATCAATGATTAAACGCTATGGAGTAGATTATGAGTAATAATATTCAAATATAACCATTACTCAATTACTAAAAATTAAAATCAGTAATAAATATAAGAAATAGAATATGCAGCCATAATAATAAAAAATAAAAAAAAGACTTTTGTGTGGGACTCGAACCCGTGACCTATGGATTACTATCCTGATGCTTTTAAACCCAGGGCTACGGCGACTGCTGTTTGGCTTTCCTATTTAGCCACATTATTTGCCACTAAAAGATATAACCATTTTTCTTAATTTTTCTTTGACATAATTCGTATTCTTTTTGATAAAAACCAGTTTATAATTAACAATCGATGTGAAAATATTAAATTTGACGCCAGTTTGAAGTTGCTACTTATATTTTATTAATGGTTTAAAGGGCCTGCTGCATAATCGTTGTATGGTTGCTAGGCAATACTTTTTGTACCTAGCAACCACTTTTTGTACCTAGCAAAAGGGCACCTCGAACATTTCACTTCCGCTTTCGGACCTATTGGCGAGCATGTAAAGTGAACTTACGGGGGTGGGAGCAGGAAAAAATACTAACGTAACACTCAGCACTTAGCACTTGGCAGGTACCATATTAATTTTTATCTTAAAGATGACAATAGAATATTGTATTATTACAATAAATGCTCAGTGAACACCTACTGTTTACACGTACTTTTCACAACAAACAACACACATTCTTCAACATTTCATCTTTTCAGCTTCTGCATTCAGCTGCTGCTTACTTGAAAGTATTTTCACTTTTTAATATTATCATCAAGTAAAGGAATAATAGGGGAAGATTAACTGCTCGCATGTTGTAAGTTGCTAACAATTAAATCTGTTCTTAATATTCTATCCTTTACTCAATGATATTACACATTTTGTGAAAAATTCCATTGGGTATGTCATTATTATCGTCATAACGCTATCATTCCATAATTCTTTCCAAGGGTAACTAGATTTTATGTGAACCACAAATATTATTACCAATATATTTTTCTTAAATTTTTAGTGTAAATACAGAACAAACAGGCAGGTGTGACACATCCTATGGACACATGAAATTAATAAAATACACATACCTAATTAAAGATTTTGACAAATAAGTTAATTTTCGAGCCCAGAAGTGTAAAAATTTTACTGTAATCCACACAACAAAACTAATGTCACACATAAAGTTCGTCAATGCTTTTTTCCGTATGTCAAAAAATAAAAAAGTTACAGGGGCTTAAAATTTTTAAATTTTTTAGATTTTTGGCCCTAGTTTTCGTAGGTGTTCATGGACAGCAACTTTCATTGTGACAAACGAAGGTTGCTCGGAAGGGCTATCGATCCCACCCGCCACCTATTTTTTCTGTCAAAAAACAGCCCAGCTATTTTGAGTGAGGCACTATTTATATACAGGGTGTCTATTTTTAAACATATATAAATCCATAAAATCTTTATTTTTTGGAGATAATCGCCTGAACTTTTTTTGGTTTGAGAGGCATTCAAAAACCGCTTCTTCTGACCTTTCTATCATTTTTAAAATGCAAATCCAGGGCCGGCTACGATTTTTTGATAACATCTATTTTCACCAAAACCATTTAGCATTTTTTTATTTTAAATCAGGCACCACAGCGTTACTCATGATATAACAAATCCCCCATATATCAAATTTGAAAAAAAATATATATACACAGGGAGTTCTATTCTGTAGAGAGTCAAAGTTGAGTAAAATAGGAATTTTAATGGCACCTGGCTAGTCAAGTGTGCCATGAAATCCCCCCTCCAAGTGTTGGTTTGTAAAGGTATTTTTAAAATCCAACTTCACAATTTTTTTGGAAAAGGTTATTTTTACAATAACCTTTTAAGAACACCCTGTATATTTTAAGGTTATTTTTACAATAACCTTTTAAGAACACCCTGTATATTAAGTTTGATGTCATATTCGAATCCCTGAAAAACTTGCACACAAGTCTGGTTTTTGAATAATCAATTTATTTTTAAAATTACCGAGAAAATCAGGTTTTTCACATTAACTGAAACACCCTCTACCTACTTATTCTTAAATAAGTTTTAGAAGAATTCTGATCGACGCTCCTTTTCTAGTGCTATTTCAAATTGTCTTTATAGTTCGATCTCCATGGCCTTATCAACAATGAAGAGTTCAGTGCTTTAGTAAGCACGGCCTTGAATGACAACTTTGTGGACTTCATTAACGACAACCAAGAAGTCATAACCAACATTATCAGTCCAGTTCTCGAAGAAGTCATCAATGCGATCTTGAGCGGAGAAGGACCTGCCACAACAACTGTTGCTCCAACTACTGCGGAAGGTAGCGGAGACGGTTCTATAGTTGAAGAGGATGACTTTCATGTGAAACTGTTTATGGAAGAATTAGAAAGCATGCCATAAGTAAAAATAGACCAATGCAGACTTTATAAATAAATAAATCAAAAATAATGCGGTAATTTTTAATAAAACAAGCAAATTTTTGAAAACTTCCTGTTCTGGCATTTTATTGGATACAGAGGATATGTATCAATCTTAGCAAAAGCAAAAAATTTTTGAGGGTTTGAAGCAACCTGTTATTTACTGCCTAATCACCCCTAATGCCCAAGAAAGAAATTTCCATAACACATTTTTTAATTGGAAAAGGTTTACCAGTTGAGTGAGTGGGGAGATGGGTAATAATAATATATCCTTTATGGAGAGAGTTAGTCGGTGTTATTTTATTCGCATTCTGAGTATTGTGGACTATAATAATGCATATAAACGACACATGGAGCCAAAAATTAAAGTATGTCAGTCTCAAGTATAAAAAATGGCTGGGAAACGTTGATTGGAAAACCAGCTAAAACTGTCAACCCCTTTATTGTACTTATGTGCAGTTTTGGAATAATCGTTCGGGCAAGCCGATTTTGAACTTGCTTTATTTCTGTATGACTCACCCCTCCCCTCCAGGGTTACCTTTTCCAGTTTTTTTATACGAGACCATGCCTTGCGTCGATGAGAAGAGCTTTCAATTAGTCAATTAGTAACACCACAGCATGCCACAGCACAAATCCCATGAAAAATGGAAATTAGTCTCAAAAATCTTTAGCTATTGGTAGATGAAATGCCCTTCTCAAAAGGATTAATTTTAATTTCATCTGATCTGTATTATTTGTTAAGTAAGTAACACCTACCTAGGTAAATTGCACCCATTGAAAGCCCATTAAGTACCTAATTTCTATATAATTTACCTATTTTTGAGTATTGATTGCATATCTAGGATTAGTTTAAATTACCTACATAAGCATGAATAAATAATACCCTCCCATCAAAATACGAATCATAGACATGATTTTAGGTTATAGGGTAGGGTTTATGCTCATTTTTCACACTTTTATGAAGAAAGAATATACTTGATATCAAGGAGTGTTCTGTGATTTTATATTTATATTCCGTAAGTACCTACTGAACTCTTACATGTCAATTGTGTCATAGTGACTATACAAATATCCTTATATATAAGGCATTTTTTGCCACAGTAATTTTACGTAATTTAAGAAATGTAATTCCTTCCCCAATTACAATTAATTTTGGAATGGAAATTCCTTTTTAAATCTGTATATTTTTATAATTCCGTTACTTTTTTAAATTTCATACTTATACTTATACATAATATGTAGGTATACATTAACAGTTCTAAATCTACTAATTAGGTTCCCGGTCTTCAGTAGAGTATTACACTAAGTTGGGAAATAAAAAAATCAAAAGTACCTATGTTTGGTTTCCTGTATTAATATAATTTTATTTACAGCTAGCTGGAAAAGCTAGTGCATTGGAAAGGTTGCTTTCAAAGCGCATTTTTAAAATATTAATAGTAGTCCAGTAAAATTAAGCAAAAATCGTCGAAAATTTATTGTAATTCGATTCAGGATGCCCTATGAAAAAATCTATATATTTATTGATAACATATTTAGCATTTCAAGGGTAATTTTGAAGTGGAGCAACACTGTTTAAACAATGGTGTAATGTAAAATTTTGTTGAGGTAGTTCGGAGCCTCTTGCAGATGAGTGTTTTAAATTTTGTACACTACTAGAACACTAAAAGACGGTTAATCTGAGACCTGGTAAGTTGAACTCGGTTAATAATTTGTTTAAATAATTGCAAAAAACCGATCAAATTTTCAAAATGTTCAGTATTTTCACTCTATGGGAAAAACACCTGTGCATTTGAACCGTTCAGAAAATAATCCCTTTATGACCCTTAAGTTTCCCTGAAAATTTAGTTGAAAAATATTAATTAGTTTACCATAAATTTAATTAGTTTATTCAAAAGGATACCCAGACAACACAATAATATTATTGGAATATTTTATACACATTTTCAGACAAATATGAAAATATTGATAAAATACTCCTATATTACCCAATTAATGTTTTTTAAATGTTTTATAAATATAAGAGTGGCCCAACTATAAGGTTGTTAAAATATTTTTAAAACGTCGCATAAAATATTTTAAAAATATTCTTGAATTGAAATATTATGTTATCTATTGTCACCATTATCAAGCTATATTAAGTGTAATAATAATATACCTAATAGTTGCTGCAATCAGAGATTAGGGTCGTAATAATGAAACAGTCCATTTTTTACCATTACCATTATTATAAATAAAGAAGGATCCCTTACTGTGGCCGTAGGCTCTATAGGCTCTAAACAACTAAGCTACTGGACGGATACGGGCATAAAACTATTATATGATATGAGTGTGAAAGCACAGAACATCTACGAAAGCAGCAACGGGTTTTCTGGCAACGACTTTGCCGCGGCGCTCTCCGTGGCCGCGGGGGACGGCTTGCACCAATATGTTTTAGGTCCTTCACTCAACGATTAGATTCATAATCTCCCTATATTATAGTCTTGCGATTTATTGTTGTTATTGACCATAACGCATATATAAATAAAAAATGAGTAAATACCTTTGAAATGGGAATGGGCTATATTTTGGAATACTTAAATAAGTGTGTATCTAAAGATTTAATAGGAACAAAGACCTGAACGTCGTTATTTTGAGTTGCATGAATTTTCTTTTTTGCTAGATAGGCACCCCTTGTCACCCTCTACCATAGCTCAGAAGTTCAGAATTTGTTACCCTCGTCTCCACCCATTTTCAACCCCTTAAGGCAAAAACGAAAAAGACCAGAAAATCGCTAATTTGGGTTGCATGACTTTTCTTTTATCCTAGATAGACACCCTTTGCCACCCTCTACAGTAGCCCAGAACTTCAGAATTTTCATGGATACGGGTTCCATCGGATAGGTGCTATTTATTCCAATTGATATTAGTTAGTAGCGGTGAGATGTAGGATACTTCGGCATTTCGGCGTAACATTTAAGAGAATTTTTTAATAATATTTCTTATAATATTTATAAAATATTATAAAACAGATCTTGAGAAATATTACTGAAATGTTTTATAAATGTTGCAAAATTTTCAAGTACCTACTTTGGAATTACTTTTAAATGTTTATAACATATTTTGTCGGAATATTAATATAATGTGAGGAAAAATATTTTAGCAAAACATTTTCGTCATATATATTATATAAATATTGTAATATTTTCCGAATCTTTGGAATCATTTAAAAATATTTTTAAAATATTTTGTGTTGTCTGGGTATAATATTTGTAAACAAGTTGCCGTCATCCTAGGAGGCTCATCTGGGGCCATTTCTTTTGGTGAGACTTATATGTACAGGGTGTCCAACTTTAAAACTGTACAAATCCGTAAAATCTTCATTTTTGGAGATATTCGCCTAAACTTTTTTTTGTTTGAAAGGCCTTTAGGAACCGCTTCTTTTGAACTTCCTGCCATTTTCAAAATGTAAATCCAGGGTCGGCTGCGATTTTTTTATACCCGCGATTTTCACGAAAACCATTTAGCGAATTTTTTATTTAAAATCTGACCCCACAGCGTTAATCATAACACCCAAAAAACCCCATATACCAAATTTGAACAGAAAATATACAGGGAGTTCCATTCTGCAGAGTGTCAAAGTTGAGCAAAATAGGAATTTTAAAGGCATCTGCCGAGCCAAGTGTGCCATGGAATCCCCTCAAAACAGTTGAATGGTCAATAGGACCACTCAAGGTGTTGGCGTGCAAAGGTCCAATACAAAATATACAGAGTGTTTTTATCTCTGCCATCTCAAATTACTGAATTTTTGGAACTTTATACGGGTCAAAAATCGAGTATATCAAAACCGCTCCACACACTATAAAGAACTAAATCTAAAAAATACAGAAGCGTGCCAGTCAGTAAGTCCATATCAGTTAAGGTGGCTGGTGTGCCACAACAGGAATCGCACAGAAAATAATGTATCATCTTAGACAGTGACTTTGTTGAGAAAGGTCCAATAATTTAAATTGTTTTTATTTGTTAGTTGGCATTTTGTAAGGAAATACATTACCTTTGTGTTTATCAATAATTTTTCAATGATTCCAGAGCACTCTTGATCCGTGCAAGTTTCATAAAATTTCAGAATTTTGAGATGGCTCAGAGAAAAATGCCCTGTATAATTTTGTAGTAAATATTTTCACACCAACACTTTGAGTGGTCCTGTTGACCATTCAACTGTTTTGAAGGGATTCCATGGCACTCTTGACTCGTCAGATGCTTTAAAATTCCTATTTTGCTTAACTTTGACACCCTGCAGAATGGAACTCCCTGTATATTTTTTACTCAAATTTGGTATATGGGGGTTTTGGGGTGTTCTGATTAACGCTGTTGGGTGAGATTATAAATAAAAAAAAAACCCTAAATGGTTTTCGAGAAAATCGGGGTTATAAAAAAATCACAGCCGGCCTTGGATTTGCATTTTGAAAATGGTAGGAAGGTCAAAAGAAGCGGTTTTTGAAGGCCTTTCAAACAAAAAAAAGTTTAGGCGATTATTTCCAAAAATGAAGATTTTACGGATTTGTACAGTTTTACACCCTGTATAATAAAGCAAATTTCATCGAGCCACTGTAACAAAACTTTGATGTGGACAAAACATCATAAAATGATCGTGTCCACTGATTCTAAACCTCGTTCTAAATGCAACAAAATACAGGAAACATTTTAGCGTTGGGATTTATTTTCAGTCAACGATTTTAGTAGGTAACGGAGTACTAGAAAATAGGGGCTTTGATCTGTCCTTTCCAAACATTTTCGTCGCTCACCTGTGGTATACTTGTGTTGTGGGTATCTACATACAGATCATTGGTACCTACCGATGTTTTTAAAAATTGTTTACTAAAACCGATAAGCCCGGTCGCCCATCAAGGATGCATCAAACATGCAGCTGCAGCATGCAACAGACGACATGAGGTACAGGGTCATTCAAACTCGGCGTCCCAGGCCAATTATGGGCAAACGAAAAGCGACAAAAAAATCTGCGTCCGTGGCGTTAAAAGAGCCCAAATAAAGATTAGATCGCAACTAAAATTAAAATATATGAAAAACGACGCTCGGCGTCGCGACGCCCGGTATATTTTTTTTGTAACGAACATACCTTTTTTATTTGATATTTAGGTAGCCCTGTTCTTTCTAAGTAACTTTTGTCTTGAACGTTTTGTTGGTTTTTTTTTTCGTTTACAATTTACAGGCAACAATATACAGAAAATTAAAGAAATTAATTATTGACTTGACTCCCATGAAGTGGGCGACGAGCACGAGCGACTGTCATTTGTTTTCCATATATTGACGTAAAGCAAACAATATAATATACTAATAACTATTACCCCTGTGTTTTTTTTATGTTTGAAAGTGGGGTAACAATGACAAACTTTGTACAGGATGTCCCATTTTCGATACTTTTGCAAGTTATATTATTTATATTTTGAAATTCTTACCTGCTAGAAAAAAAAACCGTGTACGCCACTGAATTCTACATGAAAAAATCTATAACGGTCGATTTATACCATTTCAACAAGTTCGAAAAACGCCATTTTAGGTCAAAATGTTGAATCACCATGTACCTACGTTCTGTACAGGGTGATCCAAACTCGACGCTTCAGGCCTACTGCGGGAACACGAAAACTGAAAATAACATTTCGAACAGGGGCTCTTATATAAATGGAATGAAAAACATGGAATTTGTTCTATTAACTAGGATCGATTTTCCGAATTCTAGCTAGCCATGAAAACAATAATTGCGATAGTCAGAAATTGT
The DNA here is from genome assembly GCA_963920635.1 of Pseudeuparius sepicola. NCBI lineage: Eukaryota > Metazoa > Arthropoda > Insecta > Coleoptera > Anthribidae > Pseudeuparius > Pseudeuparius sepicola. The sequence continues at coordinate 42,005,349 of OY987299.1, read as the reverse complement.
TTAAGAGTATGTTAGGGTGCCTGGTGCACCATTAAATTTGTTCGACTGGAGTAGTTTTTAAAATTTTTGAATTGTGCTTGTCACTGACTTGTTTGCTATTATAGTTTGTTACAAAAATTGTTTTTTAATATTCCAGTTGAAAAAAATTAAGGATGCACAAGGCAACCTAACATTCTCTTAAATAATTTCTGACTATCAATGTAAATTTTGAACAATGAAAGATACAGAAAATCTTTTCCTATAAAAGTGTTTGAAAATGATAAGGACTTTCAATATTTAGGAAAAAATTGTATGTTTCTGAGGAAAAATATTGATGACGTCACAGCGGCCATTTCCCCAAACAACAAAAAAGCAAATTTTCGGTCATAATTGGGCCTTATAGTATGTCCCATTTAAGAACCCCTGTTCGAAATTTTATTTCCAATTTTCGTGTTCCCGCAGTAGGCCTGGGCCGTCGAGTTTGGATCATCCTGTAGGTACATTTACTCTTAAGTTATTATACATTTTTTGTACTACCCTTGCATTTTTATTGTTGCGAAATTTCAATCGCCCTCTATGTAGGTAATCGATAAGAGATTCTGACTCGTCGGTTATTACGCAGCACCACATCAATCGGCTCGCATCGAAAAATCCGAAATTAATGCGCCCTTCATGAATATGAATCTTGGTAGCGGTGGGCCCCTAGCAGCTCTGGGCCAGTGTTCACCGCACACTCTGAACACCCTGTAGTTACGCCACTAGGCCATGACATATTTTTGTTTGGTTTAACTTAAACTGTCAAGTTCGAAATTATCAGTGATTAACCCAAAATTTTTTTAAGTGCAATGGCTAGTCATGATAAAGTTCACCCCATAGAGAACCAAGGGCATTTTGGTGTTAATGTTTGGTGTGGAATAATTAGGTAATCAAACTTTGATTGGTCCGCATTTTTTTGAAGGCACTCTTACGAGTGAAATATATTTAAATTTTTTAATAGAGGATTTACCAAATTTGTTGGATAATATGTATCCCCAAATTATGTGGTTTCAACAAGATGGAGCACCAGTGCATAATGCGAGAAGAGTAGAGAAGTTTTTAAACAATAATTTTAGAAGTAGATGGATTGGCACAAATAGTACTATATCAGGTATAATCCTAAAGCATAACAAAACAAATACTTTTAGTTAAATTCATTTGATTCTTTACATTTTCTACAGGTGGTCTCCTAAGTCTCCCGACTTTTCGCCATTAGACTACTTCTTATGGGGGAAATTAAAAAAAAAATGAGGTCTATAAAACACCGTCGAGGAATGTGAATCATTTAAAACAAAAAATTAGGGACGCTTGTATGACTATAACAAGAAACATGTTAAAAAATGCAACGCAGCATTTTAAGAAACGCCTGGAGATGTGCTTAGCGAATGATGGAGGACACGTTGAAAATTTGTTGTAAATATGTTACTTATTTCATTTGTTAAATTGTTAAATATATACACTGTGTCCGCAAAGTAACGCATAAAATCATTACTTCTGAAAAAACATTGTTAAAAAAAATCCTCGATTTAGTTTTAAAAAATGACATTTTGTGACGTTTCACTCAAATCTGTGAGTTCATCGTTGTTCCGGATATGACGTCATCGGCAATTTTTTCAAATGGCAAAGGTTGGGGCAAAGTTCACACTTTTCCCCCTGGTAGAGAATATTCGAAGGGCGCAAATTACTAACCTGGAATTTAGCGGGCAAAAGACCCGGTCGAAGCAGCGGCAGGCTGTCTTATAGCCGGCAACCACGTGACCAAGCGGCGTGCGGCGGCAGCCCATTGGTCGGCGTCGCCGACTGGAATTCGCAAGCGATCCCCTCCACATCGGTCTCGCTGCGGCGGCTGACGGCCGGGCGGAGCGCCTAAGGGATGAACCACCCCTGGCGCGTCCTCAGCGGCGGCTCCATTGGATCGGCGATGTCCTAAATACCCGGTTTCCCAAAAAGAACGGCGATTCTAGCCCCAGTTTAAGCACCCCTTACGGATCTACCCCTATTCGGCGTCCCTACCCCTCTCAGATAACCCACATATATTTGATAAATTAATTTAGCCGGAAACACCCCCACAATTAATTGTGTTAATGGCAAATGACTCGGAATAAAGAACGCGGCCCTCCGCGGCAAAAGTAAAAATAAATAATTATCGGCCTGGATATAAAAACTACGGCGGCCGGACGCTAGATATAGCGTGGCGAAAGAATCAAACCAGTGTGAAATAAAAATAAAAGCCTGGAAACTTAGTAACTTCGTTACAAGGTACCTAAATTGTAATAGTTATTGTTACTTAAATATGTAAGTATGAAGGCACCAATAATATACCCAGGTACCTAATTCTTTTTAAAATGATTTTTTTATTAAAAACTTTTTCGTCGCGCTCTTTGATTTACGCTTTAAAACTGAATGTACAGCACGTGCGCGGTGATTCAACATTTTGACCCATAAAATGGCTTTTTTCGACCTGTAGCGAGCAACACGCATAATTTTAAATTTTTGGTCAATACAAATTTTAATCTAAGTAATTACTCACATTTTGAGACAAAAATCATTTAGAAATATTTACCACAATGGCAGTTATTAGGCTTATTGCGCAACTGCTAATAACGGCCATTGTGATTAATCTTTTCAAATAATTTTTAGTAGTAATTACTTAGATTAAAATTTGTATTGACCAAAAGTTTAAAATTATGCGTGTTGCTCTCTACAGATCGAAAAAAGCCATTTTATGGGTCAAAATATTGAATCACCACGCACGTGCTGTACATTGAGCCTTAGGTTTTTTTGCTTGGTCGGTAAATCTGATAGCTACGCGTCCTGCAATTAAGTGGTTTCTGAAGCAAAAGGGGATAAAGCACCCCTGACAGGTGGGGCGTCATTTAATCTGTATTTGGATGGCTAGTAAGAGTCTGCACCCAAATTTTTAAAACTATAAAATTATTTAGATCCTAAAAAACCTAATTATCACACATAGTGCCAACCCAAGTGTGTTTTTGGTGGTTGTTTATAAAATTACTAGGTTTTTCAGAAAACCCATGGTCAACTCAAATACCAACTACATTATATTGCGCACATTTGGACAAAAAATCCGCCAAATCTGATGTCTCGTTTGCGAAAACAGTATACCTGAAATGTATGTTCTTTAATACAAAATTACCAGAAACTTTAGGTAGGTAGGTATATAGTTTTTCCAACCGGTACATCGGGATTTCTTGGCAAAGCATGCGCAATTTAATGTAGTATTTGGGTTGAGCATTGGTTTTTTGAAAAACATAATGATTTTCAAAATAAACACAAAAAAGTCACTTGGGTCGGTAGTATTTAATCATGTGTGGTTATGCCACCTTGGTCGAATTTGGGCTTCCTTCTTCTATCAAATGATTGTCCAGTACCCAAGGTCATTTCGAATTTCGTGGTCATCGCTAGAGCGCGCAATTTGAAAAATTTCCCTTTTATTACAATTTTCTCCGAAATTTTAAATGCAATGACATACCTATTTATTCTGTTATAATCGAAAAGTAGATTAAATTCGCAACAAAAAATACCCAAGGTTCAAATCGATATCTTCATTAGTTTTGGAGTTAAGAATAATAATTATTATAACATGTTATTTGAAAGAAGAAGGTAGGTATTTGTTATCAAAGATTTCCGTGAAATAAATTTCCGTGGTCAAGCATGCCATGAAATAAATAAAAATATGCTTGAGATTTACGTAAATTGCTATTTTTCTCACTTTTTATTGTTAAACGTATTTCTAATTTACTTACCTTACCTGTCGTATTGATATGAAATTATCTCGGAAATCATCTAGTAAGCCATGAAACAAAATCGTTTGGTCCCTAGGGAAGCAAAAAAGTAAACGTCACATGAATCAAGCTTTAATATTAGTATTGTGTCAAATCATGGATTTTTGTAGATTTTGAGTTAAAATTGTGTGTTGTATTTATTAAAAAATGCCTTATACGAATGCCGAGGCTTACGATAAGCACTTGTGGAACGTGAATACGCTGTCAGGAATTCACCAAAAGTTCAAGCAGATTTATTCTTTCAATTCTTTTGGCGATAACTCCGAAACCAATGAAGATATCGATTTGAACCTTCGGTGTTTTTTGTTGTAAATTTAATCTACTTTTCGATTATAACAAAATAAATATATCATTGAATATAAAATTTCGGAGAAAATTGTAATAAAAGGGAAATTTTTCAAATTGCGCCCTCTAGCGGTGACCACGAAATGCGAAAAACCCTAATGGACAATCTTGATACAAGCTTCAACAAGCCCAAATTCGACCAATTCGGTTGAGCCAAACCGGAGTTAGCAGCATTATTTTTTCAAGTCAAGGTTTATCCGTCCGTTTCACCTATAATTGAAGAGCTAGAGCAAACAATTCTTAACGAAAATTGTTCAGAATTTGCTGAAGAGTGTAATAAAGTTATTTTTGATATACCTTTATTAGTCATTTTTTTGAGAAAAATCAATTTTCAAATGTACTGTTTCGAATACGCTCCCTAGCGGCCGACCTACGAACTTAAAAATAATTTCCAGTGATTTTTCGTGAGCACATTACTTAAGAAGATTTTTTCCCAAAGCTCCAGGACTATCAATTTCTGAGATATGGTACCTCTTCACTCCTAATGAAACACCCTGTATATGAACCATACAAACAATTTATAAATTTAAACCCAGACAATTTAATTTCATTGCAAATATTTATACCTAAAAACGAAACAAATTATGTGCAATATTGCATACATTTTTTCCAGTTTTCACTAGGATAATAAGCGCAAAAATTTTGGAGAACACGTTATCGGATCCAGGTCTTTTTGTCGAAAATGGCTTGACATTGTAAAAGTAGGATATGCATGATGAATTGTCGAAACGCCCAACTTTTAGCTAATTAGGTATAAAGAGACATGATATTACTAGTGCATAAAAAATACAAAAGAGAATACGAAATAAAAAGTTACAATGATTCACTTGAATGACACTTCAAGTATTCTTTGAATTTTATACAAAAAGATAATATATTGTACTGAATTTCCACAATCACAGTCCAAACTCGCTGCCTTGGTTGCCACCAAAATTTTGTTTAACCTGCAAAACGAACTTTCTACTCCAGGGCAGTTGCAAAGTATGGTGGAAAATATTTTTAACAAAACAGTGAGAGCAGGAGAGCTAACGGTGAGTGATGAACTTGCGAGGTGGAGGTAACGACGACTCGAAGAGTGAGGAAAGACTGAAAGAGGAAAGTGAGGAAAGTCAAGTGCGGCGGCGCAAGTAGTGAACAATAAGCAGCGTTGCCAACCGCTCTTTTAAAGGAAATGTTGGCCGCGGACGCAGAAAGAATACAAATAATAGGGGGGAGGGGGGGCACGCCCCCCCCCCTATTATTTGTATTCTTTCTGTGTCCCCCTACGGCACGCTACTGGCCTTCACAAATAAACTTGACAGATACTGTCACTGACCAAGAATAGTCCTTCAGCTCCAAAATTCGCACAAAATTGCTTTCTAACCTTTCACTTCACTCGGGCCCAATTCCCAGGGCATATACCGGGTGATAATTTTTATTCTGCGACACTTCAACAGGTGATAGAAAACCAAAAAATAACCGCACTTATAGCCCTTATAAAAAAGTTACAGGGTGTCAAAGTTCTAAGAAATATGTGGACTTTATTGAATATTTACCAAACTAGTTGAGATATTTAAGTCATATTTGGTACACGTTATAACGGCATAAAACCTGTTAGTATCAAACACCTTGAACAAGCAGTGGCGTAGAATGGGTAATTATAGTATAATTATTGTTTTTTTCAAGGAATCACCTTGTATAGCAATAAAATGTATTCAATTTCTTATGTAAGTTTTAATTGTAAACAAAAACGTTCTCTTTGCATTTTTTTCATTTTATGTGTCTTGGTTTCATAGCAAATTTGATTTTTCATATTATTTCGGGGTAATACTGAAAAATTAACTTAAAAATTCGCTCCATGAGTAAGACTCAAACTAGAAACAATGAGTTTCTTACTTTAAATACAGCAACTTTTTCCAACAAACTTACCCACTTAAGGTTTTACTTTTCAAGATACAGAGCGTAACATTAATAATTGTAATCTTCCTTAAATGTTTTAGACAATGTATGTTCCAAATTATAGCCTTAAATAGGTAAGTTTACTGGAAAAAGTTACTTTATTTAAAGTAGCAAATACATTATTTCTACTTTAAGTATCGGCCGGTATCGTTCACAACACTTCGGTGGCCTCATCATACCTCGTAGACATAACTTCAAATTTCGGGATTTCTCTTCTCCTGTCCAGAGGTTTCCTTCTACAGCAGCCTCAAGTTGGTTAAGGTAAGTGCTACATGCCACTTTCCCATCAAACTTGGGAGGCTTCATTTTCATAGAGGATGTGGTCATATCTGCTTCTAATTTTGATACACCCGGTAGTGACAGCTGATTTATCCTCGCCTCTAGTTGTTCTATTCTTCCTTCACTGTTATCACACCTCGTTTTTATTTTATCAAGTTCGGTTTGTACCTCATTTTTCATTTCTCCGATTTCCGTTTGCACATCCGCACCTTGATTTCTGTTTTCATTTGGGATATTTCTTATGATTTTCTTATGTAAGTTCCCTTGAATCTCTTCTAATTTCTTGTTGGTTTCGTCTGTCTAGTTTTAATTTTTTCTTTAAGGTCACTCATCAGTTTTCTTGCTTCATGTCCCTATCATCTTCCCTCTTTCGCCTTTCTTCTTCGTTCTTGCGCCTTTCTTCTTATTCTTTTTCTTCTTCGTTCTTGCGCCTTTCTTCTCCTTTTTCTTCTTCAATTTTGCGTCTTTCTTCTTCATTCTTTTTCAATTCGTTTTTCATTTCTTCCTGAACATTATTCATTACTTCTTTTCTTTTCCATTTCCATTGCGGTTTGTTTTCTCGTTGTGGGCATTCACCTCAGGGTCCTCTTAAAATCGCGTTTCTGTCCTTTCACTTCACTCGGGCCTAATTCCCAGGGCTTATGTATTCAAATGGAAGCCTGAAGCCTCTAAGAGTATCAAAGTTCAAATCAAAGTTCTAGCAAATTTCTAGAAACTGATGGAAGCTCTACAGAGAAAACAATGGAAACTAAAAGAAAATTGGGACCTGGGGGCCTCAGGCCAACAAAGATGCGACGGAAAATGCCTCTAAATTAATCATAAAAATTATAAAACTTAAAATCTTAAAATTTACCTGTAAAATCTTTGGTTAGAAAACAGTGCCGGTATGTTCATTGAAAGCTGATATAACAACTTTAGAGGCATTTTTCGTTAGTTCTAGGTCTAGACGGTAAAACGTTTTAAAGTTCAATCCCGATTTTAATCTTTTTAAATTAATTTTTCATTTGGAATAAAACAAAAAAAACGTAGGTTTAATAAAGCTTGAATTAATTTTGTTTTTTCAATTAAAATTAAATTTTCTCAAAATTAGAAAATATAACTCGTTTATAAATGTCCCGTTTGTTATACAAAATCATGCTTTTTAAATGCCTCTGTTCTAAGTTTTCCTAAATTCTAAGTAGAAAAATATATTTACTATCAAATTATTTATTAATTGGAAGTCATTATCGAATCGTACGTTCAGTTTCTTGAAAAAAGAAATCTGTAGAATGTAATAAGACATAATATGATTTTACTATACAGTAAAAGTTGTTTCTAGTGCTAAGGAGAACTTAAATACTACCTAACTATCAGTGAATTGATCCAAATGTTATTAAAAGCCCATTTTTCTTACACTTTGAGGCAAAACACAATGAGGGATATCCCAAAGTTGTCTGAATATTAGTTTTTCTTATATTTACTTTAAGGTTGGAAATAAATCGCCATCAAATGTAACTTCGGTTGCCTGTATCAATAAAATTTTATTTATAACTAGCTAGAAAAGCTAGTTTATTTCAAAGGTTTATTTTATTTGAAAGGGTATATAGTATCTACTAATGACACTATTTTAAAAGTCATAGCTGCAAAATTAGTTATACTATATTTTTTTAATTTCTAGCAGCTGCCAGCCAGCATTGCCTCGGTCCTTAAAAACCTCCGAGGCCAAAAAAGAGCTTACGCATCGTGCAATGTATTATATTTTTCCTGCTTCCGACAAGTTCCTCTTAGGTATAGGTATTGAGTAAAGGAATAGAGCAAATTGTGATAATAATATTCAAAATAACTATTGCTCAATTACTAAAAATTAAAATCAGTAATAAATATAAGTAGAATGCAGCGATAAAAAAAAACAAAAAAAAAACTTGAGTTTTGTGTGGGACTCGAACCCGTGACCTACGGTTTACTATCTGGACGCTTTTAACCCAGCGCTACGTCCATTGCTGCTTGAATTTGCTACTAGCGTTAAATGAAGGAATTATAAGAAATGCAGCCTCACTATGGGCGCAGCGTCCGAGACAAAAAGCGTCTGAGACAGAATATCCTCTCAGTAAAATACAAAATATACAAAATTGTACCGTTAGCCCGTTGCAAAGGGATTTGTATTCTCATACACGTAAACAAGTTGTAAAATTCCGTGGTCGCTAGGGTGCTAGACGGAGTGCGGGAGTGCGGGCAATAAGGGGCTTCAGGGACGTCCCTGAAGACAGACACAGATTCAGAAATGAAAATCACGTTTTTACAGTGGACCAGTCAAGTATTAAGTAGTCCTCGATATACATTTGATTAAAAAATAATTAAGATAAGGTTTTCTTCAAAAATAACTGTAGGGACATTTCTGATCAAGGAAAGAAGGTAATTCAAAAAATCAGGACCGTAATAGCGAACAAGTCACAAGAAAAAAATTCAAATTCTTAAAATAATTGTTTGACATGTTTTAGAGACTACGCTCAATTTTGTTACATCACCAGATTTGTACCAAAAATCACTTGCAGCAAGAGAAACAACCTGTCATAGCGGATTTGAAAAAAATCAGGGGCGTACTATATTATAAAATTCGTTAAATGATTTTCGAATTTATTTTTGGTGGAAGACGATTTTGTTACACCACCAGATTTTTACCAAAAGTCTTTTGTAGCGAGAGAAACAACCTGTCATAGCAGATTTGAAAAAATCAGGGGCGTACTACTACTATTTGCTAAAAGTTTCTCGAATTTCCTATGTTCGAAGGCGATTTTGTTACACAACCAGATTTTTACCAAAAGTCACTTGCACTCAGAGGAACGACCTGACATAGCAGATTTGAAAAAAATCAGGGGCGTACTATATTCTAAAATTCGTTAAATGATTTTTGAATTTATTTTTGTTGTTGTTACACCACCAGATTTTTACCAAAAGTCTTTTGTAGCGAGATAAACAACCTGTCACAGCAGATTTGGAATAAATCAGGGGCGTACTATATTCTAAAATTCGTTAAATGATTTTCGAATTTATTTTTGGTGGAAGGCGATTTTGTTACACCACCAGATTTTTACCAAAAGTCACTTGCAGCCAGAGGAACGACCTGTCATAGCAGATTTGAAAAAAATCAGGGGCGTACTATATTCTAAAATTCGTTAAATGATTTTCGAATTTATTTTTGGTGGAAGGCGATTTTGTTACACCATCAGATTTTTACCAAAAGTGATTTGCAGCCAGAGAAACGACCTGTCATATCAGATTTGAAAAAAATCAGGGGCGTACTAGATTCTAAAATTCGTTAAATGATTTTCGAATTTATTTTGGGTTGAAAGCGATTTTGTTACACCACCAGATTTTTACCAAAAGTCACTTGCAGCGAGAGAAACCACCTATCATAGCAGATTTGAAAAAAATCAGGGGCGTACTATATTCTAAAATTCGTTAAATAATTTTCGAATTTATTCTTGGTGGAAGACGATTTTGTTACACCACCAGATTTTTACCAGAAGTCTTTTGTAGCGAGAGAAACAACCTGTCATAGCAGATTTGAAAAAAATCAGGGGCGTACTATATTCTAAAAATCGTTAAATAATTTTCGAATTTATTTTTATATATACAGTGCCCGCCAAAAAGTTGGAACCATATGGGATTTTTTTTATTTTTGGGCTAAGATGAAAGTGCTCTGGGGCGATCATCTCTGCTTCCAAAAAGATTCGAAATGGAGATCATTAAACGTCGTTACGTCATTTGTTCAGTGTGTGCTTGCTCAATAACTATTGTTTGACTTGAAATGTTGACACCTGCCTACTAGATTAAAATGCAAAATATTGTTAATATTTTTCTAGGCTTGCTGTGTTAAATTTGTTAGAATTTTAGCAGTAGTGCGTCTGTGAACTTAATAAAAACAATTCTGTAATGAATAAGATCGTCTAACATAAAAAAAATTGGCAACGGTTGTCCAGAAATGGAGAAATCGTCCAAAATTGCACCTTGTTAGTTGAGTTTTTCTTGAAATTAGCCGATTACGACCCAGAAAGGGTCCATAACTAAAAAATTTCACGTTTGGATGATAGGCAAACAATTCTAAATCAAATATGGTACACCGAAAAAATTGAAATTTATTAGTTTTTATATTTTTTCAAAAAATGAAAAATTTATCATTGTCAGAATTTTTGTCTGAACATTTGCACATGGGTGTAAAATAACATTCCAAGCAACTTTTTCAAATAACTTTTTTTATAAAATCGCAAATAAAGCGTATTTTGGCCATTTATTTAAATAAATGTCATTTTTGACAGGTGTGTCAAATGACGTCACGGCGTTTAATGATTTCATTTCGAATCTTTTTGGAAGCAGAGGTGATCGCCCCAGAGTAGTTTCATCTTAGCGTAAAAATAAAATTTTCCCATATGGTTCCAACTTTTATACATATGCTTTTATACTTATATACAACTTTTATACATATATATTTACAGCTGTTTAAGTACCATATCGAGGGTATATGGTTCTGGGTAGTCAAAATTAAATTCCTCGATAGAATGCAACTTCCTATATTTATCGACAAGATCTAATTCGGCATCTTTTATTCCGTAATATCGACAAATTATTTTTGTGTTCATTAAGCCCAGCAAGACGTATACCACAATTTTTCTTTCTACTATTCCTGTGTGTTTCATAATGCACTTTATAATATAGTACGCCCCTGATTTTTTGCTATGACAGGTTGTTTCTCTCGCTACAAAAGACTTTTGGTAAAAATCTGGTGGTGTAACAAAATCGTCTTCCACCAAGAATAAATTCGAAAATCATTTAACGAATTTTAGAATATAGTACGCCAGTGATTTTTTTCAAATCTGCTATGACAGGTCGTTTCTCTGGCTGCAAGTGACTTTTGGTAAAAATCTGATGGTGTAACAAAATCGCCTTCCACCAAAAATAAATTCGAAAATCATTTAACGAATTTTAGAATATAGTACGCCCCTGATTTTTTTCAAATCTGCTATGATAGGTGGTTTCTCTCGCTGCAAGTGACTTTTGGTAAAAATCTGGTGGTGTAACAAAATCGCTTTCAACCCAAAATAAATTCGAAAATCATTTAACGAATTTTAGAATCTAGTACGCCCCTGATTTTTTTCAAATCTGATATGACAGGTCGTTTGTCTGGCTGCAAATCACTTTTGGTAAAAATCTGATGGTGTAACAAAATCGCCTTCCACCAAAAATAAATTCGAAAATCATTTAACGAATTTTAGAATATAGTACGCCCCTGATTTTTTTCAAATCTGCTATGATAGGTGGTTTCTCTCGCTGCAAGTGACTTTTGGTAAAAATCTGGTGGTGTAACAAAATCGCTTTCAACCCAAAATAAATTCGAAAATCATTTAACGAATTTTAGAATCTAGTACGCCCCTGATTTTTTTCAAATCTGATATGACAGGTCGTTTCTCTGGCTGCAAATCACTTTTGGTAAAAATCTGATGGTGTAACAAAATCGCCTTCCACCAAAAATAAATTCGAAAATCATTTAACGAATTTTAGAATATAGTACGCCCCTGATTTTTTTCAAATCTGCTATGATAGGTGGTTTCTCTCGCTGCAAGTGACTTTTGGTAAAAATCTGGTGGTGTAACAAAATCGCTTTCAACCCAAAATAAATTCGAAAATCATTTAACGAATTTTAGAATCTAGTACGCCCCTGATTTTTTTCAAATCTGATATGACAGGTCGTTTGTCTGGCTGCAAATCACTTTTGGTAAAAATCTGATGGTGTAACAAAATCGCCTTCCACCAAAAATAAATTCGAAAATCATTTAACGAATTTTAGAATATAGTACGCCCCTGATTTTTTTCAAATCTGCTATGATAGGTGGTTTCTCTCGCTGCAAGTGACTTTTGGTAAAAATCTGGTGGTGTAACAAAATCGCTTTCAACCCAAAATAAATTCGAAAATCATTTAACGAATTTTAGAATCTAGTACGCCCCTGATTTTTTTCAAATCTGATATGACAGGTCGTTTCTCTGGCTGCAAATCACTTTTGGTAAAAATCTGATGGTGTAACAAAATCGCCTTCCACCAAAAATAAATTCGAAAATCATTTAACGAATTTTAGAATATAGTACGCCCCTGATTTTTTTCAAATCTGCTATGATAGGTGGTTTCTCTCGCTGCAAGTGACTTTTGGTAAAAATCTGGTGGTGTAACAAAATCGCTTTCAACCCAAAATAAATTCGAAAATCATTTAACGAATTTTAGAATCTAGTACGCCCCTGATTTTTTTCAAATCTGATATGACAGGTCGTTTCTCTGGCTGCAAATCACTTTTGGTAAAAATCTGATGGTGTAACAAAATCGCCTTCCACCAAAAATAAATTCGAAAATCATTTAACGAATTTTAGAATATAGTACGCCCCTGATTTTTTTCAAATCTGCTATGATAGGTGGTTTCTCTCGCTGCAAGTGACTTTTGGTAAAAATCTGGTGGTGTAACAAAATCGCTTTCAACCCAAAATAAATTCGAAAATCATTTAACGAATTTTAGAATCTAGTACGCCCCTGATTTTTTTCAAATCTGATATGACAGGTCGTTTCTCTGGCTGCAAATCACTTTTGGTAAAAATCTGATGGTGTAACAAAATCGCCTTCCACCAAAAATAAATTCGAAAATCATTTAACGAATTTTAGAATATAGTACGCCCCTGATTTTTTTCAAATCTGCTATGATAGGTGGTTTCTCTCGCTGCAAGTGACTTTTGGTAAAAATGTGGTGGTGTAACAAAATCGTCTTCCACCAAGAATAAATTCGAAAATTATTTAACGAATTTTAGAATATAGTACGCCTCTGATTTTTTTCAAATCTGCTATGACAGGTCGTTTCTCTGGCTGCAAGTGACTTTTGGTAAAAATCTGATGGTGTAACAAAATCGCCTTCCACCAAAAATAAATTCGAAAATCATTTAACGAATTTTAGAATATAGTACGCCCCTGATTTTTTTCAAATCTGCTATGATAGGTGGTTTCTCTCGCTGCAAGTGACTTTTGGTAAAAATGTGGTGGTGTAACAAAATCACCTTCCACCAAAAATAAATTCGAAAATCATTTAACGAATTTTAGAATATAGTACGCCCCTGATTTTTTTCAAATCTGCTATGATAGGTGGTTTCTCTCGCTGCAAGTGACTTTTGGTAAAAATGTGGTGGTGTAACAAAATCGTCTTCCACCAAGAATAAATTCGAAAATTATTTAACGAATTTTAGAATATAGTACGCCCCTGATTTTTTTCAAATCTGCTATGATAGGTGGTTTCTCTGGCTGCAAGTGACTTTTGGTAAAAATCTGATGGTGTAACAAAATCGCCTTCCACCAAAAATAAATTCGAAAATCATTTAACGAATTTTAGAATATAGTACGCCCCTGATTTTTTCAAATCTGCTATGATAGGTGGTTTCTCTCGCTGCAAGTGACTTTTGGTAAAAATGTGGTGGTGTAACAAAATCGTCTTCCACCAAGAATAAATTCGAAAATTATTTAACGAATTTTAGAATATAGTACGCCCCTGATTTTTTTCAAATCTGCTATGATAGGTGGTTTCTCTGGCTGCAAGTGACTTTTGGTAAAAATCTGATGGTGTAACAAAATCGCCTTCCACCAAAAATAAATTCGAAAATCATTTAACGAATTTTAGAATATAGTACGCCCCTGATTTTTTTCAAATCTGCTATGATAGGTGGTTTCTCTCGCTGCAAGTGACTTTTGGTAAAAATGTGGTGGTGTAACAAAATCACCTTCCACCAAAAATAAATTCGAAAATCATTTAACGAATTTTAGAATATAGTACGCCTCTGATTTTTTTCAAATCTGATATGACAGGTCGTTTCTCTGGCTGCAAATCACTTTTGGTAAAAATCTGATGGTGTAACAAAATCACCTTCCACCAAAAATAAATTCGAAAATCATTTAACGAATTTTAGAATATAGTACGCCCCTGATTTTTTTCAAATCTGCTATGATAGGTGGTTTCTCTCGCTGCAAGTGACTTTTGGTAAAAATCTGGTGGTGTAACAAAATCGCTTTCAACCCAAAATAAATTCGAAAATCATTTAACGAATTTTAGAATCTAGTACGCCCCTGATTTTTTCAAATCTGATATGACAGGTCGTTTCTCTGGCTGCAAATCACTTTTGGTAAAAATCTGATGGTGTAACAAAATCGCCTTCCACCAAAAATAAATTCGAAAATCATTTAACGAATTTTAGAATATAGTACGCCACTGATTTTTTTCAAATCTGCTATGATAGGTGGTTTCTCTCGCTGCAAGTGACTTTTGGTAAAAATCTGGTGGTGTAACAAAATCGCTTTCAACCCAAAATAAATTCGAAAATCATTTAACGAATTTTAGAATCTAGTACGCCCCTGATTTTTTTCAAATCTGATATGACAGGTCGTTTCTCTGGCTGCAAATCACTTTTGGTAAAAATCTGATGGTGTAACAAAATCGCCTTCCACCAAAAATAAATTCGAAAATCATTTAACGAATTTTAGAATATAGTACGCCCCTGATTTTTTCAAATCTGCTATGATAGGTGGTTTCTCTCGCTGCAAGTGACTTTTGGTAAAAATCTGGTGGTGTAACAAAATCGCTTTCAACCCAAAATAAATTCGAAAATCATTTAACGAATTTTAGAATCTAGTACGCCCCTGATTTTTTTCAAATCTGATATGACAGGTCGTTTCTCTGGCTGCAAATCACTTTTGGTAAAAATCTGATGGTGTAACAAAATCGCCTTCCACCAAAAATAAATTCGAAAATCATTTAACGAATTTTAGAATATAGTACGCCCCTGATTTTTTTCAAATCTGCTATGATAGGTGGTTTCTCTCGCTGCAAGTGACTTTTGGTAAAAATGTGGTGGTGTAACAAAATCGTCTTCCACCAAGAATAAATTCGAAAATTATTTAACGAATTTTAGAATATAGTACGCCTCTGATTTTTTTCAAATCTGCTATGACAGGTCGTTTCTCTGGCTGCAAGTGACTTTTGGTAAAAATCTGATGGTGTAACAAAATCGCCTTCCACCAAAAATAAATTCGAAAATCATTTAACGAATTTTAGAATATAGTACGCCCCTGATTTTTTTCAAATCTGCTATGATAGGTGGTTTCTCTCGCTGCAAGTGACTTTTGGTAAAAATGTGGTGGTGTAACAAAATCACCTTCCACCAAAAATAAATTCGAAAATCATTTAACGAATTTTAGAATATAGTACGCCCCTGATTTTTTTCAAATCTGCTATGATAGGTGGTTTCTCTCGCTGCAAGTGACTTTTGGTAAAAATGTGGTGGTGTAACAAAATCGTCTTCCACCAAGAATAAATTCGAAAATTATTTAACGAATTTTAGAATATAGTACGCCCCTGATTTTTTTCAAATCTGCTATGATAGGTGGTTTCTCTGGCTGCAAGTGACTTTTGGTAAAAATCTGATGGTGTAACAAAATCGCCTTCCACCAAAAATAAATTCGAAAATCATTTAACGAATTTTAGAATATAGTACGCCCCTGATTTTTTTCAAATCTGCTATGATAGGTGGTTTCTCTCGCTGCAAGTGACTTTTGGTAAAAATGTGGTGGTGTAACAAAATCACCTTCCACCAAAAATAAATTCGAAAATCATTTAACGAATTTTAGAATATAGTACGCCTCTGATTTTTTTCAAATCTGATATGACAGGTCGTTTCTCTGGCTGCAAATCACTTTTGGTAAAAATCTGATGGTGTAACAAAATCACCTTCCACCAAAAATAAATTCGAAAATCATTTAACGAATTTTAGAATATAGTACGCCCCTGATTTTTTTCAAATCTGCTATGATAGGTGGTTTCTCTCGCTGCAAGTGACTTTTGGTAAAAATGTGGTGGTGTAACAAAATCGTCTTCCACCAAGAATAAATTCGAAAATTATTTAACGAATTTTAGAATATAGTACGCCTCTGATTTTTTTCAAATCTGCTATGACAGGTCGTTTCTCTGGCTGCAAGTGACTTTTGGTAAAAATCTGATGGTGTAACAAAATCGCCTTCCACCAAAAATAAATTCGAAAATCATTTAACGAATTTTAGAATATAGTACGCCCCTGATTTTTTTCAAATCTGCTATGATAGGTGGTTTCTCTCGCTGCAAGTGACTTTTGGTAAAAATGTGGTGGTGTAACAAAATCACCTTCCACCAAGAATAAATTCGAAAATTATTTAACGAATTTTAGAATATAGTACGCCTCTGATTTTTTTCAAATCTGCTATGACAGGTCGTTTCTCTGGCTGCAAGTGACTTTTGGTAAAAATCTGATGGTGTAACAAAATCGCCTTCCACCAAAAATAAATTCGAAAATCATTTAACGAATTTTAGAATATAGTACGCCCCTGATTTTTTTCAAATCTGCTATGATAGGTGGTTTCTCTCGCTGCAAGTGACTTTTGGTAAAAATGTGGTGGTGTAACAAAATCACCTTCCACCAAAAATAAATTCGAAAATCATTTAACGAATTTTAGAATATAGTACGCCCCTGATTCTTTTCAAATCTGCTATGATAGGTGGTTTCTCTCGCTGCAAGTGACTTTTGTTACAAATCTGGTGGTGTAACAAAATCGCTTTCAACCCAAAATAAATTCGAAAATTATTTAACGAATTTTAGATTATAGTACGCCCCTGATTTTTTTCAAATCTGCTATGACAGGTCGTTCCTCTGGCTGCAAGTGACTTTTGTTAAAAATCTGGTTTTGTAACAAAATCGCCTTCCACCAAAAATAAATTCGAAAATCATTTAACGAATTTTAGAATATAGTACGCCCCTGATTTATTTCAAATCTGCTATGACAGGTTGTTTATCTCGCTACAAAAGACTTTTGGTAAAAATCTGGTGGTGTAAGAAAATCGCCTTCGAACATAGGAAATTCGAGAAACTTTTAGCAAATAGTAGTAGTACGCCCCTGATTTTTTCAAATCTGCTATGACAGGTTGTTTCTCTCGCTACAAAAGACTTTTGGTAAAAATCTGGTGGTGTAACAAAATCGTCTTCCACCAAAAATAAATTCGAAAATCATTTAACGAATTTTATAATATAGTACGCCCCTGATTTTTTTCAAATCCGCTATGACAGGTTGTTTCTCTTACTGCAAGTGATTTTTGGTAAAAATCTGGTGATGTAACAAAATTGAGGGTAGTCTCTAAAACATGTCAAACAATTATTTAAAGAATTTGAATTTTTTTCTTGTGACTTGTTCGCTACGGTCCTGATTTTTTGCATTACCTTCTTTCCTTGATCAGAAATGTCCCTACAGTTATTTTTGAAGAAAACCTTATCTTAATTATTTTTTAATCAAATGTATATCGAGGACTACTTAATACTTGACTGGTCCACTGTAAAAACGTGATTTTCATTTCTGAATCTGTGTCTGTCTTCAGGGACGTGCTTCAGGGTCAGGGTAAGCACACGCTGACCGGCCTCGCATTTTTATATGGGCGCTGGGCCTCTTATTATTCCTCACTCAACGCTATTAGCCACTTTATTTGACCCTGAAAAATAAATCCATATTCTTAATTTTCCTTTGGCATAATTAAAAGATTGATCGACTTACCTCTAAGGAAGGTCAATCTCAATTTTTCGAGCTTCTCCTCCGAAAATAATTACACCCTATATACCTAGTATCGGCATTTTACACCTATCGTTACAAGTTTTTTAGTGTATAGCAAAAAATACCCCGAACGCTTCGAGCTCGCTTATTCATTCGTTGTTTTGGGTCTTTTTTGTTAGATTGTACTGGGTCTTTTTGAGATGGGGGGTTGTGTAATTATTTTCTCGAAAAATTGAGATTGACCTTCTTTACAGGTAAGTCGATCAATCTTTTAAATTTTCTTCGCTTGTCCTCCTCAACAATTATACCCTGTAGATGTTCAGCGGATGCGAGGTACGATCTAAATAACAAATCCCAATGTTGATATTTCTTTTATAAATTATATTCTGGTGATAATGTGATTAATAAGTACAAGATGCGTTATAGATATATAATTAATATAGAATTGTTGTTTAATGTACAGGGTGATTCAGTTTTATTCTGTGACACCACAACAGGTGATATAAAACAAAAAACATAACGGCTCTTTCTTCTAAAAACTACAGGGTCCGGCATTGAAACTTTCTTTTTAAAGGTAAAAAATAAAAGTATAAATTGTACATTTTATTTATTTTTTATTATTAGTAATAAGCAATAACATGGGAAGTTTGAAATTAAGATGTCTTAAAAAGAATATTTGACAAGTGTCTACCGTTGCTGTCGATGCATTGTTGTAGCCGATTTCTGAGCATTGCAACCGGTATATTGGCTATCTCGTGACGAATATTGTTTCTCAATTCTTCCACATTTGCAGGACAGTTGTTATGGACTTTAGATTTAAGGGAGCCCCATAGGACTTTAGATTTAAGTAGACCTATAGAAAAAAATCACATGGGGCTAAATCTGGCGAGCACGGCCACGGTATGTCACTCCTGTTGGAGACAAGTCGCCCTGGAAAGATTCGGGGCTACCTTAAATCTAAAGTCCATAACAACCGTCCTGCAACTGTGGAAGAATTGAAAAACAATATTCGTCACGAGATAGCCAATATACCGGTTGCAATGCTCGAAAGAGTCCACATCAACTTCAAAAATCGGCTACAACAATGCATCGACAGCAACGGTAGACACTTGTCAAATATTCTTTTAAGACATCTTAATTTCAAACTTCGCCCATGTTATTGCTTAATACTAATAATAATAAAAAAATAAAATGTACAATTTATACTTTTATTTTTTACCTTTAAAAAAAGAAAGTTTCAGTGCCGGACTCTGTATCTCATTTTAAGGCCTTGTAAAAAAGTGATAGGGTGTTAAATTTGTAGGAAATATGTGGACTTTATTGAATATTTACCAAACGAGTTGAGATATTTAATTCATATTCGGTACACGTTATAACAGCATGGGTTATTAGCATAAAAGCTGAACACCTTGAACAACCAGTGGCGAAGAAGTGGGTAATCAGTATAATTGTTTTTAGAAAAAGAAATGAATCACCTTTTTTTACGGTGTTGGTCGCTGGAACTTTAAATACTGAGTTGTCGAAGTCCTGCTTGAGCCCTGAGGCCCTTGGAAGTTATTTGGTCTAAAACCTGACGTGCTTTTGATGAAGCGATAATCTTCGTGCTATGTGGGGTGGTATTTGCGTTTATATTTAGTGCCGCCTTCTTCATGGCTTCATTGAATTTTACTTGTTCGAAAAATTCTTTACACAATAAGTATTCATCCGTTCTACTATCTTTTACTATCCACCATTTTTCATGATGAATATTTGAGGTGATGCAGCACGGAATAATTTCTGCGTGTTGTTACCTAGAGAAGTCCGTGGTCTGATTGTTTTTGGTCATTTTGGACGAATTTGTCGTGCCTTTTAAAGCTTTGGGGTCCAAGCAAGTTGCTATTTGTGCATTTAACAACGGAGGGTTAATCAGGGTGGTATTTGTGAAGTATTTCTTTATTATCTTCTTTAAGTACTCCGTTTTGAATGTAATGGTTCCACCTTTTCAGGACTTCGTCGTGTAACGGGTCTAATGGTTCTTCATTTTCTGTGGGGTTTTTGCCCAATAATGAAAGTCATTCCTCATTTTGGATAGTTTCGGGTCTTTTATTTTCAGTTTCTTCTGCCTGGTTATTTTCATTTTCTTCGTTGCCTTCATCGACAATGATGTGGGCTGTAAAGAGCCACAACTGTTTATATGTTATAGTATAACGACTACTTAGTTAATTTTTTTTTATCAATGTTATAAAGAGCATTTTTGATTTAATAATGCTGACAATGTAGGTATAAAGACCTAAGCTATCCAACATTTACAGTTAGGTATAAAGACCTAAGTTGTCCCCCATTTTTCCAATTAGATATAATAATAATATAATAATAATAATTCTCACTCTCACAATACTCCAAACTTGGAGTACCCCAGAAGCAACCACATGCTTGTGCGGGGGAGGGGGGCAATTAATATTATTTTGTCTTCGTTGCCATTTGCGGCTAGGGCCGACTTTTTTCCCGATAGAACTAGGATAGCATTCACTCAAGTACTACGGAAAACCCTAGAAAACCGTAGAAATCCCTGGGAGTGTAGGACAATTAGTAAATCACACGGATAAAGCTATTTAGGAGCAATACCGTGAACCCAAATTTGTCTAGCGCTCTTGGCCATAGCGGTGTTATTCTTTTGCATGCGCCTGCCTCGAACCAAGGTCAATCGAAGGCAGAAAAACATGCAGTCTAAAAAGTCAGCGCCGGTACGAGCGACGCCACCGCGGCCCTACTTACACTCACTTGAAGAGTCACTTAGTTCTTCGCTGTCTTCTTGAATCTTCTCTTGGGGTGCTTTTAGTTGGTTCAAGATATCGTCATACTTCTTTTTGTTTTCCGCCGAGTGTTTTCTTGTTTCACTATGTCGTTTTGGCATTTTTATGAATTTTCTGTCGATTATATTTAATTCGACTTGTTCCGATAGGTACAAAACATCTATAATAAGCGAGCGCGGAGCTTTCAGGGTATTTTTTTGCTATAGGTACCTAAGTACTCTAAAAAGTTGTACCGAT
Source organism: Pseudeuparius sepicola (assembly GCA_963920635.1). Lineage (NCBI taxonomy): Eukaryota > Metazoa > Arthropoda > Insecta > Coleoptera > Anthribidae > Pseudeuparius > Pseudeuparius sepicola. The sequence continues at coordinate 41,984,320 of OY987299.1, read as the reverse complement.
AGGTGTAAAATACCGATGCTGCAGGGTGTAATTATTGAGAAGGACAAGCGAAGAAAAATTCGTATTCTTTTTGATCAAAAACAGTTTATAAAACAATCGATGTGAAACATTAAATTTGACGCCAGTTTCAAGTTGCTAAATACAGGGTGATTCAAAACAATGCGGCACCCTTTCAGGGGCGTAATTTACTCATTAAAATAAGACGAAAAGTTCATATTAACATGGGTCCAAAAACTCTTCGTTTCGAAGATACAGGGTGATTAAACTTTGAAAAAATATCGATTTTTCTTTAGGAATACCTTACAAACCAATAAGAATATTTAAACCAAATTTGGTAAACAATAATACCATCATAGGGTGACATAAGAAATACTAATATCAGGACGCGAAAGTATCCAGTGGCGGAGGTAAGGGTAATCGGTACCATAAATTAAACAAACAAAAAAATAGAATGGTACAATACAACAATTTATTATGTTATTGAATAAACAATACAATTTGGAACAAAAACTGCCTCTTTCATTTTTTTCATATCTCTCTCCCTTTCGCGGAAAGTTGGAGTTTTCTGAGTTGTCGTCTTTTTTGGACTCTAACGCTTTTTCGGGTTGAGGTATGTAACTATTATTTGAAGTAAATAATTTTCAAATGGAATGGCAGTAGGAGTATACAATTTTCGTTACTAGTAAGGCGCTAAGGCATAAAAAAATAATTGATTGTTAATAGATATTTTTTTTGAAAGTTTAATCACCCTGTATTTTCGTAACGAAGAGTTTTTGGACCCATGTTAATATGAACTTTTCGTCTTATTCTAACGAGTAAAGTACGCCCCTGAAAGGGTGCCGCATAGTTTTGAATCACCCTGTATATTTTATTAATGGTTTTTAAGGTCCTTGTTGCTAGGCAATACTTTTTTGTACCTAGCAACTGCCTTTTGTACCTAGCAATAGGGCACCTCGAACATTTCACTTTCGTTTTCAGACCTGCTGGCGACCAACATGTAAAGTGAACTTACGTGGGAGGGAGCAGGAAAAATATTTTTTTTTCCTTTTGTAGAAGGTCCTCTTCGCCGTGGAGGAACATAAAATACACTCAGATAAAATACACTCATTATGTTATCCAAGGCGATAAATTCGTATAGAGATTTGTTTATATATACAGTGGAAACCTGTAAAAAATATTTTCAACTTTTCGAAAAAAAGCGATTCTTGATAAAGGAGTCTGCTTGGCCTTAAAATAAGATTGGCATGGAAAATCAGTGGCGTAACTACGGGAGAGTAGGCCCGTGTTCAAAATTTCAGGTGGGCCCCTGTGTTTTTTTATGGGACACCCTGTAGGTGCATAGAGAATAATCCAACTTAAACTTTGTATTGACCAACAGTTAAAAATAACGCACATTGCTCACTACAGCTCGAAAAACGCCATTTTATAGGTCAAAATGTTGAATCACCATGTACGTTCTGTACAGGGTGATCCAAAATTTCGAACAGGGGCTCTTAAATGGAATGGAATGAAAAACATGGAATTTTTCTATTCACTAGGATCGGTTTAACGAAGTCTAGCTAGCCATGAAAACAATTGCGATAGTCAGAAATTATTTAAGAGTGCCTTGTGCACCATTAAATTTGTTCGACTGGAGTATTCTTTACATTTTTGAATTGTGCTTGTTACTGACTTGTTTGCTATTAGATATAGTTTGTTACAAAAATTGTTTTTTAATATTCCATTTGAAAAAATGTAAGGGTGCTCAAGACAACCTAACATTCTCTTAAATAATTTCTGACTATCAATTGTAAATTTTGAACAATAAAAGATACAGAAAATCTTTTCCTATAAAAATTGTTGAGAATGATAAGGACTTTTAATATTTAGGGAAAAAAATGGTATGTTTCTGGGGGAAAATATTGATGACGTCACAGCGGCCATTTTCCCAAACAACAAAAAAGCAAATTTTCGGTCATAATTGTGCATTATAGTATGTCCCATTTAAGAAACCCTGTTCGAAATTTTATTTCCAATTTTCGTGTTCCCGCAGTAGGCCTGGGGTGTCGAGTTTGGATCATCCTGTAGGTACATTTACTCTTAAGAGCAATGGCACTGCAAATAGTACAGATAAACGCACGGAATTCCGCTAGCTTTCTACCGTATACTTTACAGGCAATTAGTCCCAGGACGTCCACCAAAAATGCAAAACAAAATTTGAAACTTCAAAATCTATCTCCTCTGTTATACGTAAACTGATTTCTGTCAAACCTGTCTCAAACTGTGGCGAAAATATAGGTCTACGATTCGTATGGACAATTTTTTTGTTTTTAATTGTAGTTTTTTAATGGTAACAAAAATACTCCTTCAAATACTCCCCAGAAAATGAAACGGTAGCATTTTTGTAAATTTTACAAGTACCAACAATGTTTTTTAAAAAAATTGTCCATACGAATTGTTCCTCCATCTTTTAGTTACATTTTGGTAAAAAAATCGAATTTCTGGAACTGAAAATAAAAAAGTAGATCGACTTCTAGAAAAACACTGCAAAGCCGAAATCAATATGAATACACCGTGCCCCCACTCCTGCCTTCTCCTCAAGCCAGTTTCCGTAGAGGGGACACTAAATAGACAAAGATAGGTACAATATGTTCGCCCGTTAGCCGTCGCACTCTTGATTCCGCTTATCGTATTTTACAAGCTTTTTTTATTTAATTTCACCTGTTAGCAGCGTTCAGAGAATACTACTGTTATTGTGTGGGTCGAATCTTGCAAGCTGAATTAGAACCACTTCCTGACATCCGATTGAGCTGAAATTTTGCATACACCTTTAGTTCCGGTGGCAATGCAATATGCAATACTCAATATTGTAATACTTTCTACTTTCTAATACTTAATATGGGTATCAAATGAAAGGGGTTGACGAGTTCAAAATAATAAGATAAGACGTCATACTAAATCCAATATGGCGGACTAAATTTCTTTACCACTCTCCTGATATGGGAATCAAATATGTACTAAAAAGCACAAAATAAAATAATAAAAAAAACTTTTTAAAAACAAGCTTTTATTTAAGCCATGTACTAAAACGTATATAATGAAATAAATCATGTACTACATCGAATAAAATAAAATAAAATAAGTCTAGGTTTTTGTTAGAATAATTCAGTGCCAAATTGCGCCAAGTCGTTTTTGTAATTTAAAAAGCTTGTCGCGAGAAATGTTCATAGAAAGTAGGTACCAATTAATTTTAATATACAGTGATTGGTTGATAAGCAAGTACCTACTTGCCAAAGTATGTATTTTCTTTAGAATTCGCGCGACTAGCTTTTTGATTTACAAAAATTTGTCGCAATTTGGAATTGAATTATCTTAACGAAAACCTAGATTTATTTTATTTTATTCCTTTTAGTAGATACAAGACGTAGGTATTTTATTTTATTCGTTTTAGTACATGACTTAAATAAAAGTTTGTTTTTAAAAAGGTTTTTTATCTTTTATTTTTTATTATCTACAATAGTTATCTAGCCTAATCTTGATTGAAGGCTTCTATAGGCTGAATGTGATGTTTCTGAAATTCTTCCCAATGGAATTCACAAGTATATAAAACCATAAATGCAATATTTTAAATTTTGGTTGTGTTAGTTCGTCCACAGAAAATATACGCTACGCGGACAGAAGTGCCAGTAGCATCGGGCTTGTAAAATATGTATAGCACACCGAAACTTGGTTTTGCCTTGGCCTAACAGATAGCGCTCGGATGCAGAATCGTTCGATTTTTAAAACCGTAAAATGCCCTCCGCTAAAAGTCACCGCTAGAGGCGCCAGCAGTCAGCTGAAGAGCCTAACCGTGTTGCCGGTGGTTTAGGAATAAAGGTTTCATAAACGCTGTCTATGCTGGCGACCGCTTTCGGTCATCAAAATTTATTTCCCGGCAGATGGTCAGAGGCCTTGAACTATAGGAAATAATAGTGGGATTTATTATTTGCTTCGTCTTTGCAGAAGTCGTATGACGTATACTAAGTTATACAGAGTGCTTCAGAGCTAATCATTATCTAATTAAAATATACCAAGATGTTACAAATAATATATTTTATTCCTGCCTATTTTATTTACTAATTACCTATACACTTAGTATACGGTAAATATTTGTTCTACAATGTAGAAAATATGTACAGGATGTCAATGATGCCAAATTTATCGGTTTTACTATTTAATTTTGGGACTTAACTGAATACTTGTTGAAATTGAAATATTCATTTGATATCATGATCCCCGCAAGGACGTTCCTAATCATTCCAAATGCACGAATTCGTGGTTGAAGAAAATTGTTGGGCGAAAACTACCTCCACTACCCCTTAAAGAAAAAAAAATGACAACTTTCATGGTACGATTTTTAGCTAATGATTCCAGATCTTCATATTCGTGCTTTAAAAAAAATGTTGGGCAAAACTATCCCCAGCACCGCCCTTTTAGGAAAAAAAATGATCACTTTATTGTCGGATCCTCGCCGATTTTAGAAAGGACGTTCGTAATGATTCCAGATACACTAAATCGTGGTTGAAAAAAAATTTCTTGTGCGAAAACTACCCTCCAGCACCCCTTTAAGAACAAAAATGATAACTTCATTGTCGGATCCTCGCCAATTTTAGCAAGGAACGTTCCTAATGATTCCAGATGCGCGAATTCGTGGTTGAAAAAATTTGTTGTGCGAAAACTACCCCCACTACCCCTTAAAGAAAAAAGATAACTTTCATGGTACGATTCCCACCGTTTTTAGCAAGGACGTTCCTAATGATGCCAGATAATGCACAAATCTGTACCTACTTTAAAAAAGTTGTTGGTCGGAAACTACCCCCAGCACCCCTTTTAAAAAAATATAACTTCATTATCGGATCCTGGCCGATTTTAGCAAGTACGTTTTTAATGACTAGAGTCACGAATTCGCCGTTGAAAAAATTTCTTGTGCGAAAACTAAGTATACCCTCAGGACCCCTTTAAAAACAAAAATGATAACTTTATTATTGTCGGATCTTTGCCGATTTTAGCAAGTACGTTCTAAATGATTCTAGATTCACGAATTCGCGGTTGAATCTAGATGCGCGAATTCGTGGTTGAAAAAATTTGTTGGGCAAAAACTACCCCCCACTACCCCTTAAGGAAAAAAAGGAAAATTTTATGGTACGATTCCCACCGTTTTTAGCAAGGACGTTCCTAATGATTCCCGATGCACAAATTTGTACTTTAAAAAAATTGTTGGGCGAAAACTACCCCAGTACCCTTTTAAAAAAATTATAACTTCATTGTCTGATCCTGGCCGATTTTAGCAACTACGTCCTTATATAATGACTCTAGTTTCACGAATTCGCGGTAGAAAAAAATTCTTGTGCGAAAACTACCCCCAGCACAACTTTAAGAACAAAAATGATAACTTATATTGTCGGATCCTCGCCAATTTTAGCAAGGACGTTCGCAAAGATTCCAGATGCACAAATTCGTGGTTAAAAAAATTGTTGGGCGAATAATACCCCCAGCATACCTTTCAAAAAATGACAATAATCAAATTAAAAAAATCAATTCGGGGTGGAAAGGGGTAGTTTTTGCCCCGCAAATGTTTTCAACACGGATTCGTGAAATAAGGAATATAGTGATTGCATTTTCAAAAAACGACAATAATCAAGTTAAAAACAAACTTACGGTCCGGGGGTGGGAAGGGGTAGTTTTTGCCCCGTAAAGGTTTTCAACCACGGATTCGTGAAATAAGGGATATAGTGAATGTCTTTTAAAAAAACGATAATCAAATTAAAAACAAACTCTCTGGGGTGGGAAGGTGTAGTTTTTGCCCCGCAAATGTTTTCAACCACACATTCGTGAAATAAGGAATATAGTGATTGCATTTTCAAAAAACGACAATAATCAAATTTAAGAGGGGGTTGCCGACTGTGAAAGTGATGTTAGATTTAGTATTTTTTTTTAAATTGTATAGCATAAAATCTAATAACATTTTACCTGGCAAAAATTTAGTACAAACATCTCTGTCTTCATTTTAATCATAAGATCTTAAAAGCATATGCACTGGAATTATTATTTTTCCCAAGGTTTTCATAACCTATAAAACAAAACACTGCTTGTAAGATCTTATGATTAAAATGAAGACAGAGATGTTTGTACTAAATTTTTGCCAGGTAAAATGTTATTAGATTTTATGCTATACAACTTAAAAAAATACGAAATATAACGTCACTTTCGCTGTCGGCAACCCCCTCTTAAAACAAACTTTCTGGGGTGGGAAGGGGTAGTTTTTGCCCCGTAAATGTTTTCAACCAAGGATTCGTGAAATAAAGGATACAGTGAATATTAGTGAATGTCTTTTCAAAAAACGACAATAATCAAATTAAAAATAAACTTTCGGGGGTGGGAAGGGGTAGTTTTTGCCCCGTAAATGTTTCCAACCACGGATTCGTGAAATAAGGGATATAGTGAATGTCTTTTCAAAAACGACAATAATCAAATTAAAAATACGCTTTCGGGGGGGAAGGGGTAGTTTTTGCCCCGTAAATGTTTTCAACCACGGATACGTGAAATAAGGGAAATAGTGAATGTCTTTTCAAGGAACGACAATAATCTAATTAAAAATAAACTTTCGGGGGTGGGAAGGGGTAGTTTTTGCCCCGTAAATGTTTTCAACCACCGATTCGTGAAATAAGGTAGGTATATAGTAATGCCTTTTCAAAAAATGACTAAATAATCGTCTCAAAAACAATATCTCTGGTGGAGGGGGTAGTTTTTTCCTGACAAATTTTTTCAACCACTAATTTGTGCATCTGGAATCATTTGGAACGTCCTTGCTAAAACGGTGAACATCGAACTAAGAACAATGGAATTATCAATTTTTCAGGGGGTGCATGGGGTAGCTCAGTGGCGTCGCGTGACTTCGGAAGCAGGGGGGGCACCTTAATTTTTTTTTCTCAAGACAATGAACAACATTTCAATATTTTTTTATCGCAATTTTAGTTGAACTGAAACAAAAATGGGAAAAGAAAACAATTAGGTACTCGTTTATTTTCATATTTTTAATGAACCAACGAGACAAATAATACATGAATCAAAAACAAAAAAAACTTCCGAAATTAAAAAAAACTTGTACTGTCACTGTCAGAAAAAACTTCCAAAATAAAACAAGTTGTATGTACTGTCCTATCATTAATACAAACAAAAAATAAATAACATCTAAAAAATAAAATAATGTAGAAAAACTTTTTTATTATACTTCTTTGAAAACACCTTATTTTCATCTGTTTTAGCAATAATGAAAGATGGGGTTTTTCGGGGTAGCGCACGGAAACAGCCCATGGAAAAACTTTCCGTGCGCTGAATAAAAATACCGAATATATAGCTTTAAAATAGAAATATACAGCAAAGTAACTAAATTTAAGAAACTCTATATGCTCTATGATATTTAGCATATACCTATTTTGTATTTTAGTTCGTAAGTGTTTCAATATTTAGATACATTTCTGTAATATTGTTGACGTTTTATTCACCTTATCTGACAATAACGAATTTACAACAAAGCGCACCTTTGAAATAATTTGAGAGTAACCATGGAAACGCATCAAACATACCAAACACTATATTGTCTGCATTGTTTATTTTTTGCCAATTAAACTTATTATAATATGCCGATAAAATGTTTTAAGTTTCCGTTTTCAAAGAAGTATAATAAAAAATATCGTTCATTATACGTCCCGAAATAGATTTTTCCGTGCTTGCATGACTTCCCGTGTGAGGCGCAGCCGAACACGGGAATATGTCACGCGTGCAGGGAAAAATCTTTATTTCCAGACTCGTAATGAAATATACTATTTAAAAAGAAGCTTTTATTTAAGCCATGTACTAAAATGAATAAAATAAAATAAGTATATAGTAAAATCGAGCAACTCTTACGCCTGGCGTAAACAAGACCACGTGAGTTGAAATATTCGCCAGGGCCGCACTGAGGCATGACCTTTATTTAATGTTAGTTTTGCAATGGTTTACATCAAAATATTTGGGAAAAGAATTACTGGCTTAATTAAAATGGTTCAAAACATCGATAAAATTATTTGTGGCAGTGTCTAAATAGCTGAAAACAACAAGGTAAAACGGCGTAACTACACTTTTTCGATCGAGTACCTCCCTGTTGCCGACTCGGGTGAAACTTTATAGACTACCGACCAATCGCGGATCGTCATTGAACACGTGGTTTTATTTACGCCAGGCGTACGGATTGCTCGATTTTAGTATCGGTTTTTGTTAAGATAATTCAATGTCAAATTGCGACAAGTTCTTATAAATCTGAAAGCTTTTCGCGCGAATTTTAAGGAAAATACATACTTTGGCAAATAGGTACTTGCTTATCAACCAATCACTGTCCAACAAAATTAATTGGTACTTACGTTAATGAACATCTCGCGCGACATGCTTTTTGATTTACAAAAACGCAATTTGGCATTGAATTATCTTTACAGAAAACCTAGACTTATTTTATTCGTTTTAGTATATGGTTTAAATAAAAGCTTGTTTTGACAAAGTTTTTTTACCTTTTATTTTATTTGATTCTCAATATCAGGAGGGTGGTAAAGAAATTTAGTCCACCATCTTGGGACATCCGCTATATAGGATTTAGTATGACGCCACTTATTTTTTTGTACTCGTCATTTCATACCCATGTCAAATAGGTTGTGCAGAAATAGCATTGACTGACGTATTTATAAAGACTTCTCACGACTCGACTATAACTTCATGTCCCTGAAAGAAGTTGGCGCAAATAACCAACAATGCCTTTTGCATTGTATTTTGTCTCGGAAGGGCGCATGGTGGCCCAAAAAAGTGTCAGACGCGACAGTCGTGAGCAGTCTTATTGATGCGGACAAGTTAAATAAAAGCTTGTAAAAATATCATGCATCTTTTACAGGTCAGGCACATCATATTTACTCAATAAAACTTCATTCTTCGACTGCTTTTTTTGGTAAAACATTCTATCAAGTGCGAGGCGAGTCAGGTTAAGACAAATCTATGCACGCGCGGCCATGCGGTGCCTACCGTAGCCCATGAGGCCAAAACTATAGGGTAGCTTTTGTACGATGATTTTTTTCTACCACGGATTCGTGAAATAAGAGTTATAGTGGCTAGGCTTTCAAAAAACTATCATAGTCGGACCAAAAGCAATCTATCCGAGGGTTGGAAGTTGGAAGGGATAATTTTTGCTTGTAAATTTTTCTACCACGGGTTCATGTTCATGCATCTGGAATCATTTGGAACGTCGTTGCTAAAAACGGCGCAGATAATCGGACCAAGAATACAAGAATAATGTAGTTATTATTTTGTCCCTTGAGGGGTGCAGGGGTGGTTTTTGCGCAGTAATTTTTTTCAGCCACGGATTCGTAAAATAATTATTGAATGCCCTTTCCAAAAACGACGAAAAAAATAAATCTCTCGAGGGAAGAATTCTATAGTTACTGCTGACAGCGTCACTGTTAACCTTGGATTCTAAATGGGCAAGCTCATTTTATTAAAGATCTTCTCTTTATTTTTATAGTTCGGTAAAACCACCGACTGTTTGCACAATCCGGCAACGCCGCGTTCGGATGCTTTTTTCCTAGCGTGCTGCCGCCTAGTATTGAGTAATGAAAGTACCACGCAGAACTATGGAAGAATTCTTCTATAGACACTGCTGAAAGCCAGGGTAAGCCGGCTTTCGAGAGCCGGCTTCCTTTCGGGCTGCCAAATAATTACATTGTGTGGAACTTCTGTCCGCGTAGCGTATATTTTCTGTGAGTTCGTCTTTATGTACAGGGTGATCATTTTTATACGCCCAGCCTCTCTTAGTGGAAAACGGTCGAAGATATGGAGATATTATATTATATGGGAGATGATATAGGGTGTATAAAGGAATAAATTGGCCTCATGTAGCGACTCTCTGCTAATACGACGCTAGGCGTCGCGTTGCGGCGCCAAGAAATATTTTTTCCCACCAACATACCATTTTTGTTACATCATTCAAAATCCCTTAGGGTAGTTTATTCATTTACACACTGCCCTAAAAAAGGGTAAAAACTAACAACCCATATTTTTTTTTTCCTCGAACTTTTTTGTGGGTCATTTTTACATATAACAAAAATATGATTTGTGTAGGTAGCCCTTTTATTATGGACATATCATTTTGGGCATCTACTGTAACACTATATTTTTGTTTTTTGTGTCTATAGTTTTTTTTTAACACTAACATTGAAATATTGCCACATTTTACATATTTGATTAGACTTTGATATTTTAGTCATTTCTCGCTTTTTTCAAATACTTCGAAAGCCTGGGAGTTCAGTTGTCAAGCTGATAAAATGAAAATAATTTTTAAATGTCATATAGAAAATTGTTCATTATTTACCTAGGTATTTTTTTATTATCATTATTTACCTAGGGAGAGAAATATTACTTCTCATTGATTTCTCAGGTTTGTAGTAAAAAAAATAATTAAATTGTTGACGCCCGTCTACTATGAATTTTTACTTGATTTTCTGTAGTCAGGGGAATGGCATTTATCATGAAATAATTTTTTTGTAGGAAAAATATTGCGTTTTCGAGAAAAAATGTACAGGGGAAAAAGTTTCTTAAATAAAAGGGCTACGCAAATCATATTTTTGTTATACGTAAAAATGACCCACAAAAAAAATCGAGCAAAAAAATTAATAGGGGTTGTTAGTTTTTACCCTTTTTAGGGCAGTGTGTAAATCAATAAACTACCCTAAGGCGTCTTCCCGTAAGTAGATAACACATACCAATTTCAAATTTTTAAGTAGCGCCGTTATTGAGATAAAAATAAAAAAATATTTGGGTCACCCTGTAGACCCGAATAACTTGGCAAGGAAAGCCCAAATCGAAAAATTTTATATGAAAGACCCCTTAAAACCACCTGCCGAACACCCCTTTAAAGTATTTACTATACATTCTGACTCACCCTGTATAATATCTCCATATCTTTGACCGTGTTCCACCAAGAGAGGCTGGGCCTCTAAAAATGATCACCCTGTACTTTTTTTTTGTAGGAAAAATCAAACTTTTAAAATTTTTATAAATGGTATTTTCAAGTACAGGGTGGTTCATTATAAATTGACTTTTGAGGTTAGAAAAAAAAGTTTTTTACAAAAGTTTTAGATACTAATACAAAGTTTTTTGTGACGCTATTGGACCGTGTCCAGTGTGTTCTAGAAAGCCGTGGCAGACATAATTTATGTTTTTTTTAAATGGAACACCCTATATATTTTTGCATTTTTTAAATCTGCTCATCAAGGCAATTAAAATGATATTAAACTTTGTGGCATTATCTTTTTCCGTTTTTGAAAAATTCCGTTTTCAAATTTTATACTAAATTTATTTAACTCGAATTTGTGGATCTCGCGATAAAGATAGATGATCGATGTAATAACAAAAATTTTATTTTAAATTTTACTGATTATATTCTCGAAATAAAGAACTGTACACGGTCCAATAGCGTCACAAAAAACTTTGTATTTATCTAAAACTTTTTCCAAAAACTTTTTTTTCTAACCTCAAAAACTAACAAGTTAAGGGGCGTGTCAATTTATAATGAACCACCCTGTACAAGGGCAACTAAGAGTAGCCAATAAAAGTGGGGTGCCTTTTTGGCATTTGGACTGGGAAAAATTTTAAAATGAAAATTTTATACCTAAATTAGACGTCGCGATTTTTTGGAAAAACAGATGGAGCCAAAATTGACGAAGTTATATTTAAAACGTTTGCTCCCGGAATTGATAGATCCGACCACAACACATCTAAAGAGGCACAAAGTAGTAAAAGAAAAAAGTAATAGAAATCCAAAATACCACATAGATATAGCATAACCTACCTACCTACTGTGGAAATAATAATTTATTGAAACACTGTTCTACTTTGGCTGTTTGATTGATAGGAATAATAATTTCATGTCAGAAAAAATTGTAAAAAGTTATAAAAAAATTTCTTTCCAATTCAGTGCACTTATCAGAAAAACAATTATTATTGCATAGAAAATATCGAAATATACAGACAAAACTTATGTTTTTTTTTATTAATTTCTATAACCCAATTTTCCGCAAGGCACTGAAGAAAAAAACAGGGTTAGTAAATAACAAAAAAGACCCGAAAAGATACTTTCGGAATTCGTACAAATAGGGGTAGGTATGTGTTTAATATTTATATATGTGTTTAATATTTATATTTTTTCAACAATAGCCCAACAAATACACAAACCGAGTCAACAACAAAACGCCATGAAGTAGTCAGGTTGCAGCCCTACAACTTTTGTATTTGATATTTTTTTTCTAAGTTGATAAATAAAAAAGTTATGAAGTGGCCTAATTTCGCGGAATCACCCTGTACACCGGCGCCCTTCCGACCGATTCAGCTCTCGGCTGCCTGGCGGTCCGACTCGCTCGGGTCCGAAAAAACGTCGTCCGTCGTCTGACACCGTTCCTCGCGCTAAACGCGCTGCCGGTGAGAGGGGAAGGGACGAGAGTGCGTGGTGAGGGATGATTAGAGGAGAATATTCCTGAGATTGGAGCCAGTCGTCGCGACCGTTAATTTTAGATCTTGTCTGCGCGGTCATGACTCTTAAGTTATTATACATTTTTTGTACTACCGTACTACCCTTGCATTTTTATTGTTGTCAAATTTCAATCGCCCTCTATGTAACCGATTGAAGATTCTGACTCGTCGGTTATTACGCAGCACCACATCAATCGGCTCGCATCGTAAAACCGAAATTTATGCGCCCTGCATGAATCTTGATGGCGGTGGGCCCCTAGCAGCTCTGGACCCGTGTTCACCGCACACTCTGAACACCCTGTAGTTACGCCACTGTGGAAAATGTCAACATTACTATTACTTATGCCTACTGGGTAACTAGAAAATTGAAGAAACGTTAATTGTCATAAGAGTAAACTGCTTCTATTTGTAGAGATTCGGAAAAAAGCTATAAAGAAAATTTGTTCAGCATGGTAAGTTACTTAAGATGGATACGCCAATATCTCTGTTATTTTTGAGCGTTTTTTTTTCGTTTTTTGTAGGATGGTGTATGGTTCGCGGGGTTTGATTTTTTCATTCAAAAGTAAACTACCTTTTGGACATAATTTATTTCAAATCTGATAAATTACACGTGTTCTATGGGGAGGAGGAGTTGGTCGTTGGGTGAAACTGCGTTCAAAAAAAGGGGGGTTACTTAATTTGCATTTTTATATTTACAATCCTCCTGTTTCATATGCGTTGTCTAACATGTCCCTCATTCTTTTTCTGTACAATTTATCGTCCACTTGCGCTTTGGGGTCATTTAAGAACTCTTTAGGTTTCAATTTTATCCTTATACAATCAAATGCTATGCATATTCCAAATTTTGCATAAATGGTCCATTCTTTTTTCAGTATATGCCATGGTAGGAGTTTTTCCGGATCACTTCCAAGCTGTTTTGCAAATGTACTGAAGCTATCGTGGTAGATTTTTAAAAAGTAGTCGAGTTTGTCGAATATTTCTTTACCAGCGCTTGAATAAAGGAAATGTGAAAGGTCCATGACTACTGATCCTGTTCTAATTGCTTGGAAGTCCACAATTCGTAGGTCTTCCACATTTCCAATATGCTAAAATGGATTTTACTTAAGATAGCTGCTTTATACAGGGTGATTTACCTAAAACTCACCGGCTTCATATCTCGCCGACGAAATGAGATGATAATTTATTAGTTTCGTTCAAAACGACATTTATAAAGCTTTATACCGTTTTAGTTGCAATGAGTGGATTTCAAAAGACTAAAAACATATGGGGTGATCTCATTAAAAAAAAACGTAACGTTTGCCCCGATTTTAAGAAATGCCCTGTATATTCATAGTATGGGTAATAAAAACTATAATGCAACAATGATTATAAAAAGCTACAACTTTTTTTTTGTATATTAATAATTTAAAGAGTTAAGGGGGGGTATTGTTCCTTGGCACACCCTGTGTATTTAAAATGACAAAATAACTCCGTGATATTATATTACGATAGTTGTAAGAACTAAAAAAAATAGTTCTGGAAAGAATCTTAGAATTGATTAATTAATTGTTATACCTACACATTACACATTACTATTATGAGTTTTTTCTAAATTTATAACCAAATTTTGCTCATTAGACAATTTGTAAACAAAATATCTGTCAAATTTTAACCAATTTTGACATATGAGACAATTTGTATTTATAACCAAATTTTAGTTGCAAGACATTATGAAACAATAATATGTCAAATTTATAACCAAATTTGACGTCTTGACACAGTTTTTAATAAACAAAAAGCACAAAAATTTGTCGACCTATAAAGGGAACTAAAATAATTAAAATCATAACCTAATTTAGACATATTTAAAAGACATTTTGCAAACATATAACCTTAAATCCAAAACAAATGAAAATTTATTTTTATCAAGTCTTCCATAATTTTTCTGAATAGAATTTCCTGGGGTTCGACCAATTAAATTTTGTTTTAACACATTAAAATTTTTTATTTATTAAAAACATGACACTACACGCGTTTCAGCATTTTTGCCATCATCAGGTATCTAGGATAGTTTTTTTTTTCCAAAATTTAAAATTCACCTTAAATAATAATAAGTATATCTGAAAGAGGAGATGTTCTTTGTTATTTTTATGGGAATACAAGATTTTTTTTAATATTTATGTTTAGAACATTATAGATTTTGAAAAAATAATAGTTATTATTACTTACATTACTAACTTATTATTTTTAAGAGTCCCTCCTCCTTTTGTTCTTTCCTTCTTGTAATAATTTTCTTATTCAACTAGTCTTTTTTCCATAGTTTCATTGTATGTGTTCAAAATTCTTTCTTTTTTTAATTTTTTTAAATTATATAATAGTACTGGTGTGTGGGGAAAGCATTTGTGGAAAAATATGTGAATATGCTTTCAAATGCTTTCCCCACACACCAGTACTATTATATAATTTAAAAAAATTAAAAAAAGAAAGAATTTTGAACACATACAATGAAACTATGGAAAAAAGACTAGTTGAATAAGAAAATTATTACAAGAAGGAAAGAACAAAACTAATAAGTTAGTATGTAAGTAATAATAACTATTATATAATTATTTTTTCAAAATCTATAATGTTCTAAACATAAATATTAAAAAAAAATCTTGTATTCCCATAAAAATAACAAAGAACATCTCCTCTTTCAGATATACTTATTATTATTTAAGGTGAATTTTAAATTTTGGAAAAAAAAAACTATCCTAGATACCTGATGATGGCAAAAATGCTGAAACACGTGTAGTGTCATGTTTTTAATAAATAAAAAATTTTAATGTGTTAAAACAAAATTTAATTGGTCGAACCCCAGGAAATTCTATTCAGAAAAATTAATAAAAACGACCAGGAAGAAAAGTTTTGTCTTCCATAATATTTATAAGTAAGGTACCTACATTGTTTATAAAAATTAAAAATTACAATTTTAGATATCTATTAAAAATTTCAACATTTAAAATTTTATGTCTTGTAAAGATTTTTCATCATAAATTTGCCATGGATAATATAGTTTTAAAACAAATCTAGCCTTAATTAAGTAAAATTTTATATTATATAATATGTCTACACTATTTTTTAGGTGAATCACCCTGTATACGTAAACATGGTGAATACTGTAGTATGTTAGTTTGTGGTTAAATCTTGCAACTGAATTTTGAACCACTTACACCTAACCGATTGAGGTAAAATTCAAAATAGCCGCCACTTCAATATGGCGGATTACCTACTCTTCACTACCTTCTTGATATAATGAATATCAAATGAAAGGGTTTGACGAGTAGAAAACGATAAATTGAGTAACTTCATACTAATTCCAATATGGCGGATGCCCCAACCCCAAGATTTGATTTCCCAAAGCTTGTCGCAATTTGGCATTGAATTACCTTAACGAAAACCTGAACTTATTGTATTCAATTTAGTACATTTAAATAAAAGCTTGAATTTAAAAAGAACAAATTGCAATATGGAGTAAGTATATCTACTAGATTGTATTGTCACCAGCACCAAAAGTGTGTGTAAAATTTCAGCACAATCGGTCGAGTAGAACTGGATTAAAATTCAGTTGAAAGAATTGGCCACATACTAACACTATTCGTACATATACCAACAGGTGAAGTTAACTAAAAGCTTTTAAAAATACAGAGTCGGTCAAATAGAAGAAAAATTCCCATTTGTTCGACGTTCGACTTTGTACATATTACAAACTAGAAAGTTTATTCATATAAAATCCCATACTTACATCATATCTAAACATCATATTATTGGACCACGAGTCGCCATGGAGTATACCACCATGCTTTCCCTTATAATCCATGCTATTTTTGAATATTTCCGTACCATTTTCAGCATAATCCATCACCCTCTCCCACAAGCCTGGCTCTTTTTTTTTATCTACAAATTCGAGGCATTTTTGGGCTGACAATAATAATAGTTTCGTAATTGGTGTTTTGTAGGCGACGAAATGATACAGATGTTCTCTGTCTCCTCCCAAAATATTTTCGTACTGCTCTGGATGTTGGTCTTTGAGACAGAAAGATAGCGCGTGGAATTCCCCAAAAGCCTTCAAGACCAGTTCAACGTGTTTCGCGTCTAGTAGTTGTTCTCTTTCGAGGCATTTATATCCGAGAGTTTTTAAATTTTCCATTACAATAACTTGCTTGCCAATGTCTGAACTGCCAAAGAAATACGTGGGTATTGAAGAAAAGGGCTTTTCCAGGGTTTTATTCCTTTGAAATTTCTCCAAAGCGGGGAAAATCTTTTCGTAGAAAAGAACTTCACCGACGTAAGCTGCATTATTTAAACCACTGTCAGTCAGAGCGGGATTGAGGTTTTCAGGTCCCACTGGTTTTTTTACGACTATTTCTGTGGTCTCACCTGTCGATTTGTCGATAAGGGACCCAAAGAAGAGTTCTCCAAGAAAGCCTTCTCCAGTTATTGAGCCTAAGTCGGTTTTTACCTCGTAGTTTTCTATGTGTTTTAACTCTGCCACTTTTGCCAGGAAGCCTTCCATTTCTGTTTAAACTGCATTAACACTAGGCAATTTTTTTAAAGGCAGAACTGAGTTGAAGAATGTAAACTAGTAAGAAGCAAGTAGTAAGTGTTTAACAGTCTACTTATTTATATAGAACTTATTTTTTTATCTGTGTTATGCCTAAGTTGGTATGACGTGATATATATATATATAGATTGTTTTTACTGTTATCAGTAGATTACATTACATTAATATGGAAAGTTAAAATGCTAAGAGCGTATACGTAACCAGCCTCTTTAATATTTTAAGTAGGTAACGAATATGAGTTTTAAGAAAAATCCTAATCCCTAAAAATAATGTAGAGTTTGTTACGACTGATATCCATCGTATATTCATGAGTAAGACAAGGACGGGAGTTGTGACATAAGGCCGAACATTCGCTGAACAATCTGTAGGTACTAATTATGTCATTATTATACCTATTATTCTGAGAATTCAAGGCGAGCCAATATGAACTAATAAAATGATAAAATTTTTCAAAAATATTAACCAATCAGGTGACGATTTCAGCGATAATACCACGGGTGTAGTATTTTCGCTGAAATACCTACTACCGTTGAGTGAACAATTCACTCACTCAACGCTACTATTCTCTTATACCGGTGTGAAAACAGCAGCCAAAGATAACAGCCCAGATTTCCGGAAACGCCCGATTGAAGAAACTTCTTAGCGCCATGCGCAGAACACATCTAGGAGGCCTACGATGATATTAGACTGTCGACTATTGCTAAATTTACATAGGAGTATTATTTAGCATATTTTTTAAGGTCAGATTTGATAATTATGATGTAGGGGAAATGTGCCTAAAATGGGATACTGAGATAAAATGGGATAGCGAGTTTTTGAGATGAAAACATTGCGCGCCATCTATCCGTTAATGGCCAAATTTGTTGCCCTGTTCGAGGTCACTTAGTCACGTGTTGTCCGGCCTGATCGAAGCTGCCTGGCGAATTTCTGGTAAGTTTTTTGTTTTTTTAAGAGTTTAATGTAATATTTTACTCTAATATTTATAACTGCTACAATCTAGTTAATTCACTAAACACGGTGATCATTTTTTTGGGTACTTTTTAACCCTTTTTTAATAGTATGGACACAGTTTCACGCTGATATATATTTGTAGGTTAGAGTTATGATTTTTTAAGTTAGATACTTGACTGTTCTTTAAAATGGGATAGTAGCGCTGTGTTTAAAATGGGATATCCCATTTTATCAGCATATCGTTAAAAATAATTTCTTATTTCAGGTTTAACATTCTACAAAATGTCCAGATATCAAAGAAAATCTTCTCGTCAGTCATGGAGAACAGATGTCATCTGCAATAGATTTGATCCAGTCGGGCCACTGTGGATATTTAAAAGCTGCACAACAATGTGGGGTTCCTAAGACTACACTAGAGCGGCGAGTTAAGGGCAAAAACAAAATCAGGACAGGTGCTCAAAAAGGCTTAGGCAGTCGACTGCCCACTTTTCCTGATCAGTTAGAAAAGCAACTTGTAAACTACGTCAAAAATATGGAGGCCATGTTATTTGGACTCACGTCAACGTCTGTTAGAGAACTGGCTTTTGAGTTGGCCGAAAGAAACGGTCTGGTGCACTTTTTTAGTCAACATAAAAAAGCTGCAGGATGGACTTGGTTAAGGGCATTTATGCAAAGAAATAACCTCTCCCTTAGACTACCTGAAGCCACTTCAGCAGCAAGGGCAACCGCTTGTAATAAAAATAATGTCAACGAGTTTTTTGACCTGCTAGAGTCTATTCAAGAGCAAAAAAATTTTGGTCCATCACAGATTTATAACGTGGATGAAACCGGAATTACAACTGTTCAGGGAAGACAGTCAAAAGTTGTGGCTTTGCGGGGATGAAAACAAGTGGAACCCTAACGTCTGCAGAACGCGGTACATTGTGTACAGCCGTAGTGTGTATGGGTGGAACAGGTATTTTCATTCCACCTATGATTATATTTCCCCGTGTCCGTTTAAAAAACGAATTTGGAAATGGGGCTCCACCAGAAACACTCATTGCATGCGACCCATCTGGTTGGATGAACCTTGAGCTTTTTGAGATGTGGTTTGATCACTTCTTACACTTTTCCCACACATCGAAGGAAAATCCCACCTTGCTTATTTTAGATGAACATAAATCCCACACCCAAAATCTTAATGTAATAGACAAGGCAAGAGCAAACGGGGTAACAATTGTATGTGTTCCACCGCACTGCACACATCGAATGCAACCGCTCGATGTGTCTTTCATGGGTCCACTGTCCACATTTTATAGCCAAGAGCAAAGCACTTACCTTCGGAATAATCCTGGTCGAGTAATAACCATTTTTGGAAAAGCTTATTTAAAAGCAACAACTCCGATTAATGCCATAAGCGGTTTTAGGAAGACCGGCATATATCCAATGGACCGCAATGTTTTCACAGAGGAAATGTTCGCAGCAGCGTTGCCCACTGATCTACCTCAAAACGCTGTTATAGACGTTCCTCAAAATAATGATGATGGTATGCCTGAGCCACAGGAACAAGGAGTTAATAGAGTAAGGGTAATAACCCCACCACCAGGTCCATCCGGTTTAATTACCTGTTCCAAATTTATAATATGAACTCCACCATCACCTGCGTCTCTTTCCGAGATACAGAACAAGGGAGAAGAAAATATAGAGTCGCAATATTTTAGTCCAGAATCGTTAAAACCGTATCCAAAGGCGACCTCTAAAAGATCTAATATAAAGTCGGGAAAAATAAAAACAGGAAAAGCAACAATTCTAACTAGCACACCTTACAAAGAAGAACTATCTGAAAGGCTGGCAAAGAAAACGAAGATAGAAAAAGGAAAGAGGAACTAGTCATATGATGATAAAGCAAAAAAAGATAAATTATTGGTGAAGAAAATACCTGGGAAAACACCAAAAAAAAGACCACATCTGTCAAGGATACGGATGACAATTCGTCAAGTGGAGAAGATAGTGTTTTTATTGCCTCAACGTTTACTCTTCAAGCAAGGAAGGTGATGGTTGGATTAGATGTGTTCATTGTTTAAGATGGGTACACGATGCCTGCGCAGGAGCCGAAGAGGATGAAGAAAATTTCCTATGTGATATGTGTCGGGATTAGAATTGTTTGTTTTTAACTGAGAATATTGTTTTTGTTTATCACAGTATTTACAGAAAAATATATTTTAATTTAAATATTATTTTGGTCTTATTTGAAATTTTGATATTGTTGGTATTGCGCTTGTAAAATCACATGTAAAACCCTATACCATTTTAGACACACAACAAATCCCATTTTATCAACATGTGTTGATAAAACGGGACAATTGCAATGTTTTTTAAAAATAATATTTTTTTCCAAATGCCTTCAAATTTTTGAAACTCGAGCTAATCAAATTTGAAGTATGATGAACAGTGAATCTTACTGTGGTAAAAGTATCAATTAAAAAGTTTGTTATTGGTGGTATTCTAATGACGGAACCTTAAGTATCCCATTTTAGGCACATTTCCCCTATGATAAATTGGGATTCAGGTGGTTGTACAAAAAAAATATTTGGCACTTGGGAATTAATTTAGCCTTTTTATGTCTTTATAAAAGTTGAAACTCTAAACTCCCAATCGAAGCAGTGCGATAGAGTCATAAATAATAACTACATACGTCGGCGAGCCGACTTTATGCTAATTTCGGAAGTCATTCATTGATCTGGTAACTCCGAAAGTAAAAGCTGTGACGCTTTGATCTCGCTTAGAGTTGAGGGAGACATATTCCTGCTCGAATAATTGTAGGGGGCGGCGTTAAATTTGGTTCGTTTAGTTTTTCAAAAAAATATGCAGTGTCCCCAAAAAGTTCGCACCATATACGGGAAATTTTTAATTAATGTTTTATTTTGAAATATACTTTTGGGATTACCTTTTGCTTGAAAAAAAGGTGAAAAATGACTCACTCGAACGTGGTCACGTGACTTTCGTTATCTGTAAAAATGTCATTTAAAAAATATATCGCCAAAAATGGGTTTATTTATTAAAATATCAAAAAGTTTTACTTTATAAAGTTGTTTCTTTTTCAATTTTACCTAAGTGTGCAAAATTTGAACGCTATAATAAAAGATTTAGTTTTTTGCCAATTTTTAATATTTGAGATTTCTGAAAATTTCAAAAACTCGTAACTTCGTAAAAACAATTTTATATCACTAACTTTATCGGTCTATTAACTTTTTATTACTAATTACCGATATAAGAATAGGTACTTTTCAAGAGAAAATGATATTAGGTAACGCTTTAAAATTCTGTTATATTTGCTGCAAAGTTGACGTACCTTCTAGCATTTAGGGTAATATATTGTTATTCCCTGGCACCAGTTATGCAATCTAAGTGAGCAAATCCTGCGGTGGATGAGAGATCAGGACTTTATCGACGGCGTAGCGCGTTTGACGCCCGGGAGAAACCGGTGGCAGAAACTGGTGACTGTTTTCACACTCATTAAAATTGGGGAAACATCAATGACGTCAGAACCTATAGACAGGTTTGTTTTGATAAACGCTTGACGCCCAGAACTAATCACAATCTAAGCGCTCCATTAAATTATTCCGAAAATGTCGCGAGAATGTCAGAAATTGCCCCTTTTTGTCGAGCCGTAGCGAACTTATTTCGACTCTAGGCTCGGAGGCTGGCGTCGTTAGACCATCCCCCGAGTCTTCGGGTGAGGCTCCGATGCTTCCGGCGCCCCCAAACAAGAAAAAACATGCGATATCTAAGTGTGATTCTGGAGGAACTATAACCGGGAATCACCGGGTGTATAGTTGGTTGATGGTTGACTTCCTGTCTTTGTTTGTAGCATGTTTTTAGAATAGTATGGATCAATGACGTCAAAACCTATAGACGTGGTGCCCCATTGTTAAAATGCCCTTTATTTTGACTCCAACATTAAATATATCCATACTACTCTAAAAACATGCTACAAACAAAGACAGAAAGTCAACCATCAACCAACTATACACCCGGTGATTCTCGGTTATAGTTCCTCCACAATCACACTTAGATATCGCATGTTTCTTCTTGTTTGGGGGCGCCGGAAGCATCGGAACCTCACCAGAAGACTCGGGGGATGGTCTAACGACGCCAGCCTCCGAGCCCAGAGTCGAAATAAGTTCGCTACGGCTCGACAAAAAGGGGCAATTTCTGACAATCTCGCGACATTTTCGAAAAAATTTAATGGAGCGCTTAGATTGTGATTAGTTCTGGGCGTCAAGCGTTTATCAAAACAAACCTGTCTATAGGTTCTGACGTCATTGGTATGGATATATTTAATCTTGGAGTCAAAATAAAGGGCATTTTAACAATGGGGCACCACGTCTATAGGTTTTGACGTCATTCAAATCTACCTTTCTGGGGCTTAATGCCCGACACGTTAACATAATTGCCAAAAAAGAATATTGTTGCAGTACGGTTTCTTCTGAAAAAAAAAAAGATTCACAAAAACACCCACTGGCCACCTGTTGCTGTCAGTGGTGCGGTTAAAGTTGGCCAGATCACACATCACTTTAAAAGCAGCATAGTGATGTGATGAGGGTGTTTGCATTCCAGTTTACTGCATTCGACTTCAGGGAAGTTCACTTTCAATAACCTTCATTTCTTGGTGCAGTCTTGACACGGACACAAAGGCCTTTTTGGGCGCAGAAGTTATATTTTTTGCTGTCCTTATTATTAGAATAGACCGGGAAATGAAACGTAAAGCTTCTCACGAAACTACATTCCGAATTACAATTATGCACCCGTCAGTATCTCCGTTTTATTCACCCAATTATATAATACATACTTATACTAGGCTAAGCAATAATTCACGACCACAAAACTAACTAATGAAAATGAAATATCTATAACGGCAATATCTAGTGCACACAAATAAGTATAAAAAAATTAATATTAAAAAAAATATTTTTAAAAACAAGCTTTTATTTAAATGCTCTGAAAAGAAGAAAATAAACTTTATAATAAATCAAACCAAGGCAAACCCATAATTTTGTTACATTATACAACTGTATATGATATAAAAGCTTGTCGCGAGAATATAATATATCTTGAAAGTAATTTTAAGTATAAAATGTATTTTTCTACAAAAGAAATTCACACACGAAAATCTCGCGACAAGCTTTTATATCATATACAGTTGCATAATGTAACAAAATTATGGGTTTGCCTTGGTTTGATTTATTATAAAGTTTATTTTCTTCTTTTCAGAGCATTTAAATAAAAGCTTGTTTTTAAAAATATTTTTTTACTATTAATTTTATTTTCAACTTTTTATTTCTATTCTTCAAGCCCTTTCATTTAATGTCCATAAAAATGTAATCCGCCGTGTTGGAACGGCGGCCATATTGAATTTAGTGTGATGTCACTAACTTTATGGTTTTATACTCTTCAAGCCCTTTCATTTGATACCCATGTTAAGGGGGTTGACAACAAAATACATTATCCGCCATCTTAGAGGGGCGGCCATATTGAATTTAGTGTGATGTCACTAACTTTATCGTTTTCTACTCTTCAAGCCCTTTCTATTTGATACCCATATTAAGGGGGTTGACAAAAAAATACATCATCCGCCATCTTGGAGCGACGGCCATATTGAATTTAATGTGATGTCACTAACTCTATCGTTTTCTACTCTTCAAGCCCTTTCTATTGGTACCCATATTAAGGGGGGTTTACAAAAAATACATTATCCGCTATCTTGGAGCGGCGGCCATATTGAATTTAGTGTGATTTCACTAACTTTATCGTTTTCTATTCTTCAAGCCCTTTTATTTGATACCCATATTAAGGGGGATGACAAAAAATACATCATCCGCTATCTTGTGGCGACGGCCATTTTGAAAGTATTACCGTAGCGCGGTGTTACTTTACAACAGTTTTGACATATTTGTCACTAAAATTACCTGTAAAAATAAGCTAATAAATTGGAGGCTAATGTATGTGATATTTCTGATACTTGGCTACAGCTGCAAGCATTTCAATTGTCAGACAAATGTGATGGTTACGAGTTTTATTTTTTTAAATTTTTGTGTAGTCACCAAACTGCGGTGTCAAATTACACAGTGGTATAAAAATGGATAAAATTCAAAGTAGGACTGTATGAATGGAGACTTTACACATTTTGTAAATTTTAAAAAGTGTGTCGACCCGAAACATTTATTTAATATAAAAAAACTGCAAATTTTAACAAATGTAAAAGTTTAATTCTTGTAAGACATAAGATATCAATATAGAAAACTTAAAAAAGACGTTCTAAAAACGAAAAAAGTATAAATAAGTAATATTCAGTCTTAGAAATTGTACTTTGTCGTGTCTATTAGTTGGAATGAATATATCCCTCTCTTCACATTTTGAGGTTTTAAATATTTAATAATATCGTCTTCACTTTGTTGCCCAGTTTTCTTTTATATACGCGGCCCGTATTGTAAACTGAAACAAAAAGTTCATATTTACCGAGATATTTACCAACTTTATAAATCCAAACTTATGTGTAAAGTAACCCTAAAGTACAAAAAACAACATAACTTTCTAAGGGAATATTACATTTATTTAAAATTGTGAATACACAGTCTTCATAAACCACCTTATGTTGTATATAGCCAAACAATGTCAAAACAGTTACCAAATTAAGGCAGGTGCCCTTAGCACATACCTGTTGTTGAAACGGCCAAAATTCCGCGCCACTACAAGCGGCCACCACGTTGTCTCACAACAGACTAAAAATTGTTCCCTTATTGTAAAGCTCCAGCCATCATGTGGCCTTGACATTCGTCAGTTGATTTATTGCATATTTCATCAAAATTTAATTTTTAGAGGGAACATGCCTGTCTGTGTAAAGTGACCAATAAGTTGCAAAGTAACACCGCGCTACGGTACAATATTGCGTATTGTATATTGTATTGTCACCGGAACTAAAGGTGTATGCAAAATTTCAGCTCAATCGGATGTCAGGAGTGGTCCTAATTCAGCTTGCAAGATTTGACCTAAACATACATTGCAAGTTAAATAAAAGCTTGTAAAAAAGTCAACAATACAATACAACGGCAAAAATTAACACACAATTATTGCACCTCGATAAGACACGTAATTCATAAATATCTAACAACAGCACCCTTAACAATTCCCTAAGACTATGATTGGTGACATGACAGATGACAGATTTGCTTGTTTGCTCTGTTTTTTTTTAATGAATCGTTGTCCTATTCTACATCTTTTTGTTTGAAATCGATCTTGTTTACCCGCGTTGTTTTTATTGTTTGGCTTGGTTTTTTTGTTTATTTTCATTTTCGTATTGTTGACCTTTCGCCTGATGTCTGCCTCATTTTTTGGATTCATTGCCTGCCGCCACTGACATCTTGTTTTCGGTAGTTGAGTGAAGTTGAAATAATCGATGGCTGAATTATGGCAATTGAATCTGTTCGGTCTATAGTTACAATTGGCTTGTTGTTTTGTATTTTTTGTCAATTGCTTTTGTAACCGGTGTAACGAAGTTAATATTTTTTTATTATTATTTCCAAACTGCTGCAATTTATTCTGGTTTTTCGGGGTTCAATTTAATTTATTAATCAATTATTTAATTTTGGGAGCTTATTTTAGTATATAAACTGTCGTTCTGTTATTCCGAGGGTTAAAACTCCGTTTCTTTTTGGAAAATGCATAATTCAACATTTTCGAGCCAAAGAGCCCATTATCCGCTGTCTGCTGTCTAGGTTCAGTACTAGGGTTGCGTAGGGACGCTCCGACTAGGTCCCGGCCCAAGCTAATCACCGCCAACGTCGAGGCACACTGGCCGGCAGCCAGGACCGATGCGCGGCGGCCGCCAGGGCGGTTTCCCGCTAAATTCTTCCGCAAAAACCGGGACGCCTTAAGCCACCATCCGACCAAGGGTAAGAGGCAGGCGCGGTCATATCCATTTGCGAAGGGGGGGGGGCATACCTGGATGTCCTGGATATGTACTCCTTTAGGCGGTTTTTAAGTACCTACTATAACAATAAAACATCAATAAGGCGATATCACAAAAAAATATACTCCTCACAAAAATAACAAAAATAAAAAATAAATCTTTGAATTAAAAATTATGTAATAGTTATTTATGTACCAAGGCACTGAAGTTCAACTTTTTATGACTCATGTGGAATTTAGTTGCCGAGGCCTCTGGCGGAGGCAAATAAACCACATGAGTCATAAAAAGAACTTGCCGAGGTACATATTATATTTTTTTTGAAATAGGAAAAAAAAAGTTTTATTAGGCAAGAAAATGGGATCACCTGTCCATGAACCGACTATACCCCGATTACTGTAAGAAGTCCCGATTTTGTCAGATGACATTCTCCACAAAATCCCTAGGAATTTCCTGTTAACCATGGGTATAACATTGATATATGCGTCGCAACCAGTTAATGACGTCACTCATTGATTTATGATGTGAAAAGATACCCAAGTGATACGAAAAAAAGGTAATAAAATAAAAACCCTATTGCAATCACGATTATACTGCTACAAATAAAAATAACTATGACTAGAACTCATTTTATTAATAATTTCAAACGTCATGGAAACACTTTCATTTTGGTATTTTGGTCAAATCGGCTACTTGCGGCAGCGTCTATGGTGCGTACTCAGGCAAATTTTATTTCCGTTTTCCGTGTTGTGAAAGTAAAAACCTATATATATTTTGTGGTTCAAAAGGGTTCAAACTTTGGGCAGTGGAAATATTCGCGGGTTTTGTACGTTTCGTGAGTTTTACCGTTATGTGTGTTGTTCTTGTTCTCGTTCGTGTTATTAGTAGTTATTCATTGTGCAAATGGGCTCGTTACTGACCTGAACTTTTGACCCGGTTGCATTTTTTTGCTTCATCGATGCCAACTTAGGATCTCGAAATTACCAATTGACAGTGCCAGTAAGGACTTCTTATAATAATTTTACTATACGCGCGGCGTTGCTTGACTTTGACGATCGCTCTACCTAGGTCAAGTAAGAGAAGACACGGCACCTTCGTACAGAAAAACCAATCTGCTGCTTCTTGTGCAGCCTCCATGACAATAATCTATTGATATTCAAACCTACTAAAATATGTATACTGAAGGATTGCGCAACAATTTCGCAATGTTTCAAGTTTCAAAAGCCTAAGTCGACTTTGATTTTTTCTGCTAAAAAATTAAAACGCACAAAAATCAAAGTAGACCTAGGCTGTTGGAATTTTTCACATCTATCCAGTTTTTCATTGATAACAAGTTTTCTTAATAACATTGTGATGTGAAAACTAAACAAAATGCACTTTTCTAAAAAAAAAGTCGGAAAAATGCCAAAAAATCAAAGTAAAGGTCTAGACTTTCGAAATTTCGCAAACCTACTCAGTTTTTCATTCTGAACAAGTTTCCTTAATAACATTTTGCCGTAAAACCTACAAAAAGGGCACTTTACTGATGTGGAAAATTAGTTTTTTCATAATTTCCAAGGTGATTTTTCGAAAGTAAAATTATGTCACAAATTAATTTCAACTCAATTTTTTTTGTTATTTACACTATATGTGAACTCAATCCGTGGACACTGTAGGTTAGATAATATTAGCACAGACCTATATAGCTTCGCTAGGTCTGTGATATTAGTAATAATATTCGTATCTGTTTTGTACTTACTATTGTTTTTTCATTTTATTAGGGGGGGGGGGGCATGACCGCGCCTGGTAAGAGGTAAGAAACTTGATATTATTGTTTTCCCATTGTAATTTTTGCCTTTTGCTTATTTTTGGCTAATATACCGATAGATCTAACCGTTGCCATAAACTCCAGGCGATCTCCCCGTAAACGGGCACTAGCACTACTTTGCCGGGAGATTCATGAGTTTGTGTCTGGTGTAAAACGAAGACATTTCCCGTTATTCAGACGGAAGGGCAGCAGCATTCCTCTCCCGGATTAACGCGGTGGTCCTGAATGTTCTGACCGGGCCCCGAAACGTCCTGCGAAGTTCCCCGTTTTTCGTAGTAGATATTATCAAAAGACGTAAAATTCCGCTTAGCGCGTGTTCAGATTGCTTTTAGGCACATTAACTTATACATACAATTTTTGCAGGAAACACCCGAGATCGAAACCCGATTATTAGGGATTTGATAAATACACCGAATATTTCCGAAATTCTGTTTTATTTCACCCTCACCCTTTAAAACTGACAGCGTTGAACGCCTGCTGGAATTTTCTTCTCCTTCCGAGAGCTACGTACGTATGGAGTAAACCATAAAACAAATCTGGCGCCTGGGCAAAACAAAGAAAACAAAGCAAATCAAAAAGTAGGTAGTTATAACTAAAAATCAGGCGCGGTCATATCCATTTTCGAAGGGGGGCGCCATACTTGGGTATGTACCTACTCGGTACGGCGGTTTTAGCCATCTACTATAACAATAGAACTTCAATAAGGCAATATCACAAAAAAATATATTCTTCACAAAAATAAAAAAAATAGTTATTTATGTACCAAGGCACCGAAGTTCAACTTGCCTCTGGCCGAGGCAAATAGGTAAACCACATGAGTCATAAAAAGAACTTCAGTGCCGAGGTACACAATATTATATATTTTTCTTGAAATCGGCATTAAAATGTCCCAAAATCGTCATTAAAAGCACAGAAATCGTACAATAATGTAGCCCATTATTGTACGATTTTTTCAATAAGTAGGCCTTGGCGAGATGTAAACATCAAACGTCAGACGCGGAGAAATCGCCCGTCAAAAGTGACCAAATATTCTAAACCCGGCCGATAAAGGCTCATTTAACTTTTCGTACACATTGCGAAATTGTTTCCTATAGAAGCGCAATCCTTCAGTATACATATTTTAGTAAATTCGAATATCAATAGATTTGTTGTGTAGACGGCACAAGAAGCAGCAGTTTGGTTTTTCTGTCAGAAGGTGCCGTACGTCATTATACTTGTCCTATGTAGATAGCGATCGGTAAAGTCAAGCAACGCCGCGCGTAGTCGGTTCGTGGACGGGTGATCCCTTATTATTATTTTCTTGCCTAATAAAACATTTTTTTTCCGATTTCAAAAAAAATATAATATGTACCTCGGCACTGAAGTTCTTTTTATGACTCATGTGGTTTATTTGCCTCGGCCAGAGGCCTCAGCAACTAAACTCCACAAGAGTCATAAAAAGTTGAACTTCAGTGCCTTGGTACATAAATAACTATTTTTTGAAATCGGAAAAAAAAAGTTTTATTAGGCAAGAAAATAATAATAAGGGATCACCCGTCCATGAACCGACTACGCGCGGCGTTGCTTGACTTTGACGATCGCTCTACCTAGATCAAGTACTGATCAAGGCTGTTGAAACCTATCCAGTTCTTCATTGCGAACAAGTTTTCTTAATAATATTTTTATGTGAAAACTACACAAAATGCACTTTTCTAAAAAAAGTGGGAAAAATCCCAAAAAAATCAAAGTAGGCCTAGACTTTCGAAATTTCGTAAACTACTCAGTTTTTCATTCTGAACAAGTTTCCTTTATAATATTTTATCGTAAAACCTACAAAAAGGGCACTTTACTGATGTGGAAAAGTAGTTTCTTCATAATTTCCAAGGGGATGTTTCGAAAGTAAAATTATGTCACAAACTATAGTTTCAAACCAAGCAGCGCTGATCCCCAGAAGCTCAAATTTCAACTCGAAATTTTTCACCCACTTCCAAATTCTGCAAACTCTCGAATCTCTTCAAAACCAAATTCTTGTTCAAACTTTCCACGAATGACTGCATTTTGTGGTTTAGGAATTGTTTTTTTACTGCAAGTGGCTTAAGAATGGTGCAGGCACTGCGCTCCATCAAACATATAGGCGTCACCCCTCCACCGGCGGCAAGAGTGGGGTCAGGAGTGGGGGCCGTACAGCGGCAAGAGTGGGGTCAGGGGGTGGGGGCAAGCCGGCTTCCAAGAATCGAAGGTCAACTGGGGGTCACACGTGTCCCAAAGGTCAAGTGAGGTCAAGCTGTGACGTCACGTGACTTCGGCTGTGACGTAGCCAAAAAGCACGCATTTCTGGTCTTATGGAGATTAACATGGGGGTCGTGAGTTGGAACTCTCTTAGTATATCTACTCCCCATGCCCCCCCCCCCAAGACCGCGTCTGCTAAAAATCGCAAAAAAAAGTCGTTACATCGCATTGTGCACTAACTGTCCGTTATTATAGTACATTTGTCTTTGATAATTTTATCTTTTCAATCAGTAACTGTTTCAGAGACCTAATTTCTTCGTTTTGTAGAATTATTTCTTCTTTTTTGTTTACATTGGATCGATATCGATCCAGTGTATCGTCCACACTTTGTTGTCTTATTTTTATTTATAAACTAATAAATTTTTTTCAATCAGTAACTCTTTCAGAGATCTATTTTCGTTGTTTCGTAGAATTATTTTTTCGCATTGGATCGGTCTAGTGTACCAGACCTATCGTCCCCTTTGTGGTGATATTTTCATTTATTTTTAGGTTTTTCTTCTAGACACATTTTTTATGTAATTTTCCGGAACACTTCACACACACACACACAGCCACCCACACTACCGTATTACTCAGCGCACTTCTATTGCTTTAAAATATGCAGATTTGTTATGCATCGGCTGAATTCTGTTGCTCGCTTGCCATTAAGGTCAGAATTTTAATTCCGAAAATTGACCATTTAAAAAAATCATAGATAGTCATGCGATGATCACTCAATTGAACTAGTAGCGTCTGTGAGATATCTTCCCTTAGATTAATCCAGTGGCGGGCTGAAAGGGGGCGGCAGCCCACATTAGTTTATTATTTAAGAAATAAAGACCTTCGTGTATAATATCAACATTATCAACCATATACCTAACAAATAGATTGTCAACCTTGGCCCGTGCTTTCTCATTAAAAAAAAAATAAATCGTCCCCCCTTTTAAATTTATTGTTGGTGAAAAAGTATTGTAAAGTTACTGAACATTGAACATCGCCCCTCTATGTTAAAATCCTAGGATCGCCACTTTTACGACTCTATAGATAATAGACTTTATTGTGAAAAGGTGCAGGGCAAGACTAGTGATGTAAAAAACAAGATTTCTTGTCTTGCTCGGCAACTTCTTTTCTTGTCTTGCTAAGCAAGGCAAGATGTAAAACTACTTCTTGTCTTGCAAATTTCTTGGACAGTTATTTCTTGTCTTGCTAGCAAGACTCTTGCTTACTTCTTGTTCTTGCTTTTTAGGGGATTCCCCAACTCTTTTTCGGGGATTCCCTTTATTTTACGCCTTCTGCGCGCTCGCCGGCGCCGAGCGAGCCACCCTATTTCATCTAAAATGGCCAGGGACACGTAGCCAGGATTTAGTTTTGGGGGGGTTTAGTTTGAGAAGTAAATAAAACAACAAAAATATACTTACATGAAATTTAATATTTATATATTTATCCGAAAAACTACGACATGTTTATAAAGTTCTTAACTTTAAATGAAATGGATAAATTAATTTCGTTCCTCTGCGCTAAATCTAAAACCATTAAAGAAGAAATCTTCGGCTTTTTCTTTTAAATATATCCACTACTTCATCTGCATGAATTTCTGTTCCATAGTGAATGTTCATTAACCATTAAGTCTGTTTTCACTTGTAGTGTTTCGTAAATAGTTTTTCAGTCTCCTTAGGCTCGAGAAAGACCTTTCTGGGGTAGCAGTGGATACAGGAATGGTAGCCAAGATTTGTAGTAATGTGTAAATATTAGGATAAAGGTTTTTATCGCACATATCTAGGCATTCCAAACTAGATTTCGGGGTAGGCAGTCTTCTTATCAGCATGCAAGGTAGCTGAAGCTTTGATAGCTAAATCCAAAATTGTTTCTTTATTAGAAACCCCTTGACCTTGACTACACCACTTTTTCCAGTAGTCCATACCTTTAGGTTTATCACCCTTCCTTTTTTTCCCCTCCATTTTTCGACAGTAATAATGATTCACGTATCTATCCTTAACAAGGTCATCGAATAACAGTGCACTAAAATTACTCACTTACACGGTACACTTAATTCTCTTCACTAATTCGCTTCGAGTTCGCATGGAACAATACTGCCGTAAGCGCGGTCACGCGCCGCGGCGCCGCTTATATAGCAGCCCAGTAGCCGTCCAGAAACTTCCACGAACTTCCACAAAGTTCCGCTCATTTCGACCTAGGGGCGTGACGAATAATCGAGAAACAACGCAAAGTGTCCCTACAATACAAAATAGTTCGGCTGCAACTGCGTCTGCCTCTCGTCAAAAGATGGCGCTAGGCGCTACTATTACTACATATTATATTCAAACGTAATAATAATTTAACTCTTCACTCCTTTTTTCGGTATAATATTAGGTAATATTTTGCTTATTTCGGGGGGGGGGGGGGTTGAACCCCCGAAACCCCCCCCCCCCTTGGCTACGCCCGTGGCCAGGGATATTCTAAGTACTATGGCAACGTCAGTTCCTGCCGAAAGACTTTTTTCGAAGGCATCATTGGTTATAAGAAAACACCGAAATAGGCTAAATTCTGAGTCATGCCTTCTCTGTCTAAATTCATGGGGCAGTGCAAGAAATACAGATAACTAGTTACTAGTAATGTCAGTAATGTCATGTTCACGTTTAAGATTTAAGTAGGTATATACGCATTCATATGCATAAAGTAATTAGGGACATAGTGTATAAGGCACAATCTGTATAGTACTGTTTTTACTACTCTGTAGTTTTTTGTATATACTTGGGTTTTTTGTATGAGAATAAATTCACATTATTAAATTGGCTTTCAGTCGTATCATTTCTATAATAAATAATATCCAAGACATTACACTGGCGCAGTCGAAATAATTAAATTAATAATGTCACTAGTGGGAAGACTGGAACCATTCCAAATTGGAAATAGTATAATATATAACTATATTATAAGAATGGGTCAGTATTTCAAAGTAAATCAAATTAAGGAAGACTTGAGGACCGCCATTTTGATTACCGCCGTTGGGGATGAAACTTTTGAATTGATGGTGGACCTATGCAGCCCTTAAAAACCAGAAGACAAGCCTTTCAATAGTTTGGTGAAATTGGTAGCGAATCACTTAGAACCGGAGCCATCCGAAATTGCGGAACGATATAAATTTCGCCAAAGAAAGCAAGAAGGGGGTGAGTCAATTTCATCCTATGTTGCAGCCCTTAAAAAGCTTTCCAAACGTTGCAATCTTGGCACAAATCTCGAAATGCAACTAAGAGATCAATTGGTTTTTGGATTACGCAGCGACGTCATTAGGCAGCGTCTTTTCCAAGAAAAAAATTTAACATATTCCAAGGCATGTGAGACAGCGTTAAATTTGGAAGTAGCCGAAATAAATTCCCGTCTAATTGCCCTGATCAACAATATTAAAAAAATCGGCAAAGTAAAAAAAATTGATTGTAGCCAGCCAGCGACGTCAAATACCAAGAAAAAATCGGAACATAAGAAGGCGTGTCGACATTGTGGAAAATCGAACAATGAAAGTTTCCAATGTTATTTCAAGGACGCAATTTGTAATCAATGTGGCCAGGCGGGTCATGTAAAACCTATTTGTCCAAGGAAACAAGGTAACAAAAAACACCATTTCAATAAATATGTATCGGTTGACGATGATGAAGATTTTTCTGATTCTGATCTTAATTTGTATAATATTACTTCAGATAGTGATACGGATTGCCCGGTAAAAATAAATATTTGTGTAAATGATAAATTGATAAATTTTGAATGTGATTCTGGGTCCCCGATTTCGGCGATATCTGACATTTTTTTCGAGAATAATTTTTCTAAGTTAATTATTAATAAACCTGATGTAAATCTAAGAACTTATGGAGGGAAGCCACTAAATACCTTAGGGTATATTTGGGTCAGTGTGAGCTATAAAAAAATAACTCTAAATCTAAAATTATTTATAATTAAAGATGGGGGACTACCTATCGTGGGAAGAAAATGGATGAGAAGTTTAAAGATCTCTGTTGATAAATTGCTATTAAATATAAATGAGTCTCATGCTATAATTGACATACCCAAAAACTTACAAAATAAATTCCCAGAAGTCTTTAAAGAAGGTTTAGGTAAATTTAATAAAGGTTTGGCACATCTTTACGTAAAAAACCATGCCATACCTGTTTTTTTGCAAACCCCGAACAATGGCTTTAGCATTAAAAGATAAGGTCGAGAAAGAATTAATTAAATTAGTAGAAATGCAAATTTTGACTCCTGTAGAATATAGTGATTGGGCGACTCCAATAGTTCCTGTTTTAAAAAAATCTGGGGATACTAGGATTTGTGGGGATTATACAAAATTACCCTGAACCCACATTTATATGTTGATAAATACCCTCTTCCTAAAATTGAACATTTATTGGCTGAATTAAATGGAGGGTACTTTTTCAGTAAAATTTATTTATCACAAGCCTATGCCCAAATTGAACTAGATGAGGAATCTAAAAAGTTGGTCACATTAAATACACATAAAGGTTTATTCCAAGTGAATAGACTACCCTATGGAGTAGCTTCAAGTCCAGGCATATTTCAACGATGTATTGAAAATATTTTTGCTGGAATAAAACACGTGACTATCTTTTTAGATGACATCTTAATAACGGGCAGAACACATAATGAACATGTAGAAAATCTTTTCATTGTTTTTCATAAATTGCAAGAATGTGGCTTGAAGGTCCAGTTAAATAAATGTACATTTTTCCAAGATGAAATAAATTTTCTCGGTTACACCATTAATCAGCATGGACTCTCAACATCTAAAGATAAAGTGGAAGCAATTTTAAATGCCCCGTTTCCTAAAAATATTACAGAATTAAAATCATTTTTAGGACTAGTAAATTACTATGGCAAGTTTATTGACAGATTAAGTGCGAAATTGTATCCACTCAATACTTTACTAAAAAAGAATAGTAAATGGCATTGGGATGAAAGGGAGAAAGATGCTTTTAAAAAAATAAAGCAAGAAATAGCTTCTCCAAAATTATTAGTCCATTATAATCCGGACTTGCCAGTTAGTTTAGCTTGTGATGCGAGCGATTATGCGGTGGGTGGAGTTATTTCTCACATATATACCCCAATGGTGATGCACGCCCCATAGCGTTTGCATCCCGTAGGTACACTCTCTGATGCAGAAAAAGCTTATAGTCAATTAGATAAAGAGGGAACTGCCATTATATTCTGTCTTAAAAAAATTCACGATTATTTATATGGAAGATTTTTTACACTTTTATGTGATCATAAATCATTAGTCAATATTTTTGGAAGCAAAAAAGGTATACCCATATATGCAGCTAATAGGTTACAAATTATATAATAATTATGAAATCAAATATGTTAAATCAGAAGAAAATCATGCAGATGCATTATCAAGACTACCTTTAAAAAACAAACAAAAGACTTTTTTTGACTATTCACATATTTTGTACTTAGAAGAAAATTTACCCATTGACTATATAAAAATAGCTAATTATACAAAAAAAGATCCTATTTTAAACAAGGTATATGGATATTTATTACATGGTTGGCCAGAAGTATCCGAAATTTTAGACGAATTTAAAATATACTACCACAAAAAAGATCAAATGCATTTAGAGCATGGTTGTATCATATGGGGGTACCGAGTAGTTGTTCCAAAAAATTGCAAATTTTTCTACTTCAACAAATTCACCTTTCGCATATGGGAATCAGTAAATGTATGTCGATGGCGCGATCCTATTTTTGGTGGCCTCAGTTAGATAACCAAATTGAGCAAATGTGCAAATCGTGTAAAACATGTAATCATTTTTCTAACAATCCACCGAAAACGGAATTGCGGCCGTGGCCTTATGAAGACACTCCTTGGAGTAGATTACATTTAGATTTTGCAGGCCCTATTTTTGGTAATAAATATTTTATCGTTGTCGATTCATTTTCTAAGTGGCTTGAAGTATTTTAATGTAATCAGAGTGATGCAAAACATGTTATAAATATTTTAAAAAATTTATTTGCAAGATTTGGATTACCTACTAAAATAGTATCGGATAATGGACCTCCATTTACTTCTGCTGAATTTCAAAACTATTTAAGACTACAAGGCATTCGTCAACTATTTTCCACGCCAAAATACCCTGCAAGTAACGGGCAAGCGGAAAATTCAGTCAAAACGTTTAAAATAGCATTAAAAAAGGCAGTTTTTGATAATAAAAATCAGAATGAATTCCTTACACAATTTTTGTTTGATTATAGAAACACACCGCATTGCACAACGGGAGAAAGTCCGGCAAAAAAATGTTTCAAAGAAATTTACGCTGTAAATTAGATTTGTTATTGCCGAACTCAAAGCAAATTGTACAGGATAAAGCTGACAAACAAAGACAATATTACGGGGGTAGCCCAAAAAAAGTTAAAGTATTTTACTTAAAAATTTTAAGAATCCAGAGAACCCGGTGTGGTCAGAGGGGGTTACCTCAGGTAAGGAGCGTGAGGTTATTTATGATGTTACGAAAGAGGGTAAAGTAACAAGACGTCATTCTAATCAACTCAAACCTTTATCCAGAAGATCTTTAACACCTTCAGCAATTGAAAATAATGCGACACCAACAACTAACACGGGCACAGTTAAAGATAACGAAACGGTTCTTTCGGAGACAAATAATCCTGAAGTATTGGTGGATTCCCATTTTCTG
The DNA here is from genome assembly GCA_963920635.1 of Pseudeuparius sepicola. Lineage (NCBI taxonomy): Eukaryota > Metazoa > Arthropoda > Insecta > Coleoptera > Anthribidae > Pseudeuparius > Pseudeuparius sepicola. The sequence continues at coordinate 41,947,526 of OY987299.1, read as the reverse complement.
AGATCGCGAGATAATAAAGTGGCAAATAATTAAACATTGTCAATTTGTTTGAAGATATTAGGTATTAACCAGTTTAAGGAGGGAAAGTGTTGTATATACGCATTCATATGCATAAAGTAATTAGGGACATAGTGTATAAGGCACAGTCTGTATAGTACTGTTTTTACTACTCTGTAGTTTTTTGTATATACTTGGGTTTTTTGTATGAGAATAAATTCACATTATTAAATTGGCTTTCAGTCGTATCATTTCTATAATAAATAATATCCAAGACATTACACCTTGGTACCTATAGTTTGTTCAGCGAATGTTCGGCCCTACGTCACAACTCTCGTCCTTGTCTAACTCGTGAATATACGACCGATATCCATCGTATATTCATGAGTAAGACAAGGACGGGACAAGGCCTACTATAAAGACAGGCCCTGGCGCACAAAAATCACGTGACCATCTTAGTCAGACGTTACATGTCATTTGTCACATAACTGGAAGCGGCAGATTGGGTTTTGAGAAGTTTTCAATATTTAAAGTGTTTTTAAACGTCTTAGTTTATATTTTAGAAACAAGTTTGTGTCGAGTGCGCGTGTGTCCTGGCGGAGGGGAACCGCCCAGGTGTTATTATGGCCTCTGGGTGGGAGCACGATAAACTGGTGGGAGCCGTGCCGTCCAGGAGTATTGGTGCCGCTCGCACCGACGCGTGAGCGCGAATAGGGAGCCCGGAATTCCGGGCCTGATTCACAGAGGGGTGAACTGCTTACGGGAGATCCGCGAGTTCAGACGGTCCGGGTGGCTGAAAGCCGTTCCCGTTGACCACGTTCGGGTTTGTGTATTTATTGTATCAGTGTTGTAACCTTTGATTTTCGTTGTCGACCCACGCCCCGATACGGTTTATCTATTCGGTCTTTCACGCTGCCGAACAACTGAGACCTCGTCAATATTTGCAGTATACCTACCTACTGAGGTTAGTTTTCATTTTTATTTCGTAAAAAATAACCTAAATACCAAATATTGGGTCTGTTTATATTATATTTATACATATTACAAAAGCCAGGAAGAAAGTGTCGCCATAACAAACATTTGTTTTACCTCGGGATGAAAATTTCCGTTAAAAATGGATTCGTCAAATCCCAACTGAGATTTAATTTCTAAAAAACCCTTAAGTATGTGTGACTAACACATTTTCAAGAAAGTGAAACAATAATTAAAGTGGACAAATGTTTTGTGGGAGGAAAATACCTATAGAGAATATCACCTAAGCTAAAGGAAGGTTTGAGAAGTGCCAAAATATTGTGAGTGCCGAAAACAGCTGAGGCAGGTTGAAAATTTTGAAAAAACAATTAGAGAAAGCTTGGATGCACAAAACCAATAATGTAATAGATGAAAGAAAACTTGCCAAATTGTTACGAAATTTGTTTTTCTACTTATCTCCAAAATGCCTTTCATTAAATAGAGCACTAAGTTGGTCACGTGACTACGCGATTATGCGTTAGCGCCGTGGCCTGTCTTTATCGTTGGCCTCGAGGACGGGAGTTGTGACGTAGGGCCGAACATTCGCTGAACAAACTGTAGTTTCAGTTTTTTTTTGTATAAAAGAATTACCTACTTTGTTTCTTATTAATATGATTTAAATAAATCACGTTTCCCTTGTTTATTTGTCTCATTTACTTGCCATCGGTAGAAAGCAAGAAATCTTGTTTCTTGCAAATTTCTTGACAAAAATATTGTCTTCTTGCTGGAGCTACTCTTGTCTTGTCTTGCTTCTTGCTCCACTACTTCTTGTCTTGTTCTTGCAGCAAGAACAAGACAAGAACAAGAAAGAGCAAGACAAGAACAAGAAATTTTTACATCACTAGGCAAGACAACGAGTTCGCGGCGTGTGGACGCTGAATCGGCATTCCTTATACATATAAATATAGGTTTAAGTTTAAGCATTGTTTAAGGTATTCGGATCCTTATTCAATGGTTTAAAAGTATTGCCAGTTTTGTCTTAGTCTTGTCTGCAGCACGAATCGCTGCCCCTGTAGTTGTGTAAATATATTTTTTATATAAACTTTTCGAAATATAAAACTTAACTGGTAAATCTAAAAAATATACTTGTTTTCACAAGTAAACGTGGATACACCGTATATGGAACATTCAAAAGCACAATACTTCATTTAAACTTTGTTTGGCCTCAGTATCTGAGGTCTGACCAGGTTATTTGCTGGCGACATATAGATATGTGGAGGATTAAGAGATTAAGAAATTTCAAGTAGGTACCTTTAAATCCACGCCTAATACCATGATTATTAAATATTGATTATATATAAAACGGAGATAAACCAGTAGCAGATTTTATTTTTCAAAGATTTGCCAACTAACAATATCTTATTCTTTATTCACAAAATGAAGACAATAGACGTGCTAGTGTTAGTAGTTGGAGTTTTTGGCTGTGCAAACGCGACATGCGTTCGTCAAGGTAAAGTATTAGAAATGAATAGGCAACTAAAATAATTATTATTTATATCTCTATGAAGTAGGTAGGTTTTCAAAAGATCTAAGATCTATCTAAAATACTTAGTATGTGGATGCTTTTTTAGGAATTTCCGCAAAAGGTGTCTTCGAAAATATAATAAATTCAACTTTGGAATCCGTCAAAAACAATCTACCCGATCCCATAGTCATAGATGGTGTCGATCTGGACTTCAATAATGGAACTCTTTTGCAGTAAGTAGAATGCCATTAAGTGTTTAAGTGGTTAATGTTCTTTCCATACCCTGTAAAATATGCAACATGTAATAAATGAGTTAAAAAAATAACGCCAGGTTATTATCAGTTCCATAATTAAAGGATGTCTGTCCGACAAGCGTGTGTGGGACTATACTAAAATCAAATAACTTTTACGCCTGATGTAAACAAGTGTGATTTGAGATTTTCGCCAGAGCCTCACTGAGGCACGACCTTTATTTAATTTTACTTTTACAATTGGTTACGTTAAAATATTTCGGAAAATATTTATTGGTTTTTAAAATGAGTCAAAACAACGATAAAATTATTTGTGGCAGTGTCTAAATAGCTGAAAACAACACTGAAAGAATTACTTTGCTACGGTTAGTAAGAACTCAATTACCACAGCAAAATATCTGCATTAAATAGGCGCCGAGTGAGTTACTTTGCTACCGCAGCAAAGCACGCTTTGCTAAAGACAACTCAATTGCAGTAAGTAAGCAGTTTTGTTGAAAATCACTATGCTGTTATAATTCGACTCTTGTATTAAGGCAAGTGAGTCAACTCACTAACCACAAGTGAGTTGCTTAGCTACCGTAGCAAATAATTTAATTGTGGTTATGTAGGTTTTGTTGCTGCAATTGAATCAGCTTATTAATGACAATTAAGCTGCTCACTATCCATAAGTGAGTTGAATACCTATACCATAGCAAAAAATTTATTTGTTGCCGGCGTCTTTAAAGGTTCGTAAAAATTAATATCTTCAGACTTAATGTCCGCTTGGTAGCACATTATCATTATATTATACATAATCTGCATCCTGTTAAAAGTTTAAAAGCATAGCATAGATTTTTTGTTTTTCCTGTAGTTTTCCCATTTCGTGTTTTTTTTAATAACATGTTGTTCACGCGGCAACCCTACAGGTTTCTTCTACACCTAGTCTTACACATCCTACGTGTCCCCAAAAAATATCTTTGAGATTGAGACGGCCACGTAATAAGAATATATTAGGGATTTGTAGTGAATGACTCAACATGTTATAAAGAAAACATGAAATGGGAAAAACTACAGGAAAAACAAAAAATCTGGCTGCGCTATGTTTTATACGCTTGACAGGATGCCAGATTATGTATAATATAATCATAATGTGCTACCAAGCGGACATTAAGTATGAAAATATTGATTTTTACGTACCTTCAAAGACGGCAATCTTCCTGGAAAACAATGAGGCCAGAGCTGTCTATAGGTCTATGTTGACGATCAGTACGATCATCACGGACCAACAACTGCGCGACGACTGCGGCGGGGCCGCCTGGCGGGCTCAGGCTTGCCAGCTAGCGCAAGCGCATTTGCAACTCACCGTTAATTTTAGCAAAGCAACTCACTTGTTGTAAGTTAGGGCTCGCTAGCCACAAATGAGCAGTTGAATTACCACAGCTGAGTGCATTGCAGCAGACTGCACTCACCTGTAGTAACAAAACGACGGGCTTCATGTAAGTAAGTGGAATCACTAAAAGGAATTTCTAGTGACCTATCCTTTAACCGCAAGTAAAAATTTTGCTGTGGTAGCAAAAAAGTTTTAGCAAAACAGGTTTACTTGCCACAGCAATATTTTTTTGCTATGGCAGCATAATATCTGTTTACCGCAGCAAAAAAATCTTAGCAAAGCAACTCACTTTGCGGAATTCTTTCAGTGAACAAGATAAAACCCCATAAATACGCTTTTGCGATCGAGTACATCCCTGTTGCCAGGCGTGGTGATATTTTATGGCCTGTTGACCAATCGCCTTATTTCGCGGAACGTCATCGATCACGTGTTTTTATTTACGCCAGGCGTAAGAGTTACCTACTTGATTTTAGTATAGGTAGGTACCTATATCTTTTCTGCTTGAGTTGTCGATATGGTTTATTTGTAGTTTAATTTTATTAATCAAGATCGCTGTTTAATTTTATCTCTCAAGACCTTGAGATAAACACAAGTGGATCGTTGCTAATAACGAAAACATGTAAAAATATTATTTGTTGCGTAAACAGATCCATTGCATTTTAATTGGGTTTTTCGCCACCAAACTGGTTAAAAGACAACTTTTTCCAGTTTCCTGGAAAATTAATAAATTCTTAACAGTAAATGAACTAAACTTTGAACTTGTAACTCAAAAAATATCTTGAACAAATTTGTTTTCTGAGCTTTTGGAGAATAAATCTTCCTCCTTTATCAAAGATCATGTCACGTCAAAGTGAAACGACAGATTAATAAATTTCATTTTAAAATGTCATGACAACAGAAACAATAGCCTAGCCACCTGCCTGATATTGTACCCTGTGTTCTATCTAATTATTAAAAAATTTTCACACCTGTGTGCCATTTAAAAAAATGAAATTTACGTCCAAATCTCTCTGTCAATTCTCGGACAGCCGCTACAAAGTTTTGTCCCTAACTTTAACCTTAACCTAAAAACTATCTAGGTACCAAGTATTGCCTAATAAAGTAATAATTTCCTCTCTAAACCTATCAACATTTTTATTTATAATTTAGAATGAGAAAAATGCTATTTGATCTCTATTCAGTATTCAATATTACCTCTGCTAACTAGATAGAACACATCTAAGGGTATGGATGGTATTTTTTGTGTGAAAGTGTGAAATAAACCCATCTTTTTTAATGTAAAATGTTATTGCCCACTGGGGCCGGATCGAGCTATTTCCTTTTTGGGGGTAGGGGCACAACGTTAGGCCATTATACAGGGTGTAAATGAATAAGTGCGAAAAAATTCAAGGGGTGAATCTTTGAGTGATTCTAAGACCAAAAGTCTATATAAACATAGGTCCGCTAATGCTTCGTTTTCAAAATACAGGGGTCACACATTTTTTAATAATTATTATAATAAAACAAAAAAATTTTATAGCTAGCATTACCGTTTATAGCAATTTTTAAGTCTAGAATAAACTATTAATATGGAAAAAATATCGGGTATACCTACCCTAGTTTTTGTTAATTGGTAGTTTAAATTTTTTATTATGTTGTCCCGGAGACATGCAATAAAGTGATTTTTATTTTTTTCTCAAAAACGAAGCGAGATACGATAATAATTCAAGAGACAAAAAAGTTGTATTTTTAGTTGCTGAATGCGAAGAAAAAAAGTTTTTTAAAAGTCAGTGGCGCACATTTTTTTTACAAAATTATTGGTTAAGGTGCACTCGAGACGCCACTCTACTTAATAATTTTAATCTAGTAGGGGCTAAATTAGCCTCTATCTACCATAAATAACACTGCCAAATTTCAACAAAATCGGCTAAAGGATTATTAAGATATTTACGAAAAAGCGATTTTTTAGGAAGAGTTTGACACCCTGTATCTTGAAAAGGAATCATTACAGGACCTATGTTTATATAAACTTTTCGTCTTAGAATCACTCAAAGATTCACCACTTGAATTTTTTCGCACTTATTTTGGATAAAAAATTATATTCCTATACTTTTGTTGATTAAATATTTACCTATAAATATTGGCGTTACCTATAAATATTGGCGTCTGGCGGGTCTTACTTTTTACGTATCTAGTAGCCTACAATTTCTGAAATATGCCTTAGTTCTATTTGTTAATCTTTTCAGTGGTGGTGCCAACGTGACTGACCTCCGTGTCTCCGGCATCCACACCCTGCTCGCAACGGCCATCAAAGTTGATGCGCTAAGGCTTCGTCTTGACATGACCCTAGTGCTGAGCGAGCTCATAATCACAACCAAGTACTGGGGTGACCTGTTGCTCCTCGAGCTCGTGCCACTCTATGGCAGTGGGCGTGCCACATTCACACTGGATCAGGTCTCGCTGCAAATCTCCGGCGCCGCCCAACTCTCTGGCGGCATCAGCATTAAAGACACCGAGGTGACACTGTCTCTTGGAGATGCTGTCGTAAGTATGGAGGAAACAGTCAAATTCCATCATCTAGCTTCTGCAAGAGCCGTGTCTTTTTTTAGATTATAGGACATTTTGTTGGAACTGTTAGTTATGGCTTGCCTTCAAGTTAGTAGCACAATTATAATTATGTATACCAACATCAATTGACTTGCAAGTCGCAGGAATGCATAAGAGTTCATCTGTAGGTGTATATATAGTTACAGGGTCGTTCCCTTGGGTGGTCAGGACCCGTGTGCAATAATAGCTTTGTTCCAACAATATTTATGAACCAGTTCTAGCGAATCAGAGAAGGAAAGTATTACCAGAACTGTTTGCAACTAATTAAAAAACAATAAAATTTAATAAATTGTTGTTAGCTTGGAAAAACTAAAATTTTATTTTGTTTGTTATTTTGTCTCGGCGTCTATTTGCTGCTTTCCTATTGGCGCCCGTGTGGGCCGCCCTCCCCTTGCACTCCCGGTATGGAACGGCCCTGTAGAGATACTTATAGATCTGATCTCACAAGTAAACAATCTCAGAAACCAAATGAGATTTCCTGTGTTAGCGGGGGTCTTACGAACAGAGGGGATTCGTTTAATTTACGTGATTTCGATATAGTTGAAAATTGGGCAAAACCAAAATACTTAGGTGCGTTCACTAATTTACAATTGTAACAAAAATCAGTAGATCTAAGTCTATAGAAACATGTACCTATCAACCATAAAACCACTTTAAATAAAATTATTTCCGAAAAAATAGAAACAACGAATTTGGCGCGGCTAAAAACAGTTAGGTCGAGTGACACGTCACTGCTATTCACGACACGCTGCATACAGCCGCTATCATCCGCAGTTTTACGGCACCTATTGTGTGAACACAGGAAATATAGGTAGCTTATTTATATTACAATAATTTAAAATATTGTTTTATTTTCTTTTGTATTTAACAGATTTAATATGGAGGCTATTTACAGCCGTTATACAGGGTGATTCAGTTCCGGTGCTCAACATGGAGATCTCGGAAACCGTAACATATACGAAGTCGGTCAAATGGAGGCAAACTTGCGCCTTTGGGCGCCTAACAATATGCCATTGAGAAAGTTAAAATATTTTCATGGGTTGCTGAGATATTTAAGAGAAACCGATTTTTGAAAATTACATTTTATTTTTTTCTGGCGCCATTTGCGATAATATTAAAAAATAAATTATACTATTCATTGCAAATTTTTCTGCATTACGTCCTGGTATTTTTAGATTTTCGGGGCGACGTTTCGTTTTTGAGACAGAGGGATCATCTTAATTTTTTTAAATACGGACCTGAATTTTTTATTCCATATTTCGAAATAAATCGTTGTCCTGAATACAACGATGTATGACACATACATATTTTTTCTCGTTTTAGCCGCCAAAATGCACATTTACTACGAAAAAAATTAATACGGTCCTGGACTATGCATTTTTCTCTCTTTTTCTCAAAGCTATTCCAATTATAACAAGTAATCATTTCTTTATACCTACTGGATTAATTAAACTCTATGTTTGTCATATTTTGAAATTCTTTTTTATACTTTTTTTAAGTAAAATGTATCTCACTATTGTTAGTACTTAATAATTATTACTCGTATTCGTATTGTTGTTATTTACCTAAAGTATAAAAAATAATTTCAAAATATGACAAACATGGAGTAGACAAACATGGAGTAGAAAAAAGAGAGAAAAATGCATAGTCCAGGACCGTATTAAATCTTTTCTTAGTGAATGTGCATTTTAGCAGCTAAAACGAGAAAAATATGTATGTGTCACACATCGTTGTACTCAGGACAACGATTCATTTCGAAATATGCAATAAAAAATCTAGGTCCGTATTTAAAAAAATGAAAATGATCCCTCTATCTCAAAAACGAAACTTCACCCCGAAAATCTAAAAATAGTTGTAAATAACACTTATATTTTGGATGTCGGATCTTTTATTAATTGAATAGTCATTGTCATTAATATGTAACATTTCAAGAAAAAGGCGTTTAGTCAAGTTTCCCTCTGTACAGAGTATTTTCATCTCATTATAGTTCATCGTATGATCCATGTTAATAACATGTTCAGAAAGGGCACAAGAAAGTACAGCTCTACGGCAGTCACTTCTGTGTGAGCAAAGCCTATCTTTTAAGTTTCGAGAAGTCTGTCCAATGTAGACCCCGTCACACTGGTCACAAGGAATTTGATATATTACGTCATTACTCTCACCTAACACGTAGTCCAGAAAAAGTTGCAATTAAAAAGTATAATTTATTTTCCAATATTATTGCAAATGGCGACAGAAAAAAAATAAAATCTGAATTTCAAAAATTCGGTTTTTCTTAAATATCTCAGCAACCCATGAAAATATTTTAGCTTTCTCAACGGCATATTGTTAGGCGCTCAAAGGCGCAAGTTTGCCTCCATTTGACCGACTTCGTATCTCTTACGGTTTCCGAGATCCCCATGTTGAACACCGGAACTGAATCACCCTGTATAGTGTTATAACAAAAAATTATTTCTTTGTGAACATCTTTACTGGGTATTGTGTCATTGCAATATCGCATATCAGTAAAACATTTTCCTAAAATTACAGTCTTATTATGTCCTACGCTCCCAACACATTTATGGCCAGCTGCAAAATATCTACAAATATGGGAATATGGATAAACGAATCTCTTCTCTGTCACCTGGGCTTTACCAAAATTTCAATTATTCATAGATAAATAATTATATTGATTTGCGTTCACTTTTCACTTCATTTTCTCGTCCCCCGATTGCACACTCCAAATAGTTCTTTAGTAGACTCACCCGCACGCCACTGATGCAATTAAATGAACCATAGTGCCTCCGTTCTATTGCCTTCCATGTTTTTATAAACCGTAGGTACCAGGGACCCTTTAAAGTAAGGGGACCCAGCATTATACTTTCCAAAGTGAGGCCGTTTCTTTCCCCATTCTAATGGTCTCAATAATGCCAAGTATGCCATTTTATTGGAGAATCTATGAATATAACAGGTACTTTGATTGTTAGTAAAAATTAATAATGGTTTCTAAAAATTACACTTGACAATGTTCTGTCAATAAACACAGAATATGGCAAGTGTCAAATGAATAAAATTTATTTTATATTTGAATTTGGTTTCCTGCAATTATTTCCAGGAATTTAAGTAATATAAGTGAGGTAAGTCAGTGCCGATTTTGCTTATTTGAGAATTTGTCGCTATTACACCTTGTTACCAGGTTCTTCAAACCATTTGTAATATGTAGGTATAATAGGTACGTACTTGAACTTTCTTCTCTTGTTGAACGTATCTACCCAAAGAACTTTTACAAATTTCGGGATGGACTAATAAGATTAGGTCTTGTACTTAGTTGTAATCATGTAGTTTTTCTCGGTGCTCATTTTTGTAATTTTATTTCTCTCCCAAGGTACCTCACAAATAAACTTATAAGTAGTTGTAGATAAAAACTGTTTAAAAAAAGACCTGACTGAAGCTACCTGCTTAATAATTTAAAATTTAGGAAATACCATTTTTGTTTTGAACTACTTACTTATACGTAATGCCCACGTAATGGGAATTGTAGGATTACTAAAGGTGAGACAAGAAAAATCTGGTTGAAATTATTGGGACTACTACAGGCGGCCGCATTACCTTTAATTGACTATCTGGAAGTTAGAAAACTTAAAAATTGTGAACTATGGTGGGAAATATTTTGCCTCCTTTGGAATCTATGGCACTGGCATGTCACATAAAACCTGATGGCAGTTGGACACTGACCTATAACATAACCTTGTACCAGCCCACTTATGTGGTCTCCTTGGAGATATACAGAAAACAAGGCTTCACTTCTCCTATGTGATAGACTGTGACATGCTGGGTCCCCTTATTTTAAAGAGTCCCTGGTAGGTTCTAAATTGGTTGGTATCCTTTGTCATTAAAACAGTATTTTCTACCGTCAGTTTTATGTATGACATTTACAACTGGGACACCCTGTATGTTCTTGAGCAGTTCTTTTACTTTTTTTTATTCATTATACCTTCAAACTTAGTTTACAATATGCTTGTATATTGGATAGTGGACAGGGTGCTACAGGATGTTTTTATACGAAGTTCTCAATCCAATAAAAAGAATAGTAGGTATCTTCTTCGACCACTTTTAAACTTATGCAAAACGCAAAACCATTTCATCAACAGCTACAAAGGAACTCCAATTACTGTTGCTTCCTATCACTGAAACCTTTCACAATCTCCAAAATGGAGTTACCTGTACAATTCCAAATTATCACATTAACAAGAAATAGGTGACTGCAATAATTACCTATCTGGTTTACACTAATTGTACAGGGTGTCCCAAACTCGACGCCCCAGGGTTATTATAGGCAAACAAAAACAGCCAGTAAAAATTGGACTTGTGGGTTCCTTGTAGGCCCACTCAAGCTTGCTTTTGGGCGAAAAATATATGGTTTTTAGGAATTTGGGAAATATAGATTATGCCGTCATCAAATATTTTTTTCCAGGACCGTACCTGTTTCTCTTTATAGTATTTGGAAAAAGCACGTTTTTCTGATAAACTGTCGTAAATAATTTTTTTATATCTTGTTTAATTAAAAAGTAATATGCGTATTATTTGTAAAAATATGAAAAATACGCCATGGTATTGTTTTAATGAAAATCGAGTTATCCATATAATTTATGAAGGTATATTTTTGACAGAAACAATTGAGAGATGCTCGGACAGATGTATTATCGAAAAAGTATTAAAATTTTATTATTAGTTATACAAATATAACTGTATGAACGCCTTTTTAAGAAAAACTGTTATTGGTGTTATTTTTTTCTATTAAATTTCTATTCTATTTCTATTAAGTCTGACGGCTTTTCTGGCCATTTTATGAGGCCATTTATCTCAATCCATTTCAAAATGCATTTTCTACCCGCAAAGGCAAATCAATTAGAATAATAGTTCGCAACAATGATGCAACAGTCCACGTGTTAACAATATTTTGAAGATTACCCGAGAAACTCAATTAGACAGTAGAGAATTAAATTTGAAGTCGTGCGTATAACGAATTATGAAAGAAAAAATATCATGACTTTAAATTACATTACCTAGAAGATTTGGGATAGGCAAATAAAGAAAAAAGGCTTGATTATATTGCTAAAATCATGGTGGTGACCGAGATTGTTGACAAGCTTATTTTCAGACATATACTTTGGACAGACGAAAGTCGTTTTCTTAGTAATGGCTTACCTAACCGTAAAAACGAACATTATTGGTCCACTGAAAATCCTCATATTGTCAATCCAATTCGGAATCAGGGACACTTCGGCATTAATGTATGGTGTGGCATAATTGGTCATTATTTAGTTGGGCCATATTTTTTACGAAGGAATTTTAACTGGAATAACATACCTCCAATTTTTGTAACAACAGCTGCCCGTTCTCATGGAAAATGTGCCATTGCAGTTAAGAAGAACCATATGGTTTCAACACGACGGAGCTCCAGCACACAAGGCCAATATTGTAAAAGAATTTCTAAACGGCGAGTTTGAAACAAATGGATTGGAATAAATAATGGTCCCATAAAATGGCCATGAAAGTCGCCAGATTTAACACCATTCGATTTCCATTTATGGGGATATCTGAAAAATATTGTTTACAAAACTAAATCTCGGAATGTTGATCATTTAATAGAAAAAATTCCTCCTCTTTCCAAACATAAAGAGAAACAGGTATAGTCCTGGGAAAAATATATTTGATGACGTAATAACCTATATTTCCCAAATTCCTAAAAACTATATTTTTCACCCAAAAGCAATCTTGAGTGGTCCTACAAGAATCCCACAAGTCAAATTTTTACTGGCTATTTTTGTTTGCCTATAACAAACCTGGGGCGTCGAGTTTGGGACACCCTGTACATATTATTTGTCAATAATGTCAAAACGACTCTAAATAATTAATTGGTCACTTAAGCCTGGTTCATACAACTTCTTTATATTTTAATTTTATTTTATCTTTAAGAAATAACCAATGGCATTTGTCCCTTGATTTGAACTAACCAATGACATTTAATATTTCTTAAAGATAAAGTAAAATTAAAAGATAAAGAAGCTTTATGAACCAGGCTTTATTCTTTTCTACGTTTTTCAGATTGATTTGCATGGTCTTCTGAACAACGAAGAATTCAGCGCATTGGTGAGCCAAATGCTGAACGACAATGTTGCAGACTTTGTCAACGATAATCAGAAGCTCATTTCCTCGGTAATAAGTAGCACCGTTGAGGGTGTTATCAATGCAGTTCTCGGTGGAGGATCCAGCAAAACATATGATGAATATTTAGAAGAGTACATATATTGCTAGTGAAACAAGTATGATTTTTGGAATAGTTGTACCACTATTTATTAGAAATAAATTGATGTCCTTAAACAATCTACGATTTTTAATTATTATTTCCAGCTGTGACAACATAGGGGAAAATAGGAATGACAATGAATTTGAAATTACGATAAACTCATTAAATCTTAGTGATAAGATCTCGAAAGTTATTTTATTTTTTATCAATTAATATCGGGTTGTTCAATCTTTTATATAGATGCACAATTGACTCGAGGATTTAATGGTAATTATTACAACTAATTCCTAGGAAGTAGGAACAAGTTAGGCAAAGTAGGCACTATTTATTTACATTTCACATTTTATCCAAACAACATTCTACCGAAATAATGAAAATAGAACTAAGTATCTATTTATTGTCGACCTGAGATATGTAAAGTCCATATTTATCTATTTAATATGCAATGAATACATAAATTAATGAACTATGAATGAGCCTTAATAGTTTATAATTAATTACTCAAATTTTTTGAAGACAAAAAATGCTGAAGAACCACTATCTCCCAAAACTTCGAAAAAGGTTGTGGACGAAAATTGTTTTGCTTTCAATTTTATACCGCTACTTATATTAGATTTCTGACTTGCAAAAATTATTTTAACATTTTTTAAAATTTTTCTATACAAATAATCCACTCAAATGAATACTAATAAGATATATAAAATCATTTAATTTTTACTAAGTACGTGTACTGTCTACGTGAATTTTATTTTGATTCTTGAATGTCGATTTAAATCCCTTATATTTTTACCAAATAGGTAAATTCACAACTTAACATTCGTCTAATTTGATGCAAAATTTATGTAGTTTCCATAGTTCTGTCCAGAACTAGCTTTATTTCAATACTTCGTGAAGTATACCTAAGACCAAAGTCTAGACTACATTCATAATAATATCATTGAGTAAAGGATATATGATAAACGAGTATATATATTCTATTATAGAATATATAATATCCTTTAGGTAGGTACCCTGGGTACCTACCGGTACCCATTGATAATATATTGCATCATGAGCCACTACTTATAAAAAATATTGTTTACCTAGGTACATCTTTATTTCAATGGCAACCACGGAACTATATTCATATAGTTCGGTGATGGCAACTGGCGCTAACACAGAAAACTAAGAGGGAAAAGGTTCATCTACAAGTGAATGGTAGCTTTCAAATAATTTTTTTCCTAAATATAGACAATACCTAAACGTAGTAAAAATGATTACCAAAATTCATTTGAATAAGCGTTAAAAAAGTATTTTCTAGAGATCCAAAATGATGTATGTGTAAACTGTACAGGTGGTTAAAAAAATGTTTTGATTTTTTTCTCAAAAATGGTTGAATCTAGTCACTTGAATTTTGGGACACATTACCAGCACGTTAGAACACTCTCTAGGGTAAAATTACTTTTTGCACCCTACACGTACACATCCAACAATGTGCAAATATTTGGAGGAAGTCTTCTACAGGTGGGTTTATAGGGGGATATTTCATGTAAAACTTGGTTTTGATTTTTTTCTCAAAATTTAGAAAAATGTCTTACACAAAAAATTGTTTTATATAGAAGGTGTTCCATATGTAAAATTTTTCGACTTAAGCCTCCCCTGCAAAGTTATTCCAACTTTAAAAGTTAAAAAAAATGTTTTGATTTTTTTCTCAAAAATGGTTGAATCTGGTCACTTGAATTTTGGGACACATTCCCAGCACGTTAGAACACTCTCTAGGGTAAAATTACTTTTTGCACCCTACACGTACACATCCTAAGGGTATAAACCCGAAACACGTATTCGTCTGTTGTAAGTTAGTTTATTTAAAAATAAAATAGTAATTCTGTAGGCCAATTAATTTAGAAACTTTTTAAATCGTGTTATTTTTTATTAACTTAATAGTTTGTCTCTAAAAACTTTTTATTCCGTATTTAAATAACAACACAGAAGGTCTGTGATAAAAGCTTACACTCAGGTTTAGGTAGGTACATAAAAACATAGTAGGGGGTGTCATTTTTGTCACTTTTGTATGTTACGGTTTACGAGTACTGCAAGGAATAACACTTTTCTCTATATTCAGAAACATTTAAATAAAAGAAATTGAACCCCTGCCTACCATTTTCATTTTTTAATTTGCCCGATACATTTTTTTTATTTAAATGTCGCACTCGTAAACACTAAAATACGAAAGTGACAAAAATAACATCCGTCTACTATGCTTTTATGTAATCGTGAGTGTCAATAACAACTATTATTTAAATACCGAATAAAAAATAATTTTATTTTTTCCAGCCAAACTATCAAGATAATGAAAAAATTACAAAAGTCAAAAAGTTTCTAAATTAACTGGGCTACAAAGCACCAATTTTTGTTTTTAAACTTACGGCGCGCGCCGAATTTCGGGCGAAAACCGCGGCCGGGCCGGACGTAAACACGGCACAAATCTTTCAAAATTTCGGTTTTTCCGCGGGTATTCGCGAAGTTTCGATGTTGCAAAAGGTGCAAAATAAGGTGGTGATCAGTTTGAGCTGCATAGAATAAAAATTCATCCGGATTTGACGTTATTTCTTAATTCATTTGCATAATTTATGTCACAAAGGGCTATTGAATACCTACAAGACCAGATGCTTAATATTCAGGTAACCTTGAGTCGACCAATGAAAACGTGGAACCCTAAGTGGGATTTATCCTCTCGTTGGTCTGGTCACAGAAAATATATTCAGATAACGATAACAGAGAGCTCCTTAATGACAGCTGTCAAATGGACTCCAACTTCGAAGCTTAATGTTTTCCAAATGCATTGATATTGAGGTCCACTATTAAATGTTGGCGAATCTACGAATTGGGAAGATTATATTTTGGGAAAATATCATTTCATAGGAAATGCAATCTGCTTGCTTTTGGAGTCTGTAGTTGGAGTCCATTTGACAGATATTGTTAAGGAGCTTTCTGTTGTGGAACTATATTTTCTGTGGTCTGGTGCATGCTCGGTATAAAGCGGAGAGCGGAGCGGCAAAGTGTCGTCTACCTATAGCAATAATATAATAATATACAGGTATGTGGTCGTCTATCGTACGGGCAGCGTCCAGAGATATTAGTATTTCTAGACTTTGGTAAAAAATAGTCCATCTTCTTACAGTGGAGTAAGGTGATAAAATTAAAATCATGGTGACTTGATTGTTATATTTTTTAATAAAATTATGCTTTTTTGGTTCTTTCGAACCACAAAACGTTCACGTTACAAACTAAATTTTTAATTTGACGAAGTATATTTATTTGGTTTACTGGGTACAGGGTGGCCCATCCAAGCGGAAACAATGTGCTACGTGGAGACACGTTAACATAAAATCGTCATTCAAAAAATGAGATTGTAGTAAAAATTAAGGGGAATTCGAGGGTGTACCCTAATTTTGTATACGGGGGTCGGTAAAAAAGTTATCGCGAAAAAACATTTTTTGCAAAATAAAAAAAAATATTTTTTTACCTACACATCCATTAGAGAACCTTTAAGTAGTATTCCCGAATATTCAGTTTTTTAATATAACTTCCGGTTATAGCGGAAAGGAAAGTGGTTTTCTCTCTCTCTCTTTTACAACTTACACATTTCTCTTAACCATCACAGGATTCCTTTTTTAATTCTGAATCCAATCCAACGATATATATTTATCTACATCGAATAACTCGTTTAAATGATTAAATGACATTCAATTTAAACAGTACTTGGACATGCGCGAAAGGTATGCCATCCTTTTTTCAGCATTTTCATAATAAGAACTTGCATACCTACTTCTCATTGGCAGCCTGTTCAGAAACGTGGAAAAATTAATTATTAAAATACAAGATCACGTGGCAATAATAGCCCTTTGGACCCACCCTAACGGTATGCCTATGGTTTTCCGAGGAATTTTCTATTTGAACTTCATTATAAAAAACATGGCAGCCTGTATAAAATCATATCAAAACGCATATTTTTCGAATAATTGAAAACTCAGTTTTTCACATGAAGAACCCAGGATGACTCTCTGATTCATACCTTATTATTGTGAGAATATGTGCCACATAATGCCCTTTGCAAGGCATACTAAGTAAAATCACGTCCAAAAATCTGTCACTATCTCCCGGTCTAAATCTGCTTGTTTTTAGTGACTGAAGTTGGAGTCCATTTGACAGGTATTGTTAAGGAGCTTTCTGTTGGGTAACTATATTTTCTGTGCTAAAACTAACTAACTATGTAGAGCGATCGTCAAAGTCAAGCAATGCCGCGCGTAGTCGGTTCATGGACGGGTGATTCCTTATGATTATATTTTTTCGCCTAATAAAACATTTTTTTTTCCGATTTAAAAAAATATAATATGTACCTCGGCATTGAAATTATTTTTATGACTCATGCGGTTTATTTGCCTCGGCCAGAGTCCTCGGCAACTAAATTACACATGAGTCATAAAAAGTTGAACTTCAGTGCCTTGGTACATAAATAACTATTTGCTCCCTATGCATCCTAAGGATAGAAGCCCGAAACAACTATTCGTCCTTTTACAGAATTTTTTTGTAAGTTTTCGATCTCATTATCGATTTAGAGGGAAATGCTTTTTTTCTGTTTCCTTACATTTTGGCGCTATTCAAAAATCGAAAGAGGACCAATAATAATTAAAAATGTGTTAAGTATAAAATTAAAAAACTCGTGCACACAAAATTTAATAATGCGACCCTGCATGTTGAAGGGCGGTGTGTGTTAAATTAGTAAATCGCTACAGTTATTTCGCAACTATAAATATTTATTAAGAGTTAGGTACTTTGTATGTTTTTAGCGATAAATTTGCTTTAAAATTGTGTTACCGTCACAGAATTCCCCAGTTTTCAAACTTTTTTCTTCACAATTATGACCAAATAGAAAATATAAGAAATATAAGTAGAGAATCAATAATTGTTTTCAAATATTTTATTGTGTGGTTAGTCGCAACATTTTTGTGTTTAAGTAAACTATTTTATTTTATAACAGCTTTGTTGATGTTTCCAGCAAGGGCGTAGATAGCTTTTTCTTCCGGGGGTGGTAATGGTAATACCTAATATTTATAGTTCGTCTGTTCCCCAATTATTAGGTTTTATTGTGATTTTATAGGTGGGTATGGGTAGGTATGCATAAGTAAAGACTGTTATAAAGCCAAATAAAATGAACACTAGTAATATATTGAATAACAAAATGTATAGGTACTATATATTTAAAACAAAGAACAATGAAACAAACTCAAAATAAAAAATGATAAAAAATATAAAAATAAAATATATACTCTTTCTTTGATGACAACAGAAACAAAACAAAAAAAATAACAAGAAAAAAATCAGTCTTTAAAAACCTAATCTTAAAAAACATTTATAAATTAAAAAAAATTAGTCAAAATATAAAGAATATATCCACACATAAACCAGTGTTTATAGAACTAAATCTAAAATCCTTTTGTTACTATTATTGGCAAATCAAGGTTTTATATCCTTGTTATGTAAAAGCGTCAACCCTTGTCCCATAGTGAACCTCAACCAAGATTTGAGTCTTTCTCAAGATGAAAAAGTTCTTTCGGCCGAGGCTACCCATACAGGCAGTGTACAAGGTGTCCCATTTTGGGTGTTTTTGGGTGTTTTTCTCAAAAATCTCGGTTATTATTAAAGCTAAAGGGTTGCGGTTTTCACGTCACTGTATTACTTTTTTAGAGGAATTTGGTGGACCAATCACATTTTAGATAAGTTTTATAGTTTCCGCGCATTGGCGCATTACTTAAATTTTCGATTTTTTGGAAACCTCTCTCCTGGCTACAACTTATATATATCGACAAATTTAATCTACTATTTTTATAATTTTTTTGGCGTAGAAAAAAGTTATATATTTTTTTAAATGGAAACCATAGTTCATATCTCAAAAACTATTAACGCTACTAAAAAACTAATTATTCCATTTGATTCTACGCCAAAAAATCTATAAAAATAGTTGATTAAATTTGTCGATATATATATAAGTTGTAGCCAGGAGAGAGGTCTCCAAAAAATCGAAAATTTCAGTCCTGCGACAACTATAAAACTTATCTAAAATCTGATTGGTCCACCAAATTCCTCTCAAAAAAGTAGAACAGTGACGTGAAAACCGCAACCCTCGAGCTTTAATAATAACCGAGATTTTTGAGAAAAACACCCAAAAACACCCAAAATGGGACACGCTGTACACGGAATTTTCAAAAGTTCATATATTTTTGGATATATATTAGGATCACACAAAGGTAATGTTTCAGAAGACGAATTTGGCAGACTTTCTTTGCTATTTTTTTTGCGTTTTTGTACAGAGTTCATTATAAAAATTAATAATATAGAATAATATTTTTATTTTCTATTATAGACGTGTCGTGGTAATAGCCCAGTGGTTAAGGTTCTGGTTTTCTTGGGTGGGGTAATTACCCCCTCTACCCCCCCGTATCTACGCCCTTGGTTTACAGAATGCTGCAGATTCTATAACAATATAGGTAATATATTTTTAAGATAGTCTGAGACAACGATTTACTCTTAAATCAAATTATTTCTCAATAACACTCCAACATAACCGTTTTATTATAAGGCGATAGGGAACACCTAAAAAATAATTTTAAAATTAATTTACAATAAGGCTGTTCAAAGTTCATACGAAGGGGTTATAAAATAATTTAATTATATAAGCTGAAATGTTTTAAACATAATAATGGAAACGTTTCTATGATGATTTCTTTATTACTTTATAAGCAATTTTATAATTCAGTTGTAGAAACATTTTAAAGATAAATTAATAAGATTATTTAGTTGTAGACAAAAAAATAGTGTTTTCCATAACTCTAAATATAACGAATTAGTTTTTTAGAAACAACCGAAAAACAACAATAAAATAAAATTGTCGTATAGTCTGGAAATTATAAAACAAATTTGCTGGTCGGGGGGTAAATGCGTAGACCTAAGCAAAAAATTCATATCTCTGAAATTATCTACATTAGGAAATTGACGTAAAATTGAATGTAGGTGAAGAAGGAAAGATCAAGGAAGTGTAAATATAGATGCAGGATGCAGTATTTCATTCCAATACACATACTATGTAACTTGAAGAAATAAATAATGAACAATTTTCATTACCTCAAGTTTGCGGGTAATCTCCAAACTAGGAGTACCCCACAAGCAACCACGTTCTTGGGCGTGGGAGGGGGGCAATTACTATTATTTTGTCTTCGTTATCATTTGCGGTTAGGGCCGACTTTTTTCCGATAGAACTAAGATAGCATTCGTTCAAGTACTACGGAAAAGTTTAGAAATCGTAGTAAATCACACGGATAAAGCTATTTAGGAGCAATACCGTGAACCCACATTTATCCAGCGCTCTTGGCCATAGCGGTGTTTTTCTTTAAAGACATGTGCATGCGCCTGCCTCGACATCGGTTCAGACCAAGGTGGATCGAAGGCAGAAAAACATGCAGTCTAAAAAGTCAGCGCCGGTAAGAGGAGCGACGCCACCGCGGCCCCTGCTGATGATGTATATACGGGGTCGTTTATGTGGAAGATTGTGGTCGGGGTCGTAATCTGTTGCAGCTCTGAGAAAAGAGTTATGATGAGTCGTTCAGGAAAGGGGTATAATGATGAATGTGAGGATTTGAGGTGTACCAAGCTGTAACGATGAATGTGGGGATTTGAGGTGTACCAAGCTTTCTTGGTGACAATTTTCCATGTGTTCCCACGCTGCATACGACATGATGGGGCAAATGACTGATTTGTATATCAGAAGTTTGCTGGCCACAAGGAAAGATGAACTTTTTGGCATGGCATAGGGAAGCTGTTAACATATTTATAGCTTTCCGCTCCTGGAATGTTTGAGAGAACTAGTTGTAATCCAAGATAGCGTGCAGAGAGTATAAAGGTCCGTCCATGTGGTAAGCTCCGGGCGTAGCGTCTCTTAAAAAGTGCATGTAAGTCCTACCTACACAATGGAAATTATCTAAATTTAGGATACAGTTGGTGAAATTGGCCAAATAAATATCTTCCCCTTTATAATACGAATTCCAGTTTTGATATTGTGGTAACCTACTTAAAGAAATGTATGGAGTCCGGAGGAAAACACATTAAACGAACTTCTCTTGGGGGAACCATTTTGTAAAGTGAAAACCCTAAGGTATTATTCTGTGAGAATTCCATGCCCGGTTCGACGCCGCATTTGTGAATTTAGCGACGCGATGCAAACGCTACGCCGTTTGAAGGAAACGCTACAAAGAAATCCTGGAAACCGAGTTTTGTTAAAATTAAGGTATCGATCTTTCTTTTTGTGGATAGTTGGGCTTGACCAATGACTTCGAGGTTAAAAGCTCGTTGGGCCTGACTCATGAATCACAGCAGTGCAATAGCGTGCCGCGGTTCGTTAATTTTTGCTTATAGGGGTGGTTTAAAAAGTTATAACAAACCGAGAGGTCTGCTATAATTGGGTCTGTTCAATTAAAACTTGTTCTCTTAGTAAAATATATATGATTTATTTGTCACAATATTATGAGTCACAATTATCATTGTACAATTTTTAAATGACAACTATAAAAAAGTAACAACTTTAGTATAAAGTTAAATTTGAACAACTATTTAAATAGAGTAAACAAGGAAATAGAGTTAAATTTTTAGTTAAAAATTGGTTTGAAGCAAAAAAGTCAAATTGTTTTTACAAATATTCTGACTGTTCAGCTATAAGTTCCTTAACTTTGATCTTTAAGTTTGAACGTTTGAACTGAGTACACAGTGGTTTACGCTCTGGGCGAGGCTCGTAATGAGTGCGGAGGTGAGACTAGGGCTTCTTCTGGTCCTTTTCTGATCGTCGAGGCGCTGTTGTTGTGGCTAGCATTTATCTTAGGGGTTTCGCCGAAGTAGAGCTGACCAAGAAGTCACTCCTATGCCTACGCAACTCCTCTCACGCCGTTGGTGGTCGAAATGCTCTCGTCGAAGCGTCGAAGGGTCCTCAGTCGAGTGTTGCAATCATGAAAAAATCAGAGAAAAAATAGCATTAGACAGGGTTTAAATACTTAATCTAAATTAACTGACCAGAATAGCAAAGTGCTTATTTGTGCTATTTGATTAAAAGAGTGCAAAGTGCTATTTGATTAAAAGAAAAAATTGTGAGAATGCTCCAGCCTTAATTTAATTATGAGATTTTAAAAAGCAGATGAAACTAAGGTCAATACGAATTTAGTAAAAAAACTAAATTTATCGGTGTCAGATTTACTTGAGTGGCCCGGTATCACAGAATCGAGACTTAACCCGAAAAAAAAGTAACGTGTGACTAATGTAACCCAAAAATTGAGAAAACCTCACAAAAAGGAAACAGACAGCAACTGGTGGTTGTTAAAGATGACAGTGCTATATCCTTGAATAAGATGGCCGGGGCCTTGGACGAAAGGAGTCCTTCAAAAAAATATAGCACGTCAAAAAAAAACACTACAGGTGAGCAAAAGTCGCTAAACTTGAGCCAAAATCAAAAGAAATTACTCACCTGTAGGGTTTTTCCAACGAATCAACCACCGATCGCTAGCAGCTGTGCCCTTGTTTCATACACCACGCAGCGAAAAAACCTGAACGCCGTTGCCTCTCGACGCCGTGCACCGTGCACATGCAAAAAATACCCAAAAAGATTAGTCACATCTATCAAAACCTTAATATCACAATACAATACAAAACCACTCAAAAAATCCACCGATGGCGATAATTATTATACAAGATAAAAATCGAAAAGGTTCAAAATCTGAAAGATATTTTGACTGAGTTTTCTCTACGAATTGAATTCGAAGGAGGCCAGGAGCCAACTGACCGTTTGCGCGGGCGCCGGTCCGCACTTCCGTCATCAGACCGTATTCCACCAATCAGGTTTTAGCAGGAAACGTATTTAATAAACTAGACCGAGTTTATATTCAAATTATGTGTCAAAAGAACCGAAAAATCGATTAATTCATAAGACCTATTTTTAATTACATACCTAATGGTGATAGGTAAACACACAATTCACACTTGATTTTCGCATTTTAAATTTGCGCCAATATGGAGGACAGATCGGCTTATACGCCACGCGCAGGGCATGGGCGTATCATTTCCAATGTGTATTTTTGTATTTTTGTTTGTAAGGAATAAACTCAAAAACTACTAATAGACCGATTTTAAAAATTAGAATGCTACATTACTACTGTCGGCGTTTCGAACGTTTGGAGAGAATAAAAAAGGTATGTTTTTCTTATTACAAAAAGTAAAGACGGAGGAAGGTTCATATACCGTATGGAACTGTAAAATGCAAGAATTTTAATGTACTTTAGTTTGAGGAAATTGTAATGTTATAACATTTATACAGTGTGTCCACGGATAGAGTTCACGTAGGGTGTAAATGACAAAAAAATTTCGAGTTGAAATTTGAGCTTCTGGGGATCAGCCCTGCTTGGTTTTAAACTAATTTGTGACATAATTTTACTTTCGAAAAATCACGTATGCCTTGGGAATTTTGAAAAAACTAATTTTCCACATCAGTAAAGTGCCCTTTCTGTAGGTTTTACGACAAAATGTTATTAAGTAAACTTGTTCAGAATGAAGAACTGAGTAGGTTTGCGAAATTTCGAAAGTCTAGGCCTACTTTGATTTTTTGGTATTTTTTCCCACTTTTCTTCAGAAACGTGCACTTTGGGTATCTTTCACATTAAAATGTTATTAAGAAAACTTGTTCAGAATGCAAAACTGGATAGGTGTGAAATTTCAAAAGCCTAGGTCGACTTTGATTTTTTTCTGCTAAAAAATTATAACGCACGAAAAAATACCAAAAAATTAAAGTAGGCCTAGACTTTCGAAATTTCGCAAACCTACTCAGTTCTTCATTCTGAAAAGTTTCCTTAATAACATTTTGTCGTGATTTTTCGAAAGTAAAATTATGTCACAAATTAGTTTAAAACCAAGCAGGGCTGATCCCCAGAAGCTCAAATTTCAACTCGAATTTTTTTTGTCATTTACACCCTACGTGAACTCTATCCGTGGACACACTGTATGTCTAAGAAAATATTTATTTTTAGAAGAGGTGGAAAAATGATTTTTTTTTAAATAGTATTGTTAGGTTATGAGATTATAGTAGACGTGGGATAGGTTTTCGGCGTCAGTTCTATAGTTTACAAAATTATTATTCTTTTTTAATGGTGATCATTTCTATAATATTTCTTTTTGTGTGGCCTTTTCTTTGTAATTATAAAAAAATAATAATTTAGACTTCAAGAACAAAAACAAATACCAAAAATAATTTTATCATAATAAACGTTGGTCGAATCCCAGGAATTTTATTATTTTTTATCTCCAAAATGATTCATTTCGAACGAGTTTACTGTTACTGAATGCGTTTCATAAATTAAACTGAGATCTAATATAAAATATTAAAAATTCATTGATAAAAATGCACAATATTTGATCTAAATACAGCAACATAATTTTCAGCTGCATAATTTAGAATAGTGAAAAACAAACCAATTGTGACAAGTCGGTGAGGGTTGAGCAGATCGGGTGACCGATCTTATACGTTCAAATTGCTCAAATTTTCTTACGACTTCATTACCGGATATGTATAGAGTGATGGATATATCTTAAAGAAAAGCTTCGGCCACAATAATTATTAATGATCGGAGAAGATGTAAGATTATTACTTTTTATATATTTTTTATTGTAATAAAAAAATTCTTAGTTTTCATACAAATGTTTTGAATTTTTCACTTATCCATGAAGAAGCTGTGCAACTTGCTCAAATTTGTTAGTGCCAGCTAAGATCTTGTTGATAATTTCAATCAGAACCGGAGAAAGAACAGCGTCAATGTTGTCAGAGTTGTCGTTAATCCATGCGGCAGCATTCTGATTGATCTCATCGGTTATCTGTTGGCTGAGGTCTTCGTCATTGTTAATTCCGTGCAGTTCAACCTAGAAGATGGGTCTTAATTTCGAAACTTTCGGTCAAAATGTGATATTTTACTTGGTAAGTACCTACTTACTTAAAATAATATTTTTCTACTTACAGTGGCAGAGCTAAGACCAGGTTTCAGAGTTAGTTTCTGGACTTGAATGGGGCTTGAAAGGGAAATTTTCACGCTGAGGTCCAATGTTACTCCTCTAAGGTTCACGCTGAAAAAAAATCTAATTAATTATATTCCAATTCCATTCCAATAAAATTATATAGCTTTGTGAACATTTATTATTATTAGAATAGTTTTTCATCTTAGCTGGATTGTTGGACAGTAGATATAGTTAATTAACCCATAAACTACTAATTTATAGTACCTATGATGGTGATTTTAGAAAAATAAGAAGTGCTAAATGTATCTGATACCTACATTATTGGTAAAATTGTTTGGCATAAATAATTTTGTTTCTACTGCAACCAATTTGACGATATTTTCTGCGATTGGCTGAAAAAAGGTCGAAACACAAAAGGTCGAAATTTTAACAAATCTCGAAAACAGAAAAGGTAGAATAATCAAAAGATAGAAGCACAAAAGGTCGAAACTACAAAAAGTCGAATCATAAAAGGTCGAACCACAAAAGATCGAATCACAAGAGGTCGAATCACAAGAGGTCGAATCACAAGGGGACGAATCACAAAATGTCGAATCACAAAAAGTCGAAACACAAAAGGTCGAATCACAAAAGGTTGAGATTTTAAAACTCGATATGTACTAATTGGTCTTCAATAATTGAAAGGACCTACATTTTGAGCCCAAAAAGGCAAACTGCAGCTATACGCCGATGCCAAAGGCTTCTTATTTATAAATGAAAATTATTATTGTCAGTAGGTACCCATTACTGACTTCAGCTTAGGCCAGAAGTGAACGTCACATTTTTTAAACACCCTGTATATTTTGCCGCAAAATATACAGGGTGTCTCAAAAAACTGTGACGCTCACTTCTGGCCTAAGCTGAAATCAGAAATGGGTACCTACTGACAATAATTTTCGTTTATACAAAATAAGCTTTTCCTGCTTTTGTGTTTCGGCCTTTTGTTTTCGATCTTTGGATTTTCGACTTTTTCCGCCAATCATTGTTTTCAAATTATTGGATACAAATTAGAATTATTTTTTGTCAATTCGACTATTTGTGATTCGACACCTTTTGTGATTCGGTCTTTTGCAGTTTTTATATTTTGTGATTCGACCTCTTGTGTTTCGACCTTTGTTCCGCTAATTCACAATCTTGGTGTTGCCGCGACTCATAATTTTCAATTACTCAATAGGTATACAATTACAATAATTATAATTATTTTTTTTATCAATTCGACCTTTTGTACTTCGACCTTTTGTGATTCGACCTTTTGCGATTCGACCTTTTGTGATTCAACTTTTTGTAATTGGACCTTGTGTGATTCGACCTTTTGTGTTTCGACTTTTTGTAGTTTCGATACATAGGGCGGGTATTAAAAATACAGTAGAGGTGCTTGTTCACCAAAATGAGCCGCAGGGGAAATTTTGTTGAAATTTTGGTCACAAATAGTTTAAATGAGGCACAAAGAATTACGAAATCACTTCCTCATGATGTATTTTTCCTCTTTTTTCTCAACGAAGGGGGTTTGAACGCCCAACCCCTTCCTTTATCAACGGCCGTGTTACTACTACTTAAAATACAAATATTACGGTTGTATATTTTTAGAATATAAAGAAACTTTTTGTGCGGTGTGTACCTTACGGAGTTCTTATCAATCTTCCTAAATTAGAGCCCGCATGTTTCCATAACTGTTCTGTATGGTACTATACATACAGGGTGTTCCAGCGGAAACGTAACAGGCTCTAAAACGGCCGGGAAATTTTTTTCTTGTAAAAAACGCAAAAACAGGTCAATTTTGTTTGGCAGGGGGACATCTTTTGGCATAAAATTGATAGATCTATCTGCAACCCCCTGAGCAGGGGTTGAACACCTTCAAAAAATTTAAATGGGAAGGGGGTTCATGTCGCACATTTTTGGAAACGTCTCTCAATTCTCTATACACTTGCATCAGATTTTCGAAAATCGATCGACTTTTCAAAAAGATACACCGAGTAAAATGCAAAACATTCATTTTCAATTATTGCCTGGTACTGTTAAACAATTAAGCCGAAAGTGATGGTCGGGGGCCGTAAGTTACAGAAAGCATGTTCAGCAACATTATTTTGACGAAAATTTGATAAACGGGGAGGAAATTGAAACTTTATTGTAATAAATGCTCAAATGTTGGCCATTCACTTTCATGAAATAATAAAGATTTTGTTCAAAACGCTGTCGAACATTGGGTAACATTTCAGGGGTGATTTGTCGACATTCGTTTATAATAAGGAGACGTACCTAGATCTTCTATTGTTTAACAATACCAGGCAATAACTGAAAATGAATGTTTTGCATTTTACACGTTGTATCTTTTTGAAAAGTCGATCGATTTTCGAAAATCTGATGCAAGTGTATAGAGCATTGAGAGACGTTTCCAAGGGTGTGCAACATGAACCCTCTTCCCATTTAAATTTTTTGAAGGGGTTCAACCCCTGCTCAGGGGGTTGCAGATAGATCTATCAATTCTATGCCAAGAGATGTCCCCCTGCCAAACAAAATTGACCTATTTTTGCGTTTTTCCGAGAAAAAAATTTCCCGGCCGTTATAGAGCTTGTTACGTTTCCGCTGGAACACCTTGTATATACGACATTACTTTTCCTGATTAATCGATAAATATTATACTTACTTGCCACTTGGGTTGTCCTCAATAGTTTGGCCGGTGGACTCAATTGCTAGATTGTTCCGGAAGGATCCACTGCCAGTCAGGTCATCGTAAAGTAAAGACAGGTCTAAAGTGAGAGACAAGGTATGGAACTGGATATTTGTAACCTGAAGAGTTGACAGTCCTTGTATGTTCAGTTGCTTAATAACAATTTCTCCACTGGAAGAAATAATTTACGAATAGAGGTATAGATATACTTAGGTATAAGTACTAAAAAAAACTATACTCAAAATTTTTTCTAGAAAAGTTCCTTTTAACTAGAGAAAAAAGTATAAGTTGATAATAATAATAACAATAAATTTATCTTGTATTGTTAAAAAAAGGTCTTAAATGTGAAAAGCAATTAAAACAAATTATTGTATCACTTGTCCAGATATGGGAGAAATGAGAAATAGAAGTTAAAATCTGTGAATTTTTAGTAACAACAAATAATTGAAAAAATCAAATTCGGTAATTTAGTTTAACTGTTGTTTGCCAAAAAAGTATAGCTATACCTATACTGGATGTTCCACCTTAGTTGCGAAGTGTATAATGTTTACCAATAAATACGTGAATGAAAATAGGCGCTATTTTTGAAACTGCTGAATAACCTCGTGAAAAAAAAAAGATAATGACTTTATTTTTAAAATTTTCGGGATATATACAATAACGTAGAATGAGAAATTTGTAGGGCGTGATACGCTCTCAAAAATCATTTTCCCACCCACCCGTTCACCACAAAAAACACTCGATTATCGCAGTTAAAAAACTTTGTAGGTACATCGTTTTTTAAAGACACACTATGGATACAAGATATTACTCTAATATTGCTTACTAGACGAAGCTATTTTCAGTAAGCAGGATGGTTTGGTTTTGGACATCCAAAGGGTCCGGTAGCGACTGAGCGGCTTCGAGGATAATCCCTTTGATTGTATCTTCAAGTGCTCTTACTTCTTTTGGCTCCCGAGGAACTGGAGACAAAATCGTTGCTTTGAAAAAAAAAATCAACAGCAACTACTGAGTAACAGCAACTATTGAATAATAAATACCTGAGGGGCTGCAAGCAGCGATTCCGAAAAGCGCGACCAAGATACCTGCGACCTTCATGGCTGACAAATGTTAGATTTGATGTTTTGAAACGTTTTTTTTTCATATATATAGCCACGAATACGATTTGAATATTAATCTTAAGTAACTGATAATTGAAGTATTTTTAAACCTATACAAAACAATCATGAATGCCATGCCATGCTGGGAATTTTATTAGATTTTTTTAGAAATGCCCAAGATACTTAATTAAGATATTATCAAGTGGGCTAAAAACTGTAAAAATAGAACTAAAAATTAGAATTGTAATTTCTCTATATGAGCGTTTGGAAAATTGAACCTTTATGGTCTACCATCAATAAAGATGAGGAAAAGTGATTACCTACGGCTAAAGGAAATGAAATATTTTATACGAAGGTAACACATCACCCAACAACATAATATTTAAATACAAAAATGATGAAACACAATCCTGCATTGGAGATTATTCTTTATTTTTTCCAAGTGTTCAGAATCGTTGTGTTCAATCAAAGATTTCCAATTAGAACGGAACAATACTATTGCAAACTTCATGCTATATTTTTTTGTAGATACCCGTGGGGGTATTTGACTATTTTTTAAAATTAGTTTGAAGCTATAGTTTTTTGCCAGAAGAGTTTCAATATCGCTTTAAAATTTATTTTTACAAGCTTTTATTTAACTTCACTTGTTAGTATGTGTGAGTCGAATGTTCCAAGATGAATTAGAACCACTTCTTGACATCCGATTGAGCTGAAATTTTGCATATTCCTTTAGTTCTGGTGACAATACAATTTGCAATACTCAGTATTGTAATACTTTCAAAATGGCCTTCGCCACAAGATGGCGGATGATGTATTTTTTGTCAACCCCCTTAATATGGGTATCAAATGAAAGGGCTTGAAGAGTAGAAAACGACAAAGTTAGTGACATCAGGCTAAATTCTATATGTCCTCCGCTCCAAGATGGCAGATTTCATTTTCTTTTCAAGCCCTTAATATGGGTACCAAATGAAAGGTCTTGAAGAGTAGAGAACGATAAAGTTAGCGACATCACAATAAATTCAATATGGCCGCCGCTCCAAGATGGAGGATTACATTTTATTTTCAACCCCCTTAATATGGCTATCAAATGAAAGGGCTTGAAGAGTAGAAAACGATAATGTTAGTGACATCTCACAAAATTCTCAATATGGCGGCCGCTCGAACACGGCGGATTACCTATTTCTGCACAACCTACTTGACATGAGTATCAAATGAAAGGGTTTGACGAGTAAGTGACGTCATACTAAATCCAATTCAGGGGATGCCCCAAGATGGCGAACAAAATTTCTTTACCACCCTCCTGATATGGGAATCAAATAGGTACTAAAAAGCACAAAATAAAATAAAAGGTAAAATACCTTTTTAAAAACAAGCTTTTATTGAAACCATGTAATAAAACGAATAAAATTTAAAAAAATAAAGAAAAAACTTTTTTAAAAACAAGCTCTTTAAGCCATGTAGTAAAACGAATAAATGCTAACTTGCGAAAAGTTTTTGTAAATTAAAAAGATTGTCGCGCGAAAGAAAATACACAAAACCTTGTCGCAATTTAATTTGGCATTGAATTATCTTAAGGAAAAAACTAGACTTATCTTATTTTATTTTAATTTCACTATCGGTTCCATTGTCGGATAAATAAAAAAAAAATCTAGAAATGGCTTGTATAAGTTTTGTGTGGCCTCTGAAGAAATTG
Source organism: Pseudeuparius sepicola (assembly GCA_963920635.1). Classification (NCBI taxonomy): domain Eukaryota; kingdom Metazoa; phylum Arthropoda; class Insecta; order Coleoptera; family Anthribidae; genus Pseudeuparius; species Pseudeuparius sepicola. The sequence goes on along the minus strand of OY987299.1, from coordinate 41,916,983 downwards.
CCAAAATATTTACATTTACCACTACTGTAAACACAAAACAGTGACGTGCCAAAACACGAAATTTATTGAATATAAATTATTATTGCTCTTTTATACTGTCCGCTTATCACAATGACAACCAATATGACTATATCATTCACGAATTCATGTTTTTTCGTAGTGTAGTAAAACTAATAAATATAATTAATGCTAAAATATCCACCGAAAAAATATGAATGTGGTAAATAAATTATTTCTTTACCGCAAGTTCCAAGTCTATGACTATGTAGGTACCTACAAAGTGTGTTCAGCGAATGTTCGGCCCTACGTCAACGATAAATCAACTAATAAAAAAATTGCAGATATATACACCAAAATGATGCGCGTCACCTCGCGAAACTGTCGCTATGAAATCCACCGATAAACTATTGTATTCAGTCTTCGCGGAGGGGTCAAGGCAGCGCCGTATTTGATATTATTTCAGGTTGTAAGAAGTAACACCAAAGATAATTAAGTTAAACACCAGACTTAGTAAAAGTGCATATTTTATTAACCAGGCATAATAGCACATATGAAGTGCGTATTTTAAAATTGTGTTTAAAAGCAAACATATTTTAAAACGTACAATAAAATTATATTATTTAGTGCCCGTACACTATTTTATGTTATTAAATATTACTTTTTAATACTGGATCTTTGTTTATTAGAATTTTTTTTACGGGTTAAAGTATTGCCAATATATTTCTTTTAGTATAAAAAAATAATAATTGTTAGAAGGTTGTGTTAATAAAATTAATAAAATTTATAATATGTGATATTACTTATTTTTTAAAACAAATTCTAATAAATCTATTTTTTTCCGTGTACCAATGTTATACCCATGGTCCATGGTTAACAGAAAATTCCTAGGAATTTTGTGGAGAATGTCATCTGACAAAATTGGGACTTCTTACAGTAATCGGAGTATATCCATCGTATATTCATAAGTAAGACAAGGACGGGAGTTGTGACGTAGGGCCGAACATTCGCCGAACAAACTGTACTTACACATATCAATGTTACATTATTTGCGGATATATCCAGAAAAAGAACACCCAAAAAATAAAACAAAGTCGAAAAAGCAACTATACATCCAAGGCACTAGCATAAATAACAACAACAATTAATGCGCGCTCTCTTAAAATACTGTAACGAGAAATTACTCTAAAGTTGTTATATCAGCTTTCAATGAACATGTCTGAAGTAGCTCGGTTTTCTTTGCTTGACGGCAGGCGGTCGACTTGTATTCGTTTTGGGCTTTCCACAGAATAAAATGATTAATAGACAAACTAAAGTACCCTTTAAAATTAAACAAGTTTTTGTAATACCTAATTGAAACATTATTGTTTAATGTTGTTGCAAAATTTTCATCGCCTAATTAAAGCCAAAAAATGCTTTGGTTATAAATATGTATTATGAAATTGACCCTAACTGCCATTTCAATCATAAGAGATTGCTCTCCTTCACAAAACGCTATTTTATGTGCGTTTGATGTGTATATTTTTACGAAATTTTAACCATAAGAGAAGATAATCGTTATTTTCCTGACGGGGCATTTTGTGCTACAAATGTAGTCAAATTTTCCATATTATATGTGGAAAATATGGAAAATGTATTTATCCACACCAGAAATCGTACTTATTTTAAATACTTATATTTCTGTGGATATTCTGTTACCGATTTTATTATTGTCTGTCAAATAAACATACTTACCTACTTAACCTATTATTATAATTATCATATAAATTGTTGAAAATTTTATTAGAAAATTACGAAAGCGTAGAAGGGCCACAGCAGAGAAATTTTTATAATTTCGTACTTTTCTACGAAATTAGGGATAATTATTTTTCTACGAAATTATGGATAATTACTTTTCTAGGAAATTATGACTACGTTTATCTCGTAACAACTCGATCGGATTGAAATGGATCCGATTGAGTTATGTCAAATCTTTTATAATTCTACGTTTACATCATCAGCATTGAATCCTACGGTTTTCAATCCTCTCTAGGGACATTAACTTATTATAGTTATTCCACAGTAGGTTGGTGCACATTCTGGCCAACTTCTGTTTGGAAATAGCGGCTTGACTTGAAATTTTAAATATGATTGAATTTCAATCTGTAGTGTTTACGCCGTCTATTTGAGTCCGCTCCAGTGAATTCAAACCTCTCTCAATCGGATCGAACGCGTCGAGATAAACGTACTCTATGTATAATTTCGTACTTTTTTACGAATTTATGAATAATTTCGTACTTTTCTACGAAATTATGTATAATTTCGTACTTTTCTACGAAATTATGGATAATTTTGTACGTTTCTGCGAAATTATACAGTGTGTCCCCGGACGAATAGGTGTAAACGACAAAAAAATAGAGTAACTTCCGTTTGGTCCCTAAGTCCCTAACCCAGATGCTATGAGAAGGCGTTAGTTTAAAAAGATCAACACGAGTAAACCTATGTTTTGGCAGATACGAAAACCTGATTTACAGTGTGTTCCATCTTAAGAGTGAACACCCTCAGAAAATTTTTGTTTTGAGATATTCAATTGTTTCTTTTTTCGAGATGATGGGAGGTGAGAAGTTGCTCTCTGCGAGCAAACATATTATTAGAGATTTTTTACACCGCCCTCTGATTTAGTATCCTTGAAAATGGTTGCGAAGGTACCAATTTTCATCAAAAGATATTCAGATAGGTATAAAGCTTTTACAAGAGGGGGATAATTTACAAATATCTACAACGTTTTGGAAATGTTTGATTTGAAGTCGAGAAAATATGAAACAAATGACATGCATGACATTGCAGATGATGTGTGAATTTTTATGGAACTTTGAAATTATTGAAAAAAATATTAATAAACACAAAAGTAATTTATATTTTACAAAATGCCAACCAATAAATAAAAAAAAACAATTTAAATTATTGGATCTTTGTCAACAAAGTCACTGTCTAAGACTTTGAATAAACAACCCTAGGAAAGTGCGTATTTGGGTTTAACTTTTTTCGAGATAATTCGAGATAATGGGATCTTAGACCTTTGAATAAAGAACCCCTGGAAGGAGTCAAAGCTCTATGGGCATTATAAAATAAGTGAGATGGAAATCGCCGTGTGTAGGAAACAACATTTGACACAATATATATTGATATATTATGATATGTTGTATTATGCTTAGCTCTGCGGCGTGTGGTAATTTAAATTATTTTTGAGTCATGGAGGTACCAAAGTGGCATAGGCGTTTGTGTAGGTACCTACCTCTTCATAACTGAAAATTTCATATTTGAACAGCTATATTATCACGGATTCCTAAACTTAAAGATATAAAGGTGCCTTATAATTTTTGGCCTGTATTGTATAGGTACCGTAACATGGGGTGAATTCGGACAAATTTTAAATTTAAATTTTAAATTTAAATTTTCAAAATATTCTTTAATCATTTGTTTATTTACGTTTGCTCTATTTCTTTTTATGTTCTGTGCTAGTCTCTCAGTAATTTCTCGACATCTCATCATAAACTTGTAAAACCAATCATTTCCCGGATAGTTGTTATCCTTAAATATAGTTTTTCTACCCTATCTGTCAAAATAAGATTTTACAAGAGACATTTATGTCAAACCCCATTCTGACAATTTTTTATCCCTCCAATCAGCATATTTGTTCTTCCTCGGGTAATAAAGATAGTTTGGCTTCCTTGTTTTTCCGGATGTTTGTTGTGAATTTTGTCACTCAGATAGGGATTCTGTAAAAATCGGCTACTTCCCTCAAGTTTTCTCGCCTATTATTATTATTAAAAGAATCTATTGCTTTTTTCAAGTTCGCCTCGGAATACTGCATAAATGTGCTGACAATTTTTCTTCTATATATTCGAACCATGCAGTCCGAATTCCCCCCTCCTAGGGACACATTTTTTGTTATTGTTGAATTAAAAAAATATATTAATATTTCCGTAATAACTTTTTTCCTGTTATATTATACTGATATGCTCACTCAAATTACTCAGTGTTTATATAAATTTTGTCTCTACTTTTTTAACTACTGCACTTTCTTTTCGAGGTTTGCGAAAGAACAGAAAAATAGGTATAAAATGCATTATAAAACTACCTTCTTACTTTATTTTGACTCTCCGATGTACACCCCATCAAATTACAGAACTAATTATTTTTATTTATATATTTTTTGTAATTTGATAAAACGTCATATTTTTTAATTCTGAGCAAGTTTTTCTAATAAAATTATTCTATATTTCGCACAGAAAAGGCACTTTACCTGATGCGATTGCTGCTACCAGCGCCTTCTATAAATTTTTTAAAGTTCAAGATACTAAAAATAATTTTTGGGTGAAGCAAGAGCAGAATACAAAAAATTGTGTTTGTAATGCAAAAAAGTCATATAGACCTATAATACCGCTTTGCCGTGGACACATTGTATGTATAATATATAATATGTATAGGGTACTCTATTTTATCTATGTATAATATGTATATTCTATTTTATTTAATTTGACTGTAAGGAAATATAAATAAATCTAGAACCTTGCATATCTACTTTCTTTGTTTCTTTGTCTATTCTAACAAAATAGTGCTCTGTCAAGGTCATAGGGGCCCCATTATCCTAATGTGCCCAGGGCCTCCAATAGGTTAAAGACGGCCCTGTCAATCTTACCTCTGTGGAACGAGCAGCTTGAAAACAAAAGATGCTCGGGAAGAAGATTCGATATTTACAATGAGCTTGTCTAGGATTTTATACGCAGAAGTTAAAGAACACTGATGGGGGAAATTGATAGTTGAGGCATTTTAGCTCATATTTTCTTTAAACCCGAACATTTAGTATCAAAAGTCCCCACGCTTACCGAGTGGGATGGCTGAGAAATCTTTAACTAGAAAAACTTTAACAGTTCTTGTAAAAATAGTAAAATCGGTCCAAATGGATCTAGTGAGCTTTTTGTTTTTTCTTTTTTCATTTTATAGCTTTTTGCGCATATAATGCAAATATACACATATAAATGTGTAAGTTCAATATTTTCAGGGGTAATATAACAAGTGGTGTGCCTATTATCTATTATTAGGCATACCACGAGTTGTATTTAAAAAGAGAATTTAACAACTGCAAACAGTTAGTTTGACAGCTGCTGTCATTTAGATTAAACTTTCGGTTCTGAATATGTTATTGGTTTAGCGTAACTAGGACGTAACTAAGAGAGTAGGATTTCAGCGATTATTTCCCTCATACTGCTTGCATCCAATATGGTAGCTCCTTCCATAAAAATCCAACCAATCATATGCCTCTGCTAGCGATAATTTGCACTAGTGCAATTACCGGTAATTGCACTTGTGCAAATTATCACTTCGTTGCTTAGCAACCGCGAATCTGTTGGATACAAACACGTACCTACTTCTTAAAGTTTGTGTGTTTCACACTGTTCTAAATTATGCAACTTATAAATTATGTTGCGGTATTATTAAGCATTATATCAATGAATTTATATAACTTTTACATTGCTAAATTCTTGTTATTTAGACCTCTGCCTCCGTTTAAATTTATGACACATTCAGAAAATAAACTAACGCCGACAGGGTGTAAAGTCAAATTATTTTAAGAAGTCTTTACTGGGACTGTCAATTGGTAATTTCGATATCCTAAGTTGGCATCAATGCAGCAAAAAATGCAACCGGGTCATAAGTTCAGGTCAGTAACGAGCCCATTTGCACTAATAACACGAAAAGTAACAAGAACAAGAACAACACAGATAACGTTAAAACTCAGGAAACGTAGAAAACCCGCGAATATTTTCACTGCCGAATGTTTGAACCAGTTTGAACGATCTGGAAAACCTTCACTGTCACTTTGACACACCGAAGCTAAATTTGCCCGAGTCCGCACATAGACGCTGCCAAAAGCAGCTGATTATACCAAAATACCAAAATGAAAAATGTTTCCATGACGTTTGAAATTATTATTAAAATGAGTTGTAGTCATAGTTGTTTTTATTTATAGCGGTATAATCGTGATTGCAATAGGGTTTTTATTTTATTATGTTCTTTTTTCGTATCACTTGGGTAACTTTTCACATCATAAATCAATGAGTGACGTCATTAACGGGTTGAGACACATATACCAATGTTATACCCATGGTTAACAGAAAATTCCTAGGGATTTTGTGGAGAATGTCATCTGACAAAATCGGGACTTCTTACAGTAATCGGGGTATAGGTATAATCGCATTTGCCTTGGATACCCAAGCGTCATGTTTGTTTACTCGACCGCTACAGTCGAAGCTGTCAATAAACTCGTTCAAAATGAGTCGTTTTGGAAATGTAAACATATAAAAAATCAATACAGAAATTATTAAATCGAATTCGTGAAATAATCTCGACAAATACCACTCGTGCTGGAAATTTTTCTAGATAATTTTATTCTCAAGCCCTATTTTGCCCATTAGCAAAACCACTCGTACAAATTAGGCTTTTATCAGAAAATAAAAGCCCAATTTATATTCGTGACCTTTCTAGGCAAAATAGCGCTTTCGAAACAATTATCGATACAATTTCCGGCACTAGTGATATTACATACGAAAATACCACTAGTGGTATTATCGCTGAAATCATCACCTGATTGGTTAATATTTCAAAAATAGTATCATTTCATTGGTTCATATTGGCAGGCGTTGAATTCTCAAAGAAATCCTGGAAACCGAGTTTACCTACTTAAAATGAAGGTATAACGGTCTTTCTTTTTGTGGATAGTTGGCTTGACTCATTTTACTGATTTTTTCGATGTGAACTTTTTGATGCTTGTAACGAAAGGCAAGCCACCAATGTTGTACAGCTCCAAATCATGTCGGGAAGTCCTGAATTAATGCAGCATTGCATTCTGTTCCTCCATGCAAGGGTGTGAAACCACAAGTTTTAATTTTTAATGTTGGGAAACTGAACCCTTTTAAAAGACTGAAACAAGATGCGGATCTAAGCAATGAAATTGCGGTGTTTGATCGGCCTGATGCGTCTCCAGATACTGTAGCCAAAGCCGACGAAGCATTTATCTCAGTGCAATATTATCCAGGAGCAACACAAAATCCCCTTGACAGATGGCGTTTTGAATTATATTCGAAAATCGCCAAACCGGAAGTTTTTCCTCGCCATGTTGCCACCTTTGTTTTCTGCTGCTCGGCAGAATTCCTCAAGAGCATACCTTCAGATAGGAAAAAAGTTGCAAAAAGTTATTTTGTTTAAAAAAATAAACAGAAAAAACACTCACTCATTGGTATTTTAAATTTTCCAGGTGCAAGAATGGAGAGAACGTCAGCTAGACCCACTCAAATGGGGCTGGGTCAAGCAGGATGGTGGTTTTAGGCCAGTAGTAGACTCAAAACTGGCAGTTGCATCACTAGAACTTATATTCTGCAACTGCGTCGCAGGGTGCGAAACTGCACATTGCAGTTGCAGGCCATACTATATGAACTGTTAAATAATGTGTGGACACTGAGCTGGACATGAGTGCAGCAACAGTTCATCGGTGGAACCGGATGCAGATCTGGATGATCCAGAAGGCGATTTGCGGAGCTGGAAGTTAAGAAAACCATTAGTAGTTTAAAAACAAAATAGACAAGTATAAAAGAAGTGCAAAAAAAACTCATTTTGCAGAAGTCGCAGAAGAGGATGATGCCCCTCCAATGTCACGTCGTCGAAGATACACTTAATTTTTTTAAAATGTTACAAATTTTTTTATACTAAAATCACCTAAAATCACAGATTAGACTAAGGAGTCACATGAGTTTAGAGGTCATCATATTTATTTTTTGAAACTTTGGCAATCTCTGTGATAAGAATTAAAGTTTTTACTTACGTTTTAAGTATTAAAAAACACTTGTGATTTATAATTAAGTCCATAGTCGCCCCATAAGCATCGACACCATCACGCCAGAAGAAGAATGATAGATCTTTCTTTATCTATACTAATATTATAAAGAGTAAAGATTTGTATTTTTGTACTTTTGTTGGTAAGGAATAAACTCAAAAACTACTAGATTGATTTTAAAAATTATTTCACTAATAGGATGCCACATTATTACTGAGTAACATAGGCTATATTGTTATTCGAGTTAAATTATGGATATAAATAAATGTTTACCCGTGCGAAGCCGGGACAGGCGGATAGTTTATAACAAAGTTATCTTTTTCATGAAAGTCCAGTTATGAACTTCTGGAGGAACTGGAATTCCATTTTATAGACTTGCACTACTGTGATTCATGACTCAAACCCAACAAAAAGAACGATCATTACACCTTCATTTTAACAAGATGCAGTTTCTTCCAGGAAAATTCCAGTTTTTCCAGGATTTCTTTAAAAAGCTACAAAATGAGAAAAAAATGGGTTCGCTAGGTCCGAGGGGGAAATCGGTACCCAAATTTTGTACACTAAAATGCACCTTTGAGCAAAAAATGCCCAAAATGCACCGAAATTCACCGAAATGCGACGAAATGCCCCAAAATGCACTGAAATGCCTCGAAATGCCTCGAAATGCCCCGAAATGCCTCGAAATGCCCCGAAATGCCTAAATGCCCCCTATTTGTACACCGAAAAGCTCCATGAATTTCTCCATCGGGACACTCTATTTGCTATTTTTTGGCAATGAAAAAGTTCAATCTTTGGCAAAAGAGGTTGAAATATACCTACCTATATAGTACCTACCAACTAAGACAAAATCACAAGAGCAATTTAAATACCATTTATTGTAAAAATAAAAGTCCTCTTTTATAAATAAATATACACTTTAAAACATGAAACAATATGCCAAAATAAAAATACCCTTTGTTATAAAAAATAATACCTAAATAAAACATTGGAAAGATAATAATCGAGATAATAATATATCTCTTGCCTATGAGAAAATGCCTATCTCTGTTTAACTCGTACCTTTTCTGCCTATCCTTTTCAAAATGACCACTATTTATCAAATTGAGTAGCCATCTTGCAGAAATGTCCTTGAAAGGATGTCTTCTCTTTGGATACCACTCGTGGTATAAATTGTTCGTTGCATCTGCATTTTCCCCGGATTATTATAAAACAGACTATCATATCCCATTTTTCATAACTTTTAAATTTTTGTATAAATTGTTTAAAGTTTATAAATTACACAAGAATAGAAAAATCTTTACACTGCCTTAACAGCTTAACTGAAAATTTGACAGGTATCAGTAAACAATTTTCCACGGTTGCTTCATTGTCTCACCGTCCAAAGCCTACTTGTTGAAAGGGCGCGCTTCGAATTTTATACATGAAATTATAAAAGTTATTAGAAATTGAAAACTACGTATGTAAACCATTAAGTGTTATATATTTTTGGAATGGTAATTTTTTGCTCTATTAAAAAATGCAAAAATATATAGGGCGTTCCATTTAAAAAATAATTTTTTTCATCGGTAACTCTTAAACCATTGAACCATTTTGCTTAATCTGTTCAAATAATATTATTCAAAAAATGATTCATCCTTTTGAAACTTCGTCAGAAAATTCTGCAAAACTCACTCGTTTAGGGAAGTCTATGGGTTTCAACTGTTGAACCATTGAAAATGAAAACGGGTGAAACTTATGTTTTTGCAATATTCTGTTCATTGAACATCATGATATTCCTGACTCTACAGAACACTGTCTTATAGATTTATTTGGATATTCCGCGAAGAATCCCAAAACGTCAATTTCATTATTTGTGTTGTTTACAATGGACAAGTATACTTAGGAATAAAAAATATTTTTTTTCATTGGAATTTGTAAAACATGTCTAGATAATCACGGAACCCCACCAACAGATTTTTTCGTCCATTAGTTTGCTCAAAAATTGAAAAAAACGGTCGGAAAAGTAGGGAATGTGACGTCACGATCCCTAATTTCAATAAGTACCTGCTATTTTATTAGTAGTTATTTCGTCTTTTTTTATATAACCAAGCATTCCCAGATAAATTATTGTATCCAGCTTTTATACGCCTGGTGAGAAATAATCAAATTTCCAAGCATTTCAATGAAATATTTGGATTTTACCGATCCCATTCTGAACTTATTAGACGCCCCCCATAAAATATGACAGATGACATACGAGTCGATTGCTTAAGGATAATCAGCGGCAACACCGCATTTTGCAGTTGACATTGTGTTTTGTGTTTTGTGCGTTTATAACCTCACTTTCGTAGACGGGAACTTAATCATTTCTGTTCTCAGTTTGTTATAAGAATCTGGCTGTGAATACTTTATTTTTTCGGATTATAATGAAGACAAGTTTTGTTAAAGCTTGTTCTGGTCACTACTTGCTTTGGTGTGTCAAGTTATTAATACAAACTGCGAGCAAAACCCGGAAAAATTAAGAGGAAGGTATGTTGTTTGTTTGATTATTGTTGTAATATTATGATTATATACGTAGCTGTGAATGCTCCCTTTAGGTCAACTAGAGAATGGACTTATGGATATGTGCAGAAGAAAGGACAAAATAATAATGAATGCAGGGTTAAGGCAAAAATAACCCCGACCCCGTTAACAAGAACAATAATTATAATGCCATTGTGGTTACCAATGCATAAAGATATTCGGTTGTGGAATGTGTAAAATGTGTTGTGATTGCCCAACATAAGTAGATTAGTCCTAAATTATGCACATGCAGCATTACGTTTCTCGAGACGGCAACGAAATCAGAATCAAGAATCTCGTTTTTACAGCACACCAGCTAAGTACTGGTCCTACGCATAGTGCACTAATGTCTACCACAAATTGATAAAATACTTAGTCAGTACACCAGAAAACAACAATTGAATAAATTAAAAGGTAGGTTTGTATAGTAATAATTATTGAGAATGAAATAAATTGTTTAAAATTCTTATTTCCAGAGATGTTTTCGTATCTTGCAGTTTACCAAGAAATGATGCCAGCAGCAAAATTGATATATACCTATGGGGCAACCCCAAACGAAAAAATTCAGAAAACAAGAAAAATCCAAATTTCCACAATTATTGATTTGTCACCAGCTTAAACTATTTACCAAAATGGCACTGGAGGCATGCTAGATACTGAGGTAGCACAGAAACGAAAAACTCAGGTGGGTACGTGGCAATCGGGAGATCAAAAACAAGAAAAATCCAAATTGTCACAATTAATTTTTTGCGGCTTGATATATTTAACAAAATGGCACTAGAGGTTTGCTGGACATTAGGGTAGCACAGAAACGAAAAACTAAGGTGCGTACGTGGCAATCGGGAGATCAAAAACAAGAAAAATCCAAATTTCCACAATTGATTTTTCACCAGCTTGAACTATTTACCAAAATGGCACTGGAGGCATGCTAGACACTGGGGTAGCACAGAAACGAAAAACTCAGGTGCGTACGTGGCAATCGGGAGATCAAAAACAAGAAAAATCCAAATTTCCACAATTGATTTTTCACCAGCTTGAACTATTTACCAAAATGGCACTGGAGGCATGCTAGACACTGGGGTAGCACAGAAACGAAAAACTCAGATGCGTACGTGGCAATCGGGAGATCAAAAACAAGAAAAATCCAAATTTCCGCAATTAATTTTTTGCAGCTTGAAATATTTAACAAAATGTCACTAGAGGCTTGCTGGACACTGGGGTAGCACAGAAATGAAAAAACTCAGGTGTGTACGTGGCGTTCGGGGGAATCAAAATACAAAATACAAGAAAAATTCTAACATCCAATAGTTGTTATAAGAAAGATTACCAAAGTATAAATAAAACAATTAATGGTGTTTCTAATGGATAATGATATATTGGAAATATTTTGTTGATGTAACAATTTACTTTAGGTAAGCAAATAATAATTTTTGTTTGTGAATAAAATTTGAAAAAGTCACAGGTCTAAGTATTTTATTTCTATGTACTTCATGCGAAAAATCCGACCCCCCCTATTATTTTTCTATTTTTTGTCGATAAGATATAAAAGTTGCAATGTAACTACTATGTTAGACATATATTTTTTCTTATTACAACAGTACCTAGTGTCGAATATACAGTGTCCGGCAGAAAGTACACACCATGTTCTTTTTTTTTTAATTTTAATTTATCAGAAAATATTATTCTTGATAAAAGGTTGTGCATTCCTGCAAACTCAAAACGCAGTTTTCAAAATTTGAATATCTCATTTCGTATATGGGGGAGGTTCGAAAATATGAAAAAGACTAGAAAGTACCCTTAGCGTTGAATGAATATGAAGAATAAGAAACGCAGCCTTACGGGACGCAGCATAGCCGGCCCGAAAAGCGTCCGAGACAACAAAATACATATCCTTCCAGAAAAATAAAAAATATATAAAATTGTACCGTTAGCCCGTTGCACAGGGATCAGTGTTCTCGAAACCGTAAACAAGTTGTAAAAATTCGTGGTCGCTAGGCGGCTAGAACGAGTGGGGGCAACGAGGGACTTCAGGGTAAGCACACTCCGACCGGACACGCAATTTTATATGGACTCAACGCCCTTAGGTATTGTTAATTTTAGAGAAAACATGTAGGTATTATGAAAAGTTTAAAATTAAAAGGTAAGGCCAGCAATGAAGTTTCAAGTTTCTATTCCATAAAACACCTTTTTGACGTTTTTATGATTTACCCCGTGTAGAAAATAAAACCACCACTAGTTACTTTTCAGAGATGTATCATTTTTCTGGTGCAAACTTTCTTCGTGTTATTTCTTTACTCCACGGTATATTATTTTTTACGAGTATGCATTCGGGAATATAATTTACCTAAATGGGTTTGAAGTAGTCGATTCAATTCGAGCAATGACCTACTATAAAGGTTTTCGACTAAAAACTTGGCTTTATTGCTTTTTACATGTCATATTTTGAACAATATCTAGAGCTGACACCTATTATATGTGTTGGAACCGATGCAGGTCTTACTGACTTACATTCTGTAAGTAAGGGCTCAATATGTTTAATTGCCCAATCTTCTATACCTATTAATCCCTGTTTATTCATAAACCATTATAACAATTTTTTTATATTCTAACCAGGTCAGTGCTGGACGTCTATAGGATTCGATGACTTTTCTGTCTCAATTTCTAATAAATCAATTATTAACTCCACTGTTTATGTCTTGCTTTGAAAAGAACTGGTAATGCTTTTTGAATATCATTAGATTAATTAGATTCAGGCCAAAATATCAGTTCCTTCATACAACTAGCAATCGGCGGAATATACTTTACAGAAAACTGTATGACAAAAATCATCAACTATTATAAAATATTACTTTGAACCTGGTCGGTTCTTATCATTTTTTGCTTCATAATGTATCAGCACTTGTATCCTTTTGTACCACACTCCTATACTTTTGTCAGACCTAAATAAAATCGACTCTTGTTTACAATAAACAAATTGCTAGGTTTTGTAGACTAACTGGCATTATCTCTGAGTCGTTAATAGAGTTTTCAGGAGAATAGAATGATTGTGATGCTGCTACCTACCTGAATCTCAGTAAAACAAGTATTATTATTGACAAACAAAAATACAATTTTATTGAAATTTCGCTTGTACTTGAACAAACAGGTACAAAAAAGTCTTTTTCCTAATCATTTCCGTCATCTAATGGAATGAATGGCGAAAATACAGTGAAAAAGATCAAATGTAGGTAAAATATTAGCAGGATCTGATTTGTCCTTGCAGATTTATAGGTTAAGTTCTCTTGACATTGAGGCGCGCCTGGCGCGGCGTTGCCAAACGTGGCGCCTGGCAGTAAATTTAGGTAAAAATAAAATCCAACAGGTAGTTACGTATATTGAACTTTAAAAATTAATTGCGGCAAAACGGGGGCGAAAAAAAATTTAAAAAAATACAGCAAGTATATCTCACCCAATACTATCCGATGAGCAAATAAAAAAAAGTGGTGTATTAGTCCGTTGGCTTATTCTTTTGTATTTTTGCCTTGACGGCACCGAAATTTTTAAAGCTTTGCATTATTGCTTAACAGTGTTTGATAATGGTTCCGGTTTTTCCGGATATCGAGCAGCAAATGTATTACAAGTTCTTGATATAACTCTGTTGCATTCTCCATAAATAATAAATAAATTTAAATAGTCTTCGTTTGTATAATTTAACCGTGCCGGCATTGTTTACAATAATTTTAAACTAAATTACATTTCTTAATTCTCTGACAATCGTATAATCAGCCATGACCAACTAGATTTATCAAACTGAAAAAAACGCCCCCTTGATGAAGAAGTGGAAAATAGAGTTTTTTGTAAATAAATCGAAAATGATAACATTTAGGTATAGGGAGCCAAACACAAACTTGCCCTAATTTTTTGTGCTAAATACGGCTACTACAAATAAAATGGGGGTTTCCATTTGAAAATTTTTAGTTTTTGGCATTTTTTAAATTAATATTTGAATAATTTTTTGTGAGCACCCTGTACAAGAAACTTTCTTTGGTATTTCTCTGCACCAAGCCTTTGACTACAAAATGCCAAGAGCACGTTACGAAATATGTAGCCGTTATGAAGAAACTGTCAATTAAGTACGGGTCTGCATCTGTTATTTTTTCTCTAAAATGGCAAATATCTCAAAGACGGTTGAATTTAGGTATAGGAGATGAAACATGAAATGTACCTAGAATTTTCCGTAGAATCCAAAAATGCAATAAAATATAGGGTGTTCTATTTAAAATAACGAAGTTGTCATCGACTTCCGGTATAACCGGAAGTGCCGTCATTTGACGCGTTCGACCAGGGCGACTGCGAGTGCAGGTCTGCGGGCTGCAGCGCTGCCTACCTTGAAGTTACACATTACCGTATTTTGGGGTTATATCTGGTTTGCATGACTGCCATCTTGTATTTAAGAGCGAAATTAAGTGCTTTGTGTTCGGGACGCAAACAGAAATAATTATAAATAAGTACAAAAAACGACATCTATCAATCAGTGCAAATATTTATTAAAACTTAAATTTGTCTTTCCAGTTTGCAAATAACATTCAATAAAATAAATAATATTTAAACAATATACTTATACATTTAAACTGTATAATTACCGTACAATTGCGTACGGTAGCCGTAGCCACGTTCGGACCATAGACCGTATTTGGGTTTAAATACCGCACCACTGGCGCTGGCGGGCTGGGAACGACCGAACGTGGCGGATACCGGTTACCCCGCTTGGCTTTTCTCCCCACTTCCCACTTTTCGCATGCGTATACGTAATAAAAGCACCGAAATGCACCAAAATGCCCTGACATGCACCGAAATGCCCCGAAATGCTCCGAAATGCACCGAAATGCCCCGAAATGCCTCGAAATGCCTCGAAATGCACCGAAATGCTTCTGACTTGTACACTAAAATGCCCCAATGATTTCCCCCTCGGCTAGGTCCATTTGGACCGATTTTAGTATTTTTGCAAGAAATGTTAAAGTTTTTTCAGGGTTTCCTGGATGTCTCAGCCATTCCACTCGGGAAGCGAGGGGACTTTCTTTCTCGTGCTCCTGAGAGGTATAGCAACACGATGCAAAAGGTCCCGTCTTATATAATCCCCCAACTATGAGGCGTATATGCAACTCAAGGGAGGTGGTATATTTTAGTTTTAGTGGATTTTGACAATTCGCCAAAAGTCACTGGGATTTAGGGATTCTAGACGTTGCTGCCAAGGATCGCCTCGGCGTTGTAGAGCACCTTTAAAAAATAATTAACGAAATGTTCCGCTTTTTTGTCTGTCAACCGTAGCGTCGGTTAGTGATACATTTTTCCTTTATAACTATTCCTATGGTTTCGAAAAAGTAAGGCTTGCTCTCTGTTCAGAATTCACTATTTAATATAATCTTGTTTTCTTTGTTTCGGGACATTTGGGTTTCAGACTCTTAAATTTAAATTTGAATATAATTATTCTTTTCGCGCCATATATGTTCGCCCCCCTCCTATAGCTTCAGAAAGAAGAACGACGAACATTCCCCGTCCGTCCATCGGCGATAAACCATCTGACGGGCACGTGCCTTTTTTCGCGAAATCGCGGCACAAAACCTAGAAATCCAGTTTTCGGGACGTCCTGCACCGCACGCAGCCGACCTTCATCAGCATTTCAAGAAAGGAACAGAAGAAAGGTAGGCGAACATCTCGTTTTCTTGTTATTAGTCATTGTGATTATCGAATGTTGCTTGAACCCAAATTTCTACGCAAAAGAACCAGCTACCGCTATCGCGCCCCTTACAGTCCATTTTATTCATTTCCAATCAATTGTTAACCGACACTCTCTCTTGTGCCCTTCCACATTTTTTACATTTATCGACTACTCCGAACATTGCCGTCTCGACCTACAAATCATTAATTTCATATTTGGGACACCTATAAACTAAGCGCTTTTGACTTTTAAAAACCAATTTAATAAAGATTGTGTCAAGATTGGTGTCATGAGACAATAATAATTATAATTAGAAGTCTCGAATCCAAAGTAGGTTCCCATAGATTGAAGGACCAATGATCTCTAGAGTTTAAAAATAAGTTTTGGAAATGGACCAGAACATGCCTGTAGTACCTATTATTTAGTGATTTAGGTTAGGTCGTAACCAAAAGGAGGTATTTCTCCATAATGGAAATTAGCAAAGGTGGAGTGTCTTCTTTTTTGGCTAATTGTAAACCAATAAAAACAGCAAACTGGAAGTGGTTGACAACAGCCAATTCTTAGGCTTTATGCGTAGTGATAACAAAATTTGATGCATTACAGAGTAATATTATTTTATATTAGAGAAAACAGACTGAGACACGCTCACACTGACGACATAGTCTTTGACGGCTTTTGGCCCAGTGTATACTCGTCGAATAGTGAAGTAGTTGGTGGGCGGGTATTTGGGCGATTTCTTTATTAATGCCCTGTATATTTTTATCTCCAAAATGATTCATTTTGAACGAGTTTCTGTTACTGAATGTGTTTCATAAATTAAACAGAGGTCTAATATAAAATATTAAAAATAAATTGATACAAATGCACAATATCTGATCTGAATAGTGCAACATAATTTTCAGCTGCATAATTTAGAACAGTGAAAAACGAATCAATTATGACAAGTCGGTGTGTGAATTGAGCAGATCCGGTGACCGGTCTTATACGTTCAAGTTGCTCAAATTTTCTTGCGACTTCATTACTGGATATGTATAGAGTGATGGCTATATCTTAGAGAAAAGCTTGGGCCACAATAATTATTAATGATCGGAGGAGGTGTAATATAAATTATTTAATACATTACTGCTTTTTATTATTTTTTTATTGCAATAAAAAAATTCGTAGTTTTCATAAAAATGTTTTGAATTTTTCACTTATCCGTGAAGAAGCTGTGCAACCTGCTCAAATTTGTTTGTGCCAGCTAAGATCTTGTTGATAATTTCAATCAGAACCGGAGAAAGAACAGCGTCAATGTTGTCAGAGTTCTCGTTAATCCATGCGGAAGCATTCTGATTGATCTCATCGGTTATCTGTTGGCTGAGGTCTTCGTCATTGTTAATTCCGTGCAGTTCAACCTAGAAGATGGGTCTCAATTTTTTAAGAATTTCTACCGAAACTGTCGGTCCAAATGGGATATTTTAAATAAGTACCTACTTACTTAAAATAATATCTTTCTACTTACAGTGGCAGAGCTAAGACCAGGTTTCAGAGTTAGTTTCTGGACTTGAATGGGACTTGACAGGGAAATTTGCACGCTGAGGTCCAATGCCACTCCTCTAAGGTTCACGCTGAAAACAAAAATAATCTAATTAATTATGTTCCATTTTATATTTCAATTCCCTTCCAATAAAATTTTATAGCTTTGTGAACAATTATTATTATTAGAATAGTTTTTTCATCTTAGCTGGATTGTTGGTTAGTAGATATAGTTAAATAATCCATAAACTACTAATTTATAGTAGGTACCTAGCTATTATGGTGATTTTAGAAAAATAAGAAGTACTAAATATATCTAATACCTACATTTTTGGTTAAATTTATTTGGCATAAATAATGTTGTTTCTACTGCAACCAATTTGACGATATTTTCTGCATATCGACAATACAATTTTCAGGGGTAATCACTAGTGGTGTGCCTATTATCGATAATACCTTTCGTTAATTTTACGACTAATTATAACCCCAAAGCTGAAAATACCACGACTGCAAAGCAGGAGGAATCGTATATTCGGTGTGTAAGTAGGCATACACCTGATTTAACAAACAAATTTCTTAGGAATAAGTTAGCCATAAATTAACCACAATTATAAATATTTCACCTACAGTAATATTTATTACTATAACCCCGATTACTGTAAGAAGTCCCGATTTTGTCAGATGATATTCTCCACAAAATCCCTAAGAATTTTTTGTTAACCATGGGTATAACATTGGTATATGTGTCTCAACCAGTTAATGACGTCACTCGTTGATTTATGATGTGAAAAGTTACCCAGGTGATACGAAAAAAAGAGCATAATAAAATAAAAACCCTATTGCAATCACGATTATGCTGCTACAAATAAAAATAACTATGACCACAACTCATTTTAAAATAATTTCAAACGTCATGGAAACACTTTCGTTTTGGTATTTTGTAATAATCAGCTGCTTTTGGCAGCGTCTAGGGGCGGACTCAGGCAAATTTAGCTTCGGTGTGTCAAAGTGACAGTGAAGGTTTTCCAGATCGTTCAAACTGGTTCAAACATTCGGTAATGAAAATATGCGCGGGTTTTCTACGTTTTGTGAGTTTTACCGTCATCTGAGTTGTTCTTGTTGTTGTTACTTTTCGTATTATTAGTGCAAATGGGCTAGTTACTGACCTCAACTTATGACCCGGTTGCATTTTTTGCTGCATTGATGCCAACTTAGGATATCGAAATTACCAATTGACAGTCCCAGTAAGGACTTCTTAAAATAATTTGAGTCTAATAAATTAAATTGCGTTCCTTAAAAGATGAAGTCCATTTGACAGTTACCAGGAGCCTTCGATTCTAAATATATTTTCTGTACTAATAGATATTCAACGATCAAGGTGTTAATTGAAAGTGTATCTTCTAGTCTTAAATTCGGTAATGTGAAGAAGTTAACAAGTTATCAGTTTTAGCTACCAATAAATCCAATATCAATAGTGGTATTATCACTAAAACCATAACCTGATTGGTTAGTATTTTAAAAATTACATAATATGCTATTTCATTGGTTCATATTGGCAGGCGTTGGATTCTCAGAAAAACAATCTTTTTAAATAATTTAAAAATCAAAAGTTTACCGTTACAAAAAATACTAATAAAATCTTAATAAAAGAAAAACCTTAGTTCCTGTTATGTCTTTTTGACACATTGTGATTTTTATATACTTATATAATTATTTATACCTTCACGGCTCTACAGCAGAAACCTATCCATTGTATCAAAAATCTACTTACTAATAATGGTATTAAAGAGGAAATTTAGATCTTCTAGACGAAGAATATTTTAAAGTAGCTACACGGTGTTTCATCTAAGCGGACAATGTGTGTTATGCGGAGACCGGTAAATTCAAGGGTGGATGTGACAATAGAGTAGGCTGTTAATTTAACATTTCTACTTACCTGCCAGATTAATTTCAAATTTTGTTGCTGAAGCTATTGTTACAGTTTAAAAAAATGCCTTTTAAAGAAGAATGCGGTGATATTTTAGAGATATTAATTTGTCAAAACTAATATAAAATAAGTAGACACTTTGACAGAGAACTCTCGTAAATATCCAAATAGAGATATTCCGAGTAGGTACTTCATTTATAATAATATGTAAGCTGTATCGAAATGAAATCAATCCGACAGGTAAGTAGACATGTTGAATTGACAGCCTACCTGATCCTCAGTTTTATTATGTCATTGTTGACTTGATTTGCCATAAATTTGGTTTTAATGTTTGGCCTCCTCGATCAGACATCAGACACCGACACGTAAAAGGCCAGTGGCGGTCCCGGGATTTTGTCAAAGACGGAAGCTTGAATGGAGCAAGAATATACGGGTGTTTCCTAAGTACGTGTAGAAAATGCAGGAGGTTAATCCCTTGGGCCGAAATATTACGATTGAGCTTAATAACTATATG
Source organism: Pseudeuparius sepicola (assembly GCA_963920635.1). Lineage (NCBI taxonomy): Eukaryota > Metazoa > Arthropoda > Insecta > Coleoptera > Anthribidae > Pseudeuparius > Pseudeuparius sepicola. The sequence goes on along the minus strand of OY987299.1, from coordinate 41,896,918 downwards.
TGAAATTTCAGTAGTTATTTTTTAAATTGAATTATGGCAATATCTCCCAATAATATAATCAAGCTGCTGATCTGAAATTTGGCACTGCTGTGTTTTTGGGGATGGAAAATAAGCTGAAAATGGCTACGTATCTCAGAGGGCGCCAATCGAGCTGTTTTTGGATCGTGCTTTTACTCGTAACTTTTTAAGTTAACGTAGTAATTTACATTTTCAGCTTATTTTCTATCTCCAAAAACACAGCTGCGTTAAACTTCAGTTCAGCAGCTTCATTATTTTGGGAGATATTGCTATAATTCAATTTCCAAAAAAGAAATACAACGCCCTGTATCTTTGCAGTGACTATAGAAAGATCTATAGTCACTGCTATAACGTATGGCAACTGGTGGTATTTTTTCTTTCCTAACTACGGGTCCACAATCATTGCCTCCTCCCGATTGTTATGTTTTCATTCTAAGATAGTAGGTAGATAAGTTCTTTATCGAAGTACCTATACGTTTCATAAATTGTGTTCAATATCCATGAAGCATTTTCATTCTTTTTTTTTATAATATTAGGTACCTACCTTACATATCATTTTGCAGATTTTAGACTATTTCTAATTGAAAAGAAATTTGATTTTGTTCGTTTAAGTGAAAGGAGGAGGCAGGAGGGATTGGGGTGTAGGTATCTGCAGACTAGGTTGACACGTCGTGTCGTGGGCAGGGCCGTCTTTAACCTATTGGAGGCCCTGGGCACGTTAGAATAATGGGGCCCCTATGACCTTGACACACGGCCCTCGTAAAATAAACTGGACTGCCTTTCCAATACAATCATTTGTCCCACCTATATACATATACAGGGTGAATCAGTTTTTTGTAGCAGGACTTTAACAGGTCATAATAGATCTTCAAAAAATATCCGCACTTTCTTCTATAAACTATATCATTTTAAGGCCTTATAAAAAAGTTACAGGGTGTTAAAATTGTAAGAAATATGTGGACTTTATTGAATATTTACCAAACTAGTTGAGATATTTAAGTCATATTTGGTATACGCTATAACGGCACGGGTTAGCATAAAACCTGTTAATATCGAACATCTTGCAAAACCAGTGGCGGAAAAGTGGGTAATTGGTAAAATTATTTTTAGAAAAAAAAATGAATCACCTTTATTGTAATAAAAGGTATTGAATTTTTTATGTAGATTTTAATTGCATACAAAAATGTCCTCTCGGTATTTGTTCGCATGTGTTCTAGTTTAGCGGCAAATTTCATTTTTTTGTATTATTTCGGGGTATTTCTGAAAATTATCTAAAGAAATTGCTTCGTAAGTAACACTTAAAGTAGAAATAATGTGTTTGCTACTTTAACTAAAGTAACTTTTTCCAATAAACTTACCTATTTAAGACTATACTTTTGAAGTTACAGGGTCTAAAACATTTAAGGAAGGTTTACGCTCTGTATCTTGAAAAGTAAAACCTTGAATGGGTTAGTTTATTGGAAAAAGTTACCTTATTTAAAATAAGAAACACGTTTTTTCTACTTTAAGTGTTACTTATGGAGCACATTTTTTATATAATTTTTCAGAAATACCTCGAAATAATAATAAAAAAATTAAACTTTACTGTAAACTATAACACACGCGAACAAATACCAAGAGGACATTTTTGTCTGCAATTAAAATCTACATAAAAAATTCAATACCTTTTGTTAAAATACAAGGTGATTCTTTTTTTTTTCTAAAAATATTTTTACCATTTACCCACTTCTCCGCCACTGGTTGTGCAAGATGTTCGATATTAACAGGTTTTATGCTAATCCATGCCGTTTTAACGTATACCAAATATGACTTAAATATCTCAACTAGTTTGGTAAATATTCAATAAAGTCCGCATATTTTTTCCAACTTTAACACCCTGTAGGTAACTTTTTTCTAAGGCCTTAAAAAGATATAGTTTATACGTAAAAATGCCGTTATTTTTTGAAGATCTATCCCCTGTTAAAGTCCTACTACAAAACATTGATTCACCCTGTATATATCCCACCAAAAGGTCGGCCATATTGGAACTAAGGGGCCCCTATCGATCGTGGGGCCCTGGGAATGTGCCCAGAGTGCCCAGTGGCAAAGAGGGGCCTGGCCGTGGGGTCTTATACATACATATATGAGTCTTTTCACATGATCTGGAACAGGTATGACTAAAAGGAAGAAATAAAAAAAATCTGGTTGACTGACGTATTAATAAGACTTCTCGCGGCTATAGTTTCATGTCCTGGAAAGTAGATGGCGCCTATGGTCAACAAAGTATTTTGCATTGAATTTTGTCTCCGGGAAGCGCATGGTGAGCCAGAGAACTGTCAAACATGACAGCCGTGAGCAGTCTTTATTAATACGTCAGTCAACGAAAATATGCTTTCTCTTACGTACCCTATACAGTGTGGTCATTTAAGTGTGCAACATATGGGACTTTTTTTATTAATTGCACAACCAAAATACAGATATTGGCGAAAGTTGATGTATGATCAATAATAATATTAGGTGCACTTAGAATGGTTGCAAGTTAAACAGCATACAGGGTAGGTCAAAAAATATAAAAATTGTACGTGAGTAAAGTATCCTTATTTCAGAAAATTCATCAAAATGATATTAAGAAACATTGTTTAGAATTAAAAGCTATGTCGAAATACCAAAACATGGCTTTCTAGGAAAAAAAATTGTTCAATTAGTTTTCACAGTTTTTTTAAATATTTAAAATAAAAATTTTGCACCTTAAATGAGGGTTTTTTAATATACACATTATCATTACTAATGTTTTATCTTGTTAAGAAATTTTTTTGCGAAATTTTAAAGGTTTGTTTAATATCGTTGCAACAAACATGAAGTTTGTGATTCCCTAAAAAATTAAAAATCTAAGTTAATTTTACAAATATGCTTGAATTTGAACAAAGTTATGCGAAATTGATTTAATTTTGATTGATTTGTGAAATTGTTTAGGGTGAAATTGTTTAGGGTGAAATTGTTTAGGGTGAATATTAAATTAAGAAATTATTAGTTTTTCAAAAATATATATATTTTTTTGAAACCATGTTTTGGTATTTAGGCATAACTTTTAATTCTATACAACTTTTCTTAATAACATTTTGCTGAATTTTCTGAAATAAGGGTACTTTACTCTTGTACAATTTTTCTATTTTTTGACCTCCCCTGTATGCTGTTTGACTTGCAACCATTCTAAGCTAGCCCAATTATGATTATCGAACATGCTCCAACTTTAAATAATAATAAATAATAATAAAAAAAACCATATGTTGCAGACTTAAATGACCACACTGTATAGACCGCCGGTGGGTAGTTTTTCGATTTTTTTGAGTTTACTTTAAGACACTCTGAGATAGTTTTTGAGAATGGGCATGAAATAATTTGTGGCGGCGATGGAAATATTGATTTTCTCAATTTGGAAGATCGTGAAACTATACGGTAGCGTAGAAGGGCCACGCATTATTTTTTTTTAAATTCAGACTTTTTTCTCAAAATTTTGACTTTATTCTCAAAATTTTGACCCTTTTCTCAGAATTTTAATATTCGGACTTTTTTCTCAGAATTTTAAAATTCAGACTTTTTTCTCCGAATTTTAAAATTCAGACTTTTTCCTCAAAATTTTGACTTTATTCTCTAAATTTTGATATTTTTCTCAAAATTTCGACTTTTTTCTCAAAATTTTAAAATTCAGAGTTTTTTCTCAGGAATATTACTTAAAGGAGCTCTAATGGTTATGTAGGTAAAAAAAGTAGATTTTATTATATTGCAAATAATATTTTCGGCGATAACATTTTTATCGGCCCCCGTATAAAATATTCGGGTACATCCTTTAATCCATAGGGCGGGTATTTAAAAACCGTAGAGGTGCTTGTTCAAAAAAAATGCGCCGCAGGGCAAATTTTTTTGAAATTTTGGTCACAAATAGTTTAAATGAGGCACAGGAAATTTCAAAATTACTTCCTCATGATGTATTTTTCCTCTTTTTTCTCAACGAAGGGGGTTGAACCCCCAACCCCTTCCTTTATGAACGGCCGTGTTACTACTACTCAAAATACAAATATTACAGTTGTATTTGTTAGGACATAAAGAATTTTTTTGCGCACCTTAAGGAGTTATTATCAATTTTCCTAAATTAAAGCCCGCATTTTTCCATACCGGTTCTGTTTGGTACTACATATAAACAACATTACTTTTTCTGATTAATCAATAATTATACTTACTTGCCATTTGGGTTGTCATCAATAGTTTGGCCGGAGGACACAATTTCTAAAGAGTTCTGGAAGGATCCACTGCCAGTCAGGTCATCGTAAAGTAAAGACAGATCTAAAGTGCGAGACAAGATATGGAACTGGATATTTGTAACCTGAAGAGTTGAGAGTCCTTGTATGTTCAGTTGCTCAATAATAAGTTGTCCACTAGAAGAAATAATTAACGAATATATAGATATACTTATAGGTTTAGGTAAGTATTAAAAAAACTATACTCAAAAACTTTTCTAGAAAAGTTCCTTTTAATTAGAGAAAAAAAATATATAAGTTGATAATAATAATAATAATTTTATCTTGTATTGTTTTGGAAAATTATTCTTAAATGTGAAAAACAATTAAAATAAATTGTTGCATCACTTGTTCAGATATGGGAGAAATAAAATTTGTGAATTTTTAACAAGAATTAATTGAAAAAAATTCGAATTCGATAATTTAGTTTAACTGTTTCTTGCTAAAAAAGTAGCTATACCTATACTGGGTGTTCCACCTTAGTGCGAAGTGTATAATGTTTACCAATGAATACATTTTAATGAAAATTGGCGCAATTTTTGAAACTGCTGAATAACCTGGTGAAAAAAAGATACTGACTTTATTTTTCAAATTTTTATATCGCAGCAGCAGGTATCAGGACTTGTTTATGTGGGGCGTGATACGCCTTCAAAAATCATTTTCCCACCTACTCGCTCACCACAAAAAAACACTCGATTATCGCAGTTAAAAAACTTAGTACATCGTTTTTTAAAGACACACTGTGGATACAAAACATTACTCTAACATTGCTTACTTGATGACGCTATTTTCAGGAAGTTGGACGGTTTGGTCTTGGACATCCAAAGGGTCCGGTAGAGACTGAGCGGCTTCGAGGATAATCTCTTTGATTGTGTCTTCAAGTGCTCTTACTTCTTTTGGGTTCCGAGGAACTGGAGACAAAATCGTTGCTTTGAAAAAATCAGCAACTACTGAGTAACAGCAACCACTGAATAATAAATACCTGAGGGGCTGCAAGCAGCGATTCCGAAAAGCGCGACCAAGATACCTGCGACCTTCATGGCTGACAAATGTTAGATTTGATGTTTTGAAACGTTTTTTGTTTCATATATAGGCATGAATACGATTTGAATATTAATCTTAAGTAACTGATAATTGAAGTAGTTTAAAAGTATACCTAAACAAAACAATCATGAATGCCATGCTAGAAATTTTATCAGATTTTTTTAGAAATGCCCAAGATACTTAATTAAGATATTATCAAGTGGGCTAAAAACCGTAAAAATATAACTAAAAAATTAGCATTGTAATTTCTCTACATGAGCGTTTGGAAAATTGAACGTTTATGGGTCTACATCAATAAAGCTGAGGAAAAAGTGATTACCTACGGCTAAAGGAGATGAAATATTTTATACGAAGGTAACACATCACCCAACAATATAATATTTAAATAAAAAAATGAGGACACACAATCCTGCATTTTTTCGAAGTGTTCAGCATCGTTTTGTTCAACCAAAGATTTCCAATTAAAACGGGACAATACTACCTATTGCAAATTTCATGCTATATTTTTTGTAGGTATCTGTGGGGGTATATTCGACTATTTTTTAAAATTCGCTCGAAGCTATAGTTTTTTGTCAGAAGAGTATCAACATCGCTTTAAAATTTCTTTTCTTTTTAGTTTAAACATTTTTTGACAAAACAAAACTGACAAAACAAAACTGAGAAATTTCAGTATCGGTTCAATTCTCAGAAAGATAATAAACATAGAAATGGCTTGTATAAGTTTTGTGTGGCCTGTGAATAAATATCCAAAATATTTATATTTACAACTAAAACAGTGACGTGCCAAAACACGAAATTTATTGAAAACAAATTATTGCTTTTTTATATACCTACTGTCCGCTCATCATATTAATAAACAATATGATAACTATATCATTCATGAATTCATGTTTTTTTGTAATGTAGTAAAAGTAATAATGTAATAAATAATTAAAGCTACTCGCGTAAAATGTCTACCAAAAATATGAATTTCTTTAGCCCAAGTCTACGACTACGTACTTACACATGAATGTTACATTATTTGGTAGATAGCTTGATTTGCAAACTATGCACTCCCCTCCCCCATTGTCTATTTCATAAAACGTTAACAAACGGATATATTCAGGAAAATAACACAAAAAAATAAAACAAAGTCGAAAAAGCAACTCTACATCCAAGGCACTACCATAAAGTACAAACATTTTTGAGCTCTCTTTCAAAATATCTTTCACATCTGAGATGTGAAAAAAATATCTAGAGATGTGAAATCTCTAGCACCGGCAAGCTAATTCGGAGAGATGGAACTTGAGTGAGCTCCTTTCACTTTGAAAACGATGTCAATATAGCCCTCAAATTAATTCGAAAGCTTGATTTTTAAATAAGTAGGTCGGTGTAGTTGGGGCAACATAATTTCGGGCACAGATCTGTGGGCAGATTTTTTGCATATTATGCAAATCTTACTTTTGCGGCCACTACATTATATCGGGCAATATTTGTAAGTAAACTTAATATTTTGACAATAGCAACTTTTTGCATAATTTGATATCGATACCTTTTCGCCAAAACATCGTAAGTGACAAATTTGGAGAAAATGGGTTTATTAAACTATCGTAACTACCAAACAGCCAGGCACCTTCCAGCAAATTATCGTAAAGTAGAATAGCATAGTCTTAGAGAAAAAAACGAATTGAATGTAACGTAAGTCACATAAAAATGTAAACAAATTTAATTTGTATATGCGAAAACATCGCATGGTCTCCAAAACATCGTAAGGTGAAAGTCACGTGGTACAAAAGTGCTACTTACGATGCGGCGAAGTGTTTTTTACGATGTTTTAGTACATTGTGTATCACTGAAGAGTTAGAACGTAAGTACCACAAAATTATGTTTCCTTCTGTAATTTATTATGGTTTTTAGTTGTTTCCATTGAGATTTATAGGAAAACATTGTGTGAATGTATTTTTAATTCAAAATCATCTTAATACAACGTAGTTTTCTATAAGTTATAAGGGTTTCTAAGTAGATAATTTTATTGGTGTGATATAAACTGATTGCTAATTAATTTATTTCATCTGAAGTGAATCGTATCTTCTTGTATTATTTTATGGTAATAGTACCTAGGTACTGCAATTATACTTAACGTGTAACATGCAATTAATCATTTTCTTAATTAATTATATGAAAAGGCACAATTTGCTAACCTCTTTACTTATTTTTATACCTGTGTACTAGCCATAAGTTTGGCGGTAAACAAGAATATTTGGGCACCTCTTTTGGTTTGATCTTTCTTTACTATTTTACTACAGTCCTCATTTAATATGTACAGGGTGTCTTATAGGATATTGACACATTTTTAATCTGTAGGGTGTCTCACGCTAGCGTATTTATTCAGTGACTCCATATTACCGAAAGAAATACGAAAAAATATTTAATATAATAGTTGTCCAGTTTTACAAACTGTGCATTTTAAATCTTTTGGAATATATACGGGGTTGCTGGTTTGTCCCCTAATGTATCAAACTTGAATATTTTAAATAGAACATCCTGTATAATATTATTTCATTTTTAATCCCTAGTAAGATTCTAGAGTGATTTCATGTATCATGTTCTGTAGGTATAGGTACATGAAAATAATCTGTAATGTGACAAGAAATAATTAAAAAATGCAATAATACCTATATAGGGTGCTCCATTTAAAATAAGAAAATTGGATGCGGTACAGGGCAAACCATTAACACCTTATAGTCAACAATATTTTCAAAATTAATAAATTTGGACAATTTTTGTATTAAATAATTTTTTCGCATTTCCTACGGTAATTGAAAAACTTCCAGCCCTATAACCATTCAAACGGGAGACTACCTATAATATATTTATTATAACACAAATATGTAGAAACATAAGAGTTATAAACTGTTGTTTTACTTTATAAACAAAGAGATTTCTGTTCAGCTAAATGCCATTTTCATACTTTTTCACAAATAAATTACCTTTTTCAACTAAAATGCGTGCGGAAAAGTGTCTTACTTTTCCGCACGCTTGTAGAAAAAATAGTGTTCCTAACTCTTGCGGAAAGTGTCTTTTCCACACTCGATTTCTTGGCTGAACGACGCGTAGCGCGTCGTTCAGCCAACTGCAATCGCGTGCGGAAAGGTCGCACTTTCCGCACTTGTCAGGAAATATACTATTTTGGTTATTTCTATGATGCCTTAAGTGGCTGTGTCTAAATATTATTTTTATCGTAAGTGCTGGATTTACGATAAAACTCCATTGGGAAATTATTTTTGATTTTGCCAAAGTATCGTAAGTCCAACTACAAAAAAACTAAAATCGTTATTAATTTTCTTCAAATAAACATCGTAATAAGTACCGATGCCAATTTTCACTTCAATGGGACATTTCTAAACAGGATTATTGAAAAAACTGCCGTACTGTAAAATTTACTAAATGATACTTATACGATGTTTTGGAGAAAAGGTATCGATATCTGAAAAATAAAATAATGAAAATAAAAAAATAAAATCTGATAATAAAAAAACATTAGGATTTGTCAACTATATATATTTAATTACATTGCTAAACAAACTATGGTTCCTTCATTTTCAGAGCTCCATCGAAAAAATTGTGTGTAGGTAATAATTACTACATACGTACTAATACTTACTACATAAGGGTAAGCTGTGCTATATACTTTTAAATTGATTTATTTATTTATTCTCTACGATGACACTATATTTTCAAAAATATATCGGCCAAATATCCGCCTCGGTTCTGCTTGGTGATTCGTATCCTGGAGATTCAGCTTTCGATAACATTCTCGCATAAAAGTGGCTCGATTTTTCCAATGACGTGAGTGATGTTGTTATATGGTGGCAATCTGTGGTGTGTCCACATAGACCCGAACTTTCGGTAACCGGACAATAACCCCCCGGACATTTACCCCCGCCAGAAAATGCCTCGTCATTTGCACGTAAATTGCGTTCCAATCTTGCAAATATGTTTAAGCTTGGTATAACACGTTCGGGATATCTCTAGGCGTATAAATGAACTGCTCTTCGAGGATTCGTTAGAGATTCCCCATAAACCACTAGCATGTCAACTTTCTCGTTGTGCGTGAACATTTTTCAAAGTCAAATGACAACAAAACAATATTATTTTATTAGCCATTGCTTTAATTATTGGCAGATGCAACTTTGCTATTTATTTCCAAAGACTACTTGTTTAAAACGTGACGTATTAATAATACCCGGAATGGACTATTATGGACATGGGACAGTATTAGTATTGGACAGTGGAGCCTGAGACACAGAGGGGTGAACTGCTTACGGGAGATCGGCGAGTTCAGACGGCCCGGGTGGCTGGAAGCCGTTCCCGTTGACCACGTTCGGGTTTGTGTATTTATTGTATTCACCATTCACCTTGTGCGAAATAAATCAGTGTTGTAACGTACTCGAGGATTTTCGTTGTCGACCCACGCCCTGATATCGTTTCTGTTCGGTCTTTCACGCTTCCGATCAACTGAGACCTCGTCAATATTTACAGTATACCTACTGTGGTTAGTTTTCATTTTTATTTCGTAAAAAATAACCTAAATACCAAATATTGGGTCTGTTTATATTATAATTATACATATTACAAAAGCCAGGAAGAAAGTGTCGCCATAACAAACATTTGTTTTGCCTCGGGATGAAAATTTCCGCCAAAAATGGATTCGTCAAATCCCAACTGAGATTTAGTTTCTAAAAAACCCTTAAGTATGTGTGGCTAACACATTTTCAAGAAAGTGAAACAATAATTAAAATGGACAAATGTGTTGTGGGAGGAAAATACCTATAGAGAATATCACCTAAGCTAAAGGAAGGTGATGTCACAACAATTTTTGAGAATGTGCCAAAATATTGCGAGTGCAGTGCCGTTTAACTCTCAGCCTAAAACAGCTGAGGCAGGTTGAAAATTTTGAAAAAAACAATTAGAGAAAGCTTGGATGCACAAAACCAATAATGTAATAGATGAAAGAAAACTTGCCAAATTGTTACGAAATTTGTTTTTTCTACTTATCTCCAAAAATGCCTTTCATTATATATAACTACGCGATTATGCGTTAGCGCCGTGGCCTGTCTTTATCGTTGGCCTCGTTCAGTTTCCTAATTTGGAAAACTATGCAAATTCGGCTTAAAATAGACCTTACTCAATCCCATTTCAGATTTCTTTAATGGTTTTCCTTTCCTTATAATAGAGCTGAGACTAGTTAGTAGTTTTATTGTTTGCTACAAAAATGTATATTTTTAGTTGAATAAATTTCTGGGTGCACAAGGCACCCCGACATACTCCTAAATAATTTCCGACTATCTAGATTTAGGAAAACCGTTACTGGTGATTAGAAAAAGATTCGATGTTTTTTTACATAATAATATTTGACCCTGTAGATTTTGAACAATAAAATATACAGAAAATCTTTTCTTATAAAAGTCGTTGAGAATGCTAAGGAAATATGTTTCTGGGAAAATAATATCGATAACGTCACAGAGGCCATTTTCCCAAGAACCCCTTTTCGAAATATAATTTTGAGTTTTCGTGTTCCCGCTGTAAAAATTATAGTTATAAAAATACAGTGCGTTTTCATACTGGCGGGGGTAAATTGTCCGGGGGGGGGGGGGAAATTGGGTTGGTTTTTGTCCAGGGGGTAAAAGCCGGGGGTAAAATATCCGGGGGGATTTTGTCTGGGAGGTTATTGTCCTAGATCCCGAACTTTCACCTAGTGGCGAGCTGGCAAAATCATCCTGTTTAACGCCATCCCTAACTTGAAAAAAAAACTACAGTGGGATAATTAAAAACATTTCTTTGACGTAGCATCATGTATAGATACTGCAACAAATAATTTTGTTTTGAACCATTTTAATTGAGGCAATATTTTTTTCCGAAATATTTTGATGTAAACATTTATAAAATTAAAATTAAATAGGTAAAGGTCGGGAATGAGTGCGCTCTGGCGAATATTACAACGCACGTGCTCATGCTGGATTTTAGTATAGTTATCGTGTTTTAGTACGTCTAATTACCGCAGAAGATGCCTACCTACAAAATAATTATTTTCATGTCCTGAAAAAACTCGCGCTTCTTAACTTCCTTTCGCAAAGACCGATGGGTTTCTTGACATGTCTACAATATCAGCAAGTAGTGAACGAATAATAAGAGGCGCTACCTCCATGTGTCATAGCGAATCCGGAATCTCAATACAAATAGATCCTGGTCAATTGCTTTAGGTAAACTTGATGCGATTTCTCGTCGATTAAGTCGTCCTAATTGACCGGGACGTAGAAATCTGTACCGAAATCTCCTCAAAAATAGTGATTTCGGAACAGGGCCTTATCTAGGGAAAATTTGGGGGGGGGGGGGGGTTCAGGATCGGCTCAAGCTTTTGTGGGGCTGGGTGCCGGATGAAGGTGTGGGTAAACCCATATGATACTATATTAGGCGAGCATGGAGCATGCCGCCTCTTATTTTTATTGCTTCTCTGTCTTCTTCATCTCTTTCTACTAGGATTCAATTTACAACGTGTTTTGTCTCCTATTTTATTGCCCAGACCCCTGTTGTCGAGTTACCCTGGTAAAATCACTTGCGACTGAAGTGTTTCAATTATCGAAATTAGATAAACTATACCTAATCTGCGTTCGTTTGAAGTTTGAATACGCAAAACGGCGTCAGTTTGATGTCACTGCCTTAACTAGTAAGCGTGCGTGTCCCTTGAACTGTTGTCCTTTGTGCATATTACCAAAGCAGAAACTTAACTATATCACGTAACTAATAGGCTATATTTTCTGTGTTCTCGCCAACGATATATAGGAATAGATAAATTACCAAATGCAACTTATGTTTTGTTATAATAGGAAAGACTGAATTTAAGAAATGGTAATGTAAACAAATTCCCCCCCCCCCCCCCCCCGACCCGGTAATGTAGTGGCAAATCCAGTTTTATGATTGATCAATGATTCTAAAGACATAAACTTAAATCTATAGATTTTGGGTGCAATTTTCGTATATTTTCATACTTACATAAGAGTTTTTTTTTATTAAATAAAGAAATTGCAAAGTTATGATGATAAAGATCCTTCCAATTGGATTTATTATTATAGAGCAATTATGCCAATTATTATTCAAAACAATTATTAGGTCTAACAAAGAGTTAGATATTGTTAGATATGAATATATTATTATATTGCTGGTTGATATGATGCAATAATCATTACCTGGTATGTAAGGGAAATTCGTACTCTCGTGCAGATTGATGATTATACAACTAATAACGACATAAATTATTGTTGAAACATATACCTACATACTCGGTTCTATACGACACTACGTAATAAAAGGCTCTCTTGGCAGTTTTACAAAAAAAGGGCCATAAAATTTCATATTCCGTCATTAATAAGCTACACTGGGTGTGGTGTCTACATGACTAAAATAAGAAAAAAAGTGGTATTTTCTCGTCGTCGATAGTGCTGCTACAGAGTTCAAATCAATTTGTTACGTATCCGAATTAGTCTTCATAATTATTCAAGTGTAGTACTGGTTTGGAGAAAAAAGAATTCATTAGGTATAATCACGATCCAGTTCTAGAAGTGACCCGGTGCTGTAAGTTTTATGTAGAGACTAGGTATTACGTGAAAACAGATATTTACTCCTATCATATAATGAGCTAAAAGTAGATATATACAAATTATTAAACATTAACATTGTGAATTTTCATCGATAATTTGCTTTCTTGTGGGTCTTGGGTCAAAATTTGGGTATAGGTAACTATATATAGCTTAAACTTATAATACACGATGTTTTACACAATAAGTAGTGTTAAAAATGTCATTGATGCCTTGCATTGAGGAGTAAGAAAGCACAATGAAAATATCGTAATTATTGTTAGTTTCAAATTTATGAAAATGTTTACAGGGAAAACAGTTTTTCTCTAAACCCACTTTGAACTAACTAACTTTGAAATTGGTTATGGCATTTGTTATTTTACTCAAGCAACTACCTATCGTTCATTCTTTCCACAAATATGAAATTCGAAGATCAGTAATCTCTCAAAATAATTACACAATTGCCTACCAAAAATTCGATACAAGTTATTCCTAGGTTTACAGGCGGATAACAAGTGTCGCTATAATAGCTGTCTAGCCATATTAGGTAATTCTGAATGACGCGGAAACTTCACTGTTGTATAGAATGTCTAAATTATATTATTTATAAGCCAGCTAGTTATATTAGGTAAAAGAAAGGAAACAAATCAGAATTCCTGTTGCCTGCCTTAAATCAATCCTTGACATAGAACTTCACAGTTGATAATCTTTGATAATAGTAGATTTGCGCGAAATCCCTATTCAAGCGTGAACTTTTAATGGTCTGGCTGCAGGTGCTATTAATATATGAAGTAACTGCTTTCGTTAATAAGGCGGAAAACAGAGTAACACCCATTTAGGAAAGGCATCACAAGCCCATAAATATTGGACTGGTATTAGAGAGGAAGGAATCCGCTTAATTTTATTGAGCTGGCCCACCACTTATTAATGTTACTAATGATTTTTTTATTATTTATCGATTAATGTTTTTTTATAACAGTTTCGGGACGGGACTATTAACGGTCTATACCAACAATACCAACGGAAAATTTGCGAGGTGGCGAGTGGCAATAGATATCATTTTATAATAATGTGAGAGGAAATATACGAATAGGGAGTTGCGCTTTCTGATAGAGAGCATTGTTTTTGGTTTCTGCAATGAATATTGGATTCAGTCATTCACGTTAATAATACTTACACAATGAATTCATACATTTCATCAATAAACGCATATAAATATTATTTTGTAATAGTTAATCATAAAGCCACAGAAAATATTGTTTGATTTTTTTGTATTATATAAATATATGTTATACGGTCTGTATATGTAAAATAGGCCGTATACAAAAGGACTAGTCCATATGTAAACGGACAGAAGATATTAGTCCATATGTATAAGAAGCTTGTCTTTCAACAAACGGTCTAGTCGGTTTGCGAAAAGACTAGTCCAATTATATACGGTCTATCTGCAACTGGACCATATATCACAGAGAGATTTAAATAAAGACAGAATATATGTGCAATCTTTTCCGGAGTGTTGCTACGTCCGCCATCTCTGAATTTTTATATAGATGCCCATCAAAGAAGGATAATACTATTTTCTGGTACGTAGTATTTTGAAGGAAAAACGGTAATTATTCAGTATAGTGTGTAGGTACCCCAGTTTTTTGCAAAATACTTACTAAAAAGAAGGCATTAACCTTCTTTAATGGGCCTATATAAAAAAGATGGGTAATTGACTGCGATTGCACATACAGTCTGAAGGTCATATAGTCCGTATGATAACGGTCTAGTCCGTATATGAAATACCATCTCATTTACATACTGTCTAAGCCATTTAGGCCGTATAGATACGACCTAGACCATATACATACGGTCGGTTTTCATATCGGGCCTGTAACATACAGGGTGATTTTTTTGATGATTAGTATGGGAATCTCGGAAACTAGCGGAGATAGAAGAAAAGTTAAATAGGGAAAGAATTGCAGTTTTGTAGGTCCAATTTAATTCACCTTGTGGATTTTTGAAAAAAGTCATGGCTTACTAGATATTTTGAAAAAAACAATTTTTGACGATTTATTATAATCTGTCTAGATTCGTCGTTTCTGATTTTAGATAAAAAGCGAAATACAAAAGTTGGAGGTAATTGTGTCCACAATGCGGTTATCTTGTCGTACTTTCCATGACAGCTGCCATTTTCGAGATATGACAAAAACTTGTGTTTTTTAAATGGAAACCATAGTTGGCCATGGTTTCAAAAATCAGGCATTTTTAGAGCTTTCCAACGATATAATACTCGATATGGTTATTCGGAAAAATATCGGAAATGACTATGATTTTCATTTAAAAAACACAAGTTTGTGTCATATCTCGAAAATGGCAGCTGTCACGGAAAGTATGACATGGTAACCGAATTGGGGATACAATTCCCTCCAACTTTTGTATTTACACTTTTTATCTAAAATCAGAAACCATGAAGCTAGATGGATTAGAATAAATCGCCAAAATTTCGTTTTTTTTTTCAAAATATCTAGTAAGCCATGCTTTTTTTAAAAAATCCACAAAGCCCGTTTAATTGGGCCCACAAAACTGCAATTCTTTTCCGATTTAACCTTTCTTCTATCTCCATTAGTTTCCGAGATCCCCATAAAAAAAGAAAATTTGGCGATTTATTCTAATCCAGGGCCTGGGCACTCTCGGCTTTCTGTCAAATCGTATAAATAGTTATCCACCCTATCACTAGCGGCGCTAGCGGCAACTTTTGACGACACACTATAACTCTCCCTAATCTGTGAAGTGCAGCATTTGTCATTTGTCACGTCATTTGTATGAAAATGCACGTTCTCCCGAAAGACAAAAGTATTTGAAAATGCACGTTCTCCCGAAAGACCTAGAGGTAAGTGATACATTACTAATAATTTTGTGCACAACATTGCATTAAATTGTTTCAGTTAAGGGAGAAATGGTGTGATGCAATTGGCAGATTGGATTTGATTCAGCTTGATGATTCAAAATGAAAAAAGTTACAAGATGTGCGATATCCATTTTGCAAGTGGCGATAAGTTCCTTGCTATCAAAAATAAGACAAACTTGAAAGCAACTGCTGTACCCACCTTGCATTTAGGAGGTAAGTGTCTCCAAATTGTTAAATTTTACATTTTTTCCCTTCCACGATATTCGTAGATTTGAAAAATAATAATTATAGGCTCTAAACATGTTGAAGTTAAGTTAAAATCAACATATTGTACCTATAGGCTTAGTTCAGAATGAAAATCTCATTATACAGGTGTCCCACATAAGAGTGATACACCCTCGGTAACATTTTAATTTTTTTACCGATCCGAACGAAATTTTATGAGAGCTAGAAGGCGTTATTATTGACTTATTTACAAAATATTGGTCCCCATCTCCAAAGTTAAAGCCACTTACGATGTCATTATACAAACAAAAAACAAATAAATATAATAATATCACATTTTAAATAAAATAAAGTTACTAAGGTACTTTGATCAAAAGTGGTATTACATAGTTTTTATTTTTCAGTACAAAAGTCAGCACAGACGGCTTCTCCTATAGAACCAATATATGTCTCGCTTTACCTGGACCATCCACGTCTGCGGAAGCAAGGTCTCATTTATTGATGACGTCACCAGAACAAATAGGCAGGAAATGGTATTTCAATTAAGCCATACCTGTATCTATTTTATTTCTGTGTTATTTTGATTTAAATAATTTTTCTTTTTTTTTCTTTTCGTAAGCAATTGCAGTTGACCCCAAACCCCAAAGGCCCGAAAACATTACAAAGTGGCATCAGAAAACAAGGACCGTTTAAAAGAAGCATTGGCATATGCAGAGTCACCCGACTTTCTTGAAGCCAGAGTTAACCCAATGGCATTAAATTTTATATTGTCACAACTTAAAATGCAAAAGAAGGCACCTCGAGGTGGACGATATTCCTTTGCTGACAAAGTATTTGCCCTTTCATTAATGAACCAGGGACCCAAAGCGTACAATATTAATATGACGATGGCATTCAGAGCAAAATCTTATTGACAACCTATATTAGTAGTTCTTCATGGTTTCAAATTGGTTACTTTCTGAAAGTGACTTGCTTAATGATGATCCATATGACCCATTTGGTAAAACGTATGCATATCTGCGTCGATTATCAATTATGAATCGATTAAATTATCCAAATAATGATATTTATTTAATATATTTTAATTTAATGATACTGCAAAATTTGTAATAGATTGTTGTAGTTACACATATTTTCTATACTATAAAATAAATAAATTCTTGCTGAATATTTTGTTTTATTTACATATCAATTGGTCTCTATTCAAAATAGAGGCTTACAAAATATCTACTAATTGCAAAATACAGATTCTTTGGAAAATGCAATTAGTAGATATTTTGTAAGCCTCTATTTTGAATATATTTGAAAAATAAATTTGAAATCAAAATTCAAAATTCGCCCCATATTGATTGTAGTTATCCACCCCATCACCGGCGGCGCTGTTAATTATGTAATTTGGCGGGAGGGGCAGAGTGGCGAGTGGCCAATCTTAAACCTTCCCTAATCTGTGTTCTGTGTTCTAATCCATCTAGCTTCGTTATTTATGATTTTAGATAAAAACTAGGAGGGAATTGTGTCCCTACTGCGGTCATCATGTCCTACGTTCCATGACAGCTGTCATTTTCAAAATATGATACAAACTTGTGTTTTTTCAAATGGTGACCATACTTAGTTATTTCCGTTATTTTTCCAAATAACCATATCGAGTATTATATCGTTGGAAAGCTCTAAAAATGCCTGATTTTTCGAGACCATGGCCAACTAAGGTTTCCATTAAAAAAAAACACAAGTTTGTCTCTTGTCTCGAAAATGGCAGCTGTCGCGGAAAGTAAGACATGACAACCGCATTGGGGACACAATTTCCTCCAACTTTTGTATATACACTTTTTATCTAAAATCAGAAACAACGAATCGTTTTTTCAAAATATCTAGTAAGCCATGACTTTTTTCAAAAATCCAAAAGGTGCATTAAATTGGGCCTACAAAACTGCAATTATTTCCCCATTTAACCTTCCATCTCCGCTAGTTTCCGAGATCCCCATACTGATCATAAAAAAAACTCACCCTGTATACACAAATTTAATTTGGAGGCAACTTAAGGCCTTTTTATGACGGCTACACATATTTTTGTTGCGACAATCCCTATTATTGACTGTAAAAATATACTCGGTTACAAATATTATGCAGGGCCCTATACTCTATTCAAACTAAACGCAAGTGAAACATAAACAAAAGTCTTTCCCGGCGGGCGAGTTCAGCGAGTCGCTATTTATTACAGAGGTGTATTGAGTTGCAAGTGGACTTTTAATTTTTTTCCGATATAATTCTTTCGCTGTTTATTAATTGTTGGAGCTACGATTTGTATAATAGTAGAAATTTGCAGGTAAGTGAATGACTAAGTGTGCCATAAAAGTTTGTTTTTAAAGTTCTTATTACTGAGGCATATTATTTTTATATTTTATATTATAAAAATTCATAGAGATCGACCTTAATGCGGCCCTGCCTCGTATTAGCCCTCAGAATTGTTCACGTGCGTCCATCGTGTAAATGTTTACGCGCCACTTGCATTTTGATTGAATAGAGTGTAGCTAGTCTTTGTCCAAGGGGGGGTCTAAAAATTGCAAAGCAGGCGAAAACTTCTCATTCATTACATTTTTAACGTCAAACAGTTTAAACGAAAGAAAACGACTTGAAGTAACCTAATATGACCATAAAATATTATGTCAATGAACTGGTGGTAATTCCTTTTGTTAACTATGCGGACCCATATAATCGTTTCTGCGGTAGGTAAGCAAGACATAATAGAATAATAGTGGTAACATACTCAAAAACATACATAAATCCAATTATTGTCAATAACAACACTGATGTGTTGTAATGTGGAAGTAAATTTGTAAAATATAAGTTAGTGCTTAATAATTCGGGTGAATATATTATAAGCAATGCTTATCATATATTCACCCAAATTTGAGGCCGCGGGTGGCGATGTTCGGAGCATCGTTAACTATTTAGACTACATGTTACATGTTTTTCTACCTTCGATCGACCTTGGTTTGAATCGAGGTCGAGGCACACTGTGTATGCACAAGCACATGTCTTCATAGAACAACACCGCTGATGGCCACGAGCGCCGGAAAAATATGTGGGTTCACGTTATTGCTCCTTAATATAGCTTTATCTGTGTGATTTAGTAATAATTGTCCTACACTCACTGGGATTACTTGAAGTATGCAGCAGCTGAAATGCTGAAGCTGCTGAAAATATGAAATGTTGTAGAATGTGGTGCAGTTTGTTGTGAAAAGTAGGTGTAACTAAGGAGGTATTACTGAGCATTTATTGTTGTAATGCTAAGATAATAATCATTATGGAATTACCTGTTAAGTGCGTTACGTTAAATCACAGAATAACAAATTGAAAATAATAAGTATTCTAATTTACTTTCATAACAGCAATAAATGTCTGGGTTTCGCATTTGTTTATTATTTGAAATTACAATTTTGGATAAGTTACTCCACATTCGATTAAGTGCATTTAAACCACTTGATTTTCAAATTTTGAAGGTCTGCTATGTCTTCTTTAATTTAACGTCATAATCGATTATTTGTTTCCATAGGTAACTCTTATGCCAATTAACATTACCAATATATTTTTTTCAAATTTTTATAGTAAATACAGAACAAACTGGCAAGTGTGATATTTCGCTTTATAAAGAAATAATAGAATTAAAATATTTTCCAGTTAATTTAATTCATCAAAATCATACCTAGGAATATTTCAAATTTGATATAATATTTGGATTCTGACATTCTTTCTTAGTAAACTTTTTGTACCTCTAGAAATAAGAAATTTAAAGTGGTTACAAACTTTTTAATTTTTTAGATTTTTGGCCATGGAGAGCAACTTTCATTATGACAAAAGTAGGCCGCTCGGAAGAGCTATCGATCGCACCCACCACTGATTTGTTCTGTCAAAAAATAGCCGAGATATTTTGACTGACCTACTTATATAATCCACCCTGTATACACGGTGTTCCGTAATGATGTTCAAATATTCGGAGGAAGTGTTCTACATGTGGTTTTAAGGGGATCTTTCATTTAAGATTTTTGGATTTAAGGCTCCCCTGCAAAGTTATTCCAGCTTTAAGAGGGACAAAAAATTGGTTTTATTTTTTTTTTCTCAAAAACTGTTTAATCTAGAAACTTGAATTTTGGGGCACGTTACTAAACAGTTGGAGGACACTTTACATGGAATTACTTTTTGGACCCTATACATGCTAAGGGTAGAAACCTAAAACACCTATTCGCCTGTTTTTACAGAATTTTTTGTAAGTTGGTTTATTAGAAAATAAAAATACTTCTTCTATAGCCCAATAAATTTTGACACTGTGTCACTATTGTTCTTTTTTATGTCCCTTTGTGCATGTTTATTTACTTACCTAGTCCTATTTACGAAATTTAGAATCTACTTTAATATAATCTACAATTTATTTCTTTGCAGAAATATACTCCAATATTGCCATATATTGCCCATAATATTTATTATAGCGACATATTTGCAGATTTGAAGTTGCTATAGGCTCCCGTGCATCTATTTTTCAAATTCGCTTTACAGTCAACATCGTTTGGAATTGAATTGTCTATCGATGTATCACGTAAATAGGTTCTGGTACCAAGAAATATTTTTGTGGTCGTGCCATGATTTTTTATTCAATAGGACGCTATGCACCTTTCTCCTATGATTTCTAGTAGGTAGGTATGCACTATTAATGAAAGTCCCTATCTACATCATGCACGTCTCAATAGAGAAAGAAACTATGGAGGTAGATTCAACTTTAATCTATAAGGTAAGTATTTTGGATGGAACAAAATTAATTTAAATATAGGAAAAAGCCTGTAAATATCACGGAAATTGCATATAGGTACTCATAGATTCCCGTAGCTAGATTCCTCAAGCCATTTTTTTTTGTTTTTTAATACTGGGGTTTTTGAGAGAACTAAACACAAATATGATCTTAGGTTTGCGTTAAAATTTGCCCTAATTCTAATTTTTTATTACCGAAAATGACCTCCCTTTTCAAACCTACGTCGCTGAAGATATTCTAAGGTGTGTTCCGCGAGGTATTTATTTATAACTTTAGTGGTTAATGGATTGGATGTTAGATTATTTTGCGTTGAAAAGTCCATATTAACATGTGTGTCATAAAATGCTTTATTTTCACAATACTAGTTGGTATGGTATAAAAAAAAGAAAAATAATTTATATCGTCGACGATAAATACAACATATAACGATTCAATTTTTGCTAGTAAAGGGGAGAAACTGTGGCTAAAATAGGGCTAGTTTTTAAAGTCAACACGAATATGTGATGGGATCCATCAAGCCAATCACCTGTGCAGAAATTTTTGAATGGCGCAATCACATTGCATTGATGGATTCCATCACATGTTTATGATGACTTTAAAAACTCTCCCTAAATAGGTAGGTATTGTCCACTGCTAACAACCAAAATTGCTCGTGATACTCGAAATGACGACACCAGCACGCACTGCACAAAATTTAAATAAAGAAAAACTGTAACACCATGTATGTTGAAAACAAAACATTTTAGGCCACGTTTATACTTATAATTATGACCTTTTTGACGTAAAATGATCCAACCTATAATCCCTTGAGGTTATTATAGTTATGTGGATACCTCCCTAAACACCTATACAGGGTGGCCCACTACGAATTGCATCGATCTATATATGGAAAACTAAAAGTAGGAAAATTCTGAAAATTTGGCACCTCACCAATGCCGATGGGCGCTGCTCATCTAAAATATTTTGGTGAATCTGGCACTTCCGGTTATACCGGAAGTCGATATAAACTTTCTTATTTCAAATGGAACACCCTGTATATTATTGCATTTTTGAATTCTAGGCATCATTTTCGAACAAAAACATGCAACATATCCTATGTCTAAATCCAACCGTTTTTGAGATATTTGCATTTTTCCGAAAAAAATTACAGGTGCAGACCTAAAGTCAATTAGCAATTTATACGAGGAAGCCGCGAAATTTCAAAACGAATTTTTGGCATCGTGTATCAGAAGCCCTGACCTAGTGATCTCTGCTGAGAAATAAATCCGTTTATAAATTATTGTCAACAATAATGCCGGCGCGCTTAAAATACACGAACGAAGATTGTTTAAATTTGTTTATTATCTACGGAGAATGCAACAAAGTAATATCAAGAACGTGCGATAATACATTTGGGGCTATCCACAAAAAACAAAACCATCGCCAAACACAGTTAAAAAAATAATACCTACAAAATTTTAAAGAGTATGGATGTGTGAGAGAAATATCACTTAAAAATAAGCCTATCGTGGACGACGGTAATGTTGAAGTGGTTGTTTTGGGATATTTTGCCGCTTTTCCCGAAAATTCTGTCAGACAATGTTCACTGGAATCTGGTATATCAAGAACCTCAATACAGAGAATACTACATAAACACAAATTTCACCCATACTCCTTTTCTCTGGTTCAAGAACTGAAAGATAATGATTTGATGAAACGGGTAGATTTTTGTGAGTTTATTTTAACATGGTTCCAAAGAGACGGAACCTTTCTGGATAATATTGTAATTGTTGACAATAATTTATAAACCAAGTGACATTTCCTCAGCCGCGATTGTCTTTTCAACGTCCACGGCTAATATGATTTTCCAAGCGTTAAGCAAACCCCGCATTTTATGGGCGAAAAGTGGGTTTTTCGTAAATTAATCGAAAATTACTGCATTTAGGTATAGGAAATCTTACACAAAGTTGTCATCATTTTTAGTGGTGAATAAGATCGCATTAAAAAAATGGGGGTTTCCATTTGAAAATTTCGAGATTTAAGCACATTTTGAATGTAATTTTTATTCATATTTTGTGAACACCCTGTATAAGAACGGATTTATTTCTCAGCAGAAATCACTAGGTCAGGGCTTCTGTTACTTGATGCCAAAAATTCGTTTTGAAATTTTGCGGTTTCCTCGTATAAATTGCTAATTGACTTTAGGTCTGCACCTGTAATTTTTTTCGGAAAAATGCAAATATCTCAAAAACGGTTGGATTTAGACATAGGATATGTTGCATGTTTTTGTTCCAAAATGATGCCTAGAATTCAAAAATGCAATAATATACAGGGTGTTCCATTTGAAATAAGAAAGTTTATATCGACTTCCGGTATAACCGGAAGTGCCAGATTCACCAAAATATTTTAGATGAGCAGCGCCCATCGGCATTGGTGAGGTGCCAAATTTTCAGAATTTTCCTACTTTTAGTTTTCCATATATAGATCGATGCAGTTCGTGGTGGGCCACCCTGTATAGAGAAATTCAGGGAGTTAGAGAAGGTTGGTTTTTCGATACCAATTTATGTTATCTAATTTTCATTAGTTATTATTTATATTGAGAAATGAATGTAATTTTGCTTACCTGTATATTCAATAAAGATATACTTTAGTTTCAACTAATTTGATTCGTACTCCCTAAACTAAAGCCCGAAAATGGCTACTCGTCTCGAAGCAACAATCTGAACATACAATACAATTTGTTTATATTTATGTGCATGAATAGCAATCTAGAGGCAAATTTCATTATGAAATTCCACGTTCGCATTAAAACATCACCCAATTTTAGAATTTTACCAAAATTCAAATTAAACGAAAGCAAATCCGCTCGAACGCCAATGACGTCACGCGGTTCATTTCTTCGGCCGCTGTCCGCTCCCAGCATCTTTATAGATCTAGATGGTTGCGGTATAAAAGCAAAAGAGCAATTATTGGACGGCCCAGTCGGCTGGACGTTTCTTTCGCCAAACCGCACACGATGGGTGGCTTCGCACTGTTGGTGAGTGGTGAACGGTGGCCGCGGTGAAAGATTGGACTGTGCCGCGGATTGTATTATTTCAAGTGCGAGGACTTTTCGCCCGGATGACTCGAAGTGGTGGTATTTCTACATGATGCAAAGACCTCACGTTTATCGGCACTATATATCGTAAAAAACGTTTGCTCCCTGTTGTCATCAATATTATTCAAAAGGTCCTGGCATATAAAATCCCTAGTCCAACTTTCTTTGACAACTTTCCTAAAAAGTTGATCATTGGCTAAAAAACTACAGTGTTTGTTGTTGCTACTTATATTTGTGTACCTACCACTTATTTTCACGAATTTGGGCATCTTTACCATGTATGAATTAAGGTTTAGTATCGTTTTAGGGATGTTAGAAAAAAATGTGTTCCAGTTCTACTGTTTAGTTTAAAAATAAAATAAAAATTAACGAAATAAGTATCGCACGTTATGATGGCGATACATTATTTAGTATATACTTATACAGGGAGACTACTTTTTCTTCAACAAGCGTTTCTTCTGAACTTCCTACCGTTGTCAAATTGCAAATCCAGGGCCTGTAGATTTTTCTATAATATGTTTCCTGTCGGGGCACACCACACGCCTTAACTCATCTGGACTGACTGGCAGGCTAATTTTTAGACGTAGTTTGTTTATAATTTCTATGGCAGTACTTTGAGATGGCAAAGAGAAAAGCACCCTGTATATTTTGTATTGGATCTTTGCACACCAACACTTTGTGTGGTGCAGTCGAGTAATTCCATGGACGCTTAAACATCCTGTATATTTTTTGTACAGGGTGGCTCACTATAAATTGACACCCCCCCCCCTTAACTTGTTAGTTTTTGAGGCTGGAAAAAAAAGTTTTTTACAAAAGTTTTAGATACTAATACAAAGTTTTTTGTGACGCTATTGGACTTTATACAGTGTGTTCTACAAAGCCGTGGCAGACATAACTTATGTTTTTTTAAATGGAACACCTTGTATATTTTTGGATTATTGAATTCTACGCATTTTCTGATTCCAATGAAGTATATATGTATGTTATATGTTCGCTCCAACCGTTCGTTCAGAACTGAGCCTTTTTTATGAGGGATTACTCCTTGGGTCATAGGTTGCCATATTGCCATGGAAGACAAATGCCAAATAATAGTAATAATTATTGACCGTTTACAAGTATATTCGCGCTTTGGAGAACAAAATGGGGTATTTTAAGATTTCAGGAAAAAATGAAGAAAGGAAATTGGGAGAAATGAGAAATTTTAAATAGTAACATAGTTAATAAACAAAGTCAGATTTATTGTTTGAAATTTAATTTTTGTTGAAAACTACAATAACATTTAGAAAAAGGATACATTTTTATATATTTTTTGTGGGGTTATTTAAAAAACAAAATTTATTATGACAGACCGGGAAATGTGTAAACACTGAAAAGTAGAATTCGGGAAGAAATCCACATATTAAATACTGAACACAGTAGTTTTATCGTTGACTCAATAAACAGAAAGTTAGTACCAAATAGCAATAAAAATGCATTGAGCAAGATGGAAGCGATGTAAAGCATTTGTAATCCTTTTTCTAAATGTTATTGTCGTTTTACAATAAAAATTAAATTTCAAATAATAAAACTGATGAAGTTTATCGACTATGTTAAGTCACAGAATGTTAGGTACTAATTAAAATTTCTCATTTCTCTCAATTTCCCTTCTTCATTTTTCTCTGAAATCTTAAAATAGCCCGTTTTGTTTTCCAAAGAATGAATATAGGTACTTGCAAACTGTCAATAATTATTACTATAATTTGGCATTTGTCTTCCATGGCAACCTATGACCCAAGGAGTAACCCCTCACAAAAAAAGCTCAATTCTGAACGAACATTTGGAGCGAAAATATAACATATTATATACTTCATTGGAATCAGAAAAATGCGTAGAATTTAATAATCCAAAAATATACAACTGTATAAGGTCTAATAGCGTCACAAAATTTTTTGTATTAGTACCTATCTAAAATTTTTGTAAAAAAACTTTTTTCGCGGGAATGAATGAAGGAATAGTAGCTCGCCCTGAATTTGCATTTTGGCATTGGACATTGGTATAAAGGCCAGAAGAAGACGTTTTTAAAGATCTTGAAAACGAAAAAAGTTCAGGCGATCCAAAAATAATGATTTTTATGGATTTGTGTCGGTATGACAATATAATATGACTGATTTAGGTAATGGTCTTATAAATTCATAGATGTACAGGGTGTAACATAAATTATGGTCCGCACTTGTTGATACACTGTGTGATATAGATAAAAATAAATCGCTACACTTCGTATAAAGTTTTCCCTGCGTGTTTCGGTTTTCAGAAAAATCATTAATCATTCCACATTCATATCTACAAGGCATAGAAATTTCCTAATAAAATCAGTCAATTCTCGTTACGAAAATTTCTTAATAATTATTAATTTTTTGCTGAATGAGAGCAGAGTAGATAAATATGATAATAGCAAAAAAATAACCTGTTTGATTTTCAATCTTTAGCAAATTATAAGGAAATATGTTCAGAGGAAACTCAACAGACCTTTTCTGTCACGCGCAAATCCAAAAAGTTCAGAATGTCCAGAAACAGTTCCATTTTTCCAGTGGGCTAGTATTTTTCCCTAAACAAATATCTACCTCAACCCCCCCCCATCTAGCTAGGTACGCCACTGGCGAGAACAGGAATTTCCAACTTTTAATATAAAGTTACTATAATTTAATAAGCATCAAACCGAATTTCAGCGAGATACCTCCACAGGTTTTGCAACGGTTATAAAAAACGCATTTTTTTATTATTTTATTATTTTTAACTCTGAAACACGCTGTATCAGTATTGGTAATCATTTCTGTTATAGTACCCAGTACGCTGTACGTTTGTATGGTTATCTTTTATACAAATGCAGCCAATTCTTTTTAATCATATCTTATTTGGAAAGTAATTAGCATTGAATAAAATCCAATAAATAGGTACTTGAAGGCATTGGAAGAAAAAAAATTTAATGAAATATGACCATAGTATAGAATGAAAAGAATACAAAACATAGAGGGTATCTTACCGGCAAAACTGGAAGTCCAATATATTTAAAAATATCAGCACGCCAATTAATTAGCTATAAGTTTTTGAAACACTTTTTTTTTATTAGGATTGATTCTTCTGTTTATATTAGTGATTATTTTCTTAAAATTAATAAATGCGAGACTTTATTTTTTTCTTGAGACCAGCTCACATCGAACACCTCAACAATAAAGGACTTCTGTTAATAATGTATTTCGTTTTTCTGTACGAGTAGACTGCAGTTACAAAAAATGGACGGGTGGCTGAAGAGTCCACGAGACCCGTGTTCAATTCCCGACACAGCTAAAAATTTGCTTGTCTTAATTCGTTCCCTTGCAGATGACCGTCTGGTTCGCCGTCGTGTCAGCAACAGCGGGCAGCGGGTGCTGCGGCTGCGGCTGCCACGCGCCCCCCCACGGCGCCCTCTACCCGCCGCAGCTGCCGGTGCTGTACTACGCACCGCTGCCGGCGGGGCAGCAGCTGATCGTGCCGCTGGCCGCAGCGGGCGCGGCGCCGGACCGTGCGGCATACCGCGTGGCCGAGGAGCGCAGCCACCACGAACTGGCAGAGGCAGAAACCGAAGCGGACGCGCAACGAGCCAGGCACGACCAGGCGAGCACTATCAAGCACGACCAGGTGAGCACTGTCAAGCACTATCAAGTGAAAGCGCGTATTATGCACCAATGGGGCAGCGAGGAATTTCTTATGCAGGGGATTTTAATAAAAAGAGATCAGTCAAACAGTTTTATAAAATGAAAAATACTTGAGAGTCCCGCTACTGTATTAACTATGCTAAAACTGTACTTTTAGGCCAGGGCCGAAGCCTTTGAAAATGGCAAAGTGAAAAATATAGAACAGCGTGACACTCATTGGAAAAGAAAGAAAATATAGCAAAAATTACAGGAAAAATAATTTACGGGCGATTTGAGGTACGGGGTGGAAGAGGGAGAACTCCTATCGAAGAAAGTTTAATGGCAAAGTTGTAGGCAAAAAAAAAGATCTACATTTGTATGTACATATTTTTTTAACCTCAAAATATCCGCAAAAAATCGAAACAATCGAATTTTTGTTTTTAATTTTTATCTCCCACAAAAAAAAATTCACGAAATTTGGTGGAAACTTACCTTCTTATGTCCCGAACACGCTGTAATTTTTTCGAATCAAAATATTTATTTTTATCCCTTATTTTGATTTTAAACCTAAAAAGTAAGCTCATTTTCAATCGAAAATATCCACGTCAAAAAAGCTGCTTCTTAAAAAAAGTCGATGAGCATTTTGTTCGTTGAATCCTCTACGTTCTGATGGTGTAATGTAAAAAATATACATCACTACGAAAAATTTTCTCAGAAAACACAAAAACACGATTTAAAAAAAAATTAATCATTGCCTAACATTTGCGCTACTGAAATTTACATTTTAGTTACTTGAAAAATGTAAAAAACGAATGAAGTTTTTTAGTGAAAAATATTTATGATTCCTCTTTTCCTGTTGGATTCAGTGTAATTAAAAATTAGAAAAGTAGGTATCATCTTAATTTTTTATTCTCCACATTGGTTATTGTCGCGTTTTTTGCAAAATTATTGGTTAAATTATAGTATCTGGACATTATGCACGGTGACGGTGTATGTACCAAATTTGGTTTAATTCAATATATTCGCTAGTTTTACCTACGTGTATTTTTCATAATAAGACAGGGGTGTAGATGCAGGACTCGAAGATATATTGCTATAAAAAACTTCGTTATAAATGGAAACTGAAATAATAAAAATAAAAAATATTTTCAAAAACAAGCTTTTACTTACGCTATGTAGGTACCTACCCAAACGAATAAAATAAGTTTAGGTTTTCGTTAAGGTAATTCGATAGTATAACTCAAATTGAAATCAAAAAGCTTGTCGCCTGAAATGTTCATAAAAATACGTAGGTAGGTAGCAGCACAGACCTATATAAAGCTATATAGGTCAGTGGTAGCAGTTAATTTTATTGGGCAGTGATTTGTTGGTAAGCATGCACTTCCGAATATGTGTTTTCATTGCAATTCGAATGACAAACTGAATAAAATTTACAATATTGAAATACTAGTAATCCGCCATTTTGAATAAATTACAATATTGAGTAGACTATGAGCATGAAAAGTGTGTGAAAAATTTCAGCTCAATCGGTTGGGTGGAACTGGTTTAAAATTCAGTTGCAAGACTTGACCACATTACAAACAAACAGGGCAAGTTAAATAAAAGCTTGTAATATGTGCTGATCTTGACAGCATGCTCCTGCTATTTATAAATCGATGTAATACTGCGTCTATAACGAAGTAAATGGCAATAGGACAAACCTATTGATGTATAAAGACTACTGAAAACTATACCACGGAATGAGTATCTATGTATGTGATTTATGTGATACCACTTGGGGAAACAATCTGAAACATCATGCAGATAGAACAACTGCCTATGGTGATTTTTTTATTATTTAATAAATTAATAAATTATTATTTTTATTATTTAATAGATTTTATTAAATATTAACAGTAAATTCCATATTTTTAAATGAATTATTTTAAATAATATTTAGGGAAATTTCCTTTACTGTTTAGGCAAGCATAAGTAGGTACCAAATGAAGGTACAGGGTCAAATAAAAACATAGAGAACGACATACCTATCACACTATTATACATACTATCATGACACGTTTTAAGCAAAATACCTAAGTTACAATAGCTGCACTTTATCCACTAATTATTATCAGTGCCGGACTGGACAGGTGAGACAGTGAGAAAAATCTCCCGGGGCCCCCCCTGTAAAGGCCGCTTGGGGGGCCCTGCCCTGGACGGTTTCAGAGAGCGCCCGACGAGGGCCTCTATTAGAGATCTGCACGGGCCGGAATTTTTCGGCCCGACCCGACCGGATTTATTTTTGTAAATATATTTTGAGGCCCGATCTAGCCCGACAAATGTAGTAACCGGTAAGTGCCCGACAGGCCCGACCGGCCCGAGAGGCCCGAGAGGCCCCACAGGCCCGACCGGCCCGAGAGGCCCGATAGACTAACAACAACAACCAGACAACCAACAAGATTCAGCTTGTTGGAATTTTCGGCGTCGGCGCACAATAAATGCACAGGCCCGGATTAAGATTTAATTGACTGTAATATTAGCAATAGCAAAAAATACTTGAAATTTGAAAACGTAAAAAAAAGAATTAAGCGTTAGCTCTACAGGTTCGAGAGGCCCGACCGGCCCGAGAGGCCCGACCATCCCGAGAGGCCCGACCGGCCCGAGAGGCCCGACCATCCCGAGAGGCCCGACCGGCCCGAGAGGCCCGACCGGCCCGAGAGGCCCGACCGGCCCGAGAGGCCCGACCGGCCCGAGAGGCCCGAGCACCATAAAAAGCCCGAACATGTCTAGTGTCTGGTGACGTGTGGCCCGACCCGACCCGATTTTGCACTTCGGGTCGGGTCGGGTCGGGTTCGGGCCGAGCCATCTGATGCAGGTCTCTAGCCTCTATTATTACCTACTCAAACAAACGAATCCTATAATGTGAGTATGTGAAGTAGGTTGTACCCAAGAACGTTAAACCAGACAGGATAGCTCAATCGCGCGAATCTGTCCGCCGAGCCGCCCGACGTGATGACGTCACAGTTAGACGTACTGCGTAAACTCGCACCACGAAACACCCAATCGCGCGCTTTCAGAAAGCGACTTCTTGTGCTTTTTTTAAAAAGTTCATAAAAACAAAAAATGAGCTTTAGATGCTTTTGCTTTTTCGGATTTATTTTTTAAGGATTGTAAACAAATGGAAGTCAATAAAGTTCACTCTTGTTTTTTGAACACGATTTTTTTATGACAATTTCTCCAACCAATACGAGAAAAAAGCGCATTATTGCAGCAAATGTGTTTTCAGAAGGTGCGAATTTTGCCTTCAATAGTTTTTATTATGGCACACAGATTATAATATATACAGAATTATTCTGTTAATTGTGGGCCTCCTTTGATTAGTTTGATTTTGAAGAGCATTTTTGATTATGATATTCATATTATAATACCTATGTGAATGGTGAATCAACAATAAAAAAATAGAACAATGATAAAATGCTCCAAGACAAATTAATAAAACACAGTTGAAAACATAGGTAGTCAGTTATTTATTCATAATTCATAGATAATAAAAAATATTCTAATTTATAATTTTGTTTAATTTCCGCTTTTTTTCCGAAGAGGATCCACAGAACTATTTCTTTGTGAAGTATTATTATGTCGTGCTTTTAAATTTCGAAAATTGATTCTAATAATAGTTCTTAATTTACAAAAATCTTTTATAACTACAAAAGGCATGTTAACTTCTTTTTTTAAAAACTTCATCTGATTCCTGAATAATTGCTTGTCGGGGAATTCCAATTTCGGTAACTGTCGCTGGGGAAGAACTGCCTTCTAAATTTGCAGTTTCTCCACTTTCTATTGCAGACAAATCAACAAGTAATTTTTCTATTTCTTCCTTTCTTTGTCTTTCGGTAAGTCTATCAGAACGTGATGTATTAGTTGTTGCCGAGGTTGTTGCAGTAATAGTTTTTGTGGAAGGTATTTTTAATGTAGGAACTGCGGTTTTTTTAAATACTTTTTTAAAGGTAAGCCTTAAATTAAAAAATATATATAAATATTTATATTCTTGCACTTTTTAGATGGCTAGCTAGCAAAGAAAAGTTTACTTACCTAATAATTCATCTCTTTCGTAGTCATTGTCTACAAAATGTTGTGAACATATATGACTAGTGTTAGGGTTGAATTTGTCTTTTCTTTTGCACCTTGATATCCACTCACTTTGTATAGTTTTAGAGACAAGGTCCTTTGGTTTTGGAAAAGCATGAAATATGATATTCTGCCCAGTTTGGGCTTTTGTAGCATAAGTGTTATTACACCCATACACGGCACACCTTGTTCCCCCTGGCCTAGTCCCCGGCATATTTTCGTGAATAGGACTATTCTGTAAAGTAGTATATTAGCAACCTCGTACTTTTATTATTAATAATATGTCAAGACATGCTCACCTTCCCTTCTGTAGAAATTCAAGTATCAGGCACTTAATGTCTCTGAATAATAATGAACACGGCACAAAAATCAAATAAAAACAACACACAGACACACTTTATAACAGGTAAAACTCAAAAAACTCACAATAATAAAGTAAAACCGAAAGAAATACGATAGAAAACTAGAACAACAAAGGTAAACAACGGGCATACGATGTAACCTT
Organism: Pseudeuparius sepicola; assembly: GCA_963920635.1. Lineage (NCBI taxonomy): Eukaryota > Metazoa > Arthropoda > Insecta > Coleoptera > Anthribidae > Pseudeuparius > Pseudeuparius sepicola. Next base: position 41,864,712 of record OY987299.1, on the reverse strand, counting down.
CACCTAACGACGTCTAACGGTGACGTCACGCCCTCGGTGGGCGCCGCGAACATTACACCATTCAGATTGAGCTATCCTGTCTCGTTTACCGTTCTTGGGTTGTACCCAAGTAGCATGTGAGCGCGTCTTTTCCAAATTAAAAATAATTAAATCACGTCTTTGGTCAAGCTTGTCAGAACACTTACTGGAAAGTTTTATTTTAATGAGCGTGGAAGCAGAAACATTGCGTTTAATCTATCCTGAAAAAATTATCTTACGTTTGGCTTCAGAAACTTCTTTATATAAAAAAAATATTAGCTGGTTATAGTCCCTTGGAACAGCATAAAAACCTTTGAATTTTATACGGGTGATTTCTGCTGATAAGTGGTATTTTTACCAGTAGCAGAGTGAGTTCATTTATATTTTACCAGGGTAGCTCGAGAACAGGCGCCTCTGTAATAAAATACGAGACAAAACACTTTTTTAACCATATTAAACCACACCTGGTATTAGTAGTGGAAAGAGATGAAGGAGACAGAGAAGATAGATAGGCTACCATTGTAGTAAAAACAAGTGACTGCATGCTCGCCTCATAAAATATCCCCAATACTTGCATGGGTTACACTGTTCGACGGCTGGCCACTTGTGCAGCGAAATGCAGTGGATGGTGTGCCATAATTTCACAGATCTTAGGATATACTTGCGTAAATAGTTATAATCGATATGGCTTTTTAGAGACCTTTTGACAATATTATATGGTGCGTTAACCTTTACGTTGTATTTGACGACAACCTTAAAAAACCTTAAAAGTGAAATATTACGTTGCTTGTAGAATATGTATATTTTTGAAAACTGCGCGTGACGCTTATGTCCTATATTCTTTTTGTGACACCAATTAGAGTTTTTATGCTGTTTCAAGTGACTTTAGAAATAATATACTTACCAAACCTCTAGGTACTTACTACTTAGATATGATTCGATATTGTGTAGAAAATTTAGTTCCAATTTTTTGTGTTTTTATTTTTTTTTATTTTATTGCTTAGATTCAAAACATTGATTAAGGTAACGAATTCCTTATTCAATGCTCAAACTTAAAGCATTGACTGAAAATTGGAAAGACTTGCTACGCAGCAATTCCTACCACTGCTTTTTAGGTGTCAGTAGAGTTGACAATGCAAAATTCATTGTGTTTGTGCCCCTGGAAACCGCTTAATGATTAAAAAAGTGTCAAATGTCAAGCCGTTGTCGGTCTTCACAATATTTCAGTAAACGCTTAAAGAAAGACTTATATTTACTATATTTACATTTGTATAGGTACCGTACCTGTTTCTAGAGTTTATTTTAATTTTATTGTTCATTTATTATTTTGTTATACTTTTTATAAATATATTGTGTTTACTTTTCAAAAAGCAATCCGATATATTTCTATGTAGCTACCTATACCTACATACAGTGTGACCCATTTGTTTTGGGGTCAGTCTGTAAAAAGTGTATCAATCGTGCGATTTGGCTGATTTTTTTTTTAAATTGTAGAGCTCGACGAACTGCACATTTTGAACAAAAATTGCCTGGTTCGCATAAAATCCAAAGCCTACTATGACCGTTTTTATGAGCAAAATTTTAAGAAACCATATTAGCGTTTATTTTTGAAAAAATCTGTGTGCGCCAATGGATTGAGCACCCCTCGAAATGGGTATGTACAAAATTTCATCAAAATATTTCAAGTAATAACGATTTTGTAGAAAAATTAAAAATGCAGCCAAGGTACGTCTTTATTTTCAAAAATTCAAAGTTGGCCATGGAAAATAATTGAATTGTTTACTTTTATTAAGTGTCAAACTGTCTAAATTGAGTTCAGAAATTGTTTGTGCTCAATACAATTAATTATCATAATTATGGAATATTTAAGCATAAGAGACAAAATAGAAATTGTTCGACTCGTGGGCGACAACGAGCGCTCGGCAGCAGAAGCTGCGGCCGAATTTAACAATAGACACCCAGGTAGATCAGTGAGTCGAAGTACTGTACAACGTATAAACAATATTGTTGATGAAACTGGATCGATTTCTAAAAATTTATTAAAAACTAGGCAAAATGGACGCCGTGGACTTGTTGAAAATAACAATCAAATTCTGCAATACTTTAGTGACAATCCTCGAAATAGTGTTCGAACGGCTAGTTTAGACCTTCATATACCCAGAGAGAGTATAAGGAGATGTTTGAGACAAAACAAAATAAAACCGTTTAAGCCAAAATTTTTGCACACCCTGGAACCAGGAGATGAGGAGAGAAGATTAGAATTTTGCTATTGGCTGCAAGGTGAATATCTCCATAATGGCAACTTTTTAAATGAAATTTTATTCACCGACGAAGCCACGTTTACTACAAATGGTGTAGTATCAAGTCAAAACTACCGTCACTGGTCAGCTGAAAATCCAGAGTTTATAATAAATGCAAGGAGACAATATTCACAAAAAATTAACGTTACTACGCGACAGAATAATTGGCCCATTTTTCTTTGAAGGGAATTTGAATGCGGCTGGCTTCTTGAATTTTCTAGAAATTGAATTTAGACATGCTTTAGATGAGTTACCATTAAGATACCGTTTAAATTTAAAGTTACAGTTAGATGGCAGTCCTATTCATAATGCTCGTTTAATCAGAAACTGGCTAGATAATAATTTTGAAAACTATTGGATAGGGCGAAATAGTCCTTTCTGTGAGTGGCCACCGAGATCTCCGGACTTAACTCCTTTAGATTTTTTTCTTTGGGGTACACTTAAGCAAAATGTTTATAAGTCAAGACCCCATAATTTACAAGAACTGCAAGCTAGGATAAACCGTAGTTGTGAGGAAATTACTCCACAGCAAATACGAAATGTAATTTTGAATGTACGCAAGGAGGCTTGGTAGAAGTAGAAGTTACAAAAATTTTATAATTTTAATTGTTTTTATGTTTTGTGTTTATAAGCATAAGGTTGTATTATTACAATTCAATTATTTTCCATGGCCAACTTTGAATTTTTGAAAATAAAGACGTACCTTGGCTGCATTTTTAATTTTTCTACAAAATCGTTATTACTTGAAATATTTTGATGAAATTTTGTACATACCCATTTCGAGGGGTGCTCAATCCATTGGCGCACACAGATTTTTTCAAAAAAAAACGCTAATATGGTTTCTTAAAATTTTGCTCATAAAAACGGTCATAGTAGGCTTTGAATTTTATGCGAACCAGGCAATTTTTGTTCAAAATGTGCAGTTCATCGAGCTCTACAATTTAAAAAAAAAATCAGCCAAATCGCACGATTGATACACTTTTTACAGACTGACCCCAAAACAAATGGGTCACACTGTACATTGTAGAGAGATGTAAAAAATTTTGGAGATAAAATTTTTTTGAGCAAAGCCCATTTTCATCATTCATCTAATGTGGGGGCCCCTTGTTTAAAAAAATCTCACTGGGTCAAGATGGGCCAGTCCGGCACTGATTATTATGGTGCCTGTTAAAACGAGTATGACATGAAAAAAAAAACCGACTGGTAGGAAAAAGAAGTAAAATAGAACAGGAAAAAGTAAAATAGAACATATGCTTGTGTTTATCGTAAGCATTAATTGCCAGCGACAGCAGGCGCTTCAGTCGCTTAGGAAAGCACTATAGGTATAGAAGTGACGTTAAAGGGCCGAATTTCTGGTATGACAGATGTCCAAATAAGCTATTTTAGTTTCGTTTTACACTTTTCCGTAAGACCAAGACCCCATATATTTTGTTGCGTTTCTATCACAATGAACTATAGCTTTCTGTTATATTTTGTTGACAGCGAATAACATGTGGGTAGATAATTTTCAATTTTCAATTTCACATTGACATTTCACTGACTTATCATTTTAGTCGCTGGCGTTCAAAGATACCTCAGTACAAAATCACCCTCTAGAGCCATCAAAATTTTTTTACAGTTTACAGTAAAGGGTTCATATTTAAAAGGTTTTGCCAGGGAGGTACGTAATTTGGCATTAGTAAAATAAAAGGAGTGTGACAATCCGAAAACAAGGCAAATCTGCGCATCTACGTCAGTTGCGAGTCACGAATTCAAAATGCGGTTGTGTTTTACGTTTTTTTGTAGTTTACAGTTTAATGTGTCAAGAAAAAAGTGTAAACAACTGCCAGTCCAGCTCGACAGTGCTTTAAAATAGGCCAAAAATGCCGGGATGTGCAGTCAGCGTTTGTCCAAATAATAACAGAAACAGTAAGGGAACGGAAATTAAGTACTATAGATTTCCCAAGGACAATAATCTTGCCAAAAAATCGATTGCTGCATGCCGCAGACAAGACATATGGAGCAATTTAAATTCTGACTCGCAACTGACGCGTCACAAGATGAATGACATACCGTGGGTAAGTTTATCGTGATCAGTAGCAGCTCATCCATAGAGGCTGTGGGGCTAGAGCCCATCCAGTAGAAAATGGGAAAAATAATTTAGTTCCGGGACTGCCATATTCTCTATTTTACCTCCTTGTTCCTTCCTAATTAAATTGACACAACGACCGCTGCCGATAATATACTAAGTACCTACTACACAGAACGAAAAACCTACGTAAATATAATTAAAAAAGACATTGTGGTAATGAATTTGTACATTAAATTTCAACCGATGCCCGGTTTGATCAATATGATGTTTTATTGGTCATTGCTTGAACTTAAGGTGATTGTGATTATCATTTTAGGGTGATGGTTTAATGTTCGAAGGCATCATTACTATGCCAATACGACCTTCCTCGTAATGTTTTTTTACATTGGCTTTATCACTTCAGGACATTGGCTCAATGTTACAAGTCATTATTATTATGTCGAAACGGTCATGCTCATAGTGATTTCCTGTACATTGGTCTATCATCTCAGGGCATTGGCTTAATGTTCGAGGACATTAATATTATGATATCACAGACTTTCTCATGATGATCTATTATCATTGGTCAATCACTTCAGGGCATTGGCTTAATGTTCGATGACATTAATATTAGGATTCGTCATGATGATTTATTATACAGGGTGTGTCAGAACTCTTTTTTATTGATTATTTTGCTAAAAATTAACGGATTTTGTTTATTAGACAAATTATTCGATTCAGAAAAAATGGAACCTAATGGCTGTTCATACGTTGCTATAAAAGGTATCAAAAACAGATTGTACGAAAAAATTAAGTCAAATTCTGCTAACAGCTTTTGATAATGAGTATATACCGAGCATATACTGAGTATAAGGTACGGTAGGTCAGTTTCCATTTCCGACTTCTAATTTAGCCGGAAGTAGCGGCCACTTAGACAGTACCTATCTTGATCTATACTTGAATATTACCTTCTGGATATACTGTAATGAACATGTAAAAACCAATATGTTGGTTATTTTTAAATATTTATAGTCATGTTGTGTATATTATATTGCTGGAATCGCTGGAATATACATATATACCAGGTGGCTCAAGGCCGCCACTTCAGGCTGAATGGGAAATCGAAAATGGCAACTGACATTTTTATCATACTTCCTGTATATTCATCATAACTTATATAATGGTTCGTATTTTTTCTAATATTATTTTTTATAAATCGTTAAATCCGTTAACATGTTTAGCAATATAATCAATAAAAAACGAGCAATGACACACCCTGTATACATACTTCTATCACTTCGGACCTTTGGTTCAATATTCGATGTAATTCTGATCTAAGTGCCCCATTTTTACTTTTTTTTTGAACAGAAAATAAAAAAGGATATTTTAAGAACTCTCACCTGTAATTTTATTTAGAAACCAATTTCTTACATAAAATTTACAATGGATAGGTAAAATCTAGGTCAAAAGAACTAAGAACACAACAGCGAAATTCTTATAGAACCATTTATTAAACATTTTTTAAATATAATATTCCCATAAACATGTGTTTTGGAGTGAATTTGTAGACTGTATTCTATATAAAAAATTTGTTTAAAAAGGTGTGAAACATAACGCTATTGGAAAATTGCTGGGAGTAAAAGTAATTATTTATGAAATGGCATGTTATTTTATATTTTTAGATAAGCAACATTTTTATGAGGTTTCATTTTGTCATTACTCGTGACTATAGGTACTTACATCATCACACTGTACCGTAATGGAAGTACTACTTTGCCCAATTTTTTCCTGTTGCAATCTCTCTAGTAGAGTTCTAATGATAGTCTTGCCTTACCATTCATCATTCATATACTCGACTGTGCCTTTAGGTATAACTTTTATTGTGGTACTTCCCTTTCCGAGCTTATTAGAAGTTCGACCCCATTCTCCGGTCCTATGCCCATAGTAAAGTCCATATTTCTGAAAATACAACAAATTAAATTAAAAATAGCCTCAAAAATGCTGTTTGTGTAACGAGTTAGGAAAAAGTCTCTTACTTTTCCTAATTAGGACGATTTGACACCATTGAGTCTTCCAAATCTCCAACATTATGTGGTATATATCAAAATTTGAAGTATAAACTTCCAGCCTAAATCTTGACGGTTGTTTGTAAAATGGTAATTTTTCTATGACAGCTGAGTTGAGTCTATCGCACTAATTTCATTTAGACGATACCTGCTGTCCAGCAATGGTCAAATTTTTCTTGTGACAAGTTATCAGATTTCAATGATCTTATAGTGTTTCGTCTGTATCTTCTGAGTGGTACATACTAAAACAATTATGATTAGATATTAGATATCTAATAAATTAATGAAAACAGCATAGGTCTGTAGGTATAATATTTTAAATGTGTGTGAAAGTTTTCATAGTTTTCAGAGTTTAATTTCGCTGGTTGTGCACACACACAATCAAAAATCCATTAAATTTCTTTGGATCAACAAAATTGTTCGAGGGCGTTTGATCGTGACTTATCATAACTTAAAGGTTAACCTTTTTTAAAGATGCGTTTAAACCGAAAATAAACGCGGCGAGCGGTGGGGACTACTGTAAATCACTGTATTTTCTGTTACTGTCTAGAGTATTCTCTAGACTTTGCTTTAACCATAATATCGGAAATTTGCATATTTAATACCAGATGACTTACCTTAGCAAAACTCTAACAGAATCGTCACACTAACAGATCGTATTAGTACTATAGGCACAGACACAGGATCACTTGACAAGTTAACACACCGGCAGAAAGTTTCATACTAGAGTACAGCCTGATGGCGTTGGGACGTGGCAGATCCACAATAAATAAAAAAAGACCAGTATTGATAACTTAGGACATTGTCGCAAGGCACAAGGACATTAACAGCACGCATTAATATATTAACTAATGATATTGTTCTTTATATTTATGCTTGGGTACATTGGCTGATGTTTTTGAACATTACTACGATAATACAGTTGTATTAAACTATAAAACTGTACGTTGACATAATCACCACTAAACATTAGACAATTACGTTATACGTCATAGCAACAACATACAGTGATGAACGGTACATAACATTAAACACCTTGAAATCATTAAGTCAATGTATTTGTGCCTTGTTTCAATGCCCAATTTGCATTCGCACAACGTATTATTCACTGTAGACATCACTTTTTACATTGAGTTAACGACTTTAGTACATTATAATAATGTTCGTTGGGTCATTATGTTAATTAACATGTTAATTACCTAATCACCAACATTCATTGTTACAATCATTTTTGTTCATTGTGTCGATGAAAAGGGCATTGTGACAATGACTCTGAAGTTAATCACTAGTGGTGATTAATATCATGCCAAGAATTTCTTTCTGTGTATTTAAACGCCCGCAACGGATCGACGCTTGACGGCTACGAATATTCGAGCCGCGATTCCGCGAGGAAAGGGGCGCGACCGAGCCGAGTCGGCTGCTTCCGCTATACGCGATTATAGCGTAGGAGAGGGCTGTCGGTTCTCTAGCCCCAGTTCCGGCCAGTCAAAAGTGCGTCGCAAGCGTTACTGCGCCCTTTACAAAACTTCTCTCGGTGGATCACGTATTCTAAGTAAATAAAATAAAATGAAAATTAGTAATGAAGGTAACTTTTTAAGACTTTCATTGACAGACAAAGTTGAAATAAAGACCAACTCCAGATTTGCATATATCTCAACAGAAAAGAGCACACGTGGATAAATTAAATGCACTGTTTTGCGTTATTAACATCTTAAAAAACGGGAATTATTGTTTTATGAACCTTTTATCGTTGACTGACGTATTTATAAAGACTTCTCACGGCTATAGCTTCATATCCTGGAAAATAGATGGCGCCTATGGTCAACAATGTATTTTGCATTGTATTTTGTCTCCGGGAAGCGCATGGTGAGCCAGAGAACTGTCAAACATGACAGCCGTGAGCAGTCTTTATTAGTACGTCAGTCAACGCTTTTATATTAATTATGCAAAAATATGTAATTTCTACTAATAATAAAAAAGAGCAAGCCCATGCCGAAAGTATAGGTACCCACCTCCGGTACCCACTTATTTTATGTTAATTGTCCCTAGTGTGTGTTCTTTTCAAAACGTAGCCCCTCCTGTGCATTAACCCACGAGCCGCCCATCCACCTATGAAATGCTGTATATTCTACTTATAGGAGTCCACTCAGCATCTGAGTTCTTCGGAGTCCCACGGGTCGACCGCCCTCCTCCCTGTTCACCCAGCGCAAACCTACGTCAAGTCAACCGGCAAAGAGAGCATCATCTCCCAGCACCATCCGACCCACTACATCCACGTCCAGCAAGTGCATCCGCAGACCCAGCACAATCAGAATTCGTTGGACGTGGACGACAAGCACCACCATCATGACAAAAACGTCCAGTACAAGTTCGAGTATTCGGTGAACGACCCCCACACGCACGACGTGAAGAGCCACGTGGAGGAGAGGAAGGGGGACGTCGTCGAGGGACAGTACTCCGTGTTGGAAGGCGACGGCAACATCAGGACGGTCAAGTACTACGCCGACTGGAAGAACGGGTTCCACGCGCAGATACACAATTCCAAGAAAAAGACGAGGTGATTTTCCTATGTGGAGATGGTTTCGCACCAATAGTAAATTAATAAAGATATACAGGGTGATCCAAAAATGACTTCCCTACTATACAAGGTCTTAACGTACGGGTCTTCGGGGCTTTAAATTTCGTTTTTTCGGTTTTAAATTATGAAGGAATCGACCGATTTTCTTCAAATTTGAAAATAAATGATTCGATCTAGATTAATTAGTAGATACGTAATGCCAAACTGTTTGCGATGGTAATGTGTAAAATGTGTAAAATGTGTAAAAACGAAATTGTGTTGGCGTTTGTGGCGCTTATCTCGAAAAAGTCTCCCGACGAGAAAACAACAAGAGAGTTATTCTTTATTCAAAATTAGATTTCACATTTGGAAATGTTTATGTTCGTATAATGGGAGTCGAGTTAGCATTTTTAGTTCAAGGCCAAAAGATAGCGGTATCGCGGTGACGCATGACGCATCGCTTGGCCGACGAACGTCGTGTCGTGAATCGTGGACAGTAGTGAGATCCAATATAATAAGTTAGTTTAATTAAAAATTATGTTTATTCTTACCACCAATTCATGTCAATTATGTTTCATATATGGTGTTATCATTTCCAATGTCTCCGATGGTTGCAAGGATTGCGAAATCTGTTAATTTTTATTTTAAAAAAACTCAGGTGACATGAATGCCACTGACACCCCCTAGCGGCTATAACAAATTTGGCTAGGCTAAATTATGCAAATCCATTTCAATTCAACATGTACCAAATTTGAAGGAAATGGGACCTTTCAAAATTTACCCAAAAAATCCGCAATTAAGGTATAGTAAAGTAGGTAGTCATTTTTGGACCAGTCTGTATATTAGACAAGTACTGAACATTGTGTATAGGTTAAGAATTTTGAGTTATTTAGTTTTATTGATGTTAGAAGTAAAGAATTTTGTTTTATACGATGAAACCTATTTTTCGTATTAGCATATCAGAAAATAGTTATTTATGTACCAAGGCACTGAAGTTCAACTTTTTATGACTCATGTGGAGTTTAGTTGCTGAGGCCTCTGGCCGAGGCAAATAAACCACATGAGTCATAAAAAGAACTTCAGTGCCGAGGTACATATTATTTTTTTTTTTGAAATCGGAAAAAAAAAATGTTTTATTAGGCAAGAAAATAATAATAAGGGATCACGCGTCCACGAACCGACTACGCGCGGCGTTGCTTGACTTTACCGATCGCTCTACCTAGGACAAGTATAATGATGTACGGCACCTTCTGACAGAAAAACCAAACTGCTGCTTCTTGTGCAGCCTACACAACAAATCTATTGATTTTCAAATTTACTAAAATATGTATACTGAAGGATTGCGTTTCTATAGGAAACAATTTCGCAATGTGTACGAAAAGTTAAATGAGCCTTTATCGGCCGGGTTTTGAATATTTGGTCTCTTTTAACGGGCGATTTCTCCGCGTCTGACGTTTGATGTTTACATCTCGCCAAGGCCTACTTATTGAAAAAATCATACAATAATGGGCTACATTATTGTACGATTTCTGTGCTTTTAATGATGATTTTGGGACATTTTAATGCCGATTTCAAGAAAAAATATTTATTTGGCAGTTGAATCTCATAGGTAGCTCAGATTCCAAAAACAAAGCCTACAAACTGGGATGTCATTATTTACCAAATATGAAATTAATATAAGTACTTATTATTAAAACGTAATTTTCTTAAATAGGCAGAATCGTCCCAAATAGCAAGGTTTTTCGTTGGCAACTTTTTTTAATTAATTCCTTATTGACTTTTTATTTTTTATTTAAACACATCAGAACAATCGAACGTAGTGCATCCTGGGAACAAATATAACCTTAATTTTTCTTAAGTAGAGGTTTTTATGAAATGTTAAGTAAAAAAGACACAGATATTTACGTTATAAGGTTTAAAAATGTACTTTTTATATTTAGTCCCAAGTAGGTAGGTGTAATAAAATAAAAACAATGCTATTTTTAGGGAATGTAAGTACGTACCTCTATTATAGCATATCTTAACAGTCTCAATTGAATGTAATGGAGATAAGAAAAATGACGGATCGAATAGTGACTACGTTTATAACGTGACAACTCGATCGGATTGAAATGGATCCGATTGAGTTATGTCAAATCTTTTATAATTCTACACATCATCAGTATTGAATCCTGCGGTTTTCAATCCTCTCTAGGGACATTAACTTGTTATACTTATTCCACAGTAGGTTGGTGCTCGTTCTGGCCAACTTCTGTTTGGAAATAGCGGCTTGACTTAAATTTGATTGAATTTCAATCGGTAGGGTTTACGCCGTCTATTTGAGTCCACTCCAGTGAATTCAAAGCTCTCTCAATCGGATCGAATGCGTCAAGATAAACGTAGTCAGTCATCAGATGATTTAAGGCTGGAAATAAAACGTCATCAAAAGCACGATAAACTTACCCACGGTATGTCATTGCGCATCTTGTGACGCGTCAGTTGCGAGTCAGAATTTAAATTGCTCCATATGTCTTGTCTGCGGCATGCAGCAATCGATTTTTTTTTGGCAAGATCATTGTCCTTGGGAAATCTATAGTACTTAATTTCCGTTCCCTTACTGTTTCTGTTATTATTTGGACAAACGCTGACTGCACATCCCGGCATTTCTGGCCTACTTTAAAGCACTGTCGAGCTAGATTGGCAGTTGTTTACAATTTTTTCTTGACACATTAAACTGTAAACTATAAAAAATCGTAAAACACAACCGCATTTTGAATTCGTGACTCGCAACTGACGTAGATGCGCAGATTTGCCTTGTTTTCGGATTCGTTACTGACATACCGTGGGTAAGTTTATCGTGATCAAAAGTAGGTTCGTTTGCCTGTATCGTTAGAATTCTATTTATAACTAACTGGAAAAACTAGTGGATTTTAAAGGTTTACAAAAAATATGGGAATCTTTAAAATACTCATAGATACTATTGCCAATACTTTAAAAGTTATAATAGCTGGTGGAAATTATAAAAATATATAACTAGTTTAGCACATATAACTTTAAAAATGGTGTCATCAGTTTATACAGGGTGAGTCACATCTAAAGGCAGAGCCGAAAACACAAGGTAGAATTCGCTAAAATAAGCACATATGCTTAATAAACATTAGCTCAAAAACGCTTGGTTATCCATATACAGCGTGTTGAAACTTTCAAAATATTTTTTTAATTTTTTTCTAGCCGTTTAGGAATTATTTTATACATATTATGGGTTGTCATTTTGTGCAATAATTTGGCCTTGTTCAGATGAGCAGCGGCGTAGATACAAATAATTTTATTTTAAATGCCAGCATAATCACCTTGACACTAGTTTAAAAAATCCGAAATTACAAAGAAACTGTACCAGAAATAAAAAAAATAGCAAGAGGCACTTTTTGTTCCAAATTGAATGGGCTATCCAAAAAAGGCTAAATTTTTGGTTTTGCACAGAACCGTACTACTTTTTTTCTACAATTATTTACAGTAACTATTTGTACGTACGCCGCTGGTCATCGGAACGGGGTCAAATTATTGCACAAAATGGCAACCGTCCAGTGCATAATGTGTACCAAATTTGGTTGGAATTCCTAAATGGGCTCGAAAGAAATTAAAAAAATATGTTATTTTTGAAAAAATTTCAACACGCTCTATATGGAGAACCAAGCTTTTTTGAGATAATGTTTATTAAGCATATGTGATTATTTTAGCGAGTTCTACCTTGTGTTTTCGGCTCTGCCTTTAGATGTGATTCACCCTGTATATTTTTATTTTCAAATAAATAAACCTTACAAATCCACTAGCTTTTACAGGTAGTTGTAAATAAAATTCTATTGATACAGGCAACCGAACATACTTTTGATGACGTTTTAATTGAAGCAATAATTCAAGTCTTTAACCTACGGGTCGAAATAGCAAGTCAGTGAGTGTTACTGTCAAATTTTAACTTTGTTATTATTTTTTAATTAGGTACTCTAAATGGAAGGGTTTGTAGTTTTGATGTACTTTAATTGTACGTTTAGGTTGCTATTTTTAACAACCAGAAAGATCACAGCCTTACAGCTTTATAACGAAATCTGCACATAAAAAAAATTAAAAAATATTTGCGGTATTTGGTAAATTTAATAGAGTTGGGGTGATACGTACCTACGTCAGGTTCAGATGAGAACAGTAGATAACATTATATTTTAACAATTAATTGTAAATACACATTCAATAGGTAGGTACCTAATATTAACGGAACACTTGTGACGAACATGAGAGGCATATCGCAAACGATTTCCGTTGCAAATAATACGCAGGTGAGGTCAGGTGAGTATGTTTTCTGTTGCTTTGACATATCGGGTGTTAACATTGATTAAAAAAAAAAAACATTTTATTAATAATTCCAGAATGTTTCTAAAGACATTTATCTGAAATTTGGCAGGACCTTTTTCGAATTGAAACACAGCATTTCTACATTTATTAACAAATTCTAAGAACACGCTTTTTTATAGAACGCCTATGATTTGAGTGAATTGCAATTTATTTGTCAAACTCAAATTTGGTATGAGTTTCGATTTAGTTTAGGGTAAAAAATAAACATCAAGATAACAAAAAAAATATACTAAACAAACTTTGCAGTTTCTTCAGAAATAGCTATTTATATGTGCTTAGAAAATATTATAAGCTTTGCAGTCTCTTGGGAAATTATAGCTATTCATATGTGTTTAGAAAATATAAATTTGTGAACAAATTACTTTAACGACTTTGCAGACAAATTTTTGCAATAATATTATCATCGTCATGCCTGCAGAGAGAGACGTCACAGATTTGGATATCATTGCGATAATACCTCGTTTCCTTGGAAAAAATAAACCTCGCCTATTTGGTTATAGTAATTTCATATGAGGCTAGAACAGATTCCGGTAAAAGATTTACCATTAATTCCACATAGAGTAGAGGTGGCAAATTCCAAGGCAATTTTTTTTTGTAGATTTCAATATGAAATTTCTTGATTGGAATCTTCCACAGGCAGAATGTGATGAATCTGAGTTTCTTCCGGATGGATCCTGCATCAGCGAAACTTCTCGTTCAAAGCTTTCGTCCTCGATTGCATACGACGATCACACTGCGACTGAGGACGTCCCGTGCAATAGAAAACGAAAGCTTGGAACCACAGAAAATATACGCGTAGCGTAGCGTATATTTTCTGTGCTTGGAACTAGAAGTTTCGCTGACGCATAATCCATCCGGAAGAAACTCAGATTCAGCTCTTTTGATTTCTATGTTCAGGATTCATTTTCTCTTTGGACTGCGTTTAGGTTAATCACAACTTTCTTGCTTTTTTGTTTTCTGCTATAATAGTGATATCACGTGACATCAATAAATATCATTCTATTGAATTTTTTTTATCCTACTTTACCATTTTGTTTTGGTACATGCACAATTACAGTGCTACAAAAAATCCTGATATGGCTTACATCAGGAGTTCGGCCAGACCAGACTTACAAAGATGTTTTTCTCCCAGTCCTCGGGTACCTACACCGCAGTGTTTATGTTTATCGCTTCTGCCCAAAAACTTTTTTCTATACAGGGTGCCCCATATGTATGGAATAATGCATATATCTTCTTAAAAAATATATTTAGAAAAAAATGGTTTAAATAAAACTTACAGTGCGACCTCTTCTGCATAATCCTATCAAGTCGATTTTGTTTTACCTCTCATAATGTTGTTGCTATGGCAACGACCTTTTTTTTTTTCAAATGGGACCATATATTTTTTAATCGATTTTTGGAATCAGCTACTTATTCTGCATACAACAGCATAAAAAAATCTATAGGTTACATAAGGAAAATTTTGAGAAACACTTTTTATTTGGTTCTAAGGTACTTTTTCAAAATTAACTATGAACCCTAAATGTTGCAGTGCATTTACAACAACTTATCTTGTGTGAGACATGCATTTTGATTTTGGCTTGCTTATAATTAATGATGGTGATAATTTGGCCCAGCAGTGCGGCTTCAGAAGGTCCTGGCAAAAGAACACTTAAATGTTAAAGGCCGTCTCAAAAAGCTTGATGATAAATTCATTCAAGATAGACAGGACAGCCTAGACTTACCTATTACAAACTCACTTTCATGGCTCTACAATATTAGAAGTAAATCGGGCACAGGCTACTCTGGAAGAGGTTGTACATCGCCCAATCAGAAGATAAAAGAGCCTAGCGAAAAAGATTTTTATCCTAACAAAATCAGACGGGCGATAAATAGTATCAAACCCTATAAATCATCAGGCAGGGGCGGAATCTTTCCAGCTCTGCTTAAAAAAAGGATCAATGAGCTCCTACCACCGTTAGGAGCTATATTTAAAGCCAGTTTTAACTTTAAAACTTTAAATACATTCAAATTTGTGAAGAGAGGCTAAGGTGGTGTTTATTCCGAAGACCAGAAGGCGTCCACCTGAAGACTCAAGTCTTACCGCCCCATTACAATCACATTCTTCCTCCTGAAAACAATGGATAAACTAATTGACATTTACTTACATTGGAAGCGAAATGTTATCTGTGTAATGTGAACCAGTTTGCCTATCAGCGCGGCAAATCCACAATCAGTGCTCTAAATTGTCTTATAATGAATTTTTAAAGGCATAATTGCAAAAGAAATAATTGCTCTCTGTGCATTTATAGACATATAGAGGGAACTTTCGATAACGCCTCCTATGAAGCCATAAAAAAGAACCTGCGACAGAAGAGGTATGTTAAAGGAACTGACAAGCTCTGGATTTGATGTCGGGGGTTACGCGGATGACCTAGTCACTGCATTAAAAGACAAGCACGAAGGCGTCATTTCCAACCTAATGTAAAATACCTACCCTTAATACTATCAGTAATTGGAGCAGTGGCGGCTCGTCCATATGGGCTGTGGGGAAAATGGGGAAAAATTAGGCCCACGACTGCTATATTCTATATTTTACTTCCTTGTTCCTTCCTAATTAAATTGCCGCAACGCCCGCCGCGGATAATATACTAAGTAGGTAATATTTATTCGCCCGAAAATGATACCTTATATAACGTAAGATCGACGCTTGGCGTCTACGAATATTTGAGGCGCGATTCCGCGAGGAAAAAAACGCGATCGGGCCGACTCGGCTGCTTCCGCTATACGCGATTGTAGCGTAGGAGAGGGCTCTCGGTTCTGTCGCCAGTGAAGCGCGTGGCACGCGTCTTTTACAAAACGTCTCCCGGTGTCTTGCGTATTCTAAGTAAACAAAATGAAAAATAGTGTGCAGGACATTTTGTAAGGGAACTTTTTAAGACTTTCATTGACAGAAAAGTTGGAAAAAAAACTCTCGGGAGACAAACTCCAAATTTGCAATTATCTCAACCAGGAAAAGCTGCAGCAATTTGACTCGTCACTTTTATAGAAAAGTGTATGACAAGAACAAGTGGACAAATGAAATGCATTGTTTTGCGTTATTAGTTTATTAGAATTGACCATAGGGCGTGTTATTTTCAGAACGTAGCCCCCCCCCTGTGCATTAACCCACGAGCCTCCACTGAATTGGAGCTAAAAAGAGGGCTTAACATCAATCCAAGTAAGATGGTTCAGGTTTCGTTTACGGAAAGAAGGAAGCTCGGCCTAAAAGCCCCACGCTAAACAACAAGACACTTAAATTTTCCAGTGAAGTGAAATACCTAGCAGTCATACTGGATTCTACACTTTCCTGGAACCAACATTTGCAAAAAAGCATTGCCAAAGCGACAGCAGCTTTGGCAAGCCATGGGGATTAAAACCAAAACGGATTCTATGGTCCTACTTTAATGTTCTAAGACTTCCTTCCATATATGGTGGGAAAAAATGGCGCAAGGCAAGTTGCAACGGCTGGCTATCGCCTATCACAAAGGCTTTAACTATATGTCTCATAGTTTCATTGGGGCTAATGCTTGACCTCACTCCAGTACACATATAATTTAATTTACTTATCGTTTCGTTGCTATCTGTGTCCGTCGAGCTCATTTCCTCCAGTTTGCGAAGCATTTTTTCTAGTTGTTTATCAGATCTTTGTATTTGACATATCTACAACCTATTTCTGTTTCATCAAATTATACGGAACGAATAATACGAACCTGTGAAAGTTTTGCGTCATGACCATGACTTATTGCTTGCTATGGAAAGTAGATAAAGGTGCCAGCATGATGGAAGTACCTAATTGGTTTATTTTAAATTTATCGTTTCCTTAACAAGATCTGGCTCTTCATAAGTCATATTATAAAGTGAATTGTTGATTATTAATTACCCAACCGGTAATTGAAGTGACTAATTAAAACTAGTTTAGGATAAGAATTTGCTAATAAATAAAACAAATTAGTAGTTTGGTTTGTATATTCCGTTTCGTAAGTCCATACATACGCACATTTATATTGATTGATTTACATACATACAGACACACAGAAAGTTCTTACAGTTAGAAAAATTAAATAATCCAACAAACTTTAACCGTACTCGAGAAAATATTAACACATCTTACCAAATAAGTAAAATTCAACTTTAGCCCTTACAAATTCGTTAAAGTTAACTTCGTAAAACTAATTCTGACAAACTACACATTTTTTTATATAAATTGAAAAATATTTTATAATGTTATTAAATAATTTACAATATTAAACTTAGCACATCTCTAACACAGGAAGCTTAAATTTATAAATTTCTAATATTATAATAATTAAGTAGTAATATCCACTAAAAATTTGTAAAAGATCACAAAGGAGTAAAATGCATTAACGCCTTCTAAGACCTTCTTGAGCAACTTGGAATTTTCAACTATTTCAAGTGTTAGCAAGTTTAAAAACAGAACCTTTACATAAATTGTGCGATTGAATCTCAATTTAATTAATAAAATATTAAAGGTTACATATTTAGGTCAACGTATCTATTACATTTATAGTAAGATATTTCTTTAGTTATAAAACAAAAATACTTATCGAAAAATTAAATTTGGGTGTTTTCGTAATGCTTTGATGGTAACTAAATCAATTATTGTTTGTCTACAAATCCGGATAATTTTTGAAGATAAATAATAAAATTTTTAATAATTGGATTGAACTTTTTACTCATTTTTATTGATTTTTATGTTTTTATCGACAGCTGTGAAGCCTTTATAAATTCGAAATACTTATAGTAAACAAGCAAATATCAAAATATTACAAAATATTATTTACAACTCAAAGCAAAATACATCTTACCACTTTTGCTAATCTTGCCAATCAATCAATTTGTGAGAGTTATGTATTTATTTTTCATACAGTGCATTTTTCTTTCCATATGAAGGAAGCTAAATAGATAATTGCGTATTTTATTCTCAAGAAAAAAAGACATCTTATATTGATCTTTTCTTTTAATATAATATTCCATCGAAATATAAGTTATGGCGATTTAGAAGGAAAAGAAAAATCAAAACGGTAAGTAAATTGAATAAAATAAATCGGTTAACTTTCTGGTCGGATGTACCTAGATGATTCCTCAAAATAATTATGCACTTTGCTGAATTGATCTTGAATATGTAGCTGCTTTTTCTATGACAATAATAATTGTTAATATTAAATTATAAACTATTATGTATTTTTGAAAATACATATTATATATTCTATTTTATTAAACCTACGTATGGATCAACTATTACTAAATTTTTTTATATAATATTCAATAATAATGGTGACAATCTTCCTATAATCAATTTTCTACTGATTTTCTTGATTGTATTAAATTACGTTAAGTATTATTGAGGAATTCAAATAAATTATCTCAAATATTAACAAATATAAGAATGTAAAATTTGCTCGAATGAAACCACTGGACCTTTATCACATTTTTGACCGTAAGAGGAACTTCTTCAACATGAATCTCGAATAATAATATTTATATAGAAATTCATTACTTAATAAATTTAAATAAATTAAATACCTACTTTGCTGATTTTGTTGACGTTCCTCTTGAAATCAATAAATGTGCATTTACACAATAATACAATATCAGTAATAGACTTTTAAAGTTGCGGAAAACGATTGCCTAAATTTGATCTAAAAAGTTCTTGCGATTATACGCATATGATACTCTCTAAAAGTATGATTTTATTATATGCCCTGTAATACTGAATGTTAATATCTGGTACGACAACCTTCATTCTTCTGTTTTAAATATTCTTAAAACGAAAATGTTAGTTTACAGTTTAAGTTAGTCACTATTTATGGAGAAATCAACACTTAGCGGTGACAATGCTCAGTCGTTAGTGTCACGATTAATGTTTAACAATAATTACTTTTATAACCATACATAGTTAACAATTCGTTTTTACTACTTTAACAGTCCATCTTTTCCAATGCAGCACATCATATTGTTATATGAACACACTGTTTTAATCAACCGTTTGCTAGCATGCTAACGATTTCTGCTAAATTCGACTAAATTATCACTTGGATATTATAAAGTCATTCCTCCATTTTCGTACCCTTTTTTAATTATTGCAATGAAAAGATCGTTATAACTTCATTTTGTTATGTTTACGCGTTTAAATACACTAATATGACGTCGTTGCTCCCGACTTATATAATATAGGTAACGAAATCGTATTGGAAACATGCTTTATCTGAAATCAAAATCCTACAAAATCGTCCCAACAAAAAAGGAACTACTGCACCTGTCGCAAGGAGGAAGCACAAATTAAAACAGAAAATCGGGTACGAAAGACTAAAAGAGATGTAGATCGACTGGACAACAGGGGCGTCAACATGTTAGCAAAAAGTCAACTAGCAGACATACCTACAGCAGCTACACGCAACGTCAAAAAGTAGCGCGTTGGTTGGCGGTACGATAGAATTCCGGCTTGGGCCCTGCAGAGTAGACGTTCTCCCTTGTGTTTTTACTTCGGGGTAAAGATTAATGACAGGTAACGGTTAAAGGCTCATTCATTTGTTGCTCATTTATAGCTTAAGTCGAATCTTTACCTCAGAATTTACAAACATTCAAATTTTAAAATAAATATACACAGTATACATCTAATGAAGGCAGCCGCGTCAAGATTTTATTATTTTATCTACTTTTACATTTTACACTTCTTAGTATTAGCTAAACCCAAGCGTTACTATACCAAGATGTCGTGTATTCTCATAAAGATTTTTCGTGACTATTTGACACAAATAACTGTACGACATTAATTTACCATTTTATTTTAATATAAAGGAGCATTTTCTTAGAGTTAAGAAGAGAAGGTTTTATACCGTGAGCCTCAACCACTTGCCTCAAAAAATTTCATTGCACTGATATCTATGATTATTAGGAATTTATCCTTGTATTTTTCAAATTACTAACAAAAATATAATAATAATTAGAATAGTGTTGACAAAATCAAATTTTTGTTACCTTTGTTACTCAACATGCTGATATACTGAAATTATGAAATATAAATGGTCTACCAATAAGAATGATATGACTTCAAATTGCTATAAAATTAAAAAAAAAGATATGTTTCTATGATTTTTTTTTATTTTGTAGTGCATTATATAATATTATGTTTCGAATAAGACGTCATTGGGATATTCACCTCGGCTGCGACGGCAGACGTGTAGACGACGAACCCAATTTTCAACAACTTTTTTCAACAAGTTGGGCTGAATTTCGCGAATAACTCGGGTGATGTTGACTTTAAAAGTGGCCGCTGGTTTGAGGATTGTTAGTGTACATCGATGACTTTACATATCCCCAGAGAAAAAAGTCCAGGGGCGTAAGATCCCACGACCGTGGTGGCCAATTGATAAGACCATGTCGCGAAATTATTCGCTCCTCAAAACGTTCTCCGCAAACCATGGGTTCTTAGGTTAGACCATCTAATATGGATGTAGGCCCAAATCTTTCTTCAAAATGCGCCACATTGACATCGGCGAAAGGCCCAATTGCTGAGAACGGCGCAGAACGGATACATTTGCATTCGCGTTCCCGCATTCCCTTACAGCAGCGATATTTTCAGCACTCCTGGCAGTTCTTTATCTTGCCAGTGGCTTACTATCCAGGAGAGTGTAATCCCGTTCGAACTTGGCAATAGTGCGCCTGATAGCAAGCTCAGAAGGCCGTCCACGTTGGCCAAAATCTTCTCGAAGTGTACGATAACAAGCTCTAACCGATCGCGCATTTTCGTAGTATCTTTGTACAATAATAGACGTTGCTATCTGTAGTTAAACGATTCATGGTGAAATGTTGGAGTATACTAAGCACAAATGACGTTTGATTCGCGTTGAAAGATTTGACACTATGCGCATATGACTTTCTAAACTTCTATCACTCCTATTGGTAGACCCTTTACTTGTTGGAACTAATTTTTGGGCTTGTCATAAGGGTTTTTTAATGAAAAGTGGTTTATAAATAGTCAAAGCGATCAGTATCTATACATAGTATATTGTCAAGTTTAGTAATGTTTTATTGAAGAAAAGAAACCTAAATATTAATTTTGTAGATATAGATAATATGTATCAAAGTATTTTCGAGACAGAATTATGCTAAACAGAAACAATATTTTTAGAAATATATTTTAGAATCATCTATACCAATAAGACTGTCTGAACTTCATAATCTGTGTAGCAATAGCTATTTGTCTGCTTCCACGAGAAGTTTTGTACAGATTCACTTACAACTATATAAAAGTCGTAGTTGACGTTATAATAATTATTATTACTTGGTATAAATTAGGATTTTTGGAAAAGACCTAATAAGATATTCACAAAGCGGTGGAACTCACAAATATTGAAGGATCAGCAAAATGTTTGTTATTTTTCGTAAATGAAGTAGGTCATTTATTTGTATGGTGACAGACAAAAAAATTGTGAGTTCAATCTTGACTATTTGGGCATTGGCAGTTACTAGTAGCACCTTGCTACTTATTTATTTCCTTTTTGTTTAGGAATGTAGTGCTTTGTGTGTTCAACCTGGACCAACACTACATTAAAAGTGTCGGTCCAGGTTCAACACATCAAAAACTTATATTGCTCACAATTAAAAGTTATGCTCCTATGATAATGAACTGCCTATTTTTCTTTGACATTCTATCTCAAATTTAATATTTTCTTCACTTTGGGGTTCAAATGGTGAAATTACAACAACTATTTTTTTGCCTTTCACAGTTATTTTTTTCAGTAAATTGTCTTGGTACACACTATAAAATTACAGTCAATTCGGGGTGACCTTGTAGATACCAACTTGTTGGAATATCTACTAATTTAAATAAATATTAGAAATAATAGAATAAAGGTAAATCTAAATATTTGGGGTAGGTACTCTAAAAATTATTATTAGTTTGAATCATTGTCTATTACTGGTTTTATCAATATGAAAAGTTGGCTTCATTGTCATCAATTCTGAGGCTCTGAGAATTTTTGTTTCTGTGAGATCATTATTATCAATTGTTTGATTAGTTCGGAAACCTGGACTGTCGAAAGTTGGCGAAAATTTGTGTCCGGTAAATGTCACTAAAACCCCGAAATATTGTATATTGAAACATCAGAAGAGACCACTTCCGAAAGTCGCCAATATCAATATCTACCTTTATGAGACTACTTATAGACCGTCAGACAGTGACAGATTTTCCTTACTGATTTTCTCATTTATGCCTTGGAGAGGGTTGAAAGGTAAATCGATGCTGAGTCGGAAAATAGTAATTTTAAGTTTGGCCCCCGGGGAAAATATATGGAAAATTCGATTTTTCAAAACAGAAAAAAAGGTACTAATTCTCACTTATGCCATGTTCACCGTATGATTTCTTATACTATTCCGACCTCGAAAACCCAAAGGCATAAGTGTAGCGTGTGGAAAAAGGGTTGAATTATGGGTTTGGCAGATCACACAAAAAATGACTTGGTTTACTGACTCTGTCAGTTATGCCGTTCGAAATGGTGAAAACTTATATCCTCACTAGCCCAAAAATTGATTGGCAGGAGTGACGAGTGGGGAAAAATACACTTTTGGGTCGGAAAATAAGTCGGAATTTTTTTTTTTCGGCAACTGATTTTGTCAGGGATAAAATGAATTGCAATAAAACTTTCTAAAGTTTCAGAGGCATAAGTGCAGAAATCAGTTGACGAAAAAAACAATTTTTCCGACTTATTTTCCGACCCAAAAGTGCATTTTTCCCCACGCGTCACTTCTGCCAATCAATTTTTGGGCTAGTGAGGATATAAGTTTTCACCATTTCGAACGGCATAACTGACGGAGTCAATAAACCAAGTCATTTTTTTGTGTGATCTGCCAAACCCTTAATTCAACCCTTTTTCCACACGCTACACTTATGCGTTTGGGTTTTCGAGGTCGGAATAGTATAAGAAAAGAAATCATCCGGTGAACATGTCATAAGTGAGAATTAGTACCATTTTTTCTGTTTTGAAAAATCGAATTTTCCATATGTTTTCCCCGGGGGCCAAACTTAAAATTACTATTTTCCGACTCAGCATCGATTTACCTTTCAACCCTCTCCAAGCGCTCCAAGAGAAAATCAGTAAAGAAAATCTGTCACTGCCTGACGGTCTATTATGCAACGTCGAGCCACAGTAAGTTCCGTACGTTTTTATCGCAGCAACCCTTGACACAGCTGCCTTCCGTCCCATCCCACGCGGTCTACCGCGGGCGTCGCGGCGCTTATTGCAGTCCGGCGCCGGCGTCCGCGAGCGACTTGCGCGACGCTGCTAGCGCAGCAGCTGGCGGACCGCCGTCGCGGCCGCGACGCGGCAGCGTGGCCGCCGTCTCAATGCCACTGTCCCTGGGCTTCCACACGGGCGACCCTACAACAACAGAACCACCGCGCTGTACTCCAATTCGAAAACTCCATAGAGGTTGTTCGGATCTCATATATTCGAGGCCACATTTCAGGCGTCGTACCTACTTCCGTTTCCTTAATTTTGTTTAAATTGACTTTTCGTTAGAATTTACTCTGTGGTGGTTCAAAAGTGAAATCAGCAACATTGGTAGCTTTAACCTTTGATACTAAAATATATCAAACTCTGTACCCCAGAGCCAAACTATGTTATTGCTGAAAATGAGTTTTATATGTTAAGTCCATCAGAATTACATGCTTATTATGTTGGTATTTATCCACCTATCTGTATTAATAACAAAGTTAGATCTTTATAAATAATGTTAAGTCACTATTTGCCTGCGAGACACACTATGTTAAGGGACCTTGATATCATAGATGGCGCTTTCCTTTAATATGTTAAGTCCACATTCCACATAACCTCATTGTTTACATTGTTTTTATCGGCACGCCACGCCTCCTCGATGCGGCGCTTTATTGTGTTGTTTTTATGTTCTTTTTGAGTTAAAATAACAAATTTCTAGCCAGAATGCTGCCGAAAATTAGTAACAATTAAAATTCAATTTTTTAGAAACAATACTGCGCTATAATTATCTAAATAGTGATCCTCAATAGCTTAATTATACAGGGTGAGTCACATCTAAAGGCAGAGCCGAAAACACAAGGTAGAACTCGCTAAAATAAGCACATATGCCTAATAAACATTATCTCAAAAAAGCTTGGTTCTCCATATAGAGCGTGTTGAAATTTTTTCAAAAATAACATATTTTTTTAATTTCTTTCGAGCCCATTTAGGAATTCCAACCAAATTTGGTACACATTATACACTGGACGGTTGCCATTTTGTGGAATAATTTTACCCCGTTCCGATCACCAGCGGCGTAGTACAAATAGCTACTGTAAATAATTGTAGAAAAAAAGTAGTACGGCCCTGTGCAAAACCAAAAATTTGCCTTTTTTGGATAGCCCATTTAATTTGGAACAAAAAGTGCCTCTTGGCATTTTTTTATTTCGTATCTACGCCGCTACTCATCTGAACAGGGCCAAATTATTGCACAAAATGACAACCCATAATATGTATAAAATAATTCCTAAACGGGCTAGAAAAAAATTAAAAAATATTTGGAAAAGTTTCAACACCCTGTATATGGAGAACCAAGCGTTTTTGAGCTAATGTTTATTAAGCATATGTGCTTATTTTAACGAATTCTACCTTGTGTTTTCGGCTCTCCCGTTAGATGTGACTCACCCTGTATTTAGTGAAACCCTTTTTGAGCCCATAAACCTATTTAATAATTTTGGGATTAAATAGTATTATGGACTTGACATATTTCGAAACTATCGAATTTCATTATTGAGTGGGACTTAATATAGTAATAATTTAAATTCTTTTTTTTTTAGAAACAATACTGCGGTGTAATTAAATAGTCATCCACAATAGCTTAATTATATTTAGTGAAACCCCTTTTGCGCCCATAGAATTAAAAAAATTCCCACAAAAAATATGAACATCTTCAAAAGCTATTACCGTGGATTCCAAAAACCTTCCATGATTTTTACCAGAACTTGCCGCATGGTGAAGAAGGTTCTCATTAATATCTTAATAAAAGTGTACAAAAATATATATAGTAAAGACCAGAATTAAGTGTTTTTTTTTAAATAAAAATCTTATTTTGATACTTAACTTTGTTTGCCTTTTGAGGACGTTTGGGTTTTTTGGACTTAATATTATGTCAAGTCAAATTTCGATTTTTTCCCCAAAGCCAATAGTATATTACATAGCGAGAGTTGTAAACAGCTTATTACGTATGAGTGGAAAAGTTGCGCACGAGCCGCGCAGCGGCGAGTGCTGTAATTCCACGAGTATGTAATAAACTCGAGTTTTGTATTATAATTTTTCTTCGACGAAAGATCTATTATAATACATAAACTATACTTCTGATTATCTGACAGGCAACAATTAGTATGTTGGTTAGTTGCTATGGTGACGCGGATGCCGCGCTAACAAGGCACCCGTGATAATTGCGTTTTAATTAAGAACAGATACGTAATTTTTTTATTACGTGTCAGTCATTACGTGTTAGTGTTCGTAACAATCGACTTACTTACAACCTAAACCGTCACTTAATAGGTATGTTACTAGCATAGGAGTAGAAAAAGTATGTTAAGTCGCTTCGGAGAAAAAACTCTACATTTTTATTCCAACAACTTCTAAACATTCCATAAAGTCGATGCGAATAACCTTGGGTTTTAAATTTAAACTTCTTACAATTTAAGTGGTTCAAGTTATGCACGAAAATACAGGAAAATATATTTTAAACTCGATTATCTCAAAACTAAGTTTTTGGACTTAATGTAGTCTGGCTCTGAGGTACAGAATTAGATATCATCAAAAATTGAAGAGTTTAACTTTAACGGCCGTTGTTCACGTGATGATTATCAGGGTGTTGTGCCGTGGTCGGATATAGAATAATCTTTCAGACGATTCGCTGATACCAGCATCTTTAGTGGAGATTTGTCGGAAGTTGGATCGTCATATCATTGACCATTGACGACGTTTATCTCGTGACAACTCGATCGGATTGAAATGGATCCGATTGAGTTATGTCAAATCTTTTATAATTCTGCGTTTACATCATCAGTTTTAAATCCCACGGTTTTCAATCCTCCCTAGGGACGTTAACTTATTGTACTTATTCCACAGTAGGTTGGTGCACATTCTGGCCAACTTCTGTTTGGAAATAGCGGCTTGACTAGAAATTTTAAATATGATTGAATTTCAATCTGTAGGGTTTACGCCGTCTGTTCGAGTCCGCTCCAGTGAATTCAAACCTCTCTCAATCGGATCGAACGCGTCGAAATAAACGTAGTATTTATCTCTAGCATCAATGCTTTCGCTTTGGTAACGCTATCGTTAACACAACTTTTACAACGGCAATAAGATCAGTTGCTATTGGAATTTTATCCACCACGGCTCAACATCCCGCAATTTTTTCTCAGACGGATCCTATTTACATAGAAACTCTATTTACTAAGACATGTGCATAGAAAAACTTCTAAGTTATAGTCTAAATAAAGCTAAACATGAATGGTATGAATTAAGAAACATTGCCGGTATAGGAGGCATAATGTGAAGAATATGTAAAGAATTGATGGAATATCAATAACCTCATGTCATTGAGAAGAAAAATAACAATCATGTTAAGCTCTTTATTATCGAGCAACTATATTTCAATAACTGTAGAAACACAAGAAGAACAAGAAATAGGAGACACTAAGCAGTATAATGTAGTTTAGTTAAAGTCCAGGTTTAGTTAAAGAAATACCAATCCAGTGCAATATTTCTAGAATCAACCGAAATCAAGATGAAATAAATTAAAACTTCTAAACAGTGCAAGATTTATACTCGTACATAATTTATTTCTTTGGAACTACATGGCAAATATACAAAAATGGTATAATGGCCATCTCAAGAATATCAAGAAAGTTCTTTAAAACTTTCAGTTCATTTCTTCAGCAGTTGAAAATGTATCAAACAACGAGGCATCGCTAAACTTGGATGAACAGAGTTTAACTTTAACGGCCGTTGCTGACGTGATGATTGCCAGTGTGTTGTGCCGTAGCTGGATATCGAATAATCTTTCAGACGATTCGTTGGTCGCAGCTAACAGCACCTTCAGTGGTGACTTGTCCGAACTTGGACTGCCATCTCACTAACACAACTATAAGAACGGTAATAAAATCAGTGGTTGACATTCAACATATAGGACGAATATTCTAGCAGCGACAATTAATGAAATGTCTGGAATTTACCATCCTACTCCGGCATAACGTCCGGCAAATTCATTCTAAAACGGATCTTTTTACATAGAAACACTATTAAGACCGACTTAGGAGATAAGCTTAATAATATGAAGAATGATGGAATATGAATATGTATTCTTATGTGAATTGTGAATTCTATCAGATCAGACAATATAGAAGCACTCGAAAAGGTAATAGGAAACACTAAACAATGTAATGTAGTGCAAATATTTTCATTTTAAATAACAATCTAGTGCAACATTTCTAGAATAAACCGAGAACGAGATTAAAGATTATATTAGATTATAAGTATATTACTGGCGAGGTGTCCGAAGTTGGACCGCCATTTAATCTTCTCTGGACTACATAATGATACTCTCGCTGAGCCTTTTGTTAACGCTCGCACTAACCCAACTATAATAATGGTTATATCTTCGAAGATAAGATCATTAACTGCTGCGAAATATACGGGAAATTCATTTTCGTACGAAACCTGTACCACAGATCTATATAGCTTCGCTAATATAGGTCTGTGCTTATACCTAAGCCATAGTCATAAAGCAATATGAATGTCAGTATAATGGCTGCCAGCCTATAGCCGGTATAACATGAAGAATATATATTGGAATATGAATAATGCTCATGTGAGTTTTGTTGGGAAGAAAAACACCAATCACTTTAACCTTCCCAAAATAGAGCAAGTAAGCAGTTCAAACAATGCAGAATAACTCGAGAAAGTAATAGTAAACATAATCAATATAGTTTAGTAAAAATGAGAATTAACAATCAAGTGCAGTAGGTATTTTTTAGTCAGTCGGGTCATAAAGAAACAAATAGGAATTCCAAGTCTTTGCATCATTTAGAACACGTTGGATTTAAAATAATTTTCAATATTCTTTTAAATTTTAGTTTCATTTTCTCCGATAGTTGAGAAGATTTGTATCCTTTAGATTAGTATATTGCTAAATAATTCCTTCCACATTTGTTACTTCTCACGAAATGTTGAGTTTTAAACAAAATCAAGAGAACTGAAGTTATAATAATCATGAAGCATCACTTGGACAGGCTAAAAGGACCCTTATTATAAAAAGCAGGTTCTATGGAATTTATTTATTATTGAATATAAGGTGCCAAGTTTTGTCAGAACGAATAAGCATTTTAGACTAAAACCGTTCAGAATCAACAGGTTTGAGAGCTAGCTTACTACAAATAAAATTTCTAAAATTCGGTTGATATCAAAGAAAATATTATTTATCTTCCAATGTCTAATACTGCAAATGAGACGGCAAAGAAAAATATAAGTATGCTGTACGGAAATTGCCTTTAGAGACTTCAGAACTTTACAAAACTTAAGCTCTTCTGCAGTCCTTTAGGATCTAATAGCAATTCCAGTTCAACAAAGTTATAAACTATCTCTTCCGGTGCCCCTTCGTTTGCATAGGTGATGACTTTTTATAACCATACAAGGTGTCTCAAATTTTAAGTGAATTTTAAAGATGTGTTGGAGATGTCACTTTTTCACATTTTGAAGCCATTAAATTTCATTATCTCTGTTGATCAATCTCAACTTTGTACTTATTTGTTTAATTTTCGTTTAAAATAGCGATGGTGAGTGATGAATTAGTAAGATATCCGTGAAAACAATGTTTTTTTATGCCGAGTGATGATGATAATTTGAGTCGTCAGATTTAGCTAACTAACTTAGGTCGTGGTAGGCGCCATTCCCCATTTGCATAATATATTAATCATGATAATTTTATTTGTTTAAATCTTAAGGAATCTTGAGCTATTCTCATTGACCATGATATTATATCACAATTATTTCTATTACATAATCTAAAAAAATGTTTTTGGGCGCAACAACAATCAACAAATAACACCTGTTTTTTCCTTTGTTCGCATTTTTTCAAGGGTCAAGATAACTATGTCATCACAGGTTGTGCTACGTTTTGATTAAGTACGATCAATATCATATAAGCTATGATAAGATATTTATTAATTTAGATGAAATTTGAATTAAAAGTGGATGATTATTTTTTTTATTAAATGTGAAATAAGCCTAATAATATACACCAAACGTTCTACAGTTTATAAATAAATGCCCTTGGTAAATAATTCATAATTATTGCAAAATTTGATTAGTAACGGGCATAACAGTTTTGCCACCTGTGTGCGTATAACTACCACCTGTTTTCAGTTCACCATAACGGTACTGGATACACGTTTTGTAGGATATGTTTATAGGATTGAGCGGACACACCTTCAAAACATCCTAAACGTGGCGGGATATCTCAAACTAAAATAAGCAGAGCCGGCCGAAGTCCAACACACAATTGCAAGCATTCTAAAACTCAAAGCCAAGCGAGGAATGCTACGGGAGAAATGAAATGCGAAAGATCTACGTTTCTCAACTACTCCTAAGCTACCCCATTCAAACTAATATCGTCGATGAATTGATTCGTAAGCACCCTAGAAACATCTCACTTAGATTTAGCAATTGATTTCGCCAGAGTCGCCGCCGAAGCGGGTCAGCACGAAGCTTTTGCTGCGGCGGTACGGCGCCCTTTGCGGATGGGGGTGCTATCCGGGCCCCTCTGTCTTTCCCGATAGGTAACACTCGACGCAGGTCGGTTTCTCGATACTCAACGAGGCGGAGGGCTTCTTGAGCGACGACTTTACGGTCTTTGGGCTCTTTTCGCCGTTCGACAACGCCCTGTTTGGGCTGGGTTCGTTGCTGCGTCTGGCTTTAGGGCTGGTGCGACGCCTCGCGCCCGGACTCGTCCCATCGGCAGACCGCTGCCTGGGACTCGAGTCGCCCGACCGCCGCTTGCCGCCGGGGCTGGCGGTATCGCTGGATTTCGGGCTGGAGCCCTCGCTCGAGCGCTTCCTGCCGCTCGGGCTGACGCTCTCGCTCGACCGCTGTCGCTTATTAGTGCTGGGGCTCGTCCGGCGGCTGTGGCTGGGCGTGCTGCGCCGCGACTGGGCGGGGCTGGCGTCCTTGGAGGGAGAGCGGCTCGGCGAGCGGCCCTTCACGGTGTGCACTTCGACCTTAACGGTGTGCATGTTGAGTTGCTTACCTAGTTCCTCGATGTGCATCGGCTGGAAGGTCTCCGGGGCGTGGGATGACTGGATCAGGCGCGCCTGGCTGCCGGTGCTGCCGGCTGACAAGGTGGACGTGGTGCTGCGGGAATAAAAGAGATTCATTAACAGAGCTATAAAACAGAATTTTTTTATGTTTTGTCGGTCAACAGTAAACGCTTTGCTAGTCTTCAAACAAAACATCCCCAGATGAGGTACCGCACTCTTTTAAAGTTTCTTATATTTGATTTTTCGAGAAAAAGTCATTCTTTATAAAAAGTTTTGCTTGTTTTTAAAATAAAATTGGCATGGAAAAAGTTAACATTACTTACACTGGGTGACCGGAAAATTGAAAAAACGTTAATTATCTTAAGAGTAAACTGCCTCTATTTGTAAAGATAGTCAAAAAAGTTATGAAGAAATTTTTTTCACCGCAGTAAGTTACTTACGTGCACAAAATTTCAAAGAGTTAGGCCTACTTTGATTTTTTTCTCGTTTTTCTTTGAGTAAATGGTTTTCTGTAAATAGTATGACAAAACTGTATTAACAAAAGTTACCCAGAATGGAAGACTGGAAAATATTGGAAGAAACTCAAAGTAGGCCAGGATTGTCAAAATTTTTTCATCGTACATAGTGTCCTACTCTGAGTAACTTTTGTCACAGAATTTAGTTATTCTGTGCTTTTGTTAATAAAGTTTTGTCATACTATTTACAGAAAAACATTTAATCGAAGAAAAACAAAAAAAAATCAAAAAATGAAAGTAGGCCTTACACTTTGAAATTTTGTACACCTAAGTAACTTAACACGCTGAACAAATTTTCTCTATAACTTTTTTTAGTATCTCTACAAATAGAGGCAGTTTACTCTTATGTTAATTAACGTTTTTTTCAACTTTCTGGTCACTCAGTATAAGTGATGTTAACTTTTTCCATGCCAATCTTATTTTAAGAACAAGAAAAACTTTTTATCAAGAGTAACTTTTTCTCGAAAATCAAATAATAAAAATTACAAGAGTGCGGACAGTGCGGTACCCCATCTGGGGACACACTGTATTATGAAACGAAGAATAATGAACCTTCCGCGAACAACATGTTTTCCAATGGCACGAAAATCTCGGCGACCGAATTAAAAAAGCATCCGTGATTTAAAAACTTATCAGTTTTTTCATTTAAATATACAAGGTGATTCTTTACCTAAACTGCGCATACATTTGGGAAATTGTAGGTTTTTCATTCATTCGTTTATTATTCTCAACCAACTTGACAGTGCATTATAGAGAATAAAAAAACAATTGAAAATTTAAAAAACTAAACTAACGAAATTAAATCAATCAAAAATCGCTTCAATGAAATATTTATTCTTAAGTTCTTTTTTTAAATTTGGTAATATTTGATGTTATTGTGTTTGTCTTGTACCATGTTCATGTATTGCACCATTTTTATTAAAGTTTAGGTTTGAGTGTCTCTTATTTTTTTATAACAAAGTGTTATATACCTAAATATGCAAAGTTTTAATTTATAAATACAACACAGATTTAAATATCCAAAAGGTTTATACAGGGTGATTCAAAACTATGCGGCACCCTTTCAGGGGCGTAATTTACTCGTTATAATAAAACGAAAAGTTCATATCAACATGGGTCCAAAAACGCTTCGTTACGTAGATTCAGGGTGATTAAGCTTTCAAAAAAATATGGATTTTTGTTTATACCTTCCAAACCAATAAGAATTTTTAAACCAAACTTGGTACACAATAATACCCTCATAGGGTGACATAACACATGTTAATATCAGGTCTCCAAAGTAACCAGTGGCGGAGGAATTGGTAATCAGTACCATTAATTAAACAAAAAAATAGTACGGCCCTGTACACTATAAAATTTTATTATCTTTTTGAATAAACAATACAATATGGAACAAAAAATGCCTCTTTCATTGTTTTCATATCTCTCTCCCTTTCGCGGAAAATTTGAGTTTTTCCTATTTCTCATCTTTTTTGGACTCTTTACTTTACTTTGAAATAACTATTATTTTAAGTAAACGAAATGATTTTCAAATGGAATTGCAGTAGGAGTAGGTAATTTTTGATTATTATTGGTTTGGAAGGTATAAACAAAAATCAATATTTTTTTGAAAGCTTAATCACCCTGTATCTTCGTAACGAAGTGTTTTTGGACCCATGTTGATATGAACTTTTCGTCTTATTTTAACGAGTAAATTACGCGCCTGAAAGGGTGCCGCATAGTTTTGAATCACCCTGTATATGTTTATTGTAAATGGTAGTCTTTGCATACACATTATAATTTTGATTTGTAATAAGCATAATTGTTTTAAAACTCTAGAATTTGCAGAATCCCAAACTGAAGTTAAATATAGTATCTTTGAATGAATTAAAGGAAAATATATATTTCTTAATTTCTTCAGTCGTATATAGATTTTTTCTATAAATATACTAGTTTTAAATGATAAAGGTATTAAGTGCTTCAAAATTGGTACCTATTATAAACTCTTCTATATCTTCATTTTTTCGTTGCCTCGTCTAGAAACAAGGAGTTTTTATTGTCTGCTTCTTCATTCAGTTGAATTTGTGTTATTTTCCTATACTAAAATCGAGCAATCCGTACGCCTGGCGTAAATAAAACCACGTGTTCAATGACGTTCCGCGATTGGTCGGTAGGCTATAAAACTTCACCCGACTCGGCAACAGGGACGTACTCGAACGCAAAAGTATAGTTATGCGGTTTTATCTTGTTGTCTTCAGCTATTTAGACACTGCCACAAATAATTTTATCGATGTTTTGAGCCATTTTAACTTAGCCAATAATTGTTTTCCGAAATATTTTGATGTAAACAATTATAAAACTAAAATTAATTAAGGGTCGTGCCTCAGTGCAGCCCTGGCCAATATCTCAATGCACGTGCTCTGGTTTACGCCAGGCGTAAGAGTTGCTCGATTTTAGTATAGACAAAATTTATTATCCTACTTCTGTGAAATGTTTATTCATTTCTTCACAAATAAGTTTTTTATTTATTATTTTTTGTGGCTAACTAGGAGCCTAGGATGTAGGTAGTCATTATTATTTCTAGAAATTTTGCTTTTGTTTAAGGTGATTAATGATCGTCCATATTTTCTTCTGATCACATGTTCCAAATTGTTATTTGTTTTGCCAATCGTATCATTTTTTAACATATTTATTATAGTCATTGTAGATTCCAACATAATTTAAATTGTCTGGAAACTTCTTTTTCTTGAGATAATATTTGCTCATGCTTTTATTAGTTTTGCTAGTTCTTGATTAAACCAAGGTTTGCTATTTTCCCTTAGGCAAATTTTTTTCTTTGTATAAGAACCAGTTTTGAAAAG
Organism: Pseudeuparius sepicola; assembly: GCA_963920635.1. Classification (NCBI taxonomy): domain Eukaryota; kingdom Metazoa; phylum Arthropoda; class Insecta; order Coleoptera; family Anthribidae; genus Pseudeuparius; species Pseudeuparius sepicola. Next base: position 41,830,639 of record OY987299.1, on the reverse strand, counting down.
ATTTACAAGTATATTATGTAACTCATTTGGATCATTAAATGAGTGTTTATTGTTGTCCAAGATTATTAATTTTGATTTTATTTCATCAATCTTGAATGTGTTTAGGTAGATAGGTACTTCATTTTTTTAATTTAGGGAGATTCTTACTAAATTTTATCGATAAATCTACAATCTGAATGACGTGGACACTTAATTGGGATGACATGAATTGTATATCCAGTAGTTTATTTTCAGAGTTGATTATTATATGCTCAATTACGCTGATGACATGGCCTATTTAGCGCGTTAGAACACTTTCATTACGCAATAATTTAAAATTATTTAAATTATAAATGTTAGTAGGTAAGTCGATTTATTGTATAATTTCGTTGGAATAAAATACAATCACCTATAATATTAATGTTCAATTTTTCCAGTTTTTCATCCAACAATGTAAGGAATGTTTCATTTTGCACAGAAAGTGGTTTATAAGTAGCACAGATAGTTAGTTCTAGCAATTTTATCTTTATGGTATATAGGAAGGAGTATTTTCTGTTTTTACAAAATTCAATTTTCTAGTGATAAAAAATATTTCTAGTCCTCCTCCTCGCTTATGTATGCAAAAACCGCATTAAACTTGTGAAAATTGTAATATTTCTCTTCTTCTTTATGTACCTACCCATGTTTCAGATATAATGATTACGTCAATATTTGCATCATTCGTTAAAATTTAAATGTCATCCATTTTGTTTTTCATTGATATTGCATTGAGGTACCTATAATATTTTAATATTGATGCAAGTAATTTTTATTATTTCTTTCGCTTTTGATTTTACTTAAAATATATGCAATGGACATCGATCGCTATTTGTGCTACATGATTGTTTGTGCTCTACTTTATATTGGATAATTTACAATTATTACATTTTACGATTTCATCCTGGCATTTCCAGTAACCATGTTCCCCACTACAAATACGATAAACTTGTTTTTGAGGACAATAATCATTTGCCGTGTGTCGATATTCACAACATTCATGACAAACTATAATATCTAAAGATTCTTGTATTTTGCACCTGCTCCAGCCGAGAGATATTTCTGTGTTTAGATACTAATTTATTAAAAGTTGTAGCAATAGTTTCAATATATTTTATATACTTTTTTCATTTTTTTACATATTTTATATGCAGTTTGTCATCTATATCAATATAATTTAAAGCTCTAAGTGCATCTATAAGTTCTTGATCATTATATTCCTTCTGTGTACCAATTATAACTAATTTGGAGGTTTCAACTTTGACATTTGAACTATATAATCTTCTTTAAGTTTCTCTTCATTTAATTTTCAATTTCTTCTTTCGAATTTGATTTTATAATTCCGAATTTGGTATACCTACCTTTTTAGAAATGCATTGACCATCACAGGATTTACTCTTTTCTAAACGTCTTCTTTTGTTGTTTGACTATATTGGATCTTCTTGGGTTTCAAATATTACTACTGGTAAATTTGAATTTTAAGAAACTATATTTTTCTTCTTCTCTACAGCTTCTGAATATGACCGGTCTGGATTCATATTTTTGTTGTGCACTGATGCATCTATTTTTTCTATAAGTAAGTCAATTATTTAATTTAATTTCAACTATTTTACTAATTGGGTTACTTGCTTCAAGCATTTCTAACTTTTTGGTTAAGTATTCAATTTTTGTAGGTACTCGTTTTCTTAATAATAATTGCTAATTTTTGGGAATTAATATCCAAAACATCATCACTATTATTTTCAAAGCACCTTTCACATACCCATCCACTTTTACTTTTTTTCAATTCAGAAGCTTCTTTTCTTATTCATTTTGCACATGTTAGGCAGTACCAATTTGTACATTGCACATTTTGAACATCCAACTGAGTAAACTTTTTTTTATTGAATTTATAGCAACACTGCACAACTTTCCTTATTTCTTCTTTGGCTTGAAGTTTTAAATTTTGACAGATCTGAAGAAGCATCTGATTCTAGTTCATCTTGATTAGATGTACGATGTACTGAAGTTTTTTAGAAATGTTTTTAATTCATTGTCTTCTGGATATTTTTGGGGTAAATATAAGCTTTCATCATCACTTTCTTCAGAATTATTGGGCTTAAAACCCCGCTTCTTTAGACCTTCCCATCGTGGTGAAAATGAAAATCCAATGCCGGCTACGAATTTTTTTAAACCGATTTTTACTAAAATCATTTAACATTTTTTTATTTAAAATCGGACACCACAGCCTCAAACAGGACACCCAAAAAACACCATATACAAAATTTTAACAACAAAACGTTTCCTTCTACACGGTGTCAAATTTTTTGAGCAAATGAGGAATTTTAAAGGCATCTGGATAGTCAAGTAGGTATGCCATGAAATTGCTTTTTTTTTAACTTTACACGGATCAAATATCGTGTATACCAAACCTCTCAAGACACTGCCACTGGCAGGCTTGCGCCCAATTTACCTGTGAGATTAAAAAGCCCCCTTCTGGTACTCAGGTAAGAAAGGACTTGTTTTCATCCGCCCAATATAAAAATTATTATAATCGATTGCCCGATCTCAGTCCGCTGGGCTTGTATTTTTGGAGTCACATAGAGACGATCATGATTCAACAAAAGAGAGATATGATATTGCGCAAACAATGATACAAGTTGTATTATCTGGTTATAAACAACCGAAACGTCAGAAACGTCTGAGTGTCATTGTAGTGTGTTCTCTGCATTTTCAGCCGATTTTCGGGAAAAAAAAAATGAAATTACTCTTTGTGAACGTAAATTCTAACCAAGCAGAAACTTTTATGACGAATGACTTTTTTTGCATCATATTTCACTCTTTGGTCCATTTGTCCCTTTGTAAACTCAATCAGTGGACATACTGTAATACTTTGCATGTCATAAGTGGGCGGGGACTTACCGCGTGACGTAATTGCGCAGAAGGGAACGAAATTGAGGCGGCTAAATATCATATCTCTCTTTTGTTGTATCATGGAGACGATGGTATACGTATACGTAACCGAACAGCCCCGAGATTCCGCGAGGTCAACAACTACTCTGTGTTGAGAATGGTGGAAATAACTTCGAACAGTTGCTGTGACGTTTGTTTATGATGCATTTTCAATAATTACTTCGAAATTTACGTTTTAATTTTTTTCCCATTCAGAAACTAAAAAACCTTACTACTATATTGCTCTGATTGGTCTTTTACTTGACCATTTTACCTATAATAACTGTGCGAAATGAAACACTTTTGTAGTTTACTGATTTTACCTGGACCGACAAAACTGTCAGTCCAGGTTTGACATAGTGACATCTTCAGATGTGGAGTACAGATAGGTTTACAAGATTATTATGGAAATTTTTTATATTTGAATAATAACAATAATTGAAGACCTCGGTGCAAAAACCAGACAAGTCCACTTTTGGGTAAAATTGACTTTTTCCACTACATTTATGTATTAAAATATGGCCGCAAAATAACGTTGATATAATAATATAGCTTTATGACTTGTCATTCTTGGGTGCAAGAACCAGACAAGTCCGGAAGTTTTTTTCATTTTCTCAAAACGTATAAACTATGGACTTGTCCGGTTTTTGCACCGAGGTCTAATTAAAATAATTCTTCTAATTATGCTAAAGAGGCATAACCCCAATAATACAAATACCTATTGGAAGAAATGGAAATATATCCACAAAGCGTTGGCTTGTTAAAACTAAACCGAGTTTTTCTTGCCCTGATACCCGTGACCTTTGGAAAATTTAATTTCTCTCCATTATCGAATTTATAATTACACTATTTATTTTCAATATTTGTATAATTACGATTTTTCGCGTTTTAATATAATATTAGAATAATTATTATCATGTAAGTATATAATATACTCCACATCTGAGGAAACCATTGTGTTGGAGAAACAATTTCAATTTTAGTAATTACTTGACGGAAGCTGCACTTGGTTACAAATCACCCTGTATATGACTAGCATTTTGTAAAATCTTTATTTGTTGACTGGTTTTGTTAAGTAGGTGTTCTAAATGCCCATTCAACAATGTGAGTAACTTCAATTTTGGGCTGTAATCATGCGTAACTAAAACCACATTATTTTATGAGCTCAAATTTCAAAAAGTTCTATTGTTTTTATTTAGAGAAAAGTGATTAGTGAGTGTTATTTAGGAATGCTCAAAACATATCTGTACCCTGTATCAACATTCATTGCTCTAAAATTTGAGAAAAAAAAATATTATTAGACTTTTAGAAATCTTGATTAATTAATGGAAGCAACATGCATAATTTTAAATTTTTGGGCAATACAAAGTTTAAGTTGGATTATTCTCTATGTACTTGTAAGTTATAAATAAATAAGTACCTCGGGATGGTTTCAGATAAATTCTTTGAAATCAAATTCTATGTACGGCTATTGTGATAAATAAATAATTTAAATTACTTTTGGTCATAAATGATAGTAGATTCATACTTATATTATATTAAAATTTGTATCGACAAAAAGTTTAAAGTTATGCGTGTTGCTCACTACAGATCGAAAAAAGCCATTGTATGAACTAAACTATTGAATCACCAAGTATCGACCATTTACTCTTTTGAGTATGTGCCTACCTAACAATAAAAATTTATGAAAATTGGTCAACAAATAAAGATTTTACAAGGGAGGTAAGTCCTTAACGTAAACACACTGTATAATGCCTATCTAACAAAAAAAGTTTATCAAAATTGACCAACAAATAAAAATTTTATAAGGTAGGTAATTGCTTAACGCAAACACACTGTATAATGCATTATTTGCATACATAAGTGAACATGTTCCAACTACCTGCACTTACTGCATTTATGCATAGACAAAGCTACATAGAGAATGTCAGAACCCTTGTTGAAATTTACGCATGCTACACCAAATATTTTGCATAAAATTTTATATAAAAACTAATATCTAAATTAAAATAGATATATCTCAACTTAGTACCTATCTAGTCCTAAGAATTGTAAGACAATTTTTACAATTTAACTGTTTTAATTTGTTTTCGCTTCAAAATTAAAGTTTAAAAATTGATGTAGGATTTTTTGCGGACGGTTTCAACAATGCTTTATGGCAACTATATTTTTAATCTTCATAATGCTGAAAAATGCCCAAGAATGAAGACTATTATTTGTAATAAAAATTAGTATACTTATTGTAATAAATCTCTTATGGATATCTGAATACTTTTTTATTTGTATTACATCTATATTGTAAAGAAATTATATTGGTTGTCGTTCTACAGATCGAATGTTAATGTTAGCAACGGAAAGTTAAAAAAGTTAATTTTTTATTGTTATTTCATTGTTAGTCCAACCGAACTGTTCGCAGTTTCATTTTTTAAATATTCTTGTCATTTTACTCTTGCAGCAATTTTAGGTTTTCGAATATTTTGAAGTTTCAAGATAAGCAATTTTTTTTTATTAAGAATGACTATTTCCCAATAAATCAAAATTAAAAAAGGTTAAGAGTGCTATACCTACACACTTGGGGAAAGTGAAGAATACATAATATACATCATTAACTAACTATTCAAATAATATAATGAATAATGAACCCCTACTATAAGTTAATTGAATTATTGCCATAATATTTATCTAATTTTGTTGATAATCTTTATGTTATTATATTTAGGTGCAATACACGTACAGGGTACGGTAGTATACAGCGAGGTATACAGGCACTGGCGACGGTAAAGGTTTCAACCGCCCCTTGTAAAATCCAATACATTTGGTGACTTTACGCATATTCTCCTTTATTAAGTAACCTGTGCATGGTTATTTAAATGCATGAAAAATATCATCACACAAAAGCAAACCGTGCATATTGAAAGTATTTGGCGACATTCGTATTTATTATTGTAATTCTTTCATTGGTCGTTCTTTAATGATTCATGCGTATCCTTTATTTTAAGAAATGCTTTTTACAAAAACTCGAAAAAAAAAAAATATTTTTTAAATTTTGTTTTGCTTGGAAAGCTAATAATTTGTACAGTACATTATAATAATAAATCGATAAGCTATATTAAAAATAGGAGAAAATTGCAACATCCGCAATATGTTCAAGAGATCAGCAATTTTGACACTGTAGATAATTTATATTTTTATATTATTTTTTATTTTTCTTTTGCGCTACTCTTGGTGTAATATTTTTATGAGCCTTTGAATCGTTAAATTAAAATAAGTAAAATTTAAGTAGAACTTGTAAATATGCAAAATAACTACTGCTGGAAATTTTATTGACTATTTCACTGATAAAAAAATAAACCAATAAAAAGCTCTGTTTTATAATTTTTTGACTTACACCCTGTTCACAGCAATAAAATATCGCACGCGTGTTATAGAAATTGTGTTGCCGAGTCTGTCTTGTCACTTTGACATTTACGTACTTGTGTTTTTCGAAAAGTACCTTTACATACTAGTGTTTTTCGGGTTTTGTAAGTTTTATAAGTAGTCTACTTTTTAGATACAATTTACAGGCATAAAATAAATGTCTCTACATCTTTCTCGTTTCTATAGGAAAGACACTGATCATAATTTTTTCAGGTGGTTTTAATCAAAAATTCCGATTACAGTACTGTCTCTAAAGTTTTCGAAAGTGGAATTTTGACTAGAAAAGTTACGGGCATAAATTGGTCGCTTTATTTTCTGATAAAATCCCGAGAAAAAAATCTCGACTGTCAAGCAATCAAGTGATAAAATCGCAAGGCGATAAATCCCAAATGCATTTATCGCTAGGAAGGGCATATTTATGATTGGTTGTTTCATTAACAAAAAGCTGCCTAATTAGATACAGGTAATTTCACGGAATCATTACGTACTAATCACAGTTTCCAAAAATTTTTGTTTGACATGTAAAATTTCCAAAAATTATTTTCTGTTTTCCCTCAAAAAACTAGGTACCCTATTGCAATTTGAAAGAAAATAGCCTGACTAAAATTATGTTTATATACGCATAAATACGTTCAATTCATACCTTTCATTTTATTTTGTAGTAAAAAATCAACAAATAAAACAAAAAAGGGGTACAAAAATATGAATGACCTTCTGATATCGACTTGTATCTCTTATTTTCAAAATAGTCAAAGAACAAATAATTTTTTACGACTATAAACAATGACTGTTTATAACATACCTATTTAAACTAAGGCTTGCAGAATTATAGAAAAGTTAACTCATTAAATCTTCTTATAGAAATCTCAAATAAAGTTTGCTGAAACCTGGAACTAGATGACTTTAAGCAAACTTTAGGGGGAATTAAATACTTTAAAGCGGGCTTTATAGACACAAAAAATTTATGGCTTATCAACTAACTAATCAACGAACCGTGTAGTTCACAAAGTTTAAATTTACTTTGAAGTTAGCTTCACTAATATTTATATAAGCTATCAATCTCCAATTAAGGGTTTGCCTTCTACATTGGTTTTAATAGCTTCCTGTTAAGTATTAGGTACTTACGTTCCGGTACTATACCGAAAATATTATTGTGTAGTCGTGTTGTGCGTACCTTAGGGTGAGGTGGTTTGGTGTTCTTCCTAGGGTTGCTTTCGGCTTTACTGTACCTGCTTGAGAGTCGTCTTCACCTTCCGATTTTGCACCGGTGTCATTCTTTTCATGGTCCGAATGTTTGGGTTTTACTGGTTCTAAAACAAGACCAGTTCAGTCAGCCAATGGACAAGTTTACTTGTCACCAAGAACAAAAATGTTATGACTGCTATAGATCTAAATCTGCTTTTAGATTGGGTAGTGTTTTTTAGCCATTCATTGTTAGTGTTAGGCAGAACCACAAAAAAACGCACTCATTTTGGTAATTACCATAGCAGTAGGAAGAACTTGTTTTCAGATAATCGTCGAGCGAATGAAATATCTATCAATATAGAAAATATTACCTACAGTAATACAATATTGAAGCTATTTTTTACCTGCAACATCTCCAACCGTTTTACTCCTCGATCTAAATGTTGGTGGTTCTTCCGCCTCTTGACTTACATTATCATAATCAATGTTACCAGCAGAATGCCTCTGGGAACTTCTACCTTTTTTCACTTTTCCCAACGTGTGAGAGCCTTGTACTATATGATGGCGAGTTCTGTAATAAATAAATTAATAGCAAAGACGTCGTGGCATTTTTATTCCACATTTTACCTTTCTCCATGCCGTTCTAATGTTTGACTGTTAACACGGTCAACCTTGTGCCCAACTAGAAGCATTCCAGGCCCACTTCCAGGCTTCGTTGAAGGTATAGACATATTTCGAACCGATTCTCTAATAATCTGTCTTATAGTTTTTAGAAAAGCGTTCCTAAACTCGGCCGTGCTGAAAAAAAAAATTGCTTTAGAAGAAAAAATTAACTAGGAATTTTATGAAGCTATCGGTGGAAATTAAAGGTCTATCTACGAAATAATTTACAAAATTTTAATGAGATAGGCACAAGCCGATCTGTAAATTTATTGGAAACTAATCAGGAGTTAACTTAAGGAAGTCTGGGAAAATTATTAATTTTAGAAGGAGATCGACGTAAGTTTGTATTTATCTGCTAGAAATTTTGCAATTATTTGAAAAAAAAAACTCGCATTCCAAATTATTAAAGGCTATGAATATTTATATATTTTCTAAACTAGACAAAGCTAGTTTTCTATTGAGATGGTTGATGGTTTCGTATAAAAACTTCAGCATTATGTAACGAAAGTTCAAGACGAAGATATATCAATATATGTATATGTACATAGGTTCGTAAACTTTTACAACTCTAAAAACAACACTTTAGTTGTTGACAGTTTGATTAGTTGAGACGATATGGTTTAAAGATATAACTATATTTTTGATGGATTAACATCAACGAAAATAAGCATAATACCTGTTAGAGAGCACATAGACTTTCTCTGAACGACGTTGTAGTTGACTACGAAGATGGATAAGTTCCCAAAGGAAATGCGAGTCCATATCTTTGGCTGAAGACGCTCTCACTTGTACTTCAGTCACTGGAATTAGCACTTGGTATCGTATAATTTCTACTTCTGATGCACTACCTTTGCTTGCAACGCCCTAAATAATGACATATATTGATTGTTAAATGAAAATAACTGATGCAACCTACCATGAGTTTTTTCTTTTGTCTCAGTCTCTCCTTGCATAAGAACACTACAGCTGTTTTGAACACAAAGCACATCGCGTGCAGCTCGAGCCCTTTTTTAATTTTGCCCAAGAAATCGGAAATATTAAGCCACTCGACACCACCATAATACAAAAGATCACCAGGACTTAAATCTATATTCTAAAAAGTAGAGGTTAGGTCTGAAAATACCATATCCGGCAACTTACTTGTTTGCATGACTTTTGATGTTGTCTAAATAAATGGTCAAAAATAGCACCATATTCCTCATGTATCCTTTGCATTTCGTTTATGTGTTCGGCTACTTTTTCCATACCTTTTAAGGCCTCTGTAATAACAATAATTTTATATGCATCGTACTCATTGATAAGCAGTTAGCATAGTAACTTAAAACACTCTTACCTACTAAATGCTGATGTTCGTCAGTATTAGGGTCAGTCAGATTTCTCAGTTGTTGTAATAATAACGGATATTTCAATATCCTTTGGATTGGCTTGATCAGGTAAGATTCAAGAGTGGAAGAATGTTGCTGTTTTGGATTTCTTGCTGCTAAGAATTCTTGTAGAGCTTGATTTCCTTCGTCTGTGATTAAAAAAGTTTGTTATGATTAGAAAGACAAGCAGTTTTATATAGTTACTTGGATGCAGAACTTTCTGAGCTTTGCTATGACTAGCACAAAATGAACTATACAGTTTGAAGTGGTTGACATAGTACAAAAATGCGCTGCCTATTGAGAATAAGACGTTCTGAAAAAGAGAATCAATTGTATTTCACATTAAATAACATGCATGATGAATTTTACCTTAAACTGGCTTGGATGGTCAAATTTATGGAAGTCAGGTTCCAAGTCCAAGGCTTCTTCAAGGTTTTGAAGGAATTGTCTCTGGAATGTTACTATTTCCTGTATGTTTCCAAACAGAGCGTTAATCTCCGCGTTTGAAAGGAAGGTTTCTTTCTTGAGTGGTTCCAAGTAATTTTCAAGTAGATTATTTAAATGCTGCAAGATATTATAAATTGAAAGTACCTTTTAAAAAAGTAAGAAAATTTCGAGTTGGAATTTGGTCTCCTTAGGTTTAATCCTGCTTGTTTTGATACTAGTTTTGGATGGCAATATCATGTACGCTTCCAGTTCTTAAAGATTTCAGCCATTTCTAATACTTTTTTTGTAGGTATGTGAAAATTTTTCATTAAAAAGTTTAATTGTATTTCTCACTAATACCGTAACACCGAATTAGATACATATTTGTGTTCTGGCAACATTTAAATCTATTGATACTACCTACTAGATACTAAAATAACAAACGGAAAAACGCGGTACTATTTTGCTTTTTTGAAATTTATTTGCGATGTTATGGCATATCGCATTCATTTGTATATACCGAAAAGAATCAAAACAGGCCGATCACTTTCAAAACTTGACACAGTAGATAAACTTTTAATGCGGAACAACTTTTTCTAATAAAAGTTTCTCGTATTTTCTACCAAGTGAGAGATCTGAAACTTTTTACAGGGGGACAATTCCCATTTATGAACAACTCTCTTTGATGCCATTTTGGCAGATATCATATAGATATAGTACTTTCCGGAAGAGTAAATTTTTTTTTTGCGAATTTTAAAGTCCAAGTTTCAAAACAAGCAGCATTGAACCCCAGGGAATCAACACACTGTATATGTGTAGCAAACCAGTGTCTTACCTTAACATAGGCCCTTTCTGTATCCACTAACTCTAAAACAACCTTGCGTAACTTCTCGGCATCGGAAAGTTGTCGAGATGATGTATGGATAACTTGCGACATGTTATTAACTACATTTCCTGAAATGAAGAAGTTCTCCATATGCTCCACTAAAAAATATATGGGTTTTTAAAACAAATTTCCATATTTCCTCTTAAGAGGTAACTCCTACCTGTTGGACTTGTTTGCTTCCGGGTCTCCACAGGAGACCTGCAAAACCCGGTCACTTGTTCTGCCGATTTAAGGAGGTTTTCGATTTCGAAAGAGTTTGTTCTCGAAGATACCTTAATTCCTGAATCTGTCAGTGATGAGGGAGGATTTTCGGATTCTATCGAGTACCTGTCCTTGCCTACGACAAGTAGGGTTTGTAAGCGATTACAAGTATTTAAATTGAATTTAGAGAGAACGTCACTTACACATCTTACCTGGGGCAGGTACGATTAATCCACTGATCATCTCGTCGGAGATAGCAGCTGGTTCTGTTGGTGGCGGAGGACAGACAAGACTGTCTATGATGTCATCAGTAGCCAATGCTGCGGCAGCTGCCGTGGCGCGCATCAGTCCCTGCTAAGTGGGATTTAAAATATAATCTTCATTTTTGAATATTTGCCTATTAAACTTTCTTACTTGTAGATCTGGGGGCTCAACGCGAGCCGACCGCATCATCATACAGAGAGCCAGTTCTTCCTGAAGTACACTCTCCAGGTACATCATGTCCAAATCGGATACGATCGCGCCGTTGATCACCATGATCTCGTCCCCTTTGATGATGCCTAAAAAATTGTCTTTTAAAATAAATCATTTTAGGATTTTGGTCTTTCAAGCGATCTAAGGTGGGCCAATTATAGTCGGCTCCAAGAATACCAAGTGATTAAAGTCCATTTAAGTTAAAGAGTCAGTAGGTAATAGCAATTGCCACAGCGTGATCACCACGTCATTATAGACGAACTGTGCTCATACATTGGCCAGGCGATCGTAAAGTCAGTAGAACACAGGGACGTTACGCATTCGAACCTAGTGAAATGCTTATAATTTACTTAACAGACAATTTTTTGGAAGTGGGCTTTATAAAATTTCGGATACGGAGGGTGCAGTTGAAAATGTGGCACCTCCAACTTATATTCTTCCGCACAAGCTCTGTGTGTTACCTAGTGCGACCCTGTGCAATTCAGTCGTTCGCGTGATTTTATACACATTTACAGACTCTTTAAAATAAATACACTATAATGCCGGTTTTCCACCAAACGGGCAAAACAAAAACACAGCAGAAACTCACCTCAAAAAAGACAAAACTGCAACTTTTCATAAACTTTTTGAAGACTAGGGGTTTTTGCGATACAATATAATATACAATATACAATACACTAAAATGCAGTGATAATCCAAGCAGACCTCCGAGGTGGATTATTAATTATATTAAATAAAACTAGTAATAAATGGTTTCCAGCAAATTCATGTAAAAAATAATGATAAAATAACAAAAGGAGTGATAAAAATGGTATAGGTAGTAATGTAATAATTATTATAATTACACTATTATCAATATCCTGTCTGCTTGGTGCAAACAGTGTTTCGAATTTGTTCGGGTTATGTTTTCAGTTTCCTATGTTCCAAGAAACAAAACTCGACTAGTCTGTTTGGTGGAAAAACGGCATAATATTATTATCGGTATAATAGTTATACGATAGTAGTAGTCCTCCTATGAAGTTATCAACGAATTGGTTGAATATTAGGTATGCTTAATCTTCACATATATTTTATAATTTACTTTTAGTCCAAGATCCCACTGCAAGATGTCTACGTTCATCTGTTTTTTAATCAAAATACAGTTTTTCTCAATAATTATGAATAGAGGAATATGTTTCGGCAGGGTTGCCTATCAAAATAAGGCCCCAAGTATTTTTAATTAATTTTTTTTAACAATTTCGTTCACTTTTTTTTAAGAAAAAACATAATTCATTTCAAAGAGAAATATGTAAATATCTTTAAAAGTTTGGGTTGCCATTGCTCACTTGGCCGCAACCTCTTGGCAGACAGGTCTAAAAAGGTATATTTTTGTCGAATTTATACGTTCATAACGTTTGCTAGGTGTTCTTAACTTAACCTTTCGATACCTGAGGGGGGTACAACTGTACCCCAAACAGTTATTTTCCCTTGTTTTGTGGATTAGGGTTGTACTTTCGGCTAATCCCGTTGACTTATCTTTGTTCGTAATGGGTGCTAACATTATGTGTACATTGCGTGGTAATTTTATGTTTTGTGTTCCTACAATTGAAGAAAATTATGCTTGGGGTACGACTGTACCCCCTCCGTCATCCATGTTCCATTGTTGAATTCTGGTAATATTGGGCAATGTGACGAAAACACTGTGAATCACGTGTTCTTATTGAACCGCTATTGTTTTATTCTCTGAGCGTAAGCCAAGCAACGAGGGTGTTTATTGTTATTGTGTTTATTTCCAGTTTGCGTCGAAGTGTGTTTTTGTGCAGATGTGCAAATGTGCTGTTGGCTCCTGCCTGGACTTCATTCGTTGCTTTCCAAATCATTCCTATCTCTTTTTGATTTGGTTGACGTTGCACCGTACTGATGATTGCCAAATAGCATGAAACACGTGTATACGGTTACTAGTATCTTTTTTGTTTTCTAACTTTGAGTGCTTATGCCCATTATCACTTTTTCTTGTATTTACATTTACACTCGCAATCTTACATGTTTGTTGTCATTGTATCTTGGGCTATGAAGATTTCCACGCAGGTCGCTTTAGCAGCCTCCGCAGCGATGTTAGTACAAGCCCCTAATTGGGGATGTGCTGACTGAAGCTGCAAATGTTCTGTTGGCTCCTGCCTGGACTTCATTTGTTGTTTCCCAAATCATTCCTATCTTTTTGATTTGGTTGATGTTACACTTTACTGATGATTGCCAAATAGCATGAAACACGTGTATGCGGTTACTAGTATCTTTTTTTATTTTCTAACTTTGAGTGCTTATGCCCATTATCACTTTTTCTTGTGTTTATTATAAATATATATTTTTTTAGTATGTAATATCTAATATATTGCCTAATTTATCCTTTTTCACTTTACTGACCGGCTGTATGTGAATTTTTATAAATAATCTAAAATCTAATCGATAATATGGGGTACATAATGTACCCCCTTAGTCAATGACGTTATTTTTCATCCTCCGGTATCGAAAGGTTAAACGAATAAACTTGGAAATCTATAGCTTTTGGCGAGTAATGATTAAAAAACAATATTGTATCTAATAAAAAAAATATTTATGGAGATTAATTCAGATAATACATGAAATGATTTAGGCTTTCGCGGCCGCTGTCGTCAGCACTTAACTCATTAGTTGAGTTGAGTTAAGTTAAGCTCCAGCCACACCGGACGACTGATCACCTCTGAAGATGCCGACCACTCGTGCCGGCGAAACGTTAGGAAAAGATTCCAATCGACGACGGCCTCATAACCCAAGAAACAAACACTCTTCAGATAATACACTTCCCCCAAAAATTAACTCACCACCAAAAAATACCCAAAAGTTTAAAGTAAATTTTTGTCAAAACCAATAGTCCGATTTGGACGAATTTTTTTTTGAATGATAGGTTGTCTCTTCCAGAACGTTGGTGTACTAACTGTATTTGCATAGAAACCTCTTTTTTATAAATACCGGGTGTCTCAAATTATAGCCTGTTTTTTGGTGGTGCGTTAATTTTTGGGGGAAGTGTATTTCAAATAAAGAAAGCAATAACATACCAACTTAAATGCATAAACTAATATCAAGGCAACTATTTCAAGTTACTTCAACTCTTTTAAATACACGGGTCAGCTCGTTAAATTCTTAGGAACTCACAAGCATATTACAGCCTGGGCAACACTAGTTTTTTTGACATTTTTAATTTGTTTTGTGGTAAATAATATTAACATTGCATGAAATAATTATAATAATTCTCACCCTCACAATACTCCAAACTAGGAGTACCCCAGAAGCAACTGAATGCTTGTGCGGGGGGGGGGGGGGTTATTGTCATTTGCCATTTGCGGCTAGGGCCGACTTTTCCTGATAGCATTCGCTCAAGTACTACGGAAAACCCTAGAAAACCGTAGTAATTTCAGTGAGTGTAGGAAAATTAGTAAATCACACACATAAAGCTGTTAAGGAGCAATACCGTGAATCTACATTTTGTCCAGCGCTCTTGGCCATCAGCGGTGTTTTTCTATAAAGGCATGTGCAATGTGCATGCATGCAGTCTGAGTCGACATCGATTCGAACCAAGGTTGATCGAAGGCAGAAATAGCAACAAAAAAAACCTCTTTAATTTAAGATTATCGTATATATACAGGGTGAGTCAGAATGTATAGTAAATACTTTAAAGGTGTGGTTGGTAGGTGGTTTTAAGGGGGGTCTTTCATGTACAATTTTTCGATTTGGTCTTTCCTTGCCAAGTTATTCGGGTCTACAGGGTGACCCAAAAGTTTTTTTATTTATATATCAATAATGGCGCTACTTAAAAATTTGAGATTTGGTATGTGTTATCTACTTACTGGACGACGCCTTAGGGTAGTCTATCCATTTAAACACTGCCCTAAAAGGGGTAAAACTAACAACTCCTATTAATTTTTTTGCTTGAACTTTTTTGTGGGTCATTTTTACGTGTAACAAAAATATGGTTCGTGTAGTCCCTTTATTTAGGAAACTTTTTTCCCTCTTAATTTTTTCTCGAAAACACAATATTTTTCCTACAAAAAATAATTTCATTCCAAATACCATTCCCCAGACTGTTTCAGAAAATTAAGTTAAAATTCATAGTAGGCGGGCGTCAAACAATTTAATTAGTTTTATTGAACATTAAAACAACAAAAATATCAGGTAACAACAATTCAGCTTCAGGATAAAAAAAGATGTTACAGTAGATGGATCACCCTGTAGACCCGAATAACTCGGTAAGGAAAGCCCAAATAGAAATATTTTATATGAAAGACCCACCTTAAAACCACCTGCCAAACACCCCTTTAAAGTATTTACTATACATTCTGACTCACTCTGTATATATGTAACACCATTTCGTAATGCGTATTCAAGATATAATATTACTGATCATATTACTGATTCAATATTATATAATAGAATTTACCTTACCTATTTCATTCTTCCAATAACATAAACAGTTACTCAGCTCAACGTAATTTATTAATGGAAAGATAAAAAAATTTAGGTACCTATAGCTACTACTAAAAACTACTAAATCAAGAAAAACATACTTTCAAAAATAAAAAATGCTCCTGTACACAAAATAAGCACCTTTTAATTTAGTAATCACTAGTCGGTCACCATAATATAATAAATAATTAATAACTGATACGAACTGTGATATTACAAGTTAAGCCATGCTGCTCCTCAACAATATTCAAAATCTCTTTCTCAATATGTGTCTTTGTCGTCCATGTCTAACGAAGCCCCATGTTCCCAGCCTCCGGTCGCAAATTGCCAGCTTCTTAACCACGGTGAATAACACGTAAAATGGCTTCACGTCTCGCTTGACGTATGCCCATAAACAATTATTTGTATGATGTAGTAGGCACCATAATTTTTATTTCAGTCGTGAAAATGAAAATATGCGAACATCACTTCAATTGACAAGAAATACCAAACATTTTGTCCCGATTGTTTTACACCTTAGTATTTATGATTAAGTTTTATCGTAGTACCTAATTACAAAAACTTTTTTCCACGATCACATTAGTAGGTAATAAAAATACTAATTAATAATTCTTAAAAAAATAGGAATTCAGCTTCTTTTTACTTCCCGCCTGGTCAATCTTGGTCGGAAAATGGCCACTTTCCAATCTCTATAGGGTTCTTCCCACGAGATGGAGTGGTTAATTTAGTAATTTATTGTGATAATTGTCAAGAATACAACTCAAGTTGTCAAGAAAAAACAACGTGTTGTTATCCAATTGTTAACCATTTTCAACAAACGGAGTACGTCAAAACAGTGATCAATGCGTGATCAATCACGTGCGTATGCGTTGATTGGCCAAAGCAGACACGCCTTTAACTTCTGGCCAATAGCATGATATTTCAAACTGTCCGCGAAATGCTGGTTTCTTGCCACTTTTTTAACAGGTCCGGCATTCGCAGCCGTGTTTGAACGCTCCCAACCTAACGGTCTGTGTTCAATTTAAATAGATCTTTTGGGGTGTTTTGAAATTTTAATTTTTAAAAATGTCTAGTACGGATACAGCTGAAGAAACTGCAGATTAGCCGTTTTGAAATTATTCATAGGTTTTTAAAAATTTAATGTAATATGTATAGTTCTGATCGAACCTTAATGCGACTCTGTACAAGCGTCTTGGCTTTTACCAACCACGTGCCCTTATCGTGATATTGTTTGACGCACTCCGTTTGTTGGATGGACAGAGTTATAGTTACCACATTGTTGTGGGATCACTGCTATCATAATTTATTGCTCCAAGGACATTTTTAGCATTTATCAAATCCGCCAAACTTTTCACTGATAACTATTTCAATTATTGTTAACATTTAGTTTACCCCACTAACATCTCAAAATCATCTTCATGAACTTACATTTACTTAGGAAGTTCGGCGGTTGATTTTATTTATAGGGGACATTATATATTTACTGCAAAATGGTAGCAGATACGAACAAATGTCCAAGTAATTTTTTGTTGTCAATTAAATTGTGCGTGTCCAAAAATTGTATTTTTTAATCGTACGTCCGGTGTTACATTATTTTTTTTATAAAATTATTTTTCCAGGTGACCCCTATCTCCGCCAATGGTGGGCCAAGAAGCTTGATATTGGTCGGAGTTTTGTCTCTTCTTGACATCATGTCGTATACCAAATTTGGTTCACCTTTTCTAGTTTCCGATATGCAATACATAAAATTGTTTTTTCATGAAAATTTCAACACCCGGTATTATGAAAACGGTTAACAATTATTGGATAACACCATGTGGGTTTTTCCTTGTCACAAATGGCGTCCACAGTCACCCAGAGCCGTTTGATCCATGATTATAAGGGGCCCCACACACACACACACACAGAGATGGAAGACTGCACAGTTAAATCTATCGTTTTCCTGTTATGTGCGTCTTCCCCGTCAGTGTGCACGTCTAGTTTGTCAGTGATGTCATCCAGAAAAGAACTTTATTATATGACAGTAGCGTGCGCTTGCATAATAATACATAGAAAATGCCTCAACTATTTTAGGAAAAAATATTCAGTAAAGTCCACAAATTTTTTAAACTTTCACACTATGTATCTTTCTTTTAAGGGCCCCAAATAAAAAAGTTTGTAGAACAACAAACTGACAATATTTTTCGATATTCTACTGTTTCTAGGAATGTCGGAATCTAACACTGTATCACCTTGTATATGTACATTTTCAATAATAATTACTTGTCATAAGCAATAATAATTGCTGAAGTTTACATATACATATACGCATAGGTTAAAAACCGCCCTGTAATCGCTGATGATGTTTTGTTTTGTACTTTGGAAATAATAGACGACAAAGTAGAGACATGGCATTCTCACAGTACCTAGGTAGGTATGTTATACCAAAGATCATAATATTCAAGATGATATTTGGTTATACCAAAGTTTACAGAAATATTTTATTCTGTAAACTTTGGTTATACTTAGTTGTAATAGCCTATATAATATCAGATCTTCCGGAAAAAGTACGTTAGGTTAAAGTTTTTGAATAACGGATGCCCTGAGATGCGCTATGCTGTGGACATTTTAATTATCTACGGTGGCATGGAAACCTCCAGTACTTAGACAAAAATCAGCTCTCACAGGGGACAATTTAAGAGGGGACTTAATTTGTACTTTGTTAATTTCGAGAAACTTCACGGGCTTTAGTTCGCCTGGAGCTGCAAGAATTCTGAGTAAGAGATCACGCTTTAATTTTACTTCCTATCATGTTTATAATTTAGGTGTCCCCATGACGACCTAAATTAATTAGACTGTGGGACTTATTTCGGCTCAAGATCCCCTTAACTTTTTATCCGACTTTGACAACTTCATAAACTTCTTAGGCGCGCGATCCGAATGCAAAGAATATCGCCGCAAAAGCTGGGAAGTACGCGAGAAGAGTCTGGCGCAATAATTAATTATTTTATGCAAATTTCTCTCATAAATGCACTTTATTCTTTCAGTCCCTAATTCATTACCGTGAAAAATTTGCCTTTGTTATAGCCGAGCTAAATGAAGGGGATTTGGGCGATTATACGGCCAGAATATCTGGGCACGGAAAATAATTCATCTTCTTGGAATATTTATTATTTTTGTTAAAAGTTTAAATTTAGTTTTTAAAAGTCAGACATTTCAAAACCCGAAGAAAATATTTGCGTATTAATATTTCTACATAATACTCTAAGCCAACTTTTTATTATATTAATCAAGTGAGAACACCTCTTGCACATGCGAGTCCACGCTTCAGAGGTTTATGACTTCAAAAGAACAGTTTCTTCGGTCCAAATTTAAAAACTAAATTTTACAAAAACCCGCCACGTTTTACTATTTGCCTCAAACGGGCTCATCAATAATATAAAAGACAATAATTTTTATAATATATTGTTGTCTGAGTCCGACTTTTACTTGTTCGATAATGGAGGACACCTCTTACCATTTTGCATTGCCACGCTCTTGTCTTCAACTCTGCTGACGTAGCAGCAAAGCTCGTCCTGTCTGTCGGCATTTTCAACCAGTTCTGCTTCAACACTGAACCCCCACATCTGCTCCAGCGTACTTCTGGCCAGTTCCACTTGGTATAGGATCTTCGGGCATACTTCCACCACTTCATGCGTGTGAAGCTATAAAAGGTAATTGTGATTAATCTGCAACGCATGATTTTATTATGGAGGCACGAAACTTGACCAAATGGGAAAATTACAAATACCTAAATATCATCCAGATCATTTGTAATAGTTCTACATAAGTAATGAAAATAGTATTTGGTTGAATTTTCCCAGAACAATAGGATCCTTGGTTGAAATTACATACAGGGTCAGGGGGTCCATTTTTATTTCTGTACAAATCCGTAAAACCATTATTTTTCGATACAATCGGCTGAACTTTCATTTGTTTTGAAGGTCTGTGAAAACCGATTCTTCTATGGCTTTATTACCGCTTTCAAAATGTAAATCCAGAGCCAGCAACGAGTTTTTTTTATACCCCCGATCTTTAGTGTGCATTTATATTATAGGTACCTATCTACCCCTCTAACAAAATTTTGTTTACAAAACTGACACTATAGCATTAAACAGGGCACACCAAAACACCAATATACAAAATTTGAGCAAAAAAATACAGAAAGTTACATTCTAAAGGGACCCAAATTTGGGCAAAATAGGAATTTAAAATTCATCTGGTGAGAGTTAAGTCAAATTGTTGATATGCAAGGATCCGATAAAAAATATACAGATGTTTTTCTCGGTCAAAATGCTGAATTTTTTGAAACCTTTAGTTTAGGTAGGTATATGGGCCAAGAGCCCTTTGGAATTAATGAAAAATACAAAAAAAAATTAAAATACAAAAAATAGTCCTCAGCTTTTGAAATTTTTCTCACCTACTATATTTTTATTATAAACAAGTTTTTTAACAAGATTTTAACGTGAAAGCTATAGAAAGGGCGCAATTTAAAAAGGGGAAAAAGGCAAACGAATCAAAGTAGACCTAGGCTTGTGAAAGTTCGTACCTACACCTACCGAGTCTTTCATTCTTTCATGCATTCTTTCATTCTGAGTAGGTAAACCTACAAAAAAGGCACTTTACTGGTGTGAAAAAATAGTTTTTTCGAAATTTCCTTGGCATACCTACGTAATTTTTCCAAACTAAAATTATTATATCACAAATTAGTTCCAAAACAGGGGAGGCTAAACGCCAGAAGCTCAAATTAAAACTTGAATTTTTTGTCTTTTACAAGAGTTGTTTAGCATATCGGGGGAAACACTATAAACATGATAAAAGGTGATTGAAGTAATTATAGATATTGGTTACTTTCTATAAAGTATCTAATATATGAAAATCTCTCCTCAACTGGATCCTAGGCTTATGTTGCAAGCCCCTAGAATTTCTTAAGGCTCCTAGAACGGGAGGTGACGAGAGATTAAGGTACTCAGAAAATTTGATGTTTTGTTAGGAGATTGGCACATTTTGTTTTAATATGTTTTCGACTCTATTTTCCCTTAACATGTGGGGGATTGGTTAGAATATTGGTATTATTTTGTTTTAATATGTTTTTGACTTTATTTTCCCTTAACCTGTGGTGGAAAGCACCTGCCCGCGGAACAGATGCGCGTGTCTTTCATTCGAAATTTGAACGTTTGGACGTTTTTGGTGATGTTCAGTGGCGGCTCGTGATATTTTTCTTTAAGTGTGCACTAAATGTTATAAATATATAGCTCCGTGGGTAAAATAAAACTCTTCGCATATTTTTCCACTGGATTCGCCAACTGAAATTGAAAAAAAAAGAAAATCATTGTTTAGAATAAATTCTAAAAGATTCTATTTTTAAAAATCGTTTCTTGAATAAATAACTTCCAATCCTAAATATTCTCGGAAATTTATTTGTTACCCAAACAGATCCATTTAATTTTTTAATTGTGTTGTTCGCAACCAAACAGATTAAAAGACAACTTTTTCAATTCAAAAATTGTTGAAAGTAAATGAACGAAACTTTGAACGTTTAACTCAAAAAATAACAAATTTGTTTCTGAGCTTTCGGATAATAAATTTTCCTCCTTTCTCAAAGATCACGACACGTCAAACTGAAATGACAGATTAATAAATGTCATGACAACAGAAACAATAGCCTAGCCACCTGTCTGATATTGTAGGTACCCTGTGTTCTATCTAATTATCTCTACTAACTTCTCTTTGAATAATTGCGAATATTATTCTTCCACTGAACATTCAGCAACACATTTGTCCGTAATTTCTAGTATATAAATGCCGATTCTTTAACTTTTTGTCTATTCATTCATTCATTCGTTCATTCATTCATTCTTCAAAGAAGAAGTAGGAAATTAAATGGAACTTCCAACTCCATTTTTAATCGATCTTGGAAGAGCATTGGATACATATTTGTGACACCTTAAAAATGTCACGGGGAAAATTTGTTTTAAAAGGTTTAAACGAATGATTTGTGAGAAGGTAATTTTCTTTTAAATGTACTCTACATGAAAGCCCATCTTTAATTTGCGACACTATAACCTCTCGTATCACTTTAGCACTAATACTTTTCTGTCAGCGTAACCTAATCTTATTCTTATTCTAATTAGAAACAGTTTCGATTTTCCACTCTTGTTCGATTGCGTCAGTTTTTTACGAATACTTAATATAGATGACTCAAAATTAGAAATAATTACCTTCGGCATATTTGAATATTCTCAATTTGCCTGGACTAAAATTGATTGTAAGTAAAGGGTGTTAACATGAGGAAAAACCTTGTTTAAAAACGTCAAAGAAAAAACATAAAATTTCAGTATTTTAGTGTTCTTGTTAAACCATTTGCTTCCCTGGGGGTAATCATATTTTCAGTTTTTCAGAAATTTCCTGAAAACACGATAAAAGGTTTTCCCTATTTTCATAAAGAATATTCACTATCGGCGAACTGAAGTTCCATCGTTAATTTTTCTATTCAAATCGAAAGTTGACAAGCCGTTTTTTATAATATTTTCCACCGAATTTACATCTCTAGTATCTCCACCTATGGAACCATCAGCTGAAATGAAACGATCCATGGTAAATATATAAAAAAATCTATAGAAAGTTCACGCACGGTGCACGGGATCGCGGCAGCAAGATTATGGCGATACTCGCCCCACGGAAAGCAGGGAAGAACTAGCCTGCCGCGTGCGTTGCTCTAAGAGCCAAAACGACTATATAGGATTCGGGCGTTTCAGGAGAACACCCGATCATCATATTTATACTAATTAGGTATACAGGGAAGGCCTATGTAAGTAGGTCTGTGTAATTAGTTTGTATATAGTGAGCGTCAAACAGCGGCGCGCGGTGTTGCCCCCGATGCCGCCGCGCCATCATAATAATTATACAATGCGTTGTAGTTGTATGGCTAGTGTAAATTAGAAATGCCCAGATTTATAATATTAATAAACAGTTTAGATATTTTCTGCTAATTTTTAAATTCTGTTGTGTTTATGTCTGCACTTGCGGTAAGTCGAAGGCTATTTTTACTCGTACCATTATTAATTTTAGGCAGAGATCTAACCTCTAGAAGATATGGGCAAGAAAGTTGAATGATGGTTGAAAACGACCGTGACACTGGACATAACAGTACCGGCGTTAAAAACGTAGAGATTCACATCTGCATTATCAACACCATAACACAGCTTAATACAGCTCCACAACTTCGAGCGGCGCCTTTGATCTGGCGGTCGAGAACCAAGCGAGATGAAATGGTGCTGTCTTCTTCTCGCTGAGGGGAAAAGTCGGGGCCGGACTAAACGGATTTTTATTATTAAAGTAAAATATTTAGTTTCGTACTGACAGTACCGTAGTAGGTAATTTTTAAACTTCATTTTAATGTGATATTTTGAAATTTGCATTACAATATCAGGTAATATCGCATTGAAATTAGATAGTAGGTATATTAAATAGTTAAAATTTGTGAAATATGATTCGGTGCTCCCATAGTCGTTAGGTGGTCACAGTACTAACTACTTTAATGCAAATAGAATTCCTTATTAAAAAATATGAAAAAAGTTTCTATAAATATGGGTCCGGAAATTTTACATTTTTTTCCAATAATATTCGCTAAAGTGCCCCCGGGACACCACTGGCCTTAATAATTTTAATCTACATATTAGGGCTAAATCAGCTTCTTAATACAACAAATAACATTGCCAAATTTCAACAGAATCGATATTTTTTAAGATATTAATATATTTTTTTTATTTAACATCCTGTATCTTGAAAACTCTGCATTTCAAAAATATCTCCGTCTATTTTTCTAACACCCTGTATGTCCTTGTCGCCACATATTCACTGTCGAATTTTGACCATTGAAATTACCATAACAGATGTGAAATAATGGAGAAACATTATAAGCTAGGCCTCTTAAAACATTTACCTATTAGCCTTGGGAAAATGATAAAATTTTTTCTTCGAGTTCTATCCTTTGTTAAAACCAGGGATTCTTTAAAATAAGGGGACCCAGTATTTCACAGTCTATAAAATAGGAAAAGTGAAGCCCTGAGGGGAAGTTTGTTTGCTGTCGACTCCAAGGAGACCACATGGGGGCTGGTACAAGGTTATGTTATGTTATATGTCAGTGTCCAACTGCCATCAGGTTTGTGATAGATAGTGCCATAGATTCTGGCAAGGAGGCAAAAAATTTCCCATCATAATTCACAATTTTTAAGTTTTCTAACTTCCAGATACTCAATTAAAGACAATTAAAGAATTTCAACTATAAAATAAATTTGTTTCATTTGACAGCTGCCATATTCTGCACTTGTAGACTTAACATTGTGAAGTATAATTTTTAGAAATCGTGGAAACCACTATTAATTTTTACTAACAATCAAAGTACCTGTTATATTCATAGATTCTCCAATAAAATGGCATACTTGGCATCACTGATACCATTAGAATGAGGAAAGAATAGGCCTCACTTTGGAAAGTATAATGCATGATGATGTCCCAATTTTTGTTCACTCATTTTACTCGAATCGTAATTAAATAACCGAACTAAACACTCACAAATATCACAATATCAACGAAACCTACTAGCGCACGGCTATGGCTGCGAGCGTCTGATATTAACACCGATTACCCGACTGCACGCCATAGCCGTTTTTCCCGTAAGGGGCGGGGCATAAACCCTGCGCGAGGGGATCGGCGCAAACAGTTCCCGCCAAGAGAGTTGTGGAGCTGTTCATATTTTGTTCACTCATTTTACTCGAATCATAATTAAATAACCGAACTAAACACTCACAAATATCACAATATCAACGAAACCTACTAGCGCACGGCTATGGCTGCGAGCGTCTGATATTAACACCGATTACCCGACTGCACGCCATAGCCGTTTTTCCCGTAAGGGGCGGGGCATAAACCCTGCGCGAGGGGATCGGCGCAAACAGTTCCCGCCAAGAGAGTTGTGGAGCTGTTCATATTTTGTTCACTCATTTTACTCGAATCATAATTAAATAACCGAACTAAACACTCACAAATATCACAATATCAACGAAACCTACTAGCGCACGGCTATGGCTGCGAGCGTCTGATATTAACACCGATTACCCGACTGCACGCCATAGCCGTTTTTCCCGTAAGGGGCGGGGCATAAACCCTGCGCGAGGGGATCGGCGCAAACAGTTCCCGCCAAGAGAGTTGTGGAGCTGTTCATATTTTGTTCACTCATTTTACTCGAATCATAATTAAATAACCGAACTAAACACTCACAAATATCACAATATCAACGAAACCTACTAGCGCACGGCTATGGCTGCGAGCGTCTGATATTAACACCGATTACCCGACTGCACGCCATAGCCGTTTTTCCCGTAAGGGGCGGGGCATAAACCCTGCGCGAGGGGATCGGCGCAAACAGTTCCCGCCAAGAGAGTTGTGGAGCTGTTCATATTTTGTTCACTCATTTTACTCGAATCATAATTAAATAACCGAACTAAACACTCACAAATATCACAATATCAACGAAACCTACTAGCGCACGGCTATGGCTGCGAGCGTCTGATATTAACACCGATTACCCGACTGCACGCCATAGCCGTTTTTCCCGTAAGGGGCGGGGCATAAACCCTGCGCGAGGGGATCGGCGCAAACAGTTCCCGCCAAGAGAGTTGTGGAGCTGTTCATATTTTGTTCACTCATTTTACTCGAATCATAATTAAATAACCGAACTAAACACTCACAAATATCACAATATCAACGAAACCTACTAGCGCACGGCTATGGCTGCGAGCGTCTGATATTAACACCGATTACCCGACTGCACGCCATAGCCGTTTTTCCCGTAAGGGGCGGGGCATAAACCCTGCGCGAGGGGATCGGCGCAAACAGTTCCCGCCAAGAGAGTTGTGGAGCTGTTCATATTTTGTTCACTCATTTTACTCGAATCATAATTAAATAACCGAACTAAACACTCACAAATATCACAATATCAACGAAACCTACTAGCGCACGGCTATGGCTGCGAGCGTCTGATATTAACACCGATTACCCGACTGCACGCCATAGCCGTTTTTCCCGTAAGGGGCGGGGCATAAACCCTGCGCGAGGGGATCGGCGCAAACAGTTCCCGCCAAGAGAGTTGTGGAGCTGTTCATATTTTGTTCACTCATTTTACTCGAATCATAATTAAATAACCGAACTAAACACTCACAAATATCACAATATCAACGAAACCTACTAGCGCACGGCTATGGCTGCGAGCGTCTGATATTAACACCGATTACCCGACTGCACGCCATAGCCGTTTTTCCCGTAAGGGGCGGGGCATAAACCCTGCGCGAGGGGATCGGCGCAAACAGTTCCCGCCAAGAGAGTTGTGGAGCTGTTAATATTTTGTTCACTCATTTTACTCGAATCGTAATTAAATAACCGAACTAAACACTCACAAATATCACAATATCAACGAAACCTACTAGCGCACGGCTATGGCTGCGAGCGTCTGATATTAACACCGATTACCCGACTGCACGCCATAGCCGTTTTTCCCGTAAGGGGCGGGGCATAAACCCTGCGCGAGGGGATCGGCGCAAACAGTTCCCGCCAAGAGAGTTGTGGAGCTGTTCATATTTTGTTCACTCATTTTACTCGAATCGTAATTAAATAACCGAACTAAACACTCACAAATATCACAATATCAACGAAACCTACTAGCGCACGGCTATGGCTGCTGAGCGTCTGATATTAACACCGATTACCCGACTGCACGCCATAGCCGTTTTTCCCGTAAGGGGCGGGGCATAAACCCTGCGCGAGGGGATCGGCGCAAACAGTTCCCGCCAAGAGAGTTGTGGAGCTGTTCATATTTTGTTCACTCATTTTACTCGAATCATAATTAAATAACCGAACTAAACACTCACAAATATCACAATATCAACGAAACCTACTAGCGCACGGCTATGGCTGCGAGCGTCTGATATTAACACCGATTACCCGACTGCACGCCATAGCCGTTTTTCCCGTAAGGGGCGGGGCATAAACCCTGCGCGAGGGGATCGGCGCAAACAGTTCCCGCCAAGAGAGTTGTGGAGCTGTTCATATTTTGTTCACTCATTTTACTCGAATCATAATTAAATAACCGAACTAAACACTCACAAATATCACAATATCAACGAAACCTACTAGCGCACGGCTATGGCTGCGAGCGTCTGATATTAACACCGATTACCCGACTGCACGCCATAGCCGTTTTTCCCGTAAGGGGCGGGGCATAAACCCTGCGCGAGGGGATCGGCGCAAACAGTTCCCGCCAAGAGAGTTGTGGAGCTGTTCATATTTTGTTCACTCATTTTACTCGAATCGTAATTAAATAACCGAACTAAACACTCACAAATATCACAATATCAACGAAACCTACTAGCGCACGGCTATGGCTGCTGAGCGTCTGATATTAACACCGATTACCCGACTGCACGCCATAGCCGTTTTTCCCGTAAGGGGCGGGGCATAAACCCTGCGCGAGGGGATCGGCGCAAACAGTTCCCGCCAAGAGAGTTGTGGAGCTGTTCATATTTAAGCTGTGACCATAACATACAAATGTGAGCAGTACCGACCATGGGAGATAGTTTCATAACATAATAATTATTATATGATAAAATAGAGTTTTCTTTTGAAGTCTTGAGGTTGAAGTAGTACTCAAAGTAGCGAAGGAATATATTAGAGAAATTCAAAGTTTAGCAACAGGAAATAAGAAACCAATTTACTACAATGTCGTAAAAATATAAATGAAAGGTATGAATTAAACTTAATAAATAACTCGTATGTGAACATTTTATATTTATTAGGTTATGTAAAGACAATTTGTATCAAGATGTGTGCTGACAATGGTACTAGTTAATTAGTGCCAACATCATGGACATTATCAGTTGCCCTGTGGAAACATTGTACCTACGACCAAAGGTCGGAGCGTCGTATAACAACAAGGGTGCAAATATTCTGTATTGAATGATAATTTCATTTTGCATTTTTGGTGGACGTTCTGGGACTAATTCATGTAAAGTATATATAGGCTAGAAAGCTAGCGGATCCCGTGCGTTTATCTGTAATATTTGCAGTGCCATGACTCAAAAAGGGAATGGCCTAACGATTACGATATCCATTAGGCCTCTTCATAAATCTAAAGATGCAGGACACTCGCTGCGCTGGAAGAGCAGAAGGATGCTACATTTTGGGCACTTTTAATGTTGTCTATAAGTAACTAGGATTTTAGTTATTGTTATTATGTTTAAGATCAGTAACAAGATATTAGTGCCAATAATAAAATTATTTTAACAAGTTATCATTTAATTCATGGCCGTGAATAAAGGATAACGTAACCGACGACTCTAACATAGGGTACAAAATAATAGTTTACCCATTTCATGTTCCATACTTTATTGGAATGAGTCTTTTGGAGAATACTTTGCATCTTGCATGAAAGAATATTGCTTTGACAAATATTTTAAAATATTGTTATTCTTAATAATTGTTGAGATGCGGATATGGCTTGAAAACTAAAGTGTAATCTTGAATTTGGAAGTACCTATCTGTATGAACATATATGTACTTAAATAATAAACAAATGTGTTTCCTTTTTCTCAACTTATCTCCTAATAGGAGGTAGGTAATACGTACCCTTATTATTTAATTTATTCAATACTTTTTCCACAACCTCTTTAATCTGTTGGGATTCAATAAAAGTAGGTGAATATTATGTGTAAAACACTTTTCTACTTACTAAACATTTAACAATTTAAAATAGGTAGGTATATATTTTTTAGTTGAATATATCGTTTGTACAATAATTCAAAAATGTCGCGCGGCCTCATAAATGTTTCCACTAGGCATGAGAAATGAGCAAGAAAACAAGAATTTCGGGTAAGTGCGGCAACGTTGCGCCAATTCTACGGCACTGTAACCACCGAACTATATTCAAACCTGTAACTGGCAATGTCGCGTAATAGCCGCGTTCCTTTTGCCACTTTTCTTAAGAATTCTTACTTTATCTCAGTTGAGGATGTGAGCTAGCTAAAGTGAGATTTTTTACCTCTCCCTTCACCCTTTAAGCACATCCTCGTGAGGACACTCACTATCGAGCATATTGGCTCAGTTTGGAGGTGGGGAAAATGACCCTTTCACAAGATGAGCCTTTGACAGGAAAAAACAAACTGAGTGGCTCGGCTAACAACTGAGCTACAGTTTTTCTCAGTGTAGGGGCAAAAGGAACGCGGCTATTATGTT
Organism: Pseudeuparius sepicola; assembly: GCA_963920635.1. Lineage (NCBI taxonomy): Eukaryota > Metazoa > Arthropoda > Insecta > Coleoptera > Anthribidae > Pseudeuparius > Pseudeuparius sepicola. The sequence goes on along the minus strand of OY987299.1, from coordinate 41,801,296 downwards.
AGATTTGCCGTCACTTACGCTTTTGAGGTTATGGCTGGTTTTCAAACAGCGAGAGTAGAGAGGTAATTGCAACGCTGTCAGTTGAACTTCTTTGCAACCGCACGTATTGGAACGATTTCAAGGGCCGCGCCTGTAGGAACTTAAATTTTCTATTTATTGTTCCATCAGTAGAGCAAAATTCTTGATACTCATCGGATATCGAGAGTGATGTACCTACGTTGGCCGATAATATGAGTTTAAATTATTACAACTATTTTTGCCTATATTTGCTTCACAAAACATTAAAATCTTAAACAAACCAAGAATATAATTCAAAATATTAGGTAGGCTCCTACTTACAATTATGTTAAGAATGTTGGAAAATCCTTTCTTAGCTACGTCATTGCGCACAAAAAGTGTTTCTTTCTTTGAATTGGCTGTTTTACAAAGAACCAAAAGTTATACCTAGTTACTTATTATTGCAAACATCCATTCTGCATTCTTTTCTCCTTTTTTATTTATACTTTTTGTTGATTTCTACAATACATTTTCATTATGCGTATGTAATAAAATTATATATCTTGTGCAGAAATTTAAGTACTTTACTTTAATCTCTCTTTAGTGTCCTTTATATTTTGTGTGATGTGTATATTAAGTACCTACCTATGTGGTCAGTGGTCATATAAGAAAAAATTCTTTTTCATTTTGATTTAAATATGAGAATATTCTTATAGCACTCCGTATATGAGACATAGAAAATTAAAGTTAAATATCTGACATTTGTCATTATGCGAAATAAGTGGCTTAAGGGTTGCCGACAGCGAAAGTGACGTTAGATTTCGTATTTTTTTAAGTTGTATAGCATAAAATCTAATAACATTTTACCTGGCAAAAATTTTGTATAAACATCTCTGTCTTAATTTTAATCATAAGATCTAAAAAGCATATGCACTGGAATTATTATTTTTCCCAAGGTTTTCATAACCTATAAAACACTGCTTTTAAGATCTTATGATTAAAATGAAGACAGAAATGTTTGTACTAAATTTTTGCCAGGTAAAATGTTATTAGATTTTAGGCTATACAACTTAAAAAAATACGAAGTCTAACGCCACTTTCGCTGTCGGCAACCTCCGGCAATGATGAAGGCCTGCCAGCTGGCGACGCGAAACGTCACTATACGTCGTCACAGGGAGGAAGCTTTTCGTAGTTGTTTTCGTTTACTTGTCCGGCGATTTTCCTGTTTTAAAGAATGTTTGTTGTGTTTATTGTGTTTGGATTGTGTTTTTTTAGTAATATAGGACGTGAAGTTTTATTAACAAGGTGGTAAAACAGCAGTGGTTTAGAGTAAAGTGATTAAAATTCAATTTTAGTTTATAGGTTTTAGGTTGTGTCTATAGTTTCTGACTTATTTAAATCATGCCGTGGACGTGTTCCGTTCCCAACTGCAAGGGAAACTACAAAGGCGGTCCTAAAGTGTCCGCTTTTTCCTCCCTAAAGACCCTATTTTAGGGAAAAAGTGGGTTAAGGCCATCAAAAGAGATTTTGTTCTTCCAGGGTTTTGGTTTTGACTGTTGGAGAGTGTTATACCTAACAATTTTACGTGATTAAATGTAACCACCTTAAAATCAGGAAGTTTTATGGTTTTATTCATTCGAATTTAGTTGTATCTAGGCACGCAAATAAGAAATAATTGGCATTTACGAAAATTTTACCGGTAGATATCTAAATGAACCAAAAGCCCTTGAAAATGTGACTTCCACTCTCGTAGATTATTATCCGTGATGTAAAACCCTGAGCTATATATGTAAATAATAATTTTAAAGTGTTAGTTTTAGTAAATTTGCCGCCAACTTTGGGTCACTAAATTTAAAAAAGCCATTCATTAGTGTCTAGTTCGTCCGAAAATAATTGACACCTATACACTCCCGAAAAAGTAACCTGTGTGTAACTGGAAATTTTCTTTCCAGGTTGTCAACTAAGGAAAATGCAGTGTTCGTTTTCCGTTTGGGTAAATCCTTACGGATCCGCACAAAAAAAAACGATCAAAGCTTCCACTCGATTTCTATTTACGGCGCCAATAAAACGCGATATCTCCCTATGAACTCAGATGGCCTCTTTCAGATTTTTCGAGCCATATATGCAAAAAGGGCAAAAACGGATTTCACTACGTGATATGGTCCCATTCCTGTGCCTTTTGAACTTACTTTGAAAGGGGGACACTGGGATATGTATGAATGTGCGGCACAACAAAGAATATGAATAGATTCGATGGATCACAATCACATTATCTATAAAAATTATTCGAAAATTACCAATAACACCTGTTTCTTGTAGGTGGTACTGATCTATAGATAATGACGGGACTACTCGCCCCGAACAATTCAAACAGTTAGATCGTCCAATTGCCATCGACTTGTTATTTTTGTGTGTCTAGAAAGTTCCCTGATATAACATATGTGTGTACTTGCCAGTTTCCTAGCCAGTTAAATTCGCAATTAATTGCACTTAAAAAGGGATTTACTTCTCTGCGGGGGTCTTTCTGTTTGTGGGAGAAAAATGTGTTTCTAGGAGCGACGCAAAAACTAAGAGGTTTTGTGCCAACGGCGAGTTAAAAACAAAGCTGTCGGCCGAGGAGTAACCACCTATAAACTACATGGTCTAGAGCAATGGGGCCACACGAATAATTGTATATAGATTTTAGAGACATACTCTAAAACAAGGAAAATGTTTTGGAAAAGTCCATCATAGTTTTTATATTTCAAGATATTAAAAGAATTAAAAGTGTTTTTTGTGTTTTCGCGTAAACTTGTTTATATTTATTAGTGTTATAATAATATAATTATTATAATAACAATACGTTTATTTGCATAACTAAATACATAATACTTAAATACACATCAAATATGAAATATAGGTAAAAGACGAATAAACAAAGCTAAACCTCGTATAGGCTATAAAAGCCTTTATCGGCAACGAAGACAAAATAATAGTAATTGCCCCCCTCCCCCGCACAAGCATGTGGTTGCTTCTGGGGTACTCCTAGTTTGGAGTAATGTGAGGGTGAGAATTATTATTATTATTATATATTATTCACCCCATTTAGAGGAAATATATACAGGGTGAGTTTTTTTCGATGCCCACTATGGGGATCTCGGACACTAGCAGAGCTAGAACAAAGGTTAAATGGGGAAAGAATTGCAGTTTTGAATGCTCAATCTAATGCCCCTTTTGGATTTTTGAAAAAGTTCACGGCTCACTAGATATTTTGAAAAAAGTGATTTTTTGCTATTTCTTCAGATCTCTGTAGCTCCGTTATTTCTGATTATACAGAAAAACTGTAGACAAAAATTTATAGATAATTTTGGGCTTAATAAGATAATCTGATCCAATTTTTTTATGTTGTTTGTGATTTTTGAGATATGACATAAACTTGTGTTTTTTTAAATGTTAATCATAGTTGGCTGTGGCCTTATAAAATCGGCCATTTTTTGAGATTTCCAAAGATATAATACTCGGCATAGTTATTACAAAAAATAAAAGAGCTATGGCTAATTTTGTGATTTTTTTTTAAATTTTCACATAGTCAGCCATGGAATATTTTCATAATTACGTTCTATTTTATAATTAGACATACTTAAAACTTTCTAATATTTTGTTTTTAGCAGGTAACAAAATGTAAGAAAATAAAACAAAAATTAAAAAACTCAAATTCAAATTATTATTATTTTAAAAGGTCACCTTTAAAAATAAAAAAGGTGTTCAAACAGTCCACCATTATTATTTATGCATCTTTTTAAAGCTGAACTTGTCGCCTTTCTTAGAGAGCGCCTGTCAATACTGGCAATTGGTTCTAAAACAGCTGCTCTTAATTTAACAATTGTCTCATTGAAAGATTGCGTTATGTTATAGATAACAATTCTGCAAGGAACGTTAAATGATAATTTTTGACCGGGTTTTGAATATCTGGCCACATTTCACAGGCGATGAACGCGTCTGACCTTTGGTTTGTTTATATCTCGCCAAGGCCAACTGAGAAAAAGTGCGTACTATAATCAAAGGCTTACTTTAGTGCCGCATTTTGAGCTTATAATGACTGGTTTGGGACTTTTTAATGCCGATAACAAAACATGTCTTATGGTGATTTGATAACCACACATAGGTAGGTGAGAGCACACTTTAAATTTTATAAAAATGTGCGTAAAATCGAAAATACATAGGTTACCTAATATAATGTTGCAAAACTTCACTAATTATGTAAGTTTAAAGAAAAGTGATAGAACATTTTTTTGCAGGGCATATTAGAGTCTACATAATTGAAATAACTATGTGTACCAAATGCACTGAAGTTAACTTTTTATAATAGTGCCGATACCTATTGATTCTTTATTTGCTTGTTCTTATACCCATCTGAAATGGAAGAACCCCTCTAAAATTGTTATTTTTCATTTCATCATTTTATTCATTATTTAGACTTAATTTTTTGTATTTTTTTTTCTTATGCTACCCCATTAAAATTGTATTGTATCGTATTCAGAAAGTTCCAATGTATCAATTTTCACCAAAAAAAGTATATGGTGTCATTTAAAAAAATTAAATCGGTTACCGTGGCAACCACATTTTTTGTGCTACGAAAGATTGCTTGATATCACTAAACGGGAAATAATTTCCCCTAGCACTTTTATTAAAACATGTTTTTGATATGAGGAATATTTTAAGAAATATAGGCAATATTCCACAATTTCTATCCACACTGTATAATTGTATAATATGTGGCTCCATGTTACTCTGGACTTGTCTGTCGAAATGATTTGAATAAATACTTACAGTTTTTTGTGTTTAAACAGTAGGAATTAATATGTATCGAAATAAGAGTATAAACTTCTTTTGGGTGAAGATAACCATTCATAAATTATATATACTGCTTCTATCGCAGTATTTTTAAGAGTTTGTTAGTTTTTAACGACGCTTGGTACCTGCATATCCTTTTTAGATAGTCTCGAATACGACGACGTAGTCAGTTTTGAGGTAAAAAGTTTGGACTTGAAAATTGAGATGAAGACATGAAATTTTGAACCAAAATACAGTTTGTTTTGTGAGTTATCTTTAGAAGAAAAAATGGTTAAAATCGGACGAAAATTAAACATTTTACGGGCTGCTTCCATTCCTAATAGTTCACCCTGTATATGCCTGCCAATCGGATGTTTATAATATCAGCTTTCATACATCTACACTAACCTAACACTCTCTCAGGGCCAACAGATTAACCGAGACCAAGAAGCCGGCTAGATTTGAAAATAGAATTTATACCCTATCCTATCAGTCCCTTAGAGCCCTCGGGACCCCCCGAATTCGGCCGGGCCGACGAATTGAATCGGAATGGGATAGAAAGGCACAACCTTGCTCCAGTGTGTGTGTGTATAGGCAGCGGTCTGGATGTATCCTCGATATCTTATATTTGCCATATTTCTTCATATTCGCCACCTGCTGCTATATGGATTTGAATCAAATCCAGTTTGTGCTGAATATAAACATTCACCTATCCTCCTCCGAGGTATTTTATTCAGGGTAATTCGGAAACTGATACTGCCCATAGTATAAAGTCGAAAATTTCATGGCGATGTCAAGTGATTTTGCTTTGAATCCAGCATGTTCTATATTTTCAAAATGAGAAAAACAAATCGCATACAAAAATTAAAACGTCCCAGGTGTTTCTGGCTGAACTGGAAATCAAACATTCGCATTATAGTCCAAAGCACGAAAGAAAACATTTTTAAAGAATGCGGGCAGCGTTGCGAGATTTCCTATACGAGTAGTCGTTATTTATTGGCAAATACAAGTTTTATCATATTGAAGCCGAATTTCTGAACTCTGTTATACCGAAAAAATAAAGCTCGCATCACGGGACCACTTACCCATTTTTGTTTATCATTTATTTTTAACGCGGTGTGATAAAACCCCTATTATATTTTTTTCAACATCGTCGTGTCTACCATCGCCTTTGAAATACGGCAACACAGCACTTCTGCGAAGGAGTCGGCTGACAAATTCAGTTAGCCAACGCGTTTTGTGCCTGTTTCTAGAGTACGTAAAGTTAACTGCGTATTTGGGCTACCATACAGACCTCAGTTTTTAGGCCGCTGACAAGTTTTTTCTGCCGGCTCAGAGAGCTCAGCGGCGTTTCGTATGTTCGGGAGTTAACGTGTGCAAAATGAGTAAACAGGGAAGAACGTTCCATTCTCAAGCACGAGAAATAATTGCCAATGTTATAAGGGTTTGCCTTCCTCCATAATCTAAGGCATCACTGTTAAGAATAATATTAACAATAAATTAAATAACAATTATATGAAAATTAAGTCAGTGAGTTACACAAAATTGAGCTACGCCCCTGAACTGTGAGTAATTCTATAATATTTGCGAGTTCTTCCCCCTTACGTCGCACGCATTCTGCCGTAAGGAGGACTATACAAGAGCTATACTGATTTGTGGGACATAGCTACTTTGGTATCTAACACAACATCCGCGATATCTAATGGTTATATATCGAATCGTTATATATCGAAAAATTTGACTTGTGGGTTTGTTGTAGGACCACTCAAGCTTGCTTTTGGGCCAAATATATACTTTTTAGGAATTTTGGAAATAAACAATTGACAGATGCTCGGACAGTTGCATTATGGAAAAAGTATTAAAATTTTATTATTAGTTATAAAAATATAATTTTATGAACGCCTTTTTAAGAAAAACTGTTATTATAAACACTTACCTATTATGCATTATATTTAAAAACCTAACAATTTTAGCGAAAAACAAAAACCAACAATATAAAAATAAATGCTAGGAATAAATGCTACTTGTAAGTAATTTTCAATCTGACTACCTTATTTTTATAAACATAAATCTACACGGTGTTTAACTTCTGCCTTAGCTGGTGTTATTTGCCGACAGGCATCTTTTTTTTCTATTAAATGATCAAAATTCCGAGGTGAAGTTTTCTAAACAATGTTTTTCAGAAATTCCCATAAATGGAAATCTAATGGTGTTAAATCTGGCTCCGTCGTGTTGAAACCATAATATAATAATAATAATAATAATAATATGGGGATCGCCAGGGCATGTCTGGAGCCGGCGCTGGACATGACAGCGAGCGGGACGTCGGTGACAGGGCGCTGATGAGGCGGGCCCCTGTTGCACAAACAGCTACAGCCCAACAACAACACGAACATCTACAACATGGGAGCCAAACGAGAACTAGGGTTCCACCCACCGAAGGTGCTGCGCGGGAACTTCAGCCAGCGTTCACAGAGGCGGGATTACAACGACGACGCATGAAATGGACTGTGTCCATGAATGAATCGATTATGCGTATTTTTTACAGGGTGACAAACTTAGGACAAGAGATGATCGGCTACCGACAACAACTGCATGCCGAGTTCTGCAGGGAGTTTCCACACATGCAAGTGTCTGAACAAAGAGTGTCAGATCAGTATCGAACTATTCTAAGAAATAACCGAATTCCAGAAACGCGACTTAACGCTATCAAACGGGAAGTTGAGCTAGAGATCCACGGCGAACACATAGCCATAGATGACAACAACAACAATGGGGAACTTCAAGCGCCTGGACAACAACTAGAAGCCGAAACGGTAGAACCAACAACCGAGAGTCTGGAATCGGTTAACGAAGAACATTTTGAAGGCTTAAACGCACATATGAGACAGGCAGTATTGCGATACGAAGGCACAGACCCACTGAGCAGGCCACCGCTACCAAGATTAAATTCTTCCAGGAAACTTGCGATCGTGCTCGATCTTATGAACACACGAATTTTACCAAACTATGTTTCAGTGACACCAACATTAGAACGTATGCACATGTTAATCTACTGTGCCGCAACGGCAGTCACCACTGTAATGGGTGCCAAGATCCGAACGGCCCAAGAGTTGAATCGTGCAAGACCAGAACCACGAATGGCTCAATGGGAAATGCGACTAAATCGGAAGATCGAGAGTCTCCGTAAAGACATAGGACAAGTGACGGAATATATCAGAGGAGTTAGAACTAGAAGGATCCAGAGGGCGGTGCAGGCAGTAATGAGCCGCACCCAAATGCATTCTCGGCATGACCCCGCGAACATCACTGCTCAACAATGTCTTGACACATTAAAACAAAAACTTTCTGTTTTCGCAGGGCGTCTGAGGAGATACAAGGCTAGTAACAACAGGAAACGAGACAACAAACTCTTTGAACGATCAGAAAAGGGTTTCTACCGTGCTTTTAATTCTAGCGCCGATGCCACAAATGCGAGTTACCCTAGCAGAGAACAGGTCGACGGTTTCTGGAGAAATCAACTTGCCACACCAGGTCCATACAATGTCAGTGCAAGCTGGATCAGCGAAGAACGCGAGATGGGCCGGAACTATAGCCAGATGCAACACGAGCAATTCACAACCGCTGAGGTCTCCGATGTCATCAAGAATTACCACAACTGGAAGGCACCAGGTCCAGATCATCTCCAAAATTATTGGATTAAGAAGTTGTGGTGCACGCATGAACAAATAACTATCTTAATTAATGAAGTCTTGCTCGATCCTCTAAAAATGCCATTGTTTCTTACACAGGGTGCAACTTACCTGTTACCAAAAGACCAGCGGAATACGGATAACCCTGCCAAGTACCGCCCAATAACCTGCTTGCCTACGCTTTACAAGATAATCACATCTTGCCTTACGCAGCGAATATATGCTCACTGCGAGCGGAACAACATCATTGCAATGCAGCAGAAGGGCTGCTCGAAGGGCGCAATGGGATGCAAAGAGCAACTCATCATAGACTCTGTCATCTGCAACCAGGCTCATTCCAAGCAACGAAACCTCCACATGGCTTATGTGGACTACAAAAAAGCATTTGATTCCGTACCTCACGACTGGCTCACAGGTATCTTAAAGCTGTATAAAATAGATCATCATACAGTTTCCTTTTTAGAACACGTTATGACAACCTGGCGCACTAAGATACAACTCAGAACCGCAAACAGTAACATCGAGACCGACACAATCAACATCCGAAGAGGGATTTTCCAAGGAGATTCACTCAGTCCACTGTGGTTCTGCATGGCGATGAACCCTCTATCACATCGGTTGAACTCTACAAAATATGGCTTCGCTATCAAAAGCAACAACGCAGAAGCGACCAAGTTGAATCACCTATTATATATGGATGATTTAAAACTGATCGCCGCAACCAAAAACCAACTAACGCAAATGCTTAAAATTGTAGAGGAGTTCTCCAGGGACATCGGAATGCTGTTTGGACTGGACAAGTGCCGCACCCTTAATATCATCCGGGGAAAGCTCGAACAAAGCGCACACGAGATGCAGGACGGCCAGGAGATCGAAGCAATGAGCAAGGGAGATACATACAAGTATCTCGGGATGAAACAAGCTCAAAGGATAGACCATCGAACAATGAAGACTGATTTAACGAATGAATTCATCAAGAGAGTAAGACAAGTAGTGCGAACTGATCTTAACAGCAGGAATTTGTTTAAGGCCCTGAACACGTATGCGTGCTCTGTACTCAGCTATTCGTTCGGAATAGTGAATTGGACCAACACGGACATCAACAACCTGCAACGAAAAGTTAGGACAGTACTGACAAAAGCTCATAAACATCATCCCCGTAGCGCCGTAGAAAGAACAACTCTGCCACGTCAACTAGGAGGAAGAGGATTGGCAGATCTCAGCAAGCAATTGGACCAACAAATATTAAATCTGCGTAATTATTTCTACAGGCAGGCCAACAGCTCCACACTACATAGGGCTATATGCGGAGCAGACGTCTCAACACCGCTACGTCTGACGGAACACGAGCGTCAAAATCACCACCGAACCGACAACGATAAACTACAGAGGTGGTTGGGGAAGCCGCTGCACTGGAGACATCCTAATGAGGTTAACCAGGAACATGTCGACAAGTTAGCGTCGAACTATTGGCTGACCTCGGGACGAATGTTGTGTATCAAAGAGAAGATCAAAATATATTTTTTTTAAATGTGTTTATTTTTTGAATTTTTGATAGCCAAAGGTAACGAGTTAAAGATGGCCGGTACCTGAAAGGAGAACGACCTTTGAAACAGTGACGTGGAATGCAAGGGGGTCGAAAGGGTACCTTTAAGCCTAATATTTATATTATGCACATCGGTTCGAAAAGTGATCTTTCTTGCGAGATAGGCCGGTTTTTGAAATTTGATTATTTTAAAAATTAAAGTTGAGCCTCCTACGGTTAGACATATTTAACCATTTACTGACTTTTAAAGTGTGACTTATGTGTTCAAATTTTCTTATACCATGTATAAACCGAAGGCAAGAGTTTTGCAACCTTTGTATTTTTTGTGACTCAACTTTTCGTAAACAAGGTCCGTAAACAGTATCACAGAAATTCATGTGAGATAAAGCCAGAGTTTCACACAGCATAGTTTTTGTTGTTTTGTCTAAAAAAGATTTGTTTTGATATATTAGTTTCAAGTTTAAATAAGCATTTCGTAGGCATTTATTAATATGCTCCGTGAATCTTAGTTCAGAGTCAATTATAAGACCTAGGTTTTTTACATCTTCTTTTACCGGTATGGCGTCATTGCCAATTTTTATAGAGGTGCTGAAATTTTCTAAAAATTGCTCCCTATCCACCTTCCTGCCAAAGACGTTCAAGTTAGATTTGGAAGCATTCAGCTGGAAGCAGTGTTGTTTGGAAAGAGTGCTTAGTCTATGCAAGTCGTAATTCAAGGCTCGAACTGCTTGCAGACACTCTTCAGGATAAAACGACAAACGACAGGTAAACCTGAGTGTCGTCAGCGTAATAGTGTTGTGTGCAGGATGCAAAAACCGATGGAAAATTAGAGATATATATATATATATAGAGAAAAGCAGTGGGGAAATCACAGATCATTGCGGTACACCAGACGTTGTCTCCAAGGGCTCAGACATCCTCCCGTCATAAACCACACTTTGGGATCTTCTGCTAAGAAAACTTTGAATTAATGAAGTTGAACTATCAGACAAGCCAATGAAATTTAGAATAGCTAAAAGGACTGAGTGGTCAAGGGTGTCGAAGGCTTTACTATAATCTAGCAAAATCAATATTGACAATTTTTTATCGTCCAGTGCCAAGATAATATCATCGGTAATATTCGCGAGGGCACAGCTATAATGCTCTCTAAACCCTGACTGATTAACAGGAATTATGTTGTTAATTTGTACATGTTGTTTTAACTGACTTTCCATTGCCTTTTCTAAAATCTTTGACAAAGTGGGCAAAATACTGATGGGTCTTATGTGATCGAGTAAAGTTGGTTCCGAGATTTTGGGCAATGGAATAATTTTTGCCTTCTTCCACTGCTCCGGAAAAATTGAATTGGTTATACAAAAATTTGGGTGATGTAAGGCAGCAAGAAGGGAAGGCACAAATTTAGCGTTAAAATATTTATATTGTCAACACCAGTCGCTGTTGTTTTTATACTTTTAAAAAAGTTTAATACTTGTATTTCAGAAATAGTGACGAAATGTAAAGTGGAATTAACAGATTCTTTTTTGTGTGTGTTATAGAAATTTATCCAGGAGCCGTTCGGCGAAGACTTTCTTATAGACTGTATGAAGTGTTGATTAATTTTATTTACGTCTGTTAAACTGCCTGGTAATTTTTGCGTTTTGTTTTTTCTCCTTAAATTTAACAGTTGTATTGCCGCCCATCTATCCTGTCGGTTTTTCTTTAGTTGGTTATATGGTTGGTTTTTCTTTAATTGGTTATATGGTTCCTCTTTACTGCAATGGCACATTTTCCATGAGAACTGACAGCTGTTGTTGCAAAAATTTGAGGTATGTTTTTCCAGTTAATACTTTTTCGTAAAAATATGGCCCAACTAAATGATGACCAATTATGCCACACCAATCACACCATACATTAATAACGAAGTGTCCTTGATTCCGAATTGAATTAACAATATGAGGATTTTCAGTGAACCAATACTGTTCGTTTCTGAAAAACATTGTTTACAAAACTCCATCTCGGAATGTTGATCATTTACCTAATAGAATAAATAAAAGATACCTGTCTGCAAATATCACCAGATGTGTTAAGAATAGTCACTAAGACAGAAGTTAGACGCCATATAGGCTTATGTTTATTAAGAAGGTAGTCACAGAGAAAATTATTTATACAGGGTGTCTCATTTTGATCTGGAACACCCCTGTAAAATTTGAACTGGCTTACGGATTTGAACGTTTTTTTTGTATATAGGGCCCTCCTAGACATACTTATCAAACACTTTTCAATGGCCATACGATTATTCCAGGGCCGGATTAATAAAATTTTTTTACCCAAATTTTCGATCTGTCCGAACATACCTTCATAAGATATGGATAACTCGATTTTCATTAAGAAAATACCATGGCATCTTTTTCATATTTTGACAAATAATACGCATATCTATAACTTTTTAATAAAACAAGATATAAAAAAATATATTTACAAAAGTTTATCAGAAAGATATGCTCTTTCCAAATATAGAGAGAAATAGGTGTTGTCCTGGGAAAAATATATTTGATGCCGTTATAACCTATACTTCCCAAATTCCTTAAAACTATCTTTTTGGCCCAAAAGCAATCTCGAGTGGTCCTATACAAGAAACCCACAAGTCAAATTTTTACTGGCTGTTTTTGTTTGCTTATAACAACCCTGGGGCTTCGAGTTTGGGACACCCTGTATAATCAACTAAAATCTGAACCATCAGTTGAGTTGTTATTAACATGATGCTTAAATTTTTAGCCAACAGCCCGAAAATGAGATAAATTCAGTCTACGGTTAGACTGTCACCAAAAAGTGCCCTACCTTAATATGCAATAAAGCAAAAAAGTTCATTATCACTGAAGGTCAACTTTTAACAAAGAATGCGAAGAAAGGGATTGTCCTATTAGAAATAATGTATCACTGAAAATTTATATTTTGTGTTTTCCTTGCCTAGCCTAATTTACTGGTTACGCCAGAACTAAAAGGGATCGAGTAATTCATATATCAATATGCTTATTGCGTTCACTTGCAGTGCGTTTTAGTCTGTCGAACTTTTTCCACGTATCCACTATCCAGTGGCTGCGCATAACGATTTTCAACGTTAAATCATCGGCGGAATCAGACGCCACGTCGGCTCTGCCAGAGGCAATCTGATTAACGACGATGACTTAGTTCCAATTTGTAAGCACTATATAGAGTGAATTTTTACTAGCAAGCAAAATAAAAGCAGACCGAGCTGTGTCGCTCTGCTGCAGCCAAGGGAATGCAGACTGCAAGTAGTAGGTATATAACAAGTCCCAGGAGGAATTTTCAAACAACTAAACTTTAAATACACCAACCAAATTGGTCCATATACGGGGTGTCCAACTTTAAAACTGTACAAATCCGTAAAATCTTCATTTTTGGAGATAATCGCCTAAACTTTTTTTTTGTTTGAAAGACCTTCCAAAACTTTCCTACCATTTTAAAAATGCAGGGCCAGGGCCGGCTGCGATTTTTTTATACCCCCGATTTTCACGAAAATCATTTAGCGATTTTTTTATTTAAAATCTGACTCCACAGCTTTAATCAGAACACCCCATATACCAAATTTTAACAAAAAATATACAGGGAATTCCGTCCTGGAGGGTGTCAAAGTTGAGCAAAATAGGAATTTTAAAGGCATCTGCCGAGTCAAGTGTGTCATGGAATACCCGCAAAACAGTTGAATGGTCAACAGGACCACTCAAGGTGTTGGTGTGCAAAGGTCCAATACAAAATATACAGAGTTTTCTTATCTGTGCCATCTCAAATTACTGAATTTTTGGAACTTTATACGGGTTAAAAATCGAGTATATCAAAACCGCTCCACACACTATAAACGAACTAAATCTAAAAAATACAGAAACCTGCCAGTCAGTAAGTCCATATCAGTTAAGGTTGCTGGTGTGTCACAACAGGAAATGCACAGAAAATGTATGTATGTAAATGTATCAATATTTTTTCAATGATTCTAGAGCAATCTTGATCCGTATAAATTTTATAAAATTTCAGAATTTTGAGATGGCTCGGAGAAAAAAACCGTGTATATTTTTATAGTAAATATTTTCACACCAATATTTTGAGTGGTCCTGTTAACCATTCAATTGTTTTGAAGGGATTCCATGGCACACTTGACTCGCCAGATGCCTTTAAAATTCCTATTTTGCTCAAATTTGACACCCTACAGAATGGAACTCCCTGTATATTTTTAATTCAAATTTGGTATATAGGGGTTTTGGGGTGTTCTGATTAACGCTGTGGTGTCAGATTTTAAATAAAAAAATCGCTAAATGGTTTTCGTGAAAATCGGGGGTATAAAAAAATCGCAGTCGGCCCTGGATCTCCAAAAATGAAGATTTTACGGGTTTGTACAGTTTTAAACTTAGACACCCTGTAGCCCGTAGGTACAATACTACGGTCGTTGATGACAAATATTTCTTTAAGCATATATATTGTCGTCGAGAAAACCGAGTAACAGAAATTATGGCACTAGCGGCGAAACGATATCACTGCGATAATTAAATTATTAATAAAATTAAACTGCTGACCTTTTGTAAATACAGGGTGGCCCATTAGTTCGTGGACGGAAAATTGTGGGTATATCGTTGCACTTTTTTAAAGTTTAGACCCGCAGCAAAGTGTAGGGCTTCTAAGGCCACCATTTTAAAATATTTTTACACGTATCGCTAATCGTCTACAGGGTGTTACGATACAAGGTTGTGTTTTTTTTAAATGGAACGCTCTGTATATTATTGCATTGAATGATGGAGCTTAAAGTTAAGGTGTCACAATGACACTCCTCTTGTTGCCCCAGTAATTATTGATAGAACTGAAACATTTTCGATCGCGGATAAGTTGATTCTTTCAAATGGAACCACATAATATCATTTTTTATCGGTTTGCATGCAACGTCTTATTAGCTTCAAAATTATATACGGTTATGGCTACCATCAAAAAATAAGTTATTGCTTTTTGCCCGAAACTTAGATTATCTTCAGCCATAATAACTATAAAATGATCGCTAAAGCCTTGGAATCATCGTCAATAGTAAGCAAATTGAATGTCTGCCATTACAAGGGAATCCCCACCTAATCGATTAGTGCGGAGAACTTACTTGTGATTAGTGCCCGTCCACCGCGATGGGTTCAACCGCTCCTAATACATTGGGAAGTAGTGGCAACTGACAACGTCACCTTTATACCCATCTGTCTTATGCTTATTCGATTTCTTATGAATATATTTGTGTCATGATTTTAAAAAGATATTATTGTTGGCACATTCAAGGTTCACAGTTTTTTGATACAATTTAGTTTATTTTGTAAATATAAGTAGGTATCTCAAAGCATATTGGGATTACTACGGTTTTCTAGGGTTTTCCGTAGTACTTGAGCGAATGCTATCCCAGTTCTATCGGGAAAAAAGACGGCCCTAGCCGCAAATGGCAACGAAGACACAATAATAGTAATTGCCCCCCTCCCCCGCATAAGCATGTGGTTGCTTCTGGGGTACTCCTAGTTTGGAATATTGTGAGGGTGAGAATTATTATTATTATTATTATTATTATTATTATTATTATTATTATACCTATATACGATATACAAATCTATCAAAAAACTATTTATTATGCTTTACAAAATAGGAAAGACTGAATTTAAGATATGCCACAACTTATTGATGACTATAACCATTGAGTAAAGGAATAATAGGGGGCTTTACTCAATGCTATAACTTAACTATTACAATTTTACAATCAATCTAATAAAATAAAGACTACAATATTTTGAATTTAATGTTAACAAAACAATTAATGATTTCACAGCATATTTAAGGGCTCAAAATGTTGTAGACCAAACTTAATAATTAACTGTCGAAATTCGTGGAAAACCATAAACTTACAAGTAATTTAAGCTTTAATTATCTACAAGAAAAACCTCTACAACTTCAAAATTTCGACATAAAATAAGAGCAATTGAAAATCCCCGAAAGCCGAGAAATTCGTTCTTAAGTTATTATGGTGAAGGAGCAACTTATACTGTTAGCAGCCTCATAAATATGGTACATGGAAACTTTACAAAAATTTGAAGCAGAAAATTTAAAAAAAGCAGAAATATGGAAATGGAGGGATCTACGGAAAATGAGTCGTCAACGCTCTTGTTTTCATCTTAAGGAGGGAGGAGCTACATGCCTAGAAGCAGATGAGTACACCTTGGAAAACTTCTGACCTTTTATTTGTATAACGTTATAAATACAGAGTGTCTCACTTAAGAGTGAAACAACCCTATAACTTCTTTAACTTTTAACCGACCAGAACGAAATTTTTACCAAAGATAGATGGCATTGTTGCCTACTTATAGTTGCTTACTCCAAAGTCAAAGCCACCTGCGATGCCACAAACGAGGCTAAAAATCCGAAAGTCATATTAGGCTTTTTATTTCAAAAAAATGTACTAGAAAAAGTTGTTTAGAATCCATTCAAAATCCTAAATCCAAAATTTTGTCAAAATCAAAAAATATTAAATAAATAAAATTTAAGTAAAAATTTAAAATTTAAATTTTTAAAATTTGTTTTGTAGCTTTTATTTTAAACCTAATTACTTTTAGAAAACCACTTGCCTTCAAAACTTCCATCGCACACTTTTCTAAACACAGAAAATTATTAAATTGCTGTTTTTGGAATTTAATTTTTTTAAATTAATATTTTTTGATTTTGACAAAATTTTGGATTTAGGGTTGTGAATGGATTCTGAACAACTTTTTCTAGTAAATTTTTTTGAAAAAAAAATGCCCAATATGACTTTCGGATTTTTAGCCTCGTTTGTGGCATCGCAGGTAGCTTTGACTTTGGAGTAGGCAACTAATTTTTTGGAAATAAGTAGGCAGCAATGGCATCTACCTTTGGTAAAAATTTCGTTCTGGTCGGTTAAAAATCAAAGAAGTTATAGGGTTGTTTCATTCTTAAGTGAGACACTCTGTCTATGCACGCCGCAATTGTAACGGTATTTATTTCTAACCGCCCAGTCTCTCGAAATAAAAAAATATAAAAATCGTTTTTTTGATTTCGTTATCGTAACTATACACATAAAGAAATATAATTATTTTTAACTTTAGAACACTGTATAAATACTGACCATCATTTCTGTTACACCCTGTATAAAGATGGGCTCATCTTGACTTCCCTCACATTGTTCATATTGTTCATAATGTGAAGTGTTACTCAAAAATTTTGATTTGCCTTAATTATGTTATTGACTAGGTTTATCTCGTGACAACTCGATCGGATTGAAATGGATCCGATTGAGTGATGTCAAATCTTTTATAACTCTACGTTTACATCATCAGTATTGCATCCTATACGGTTTTCAATCCTCTAGTTACATGAACACATATGCCATGTTTCTGGAAAGAAGACGCTACATGCTGAGAAGACACTTTTAATATTATATATACTAAAACATGTTCTATTACGACAGTCTCTCTTGTAACTTTTGCCAATAAACATCTTTTTAAAAATAAATTTGTTACGCTCGCCCACGTAACTGGCGCAGTCGTGCGGATCACTGTTGCCTTTTTCGACCTATCGATAGATATCGACTCGCGATCGGTTCCGAATTTTCGGTTAAAAACAGTGTGAAACCGAAAGGTGTGGACTTGGCTCTTACAAGACGGCTCAACAGACCAGGGGACCCCAGGAACAGCATCGTCCTACAACCCTTTTGGTCACCGCAGGGAGAAGACAGCATCGTTTTTCCTATTGCACCCGTAGGTTAAGAAGAAAAAGAAGATTTCCATGAAGAAAAACATCTTCATCTTAGCATTGTAAGTGAATCCTTAAACAAAATTCATATTAACCCCTTTTTGTATATATTGTTTATATTTCTGTTTCGCCAATCTGGACGAACTTTTAGATTTAGCAAATTTGTTTAACACTCTCCAACTTTCGGAAATTGAAAATATTCCTACTTCTAACCCAGTAAATTCAACAATTTCAAGTACTATGGCAAACCCAGACTATCAAATGATAAGGTACCAAGCCGACAACATTCCTCGATTCGACGGAAACCCTAAACAAATTAACAGATTTATTCGTTGCGTTGAAAACTTTCTCACCAACCATCAAAATGCTACAACCCCTCTCGCACCGATAAATGTTTGTCTGTTTGATACTGTCATAAGTAAGCTAGTTGGAAGAGCAGCTGACTTAATAGCTTCTCGAGTAGAACTTAATTCTTGGGAACTTATTAAAAATGCCCTAATTGTCACTTTTTCTGATCAAAGAACAGAGGACTGTATTATACAAGATATTATATCTTTAAGACCCGATAAAAATGAAAACAATCATAATTGTGGCTTAAAATTACAAGACGCTAGAAGTCTACTGGTCTCTAAAATTAATGCTTCTAACGATACAGCAGACGTAAAACTTTTGAAAATAACTCAGTATGAAGCTCTTATTCTCAAAACTTTTATAATGGACTCAATTATCATTTACAGCTTATAGTAAGATTAAAAAATCCCGATTCCTTGGAGCAAGCTATGGCTTTGGTCCGAGAAGAAGAAAACTTTTTATATTACAAAAATCGTTCACAAATTCCACAAACTAAAATAGTTCCTAATTTTCAAACTTCACGACCTAACATGAGATTACAACCTTCTACAAGTACCCAATCTTATCCAAGACCACCAACGTACCAACCAACGACTTTTTCTAATTATCCCCGACCTAACGTACAACCTCAATTTCCACCAAAAATTATCCCTTCACCATCTTATAATAACCAATATAGAAATTTTAATTCACCATCCACCATGCAAAGATTTCAAAATCCCAATTTTAGACCTCAGTATCAACCAAATCAATACCAATCAAATCAGTATCAACCGAATCAATTTCAAAGATCCCCTCAAAATTTTCCAAAACCTTTCTCTAAAATTACTCGAATAACTAAAAACGAACCAATGGACACTACAACAGGAAATACAGTTTTACATCAAAATTTTATTTCTGAAGAATGCTATAACCAGGTTATTCACCCCGTAGAGAGTACCGAAACAACCTTACAAATTGAACCTCAAATTCCTGACGGAAACTACTACGAAACTGACGAATTATCCCAATTTTTATATTACCCAGAACACCCGAATTTTGACGAATATACCGACTTTTCCCAACCCTCAGACAAAACAACTGAAAACGAAAATTTTCAGATAACTCCGAACCAAAACCCTACAACGTAATTTATCTAAATAATACCGACGAAACCACCTTACCTTACGTTTATCTCCCCGAACTAAACGCAAATTTTTTAATAGACACAGGTAGTTCAAGAAGTTTTATTAATCCCGAATTAGCTCATCAATACTTTACAGATTTTATTTTCGAAGAACCTTTTTGTGTAAAAACAGCCCACGCTAGATCCATACATAACGAAGCGATGGAAATTCCAGTTTTTCCCTCATTTCAAATGAATGGAAACCATAAATTTTATTTATTTGATTTTTCAAAAAATTATGCAGGATTATTTGGCACCGATTTCTTAAAACATAAAATTATGTCAAATATCGATTTACGTTGTGACTATCTAGTTACGCCTTATGTAGCTATTCCCTTAAATAACACTGAATATATCGTTTCAAATTTCATAAATGCAAATTTCACGACATTAGAAATAATTATACAGCCCCGAAGCGTACAAAAAATAAAAGTACCCGTAAATAAAATTTCTGGCACTTGTATCTTACCTTACACAAACTTTGGAAAAGCAGAAATGCCTGAAGCAGTTTGCAATATTGTAGATTCATTCGCTACTACCTTTGTTACTAATATTTCGGAAAATCCAATCAAAATTAAATTTCTTAAGCCCTTTGATATTGTACTAATCAATGAAGCTGAAATAAATTTTTTCGAAAAAATGGAAACTGACCAAGATCTAAACGACCATATTGAACAACTACAAAAACAGAATTTAAAAAATTTAAACTTAAGTCACTGTAATCAAGAAGAATATGACGCAATTCGAAAATTATGTTTCGAATACCGAGATATTTTTTATGTAGAAAATACTCCTTTGACATTCACGAACCAAATAAAACACAAAATTAAATTGACTGACGAATCTCCCATTTTCACAAAAACATATCGATACCCCGAAATTCACAGACAAGAAGTCAAAACGCAAATTAGCAAAATGTTATCTAACGGCATAATCCAACATTCAAATTCCCCGTGGAGTAGCCCCATTTGGGTAGTACCAAAAAAAAATGGACGCATCAGGAAAACGAAAATGGAGGATTGTGATTGACTATCGCAAACTTAATGACAAGACAATTGACGACAAATTTCCATTACCAAACATTTCGGACATTCTAGACAAACTCGGAAAAGCCCAATACTTCTCGACACTCGATTTGGCGAACGGCTTTCACCAAAGAGAAATGTCACCGGACGACATCCCAAAAACAGCATTTTCTACAGACACCGGTCATTTTGAATTCAAAAGAATGCCATTTGGACTTAAAAACTCACCCTCTACGTTCCAAAGGGTTATAAATAATGTTCTGCGCGGATTACAAAACGAAACATGTTTAGTGTACCTCGACGACATTATAATTTTCTCGACATCTTTACAAGAACATATAGACAGACTAAAATCAGTTTTCCAACGCCTTAGAGAATCAAACTTTAAAGTCCAACTGGACAAATCGGAATTTTTACATAAAGAAGTAGCTTATTTAGGACACCAAATTACCACTGACGGAGTTAAGCCCAACCCGGATAAAATTAAAGCAGTTAAAGATTTTCCTATACCCCGTACGCAAAAAGAAATTAAGTCATTTTTAGGTTTAGCTGGTTACTACCGTAAGTTTATCAAAGATTTTTCCAAAATTAGTAAACCCTTAACTGAATGCCTCAAGAAAAACCGTAAAGTAGATCACTCTCCGAAATTTATCGAAGCTTTTAATCATTTAAAAGATTTGCTGATAAATGCCCCTATTTTAAAATATCCAGAATTTGACAAACCCTTCGTTCTAACAACAGATGCCTCTAGTGTAGCATTAGGAGCAGTCCTGTCACAAGGAACCCCGCCTAACGATTCGCCAATCGCATACGCATCACGCACCCTCAACAATACGGAACAAAAATATTCGACTAGTGAGCGTGAATTACTCGGAATTTTATGGTCATGCAAGTATTTTAGGCCTTATCTATACGGTAGAAAATTCTTTATATACACAGATCATCGCCCTCTCGTTTGGCTCTTTAATCTGAAAGAACCTAACTCCAAATTAGTCAGATGGCGTCTCAAACTTGAAGAGTTCGATTACCAAATTATATATAAAAAAGGAAAACAAAATTCCAATGCAGATGCCCTTTCTAGAATTCAGTTAAATGCAATAGAAACCCAATCTACCTTTAATAATGCCGGAGACATAGACTTTGACATAGATGAATTTTTGCGCCAAGAATCAAAATTTTTACCTAATCCTTCCCCAACTTCAGACTTAACTACTGACTTAGACGAATCTTTAAAACAGAATGATATTGACAAGCAAGAAATTAACGAAATAATGAATGATTTACAAAAATTTACCTTACCTGAAAACCCCAAACAAAAAATAAGAATTTTGCAAAATATACAAATACGACCACCGACTACTGATGCCACTGCGCATAGTATCAATGCCCCCGAAACTACGACCAATATCCCAATATTAGACGAAATTATTAACAATCGACCAAACCAGATGATTATCAAAAAATCACCCTACAAGTTATACTCAAAAATTGAACAAGAAAATTTTGACGACCACCATATCATTTATGCAACCTTACCTACCAATATTAATGAGATAACAAAATTTTTAAGAGAATACATAAGTAACAAAACCATGTATATATTTACTTTCATTCTAAAGAATTACGGCCTTACTTCCAAGAATCACTTAATACACATTTTCAAAATTGCAAACTTATCGAATGTACCAAACTTATTAATAATGTTAAACCGGAAGAGAGACAGATGCTTATAAAATACAAACACGAAGGCAAGATAAATCATCGCGGAATCGACGAAACTTATAAATTTTTAAAACAAAATTACTATTGGAAATCTCAAAAATCCGATATTTCTAAGTACATATATCAATGCGAAATATGTCAACGGTCAAAATACAATAGAAGACCTCCTAATGAACCCCTAGTTTTGACTCAAACCCCTTCTAGGCCTTTCGAAATATTACATATTGACACATTTATTACAGGAAAATATAAATTTCTAACTTTAATAGACAAATTTTCGAAATTTGCTCAAGCTTTACCATACTTTGGAACAGCAATATCGGCCTGCCAACAACTAGTTCATTTCTTTTCATTCCACGGAATTCCAAAGCTAATTGTTTGTGATAACGGCTCAGAATTTAAAAACGACGTTTTAGATGACTTATTGAAAACTCATAATATAAAAGTACATTTCACCACCCCCCGTCATCATGAGTCAAACTCCCCAATAGAAAGACTACATTCAACTCTAATTGAGCACCTTCGAATTCTTAGAGAAAAAGACAAAACATCTGATATACCGACCTTAATGACATACGCAATAATAGCTTACAATAGCACAATTCATTCTCATACTAATCACACGCCTTTTGAAATAATCTCAGGTCATACAGACTCTCGCGATCCGATGTCACTTATACCCGCTCAAGTTTTCACGGAATATGTTAACAATCATCAGAATAACACGAAAGCGCTTTATGATAAAATTCATTCCGACTGTGTTGATAAAAAGGAAAATATAATTAACAAGCGAAACAGTAGTAAGACAGCCGCTGAAATTACAGTAGGCACTCAGGTTTTTAAACAAGTGGATCCGAGGTCAGCGAAATTAAAATCCAAATTTACAGGCCCCTATTTGGTTACAAAAATTGTCGAAAACGGAAAAATTGAAATACAAAACCCAAAAACAAACAAGACGGAGATTACACACAAAAACGAGACTAAAATAAAACACGTTGTTACAGATGGACCTGGACCATCGACGCAACCGACACAAACTTCCATAACCTCAACTCCTATCCCGGACTCTTCCCATACAAGTTAGGAACGACACAAATTGTATCTAATCACTGGCCACTTGTTCAAGTATACGACTTAGCCCCAGTAGTTTCAAGATATTTAGAAATAAAAAATCAAGTGTATAAACTTAATAATGACATTAAAAGTAAAATTGGACACTATGGTGACGAATACAATAATTCATTTTCATATTTGTTTGCATTAGAAAAGCAGATCGATTTACAAATAAATCAAATAAATCCTATTCAAAATGTAACTAGACAGAAAAGAGGCTTACTTAATCCTTTGGGATCTCTCATTAAATGTATTACAGGAAATTTAGATCAAGAAGATAGCCAAAAATATGACATGCAGATAAAAAACTTACAAGAAAATCAAAACAAATTAAAGGGTGTTGCCTTCAGTCAAATTACGTTATTAAAATCTACCATTAAGAAATTTGAGGAAACAGTGACAAACATAACTCACAACCAAAAACAAATAGAATTTAAAATTAATCAAATACGAGAAGCTCTCGAGAAATTCGCTCAAGCCCAACTAGATGACTTCAATTATTTTCAAATTCATATTTTGATTCATCAACTTACTAATATATACCAAAATATCTACAATATATTTGATAGAATGGAAGTAGCAGTTTCTTTTGCAAAATTGAATACTTTACATAACTCAATCATAAATCCTATAGACTTGTTATTAGAAATAAAAGAATCTGAAAAATATTTAAAGTTAGGCAAAGTACCTCTTTCACCAACTATTGATAATATTTTGAATTTCGAAAAACTTATTGAAATTAAAAGCTACTCAAAAGAGTTCAGTATCACATTTATTTTAGAAATACCCTTGGTTGAATCAGATTTATACCAATATTACAAAATCCTACCATTACCAATCCCAAAAAATAATGAACCCGATTTTTACTTTTGCCTACCTTATAAACCATTCCTTGCACTTAACAATGAAAAGTATGTTTCCATGGACAAAATCTGCAAGAAAATTGAAGAAACCAAGTACATTTGTGAAGAAGTTAATCCTACGCATGTTGATGATGACGCTCCTTGCGAGGTGCAATTAATATCATTCAAAAATTTAACGAACTGTTCTCCCTTCAAGACTACTATCCAAAAAGTTGAGATAGCCAAAGTTGTCAAAAATAAATGGCTAATAACTGTTCCGTCAAAGCGAATAGCTCTTAGTTCCTGTAAAAACTCAGTACCAAATAATGCACCACTACAAGGAAGTTACTTAGTTGAACTGTTTTCCGATTGCACTTTAAAATTAAATTCGATAATATTACAAAGCTATAAAACTAGCAAACTAGCCTTTATAAAAGTATCTTTACCCTCTATAAACTTTTCGAGTAAAAACCTCACTAGCATCCCGAAGAAGCTAGGTCTGCCAGAACTCAGCCTCAACAAAATCAACTTAGAAGAAACAAGAAGTATTCAAGACACCCTTGAAGAATAGAAGAAGATTTTAGAAGACATGTCGTCACCACTTGAAACAAAGAAAATTAACATTTTTACAATTTTTATTTTCATTATAATATTAATTGTTTTATTACTACTCTTGCTCAAATTAATTAAAAAACATTTTCAAAAATTTTCTATTAACCCAAAACAAAAGGAAACCCGAGAAGAAATCATCATTTAATTTTTGGGAACCACATCCTAAAGAATATGCTTCCCAGTAGGGCCGGAGGAGTTACATGAACACATATGCCATGTTTCTGGAAAGAAGACGCTACATGCTGAGAAGACACTTTTAATATTATATATACTAAAACATGTTCTATTACGACAGTCTCTCTTGTAACTTTTGCCAATAAACATCTTTTTAAAAACAAATTTGTTACGCTCGCCCACGTAACTCTCTCTAGGGACATTAACTTATTATACTTAGACTACTTTTATCTCGACGCGTTCGATCCGATTGATAGAGGTTTGAATTCACTGGAGCGGACTCAAATAGACGGCATAAACCCTACAGATTGAAATTCAATCAAATTTAAAATGTCAAGTCAAGCCGCTATTTCCAAACAGAAGTTGGCCAGAATGTGCATGCACCAACCTACTGTGGAATAAGTATAATAAGTTAATGTCCCTAGAGAGGATTGAAAACCGTAGGATTCAATACTGATGATGTAAACGTAGAATTATAAGATATGTCAATCTCAATCGGATCCATTTCAATCTGATCGAGTTGTCACGAGGTAAACGTAGTAATTGTGTTAATCCCCAAAAATTTAAGCTTATTGCCAGTACTCTCTAAAATACTCTCCAAAATATTGGAAAAGTTGTTCAAATTGAAATAAAAAACTATGATGACACTTTCAATGTAATCCCTTCAAATCCCTTCTGGATTGGATTGGAAACCATAAGGATTACCTACCTACCTCAAGGGTCCATTCTTTGACTACTTCTATTCATAATTTTTACATTTAATATAGCTTTAGCTGTTAACAATTCTGATATTCAATGATTCACGGATGTCATTTCAATAATGCACTGTTTCGAAGTTGACATGTCCAGGATTTAGTTTCAACCCTGCAGGCCGGTGTAAATAGTTTCTGTAAATATTCAACTAATCATGATCTTCGCATAAATCCCGATAAAGAAAAAATATTATGTTTAGAGGTATTAGAAACAGGATATCTCAGAGATTCTCCCGATATACCTATAGACGTTCAGGGCACGCCACTTATGTATGGCGAAGTTGCACATTGGGACACCCTGTAACGAAAACTTCTTTATTCTATAGACACACTTATGAATTCAAACGCCGTGTATTTTTAGAAATCGGTATATAAAGACAATAACAATAATTCACAAACTTGTCAATGGAGATCGAACTAGGGATTTAAGGCAGCCAATGGTGCGCCGCGTCTCAAGATGATGATTTCAAGCATTTGTGTCGAGTGTCTAGTTAAATTGCGTGCAGTTTACTTTTCATGCAGTTGCTGCAGAAAATTAATGTTCTATAGACTATCTCATTTCTCCCTTCTGTGTTCTGTGCCGTTTTTAAGAGATTCATCTCTTCAATGCCAAATGTGAAGATCTACTGTAATTTTAGAATACCTACCTTCTTTCGCTCTCGGTGCTCTAGATATTTCATGCCATACTCAATATTTATCCCCTGCACGTGCATTCGTCCCTTTTCCGACTTGCCAATTTGGCAAATTGCAATCTTGCCCCTGGCCCCGACTCGCCGTTTATTTTTATTTTAACGCCGGCAGATTTGCGTAATTTTTTGCCCTAATAAAAATTCAATCCCATGCCCTGAAATTAGTCCAACTAAGACGTCACCGTTAATTGGATTGCCCCCGGCGGAGCCGAAGCGGTGCACGTCACATAATCTCGCCTTATTCCAGCGGTAATTGCTGGCGGGAAGTCGTTCTAGATTCACTGCAAAAATTGCTAACGGTTATATTCTACGGGGTGTTTCATTACTGACGTCCTGTAACATTTTTCTGAAACTGACATTGAAACGTGTACCGATCTTGCACCCGATCTTCTGTCAACTGTTTGTACTGTTTTACAGGTTGCATAAAAGGAATTTAACCTATATGGAGTGACCAACTCTTGAAGACTATAAATATCAGGAGTATGAGGGATTCATTACTAATCGAAAATTCATGTTAAATCAATTCTTTAAGACAATGGAAGTCTGACAGAGTTTTACTCAACATTCTACATTATCTACAACCATAGACGTAACTAGGTCGTATTTTTAGGGGGGGCTGATCAGGACCGGCTCAAGATTTTGCGGGGCCGGGTGGCGCATGAAAATGCGGGGCCCCGACAAGGAATTATTTAATCCATTAAGAAGAAATTTTTGAAAGTCGGTACGCTACTTACAAAGGTATATTTTTTACATGTCATTCTGTAAAATGGTAGGCCGGGGCTACGAGTTTGGATCACTTCTGTGACGTATACTTATAGGAATTAATTTCGAGTAGTGGAGGGACAATTTTTGTGTCTTTTTTTAAGCAAGGGCATTTAAAATAATTCTAAAAATGCGCCGCAGGCGAAATTTTTTAAAAATTTGAAGAAAAATTACATGAAATTAGTCTTGGGAAATCCCAATATCTTCAAATTTACAAGCTGGAGTGAATATTTTCAAATTCCGAAAAGGGTTCGGTCCCGCCCTTCTAAATACGTTACTGATTGGATCACCCTGTACCACCCTTGAGCTGCCACACCCAAAAACGTTAATTTTAAGGCTTCAAAAAATAATGTATAGGTCTATCTACAGGTAATATTGAATCATCTTTAATTCATTTAAGAAAAACATTATGAAAAAGTAGAGGTTTCCGAGTAGAAAGTAGAAACCAGAGGAAAATGTTGGGAATGTCTGCTATTTTGTGATGCAAGATTATTTACATAGTACATATTATAACGAAAGAACAATACACTGGATGAATAACAAAATAAAAGTCTGGAGTCTGGCACAGCAAAAGTATGTACATTCTCCGACGCCCGTCTCGTCTCTCTTTCTCTCGGCAGCAGGCACTGTGTGTTCGCTCTCGCTTGCGCGTTTAAATTTCAGTCGGATTTTGTGGGGGCACAAGGCGCAAGATTCCGCAAGAGCAAGCGATCCGTCGAAACTGGTGAATTTAAAAAGGCGCGTGGGGTGTTCGCCGTGTTGCGTAACGTTGTGTTGTCATAATGTTAGATCTATTCTGTTTACGAGAAGCATATCTTCGCACATCCTTTACATTTTAGGGAGAGCTATTAAGCTTACCCCCCCCCCTAGCCCCCCCTAGTTACGTCTATGTCTACAACTACAACTAATTACAACAACAACAACATAATATCACAACAACTTAAGACTGGTACGACATGTATTTTTTCTGAATTTAAAGTTTATGCGATACCGGTAAACTTTTTGTGCTAGTTGTGTAATTTTGGAGGGGTTCTCTTATTTCCCGAAGATAGACAAAAAGTAGGTAGCTAAGGTGCCCAGTGCTTGATTTTCGAGATAAGTTAAATGCCGCAAACAGCATCCTATCTCGATTCGTTTGAGAGATACAGGGCGTTTCTTGTTTTGTCCTGTTTGTTAAACTAGGTATAAGAAGTATAAATATAATATAGGTAAATATAAAACAATAATTTTGTTGTTTATGAATATTCTCGATTTCGGTAAAAACAATTTTTGTTTATTTTTTACGTAGATATTTTCTTTGAATAGCGGTTTGAGAGAAAAATCCTGTACCAAATTGCATAAAAAAGTTTCAAGTAATAACGATTATATGTAGAAAAATTTTAATGCACACTATTTTTTATTTTCTCAAATTTGTAAAATTATTAATCATGGAAAATTTAAATTTAAGAGAAAAAATGAAACTGTTCGTTTTGTTGGCGACACCATGCGTTTGTCAAATAAAGCTGCGAAAAAAATTAATATCAGATATCCAGATAGACCAGTAAGTCGAAGCATCAGGTACCTACTACCATTGACCTGTAAATAAAACTTTCAATTAAACAGGAGCCGTTTCCAAAAATTTGCTTAGTACCGGGCATAATGGTCGTCGTGGACTTTTAAGAAATAATAACAAAAGTTTAGAATATTTTAATCCCCTAACTATGTAGTAAGAACGGCCAGGGCCGCGCCAACACTCGGTGGCGCCTGTGTGTAAAAATTTCCGTGGCGACCATAAAAATTTAGTTTTCAAAAACATATTTGGATTTGGTTTTGTTAAATAAAAAAGTAGATAAGTAGAAACAAACAAAAATTTATTAAGTATAAAGTAATCCAGTAAATACTTTATATTATATAATATAAAAACATAAAATATAATATAAAACAAATAATTACAGAATTAAGAAATCTTTTTGGCTAAAAAAAATCAAAGCAAATAGGTCCTCTTCGCAAGGTCTAACTATAAATAAAAATAAATAATATATTTTTCTGTGCGGTATCTACCTAATACCCAATACCACAGACCTATATAGCTTCGCTAATACCTACCTAATATCACAAAATAAAATAATAACTATTGCATATATAAGATATAAAAAAGTCTTTCGAATACTATTAAAAATCAAGAATACATTTCAGTAAGTAATTTGCAAACAATCCATTTTTCGTGCTTTCAAGTCAGCAAATTTGATGATTCTATCGCAATAATAGATACCTAAATTCGAAAATCGTTCTTGGCTCATTGACGATCTTAAATTATTTTTTATAAGTTTTAGTTTTGAGAAAGATCTTTCTGCAGTTGCAACAGATACTGGTAAAGTTAGTAAAATTCGAAGAGCATCTGCTAGGTTTGGAAATACTGCGGTACAATTTCCTCGTATAAATCGTCTCCATCTATTTAAAAATTATAATTAAACCTAACTTTTTCCTGTAAATTTTTACATGAAAGTTTTAATTGGGATTTTTCAGGAGTTTCGTTTAAAAGGGTCAATATGGTTTTCTAATAAGGAACATCATTAATTCACTGAAATTAATGCTTGATCGAGAATGCAGTAAAAAATATTAATTTTGTAAAATATTAGAGGATCAGAAAATAGTTCATCTCTATGTTCGTAATCGAAGTGTTTAGATTTTTGTCGACGCCATAACGGTGTGGCTGTTTGAAAATTAGGTTGACCATCTAACTTTTCTGACGTTTTTCTCTTGCCGCAATAATAATTATCTAGTACTTAATGGATTGTTGTTTTTAAGGTTTGAGCTAAAAAATGTTATGCCTAATACGGTTTAGGGTCGCATTTAGGCGCTTATCGAATTTTGGCGCTTTATGGCGCCCATCGAATTTTGGCGTTTTTTGGCGCCCCTTCGCACCTGGCGCCTGTGTGTGCGCCGCACACATTGCACACGTGGACGGCGTGGCCCTGAGAACGGCTAGTTAGAGAAAGTATTAGATGTCTAGAACAAAACAAAAATTGAAACTTTTAATCCAAAATTTTTGCATACATTGGAACTGGGAGATGAAGAAAGAAGATTAGAGTTTTGCTGTTGGTGGCAGGGAGAAAATATATATACAACGGTATAATTTTTTAAATGAAATGTTACTAAAAGAAGAAGACACCTTTACTAGAAAAATGTGTCGGTTTCGAGTCAAATTTTCTGTCACTGGTCAGCTCACAATCCAGGTAGTTTCTGTGATGGAATTTTCATTTTTTCCTTTGTTTCTTTTTTCATGGCTATCTATGAATTTTTCAAAATAAATATAAATAGGGGAGGGTAGGGAAATTAGAAAGTTAAACTTTTAATGTGTTATAAGTATAATGTAGATGCAAAACGTAAGATATTCGGCGATTTTTTTCGTTTAATCGTGTTTTTGGACATATTTTTTTCACATTGCCCCATGTAACGGAGTAAAGTGAAAAAAAAAATTTTTTTATGGAATGCCTTTATTTATTAAAGTTTACCTTGACAGGTTCTCGCAAAAAGACCAATTTCAGCAATATGTTTATATTGTTATTATTGTTAAACAACATTATTATGTCAACGTTTCGCCTACAATTTTAGTCATTTTCAAGGCTAAAACACAGCTTACCCTAACGTAAGCTGTGGCTAAAATGTGTATTATATAATATATTTAAATTATTTGAACACATTACACTTACCAACAATACATAGTTTCAATCACAGGTACATAACAATACATTTTTTTCTACTCTTTAAAACATAGGTACAATTTAAAAATATTCTTGAATATAAAACATAACAAACGTTACATGTCAGGATTTTTGTTCTTATTTCTTCGATTTTCTGCGAATGTATGGTTATTTCGGTATTGTTTTTTTATCATTTAGAAGTTATTTTTTATGTTCACAACGGCAGTCAAGTGTCCCAAAATCGTCATTAAAAGCTCAGAAATCGGCACTGAAGTAGATCATTATTGTACGATTTTTTCAATAAGTAGTAGGCATTGGCAAGATGTAAACATCAAACGTCAGACGCGGAGCCATCGCCCGTAAAAAGTGACCAAATATTCAAAACCCGGCCACAAAAGGCCATTTAACTTTTTACTTGATCCAGGTAGAGCGATCGTCAAAGTCAAGTAACGCCGCGCGCAGTTGGTTCATGGACGGGTGATCCCTTATGATTATTTTCTTGCCTAATAAAACTTCTTTTTTCCGATTTAAATCGGAACAGAGGCCAGAGGCCTCGGCAACTAAATTCCACATGAGTCATAAAAAGTTGAACTTCAGTGCCTTGGTACATTTATAAATAACTATTATTTACTTTCCATGCTTCTAAAAACTAAAATTGCAACCATAAAAAATGTCGACACGAGCGGTGCAGAGTTCAAATAATTGTATCGTTCTTTTGAAAAGACACGAGTATTTAATCTTATAGAATATTAAATGGATGTATGATATAGGGAAACTGTCAAAAGAAGGCGTTGCTTTAATTAGACTTTATAATAAGTAAATTGTACAACAGTAAGTTGGCCATATGGTAACCGAATTGCAAGTTTGCACACGTACATAAAATAACAGTAGAAACATTTTTTTTCCAATAATTTTTTTGTCAAATTGGATTTAGAAATGCCACTTTCCGACACTTTCGGCAACAAATGTCAAATTTGACAGCTAACAAAGATCGCTTGGCCACAACTGTTAATGTCATTTTTTCTCTAATTTGAAGCAAAAACTGTTCCCGACATTAAATTTTAACCAAAGCTTTTTTTCTAAATCCCATATGGTGCGGACTTTAATGGTGACACTGTATAGGTTCCGTACTTTCACCGTTTTAGTAGACATAGGGGAATAGGCCGCGCGTCGCCGTGCGTCCAGCTAGGTTTGTCGGTCGTTGGCGGGGGGAGTACACAGTAGTCCCGCACCGCTTATCAGTCGAGTTTTGCGAGCAAGAAACACGCCCCGCCCCCCGCCAACGACTGACGAACCTAGCCGAATACACGGCGGCGCGCCGCCCAACCATGGCTATGTCTACTAAAACGGTGAAAGTACGGTATACCTAATCACATTCGAAAAAAATACTGCATGATACACCGACGAAAAGTAGTTTTTCGTACTCTTGCGATCTGCATCATTGTCCAAAAGTCAACTTTTCATCCTTGTACCATAAACTACGACGTCCGGACACAATTAATTATTAGGCTTCACATAATAATAATATGCCAAAGTACAGGGTGTTCCCGTATATTTTGACCTACCCCTAGCTAGAGCCTCTGTTTTTCGAGTTAGAAAAAAATACTTAAATGAAAGTTGTAGGGTACCAAGGTGTATTGTCCCAAAAATAATAGATTGACAGGAATGCCCTTGCCTAAGTTGAAATGTTTTTCCATGGCAACCTTGATTAAAGATCTTATTTATCTGCAATTTGGAATATCATGCGAATGCTTAGAGCAAACATATAACATATTTATATTGTTGGAATCAGAAAAATGCGTGCAATTCAAAAATCCACAAATATGCAGGGTGTTCCATTAAAAAAGGTAAGTTTATATTTTTTCATAAATTTGCGACGCTCGTTTGTTTTGTCTAGTAACAGGTCCTAGCGTTTCAGAAAAAACCCTACAACTTTCATTTAAGTAATTTTTTCTAACTCGAAAAATATAGGCTCTAGGGGTGGGTCAAAATATACGGGAATACCCTGTACAGTCAGGTAAAAAAAATTAGGAAATTTTGCAAGGTACAGCACACAAATATTGGAGTTAAGAGATGCCAGGAGACGTTGTGCGCAACTTTGAGACGCTACCGGAAATAAACTATTGTTCATAGAAAAAGTTATAGAAATATATAAATGTTAAGAAATTTTCGTGCTGTCGTTAACAGAAAAAAGATATTAGATGTGAAAAAACTTTAAAGTTTTTTTTCCATTATTTTCTTATAACTTGTTATACAGGGTGATTTTTCTAAGTGTTTCATTAGAAGATTATTGAGATGGAAATGAAATTTTAATTTCAAATTTTGAGGGATCATATTAGAGGTTAGGACCTTGATTTTTAAAATATTTTCAAGATAGTGGCACTTCCGGAAAAACCGGAAGTGAGTAATAACTTTGTTGTTTTAAATAGAACACCCTATATATTATTACATTTTTGAATTCCCTATAAATTTCTAAATTAACTTTATAAATACATATGTGTCATTATCTCTAACCGTTTTGAAGATATTCTCACTTTTATGATTTTTTTGACAGATAACTTGGCGCATTTAACTAGCTGTAAGTTTTAACTACGATTAAAAAACTAATATTTTGCACATTGATACTCAATATGAAGGGTCACGCGAATCTTAAGATAAAACTTTAAAATATTGTACAGGGTGTTCAGAAATTGATGTCCAATATTGTCATTAAAAATATGCGAAAACTCGATTTTTTCAAATAGAAACCCCCATTTTTTATTTGTTCATTGCATTCCTCTCAAAAAATGGTGCTAAAACGTAAATACTCTTAAATTATCTGCAATTGATGGTTTTCGAGTTATTTCATAAAAACTCATATTTTTTCACATTGCTTGAACGTTTCGAAATTTATAATTATGCATTCCAGCATTTTTCAAAATTTTTTGCGTAGAAGAATATGTAATTCCTAATGCACGTTCTGCACGTTCCCTCTAATAGAATTTCTGGGCTCTGCGTGAAAATATGTCAAAACATTAATCTGATTGTCCTCATTTCCTGACACTAGTTTATGTTTTCTTCTTTTTGTTTTTATTTGACCATGAAAAACAAAATTGGCTTCCATTTTTCCAAATATTGATTTTGTCTGCGGTGGTAGATGAAGGTATCTCTCATTAAAAGTTCTTACCGTCCCCTCCAAAATTTTATTGCACTCGCCGTACGTATAAAACATCTTGATTTGAATAATAATTACCAACCATTATTACACTCGCGACGACTAATATCAATGTATTTGTTGTTGTATGACAACTAAATAAATGCAGAAAAGTCAAATCATTTGTTTTCCATGGCATCCTACGACCGAGTAACAACAAATTTCTGAGCAATGTGAAGAAATATGAGTTTTTATGAAATAACTCGAGAACTATCAATTGCAGATAATTTAAGAGTATTTACGTTTTAGCACCATTTTTTAAGAGGAATGTAATAAACAAATAATAAATGCGGGTTTCTATTTGAAAAAATCGAGTTTTCGCATATTTTTAATGACAATATTGGACATCAATTTCTGAACACCCTGTACAATATTTTAAAGTTTTATCTTCAGATTCGCGTGACCCTTCATATTGAGTATCATTGTGCAAAATATAATTTTTTTAATTAATTGTAGTTAAGACTTACAGCTAGTTAAATGCGCCAAGTCATCTGTCAAAAAAATCATAAAAGTGAGAATATCTTCAAAACGGTTAGAGATAATGACACATATTATGTATTCATGAATTATTATTATATGATCCCTCAAAATTTGAAATTAAAATTTCATTTCCATCCCAATAATCTTCTAATGAAATACTTATAAAAATCACCCTTTATATGCAAAATTCAAAAAAATGTCAAAAACACAAATTTGCAGAGCACCTTTTTACCTTCAAAAATGGTGTCGGCTATTTTTTGGTAAAATTAAAAATGCAGCTTTTATTGGCGAAAAACTAATTTACCCCTAAATTGAAGATGGAGAAAAACCTGCAAGGGGTTGATGGTCGAAAAGTCGGAGTTAAGGTTTCTATATGGAATACTATCGAAGGAAAAAAATTTTTCATACCCAATGAATTGCAATATTAAACCTTAAATTTACTGGACTCTACCTATTGTGCATTTTTCATTTTTCTTAAAAATTCTGTATAAACCCGTTTTAATGGATGCCCAATCCAGTGGCGTAGTCAGAATTTTTACAAAAAATGCTAATATGATTTCAATAATTTTGGCGCTAAAAATATGTCATAGTAGGCCTTGGTTCTTTGAAATCAGTTTAGCCATTTTGCCCTAAAGTACAGTTTTAGATGCCCTATCGTTAAAAAAACTATCTGAATCGGACGGCAATCACAAATTTTATGGGGGGGGGGGGTGTTCCGGTTTTAAGTGGGTCACACTGTATATTTTGAATTTTTACAAACAGAGGTTACCATGTGATGGACGTCATTATTTCGACTATTGGACAGTAGTTCTTGCTTCTATTAGTTAATCAATCACTGACTGTTAGCTATTTCAAAATACAACTT
This sequence comes from Pseudeuparius sepicola, assembly GCA_963920635.1. Lineage (NCBI taxonomy): Eukaryota > Metazoa > Arthropoda > Insecta > Coleoptera > Anthribidae > Pseudeuparius > Pseudeuparius sepicola. The sequence goes on along the minus strand of OY987299.1, from coordinate 41,766,051 downwards.
GAGTACCCCTCTAACATTGTCGTAAGTGCGGCTCCATCGACTATCGCAGTAGTTCAGCCATCGTACTCTACACATCGGACCGCGTAAGAGTCGGTTTGCAAAGTACCGTTAAAAATATCATTAAAAGGTTTTGCTGACGAATTAAATAAGCTTAGAAAGCAAAACATAATAGACATGATCGAATATAAAAAACTAAATGATGGTGTAGGTAACATTTAGTGAATCTCTAAAATATAGTTATAGTGATTCTGAAGAAACTGTCCCCGACGCTAAGGATATCAGGATATTTCAATCTGAACTCAATCTAACTCAGAAGCTAACGGCACAATTAGAAGCCAGAATAAAAGATCAAGAACTAATAATAAAATTATTAAATAATGAGAATCATAGCCAGGAGTCCATAGTGGATGTTTCGACGATGCCACCAGCACAAAAACAGGTACCCACAAAAAACTCGAAGCCGTCGATCCCGGCTGTTGAAAAAATAAATACAAATAATATCAAAAGTCACAATATCGACGCCAAGCATAATAAACGGCAAAATTCCTGTGAACTGCAAGTAGTTAACGCAAGTTCCTGTTTTTTGGCTCCAGACTGTACTGTCAAACAACAACGAAGCAAATCGAAGATCTTCTAAAAAAAAACCAAATTTAAATTTCTGTTTGTGACAAACCGAAAATTAATCTGAAGATATAGCGGCGTTAAAATTGGCGGTCAAGATATCGCTGAAGAAAAATATATTTTCTCCCGACACTTGACCCAAAAACGTACTTGTAAGACCACATAAGGCTCCAAAGTATTCAAAAAAACACTCAGACCTTGTCGGGTGCAGTACTCCCGGTGGTCTAAAACTTCAATGAGTGATACCACATCCAAACTGGATCAAGATATGTCACTTGAATATTCGAAGCACTCGGAAAAAAGTTGATGGATTGTCTGTCCTACTGTCCACCCTGGAATATCTCGAGGTTGTCTGTTTCACTGAAACACATCTTCAACCAGATGTGGTGTTGGTGTGGCGCCAGTTGAATCATCGTTCGAATTTTCAACTGCCGATGTCCATTTTAATTCCATCTCATTGAAGGTTATTTGTGTTTATAGATCTCCAGACTCTTTTGCAAATCTTGAAATTAGCTATACATAACAGATAATGCATTTACCATAAGTAAATCCAAACATCAATTGGGATTTTCTAAGCAATATTGTAGATATCTATGAAGCATTTGAATCTTTTTTCGACACATTTTATAACATTATCGAAAAGTCCTTTTCTATAGAAATGAAACTCGTAAAAAAGCATTGGAGCTCCCGACTTTTGTTCAGGCTTTTCTATTCAAGACGCCGTCCTTTATTATATTTATTTTGATCTATCGTGCGCCTTTGACGTGTTAAATTGGACTCATATTAGAAAAAAATTATGCTTTTGGAATCAGAGGGATTCTTCTAGTATGGATCGAATTATATCTTAATGATCGCTTTCAGAAAGTTGCTGTGAGAAGACCTAATGAAAAATGAAACTACCCTGTCTAGTATACTGTACTTGTCCAGTGGCGTTCCCCAAGGAAACAGCTAGGTCAAATATTGTTTTTGATTTTTGTTAATGACAACAACTCTTATTTTAGAAATGTCGAAGGTACAAGCATTACCCTCTTTGCAGACGATACTTCTATAGCAATAAAAGCAGGAAATATTGACGACTTGTCATTGCAGGCTGACGCATGTGCTCAGTGGATGGTGAAATATTGTGAGGATAATGCCTTGGCCATAAACAATGGCAAAACGGATTATAATTCTCATAAGAAACTAACTGATTGTGAATAATTTTTAAGTGTAAGTATCGTAAAGGTTGAACCAAGTAAGAGCACTAGATTCTTATAGGGGTTCAATTAGACTGTATAGTTTGTGACGTTGAACTGTTCTGTAGTAAGGTAAGCTACAAATTGCTTTATTAATGCATCCTCAAAATATTTTATTTTGAATAAATTAATTATTTTCTCAATTATGCAATTTTATGTAGGGGAGGTCCTCCCAAGGTAAATTCGCTTCTTATTACCTATACAAAAAACAATACTGAGAACAATGGCCTTTAAAAACTTGACATATCCATGTAGAGAAGTTTTCAAGAAATTTAGAATATACTTACTTACTGTCCCGGCGTTATACATACTTAATATATACCACAGCTTAATTACAAAGTACTATCGTCTTAGAGGGGTTAAATTTGAACAATTAAAGTGTACTTTAATTTCTTTGCTTTTCCGCACGCTTGTAGAAAAAATAGTGTTCTTAACTCTTGCGGAAAGTGTCTTTTCCGCACTCGATTTCTTGGCTGAACTCTGCTACGCGTGGTTCAGCAAACTGCAATCGCGTGCGGAAAAGTGGCACTTTCCGATAAGCCATCGCGGTGATATCCTTATCCCCGAACATAAATTAATTTCGGTTTCTAATGGGTCTCTCGTTATGCCTATATGAATTTCTGACCATTTGCCGATGCCATAAGAACAATAGAGAAAAAGTCGCTTTTCAAATCCAAAGTCAAGAAATTATTGCTGCTAAATCCCTTCTTACCCAGGTCGAGAGTATTTTATGTTTTATTAATAGAATGCTTCGAGGTCTTCATACGAATTTTTACTCTTAAAACGCTCTTAAATTCAGTGAGGTTTTAATAAACCGCAAGGGGGTGTTCAAAGTCTGATAATGTTCTTAAGATTTAGTCTTATAGCATTCTTCAAGAATAATTCTTAAGATTACTAGAACTGAGTAATTTTGTTCTTGTTAGAGGTAATTATAATACAACAAATAAAACAATCTTGAGCTTACCTTGAATGAGACAAAAGCAAGTATATATTAAGACAAGACACCCTTAATAGGACTGTATTATCTAATTAAAGTGAACCATAAAACTTTTTAATCTGTATTTATTATTGCATCATTCTTCTATGTAGCTACAAACAGATGACTCCATTTTGTTTGTTGATTTAGTAGAGGTTTGTGCGGGCATTTTAAAAGGCATTATACTATAGGGCACAGGGCAGAAGAACAATAAGATGCCTCACACTAGGTGGGAAGTGGGAAATAATACTTATAAATTTTTGGGTTATGTGTTCCTCACAAATATCTGGCGCAAGTGGTGTGCCTGACGAAGCATGCTAGAAGACTAAAATATATTAGTCTTATAATACTCTAGGACAAGACTAGTAGCTGCTGATGAAGTATGAATTGTCTTCCGTAAGACTATTTTCTCTTTGTAAAATCAAATATGCTTTAAGATTGTATTTATTACACCACTAGTAAGTACATTTGTATTTCAGCTTGACTTAGCCTCGAAGGCATAAGTAGCTTTTGAATTATTATGTAATTTCTCAATATCATAAAGAATTTAAGCAAAATCCACCATATTCTTTTAATGTATGAGGAAGATCTTTATACAGCCTTGTGAAATATTTTGTAGGTTAATGAAACATTTCATCATAAAATGGTAGTAAAATGTTAATATTAGTTAATTATTAATAAGAGGAAGCAATTGGAGTGGTTTTCAAATACAAATATGCACCTTTACAAAAATATTATTTTAAGAAGCACGCAATTTTGTAAACGAATTTGTTGAGTTGGCCAGGCGCATTGATTCTTTAGGGCTCTCATGTAACATTTTAATCAGTGTACTGGTGGGCGTTTGGATTTTTAGCCTATTATCGTATATACCGATTTCCGTTAACACTATACTTAAGTCTGTATTTTTGTAAATATATTGATATTGATAATCTATCAACATGGTGGATATACATTCCATGAGGCAGTTGTCAATATATCTTAAGTAAAATAAATCTTGGCGAGAAGTAATATTTAGATATTAATAAAACTAAAAGCGGTAATACAAGTCACCTTTAAGAGTAAGCTATCAGTATTACATACAAGTACTCTTAAGGTCTTCTTATTGATGACATATTCTTAAATGTAACTTGAAGAATACTGTGAGGGAATTTACATAGGGGTAAAAGTTTTTAAGCGTTCTTTTATTTTTGCTCCTGAAGAGCATCATAAGGTTCTCCACTTTTGATTTAAGAAAGTCTTATGAAGGTCTGCAGGAGATTAATAAGATATTGAGGTTTTAAGAGATACTTCAAAAATTAGACTTGTACATATCTTGAAGACACTCATAAAACTTAAATTGTTACTTGGGATATTTGTTATGACGAGTCTATTAGTTGTGACTACTGTCTACTACTGTTTTAATTTTAATTTTAATGTCGGTTTTAATTAATATTTGGCCTGTTGTGTCCGCATGCAATATTGTGTTGATGTTTTTCAAAACCTACATATTATGCAATGCATGTCTCATGAAAATAACGAACATATAGTATCTGTCTATCTCTCGGTCTGTCTATCTATCTGTATATCTCTCTATCTCTTCCCGATAGTAGAGTCATTTCCGTACTCTAGATTTGGTGGCATAATAAATTCCGCCCCCTCTTGAAAATAAAATTATTAATAAAATTGCCGAAAAATAATACTTAACTGTTATCATATCAAAGTCATTTTCCATAAAAAATCCGTTTATAACATTGGAGCGGATTTAATAACAAATTTCGCCAAATTGCCAAATTTTTATGGCATTGCTCCTTTTTGAGTAGAATTTTAGAGTGCAATTTTAGATATTTCGCACCCCTCCAGGGCCTGTTATTAAATATTTTACTACACAGGTGGGCGAAGGGAAGGGCCGATATTAAATTTACTAAACAATGAAATTAAGTAAATAAGTATAAAGGACAAGGTTCTTTGTTGTTTTCCCGTTTCGAGGCACTTGTTAGCGAAGGTTCGGTAGAGGGTAGCCACTGTCGCCGAGTCAATAATTTATTTTACTTGATCCGGGCGAATGCAAGATAAAACCGTGAACTGACTTCTCTTTTATAAGACTTCTCACGGCTATAGCTTCATATCCTGGAAAGCAGATGGCGCTGATGACTAACAATGTAGGTATTTTGCATTGTATTGTGTCTCCCGAAAGCGCATGATGGGCCAAAAAAGTGTCAGACGTGGCAGCCGTGAGCAGTCTTTATTAATGCACTCCCCGTCATATGAAACAGAACAACTACACTCAAATCAAACTACCTGACTACCTCTATAGTGCAGGTACTGAGAGATAATCTTATTTCATAAATATAATGTCAGATCTAACATGAAGTTGAGTAACAGAAAATCTGCAACAATAGTGAAGATATTCACGTACCTGGACTATATGGAGTTATGGAGTAAATCTGGAAAGTGATGTACAGGAACAATTAAATGAGAACCCGGAACAACTTTTTACCCTATTTCCAATTTCCAACAAATATATAAACATTTGTATAAAATCTATAATATGTAAAGTTAGGCAAGTGTTATTGATAAATCATGAAGGTATCGCAATATGGATAGGTATGATTCTTTAGTTTGGTTAACTAAGTATCAATTTACTTAAAACTATTGTCAAGAACTGCCGCAACGAGGTGCTCTCCTATGGCCCAAAAAGAATACTTACATAGGTCTCTATAAGGTCACTCCGGTGCGGCACAAAATAATTATGGTCTTCCATCTCTCTTCGTTTCTTCACTCTTACAAAATGTTCTGTGGAGTTCAGTCCTTTCCTTGCACAAGCACTTGCCAGAAATTCTTCAACTGACATCGATTCGCGCACGAACACGGTTGCTGTCTGTGAATCTGGTAAGGATACTTTCACGGTCTTTTCTGATTCTTCTCTGGAGTTTATCTGCAGCAAAAGAGTGTTTGTTAATAAATCGCTCTATACTAATAATAAGTATTTCTACCAATACGGCCCATACCATAATATTTTTCATCATAAGTCAAGTCAAAATTTTGTGTTATGAAAAGTATTTAAATATTTCGATATTGGGCAATGGCCAAAAGCATTCAAGGCAATAATTGTTACTAAATCCCTATAGGTTATGAAAACATAATTTTAATATTGTATATTAGAATAATCTCAATGTAATAAACTATGAAAAGAACAGCTCATTTGAACCCTCGAAATAAGATAGTTTCTAGAACTGAGGCCGCATTTTTCCTTTGGATATCAAGCTTTTCGCCCTTTTGTGATTTAGTTTTTTACTAATATAAGCTTTTTAGCTTTACCGTTCCATAAGGACCCAATGTCTGTACCATAAAGGGTACAAAATAAAACGGTCATCCATTCTTCGTATTTTTTCTCTTCTGATTTTCTCCACTACGAAGCTTCCCCCTCCTTTAAAGATGTTTTTCCTATACTGAGAATCGGCCAGGGTATCCCTAAACGTAACGTCCTACACAAGGGCTTTGCCCGCTCTACAGGGCACTCATAGAGCCCGTTTTCTACCACTGCGACAAATTCCACTTGGTTCTAGAATTGCGCTAAATTCGGCAACTACCTACTAAAGACCTTTTTACAATGTCATTGATCAACCTGTGACGGGACAAACGACCGACACTTCTGTTGCAGCTTAGTCCATGAAGGCCATAAAAAATATCAACTGATTTGCCGCAAGTGTAGACGTGTATTGTTCACACACAGGCTAACCAAGTCGCAATGCGATGGAAATTCGGAAGCTGGAGGTTTCCCCGTGAAGCAGCGGGCAAAACCTGAAGTCAGGCACTACTTTCTGGCCCTGAGGAGTTAAAAGACGATCTTTACTTCTAACACCTTGGCAATCACAAATTAGAAAAACTTGATACATCCTGCAATCAAAATTTCTCTGGCTCTTTCGCTTGTCGTCCGGAATTTTGCTTATTTCATTTAAAGATAGCCACGAAAATTTAATGCCTCGGAGTAACCAAAATCAGAGAAGCAATAAATATTGACAGGAAGAACTGACTGAAGTAACGTTGGCACATTAACAAAATCAATAAAAGCCCAGAAACAAATAGTATGAGAGCAGGCCGGATGATTTCAACTCTCATACGATTATAGAAGTTGTGGTTAATTTTAGGCAAATCTAGTCTCATATGATTATAGAACAAAATAGGAAAGAAGGCCCATGTAGCAACAATAAAAATAGTCCCTTGGTCCTTTAAAAATCCGATAGGTGTATTTTCGGGGCCCGAAATCTCGGGAGCGCGAGTTGTATGCCAAGTCCCGCTATACAGCCAGTGCCATATACCGATTGATGCCCAGTTTTGGAGTTATTAAGGATTTTCGGCGAGAAAAACGACCAACGCAGGTGGGACGCATCTTTTTTTACGTCATTGGTCAGCATTTCCCGTCACCTAAAAGCCAAAGTCCGAAAACTGCTAAGTTATTTCGGCTCTGGGCTCTGGGGTCGGAATTTTTAAAGCTTAGCTCAAGTCTTCAGGTGAGGTAGAGATGCTTCCGGTGCCCCGAAAAATCAAAAAATGAGAAAAAACACGCAATTTATAAGAGCGGTTCCTCAGGATTTCCCGTCAATTTCTCTAATTCTACGGCCGTCCCGTTTCTCGAAACTTGAAAATCGGGAAATTTGGTTAAATATCGGATTTTCGATGTTTCTTTCGGTACTGGAGGAATGTACAAGACTCAATTAAGAAATTTACCACCTACTTCGATTTTTAGAACGGCACTTTTCGAATGTATCAAAAGACTTTTGCGAAAAAGTAGTAAATATGTTCGTGTGACGAGTTGTACCTATTAAGAAATTAAAAATTAACCACAACATCTTTAAATAACAATGATCGGGCCCATATTATCTGAGGCAATCTACTAGCTTCAAGTAAAAAAATATACTCTCTACATTTTACATAACATCTTATTCTATAATCTTATGAGAGTTGAAATCATGCGGCAGCCTCTTGGACTAAAAGGGTTGAACTGTCCCGGATTCCTAGACCACTTAGTTTAACAGGCAATGAACACAATGACGAAGTTTTGCTATCAAAAGTAGGTACAGCTACTTATAATTTCCATAGTATCTTTGAAAATATAATCAAATTCTTTTTGGGACGAGGGATGCTCCCGTCGCATAAAACTACTGTACTGTATTTTAACAATCACAGTCCAAACTCGTTGCCTTGGTTACCACCTTTATTGTTTAGCCTTCACAAATCACAAAAAATAAACTATCAGATACTTTCACTGACCAATATTATTCTCTCAGCTCCAAAAATCGCACTAAATTCGCGTTATAACCTTCAACTCTTTTCAGGCCCAATTCCAAGGGCTTATATATTCAAATGGAAGCCTCTAGAATATTCCTGACCAATGACAGATGCACAAATTATAAATTTCTAGCACATTTCTAGAAACTCATGGAAGCTCTACAGAGAAAACAATGCAAACTAAAAAAATGAGGCCCTGGGACCCTGGGAGCCTTAGGTTAACAAAGATGCGACGGAAAATGCCTCTTAATTAATCATAAAAATTATAAAACTGTAAGCACACGACCCAAAGTTAAAATTTATCTGCTAAACCTTTGAGTAGGTTAGAAAACAGTGCAGACATGTTCATTGAAAGCTGATATATCTATAACAACTTTAGAGGCACTTTTAGTTACACTACTTATATAGGTATTCATGATTTGATAAAAATTTCATAATAAATTATTTTAAATACAATAGGATTATGAAAAATATGCAGGGATTTCCATTAAAAACCCTACTAATGGAATCCTACTTCCAACATACCTAACGGTTTTTTAAATCCATAAATTAATTATTACAAATGGATTACAAAAAAGATTACAAAAAAGGTAAATTTTTACTTCGGGACTTGTGCCTGAATTTAATGCCCCATTTTCCTTTACAATTAGTGTGCCTCTAATATCAAGATATAATACACATATCTCTTTACTGTTATTCCCAGCTTCATAATAATAAAGAGATTACTGTAAACTCAGGCCAAGGTATACATAAATAAGTGTGAGGACTTCATTCAACGATCTAACCCTAAAACCCGCTCTGGATACCAACTGAAACGGCCAATATCGTAAAATATGCTATACATAGGTACGCACGTGCGTTACCCGCGAATATATTTCTGACAGGCAATAGCCAATTCAAATTCAAAAGAGTAAACGTGTGACAGACCGTCGACCATAAATATGTTCGTGGTGTAAATTGGAGCGCTCGCTGTATCCTCATGGAATATTAATTTGCGTACGGGTGTAGACGAAGTAATAACACGCGCTGATAGAGACAGTAATTGGTTTCCGATGCCGGTAAAACGTTAACCCTTTTGATTTGAAAATGGGAATCTCACCCTTCGTCAACCTACCTATACCTAGAGAGCTATACCCGAGACTAATCACAAAGAATATTTCTGATTTCAAGTCAACAATAACATACAATCTTTCATCTTGAACAGAACAATGTTGTGTTAATATCATGAATACTACCTACTGAAATATATATGATAACAATAGATGGTTATCATAGGTTAACCTGTGAGTGTAAAAAGGTGAAGGTGTTGGCGTGCTCTTCAACAACCGAATAACCCATCTAGTGATCCACGGGCGTAGCCAGGATTTAGTTTTGGGGGGGGGGGGTTTAGTTTGAGAAGTAAATAAAACAACAAAAATATACTTACATGAAATTTAATATCTATATATTCATCCGAAAAACTACGACATATTTATAAAGTTCTTAACTTTAAATGAAATGGATAAATTAATTTCGTTCCTCTGCGCTAAATCTAAAACCATTAAAGAAGAAATCTTCGGCTTTTTCTTTTAAATATATCCACTACTTCATCTGCATGAATTTCTGTTCCATAGTGAATGTTCATTAGAGCCAAACCATTAAGTCTGTTTTCACTTGTAGTGTTTCGTAAATAGTTTTTCAGTCTCCTTAGGCTCGAGAAAGACCTTTCTGGGGTAGCAGTGGATACAGGAATGGTAGCCAAGATTTGTAGTAATGTGTAAATATTAGGATAAAGGTTTTTATCGCACATATCTAGGCATTCCAAACTAGATTTCGGGGTAGGCAGTCTTCTTATCAGCATGCAAGGTAGCTGAAGCTTTAATAGCTAAATCCAAATTTGTTTCTTTATTAGAAACCCCTTGACCTTGACTACACCACTTTTTCCAGTAGTCCATACCTTTAGGTTTATCACCCTTCCTTTTTTTCCCCTCCATTTTTCGACAGTAATAATGATTCACGTATCTATCCTTAACAAGGTCATCGAATAACAGTGCACTAAAATTACTCACTTACACGGTACACTTAATTCTCTTCACTATTCGTTCACCACTTTTCACTTTTATTCGCTTCGAGTTCGCATGGAACAATACTGCCGTAAGCGCGGTCACGCGCCGCGGCGCCGCTTATATAGCAGCCCAGTAGCCGTCCAGAAACTTCCACGAACTTCCACAAAGTTCCGCTCATTTCGACCGAGGGGCGTGGCGAATAATCGAGAAACAACGGAAAGTGTCCCTACAATACAAAATAGTTCGGCTGCAACTGCGTCTGCCTCTCGTCAAAAGATGGCGCTAGGCGCTACTATTACTACATATATTCAAACGTAATAATAATTTAACTCTTCACTCTTCGTATTTTTTCGGTATAATATTAGGTAATATTTTGCTTATTTCGGGGGGGGGGGTTTGAACCCCCGAAACCCCCCCCCCTTGGCTACGCCCGTGTAGTGATCTGAGGTTCTAGAGCTAAAGGCTTACCTGCCAGCTTTGTCTTAACCCGGCATCAGTGTGGTGGGCATTGTAATGTAAGGTCGTGAAAAATTGATTTTGTTTGGGTTCTTGGTTTTCTCAACACGGTATCTATATAGTACCTTCCTAGCAATGTCTGATCTATCACCCACGGTTCTCGGTTCTGTCTTGGTTTGCCCCTACGAAAGTGTATGTGTCTTCGAAGTCGATTTGGGTAAGTAGGTACCTATGTGACACCCAACCGAACATTATTTATGTTATTTTTGCTCAAGGGAGATTACCATTGACATACTAAAAATGGACTCGGCGTTAGAGAGAGAAGAGCGTCCCCAGGACTTGTGCAAGAGTGATGGAGCTAGTGCGGGCAAAAAATTGACATACTAATATGTCAATGGGGCCATATACATAAAGATGACAAAACAAAGGTTTTGATCATTTCGTGCGTTGTTAGCTACGCAAAGTTTTCCCGATATTTTGCAAAAAGCTTTTATAAAAGCTATTATATTGCGTAATCTGTGCTGCGTAGTAAAGATGGTGCAGTCTTGTTCCGCGATTAATTGCACAGAAAGGCGAATAAGTGGCAAACAAATAAAGTTCCATAGGCAAGTAGTTATTTGTATAGTTTAAGGTGATATTTGCCTAATTATTTTATGAAACTGTTAACTTAATTATTAATAACGCGTTTTGTGCAGGTTTCCTATCAAGATCCTCTTTTAAAAAAGCAGTGGATAATTGCGTTAAAACGGGACAAATTTAACCCAAGTTCCACGGCAGTTATTTGTCAAAATCAAAAAAGGAAGTGAAGAAGGGAAGGATTTTGAAAAGGACTATTGCTACTCCGTCAGAATTATTAGGTAGGTAGAAAGGTTTTTGATTTAATCTACTGGTGTTGTAAGCATCTGAATTTTCAGATTAGGTCGTAAGCCCTACTTCCCCAACCGACAATGTAAATATATCTGAACCATCGTTGTCTGGTTCGGCTATGCCATCGTGTTCAACCACCGAACCATCATGTTCAATCACCGAAATAGAAAAAGGTGTCTGGATTTAGTCCTTATACCTACATGAAATTGTACAACTAAAAAAACCTATAACTAAACATTTTCAGAGGGCGAGTAGAACCCGTTTAGTTTGGCGATTTTTAAGAAAGCGATCTTCAGTGTCCAAGAAAGCTAAAGAGATATTGGTTGTTATCTCAGAAAACAGTTCAAAATTATAAATTGAAGCAGACAAACCTTAAAAAGCTAATTATACGAAGAAATCGGAAAATAGCCGATTTAAATTCCTTCATAGGAAATAATAAATTGACAGCAGAGGCTTCCTTCTTTCTTAAGGTAGTATAGACACTCCAATGTTAAACAGAGGGTTCCTTTTAAAAAACACAATTTTGATAAGTATTACTTATTATGTTTCAGTTTAGTTTTATGGGAGGTGAATATTATTTGTTCCCTCATTAATAAACAGTATCTTTTTATAGGACTGTGTGACAGAAGCTCAAAAGCAACTAATTTTTAGACAATTAGAGAATAAGAAAAGTAAAAAAATCCCTCCTGAACTACGGTCGTTTGCTGGTTTTGTAAGTAGGAAACTTATGAAGGGGAGACATTGTGAAATTTGTGCAGAAGCCCCAACAACTGAAACGTAATCTTTGTCAAGCTTGCTAATAAAAAAGAATAGAGGTAATCTATGTAAGCCATCCAAGGATGTTGTAAAAAATTTGCCTTATTGTTGGGGGAGTTATAAAATTAAATATAAACTTCTCGTCTTGGAATATAATTAACTATTTGATATCATAGACTATTAGACAATTAGATTTAAATCGACTTTTTTCAGAACTAGGTACTCATTCTTTTGATCAAGAACCTCTAAATGGACATCTTATTAAATTAGTTTTAAAAACATATTTTACAATTGGAATACATCATGTAATCAAAAGTAAACTAGAATCAGAAACGAAAATTAGGTAATCAAAATACTGTTATTGTTGAAAACCACATATATCTTTTGATGTCACATCACTTTTTGACCAACATCCCTATAGATTTAGCAATAAAATGAATTACTAAATATTGGGGAAAAATTGTATTTAACTTGTATCTAATATGTAAATAATATTGTTCATATATTTTATTTGCCTCTTATTTATTTTGCTGTGTACCTACTAACTGTATGTGCCTATGTAAAACTTACGTATTGTAAATAAATACTTACTGTTCATTGTATTTACTATTTTCTTTTATTTTCCTACTTGCCATTTTTGATCAAATAATTAAAATAAAAATAACATTATTATTCCGAATCAATGACCAATGAAAACAAAAACGTTTTAAATTAATATATGTATAGAATATAACTCATAATTAAAGCATTTTGTCGTTTTCTCAACCAAAATACGAAAATATAAAAGGAAATCGCATTAAAATATATTCAAACCTGAATGCTTTTGCCCGCACTAGCTCTATCTCTCTCGCACACGTCTGTGGCCCGGCGCTTTATACGGGCGTGTATACGGTCGGGCACGTCCATTTATTAGGAGATTACGCAAAGGATCAAGAAAAACTGTGTAAGTTGTGGACAGACATTATACGCATTGTCGGAAATTTAAGATTCATTTAATTTTTAATTGAGTTTTTTCGCCACAGAAACTGAACCAAACTGATTAAAAGACTACTTTTTCAAGTTGCCAGGAAAATTCGTAAATGCCTAACATAAAAAAAACCTAACTCAAAAATGACTTCAACAACTTTGCTTTCTGAGCTTTCGGAGAATAAATAAATCTACCTACTTTCTCAAAGATAATGTCAAGTCAATGTGAAATGCCAGAATAATGAAAAATGTCAACCTAGCGACCTGTCTGATCTTGCACCCAGTCTTCTATCTAATTTTCTATACTAACGTCTCTTTGTGTAACTTGTAATAGTATTTTTCTACTCCTATGCTAGTAACATACCTATTAAGTGACGGTTTAGGTTATAAGTAAGTCAATTGTTACGAACACTGACACGTAATGACTGGCATGTAATAATAGTATATTAAATAGCGAGAGTTGTAAACAGCTTATTACGTATGAGTGGAAAAGTTGCGCACGAGCCGCGCAGCGGCGAGTGCTGTAATTCCACGAGTATGTAATAAGCTTACAACTCGAGTTTTGTATTATAATTTTTCTTCGACGAAAGAAAACTAGATAAACTATACTTCTGATTACCTGTCAGGCATCAATTAGTATGTTGGTTAGTTGCTATGGTAAGGCGGATGCCGCGCTAACAAGGCACCCGTCATAATTGCGTTTTAATTAAGAACAGATACGTAATTTTTTTTATTACGTGTCAGTCATTACGTGTCAGTCATTACGTATCAGTGTTCGTAACAATGAACTTACTTATAACCTAAACCGTCACTTAATAGGTATGTTACTAGCATGAGAGTAGAAAAAAAAATTACGTATCTGTTCTTAATTAAAACGCAATTATCACGGGTGCCTTGTTAGCGCGGCATCCGCGTCACCATAGCAACTAACCAGCATACTAATTGTTGTCTGTCAGATAATCAGAAGTATAGTTTATCTATTATAATAGTTTTTCTTTCGTCGAAGAAAAATTATAATACAAAACTCGAGTTGTAAGCTTATTACATACTCGTGGAATTACACCACTCGCCGCTGCGCGGCTCGTGCGCAACTTTTCCACTCGTACGTAATAAGCTGTTTACAACTCTCGCTATGTAATATACTATTTTATTATACTTCTTTGAAAACACCTTATTTTCAACTGTTTTACCAATAATGAAAGATGGGGTTTTTCGGGCTAGCGCACGGAAACAGCGCATGGAAAAACTTTCCGTGCGCTGAATAGAAATATAGGTACAGCAAAGTAAACTAAATTTAAGAAACTCTATATGCTCTCTGATATTTAACATATACCTATTTTGTATTTTAAGTCGTAAGTGTTTCAATATTTAGATACATTTCTGTAATATTTTTGACGTTTTATTCACCTTATCTCACAATAACTAATTTACAACAAAGCACCTTTGAAATAACCATGGAAACGCATCATACATACCAAACACTATACGAGTATTGTCTGCATTGTTTATTTTTCGTCAATTAAATTTATTATAATATGTCGATAATAGTATATTATACACTTAGGTTGAGAAGTGAGCCATTATATACCGAGCTTTTTTATAACCTGAGGCGCGTAGCGCCGAAGGATATAATATGCGAGGTAAATAATGGCCTTCTCAACCGAAGTGTATATAGAATTTTTTTTACTACTAACATTGAAATATTGCCATATTTATTTTAGTCATTTCTCGCTTTTTTTCAAATACTTCGAAATATCAAGTAGCCTGGGAGTTCAGTTGTCAAGCTGATAAAATGACACTAATCTTTAAATGTCATATAGAAAATTTTTCATTATTTACCTAGGTATTTTTTTATTATCATTATTTACCTAGGGTGAGAAATATTACTTCTCATTAGAGGAATGAGGTAAATAATGGTGATTTCTCAGGTTAGTAGTAAAAAAAATGTTTTAAGTTTCCGTTTTCAAAGAAGTATAATAAAAAATATCGTTCATTACACGTCCCGAAATAGGATTTTCCGTGCTTGCATGAGTTCCCGTGTTCGGTTGCGCCTCACACGGCAATTTGTCACGCGCGCACGGAAAAAATTTTTATTTCCAGACTCGTAGTGAAATATACTATTGACTGAATTCTACCCAACATTCTGAAACACATTTCCTAGAATAAATGCCGAGTCGTTAATTCTATGATTATTAGGTATTAAAAGAATGTTCACATATTGGACCGGGAGATAGTGGCAGATATTTGGACGTGGTTTTACTCAGTATGCCTTGCAAAGGGTATTATGTGGCACATATTCTCACAATAATAAGGTATGAATCAGAGAGTCATCCTGGGTTCTTCATGTGAAAAACTGAGTTTTCAATTATTCGAAAAATATGCGTTTTGATATGATTTTATACAGGCTGCCATGTTTTTTATAATGAAGTTCAAATAGAAAATTCCTCGGAAAACCATAGGCATACCGTTAGGGTGGGTCCAAAGGGCTATTATTGCCACGTGATCTTGTATTTTAATAATCAATTTTTCCACGTTTCTGAACAGGCTGCCAATGAGAAGTATGCAAGTTCTTATTATGAAAATGCTGAAAAAATGATGGCATACCTTTCGCGCATGTCCAAGTACACTTTACATCGAATAACTCGTTTAAATGATTAAATAACATTCAATTTAAACAGTACTTGGACATGCGCGAAAGGTATGCCATCCTTTTTTCAGCATTTTCATAATAAGAACTTGCATACTTCTCATTGGCAGCCTGTTCAGAAACGTGGAAAAATTAATTATTAAAATACAAGATCACGTGGCAATAATAGCCCTTTGGACCCACCCTAACGGTATGCCTATGGTTTTCCGAGGAATTTTCTATTTGAACTTCATTATAAAAAACATGGCAGCCTGTATAAAATCATATCAAGACGCATATTTTTCGAATAATTGAAAACTCAGTTTTTCACATGAAGAACCCAGGATGACTCTCCGATTCATACCTTATTATTGTGAGAATATGTGCCACATAATGCCCTTTGCAAGGCATACTGAGTAAAATCACGTCCAAAAATCTGTCACTATATCCCGGTCTATATTGTTGACTTTGAAATTTGACATGGAACTATGAACATTCACAAGGAATTTTTTAATGCAATTGTTTGAACTTTCTATCTCATTAAATTGTTTCGTTTCAACTAGCATCATTGAATAAGCAATACCTTAATCAATGCTAACATGGATCTTAATTTATTTTTGGTTTTAAATACTGTTTACATTAAAAATATTGCCTATGCGTTTTAGCTTATCTGAAAGTCCAGAAATATATAAGGAATAATGGAATAAATAAATTTCATCTGTTTCTGTGGCGAATAACCCAAATTAAATGCAGTTGATCTGCCAATTGGATCAGATGTTAAAGAAGAAAAGGATTATTTAAGTGATAGTGTATTCCTTCTATATATATCACCACGTGGTAAATGGAAGTATTGATTTGGCAAAAAAAATCTGAAAATTTTTATTCGGTAAATCGGTTTAAAATGTTCTAAAACGTTTCAGCAAAAAAATTACTATGTGTGGTTGTGTATGTCTGAGTGTTTATGTTCCCAAAATAAGTTTCCAAAGGATTGAGATATGGATTTGAAGTTTGGTATACGCAATCTTTCCTACAATAGAACGGTTCGGATTGCTTTTAGGCAAAATCGCTCCACTCGAAGGGATGGAAATGTGGGAATGAAATATTATTTAGTTTTTCCTAATATATCTACTTGTTTTTATACAGCAAAATTAGTACCTATGCAATTGTTACTAGAGAGCATTTTTGAACAATTATTATAGCATCCCTGGACTTAAAGTGACGAGAGGCCTCCACTGACGCAAAGAAACAATTTTGTACAAGCCTGTCGGCTGAGATAAAATAAAATAATTTATACTTCGCATGCTTCTTTCTCTAAAATTGCACATTTACTGCCCATAACTAAATTTGAATGGTGATTTAATATAATAATATTCGGCCGCAGCGGCCGCCCTCAGGCAACCGTTCCCCAATGCGAATTCGACGTCGCTCTTCACGCCTTGGAGTCTCCCGGGTAATTTGAGAATCTATGTGAGGTCCGGAAATACAAAAATATAGTCAGCCACAGGGGATCTGATTCGCTCCGAAATTTATTCGTCAGAAGAGAAGTCGCATCACATAGAAATCTGTATATGCCGTTTTTGCTCCTAAATAGTGCAAAGCCCAGGGAACGAAAAGATATAGAAATTGCTGAAATTTTAACCCTATATTGTTTGTATGGCGGCTAAATACGAACTCGCAATGATTATTTTATACTCGTATATTTGAAAAGCCATTAGCGAAATCACAAAAGTGTCCATGCTGTCCTGTCTTTTTGGATGGCACTTTTCTTTTTTTTTAACAATAACAAATTATTAGTTTAAGTTTAGCTGTTAGGTAATTCATAGGGATTCAAGGATGTGAAGAAGCTTTTACCTCTAGGCTATGTGAGATTACAATCTCTCATATTTTTTTATCAATTAAACAATACTTATGTTTTTTAAATCGGTATAGAAGAAGTGATAAACAAAAACTCATTGGCTAAATTTAGATATACAAGAATATGATCGGGAACAAAAATATCTAGACGATCTTAATACGTAGGTACCTACTACGGTAGGCAAAATTTTTCCTGCTTTAACTGGTGGAAGCGGCACTGTAAATAATGAATATTTCAATATGAACAAGAATTATATCACAAAAGTGGATAAAAATAATTATTTTCACTTAAAACCTTTCTCATATTTCTAAATGCATTGTTATGGAGATAATTTAGGTTTATATAGCTTGCGGCATTCTAAATGGGTGTCACGGAGCTGGGGCCCTATATTTATACGATAGTAATTAGGTGTATCGCGACATCTTTTATCAAATTTAAAAATTCATTGTTCCAAAAGAATGTTATTTTTGCCGACGTTGCCTGTTTGTTCATTTAAGAATAAAATATTGGTAATATTGGCGGTTGACATAAGATTTAGTTACCCACGGAAATAAAAAATGTGCAAGGATAGCCATTATATGACGTTGGTAATGACATCCCGAATGGAATTTTTCATATCGGGCTCCCTAAACAGAAAAGTTTATTCAACAGCTTCGCAAAATGTGTAATAAGTAGGTATTAAAAAATGAGAATATGTCAAGTATGCAGCAGCTGAAATGCTGAAGCTGAAAATATGAAATGTTGAAGAATGTGGTGTTGTTAATCGTGAAAATTACGTATCAATACTAACTGTTCACTGAGCATTTATTGTAATAGTGTCCAATAATTTATTATTGTCATTTCTAAGATAATCGCTATATCATTATCTTTAAATGGTGTTAAGTTAAAGTGAAAATATTTACAGAAAATTATGCTTACTAGTTTCGCATTTTTTTATTATTTAAAATAAGAATTCTAGATTAGCTATTCGACATTCGATTATGTGCACTTTATTATCAAATTTTTTGAAGCCTAGTATGCCTACTTTAATTTATTGTCATAAGCGATTATTTATTTCCATGGGTAACTAGATCTTATACCAATCACAAATAATATTACCAATAATTTTCTCACATTTTTATATTCAATACAGAACAAACAACTGAGAAGTGTGATACATAAAATTATATGGGATGTTTCGCTTTATAAAAAATGCTCCATTGAAATTATTTGTATATAATAATTTACCTAATTTTTGATTCCAAGAGCCCAAATTTAATCACATCTACTATTTCAAAACTGATATAATTTTATGCATTCTGACAGTTTTTGCAAACAATTTTCATGTTAAAAATTTTTGTTCACCTCTAGAAATAAAAAAGTTACAGGGGACAGTACAGGTATAATAAAAGAAGGCGAGCTACCGATCGCATCCGGCACCATCAGTCAAAAAATAGCCGTGATATTTTTAGTGGGCCTCGTATAAGCAATCTCGTATATGTCATATATTTTCCCCATCCGTTTTTACAATACAGGGCGTTCAAACTTAATGTATGTCATGTTTTCAGTTTTCACACCCCGTATCTTGGAAACAAAACGTTTGCGGATAAATTCAGTATAAGTAAAAATTAATAAAATAATGCCCTTAAAACGTAAATGGGCATTTTATAATTATCCAAACAGAAAAGTTAAGGTTCAAAATATTTATGAACATTTTAGGGGAATTATTTTCATCACTTTTACTTATACTAAATTCAGTTATCCGCAAACGTTTCGTTTCCGAGCTACAGAATATGAAAACATGGAAAAAATGAAGTCACAATGGATTCTTGGATACCATATACTCGTGCTCGTGCTCCCACATACCTTAATGTACGACAGCGCAGGTAAAATCCTCCTGCTACCGATACAATCTCATTCATCTCATCCAAGCCAATAGGCTTATTGTATCACAACAGATTTCTTAAACGCGCCAAGGGTGGTAAGTTTTGACGTTCACGGACAGAATAAACTTATGTGTATAGTATATTATGTAGTCAAGTTACTGGTGTCATCTTGTGCGCAGTTTTAATTGATACACAACACATTTTTGGACGTTACATTTATATTATAACAAAAGAACAAAAGGATTCACATTGGAAAATAAAAAAGCAAGTTAAAAAGGTAATAAATTAACTTACACCATTATGTTTTTATCGTCACAACAGAAAAATGTTTCCCTCAAAAATTAAAAACCACAAACACAATTTCTTTGAAATTTTCTGTGAAAACGATAAAGGAAATAAGTTTACGATATGTTTAAGAAAAGGCAACTACGCACCAGCCTCGATGCGCGATCTTACCAGCTGACTAGGAAAGCACCGTTAACAAAGGGTTTTCATACACTTCTGAATATATATATATATATATATTTTGTAGACTTCAGAATTTTTTAAACCTAAGATTCTTATGAAGCTATTTTTTTAAACTGTTTTTGAATTTTTTTACATCATGACTGATCACCCTGTATATATCGGGATGAATCATAAATTCCAAAACTTCAATAATATACCGGGTGTTCTATTAAAAGTAATAAGTTTGATTTCTACCGCCTTAACGGAACACCCTGTATCAATTTCGACAAGACCATGGAAACGACCAACAAAAATCTTAAAACTTGTATCCCTACCACTTTTTCGTTAACTCTATAAATAGAGAAGTCAAGGCGGGGGTAAAATGTTATGTGGATCACCCTGTACGCAAGAACTTTTAGGTGGTCCCTAGACTGGGGACCCTAGTGGTTGTTAACCAGAGAAAATCCAACAACCCGTGTCATTATGATATGTTTTGAAGAGTATCTCAATTTGCTGAAATGTCGTGAATTGCCTCTGCCTGACTCCAAATACTGTTTATAAGGCTTGTGTAATAATGAGCGATTATTGTACCGCGAGCTCGACTTGGACGCAGCAATTTGCGCATCGGATGAGGCACTGGCGCTGTGCCTGGCTGGCGAGACCGTTATTATTCAGCCAGTAATTCGTTTAATGTGTTTTTAATGTTCCCGTGGCGCTAAATACGCCGAATTTCCAAGGAAACATTTCAATCTGTCGCGAGTACAATAGCGGACTATTATGCGCCATTATTAAAATATAAAAGGTTGCTGGGGAGTAATGGATTCCCGAAGAATTCCACAGGGATTACCAAAATGCATTCCTGCCAGTTTAGTATTGAAATTAGGGCAATGGAAAATTATTAACGCGTTATTTCAGGTAACTACAGGTTTCCTAGACTCCTGGGAGGTTATTTCTAGAACAAAACTAAATAAAACCGTAGTGAATAGAATCACAATTAATAATTATTTTGTTATGGTATTATCAAGCATTATATCAATAAATTTATATAACTTTTACATTGCTAAATTCTTGTTATTTAGACCTCCGCCTCCGTTTAAATTTATGACACATTCAGAAAATAAACCAACGCCGACAGGGTGGAGGTATAATCGCATCTGCCTTGGTTACCCAAGCGTCATGTTTGTTTACTCGAACGCTACAGTCGAAGCTGTCAATAAACTCGTTCAAAATGAGTCGTTTTGGAAATGTAAACATAGAAAAAATCAATACAGAAATTCATAAATCGTATTCGTGAAATAATCTCGACAAATACCACTCGTGACGGAAATTTTTCTAGATAATTTTATTCTCAAGCCCTATTTTGCCCATTAGCAAAACCACTCGTAGAAATTGGGCTTTTATTTTCAGAGATCAGAAAATAAAAGCCCAATTTATACTCGTGATCTTTCTAGGCAAAATAGCGCTTTCGAAAAAATTATCGATAAAATTTCTGGCACTAGTGATATTACATACGATAATACCATTAGTGGTATTTTCGCTGAAATCCTACTCTCTTAGTTACGTCTTAGTTACGCTAAACCAATAACATATTCAGAACCGAAAGTTTAATCTAAATGACAGCAGGTGTCAAACTAACTATTTGCAGTTGTTAAATTCTCTTTTTAAATACAACTCGTGGTATGCCTAATAATAGATAATACCTTTCCTTAATTTATCACTCATTATAATCCCAATGCTAAGAAAATACCACTCCTGCTGCGCAGTCGTGGTATTTTCAGCTTTGGGATTATAATTCGTAAAATTAACGAAAGGTATTATCGATAATAGGCACACCACTTGTTATATTACCCCTGGAAATATACGCTACGCGGACAGAAGTGCCAGTTTGGACCAGTAGTTACTGGTCATGTTCTATTTAAAAATAACTTATAAAATGTCATTCATTTTCATACTACAGCGAAGGCCATAAATATCAAAACTTTTTCTGTACTTACCCATGTTGTTTAGACCAAAATAAAAGAGTTTATTAACAATCATTAGACAGTCTTATATGTATCTAATAATGGAAGATTGATACTTTGGAATAATGTTGAAATAAAGGCTCAATTTCATAATCAAACTAACGTATTCTTTAAAATTAAAGAAGCTTTTGTATCCAACCATTGTTTAAATACTCTGCAAAAGTTTCTTTAAAAAAGGCATCAAAAGTTTGTTTGGTTGCCTCAAACACTAGAATTTTATTTACAACTAGGTGAAAAAACTAGTGTATTTGAAAGGAAATATTGGAGATTACTAATGATATTGTTTTAAGAGCTGCTAAATTAAGTATAACTTTTTTAAATTTCTAGCGATTATAACTTATAAAAATAGTGTCACTAGTATAGCTATGAATATTTTACTAATATACGCATTACCAGATGCAGAAATTTTTAGTCCTATAGAGGCGTTAATTTTTTTAATACTAGTATTTCCATCTAGTCGTAAATGAAATTCTATCGATACAAGCAACCAAAAAAACCGTTGATGACGTTTTTATTCCGCCCTTAATTTTAACGGATACTTTAATTGTACTTGAACTTCGCTTTTCAGACTGCTCCTGGGTGAATCAAGGCACAAAATGTTAATCAAACATCTGTTATATAGCTCGAGAGTTATGACTTGGTAGTTGATTGCACTTACAAACAAAGGATAATGCACTCGTTTATTGAATTTTAATGAATGGCTAATGACTAAAGTCAACTAAAATAAACAAAAATGGCTGTTACATAATATGTATATCCCCGCTTTGGCATTTTATTTAATAATTCCGACGCCGTTCTAAGAAAAAGAAAGCAGAGTCAATATAAATGGAAGAAGCTGTAGAAACGCAGACGGGTTTTAGGGATTTTAAAAATATAGCCTTCCACAAGCTTCACAACATGCTATTTTTATTTTCGTATCGATTTCCAGATATGTATTTATTTATTCCCGGAGGCAGTTTCGGGGATCCTATATTATTATCGGTGTGTATTTACCCACAGATTTATCGGTAAATTTAAGAATACCTATTCGTATCTCAAACACGAAACTGGGGATAGCTACTCGCTGCTTGGAGAATTAAATAAAATTTCCATTTGAAACAAACCTTTATATTGATACTTGTTGTTAAAGCTTACATACCTTACACAGAAAATATACGCTACGCGGACAGAAGTTCCACACAATGTAATTATTTGGCAGCCCGAAAGGAAGCCGGCTCTCGAAAGCCGGCTTACCCTGGCTTTCAGCAGTGTCTATAGAAGAATTCTTCCATAGTTCTGCGTGGTACTTTCATTACTCAATACTAGGCGGCAGCACGCTAGGAAAAAAGCATCCGAACGCGGCGTTGCCGGATTGTGCAAACAGTCGGTGGTTTTACCGAACTATAAAAATAAAGAGAAGATCTTTAATAAAATGAGCTTGCCCATTTAGAATCCAAGGTTAACAGTGACGCTGTCAGCAGTAACTATAGAATTCTTCCCTCGAGAGATTTATTTTTTTCGTCGTTTTTGGAAAGGGCATTCAATAATTATTTTACGAATCCGTGGCTGAAAAAAATTACTGCGCAAAAACCACCCCTGCACCCCTCAAGGGACAAAATAATAACTACATTATTCTTGTATTCTTGGTCCGATTATCTGCGCCGTTTTTAGCAACGACGTTCCAAATGATTCCAGATGCATGAACATGAACCCGTGGTAGAAAAATTTACAAGCAAAAATTATCCCTTCCAACTTCCAACCCTCGGATAGATTGCTTTTGGTCCGACTATGATAGTTTTTTGAAAGCCTAGCCACTATAACTCTTATTTCACGAATCCGTGGTAGAAAAAAATCATCGTACAAAAGCTACCCTATAGTTTTGGCCTCATGGGCTACGGTAGGCACCGCATGGCCGCGCGTGCATAGATTTGTCTTAACCTGACTCGCCTCGCACTTGATAGAATGTTTTACCAAAAAAAGCAGTCGAAGAATGAAGTTTTATTGAGTAAATATGATGTGCCTGACCTGTAAAAGATGCATGATATTTTTACAAGCTTTTATTTAACTTGTCCGCATCAATAAGACTGCTCACGACTGTCGCGTCTGACACTTTTTTGGGCCACCATGCGCCCTTCCGAGACAAAATACAATGCAAAAGGCATTGTTGGTTATTTGCGCCAACTTCTTTCAGGGACATGAAGTTATAGTCGAGTCGTGAGAAGTCTTTATAAATACGTCAGTCAATGCTATTTCTGCACAACCTATTTGACATGGGTATGAAATGACGAGTACAAAAAAATAAGTGGCGTCATACTAAATCCTATATAGCGGATGTCCCAAGATGGTGGACTAAATTTCTTTACCACCCTCCTGATATTGAGAATCAAATAAAATAAAAGGTAAAAAAACTTTGTCAAAACAAGCTTTTATTTAAACCATATACTAAAACGAATAAAATAAGTCTAGGTTTTCTGTAAAGATAATTCAATGCCAAATTGCGTTTTTGTAAATCAAAAAGCATGTCGCGCGAGATGTTCATTAACGTAAGTACCAATTAATTTTGTTGGACAGTGATTGGTTGATAAGCAAGTACCTATTTGCCAAAGTATGTATTTTCCTTAAAATTCGCGCGAAAAGCTTTCAGATTTATAAGAACTTGTCGCAATTTGACATTGAATTATCTTAACAAAAACCGATACTAAAATCGAGCAATCCGTACGCCTGGCGTAAATAAAACCACGTGTTCAATGACGATCCGCGATTGGTCGGTAGTCTATAAAGTTTCACCCGAGTCGGCAACAGGGAGGTACTCGATCGAAAAAGTGTAGTTACGCCGTTTTACCTTGTTGTTTTCAGCTATTTAGACACTGCCACAAATAATTTTATCGATGTTTTGAACCATTTTAATTAAGCCAGTAATTCTTTTCCCAAATATTTTGATGTAAACCATTGTAAAACTAACATTAAATAAAGGTCATGCCTCAGTGCGGCCCTGGCGAATATTTCAACTCACGTGGTCTTGTTTACGCCAGGCGTAAGAGTTGCTCGATTTTACTATATACTTATTTTATTTTATTCATTTTAGTACATGGCTTAAATAAAAGCTTCTTTTTAAATAGTATATTTCATTACGAGTCTGGAAATAAAGATTTTTCCCTGCACGCGTGACATATTCCCGTGTTCGGCTGCGCCTCACACGGGAAGTCATGCAAGCACGGAAAAATCTATTTCGGGACGTATAATGAACGATATTTTTTATTATACTTCTTTGAAAACGGAAACTTAAAACATTTTATCGGCATATTATAATAAGTTTAATTGGCAAAAAATAAACAATGCAGACAATATAGTGTTTGGTATGTTTGATGCGTTTCCATGGTTACTCTCAAATTATTTCAAAGGTGCGCTTTGTTGTAAATTCGTTATTGTCAGATAAGGTGAATAAAACGTCAACAATATTACAGAAATGTATCTAAATATTGAAACACTTACGAACTAAAATACAAAATAGGTATATGCTAAATATCATAGAGCATATAGAGTTTCTTAAATTTAGTTACTTTGCTGTATATTTCTATTTTAAAGCTATATATTCGGTATTTTTATTCAGCGCACGGAAAGTTTTTCCATGGGCTGTTTCCGTGCGCTACCCCGAAAAACCCCATCTTTCATTATTGCTAAAACAGATGAAAATAAGGTGTTTTCAAAGAAGTATAATAAAAAAGTTTTTCTACATTATTTTATTTTTTAGATGTTATTTATTTTTTGTTTGTATTAATGATAGGACAGTACATACAACTTGTTTTATTTTGGAAGTTTTTTCTGACAGTGACAGTACAAGTTTTTTTTAATTTCGGAAGTTTTTTTTGTTTTTGATTCATGTATTATTTGTCTCGTTGGTTCATTAAAAATATGAAAATAAACGAGTACCTAATTGTTTTCTTTTCCCATTTTTGTTTCAGTTCAACTAAAATTGCGATAAAAAAATATTGAAATGTTGTTCATTGTCTTGAGAAAAAAAAATTAAGGTGCCCCCCCTGCTTCCGAAGTCACGCGACGCCACTGAGCTACCCCATGCACCCCCTGAAAAATTGATAATTCCATTGTTCTTAGTTCGATGTTCACCGTTTTAGCAAGGACGTTCCAAATGATTCCAGATGCACAAATTAGTGGTTGAAAAAATTTGTCAGGAAAAAACTACCCCCTCCACCAGAGATATTGTTTTTGAGACGATTATTTAGTCATTTTTTGAAAAGGCATTACTATATACCTACCTTATTTCACGAATCGGTGGTTGAAAACATTTACGGGGCAAAAACTACCCCTTCCCACCCCCGAAAGTTTATTTTTAATTAGATTATTGTCGTTCCTTGAAAAGACATTCACTATTTCCCTTATTTCACGTATCCGTGGTTGAAAACATTTACGGGGCAAAAACTACCCCTTCCCCCCCGAAAGCGTATTTTTAATTTGATTATTGTCGTTTTTGAAAAGACATTCACTATATCCCTTATTTCACGAATCCGTGGTTGGAAACATTTACGGGGCAAAAACTACCCCTTCCCACCCCCGAAAGTTTATTTTTAATTTGATTATTGTCGTTTTTTGAAAAGACATTCACTAATATTCACTGTATCCTTTATTTCACGAATCCTTGGTTGAAAACATTTACGGGGCAAAAACTACCCCTTCCCACCCCAGAAAGTTTGTTTTAAGAGGGGGTTGCCGACAGCGAAAGTGACGTTATATTTCGTATTTTTTTAAGTTGTATAGCATAAAATCTAATAACATTTTACCTGGCAAAAATTTAGTACAAACATCTCTGTCTTCATTTTAATCATAAGATCTTACAAGCAGTGTTTTGTTTTATAGGTTATGAAAACCTTGGGAAAAATAATAATTCCAGTGCATATGCTTTTAAGATCTTATGATTAAAATGAAGACAGAGATGTTTGTACTAAATTTTTGCCAGGTAAAATGTTATTAGATTTTATGCTATACAATTTAAAAAAAAATACTAAATCTAACATCACTTTCACAGTCGGCAACCCCCTCTTAAATTTGATTATTGTCGTTTTTTGAAAATGCAATCACTATATTCCTTATTTCACGAATGTGTGGTTGAAAACATTTGCGGGGCAAAAACTACCCCTTCCCACCCCAGAGAGTTTGTTTTTAATTTGATTATCGTTTTTTTAAAAGACATTCACTATATCCCTTATTTCACGAATCCGTGGTTGAAAACCTTTACGGGGCAAAAACTACCCCTTCCCACCCCCGGACCGTAAGTTTGTTTTTAACTTGATTATTGTCGTTTTTTGAAAATGCAATCACTATATTCCTTATTTCACGAATCCGTGTTGAAAACATTTGCGGGGCAAAAACTACCCCTTTCCACCCCGAATTGATTTTTTTAATTTGATTATTGTCATTTTTTGAAAGGTATGCTGGGGGTATTATTCACCCAACAATTTTTTTAACCACGAATTTGTGCATCTGGAATCTTTGCGAACGTCCTTGCTAAAATTGGCGAGGATCCGACAATATAAGTTATCATTTTTGTTCTTAAAGTTGTGCTGGGGGTAGTTTTCGCACAAGAATTTTTTTCTACCGCGAATTCGTGAAACTAGAGTCATTATATAAGGACGTAGTTGCTAAAATCGGCCAGGATCAGACAATGAAGTTATAATTTTTTTAAAAGGGTACTGGGGTAGTTTTCGCCCAACAATTTTTTTAAAGTACAAATTTGTGCATCGGGAATCATTAGGAACGTCCTTGCTAAAAACGGTGGGAATCGTACCATAAAATTTTCCTTTTTTTCCTTAAGGGGTAGTGGGGGGTAGTTTTTGCCCAACAAATTTTTTCAACCACGAATTCGCGCATCTAGATTCAACCGCGAATTCGTGAATCTAGAATCATTTAGAACGTACTTGCTAAAATCGGCAAAGATCCGACAATAATAAAGTTATCATTTTTGTTTTTAAAGGGGTCCTGAGGGTATACTTAGTTTTCGCACAAGAAATTTTTTCAACGGCGAATTCGTGACTCTAGTCATTAAAAACGTACTTGCTAAAATCGGCCAGGATCCGATAATGAAGTTATATTTTTTTAAAAGGGGTGCTGGGGGTAGTTTCCGACCAACAACTTTTTTAAAGTAGGTACAGATTTGTGCATTATCTGGCATCATTAGGAACGTCCTTGCTAAAAACGGTGGGAATCGTACCATGAAAGTTATCTTTTTTCTTTAAGGGGTAGTGGGGGTAGTTTTCGCACAACAAATTTTTTCAACCACGAATTCGCGCATCTGGAATCATTAGGAACGTTCCTTGCTAAAATTGGCGAGGATCCGACAATGAAGTTATCATTTTTGTTCTTAAAGGGGTGCTGGAGGGTAGTTTTCGCACAAGAAATTTTTTTTCAACCACGATTTAGTGTATCTGGAATCATTACGAACGTCCTTTCTAAAATCGGCGAGGATCCGACAATAAAGTGATCATTTTTTTTCCTAAAAGGGCGGTGCTGGGGATAGTTTTGCCCAACATTTTTTTTAAAGCACGAATATGAAGATCTGGAATCATTAGCTAAAAATCGTACCATGAAAGTTGTCATTTTTTTTTCTTTAAGGGGTAGTGGAGGTAGTTTTCGCCCAACAATTTTCTTCAACCACGAATTCGTGCATTTGGAATGATTAGGAACGTCCTTGCGGGGATCATGATATCAAATGAATATTTCAATTTCAACAAGTATTCAGTTAAGTCCCAAAATTAAATAGTAAAACCGATAAATTTGGCATCATTGACATCCTGTACATATTTTCTACATTGTAGAACAAATATTTACCGTATACTAAGTGTATAGGTAATTAGTAAATAAAATAGGCAGGAATAAAATATATTATTTGTAACATCTTGGTATATTTTAATTAGATAATGATTAGCTCTGAAGCACTCTGTATAACTTAGTATACGTCATACGACTTCTGCAAAGACGAAGCAAATAATAAATCCCACTATTATTTCCTATAGTTCAAGGCCTCTGACCATCTGCCGGGAAATAGATTTTGATGACCGAAAGCGGTCGCCAGCATAGACAGCGTTTATGAAACCTTTATTCCTAAACCACCGGCAACACGGTTAGGCTCTTCAGCTGACTGCTGGCGCCTCTAGCGGTGACTTTTAGCGGAGGGCATTTTACGGTTTTAAAAATCGAACGATTCTGCATCCGAGCGCTATCTGTTAGGCCAAGGCAAAACCAAGTTTCGGTGTGCTATACATATTTTACAAGCCCGATGCTACTGGCACTTCTGTCCGCGTAGCGTATATTTTCTGTGATACCTTAGAAGCATGTTCCTGCAGTTGAGCTATACAAGCTACAAGTTGTATAGTTGTGATAGAATGGATTTATCTGGGAAATATAAATATCTACATATGAATAAATGGAACTTTCACTCTTGTAACTCCCAGTTCTGTAATAAATAGACCACTTTGCAACATATATCCAGGTAATAGGCAATAAACTAAACTTTTGTGGTTACTGTGGTTAGATATTACTTATTTGATCTATCAACACTATAATAGATTTAAAGCTACTCAATTTACCGTACCTCCACATAATTTGGAAATATTTAAGCTATCCTTCTCATATCAGGTAACCCTAATCTACTCGTATTTATATATTTCTAGAGATGTCAAGAAGTGGGGCAGAGCTAGAGCACCCCCATGTATATTATACTTTTTTAGTTTAGGATTTATGATTTGTTTGCGATTTTTCAGTTATTTTCGACTTTTCTGCTTATTTTGTCTATAATCGTACTAAATAAGTAAGGTAAATGCCTGATTTTTATTTAGATATTTAGCTAAAATTTAGGCCTAACCCTAACACGAAGACAATTGAATCTACAAATTAAAACAATGCGCTCAAAAATAAAGAAATTACGACATAAAAACAAAGATGAAAAAAGTCCAATAACTTTAAAGGCTTTTTAAAAATGAAAAGGTTTTTTTTTTAGTTATTTTAAAAAGGGTAATATAAATGGTGATTTGGATTTCCCGTGGGGTGCTGTACCTCTGCGCCACTTCTTGACACTCTTTTTTGGGTTTCCCTGTATAGAAAAATTTCATTGTTGTGCCCATGATATATCATGGTCTTTTACTTAGGTTGACTAGTTGTTGATGAAGAATCTACCATTGGCAAATCTGTCCAATTGAATCCTCTAAGACAAAGATATACGTTAAATTATAAAGGATGTCGTTTTTCAGTGCCAAAAATTATATATCTAAGTATATTTTGCAAGAGGTTTTTTTGTGTCAAAGAATCCTTCATTTTTGTCTCCCCCGGTGGTCTTTCTTGATGCAGAAAAGAAAATTCGAGAATTAATGACTTCCAGAATTAACGAAGCATAGACAATAACAAAGCTAAATTCGCAAACTCAATTTTTCAAGTGAGCGAGCCGGTGCCTTTTTTTTATTCAGAGTGTATCTTGTTTAGCATAAAGTTCCAGTTCTGCCAAGTATTTGCATTATTTTTATTCAAATTTTCGTAGATCGTTATGAGATAAACAACCTAATTGTATTTGGTGGGTTAATTTTCTTTCCATAAATTTTAATTCGTACATCAATACCAAATACTTAACGGCGAAGAGAATTCACAATAATTTATTGTTTTATTTTCATTTCACAGGGTGAGTCAGAATGTGTAGTAAATAATTTTAAAGGGGTGTTCGGCAGGTGATTTTAAGGGGGGTCTTTCATATAAAATTTTTCGATTTGGGTTTTGCTTGCCAAGTTATTCGGGTCTACAAGGTGACCCATCTACTGTAACATATTTTTTTTGACCTGAAGCTAAATCGTTGTTACCTGATTTTGTTGTTTTAGTGTTCAATAAAAATAATTAAATTGTTTGACGCCGGCCTACTATGAATTTTTACTTGATTTTCTGGAACAGTCAGTGGAATGGTATTTGACATGAAATTATTTTTTTGTAAGAAAAATATTGTGTTTTCTAGAAAAAATGTAGAGGGAAAAAGTTTCTTAAATAAAAGGGATACACAAATCATATTTTTGTTATACGTAAAAAGACAGCCCTATATAGCTTCGCTACTATACAGGGTGAGTCGAAGTTAAACCGCCATACTCATAATTTGAGTAGTATTTTTAAAAATAAATGGGGTTCTTCATATAACATTTTGTCCAAAAACGCTTCGTTTTCGACATACAGGGCGTCAAAGTTTTCTTTTAAAAACAGAAAAAAAATAGTATTTTCGGTTCCATTTATGCTATCGAGTTGAAAATTGGTACTTTTATGTTTTCTGGGAAGGCGATTATGAATTTTCTATCAACTTTCTTCTATCCGCTAGAGGGCGTTGGCTACGTCGTTACTTTCGAACCAAAGTGTTTTAAACTTTTTTATCGTTGAAAAATCTGCACTTTAGACAGCGGAATATTAAATTACATTCGATTTTAAACAAAAAATGTCTCTTGTAAAAATACGAAAACCTTAACCGTTTTCATGAAAAACGCAATTTTGTGTCGCGGTGCGCGAGAATTCGAAAAAATTAAAATTTCGTAGTAGGCTGAGAAATGGGATTTATTCATTTGGAATTCTTTATTTACAGTGGGTATTGTCCTAAATTAACAATTTTTGTGAAATTAGTAATAAAAAGAACTTTAACCAAGACAACTTTATTAGCAAAAACATAACGAAAAAATTATAATAAAGTTTTGAGTATGGCGGTTTAACTTCGACTCACCCTGTATAGGTCTGTGGTAAAAATGACCCACAAAAAAGTTCGAGCAAAAAAATTAATAGGTGTTGTTAGTTTTTACCGTTTTTTATGGCAGTGTGTAAATAAATAAATTACCCTAAGGTGTCTTCCAGTAAGTAGATAACACATACCAAATTACAAATTTTTAAGTAGCGCCGTTATTGAGATGTAAATAAAAAAATACTTTTGGGTCACCCTGTAGACCCAAATAACTTGGCAAGGAAAGCCCAAATCGAAAAATTTTATATGAAAGACCCCCCCCCCTTAAACCACCTGCCGAATACCCCTTTAAAGTATTTACTCCATATTCTGACTCACCCTGTATACCATCGAAAAGAAGTTCCATGCATTTGAATATTTTTATACCATGAATGCATGCACTTGTTTCATTGCACAAAGAATTAGGTAAATAGTTGTTATCGAGCGTTAAAAAAACGAGAAAATATAAAAGTTTTTAATGCTGCCAACTCGGATAAGATTATTCAAGCTATGCCCTCCATTTACATTTACAGGGCTTCGCGCGATTTTATTTGGTTATTAGGATGTCATTTCCACAACAAAAAGCTTCTTACATCGTACGAAGTGGCAACATATAGCTTCTTTGCACATACCTAATAAGGGCTTTTCTAAATATGATATCTAACAGATGATAATTATATTCCCACGAAAAGAAAAACATACGTAAAAATACAATCGTATAGCTGTTAAACGAGAGTCTATTTTAAGGCCATTTAGGCTATACATTACAACATCGTAAGGAAGCCACTTCCTTGTATTGGCCGTGGTAGTATCAAAGTCACTTAAGGGTATAATATTCTATGTAACTTTTAATATATTTTTTAAATAATTTTACAATAAACATATTTTTGCGCTTTCCCTTTTTCTGTCCTTTTTTGTTACTTATAACTGTCAAAAGTCGTTAGAAGATAATATCCTTGTATTTTAAACTTCCAAACTGGGAAACATTCATAGATTCATAGTGAATTTTTACCTATAATGTCAAAGAAACATTTTTTTTTTATTATTTAGCTAACTCTAAGATCAATAAGTAGGTATATAGAAATATTACCCGTATTTCGACATTCTTGGAAACACAAACTGGACCTATCGTTGAAAACATAGAAGCAAAAAATGGAAATAAATCTCGCCATAGTAACTATAACATTTACCTAGTCTAAGAAATGTGTGCATTGTTTTTCAAATCCCTTAAAGTGGTAAGTACCTACCAAATGCCGAGGCTTTGGTAATTTAAAACTCTTACCTGCAGGGACCGCCGACTGGACCCACTGTTGGACCTGGAGAGCATGGGTGGCCGTCGCTTCGTAGCTCCCCGGCCGGCCAGCAAGTTGTTGAGTAACGAGGGGCTGCGCGCGCAGATGAACGCATGGAACGAGGACACCGTGAACACACCGAGTTTGTTCAGCGTATTTTTCGTGGCTCTTGATACGTGCGTCAGCAGCGACTGCAAAAGAAGGAACAATGTTAAAGGTCCTTGGACTCCCTTCCAAGTTCACACAAATTGTAATAAAACCTATTTTTAGGCAGTATGAGAAAATACTCGAAATAGCAAAGGTGACAAGGTGACAACTAGACAATTTGAAAATATTATATGTCAAATGTTCCCCATAAAATCGTCCATAAGGCTAAGCACTTTTGCGTTATTTACGCAAAGTTATTACGAGTAGATAACTAGTCGTTTTTTGTTTGTTTTTGTTTAAAGACCGCGTCTTAAAATTCAGCCAGCGCCGGTTTTAGGGGGTGCTAGGGCGCTAATAACACCCGACGGTTAATTTTAGGAGGCGGTATAAGCTGGCCTAATCACTAAAAAAAAAATCACATTTTGTTGCTATGTCGCTCACGACGTGACACCTTCATTTTGATCGTCGTCTGCAAACATAACATCTGAAACGTTCTCCTATTCATCATCTTATTCATCTGTACGTTGAAGATTTTACTCTCCCCCTGGATTTTTGGACGAAAATAAAAATTTCCAAGTGAAAATATCCTAAACGCAGAATATACAACATTGATTTATTGATTGAATATAAATTGGAAAATTGTCATGTAATAATGTGTAACATAGATACATTTATTGAAAAATATACTTATTATTGTCAAGTAGCTAACTACCGATTCCACGAGACTTGGCTTTTCCCATACATAAGCCCAGGGCTGTATATGGTTTGAGGGTTTAGGCCCCCTACATTGAAAAAAGACGAAAAATACATTATATTGTTATGATTTTGTAATTTCCTATACCTCTTTTAAACTATCTGTTCTTTATATGTCTAAAAAATTTCGCCTTTTGCGCATTTTAGTAACCAAACACCTCTGCTTTATTTTGTATAGCCGGTTTAAAAAGCAATGATTTTTATGGGCTATCAGTAAAACAAATTTCGAAATTTCTATTGGTCACAGTTGTTCTATAAAAGAAGACTCAGTAGGACTTCTTGGATACAAATGTTACGAGTCATAGTGAACAAAAAAAAATACCACCAGTTTGACCTTGAATATTTGAAAAATTTTCGCCTGCGGCGCAATTTTGTACCGCAAACATTCAGTTTATTATTATTTTTTTAAATTTATGACTACTACCCAACTAAAAAGTTTAGCTTTTTGGGCAAAAGTAAAAATTGAGAGAAAAGATAAGGCGTTTTTTAAACTTGGCACCCGGCGATAGTCAAGCTAAAACCGGCGCTCAGCGGACTCCCATCCGGATGAATCAGCTGATATCTTCCTCTCATTTGTTTCCCTTTGGAGGAAGTAAGAGACAGATATCCAGCTGATTCATCGGGATGAGAGTCCGCTGAATTTTAAAACGAGGCCTTTCTTATAGAAATACCTTTATTTTATTTCTTTCTATTTACGTTTTGTTTTTTTTTAACCATCAGGGTGATAACTGTTCGTTTTTTGTTATGTAGGTACTTTTATTTTACATTTATAAATAAAAAAAATAAATAACATTTTGGGGGGAGGTTGTATACCTTGGGCACCCAGCCAAATTTTGAGATGTCGGCGCCTAGGTAGTTGACAAAGAAACCTGGGGGACACATTACGTGCCCTGTGTCATCAGTTGACAGCTATAGGGTACTTGACAATATGTTTAATTGCTCTAAAATTTTACTTAGTTTACAGTAGATGCACCAACATAACACGTGATAAATGAAAAAGCGGCTTTAACCCTAATCTATTTGTGGTAGTTAAAGACGAAGTTGCACAATAATTTTGTTCAGGCTGAAATCTACATTTCGTCGCTCTGTTGTCCAGAACGCCAAACGTGACAACCTCTGTGCCTGTCAGGAGAAACGGAATTGCAATGTTGCCGATGCCCGTTTGCAATAATTCGTGGAACAAAAACAAATTGTACTTTTCTATTAAATATCTCCAGCTTGTCTATAAGTATATCATTTAATGAATTGCAACTTTTGAGCTTTAACTAACGGAATTGCGCACAAAAATGTTGTCACATAAACTCTTTTTTATTACTGTGGTTTCACATCCTAAGTCTGGGGGTTTGAGGTTAAAATAAGGTTATGTATCAGAACACTTCAGTAGTATCGCCATGTCGCCAAATTGCTTTTATAAAACATTTGTGACGTCACAAGTGCTTTCCCGCCAAATTTCGAAGAAAAGCTTAGAACTTGCTCTCCAGGAATCGTAAAGTACCTACCCTATTGTTTACAGATTTTAGGAACTGAAGTGCTATTGGTAAAAATATATAAATAACGTTCTATTTCCTACCCCAAGAGGTCTTTAAATAGTTTCATCAGTTAGTACCTTCGAGATTGTTCGCTGTTGTTCATTATATGGCGGGTGAGTCACATTTAAAGGCAGAGCCGAGAAAAAAAGGTAGAACTCGCTAAAATAAGCACATATGCTTAATAAACATTAGCTTAAAAACGCTTGGTTCTCCATAATACATATAACATATTTTTGAAATTTTTTCAAGCCCGTTTAAGAATTTTAACCAAATTTGGTACACATTTGTGCAATAATTTGGCCCCATTTAGATGACCAGCGGCGTAGATACAAATAGTTACTCTAAATAATTGTAAAAAAATACGGTCCTGTGCAAAACCAAAAATTTTGCCTTTTTTGGATAGCCCATTCAATTTGGAAGAAAAAGCGCATCTTGGTATTTTTTTATTTCTGGTACAGTTTCTTCGTAATTTCGGATTTTTTTAAACTGGTGCCAAGGTGATTATGCTGGCATTTAGAATAAAATTATTTGTAGCTTCGCCGCTGCTCATCTGAACAGGGCCAAATTATTGCACAAAATGACAACCCATAATAATATGTATAAAATTTTGTTGTAATTCCTAAACGGGCTCGAAAGAAATTAAAAAATATATATGTTAAAAGTCTCAACACGCTGTATATGGAGAACCAAGCTTTTTTGAGCTAATGTTTATTAAGCATATGTGCTTATTTTAGCGAATTTTACTTTGCGTTTTCGGCCCTGCCTTCAGATGCGACTCACCCTGTATTTCTAAGTTGAGATTTCTCCGAAAAAGTTTTCTTTTTTGAGAAAATGAATTTATTCTTTACTTTTTGTCCATTTTCTCGGTAATTTTCATAAATTATTGATGGTTAAATACTAAACTTTTGTAGAAATCCCCGAGGCATTTGAATATGACGTCCAATTTAATAAACAGAACTATATAAAACTATATGCTTATGATTGGAATTTGGAGAACAAAAGGAACCTAAAAATCCCAAAATAAACAGGGAGACTCAAAAATCTGACCAAGTGATGCTCACTTGGACAAACCGGAAGTCTGAAATGAGAACCCACAATTTTATGTTACTATACCCGCATTACGAATAAAACGAAGAAGTATGGAAGAACCACACACCACAGTGTGCAGAACCTGAAAATCCGTCCAATAATTGAAATATTTTTTTTATTTGCTAGAGAACATACGTTTGGGACATCTATTTCCTTACTAATTATGAAAGTCCGCATTTGCCGCGCTTACCGAGTGGAAATTCTGCGCTAGGCACAAAATCGATGGATTCGCGGATGTCTGTAAAAATATAAAATATTAATTATGACCTTCGGTGGTAACTGAACTTCCTGGGTAATATTTAAAGGGATAGAAGTGCTTTGTTTCCCCAAATACCACGACTGATTGGCTGGATTCCTGAAATCAGACCATTTCGGATTCAAAATGTTCAAATGAAAGTTTGATGTCATGTATGGGGTTGAAACTTTACGTGATATTATTATGTAAACGCAGATGCCAAGACTGGAATAAGTCACTTTTCCTCCATAGGATTGCAACTCAGAAAGGAGGAGAGTTGATATTTAGGGCAAAATCATGACTATTTGTAACCTCATTAGGTACTATTCCCAAAATTGCTATAAATACTTTTCCACACCTGTGGAAGGCTGATAGTAGATAAACATTTTTGCCTCAGTAATTGAAAAGAATGCAAAAAAAAAAGTTTCTATACCTCTAAAATGTTATACATGGGTATATAATTTTGAATTTTAAACAACCTTTTCTAACAGTATTCAATATTTCCAACGAAAAAAGCACTTGGCCTAAAAAATGAATTTACTGTTACTCTCAAGAACAACTCCAAGCGAATGCGATGAAGTAAAAAAAGTATTAAAAATAATAAAATAAAGAAATATAAACAAAATAAATTGGACCATTTAAATATCAGAATAATTTTACAAACCAAAATTCACTTGCTTTAACACCGTTCTCCTCGACCTATTAGGCGTGTGCAGAGGAGATTTGTTCTTAAGAAGATGATACAAATTTGTTTAGTAGATTTTCACTTGAGGTAAAAACGCAACATCGCGCATTAGACATTATATGGTTTCACTAATTGGTTTTGATTACAAACTGTTGCTCATACATGTGTAAAAACCAAACCTGCAAACTAACTTTTAGAATGGAACACAAAACTTATCGGACAAATAAAAATATGAGAGCTTTTACGAGAGAAGCAGGATTCTGGACGGACTGTCCAACTTGTACAATTCATCGACACTATATCACAACGAATCGTATTAAATGTAGAGTATATATGAATCGATGGCCTGAGTTTTGGAGACAGCTTTCTTCTGCCGATTTCCCAAATCTATAGGACTTCATCTTCTATTGATATCATGGAAAGGTACCCTTTCCCTTTCATTCCCCCCTCATCCCTTATCCACTCCAAAAACTCCTTTTAAAAGAAGAAGGCTCTTAACTAAAGTGCCTTCGTGGTGCCAGGCTCAAAAAATTTAATTAAAAAAAGTATTTATAAATTAAAAGACAATAGAGGTTTTCGGGTGCTTTGATTTTGTAATTTTTCGACAACTGTTCTTGTAGTTTAAAGATAGTAAAGTAGTAAAATGTTATTAAAACAAGTTGTAATTATTATTTAACCGTGCCGGCATTGTTTACAATAATTTTAAACTAAATGACATTTCTTCATTCTCTGACAATCGTATAATCATCCATGGCCAACTAGATTTCTCAAACTTAAATAAAGAAGAAGTGGAGAATTAGTTTTTTTGTAAATAAATCGAAAATAACATTTAGGTATAGGGAACCAAACACAAACTTGCCCTAATTGTTTGTGCTGAATACGACTACTACAAAAAAATGGGGGTTTCCATTTGAAAATTTTGAGTTTTTGGCATTTCTTGAATTAATATTTGAATAATTTTTTGTGAGCACCCTGTACAAGACCGGAAACTTTCTTTATGGCATTTCTCTGCACCAAGCCTTTGACTACAAAATGCCAAGAACGCTTTACGAAATATGTAGCCGTTATGAAGAAACTGTCAATTAAGTACGGGTCTGCATCTGTCATTTTTTCTCTAAAATGGCAAATATCTCAAGAATGGTTAAATTTAGGTATAGGACATGACGCATGAAATGTACCTATAATTTTCCGTAGAATCCAAAAATGCAATAAAATATAGGGTGTTCTATTTAAAAGACGAAGTTGTCATCGACTTTCGGTATAACCGGAAGTGCCGCCATTTTGAAAATATTTTAGATGAATAGTACTCGTTGACATTGGTCAGCTGCCAAATTTTCAAAAAAATTCTAAGTTAACTTTTTAAGATATCGATTGATGCAGTTCGTGGTGAGACACCCTGTATACCACCGTCGGATCAATCAAGTTATTCACACGTGAACTTAGCATCCACCCATGTCGTTGTATCTAATAATGTCTATTACAAAACGCTCGATACCTCCCATACCGATCTTCGGTGATGACTTGCACGAACATGTACAGTAATAGAAACACCACCATTATATTTTTACAACATTACATTTACTAAAGGACCCTCTCTAAGTGCACGAAGCTCCATGTAATATGTCTGCATCCTATCTTTAAAATATTGTCCCAGAAAAAATAAAACAGTAATACCAGTAGAGGAATCATTTAAACACATACTGATGTCATGTGGATTTATGATTGTCGACATTTTTCTTATTAAATTAGATATATTATATTATAACAAGAAAAAAGTATTAATTTAGTGTTAGGTATCAAAATGTACCCTATAAGGGGGTTATAAAGAAAAAAGGCAATCCATCATTTTAAACGACGGTCATTTTGAACAAATTAAAATATTGAGTATACTAAATTGTATTGTCACTAGCAACAAACGTGTGTGCAAAATCGTTCTTTGCAATATTTTTGTCCACTTTTCGCTCGTTCTTTTATATATAAAACTGACTAAAAACTAAAAATCAAACACACAGGGTGTCTCAGAAAGAAGTGCCACTGGATCATAGGTAGAAGGCCTTCGTTGACTAAATAATAACATATTCGTAGTAATAAAAATGCATAAAGAATTGCGACGAATTAGGTTGCCAAATTCCTATTTACTACTTCAAAATAATAATATTTGTGATAAACTAAGGAAGAAAGGATCCAAATTATTAAAGATTTCTTACGTTTGACTTACAAAAAATATCAGCGTTGTTATTTTTCAACTATAAACTGTCGTAGTTTTAGCAATATCCTAGATGCAAAAAATTTTTAAACTCTGTGCTTTAAAATCAGTCTACTACGCGATGAGTGCTAGGGTCTGAATAATTAGCAATATTTGCAAGGATATGATTGGACTTTCTGCTGCGATCGAAAAAATCCGTTCCCCTAAATGTGTACAATATACTTCCTATGTGGCTGAAGACAGTAAAAGCTGGTAATGTCGTAAAATGCTTCCGTACCCGCACTTAGGCTAACAGAAAAAATATGAAGATAGTGTGCTATCTATTCTTCGGTGTTTTTGTATTCATAAGCAACCAGTTAGTGTTATTTTAATAAAAATAACGGACAAAAATTGTGCTTTCGAAAAAATATATTTAAAAAAGTTGCCTCTTTTGATGAATTAATACGTAGTCAAAATTTGACTACTATATTGTTTAACGCTGTTTCGGTGCTTGAATGTAAGGAGGACCTAGAGACTTCTATAAGATTATATTGAATATTAAGTGGAGGTTTTAGTGAAAATCCGATTTCCTCGGTAATATTTAGCTGACCCGCAGTTGCGGTTTTCTCGAGCGGTCCGGATGACCGCCCACCACATACCTACCGAATTCAGTTAATAGTTTTCAAATTGCTCAGTTAATTGCGCATAGCTGGCCCAACCCGGAACCGAGATTTCGGGGAATGTTTTTGACCGCGCTTAATTAAATTGTCATATTATGTATGTAATTCGAAACGTCGCCCCTGGTCTCTGTCAAAAGGCCTGCGCGGAATATATTCCGAGTTTTCGAATAAATTTGCAGGCACTATAGGGCGCATTGTTAATGTGTTTTGTTATTATTTGAAATATCATTGACATTTACTGTTGCGTAAAGTCCCTAGATATCAGAGTACCGCAAATAGTTTGACATTAGAGCCAAGGCATTTTTTTACTTTGGAGCATCCGAAACTACTCTTGAAAATTACTTACATGTTTTTTCTAATTTCTTGATTTGTTGGAGGCACCGAAAGCATTTGAACCCTACCCGAAGACATGTGGGAAGGTTAAACGATGGCGATCTCAGAGCCTTACGTCTAAATATCATTATTCTAGGCATTATACGTTTAAAATAATCAAATTTCAAAAATATGTCATACAAATTTTGATTTCATGCGGATATAATATGTCATGTAAGTTTATAATGTGTGTACATAAACAACTTCA
Organism: Pseudeuparius sepicola; assembly: GCA_963920635.1. Lineage (NCBI taxonomy): Eukaryota > Metazoa > Arthropoda > Insecta > Coleoptera > Anthribidae > Pseudeuparius > Pseudeuparius sepicola. Next base: position 41,725,151 of record OY987299.1, on the reverse strand, counting down.
TACCTTAATAGGCTACAAGTTACATACTAAAGTCAGATACGTGAACTGAAAAATGTATCCAAGAGGGATAGAAGTAGAAAGCCATTTTGTTTTATTGTTGATCCGACAAAGAAATGGTAATATTAAAATTTGTAGATAATTGGAAAGCAAACAACTTCTGTTCCGACCATTTTTCCAAAATTGGACGGTATTCGCAAAAAAAGTAAAAAACGGCATTTTGACAGACAATTTGGAAGATGGCTCGCGTCCTGAGTAAAACTTTTTTTTGGGGCATATAGAATTTCAGTGAAAAGACCACAGAGAACATGGGGTACAAAACCTTGCTTTTATAACATTTTTTTCTAAAAAAATATATGTGTAATTATATATGTAATTATATATGTACTTATATAATGACTGGACTACACTGCTAGGTCTTGCCATAAAGCGCTATTTTTGCTAATTTCCCCACATTATATTTACTTATGGAACGAAATGTTATCTTTTTTCACTTTGGATTAGAGACATTTGCACTTTAAGGGCCTTTTTACCATTTTATAATTATGTAAACTTCATGAAAAACACGATTTTAGCGTGAAATTAAGTAAACCAAATCCCCAAGTATACACCAAAACAAACAACAAGTGTCAACTTGGGCCCTGCCAAACTGCCCCAACGTTGCCAACTAGTGCGAAGAGTAACGTAACATGAATGAGTGTTCTATTGTATATCAATAAAACATCGATGTAATCTTTTTTGTAGAATACGAAAAGGTTTGTTTACTTATGATACTCCTAGTTATTCTTACTCTCAAATGTGATAACAAGTTTGGGGCAGGTAGGTCAGTAAAGGACCAATATTTGTAAACATGGGGATAGTAATAAATAAATAAATAGGACCGTCAAAAATTCACCTACATTAGTAAACAGATTCATCCCCTTTATTTGTTTCTCTGAGTTCCCAACACCGGCGCATTCGCCACACGATATACCTAGTAACCGGTTTTGCTCTACAACGAAATATCTGCCTAGCAGTATGCTTCAAAATTATTGTGTAGCAAATATGGTTGTCAGGTAGGTATGGACTATGGCTATGGACTGCCATTAAATAAGCATAAAAACATTTCGCCCTTTGAAAAAATTCACGGTTTTCGGCGACTTTCGTATTTATTTGTATTCATTTTCTACAATTTCATCAATTAAAATAAAATGGTATTCCACAATTATTGGCCGCGCTTCACCAGAAGACCTGCAAATATGTCATTTATTTTATAAATTTAAGGTCAACAAGCAGTATCGTATTGATTAATTGAAAGGTAAGTCTGTGTTAAAGCGTTGAGTGAGGAATAATAAGAGGCGCAACCTTACGGGACGCAGCGTAGCCGAAAACGCGGCCCGAAAAGCGTCCGAGATAAAAAGCGTCCGAGACAAAAAATACATATCCTTCCAGTAAAATAAAAAATATATAAAATTGTATCTTTAGCCCGTTGTAGAGGGATTGGTGTTCCCGAAAACATAAACAAGTTGTGAAAATCCGTGGTCGCTATATAGGCGACTATAAGCGAGTGGGGGCAACGGGGTGCTTCAGGGTAAGCACACGAAAACCGGCTCGCAATTTTATATGGGCGTTGCGCCTCTTATTATTCCTCACTCAACGGTTAAAGACATAATTTTGCCTTTTAGGAAAATCAAAAAATATCTAAACTAGACGCGCTGCAGGAATGCTTGCAGTGCATCCTAGTGGGGACACGGCGCAAAATTGGCTGCCTTAAATCCCTACTAAGATCGCTATTGACGACAAGGTTGTCAGTTATACGACTGTCTATAAAGAGTAACAAAGACGATTTACAAACATTTGGATACAGCGCTCGGCTCACTGTCTGGTGTCTCTGCCTGGCTAGCCCCCAGTAGCGAAGTAGTTTAGAGCACTTTGGAGTTGCCGAAACAGAAACTATGAATTCCGTCCGGGGAAAACCGCTAAAACGCCAAACTCGTGACGCCTATAGCGTCACCTCTAAACTGCGCTGCGCGATGTAGGAGAACCCACACCCCCCAGCACGCTGCACGCATGAGACCGCGCTTTTCACCTTAGGCTGTACAAACTGTACCACTTGCATTTATGTATATTGTGCTCATCTTCGCACAGAGTTCCGCTAGTTACAAAAACCCCTCGGAGCACAGCGCAGCACGAACAAGTACAGACCTCGGAGCGCCACCAACTTGAGGAGTGGCCAGTTGTGGCTGTGCTGAAACCACGGTAGGCTTACAAGCGCCTATACACAATACTCCATTTATTAAAGCCTGTACAACAAATCCTCCAATAAATCTAACCATTTATTTTTCTGAGAACTTTATTTGAAATAAATGATTACTTTTTTATAGGGTAACTTTGTGTAACATATGACATCCATGGCCTACTTTCAGAGATATTTTTGAAAAACCCGAAAACTGCCGACATTTCTTCGGTTGGTAACTTTTTTGTTTCAAAAGTTACCGAAAAATTTTCCCCAATGTCATTTGTGGACAAAACTAATTTCTTTAAGCCTACTTTATCAGAATTTAATACACTGCCACGGTTTAATTGGCGCTCTCTTAGTACCCACCGAAAAATGTGCCCATTTTATTTTAGCGAGCCGTGGCCTCGAACCCTGTACCTTCATGTTTTAGGTAGTTTTTTCCCAACATACTACATTGGAAATCTTGGAAATTTCTTGCGAGGTATCGGTATCTTGCACTTTTTTCACATTTTTAAAATTTTCTAGTATACCTATGCATGACACACACAACAAACCATGGTTTTTTTTCCAAATTCTGATAAACTAGATTTAAAGCAACCATTTTTGCCCACAAATTTCAATAAGAATTTTTTCGGTAACTCTTGAAACAATAAAGTTACATGCCGAAGAAATTTCGGAGATTTTCGGGATTTTGAAAAATATCTCGGAAAGTTAGGCCATGGATCTCAAGTGTGTTTTTACACAAAGTTAGCTCATTAAAAAAGCAATTTCTTTTTCAAATAAAGTTCTCAGAAAAATGCACATTTATCAGGATTTTCTCGAGTGGCCCTTCTTAAATGAACACCCTGTATTTTTGTCCTTAACTTTTCGAGAACACCCTGTATATAAATTGTGAAGGTAGATTCGGATTCTCCAGAGAAAACTGCATCATCCTGGTTTTAAGCTGGTCTTTTCATTTCACAAACTAAGGATATAATCGGACGTTATTTGAGTTTCCGGTCCTGGTACTTGGTTCACCTTCCAGAACTTGAGCAGCTATTTCAGTTTTTTTTTAGAAATTGAAATTTTACTAAAAGTATTTATACCAACAGGTTGAACGGAGCATTTTCCGTTATAATATCTTATAAAAAATCTAGTGTGACTAGTAGATTGGGGACGAAGGGATGCATTTTTGCGATACATTTCAACAAAATTAAAACTTCTAATTTTACCGCTTATAACAAATAATGATCGAGGTGTGTTCGTCTTGCTATCGGTAATTTTCACAGTTATGATAAAACCCATGTCGTTAATATCATTTAATGGTAATTTCTGTAACTCGTCTCTGCGGCATGCTCCTGCAATGCCAAATACTGCAACTATCTATAACAATACACAAGTAAGTAGGTATAAAGTTAAAAATTGGCCAAGTGCGAGTCGAACTCGCACACGAAGGGTTCCGTACCACCGTACAATATTTAACAATACATATTTTTAAAAAATACTTTAGTAAAAAATAAAAAAAAAGAAATAAAAAAGTTTGCCCCAGAGCGTGGTTTCGAACGCCGGAACTCTGGGTTATGAGCCCAGCATGCTTCCACTGCGCTACTTCGCTGTTTGAGAAATACTAGTTAGTTAGCCGTGTCATCATTATTAACAAAAATCGAAACTATTATATTAACTTTATTTTACGTTTATTATTTGTTGTTATAGCGGCAATACACACTGTGAAAATTTCAAGTGTCTACCTATTTCGATTCAAAAGATACAGCCCTATAAGGCATAGTTGGTGTCCTCTGGTGTTTTCTAAAATATTCTACGAGATTTTACATAAAAATACAGCGCGCCCGTACCTTAAAAAATCACCCATAGAATAACAGATGGGCCTCTGAGCCCGCAAAGTCCAAAATCGGTACGAAATTTGGAAATTCTCCACACCAAAACAATACAAAATGTCAGTCGATGTTTACGAATAATAATCGGGCGGGCCGGGCGTGCGCTTCGGCTACAGTATGATCCCGGGGACCTCGCCAAATCGCGAAAAAAAGCGGCCCAAACGGCCGAACGACATTTTCGATCGGGATGCCCTCTCGCAGGCGAGAGGCCCCTATCCGTCGGCGGCCCCACGCGAAAATTAAACTCGACCGGCGCTCCCCCTTCCAATCGCTAGCCATTTTTCCCGAAAAAAAAAAAACTGGAAACAAATTTCGGGGGCCGAACGGCTCTCCCGATTCGGACGCCCGCGCCCGTCAATAGGGTTGTTGCCCGTGAGCTCGGGCGGCCGTACGCCAAATTTGGGCTCGAAATATCGAAAACTGCGTCCTGTAGACGAGAGCATAGGTACACGTATTACTACAAAGGAGCGGGGGCCATAACAAGGCCTATAGTTCCGGCAGGGTCGGTAGGCGCTTGTTAACAAGGAAGCGCGTACGTCAAACCTACCTACCGCGACTTTGAAATCCCAGCTCGTCGAATTCTCGTCAGACCGACTTCTCGTCAGTCCTCCTACTCATCACCTGCGCCTTTAGGCATACGATCTCATAGCCGGTTTTGCTCTACATGAAAATTCCAGCAGTCTTTCCATCTCGAGGTCACCTATATGCAATGCAACTTGTCATATCAAAATTCTGCCTCGCGAGACGACGACTTTGTGGGATTTAGGTTTCATGGAAAGTGGGACGCTTCGTAAAATGGCAAAATGGCACGGTTATTTACGAGATTTGAAATAAGTCGGTAGCAAACGATATTCTGTACGACTAATTATCATCTGTAAAATAAAACCAATGCAAGTGCAAGACAGATCTTACATACAAATGTATTTCGACATTAAACCCGCAAACTATTGGCCTGTAGTGAATATTTAGGGTTTCTATATCTAATTACCCTAAAGGACGCCTTAGCATAGATGAGCTGAAAGGTGTTCGCTAGACTGTGATATATTTGTATTCAAAAAGTGCTGTATTGGTTTAGATATACCTAAACATGAAGAAAGAGGAATTATCGAGCGCAAAGTAACTTTGTACCAGTTATCCGAAGCATGAAACTCCCATTAAACCCTGTCTCTTTTGTTTGTAGGGAGATTATTGTTAAATACGCCCCCATATAATATAATCCAGTTAATAAAGGAATGTACTTTGCACCTCGAACAGTAATAGGAAAATTTTAGCTTAAATTTTAATAAATTAAGTTACATTAAGTCACAAAACAGAGTTTAATGCAGTTATTTGAGCACTGTAATAATTTTTCTCGTCAAATGTGCAATAAATGCTTTTTCTTGAAATCGGCATTAAAATGTCCCAAAATCGTCATTAAAAGCACAGAAATCGTACAATAATGTAGACCATTATTGTACGATTTTTTCAATAAGTAGGCCTTGGCGAGATGTAAACATTAAACGTCAGACGCGGAGAAATCGCCCGTAAAAAGTGACCAAATATTCAAAACCCGGCCGAAAAAGGCTCATTTAACTGTTCGTACACATTGCGAAATTGTTTCCTATAGAAGCGCAATCCTTCAGTATACATATTTTAGTAAATTTGAAAATCAATAGATTTGTTGTGTAGGCTGCACAAGAAGCAGCAGTTTGGTTTTCCTGTCAGAAGGTGCCGTACGTCATTATGCTTGTCCTAGGTAGAGCGATCGGTGAAGTCAAGCAACGCCGCGCGTAGTCGGTTCGTGGACGGGTGATCCCTTATTGTTATTTTCTTGCTTAATAAAACTTTTTTTTTCTGATTTCAAAAAAAATATAATATGTACCTCGGCACTGAAGTTCTTTTTATGACTCATGTGGTTTATTTGCCTCGGCCAGAGGCCTCAGCAACTAAACTCCACATGAGTCATAAAAAGTTGAACTTCAGTGCCTTGGTACATAAATAACTATTATCCAAAACAACCTACATCGAGAGAAATGCCACATTACATTTTACTGCAAAAAGGTTCCCACTCAACGGTATAACTTAGATTTTAATAGGTACAAGGAAATCAGTAGACAATGACTGGGCCACTTTAATATTTGGTGCAATCTTTCTCTGATAGCCAATTTGCCAATTCATGGGATATTGTTAAACGCGGCCTATTTAGAGTATTCTGCTCGCCGAGCAATCCCGAACCGTGAAAGTGAGTGGCTTAAAGAAATTCTAGGATTCAAACAGACCGATGATATTGAAAATTACTGGTCCGAAATTGGTTCGGAAGCGCTTTGCGAAGGAAGATACTACCTGAATTTTGGGAGGGAACCTAATTTTTATAGTATTTCCCTATCTAGTAGAATAAGGTTTAGACAAATAAAGTAGAAAACATTCTACTTATGTCACATAACTTTATAGTACTAGAGAAAGGAGGAAAAAATACAAGCTTGTGTTGTAAATAATAGTGGGGTTTTGGTAAATCATAAGCAGTTTTAATTGCAATTTTTACTTTCCCTGTACTCTAGTAAAACAAGGTTTAAATAATAATCTAAAATAATAGCGCATACAAAATAAATGATAATTTTACGCGTTATAATAACACAATTAAGTTGGCTCTGGAGTGACAAGTTTCTTTGTAGTTAATGCGCTTTGATGACATTTGGGATTTGGGTATCGTATAAAGCGGAGCTAATTATTAGTTATTTATGTACCAAGGCACTGAAGTTCAACTTTTTATGACTCATGTGGAATTTAGTTGCCGAGGCCTCTGGCCGAGGCAAATAAACCACATGAGTCATAAAAAGAACTTCAGTGCCGATGTACATATTATATTTTCTTTTTGAAATCGGAAAAAAATGTTTTATTAGGCAAGAAAATAATCATAAGGGATCACCCAACTGCGCGCGGCGTTGCTTGACTTTGACGATCGCTCTACCTAAAGTCTATCCAACTTACAGAGGCAGTGGATCAAAACATTGGCCACCACGTGACCTATTCTCTTATTGGTCTGGCCGTCATAAATTTCAAGTGTTTACGCGGCGAGCAGAATGCAGGGCCGGATCTTCCCTCAGTCGAGTTTCCTGCATATTTTAGATCGGATCGCGAGCAGTATATTCTGTAAATTTATTTTGCTACTTAATTTAAGGAAATTTATAAAGATCCACGAAAGGTGGAAACACGAATTTTAGAACTTCTAAAAGAATTAGTTCAGAATTACAAGCCACTTGGAATCTCTTATTAGTCCGACCCTGGTCGCAAGGCGGTCATGTGACTTTGTTTATATCTACTGCCGCTGTAACTTGGATAGACTTTAGGTCAAGTATGATAAGACACGGCACCTTCGAACAGACAAACCAAACTGCTGCTTGTTGTGCAGCCTCCATAACAAATTTATTGAGATTCAAACCTACTAAAATATTTATACTGAAAGATTGCGCTGCTATAGGTTAGAGTTTTGCAATGTGTACGAAAAGTTAAATGGGCCTTTATTGGCCGGGTTTTGAATATTTGGTCTGACGTTTGATGTTTACATCTCGCCAAGGCGTACTTATTGAAAAAATCGTACAATAATGGGCTACTTCAGTGCCGATTTCTGAGCTTTTAATGACGATTTTGGGACACTTCACTGCCGATTTCAAGAAAATATTTATTAAAAAATAAATTGCAACCATAGACGTAACTAGGGGGGGGGCTAGGGGGGGCTTAGCCCCCCTACATTTATATTAGCCCTCCCTAAAATGTAAAGGATGTGCGAAGATATTATGCTTCTCGTAAACAGAATAGATCTAACATTCTGACAACGCAACGTTACGCAACACGGCAAACACCGCACGTGCCTTTTTAAATTCACCAGTTTCGACGAATCGCTTGCTCTTGCGGAATCTTGCACCTTGTTCCCCCACAAAATCCGACTGAAATTTAAACGCGCAAGCGAGAGCGAGCCTGCTGCCGAGAGAAAGAGAGACGAGACGGGCGTCGGAGAATATACTTTTGCTGTGCCAGACCCCAGACTTTTATTTTGTTATTTATCCAGTCCATTGTTGTTTCGTTATAATATGTACTATGTATATAATCTTGCATCACAAAATAGCAGACATTCCCAACATTTTTTCTCTGGTTTCTACTCGGAAACCTCTACTTTTTCATAATGTTTTTTCTTAAATGAATTAAATATGCTTCAAAATTACCAGTAGATAGACCTATACATTATTTTTTGAAGCCTTAAAATTAACGTTTTTGGGTGTGTCACCTCAAGGGTGGTACAGGGTGATCCAATCAGTAACGTATTTAGAAGGGCGGGACCGAACCCATTTCGGAATTTGAAAATATTCACTCCAGCTTGTAAATTTGAAGATATTGGGATTTCCCAAGACTAATTTTTAAAAAATTTCGACAGCGGCGCATTTTTTAGAATTATTTTAAATGCCCTTGTTTAAAAAAATGACACAAAAATTGTCCCTCCACCACTCGAAATTAATTCCTATATACGTCACAGAAGTGATCCAAACTCGTAGCCCCGGCCTACCATTTTACAGAATGACATGTAAAAACGATACCTTTGTAAGTAGCGTACCGATTTTCAAAAATTTCTTCTTAATGGATTAAATAATTCCTTGTCGGGGCCCCGCATTTTCCTGCGGCACCCAGCCCCGTAAATCTTGGGCCGGTCCTGATCAGCCCTCCCTAAAAATACGACCTAGTTACGTCTATGATTGCAACACGTACAGTCTTTGTTCCTTTTGTACAGAATCTGAGCATATTCAAGTTTTTCATAAAAATGTGAAGTATTTAACGTATTTGGTGAGCGACTCTGGCTTAAATCCTGAACAAGAAGATCTGTTTAAGAACATGAGCAACATTCTTCGTGAAATTATTCCATATTTCGCCCATAAATCCAGTGTGGAGAAGAACAAAATGGTGTCGAAGTATTATTTTTATTTCATGAAGCATAGACATTTAGTGAAAAAATCAACGGCTCCTTACTTTACTCGCCATTGAGGAAAAAAGAGGTGGAAAAGGAATTTCTAAAACATTTGAAAATTGTAACCGATGTTGTCGATAAATAACATGTAGGTTATATATATTTAAGTTAAAAATAAATATCTATCAATATCCATTTAATTTTTAATTGGGTTTTTCGCCACCAAACTGATTAAAAGACAACTTTTTCAAGTTGCCTCGAAAATTCATAAATTCTTAACACTGAAGGAACGAAATTTTAAACGTGTAACTCAAAAAATAACTTCAACAAATTTGTTTTCTGAGCTTTCGGAGGATAAATCTTCCTCCTTTCTCAAAGATCATGTCACGTCAAAGTGTCACTTCACTTCACTTAAAAAATTCGTGTTAGAGAAAAATTTCCGGTTATTAATTCAAGAACGTGGGGGATTCGGTAAGAAAATTCGATACCTACACGTAAATTAAACGAAATTATTATCAAAATTTTTGTCGGGTATCTAATTGTTACAATGTCACATTATAATAATGACATTTGTCAAAAAAATTTCCGCTGTAATCACCTCCTTCTGCCTAGAGGAAGTGAGAATATTACCGGAAATTTTTTGAATTGCTACGACAACGAAGCAAAAAACGAGCCTCTGATTGGTCAAAAAAGGTAGGTATGGAATTTTCACGCTAAATTCCCTGCGCATAACTTATTTTGTGTAATGAAAGCGGGCCATCGTTGACTATTCCAAAAATCGCTTAAGAACATGGAAAAAGAAGTAGAATACATCCTCTATTAAGAATACATCCTCTATTTAAGACGTGGTTGTGACGATGTTTTCAGCTAGAAGAAGAATTACGAAAATAATAATGTATACATACTCGAAAAGGTGCCATAATACCGGAAGGTGAAGGTTTAAAAACCCTTCACCTTAAGGAAGGTACCAACTAAATACTGTACAATATAAACACGAAGTTATACGTGCAAAAGTTTATAATATTTTTTTCAGGTTATATATAAAAATGACGCGAACAAACAAGATAATGTATTGAAGCATATTATGATTTAACTAAAAATAAATGAAGTGTACAAGGATTTTAACTTAACTGCAGCTGCGCAAGGAGGTCAGGCAGCAAGTTGTATTACCTATACAAACATGCCAACCATTAAGGTTTGAAAAATTTCGGTAAGGCGATTAGAATTTGTTTAGTTTTGCCACTTGTACGAAATGTTAGCTCGAGGGAATAATAATTATTGTTATTAATTTATTGCAGAATATCAAGAAAGACCTAAAGAATGGGCATATAAATCACCATAAACAAAGTTCGAGAAGTAAATTAACTAGGGACTGCTATTCACAGTTGCGAGTCTATTATTTTGTTATTTTAGGAATTAGGCGTAATGGAAAACGAATGCATGCTATATAGAAAGAATCTTCCCTGAGAAAGTAACACTCGAAGTGTAAATTTTATTTATTTGCGTAAAGTTCTCAAAACAGTTAATTTAGGAATATCTATTTATAAAATGAATATTATTTAACGTCCCCAATAATAACTAAAAAGAAATGTTTTGGTTCTTGGCAACACCAATATCTAATGGAAATTTATCTATTTATATTTTATCTAATCTAAGGGTGACTTTCATTTTTTATTCACCACGGAATATGATTAAAGGAAAAATAATAATTTGAGTCTAAAATGACTATCCATATAGGATGTTGCATTATTCTAATTTTTAAAATCAAAGAATCCAAATATACTCTGCGATAAATTAGCACAATATTATTTATAGGGAGCGTCGCTGTCGTTAATGTCATCTCAGTTTTTTTTTTAATTAATTTTGCTTTTCCACAATAAACATTCTATAATAATGAAAACTTTGTCATAAAGTGTGATTTTCGAAGCTAAAAATCCTAAAGTAATTACCTATTATAAGTCGGAAAAATTGCATTTTCAAACCAAACCAAACGACAACATACACCAGATAAGTTTTTGAGCACTAGTTGCACCCATCAATATTAAACCAGAACACGAAACTATTTCTATAAGTTTAGACTTTGGCAGATATTAATACTTATTCCCTTAGATACTTATTTAAGAAACATGCTAACATGCTAGTGAGTAAACAAGTGGGTCGATTCTCTACACAGCTTCATAAATGTAAGTGTCTCGTAAATGGGATCAATAGTTCCCTCTAAATTTTGGACCAATATAAATATAAATATTTCATATTAAAACCTGCAAACTTCCTGTTTGGTCTAAAAACATTTGGAATTAACTGGAATTCAGCTATAAGTAAGTATACCTATATTACAGCCAAAAAATACGTTCTGAAACCATAAAAATTTTACAACGACCAGCCATAAAAAAATATTTTTTCTCTACCAGTTCGATTTCCTACTATTGAATTGTTTAAAAAATACAAAATTATGTCCATTAGCAATATATATGCTTTTCCAGTAAATAATTTCATGCATCAAATATATACATCTAAAAAACATTCTTGTATAACAGTAGAAGATGTTTCTTGTAAAATACATACATATTATAGCACTCGATATAGAATAAATATAGATGCACCCCATGTATTCTCAATTTGGAATTGATTACTTCCTTTATGATGGTATTATACTTTGTAATAATTTACCTAATAGTTTAAAATATATAGAATATAAGAAATTTAAGAGTAAACTAAAAAAAGATAATTGAATCAGCATAATTTAGTTCATTAATAATTATACTATACTATTATATTCATTTTTAGTGTTTTTTGGTGGCTGTTAGTAGGTATGTACTTATTAGTAGCATAACGTATTATGAGTATTTAATTAATTTATTTAAGGGCAAATGTGTCCATACATAAAATGTATACAGAGCGTCTCACTTAAGAGTGAAACAACCCTATAACTTCTTTAATTTTTAACCGACCAGGACGAAATGTTTACCAAAGGTAGATGGCATTGTTGCCTACTTATTTCCAAAAAATTAGTTGCCTACTTCAAAATCAAAGCCACCTGCGATGCCACAAACGAGGCTAAAAATCCGTAAGTCATATTGGGCATTTTTTTTTTCAAAAAAATTTACTAAAAAAAGTTGTTCAGAATCGATTCAGAACCCTAAATCCAAAATTTTGTCAAAATCAAAAAATATTAAATAAATAAAATTTAAGTAAAGTAAAATTTAAAATTTAATTTTTTAAAATTTGTTTTGTAGCTTTTATTTTAAAATAATTACTTTAGGAAAACAATTTGCCTTCAAAACTTCCATCGCACACCTATCTAAACACAGAAAATTATTAAATGCTGTTTTTGGAATTTAATTTTTTTTTAAATTATAATTTTTTGATTTTGACAAAATTTTGGATTTAGGGTTTTGAATCGATTCTGAACAACTTTTTCTAGTAAATTTTTTTGAAAAAAATGCCTAATATGACTTTCGGATTTTTAGCCTCGTTTGTGGCATCGCAGGTGGCTTTGACTTTGGAGTAGGCAACTAATTTCTTAATATTAATTAAAATAAGTAGGCAACAATGATATCTACCTTTGGTAAAAATTTCGTTCTGGTCGGTTAAAAATTAAAGAAGTTATAGAGTTGTTTCACTCTTAAGTGAGACACTCTGTATATTTTTTTGAGACTAATAAAGGAATTAATAATAATAAAAAGTCCCTAAACTAATTAATACAAACCCTTCACAATAATACTTCTTACCGTTTGTTTCAAGGCTGTAAATAGATTTAAATCTAAAAAGTTTCCTGTGCTCGGTTTGCAAAGATTTGGGCGGACTTTTATTTAGTTTCGTAATTTTCCCCAAACTTCTACATTTCGTTCTGATAAAAGTGAAATTGCGTATGAATAAAAACGACGGACGTGCTTCGACTGGAAATTTGAAACGTTACATTTGGAACCAAATAAAGTGTATTTCTGAAACTCTGAATGACAAAAGCGAAGCAGGTATACAGGGTATGTCTGTCTGTCATTTTTCACATCCGTTTGAAGTGAAATTCCCTAAAAGGAGACATAAAACAGTTTGAATCGCTTGAAAATACTTAAGCAAAGCTCTCAGCTTATTTTAATTTTTTTGATAAATTTCGTCAAATATGATAAATTCACATCTTTGCATGGAATGCTAAAAATATATTTTCAAAAGTAACTATACATATAAAACTATATGTGGTTGAAATTGGGAAAAGAAAAGGAACCTAAAAAAGCAGAATATACAGGGTGTCTCAAAAATCTGACCAAGTCGCGTTCACTTACGAACGGTTAAACCGGAAGTCGGAAATGAAAACCGACAATTTTTTGTTACTCCCCGTATACTTATTACCAATATTTCTTTTTCAAATCCTGAACTTTACAATTTTTTTTGACGCTATATTCAAATTCAATGCAAATTCCTCGAAAAATTCTACACAAGCTTGGTTTTCAACCATCAATTATTTATCTTTAAAATTATCGAGAAATTCGGGTTTATCACACCTAGCTGTACAACCGATAAGATAAGAACTGTTTTGAAATTTTTTTTCTCGCTTGTTGTCGAGGAAGTTATGGCCGTATGAACAATGGTCCCGTTTGTGTAAAAGTGCGGACAAAGTGCTGAGTGCGCGGGCACGTGTAGGCTAAGCTTGCTTTTTATATACTTATAAATATGAGCTCTGCTCCATGTATATCTAGTCTTGTCTTGTCTTGTAGCGTGAATCGCTGCCCTGCTGTAACTGTCAAAATAAATTGTTTTAAAAACGTATTTTTCGAAATCGTTAATTAAACTGGCGCAGTCGGTAGGATGTGCGTCCAGTTTCCGCGTTCGTGCGTAAGTTTGGAATCCCCACGGTATCGGAACCGCATTCTACCGCGTCGCGAGAAGCTGAAAGATTTTTATCTTGAAGACGTCGTCCAACAACCCTGATCTTCGAGGCATCGCAGAGAGGCAGCCCCTGGATCAACCCAACTCCCGGCAGACAGCACGACCAGCAGCTACAACAAGACATTGCTCACCAGAGGACCTTGGCCTGCGACCATCGATTTGGTAAGAGTTGAGTACTCCTTTGGTTCCCATTTTACCCTATTTCCCTTTATTTTTAAGATATTTTGAGATATTTTTGATTTTTATAACATATTTTTGAGTTTTGAATATTTTTGATGAGCGAGAGCGATATTTCTATTGATATAGAGAGTCTTTCAAGTTTATTCACAAATAATTTAAGCTTTGAGGAACAAAGTAACGTAACCGAGGTTACCCAAGTTATTAATAAGGAAAGTGATCAAATAATAATCGCAATGGCGAACGAAAAAATTGACCTGCCAATGCTTAAGATGTATGTTGAAACGATCTCTGAATTCGATGGCAATGCGACTTCTTTGCCCAAATTTATTTCTTCTTGCGATTATCTTTTCGAAACATATAGCGGAATTAATGACGAATTTTTGCAAAACTATTTAATTAGAGCAGTCCAGATGAAATTGACTGGACGTGCCGAATTATTGATAGGCTGTCGTAACGAATTGGACACTTGGCAAAAGATAAAAGACGCGTTAACACAATGCTTTGGCGATCGTAGGAATCTAGAGTGCCTAGAGCAAGACGTATTTACAGCTAGACCCTTTAAAAACGAATCACCTTTAGATTTTGCAAAACGTTTACAAGTCATGCGTAGTAACTTAAGACAAAAGGTAAATTCTGATATTTACTTAAACCAAGCTGCTAAAGATATTTATGGTAGGCAGTATGATGAATTATGTCTACGAACATTTGTTAGAGGTTTATCAGGTCCCTTACAGACGATAATTCGTTTGAAGGAACCCGCATCCCTAGAAGATGCTATGAATTTAATTATACAGGAAGAAAATTTCAATTACACTCAGAATATTTTTAGGAATAGTCCACAAAGTAATTTTTCTAACTCACCACAAAACAACCCACGGACTAACAGACAGAACTCGTACCAAAATAATTACCAAAACAACTTTTCTCGCCCTAATTTCCAAAATAACTTCCCAAGGAATAATTATCAAGGATACAACCATCAACCTAGGAACAATTTCCAAAACCAAAATTATTCTACTAGACCAGTTTTCCCAAGTCAACCTATTAATGTACAACCAAATTATAATAACCAACAAAGACGTTTCCCTACCAACAGACAAGTTTTTGGTCCACCTCGTAATGTTTTCAGACCTACTGGACAAAACATACAAAGGCAATACGAGCCTATGCAAACTAATTCCCAAACCAGTAGAAATAATAATGCTTTTAATCCTAGAAATCACGAAGCTATGTCTACAAATTCTAGAGTACCCTCTAATGTTCATAGGAGTTTCTCTGCTAGACAAAATAATTTCCCGAGAAATAATTTTCAGCCACAAAATACTATAACCGAAGAGTTGTATCAGATTAATAGCGAAAATGCTAATAATGGAAGCCAGTCAATGCGCAATGCGTATGACTTGGTCCCCTCTCAGAATGAAGTTCAAATTCAAAACAAAAATGATATAAGTCCCGGAAATTTTCAGCAAGTCAGGTTGTCCCCGAAACGGAAGAAATAGAACCCGAAATTATTGAAATCCACACTGAAATCTGCAATAGTTTACCCTATATTATTGTAGAAAATCCCCCTTTAAAATTACTAGTCGACACTGGTTGTTTTCAATCCCTTTTACGACCTTCTATTGTTGAAAAATATTACCCAAATTTCATTTATACCTGTCCAACAAGAATTCGAACTAGTTTAGGCCAAACCGAAGTTCAATTTAGAGCGAATATACCAGCTCCTGATATTTTTAAAACAGATCAAATGTTTATATGTACACTTTTTGATTTTCATGAATTTTTCGATGGAATTTTAGGACTACGTGAAATGAGGAAGTTAAAATTTATTATTGACCTCGACAGACAATTTTTAACAAATAATGTAACAAATATCCCATTCTTTTATCGTGACACAAAAGAAGATTGTCACACCATTTCGATTAATACACTCTCAGCTAGAATCCCGGTAAATACATTTAATAACAACGCTATTGTTCCCGAGTGCAACATAGGAAATCTTTATTATCCAGAAACAACAGACATTGTTTTAAATAACGACGATGGTTCTGATGATATGATTAATTCGCTATATTTAGATTTTCAAGATTTTAATAATGATAATGATAATGTAAATGACGATATATTTTATAAAACTTGTGAAATAAATGGTGTTTTTACAGAAGGAACTAATAAAGTTAAAAGAAATAAAAATAAAGTTAGGAAAAATAAAAGTAGAGTTAAGAAGAATAAAAATAAAGTTGAGATAAATAATGAAGATGTTATAAGAGAAAATAACGAAGTTTTAAGTTGCAATAATAATGAAGTTTATAGCGATGATAATAATCTTACAAATGAAGTTATTAATGAAGTTAATGAAGTTCATAATTATGATATAGACAATAAAGAAGTTTTTATTAATAATAATTCCCATAGTTATGTACATGCAATGTTTCCAATATTTTCTACTAATTGAAGTGAAAATAAAAATCAAAATTTCAGGTTTAAAGTTCCTATAAGCTATAGAAATAGGAAAATTATCTTACACAAAAATAAAAAGAAGGTGAAGATAAAGAAAAGAGTAAAAATTAAAAATAAAAATTTCAGTCTCCATCGAACTAGTTTTCCAACAACAAAATTAAAACCAAATCTCGAAAAACTAAATTCACGTTTAGTTGACTCTAGGCTGAAGCTCGAAGAATACGATTACGAAATTAAGTACAAAACAGGAAAACAAACACTAACGCTGATTCACTATCTAGAATTCAATTAAAGAGTGATAATAACATTAATAATTTTCTATTTCATGATATCGACTCAGAATATCAAGAATTTAGGAAAAATACCGATAATAATAGCGATAAAATTATAGAAGTTAGGAAGGATTTATTTGAAATGCCTGAAACATATTCTTTAGCTCACTGTGTATCAGAAGATTTTAAGTTAGGCGCTGGGATAGCCCTACAGTTTAGAGAGAGGTATAATAATATTGAATATTTAAGAAACCAAAACATGAAGATAGGTCAAATAGCAATTTTAAATGACAAAAAACGATTTGTTTATTATTTAATAACCAAAAAGTACTTTTACGAGAAACCTACATACTATAATGTGT
The DNA here is from genome assembly GCA_963920635.1 of Pseudeuparius sepicola. NCBI lineage: Eukaryota > Metazoa > Arthropoda > Insecta > Coleoptera > Anthribidae > Pseudeuparius > Pseudeuparius sepicola. The sequence goes on along the minus strand of OY987299.1, from coordinate 41,707,971 downwards.
TCAAATGTCTTAGGAATTTAAGAGATCATATAATTAAAAATAATATCAGATACTTAGCAATGCCAAAAATCGGATGCGGACTTGACCAGCTAGACTGGAACATAATTAAAACAATGATTAATTTTATTTTTGAATTTATACCAGTAGAAATAATTATTTGTTCTATAAACAATGATATTTTAGAAAGTTACCCAATATTCTCTACAATCAAAGACCCACCTGAACCTATATACGGTTTACCAAAAAATGTAAAAGTTTCTATAGATGAAAATCAACGCACAGTTAATTTTGAGGAACCGATAAAATTCTATAGAGAACGTACAGTTAACGAAAATGAAATAACAGTAAAATATATTCCCGAAAATAATGTTCAAGCGAGTAATGCAGATTTAGAATTTGAGTTAAAGCTGAATGAATTTTTGAGACAACAAAAAGAAAAAATTAGGAAAAGTCGAAATAATAATGACCTTAACGCTATTGAGAATCAGTCAATTTTAGGAAATCCCGGTGATATTGATGAAGAAATTCATAGATTTTTGAATAACCCTATAACCAATGATGAAATAAGAGAGTATTTAGAAACTGAATTCCCCGAAGAAAACTCAGATATAAATGACAATAATGAATATCAAATTAATGACAGAGTTAGGCCAAAAATAAATATTATTTCGGATATACGTATAAAACCCACAGGTGAAATTGAAACAGTTTATCACAATACCCCAGTCTCTACAGTTCACTCTGCTATTGAAGACCCAATTTTAACTATTCCAATAACCGAAAATTGCTTAAATACTTACACAAATCAAATTATATTTATTCTAAAAGATTCAGGAAGATACCACGTTATCAAAACACACCCTTTTCCCAATAAAATGAGGCTAACTGTCAATCTAACATTAAAAAACTACGCTTATGAATTAATTAAATTTTTCAAAGAGTATATAAATCCAAAATCAGTTTACAGTATTTATATTCAAAAAAGTGAAATTGATTTGAAACCGAGAATCTGCAATTTACTAGCAAAAATTTTCAAAAATCATGCATATAAACTTAATTTCTCTAATATTTTCTTAACTGACATTACTGAAAGAGATAAAACTAAACCAAAACATTTGAAAATTCAAATTGAAGAAGATTTAGGAACAAAAGTTAAAACTTATGACAATAAAATAAGGCCGAAACCTAATTTGATTCCTTGTTTGCAGGAAAATGAAAATGAACCTTCGTGCAGTCATGTTATTCCTGACAACGACAATATTATTAACATTGACTCCAGTACTGACGACGAGTGACATGACATTTACTCCGATAAAAACTCCTTTGCTACCCTTTCAGCTAGGAGATACGAAGATTGTAAAAACCAAACACACTTTTATTCATTATATTAGATTTAACCCTATAATTAAACAGCTTAATAATATTCGAAAATTTTACACTATTATAAAGTTATCCTTAAATAAGAGTAATATATCAGAAATTACTACTAACTCATACTCTAATGTTCTATATAATTTACTACAGCATGTAGAATACTTAATAATGGAAGTAGAAAGGAAGTTAGATAACATAACTCCACATAATAGGAATAAAAGAGGCTTAGTAAACATAATAGGCAAAGCTTCCAAATGGCTTTTTGGAACGCTAGATTCCGACGACGGTGAAAAATATGAAAAAGCAATTTACGCCCTTCAAAACAATCAACAATCCTTTACAAAGGAAGTTTCTTTACAAATTTCGTTGACCAAACAGCTTATTAATAACTATAATTCTACTATAACTATATTACAATCAAACCAAAATTTAATAAAAGAAAGATTAGAAAATTTTGAGTTGAATATAAATAAAACGATTAACGACATTTCAGCATACTTGCAAGCACAAAATATTTTAGATCAAACTATCCTTAATTGTCAAAATTTGGTGACTTTTCTAGATAACTTGGAAAACGCGATAATGTTCGCAAAACTAAATACCTTACATAGTTCTATTATCCCCTCTTCACAATTACGTTCTATGATTAAATCATTGGAAAATTGATATCCTACTGATTCTATTTTAAAATTAAAAAATGTTATCTCTTACTACCAAATTGCTGGAATTCAAGTAAATTTTAAAAATGACAAAATTATATTTGCAATCCACTTTCCAATTTTCTTACACGAAAATTTCCAAACTTATCGATTATTCCCAATTCCTATAAAAAATTCAATTATTATCCCGAGTCATCCCTACCTTGTACTTGGCTCAAACCAACAACAATTCGAGAATGAAGAATGCCCGAAGATAGAACATTTCTACATTTGTCAAAATTTACTCACGCCTCACTCAAATGAATGTATCATCTCCATGATAAAAGAAGCCGAAGGAAAATTTTGTCATGGTTTATCAATCAACTTAATTAACCCAATAATACAAGCAGTCAACAGCGAATATGTCATCGCCATTCCCGCCGAGGAAACATTAAAAATTTCAACAAAATGTCAGAACAAAGAAGAAATCAAAATTATTAACGAACCAAATTTGATCCATCTACCAGAAAATTGTGAAATCAAAGTCAAAGATTTCCAATTTATTAATAAAAAAGAGGAAATTAAAGGAAAACCATTTAATTTACCCGAAATCCAAGTCAACGAAGTCAACTTTAATTATCTACGAGCGAAACCTCTTCAACTACAAACAATTAATTTGGAAGATATTCATAAATTACAAGAAAAGTCTACACTTCTGCAAGTTCCCGACATTCAGAAAATTCACACCTTAAGCTATGGATTTGCCACTAGTATTATCATTATTTTATTATTAATTACTACATATATAATATGGAAGATATACCAGAGAAGATGTATGAAGAAGAAAAGACAAGTTAAATTCGAAATAATGGAGAAGAAAGAAGAAACGGAAAAACAACCCTCCAGGTTGATATTTTCCTCTAAGGGTGGAGGAGTTATGGCCGTATGAACAATGGTCCCGTTTGTGTAAAAGTGCGGACAAAGTGCTGAGTGCGCGGGCACGTGTAGGCTAAGCTTGCTTTTTATATACTTATAAATATGAGCTCTGCTCCATGTATATCTAGTCTTGTCTTGTCTTGTAGCGTGAATCGCTGCCCTGCTGTAACTGTCAAAATAAATTGTTTTAAAAACGTATTTTTCGAAATCGTTAATTAAACTAGGAGCATATAAAAATGCTTATAAAAAAATTAAAAATCACCTACTTACTCATCATCTGCAGACGTTCAACTACGATTATAGCCAAACTAATGAATACATTTTTAAAAATAGATTGTGTCTGGTTTTTCATGTTAATACCCCTAAAAATCTAGGTAGGCGGCGGGAATTGAACGGGACAATTTTTTTTTATAGATTATGTATCTGAAAGATCATCGTTGGTGTGAGACATTGCCTCGAAATCCTGGCCTTCTGCAATTTTCTAAAGGATTGAGTTTTCCAAAAATTATACTTTACATTTTTAATTGAAAAAACACCGTAGGATTATTCAGCGTCCCTCAAAATAGTCATGTAGCAATTTTCCTGTGTGGTGCCAAACTTTCAAAAGTGAATAATTAATTCAAGTTTGTTGTATGATCCTAGGGTTCTATAAAATCAAAAACAAATGACGCTCAGAGCATCAGCGAATATGCCAAAAAGTATTTATTGCAAATGAGGGAAATTATTTCTGTTTGAATGCCGCTCATTAAAAATTTTGGCCATTTCACGAAAACTTCTATAATTTTCACAATTCAGTCCAATAATTTCGAACTTCCATTCTAAAGTAGTAAAGTAGTCGTTCATTCATATGTTTTGTTTAAATTATATAATTGCATTTTTGTATGAACTCTAAAATGAAGAGGCATGATTGTCGTTTTAACGCCTACTTTTTTAATTAGCGCGAGAATAATAAACACCCTAGAAGTGCTACACCAATTGAAATTTTGATGTTATTATAAGTTGGGTACTATGAATAAAGAACCCCACGAAGGAGCAAATGTGGGCTTTACACTGGACCGGTCCATTCTCTGCATATGGCGGCATGCCGTTTCCGGTTTACAAAAGTACTTACCGATGGAATGTTATCCCCCAAACATTTTGTTCTGGTAGTCACGAAATAGCCGCAGGCTGCACAGGTAACCATAAAAGATCTCCAAAAAGTACTTATCGAAGAACTACACAAATATCTAATAGCACAAACCACCGTGGCAACTGTCAAATATTAAAATATTTTGTCAAAATTCAGTCTCCATACAGGGCGATTTCCGTCTAACGTATTTTATAATGCCCATAGAGCTTTGGCTCCTTCCTGGGGTTCTTTATTCATTGGTTGGATATGACAAATAATAAGGGACAAATGGTACTAAAAATGCATTTATTAAAAAGTACATTTTGTTGAAATAAATTAAATTTAATTTAAATTGACACAGCCAAATTGTTATTATTTCAATTTCGCAAATATCAATAATTTTTTTGTTCACTAATTTAGCATGAAGTTATTTTTTTACAGTAGTAAAAGCCTTCCACATGACTGGATATTAATTTATGTTGTGAGGGTCATTAGTTTTTAATTTCATAGCACATTGGATTCAAAAGACGAATATGAATTATTCACTTTCATCAATTTTCACACAAAGTTTGGGACCACACAGAAATATAAAGAATTTCTCATCAAAATTGCCATATTACTATTTTGAAGAATGCAGAATAATCCTAGGGTAGGTACCTATTATTTTTTCAATTAAAAAAATGCCTAATGCATCAATTAAAAAATCGCAGAAAGCTAGGCTTTCGCGGCAATGCCAAACCTGTACTACGCAAACGAGGACCTTTCAGGGACGTATACAGTGTGTCTGGTTTTTAATGTTTTATCCAAATATCTTCACATACATTTTAAGGATCTTTTATTTCTTTCCTCTTTTGGATCCAGCCATCCTCAAATAAAGAAAAGTTGCCTCGAGTGGCTTTTATGCAGTCCTGCGGAAAGTAGGAGCATCAATACAACTTTAAAGTGAAAAAGTCAACGGAACGACGTCCCAGATCCCCTTATTCGCCCGTATTCGCATTGTTGTGGAGTTAGAACGCTCCCATGTCATATATTAAGAGAATAAAGGGCAGAGGCGGGGCTTGGCAAGGGTTCGCCGTACGCGGACTTGAAAATAAAACAGATACGAGGAGGAATGATAATCCGTAGGGCTCGCAGCAGTCACAGCCGGGGAAAAGGAAAACGATATTCCTGGAATGATGTTTTTCTGTGGATTTTCAACGTAGCAACTTAGTTTGTTTATATATAAAGTATAAAGATATATATATAAAGTATAAAGACTAACCCGAATATCGACACATGACCTTAACAAAAAAACGTTAGTTTTCGAATATTTTCACCTTTCCACCAATTACGTGAAAATCGGCAGCTTAGATTAGTTTTTCGAACACCATAGCGACAAAATTCCAGATTATAAGAATACAAGTTTTGTTACGCACCCATGAATAGCCCTGCTGTTGATTACAAAATGAAACTAATAGTGCTGTACTGTACCTGTGGTACATTTTGAAAAAAGAAACAATATTTGTCAGATCCGGGAGTTAATTTTTTATGAACTAAATTAGACTCTTCCCACTGTACACGCAATGTACCGTGCGGTGCCCATTTTCACGACATTTTTGAAATTGCCAATGTCTCGAAAACTAAAGACTTGTTACCAAGGTGATATTTTGATATTCTGTTCAGTCATGGGCTGACCTGCCAAGTAACATTTTAAATTTTATTAATGTCTTCATGGTAGCTATAAAACTACTTCTCAAGATCATAGTCAAGATAGTCTAGAACTTTGCTTGTTTACCAAGCTCCTGAGGAGTCCGATAAACTTTATGATATACATTATAATAGATTTCTGACTGGTTTTTCAATGCTGCCATATAACCATTGACCTAAATGCAAAAGGACTTAGAGCATCCTTGAAGTACCTTGAGACCGAGAGGATGCTGGAAACCATAGAGGATAACAACGAGCAGTGGCGTAGGGGGCACAGGGCACGTGCCCCCCCCCCAAACGTTACGCCAAACGTGTCCGTGAAAATCGTATGCACAGACCATTATGCAGAAGAATAAACACTACTCTGGACTTATGGGGTGATCTGTTCAACCAGCTGAAGAAGCTATAATTCTGGAAAGTATTTTGTCAGGTATGCAGAATGAAAATAAAAAAAATGTTTATAGCGTTGACTGACGTATTAATAAGACTTCTCGCACGGCTATGGCTTCATTTTCATGTCCTGGAAAACAGACGGCGCTGATAGCTAACAATGTATTTTGTATTGTATTTTGTGTCCGGAAAGCGCATGGTGAGCCAAAAATGTGTCAGACTTGACAACCGTGAGCAGTCTTTATTAATACGTCAGTCAACGCTAATAGTTAAGCCGTAAGTAATATTCACTGTGAAATTCCTGTATCGCCTGATGAGGTGCTAAACGAGTTGTCTAAAGTAAATATAAAACGTAAGCTTAATATTAAATTGTAAGTTTTAAATAAACATTACATTTTTGTATTTTTATTTTGTATTTTTAGTCGGTGCCCCCCCCCCCCAGACAAATTTTCTGGCTACGCCACTGACAACGAGAGAAAGATTCTACGTTCTCAGATTTCCTTTTATATATTAGCAAGTTCTCTGTTTATAGAAATAGAGGTTCTTTGTTTGATAACACTCTTCTTAGATCCACTTGTACACTCAAAAAGAACATTATTTGACAACAACTTGGTGATTCCAAAAGCGGACAAAGGTAATTGTATCGTGCTTTTGGACAGACCATTATATCTAGAAGTGGTTTCCAATTTACTTACACTTGACAATTTTAAAAAATATTAAAAGTATTGTAACGAAAAACGCCTTTACAGTTGTAAAGTTTTTCAAGGAATACCTATGTCTGCACGGTTTTCTAACCGACTCAAAGATTTAGCAGATTATAAGTTTTAAGTTTGGGTATTTTACTTACAGTTTTATATTTTTTTGTAATTAATTTAGAGGCATTTTCCGTCATATCTTTGTTGGCCTGAGGCCCCCAGGGCCCCATTTTCCTTTAGATTCATTGTTTTCCCTGTAAAGCTTCCATACTTTCTAGAAAGTTTGCTAGAACTTTATGATTTGTGAACTATCATTGGCCAGGAATATTCTAGAGTATTCTCCAGTCTTCCTTTTGAGTATATAAGCCCTGGGAATTGGGCCTAAAAGAGCGAAAGGTTAGAAAGCGATTTTGTGCGAATTTTAGAGCTGAAAGTATATTCTTGGTCAGTGACACTAATCTGACAAGTTTATTTGTGATTTTTTAAGGCTAAACAATAAAGGTGGTAACCAAGGCAACGAGTTTGGACAGAAATTGTTGAGATTCTGTACAATATGTAAAGACACCTTAGAGATTATAAATACTTCATCTGATAATACCAATGAAAATCAAAAGGCGTACGGCCTACCAAAGATTAATAAACAAGACTTTCATGTTAGACCGGTGGTTTCTTACGTTGATATTCCTTGTTACCGCATTGCCTCTTTATAGCTTTACCTTCGCTTACGAATTTCAACAACCTCTCCGAAAGTAAAGTTCTCAAAATCCCATAGAAAAAATGTCCAATTTTAATATTCCTCAATCTTCCTTCTTAGTGTCCTTTGATGTAAGTAATTTGTTTTCTGGCGTATCTCTTCAAGGGTGCATTCCAATCTTCAAGTACTTAATATTTTGTACTGTTATTGTACTGTTATTGGGTTGGTTATTCAGAATTTCTTTCAATATAACCAAGAAATTTATTCTCAGAGTTCAGGTCTAGCCATGGGTTTTAACCTCTCACCTTCAGCTTCGTATTTATAAATTATATTGAGACTTAAGCAAAAGAACATTCTTTGTTTTCCGAAATTATTTCCTATTTCACATACATGTTGATGACATTTTGATTCTATTCTCTTACTTATACACGGAACTGACTTCTCTTTTTGACCATTTTAATAATATCCATCCCTCTATCAATTTTACTATGGAGTTAGAAGTAGATAACTCAATTAATTTTCTTGACTTAACTTCTACTTGACTACTAAGTTTGAGATTTCAGAAACCTACTACTACTAATAATATTATCTCTTTTGACTTATATCACCCTTATTCCCAGAAGGTAGCGTCTCTTGATTGTTTTTTCACATTTTCTCTGTCCGCTTGGACTATGCCGACTTCTTTTTTGAGTTGGACACCATCTTTAAAATAGCGTCTAATAATCAGTTTTTTAATAGTATGTAAAAAAAATTGTCACAAAAATGTAATTAAATTTTCGAATAAGAAATTACTTGACAAAAAGGACACAACATATATTGCTATACCTTCCTGGGTCCAATTTCTTCACACGTAACAGATATAATTAGGTACACTATTTGCTTCAAAACTAATAATTCTATAAGTGGTAAATTAGTTAACGATGGAGAGGTTGTTCTGCTTTCTGTAATACTATTATTTACTATTTATATTAGTCAGACAAGCAGGAGCTTTTCTACCAAGGTTAAGGAACGGAAAAAGAGATTACAAAAAGTTGTTTGAATCGTCCTCCATTTTTCTGCCTTTTCCGAACATATTGGTTATAAAAATCGCACTTTCGATATTTTTGATAACGTTTCTTTTCTACATTTTTACAAAAATGGTGCCACTTTGAACCTTGAACTTTTGGATCCTGAATTTCTCGCGCATGACATTTATTCAGGCTATAACGTTTCTGATATTGCCGCCTTGTCGACGGGACCAGACGCATTTGAACTTTAAAACGGCCGTGGTGACTTGACGTTAGAAAGTAATAAATGATGAAGTTTTTGTTCTTAGGAACCCCCCAAAAATCACGGTACAAGATTTTTTACTTTTCTGACTTTTTCGCCACAAAGATTTTGGCTTACACGGAATGGTAATAGTACATTGTGTACCTAGTAGGAAAAGCTGAACATTCCCGGACGACCGTAAAGATTGCCTGTCGAGGCGTAAGCGGAGACTGGCAATACGGAGTCGGGGAATGTGGCTTTTCCTACGAGGTATACATACTATTTTTCCGAAAATCGAAAATTACTCAAAGAACATAAATTATTACAATCAACTTGTTAAAATTTTGAAATAAGCATTATTAATTTTATTCACAAATAAAGGATGCCATGAAATATTTGTTTTGTAACTATGGAAATAAAGTAATATTGAATTGTCAAACTTGACGCATGAAAAGTTTATTTTTGGCGTTTTCCCATAGTGTTTTCCGCGTTTTCGAACGTTCTAAAAAGCAAAAGTAAAAGTATAAAGTGATGAGTGATGATGACTGTTCCATTTCTGGAACCCCCCCAGAACTCACGGAAGCAGTAAATACTGCCTCCTTGGATTTGTTGCCAACAAAATCCAGAGAAAAATATAACTATGCATACAATCGTTTTATGGAATATCGTAAGAATAAAAATGCAAGTTCATTCTCAGAAAATGTTGTAATGGCATACTTCTTGGAGCTTGGTTCCAAGATGAAATCTTCTACTTTGTGGGCGAACTATTCAATGTTGAAGGCAACCCTTGCAATTAGACATGATGTGGATATATCTAAATATCCAAAACTTCGTTCATTATTGAAACGGCGGGCAGAAGGCTATAGGCCAAAAAAATCCAAGATTTTAACTAAAGAACAAATCAACAAATTTATCCAGGAAGCTTCAGATAAAGAATATTTAATGATTAAGGTAGGTCACAAAACTTCAATTTTTATTCGGATTATTTACATATTTATTTATTGTTGTAGGTTGCTGTAATATTTGGTATTTCTGGAGCTTGTAGAATGGACGAGTTAGTTAAAATGACCTTACAAGATGTAGAAGACCTACAATCTAAGCTTTTAGTTGGCATACCAGACTCTAAAACGAATACATCAAGATCATTTGTAGTAAATGAAATGTACTTAAATGTTTACCGCATGTATGTGGCTTTAAGACCAGTAAACATGAATAACAACCGATTTTTCTTTAAGTACCAAAACGGAAAAGGATGTAGACAGGTAGTAGGAATACACCAATTTAGAAAGATGCCTAAAGTAGTGGCTACTTATTTGAATTTGCCAAATCCGACCGAATATACCGGCCACTGTTTTCGTCGGTCTTCTGCCACGATGTTGGTTGACTCTGGTGGAGATATTAATAGTTTAAAGAGGCTGGGCGGATGGAAATCATCAAACGTCGCTGAGGGATATATAGAAGAGTGTTTTACTAATAAGGTACAGGTGGCAAATAAAATTTTCGCAGCGGAAAATAATCAACAAAATAACCTCACTAGTTGTAATGTTCCCCCAATGCCCAATATTAATTATTGTCAAACAAATAAAATTATTAGTGTGGAAAATATTCAGCAAAATAAACCCACTAGTTCTCATGTTCTTCCAGTGTTCAATACTTGTACTAATTGTCAAATAACTGTAAATATAACAAACAATTAATTTTGAAATGTATTTTATAATGTATTGAAATTCTTAAAAATAAAATTGTTTTCGAAAAACTTGTTCTCAATCATTTTTTTAGTTTATAAATAACTGTAAGGAAATAATATTTCCTTACAGTACAAAAATAAATATTTCCTAACAGTTACTTTCCGTTGCCTGGCAACGACTAAGTGCAAGGAGATATTGACTTTTTCTTTCAAAAATGTTATCAAAAATGTCAATATTTCTGATTGATTTTCGGAAAAAATTGTTATCACTTCCATTTTCTGCCTTTTACCACATTTGTTTACCACATTTCGTTCTCCCCTTTTAGATGCCACCATTTCGTATAAAAATTTTATTTAATTGATCCGTTCAAAGACTTCTTTTCAGATTACCTTTTTTCACAACCACATACTGAGTTAAGACTATGTGTAGGAAGGTAAGTCTTCTTTTATACCAGTTCTTTCCTATTTCACCGACTAGTTTGTTTATATAACGTTATCTGAATTGTTTTACTTTTTTCTAGATTTGTTGGCTTACTAAAATCGTGGACTGACGTATTTATAAAGACTTCTCACGGCTACAGCTTCATGTCCTGGAAAACAGATGGCTCTTATGGCTAACAATGTAGTCTGCATTGTATTTTATCTCCGGGAAGCGCATGGTGAGCCAAAAATGTGTCAGACGTGACAGCCGTGAGCAATCTTTAATAATATACCAGTCAACGCTAAAATGTTTTACTGCTGAAGATGACCCAATGGGTGGGTTGGGTACAGTTTTGCCTGCTAATAAACTGTGTTTGTGGAGCTGAGACTGTAAGTCATATCCTTCGTATCGTACTGAATATTGTTAATGAAATTAAAGAGTAATTTTGTTTGGGATAACACACCTTGGGATTGGGCAGCTCTCCACTCTGAAGGCTGGCCATATAGCACCGTAACCGGAACTGTTCGCAGTGTAGCCTCTCTAGATTCTCTTCCCACTGAAGCGCCTGCGAGGCCAGTTGCTGCCTCGCCTCCGCTTCCCCGACTACTGATTGCTGCAGTTCCGCCATGTGCTTCAGTTTGTAATCCTTGAACAAAAACGTAGATATAAGTTGCAATATAATATTACCATATATTTTACAAAGTTACCAGTGCGCAAAGTAGTACAACTTTTGCGCGAATATTGTAGAGATTCTTTCTACAGACTTTTTTTTACGATACTAGCGTTTAGATGTAACTTAACCAAAGGCATATTGCATATTAGTTCAGTCAAGCGGTAGTTTAAAGTGGAAAGTTTTGGTGTAATTGTTTTTAGTGGTTTATTTTATGTTTTTTTGGGTGCTGAACACGAATCTGTTTGTTTTTTTAGTGGTTTTCAACTTATAACTGGCAATGAAAGCTACTTACGCAAAAAGAGATTCTGTAGTAAAACATGGAGGAACTTCAGTAATTTTTTTAAAACAGCAAAAAAACACTATTAATTTATAATTTTTATTTCATGTAGGTAAATATTGTTGTATAGGCTAATAAAAGACGTGCATTTCTGTACAATTTTTATGTATTTATGAATACGAGCCCTCTTAGACACGGCTTCCATGCAGTGATGTGAGTGGCGATATATTGCGATATATTGAGAATATTATGGAAATATTCGGTTCTGGAAAAACGAATATTCGTTTATTTTATATTTCTCGGAAATTTTGTGAGAAAGTTTGCAATTTTCAGACCGAAAATTCATATCGAATATATAGGGTGTCCCATAACTTATCCGCCAGAAGGCAACAGGTGGTACTAGACGTCAAAATATACCGTGTGAGCCAAAAATGTCTTGGGAAAATATTGCTCGTTTAAAAGATACAGGGTGTTGAAAATGAAACTTGATCTTCGAAAAATTGCAATAATTTCGAAGATGAAAAATCCGAATTAATTTATTATTAATTAGGAAAAATTCAACAAGCGACCGATAATATTAAAAATGCTGAAAATACCTTCCCGAATGTGAGGCGTCATTTAATAAAGAGCATAAGAATGTGACTTGAGGTAAACGGGGGACATTTTCAATACCTGTTGAATTAAATTTCACAAAACATTTTGTATTTTGAATAAATTGAGTCGTATTTTTGAAATTTGGATTTTTTTCGGTGTTTCTACATTCAGAGACGAATATCTCGCAAACGGCTTGCGATAGCGATATTGACCAAGAGTATTTTTTTACCTCGTCAAAACATTCCCAGCTTCACAGGGTAAAATATTATGCAGAATTTAATTCATCTCGAAGTTCGCACCAAGCGTCCTCTAGGAACTAGGTTCAAACTAGTACCGAATTCGGATTTCTCACTTTCGAAAACCCAAGGGTGTTAATTTTGAATAAGATACCTTCAACGGTTTTATAATTATTGAAATTTTTCGAAAAACAAGTTTTATTTTCAACACCCTGTATATTTTAAACGAGCACTATTATTTTACCAAGGCATTTTTGGCTCAGACGGTATATTTGACGTCTAGTACCACCTGTTGCCCTCTGGTGGATAAGTTATGGGACACCCTGTATATTCGCCCCTATTCTTAACGTTTTGTGGGTTGTATAGCATAACACAGCGCCTAATGCAGCGCCCCCTAGTATTTCTTTAGAGGGCACTGCGTGATGTTATGTTATTGGAATGTTTCTGTCTTCAAAAACTACTTATTTCCCTATTTCTATCATTTCAACACTCTTTTGCGTGGAAACCATACGACGTACAAAAAAATGTTAAGACAGTAAAATGGTAGATAATTTTCTCCTGTTTATTTTACTATAGGGCCACTTTTTGCGTAAATAGCTTGCTTTGCAAGTTATAAGCTGTAAAAAAACATTATTTTTAGTGTTTCTTTAATGATTTATCATATTTGCCGCGAAAATTTTTGTTCGGATTCGTGTTCAGCACCCCAAAGAACATGAAATAAACCACTTCGCACCACTTCGCACCCTCCTTGTGTACCGTTTGACTGAACTATATAAAAAAATCTTTGAACTTAATTGCAACAATCGGAGGGAGGCCCAAATTCAATTCTCCAGGATTGTTTTATTTATCTTTGTCTAAAGTTTACCCACACATATCCCTTATTTATATTTTCCTAAAAAAATATGTTGATATTATTTTGTTTTCAAGTAGAAAGAAAAAAGTAATATCTCTATTGAAATAAGTGCACACTAATACAGCAGGAATATATTTACTTATGTCGTTTTTAATTACATACTCAACAAGTAAAACCCAAAGAAGTACACATTTAGCTATTTTATGAACATACACATGAAGTATTTGTTCCAAAATTATTTTTTAATGAGCAATTTTATAGAGCAGTAAACATTAAATTTTAGGGGAGCGCTCTTTTCCCAATTTAGTGATGGGATATCGGAGAATTCGTATGAATTCTATGGATTTTACGACTTCATCAATATAAATTTCCTCATAAATATATAGTTAGAAGAAAATGAAATATACATACTTCAATAATAATACCTAATTAAGAACTTTACGTAGGGAATTTGTTAGGGCTTATTTTATGAAGATTATATAGCTGGATTTATTATCAGTTTTACTATCTAAACCGTTAACAAAGATTTATATGGTCCCAGAATATTTGTGCTGTTCCCGTACGGAATTTAGCATTTTTACAAACTTTTATTGTCCGATATAAACCGCAACCGGAACTTCCATGATGGATTTTATTTCCACAAAAAATATTAGGTACAGGTGGAATGCTTTCCAACGTAACTCTCAAGGAATATCAATCAATCAATATTTATTAGTAGGTACCACATACAAAATTGTTATACCCGTCAAATAGATGGCCTAATTTAAACCAGTTTAAAAGAACAATAACGACTTACTACAATTATTATCAATTTCAGCTACTAATGTAACATTTAATTTACAACAAAGTATTGTTTTCAAGTATTGGCACTTGGTCCTTTTCTGATTAACAACTAACAAACTAAAGTTTATTTTCCAGAAGGGTATTTATTATACGTAAGAAAACTAATGTAGTCATTGTATTATTTTTAATATGTACATTTTCTATTTCTTATAGCACATATTCAAAATGTTTGGATTGATACCATTTAATGAAAGTGAAAGAAAAACTTAATCTCAAACTATATCAATAGTCAAAACAGAAGAGAACCAAGCGCCATCATGTTTCAGATTGAGTATCTGAAGGGAAGTAGGCACTTGGTTCTTTTCAGAAAAATAACAATTGCTTCATGTCGGTTATGGCACCTGGTTCAACTATATATTTCAGGCATAGTTTAGAAATTGGTCTTTGGTTCTTTCCCGAGTAACATTATATGGATGCAAATACGTCGGTTGGCGACTTCAACCATTTCCAATATTTAATTCCATTATGGGGAACCGGTGGGGTGACGATCTTTGAGAAGACGCAGGTAATACAAAACAAAGTTTTAAAGATTTTATTTAATTTCAGAGCACGTACCGACACTACTCTTCTTTACTCACATTTAGAATTGTTCGATTTGAAAAAGTTATTAGAACTAGAGCAGTGTAAACTAATATTTAAAATCGTGGATAAACTGCAGAAGTCAAATACCCGCTTTCGGGCCTGCAGCGAAATTCATTCATACGATACGAGAGCACAAACTCATATCTATTTAACCACCCCCAGAACTGAGATAGGCTTAAATAACCCTCTCGTAAAGGCTTCAAAAACCTTCAACCTGCTGCCTCAATCCATAAAATCAATCAAAAATTTAGTAACTTTTTCAAATAATATTAAATCGTTGTTACAATTGTCAAAATAACCACACACTGATATATAACTTGTATATTTTCGATACCCATGCCTCGAGCACGGCTTAGAGAATGTATGTAAAAGATTTATATTATTGTAAAAAATTTATTGAAATAAAGGTTTAAAAAAAACTATTTTTTTAAATTGTCGCTTGGTCCCTTTCTGATAAACATGGTCTAATTATTATTATAATAACTATTATCTGACAAATTTTCAGCCGGGAGGCAACGATTGAAAATACATAATTTTTTTTACGTGTAGGTCTTGGAGGGTGCCATTGTCCAACCCATCAATGGTACCCCAGCTGACGTTCACGACGCTTGATATAACATAACTGAATGAAGCATTTTACGAACTATCGGCCGAGAGGATTTTGGTAGAATACTGTTAAATTTGCCAATTATTTGTCTTGGAATTTGAACGTTCTTAAGACTTTTTATTCTAAACAATATTCGCTAATAATAGTACTAGGTTTGATCACTCTGCACATATATAGAAACCAGAGATTCCATAGGTAGCTGAAGTTTTGATTTTCTTACAATTAGAATTTGTTATAAAAATGTTCGAAAAGGCATAACAAAAAAATTAACTTAAGCTCTAATTATATTGAACCTGTGGGCCTTATTATACGCCTACATGGTAGAACCAAATCTAATTGATAAATAAAGTCTGCTTGCACCATTCAACTGTTTCGAAGTAATTCCATGGCATACTTGACTGGCCAGATGCTCAACTTTGACACCCCTGTATATTTTTTGTTCAAATTTGGTACGTGGGGGTTTTTGTGTGTCCTGATTAATCCTGTGGTGGTAAATTTTTTAAATAAAAAACTTAATATAGTATTTCAAAAAACGCAAAAAAGCTCAATACTGTTTTGTGATTTTTCGGGTATTCTTTTACTAACAGTAGGCCATGGAATAGGATTATTTCAAAAAATTCTAATTCAAAACGTAGAGTTCTTCGAGTACTATAGGTTGAATAAAAGTTTTTGGAAAATTGGCCCATCTCCCGGAATTGTCTCGACTCGAAGTGAAACACACTGTATATAATAATACCTACCCCGACCCGTCCTATATAGATAAAGAGGTTCTTGCTGCTACTCTGTGGTTATTATATACCCTTAAAACAACCCCCTACAGCACACAAAAGGTAAATCCCTACACGGTTGCAGAAGCCCCCTGCACCGAATTTACATGTAACTGCGGGAGCGAAAACGACAAAACTTCGGAATTTACCTCACTCACGGGAATGTTTCGTTTTAATTTGCGCAAGCGAGGGGCGCTAAGAAAGCAGGGGAAGATAAAGGGAAGTTTATAGTTTCGGGGCCGCAAAAAAATAAAGAATGAATATTTTGTCGTCTTTGTCGTCGCAGTCAATATGCGTAGTAAACAAATAAATAATAATTATACTCTTACTTTACTTGCTCTTCAGTCTAATTTTTAATAAACCGGACAGTCTGGTAAATATTACTTAGTTGTCCAATTTATATTGTGTAGGTATACGCGCAATCGGAGAATTACGAGCAAAACATCAAGCGTTAATACTTTTATCTGGGAACGAAAATGTCTTCAGAAAGACGTTAATGGCGATGAACTTTACCATGAAATTATATCTCTCAAAGAATTTATGCCTACTTTAAAAAGTCCACAAGACATTCTTGATTACATATTAAAAAACGATATTGTTTCTTGTTTTCCTAATTTATCAATAGATATTAGAATATTTCTGACTTTGCCTGTAACCGTCGCATCAGGCGAAAGAAGCTTTAGTAAATTGCAACTTATAAAAAATTAGTTGAGATCCACTATGTTACAAGAAAGGTTGACAAATTTTGCCATGATTTCAATAGAACAAGAGATTTGTCCAAACCTTGATCTATCGCAAGTTGCAAGTTATCCACAATTATGCTTCAATGACCTTGATCAATTGCAAGTTGCAAGTTATCCACAATTATGCTTCAATGAAAGCGGGGAGCGTGTTTCTTTAATACGTATCATATTTTCTTGATAGTTTGTTAGTTTTGTAAGTATTCATACATTTTTGTGTTTGTTTTAGCTAAGGGTAACACGATTAGAACTGAGAATTTTTTTGCCTTTGTATGTACTATAATCTGTAATGTATACATACAAATCCTTGTACCTAATTAAGTAAGTAAGTCTACGTCTTTAATGAAGTGCGTCTTCTGTATATTATGCTAAGGTTACTAATTACTAATAATTTAATAATATAATTAATAATAATAAAATAATAATATATAAATAATATATAAATAATATATAAATAATATATAAATAATATATAAATAATATATAAATAATATATATATAATATATAACAAATAAAATATAATAAATAATATATAATTTAATAATAATAAAAATTAATAGGAATTCCACGATATTTTAATTTTATTTCCTATATTTTAACGAACAAACTTATTATTGAATATATTTTGCACGGGGCGCCAAAACGGTTAGGAACGGCCCTGAGTTTATATATTGAAATAATGCACACGGGGTTTAGGTACACTCGGCGGAGTTTACAATAAAGGAAGACTGTATACGAAGACCAAGCTATTTATGTGCCTTTTTCTGTTTGCGAATGCGACTTTGTTTTAATACTCAATGTACACCACGCATAAGCGCCGACTTCTCAAAATTTGGCTGGGTGCCCAAACTGCCCAAGGCATACAACCTCCTCCCAAAATGTTATTTTTTTTTATAAATATGTACAAAAGAAAAGTACATAAAAACCCGAACAGTTATCACCCCGATGATTAAAAAAACACAATGTAAATAGAATGAAATAAATTAAGGTATTTCTATAAGAAAGGCCTCGTTTCAAAATTCAGCGGACTCTCATCCCGATGAATCAGCTGGATATCTGTCTCTTACTTCCTCCAAAGGGAAAGAGGGAGATATCAGCTGATTCATCCGGATGAGAGTCCGCTGAATTCAGCGCCGGTTTTAGCTTGACTATCGCCGGGTGCTAAGTTTAAAAAACGCCTTATATTTTCTCTCATTTTTGCCCAAAAAGCTACACTTTTTAGTTAGGAGGTAAAAAATAATAATAAATCGAATCTTTGTGGTAAAAAATTTCGCCGAAAATTTTTCAAATATTCAAGGTCAAACAGTTTAAATTATGGAAATTCTTGTTAACTGGTGGTCATTTTTTTTGTTCACTATGACTCGTAACATTTGTAGCCAAGAAGTCCTACTCAGTCTTCTTTTATATAGAACAACTGTGACCAATAGAAATTTCGAAATTTGTTTTAGTGTGAGCCTATAAAAATCATTGCTTTTTAAACCGGCTATACAAAAGAAAGCAGAGGTGTTTGGTTAATAAAATGCGCTAAAGGCGAAATTTTTTAGAAATATAAAGCACAGATAGTTTAAAAGAGGTGTAGAAAATTACAAAATCATAACAGTATAACATATTTTTCGTCTTTTTTCAATGTAGGGGGGCTTGAACCCCAAACCAAATACAGCCCTGGGCTTATGACAATGTATGGGAAAAGCCAAGTCTCGTGGAATCGGTAGTTAGCTATTTGACAATAATAAGTATATTTTTCAATAAATGTATCTATGTTACACATTATTACATGACAATTTTCCAATTTATATTCAATCAATGAATCAATGTTGTATATTCTGCGTTTAAGTTATTTTCACTTGCAAATTTTTATTTTCGTCCAAAAATCCAGGGGGAGAGTAAAATCTTCAACGTACAAATGAATAAGATGATGAATAGGAGAACGTTTCAGATATTATGTTTGCAGACGACGATCAAAATGAAGGTGTCGCGTCGTGAGCTACATAGCAACAAAATGTGATTTATTTTTAGTTATTAGACCAGCTTATACCGCCTCCTAAAATTAACCGCCCGGTGCTATTAGCGCCCTAGCACCCTCCTAAAACCGGTGCTGGCTGAATTTTAAGACGCGGTCTTTAAACAAAAACAAACAAAAAACAAAGCAAAAACAAAAAACGATTAGTTATCTAACTTTGGGCAAATAACGCAAAAGTGCTTATAGTACGAGATCCCACTGCAAGATTTCTACGTTCATCTGTTTTTTAATCAAAATATAATTTGTATCAATAATTATGAATAGAGGAATATGTTTCGGCAGGGTTGCCTATCAAAATATGGCCGCAAGTATTTTTAATTAAAATTAAATTAATTATTTTTTTTCGAAAAATTTCTTTCACTTGTTTTTAAGAAAAAACATAATTCATTTCAAAGAGAAATATGTAAAGATCTTTAGAAGTTTGGGTTGCCATTGCTCACTTGGCCGCAACCTCTTGGCAGCCAGGTCTAAAAAGGTATATTTTTGTCGAATTTATACGTTCATAACGTATCTTAATGATCACATATCAAATTAAAGCTATTTTCTTTCTAAACTCGATGGAATACGGTTGGCTATATAAAAGTGGCCGCAAATAGGGGTTGCCAACTGCTAAAGGTACACAATAGCGAAAGAGAATTAGCGCACCACACCGTCCTTCACAAGGACGCAGTGTACGTCGTTTTACAACAGTCAACTAAGTCACAAGTTTAAAACAAAAATATAATTAAGAATTTGAAGATTTTTGCAAAGGTCAAACGGTAAGTAAAATTTTTCATTGAACTTGACAATTATTTTGCTCATTTTATTAGCTATTATCACAGGAAAAAATATTATTACTCTATAAATATATACGTTTATAGTTATTTTCTCGTGGAATATTAAATAGGTATGGCAATCATTGTTTTTTCTTATTTATATTTAAGAAAGTGGCAATGAAGTACCTAGGTACTACCTAATAATAAAAATTTTATTTATATATTTTCATTATAAATAAATCTTATTATTCAATTTTATTAATTATAATAATAGGAATCGTTCGGTGATTTAGGAGAACGTCGCATGGAGGGGGAAAGCTACTTTTTCGTTATCTGACGATTTCTGCCAAATATTAGGTATTATTAATACAAATATTCTGAAAATGAAGATGATGGTTTTGATATTTGTACCTATGAAAATGTGAGCTCCGGTGATTCGGAGGTTGAATAAATGGCGCTAAAACGTAATAGATATAGTTTTTATTAATTATTAAACCGTTTTTTTTTCAATGTTAACTTTATGTTTAAATAAAACTAAACTACTAATATTTTTTCCTAATATTGCTTGCGCTCTTATTTGAGCATGCGCAATAGTTGTAAAATTACAACACAACTGGCACACTGCGACCTTCTCTGATGGACGGTGTAGTGCGCTAATTCTCTTTCGCTATTGTGTACCTTTAACAGTTGGCAACCCCTATTTGCGGCCACTTTTACATAGACAACCGTATTCCATCGAGTTTGCAAAAAAAAATAGCTTTAATTTGATATGTGATTCATTAAGATACGTTATGAACGTATAAATTCGACAAAAATATACCTTTTTAGACCTGGCTACCAAGAGGTTGCGGCCAAGTGAGCAATGACATCCCAAGATCTTTACATATTTATCTTTGAAATGAATTATGTTTTTTTCTTAAAAACAAGTGAACGAAATTGTTCGAAAAAAATTAATTAATTTAATTTTAATTAAAAATACTTGCGGCCATATTTTGATAGGCAACCCTGCCGAAACATATTCCTCTATTCATAATTATTGATACAAATTATATTTTGATTAAAAAACAGATGAACTTAGAAATCTTGCAGTGGGATCTTGGACTATTAGTCTTATGGACGATTTTATGGGGAACATTTGACATATAGTATTTTCAAATTGTTTAGTTGTCACCTTGTCACCTTTGCTTGAGCTTCCAACAACTGGCCAAACTTTTGGCCGGGTGCTTGAGCCCCGGAGTACCCGCGGAGTCGGCGCCTATGACACCACGTGCGTGGTGATTCAACATTTTGACCCATAAAATGGCTTTTTTCGATCTGTAGCGAGCAACACGCATAATTATTTTAAACCTTTGCTCAATACAAATTTTAATTTATGTAATTACTCACATTTTGAGACAAAAATTATTTAAAAATGTTTATCACAATGGCCGTTATTAGCATTTGCGCAAAAAGCGCACTATGGTTTCCATTTAAAAAAAACTTTGGTTCATATCTCAAAAACTATTAACGCTACCAAAAAACTAATTATTATTCCAAATTTCAGTCCTGCGCCAATCCGCGGAAACTTTAAAACTTATCTAAAATCTGATTGGTCCACCAAATTCCTCTCAAAAAAGTAGTACAGTGACGTGAAAACCGCAACCCTCTAGCCCGAGATTTTTGAGAAAAACACCCAAAATGGGACACCCTGTACGTACTTTTTCTTTTTTTTTCGATTTGTTTACATTTCACAGATCATAATATATTTATATTGCTAATATAATATAGATAACACCAATGCGAGTGCAAAAGCAATTCGGAACTTACCTTACTCTGAAAAGTGTTTTATTTTAATCTCTAAGGAATACCAGGAAAAGAAAACGAGGATATAAAAGAAAAGTTAACATTGTACATTTGGGGGAGTTTGATAGCAGGATTAGAGTGTTATTACTTAGTAGATATTTTTTATTCCTTTACGAGATTACTTTTAAAACACAATATTTATTGCTTAGGTAGGTATACTCGCATCATCTGAAATATGAGTGTACTAGGTGGGTACATTAAAAACTTCTGTTTCCTTTTGACAAAAAGTAGTATCACTCACATTTTCTACAAGGTGAGTTATTAGTAATGGCACATAGTGCAACCGCATATATTTTGGGCCAAAATATTACGATTGAGGCTAATATGCCTTATAGAAATGTTGTTTGTTTGAGATACAGGGCGTTAAAGTTAATTTTCTTAAAATTGAATTGTGGCTACATCTCCCAAACTAATCAAGCTGCTGAAGTGAAATTTGGCACTGCTATGTTTTTGGGTATCGAGAATAAGCTGAAAATGCCAATTTTTCGTATCTTACAGAGGGCGCCACTTGGTCTGTTTTTGGATGGTGCTTTAACTCGTAACTTTTTTGAGGTTATCTTTCCGGTCCTGCAGGTCCATCATTTTAGTGCATCTTTTAATTCTGCAACAAAGAGGTACCTACTCTTGTTTCATAACAGTGAAATCAACCGTTTGCGTTGAAATTGCCAAAATGTGCCCCAAAACACCTGTTGACTTCAAGATTCGAAAAATAAAATATTCACCTACTGCTTTCAAATATTGCACAACGACTGTACCTACCATTTAAATCGAGAAAAAACTCCAAATGAACAATGTCCCAAAAAATTTTCACTTTCAAAATGGAACGGATTGAAACTCGACAAAATTTGGACACCCTATTTCAAGAAAACGAATGTGTTTCGACCAATGTTCATTTGGCATTTTTTTCTTCATTTTCAATGTACAGTTGATCTGTAACATCTGTAAAATTTTTATTTTCCAAATATTGAAGCCAACAGGTGTTTTGGGGCACGTTTTGGCAATTTAATCGCAAACGGTTGATTTGGTCGTGATGAATCAAGGATAACTTTTTGTTGCAGAATGAAAAGATGCACTAGATGACGGCCCTACAGGGCCAAAAAGACAACCTCAAAACAGTTAGGAGTAAAAACACGATAAAAAAATAGCGCAAGTGCCCTCTGCGAGATACGTAGACATTTCAGCTTATTCTCCATCCCCAAAAACACAGCAGTGAGAAAATTTCAGTTCAGCAGCTTGATTAGTTTGGGAGATGTAGCCATAATCCAATTTCAAAAAAGAATTTTAACGCCCTGTACCTGTATCTCTTAAACAAAACAAACAACATTTCTATAAGGCATATTAGCCTCTATAGTAATATTTTGGCCCAAAATATATGCGGTTGCACTATATGCCATTACTAATTACTCACCCTGTATACTTTGATATCCACAGAAGAGGTTGGCGGTTGATTGATTTTAAACGGCAGTCTGATCTGAACGTCAATAAGAAGCGATGACTAGAACCCTAATAATTCACAAAACGGATCAGCAAATCATTACGGTCCTATACGCAAAGGGACTCAATCTATTTTTACCTTTCGATTTCGTCGCAAATCCGTGCCGAAACGGGTGGCGCCTTCCGGACACCTCATAATCCTCGGACGGTAAGGGCGGCCGGGTGTCCACGATCCGGCCCCGAAATAATGACGCCGACTGCCCTCACGGCACGATTCCGCCGACGCGACCTTGCCTCTGCGCTCGCAACTGGCCACCCGCTCCCACCCCGCGCACCAAATCGAATTAACAATCGACGACGGGACTATGCGGAATGTTACAAACAAAGTAGGTTCTGTTAATACCAACTATAAATAGACCAACAATCATTATTACAACTGGCATCGTAATCATTCAGCATAGGTAGGTATATCGTAAAAGTGGGACAGAATATTTTTTGTTTTTAATAATAAACATCCTGCATATTTTTGGATACCTCAAAAGAGCTAATTTTTCTGATTGAAAGGATATACTCGTATAACATGTTGATATTTCCATTTCCCTTTAGCGTAAATTTACAAAAGAATCATTGAAAAGATCAGAGGCGGATCCAGGCAAATTTAAACGGGGGGGGGGGGGGGCGGCGTGGTAAAAATTTTTCCTGAGGGGACGAGGTAAGGGAAATTTTTAGAATATAATATGTATTTTTGTGAAAAATAAAATAATTTATTTGTCTAGAAAAAAAAACAAATACAAAAAATGTGTATCCAAACAAAATAAAAACAAACTTAAATAATAAACATAACAAAACAAAATCCCAAAAAGAAACAGTAATTCTTTAGATTTAAAATATAATGTACTTATCACATATTGCAGGGCTAAATTACTTAGTCGGTCTTGGACCATATTGGTACGTAACCAAGTTTTAATTCTTTTAAGTGAATTAAGAAATAATTTGTCGCCGATGCATTGCTTCTCGGGAAACTGGCAAGTATGCTCAAAAATTTTCTTGCCGTTGTCGCGATGCGGCTTCGTACTGGTGTTGCAGTACAAGCTTTATTGAGAAACTGAGGAAAATATACTAAAAACGCTCTTTAATTGTACGCTATATTGCGTCAGGTAAATATTTTATAACGTAGGACAGGGCCGTAATCAACAGAATTTACATTTTACACACACGAATCCTAAATTTAAATAGATATAAATAAATAAATAAATTGACATTAAACTCTGTTCTTTGAAATATAGGAAAAGGCTAGAGTTATAGTTTCTGTGTTTGAAGTTAGGTTAGAGCCACAGACACAGAGATCGAATATCAAGGTTAAAGTTAGGCATCTGTCACAAGTTCTGACATTTCTGCCGAACATGCTGAAGTGAGTTACGTTATGCTGAATATTTTATTTCGTAAACATGTGGATTGTTTTAGTGCGGAAATAAAAGGGTGAAAACTGAAAGATGGATGCTGAAAGTATATAGTTTGAAAACTATTTATCACAATATCAAGTGTATAAATGATAACAACCTTTATTTAGGGCAGCGGGAGCAGGTTATGGTTATGATGCTATAAGTTACGTACCAAATATAAAGGGACTCCAACAATAAATGCCTGTTAGAGCCTGAATTTGTCCTGAGCATAAAGTACCAACCAACAATTTTTTTACACCACAATACGCAGAAATGTATATTGCTGCTTCTTCCAAAGTAGTTTGGTTAGTCTGTGACCTAGACTATCAGAGTCATTGTTGAAATTTTCTCGAGAACCACCAAATATTTTGCATAAAATTCTATATAAAAATTAATAACTGAATTAAAATACCTATACCTACCTCTACTTAGTATCAAGTCCCAAGAATTGTATGACATTATAATTTAACTGTTTTTATTTTCGTTCCAAAATTAATTTGCTAGTTTGTAGAAAAACGTTTTTTACCTCAAAACGTTTTCTAGGAAAACAATGCACACTGAAATAAATACTAGGCCGGCTCTGCTTAGAGCCCAGATGTAAACTCAAACCAGGGCAATGCATGTGCACAGAAAATATTTCCACAAGACAAGGTCATGGAAGAATGGTTCTACTGCCTCCACATAACAATTTTGTTTTCTATACCATATGAAGAAAATGATGATCAAGAACGTCTTGTTTCAGAGAACATTACGTATATTATTCAGAGTTGATTGAACACATAAATAAAGTTAAACATAAGTGGATAATTTAACCATAAAGAATAGGTATGCCCCTTTAACAATAGAACAAGTAAAAAATGAAAAGTGATACTTAATAAGAAAGCAGCCGATTTCCTAACCGCCTTTTTAAAACATTCATTGGTAAGTTATTTAGTAAGTTATGCCATTATAATATTATTTATTGTTATTATTTATCAATTTAATCAATTCAGTGGAGAAAAATACAGGGAAAAAATGATATGGAGTATTTAAAAACAAAGTTACATCTGGATATACAATCATAAGGTATTTTGGATTTCTAATTAGGGACTATTAGCATAGAAGAATCTACTACGTAGGTATAGGAGCAAGTTCCGATAAATTGCGATGAAGAAATTGTGGAGGCTAAATGCCCAAATATCAGTAACTAATATTATAGTTACTGGAAATATACCTATCGAAATGACTATTTGTTAGAAAAACTGAAAAATATAGTGACATTATAGACAATATTACGATCAACAAATAGGAAACATATTACTATAAAAAAATAGATGAAAATTATATTAGTGTATTAATTACTCACCATTTTAGAGTCAAAAATTGAAAAATCAAAACAAATTCAGAGTTTTTGTACCTAAATATGTGCGAGTATACAGGAATAAAAAAAACAGGATTTTTTACAAAACTTTAACACCCTGTATTTCGGAAATGAAGCAATTCTGCACATACATGTCAATTGGAACTTTTTGACCCAAGGAATATCTCCTTAAATTTGTCCTGCACGTTTAGGAAACACCTTGTAAATGTATCTGGCAGGTTTCAATGATTAAATTATAAGTTTATAATCAGCTGCTTGGAAAAATATATTTAGTTTTTTTTTTGAATAAATGAATGATTTAAATGCAGAAAGATTATCTCTTATGCCATAATCAGATTTTATCTCCGAGGCAAAACTTTTTCCATGAAAGTTTCTATGTAATTAACGAATTATTATAAGATATACCTATAGTTGCGGAAGCCGTATAATTTCCTCTTTGCACTTTTGGTTCTGTTTAATGATGCTTCCCGTGCTTAATATCAATACGTGGTGAGTTTAATTTAATAAAAGTTGGCTGGATGTACCCCACGTATGGAACATAAATAACCCAGGCCAGAGGTATGTGGGGCAAAACAAATTGTTCGGAAGCAGTTCGTGAAGAAAATTTATATGGCGTTCTAACAGTAGGTTGATGCTGCGCCCTATATGCGGGCACTTTTTTAATCTGGGAACAATGAAAAATTTCAACCACTTACAAAATATGAAAATCTGAAATAGGGATAAATAAAGAACTTGTCATATTATTCGCACTGAAAATAGATTTTCTTACTACGAAAAAATTCAATAATAATTCACCGTTAATTTGATGTGGCAAAACCTGTTTTGAATAATTTTACCACGCTATTATTAACATCGCTATTAACACACACAAAAATTAATATAACATAGATTTGAATTTATGAATTTCATACCTATATGAACATGGTTCCTAAAAAGCTTTATAAACGAGATACAGAGTGTTAAATTATTGATTTATTACAAATTATTTCATTGGCGCATGCCACTGCCCCACAATGTAGTTAGGTGGGTAATCTTTGTGAGTTATTTAGAGAGCTAATAAAAAAATACTCCTAATAATTTGCCATTTTTCTACGGGATTACTCTCTGCCTTGGTGGTTCATTGAAACAATAAAGCCCGCTTACCTCCAAATGTAGCTAGGTACCTACATCATTTTGACAAGAGTGACTTTTCACGTGTAATCGAGCAGTGAATTAGAAAGTAGGTAAATTGATCAACATCAGTGGCTCAGAAGTTCCGGTAAATAGGGACACGAGACTGGTTGATGAAATGATGACTTATTACTTTGATCCATGGGCGCTGTTACATATAGGGAGGGGGGCGGCCGTCCCCCTGGATTTTTGGAAGAAAATAAAATTTCTCAGTGCCCATAAGTATTAAAAATGTCCTAAACGCAGGTTTACAGAAAATACGGGTATTTTTAAAATATTATTATTATTATTATTAATATATAATGGGACGCAAAAAGTGAGTGGTGTGTGGCCAAAGTGATATCTTTTCTTAGCACTTAACCTATAGAAGACATATATTGTGAAAGCATTGTACACATGTGTGATTGCTCCTCCTTACTTCTCTGAGGGCGCTGCTGACAAGATCTAAATTAAAAACTAAAAATAACAAATACCTATAGCTGTAACTGCATGCATAATGTTTATGGGAACATTTTTTCTAAGAACGGTGTGTGCTCTTCCAATGGTTAAAGTTTGGCGATATAGAAAGACATAAGGTACCTTGTATAAATAATTGATTGTACCTATACAGGATGGTCCAAACTTTATCAGCAATGCTTTAAAAACTGCTAGAAAATTTCAAAAAAGGGGATTTTTTTATATAAACACGTATCGAAATCCTAGCGGTTTTCGATATACAGGGCGTCAAAGTTCAAATTTTCTTTTATTTCTCCTAAAGGAAGACAGCTATAAATTAAAAATAATTCAGCCCATCTACATCAACCAGTGCCGGAGAGACGGGGTCTACCATCATATTTTTTTAATAAAAAAATGGTACCTACACCACTGGAAAAGTAATTTTTTTTGCCGTCTCTAAGTTTTTCAATCAATTATAAGAAAAAAACTAAAAATTAAAACGCATAAAAGTGAATTTTTCAAAAACGGTACATTTTTGGAAAAAAAGTCAAGAATAGTTTTTTCTTAGAATTTATTGGAAAATTTAGTGAATGCAAAAAATATTACTTTTCCAGTGCGTACCATTTTTTTATTAAAAAAATATGATGATTGACCCTTGTCTCTCCGACACTGGTGGAAGTAGATGTACTGAATTATTTTTAATTTATAGTATGTAATGAGTGTCTAAACTGTACTAAATATGTTTGCCTTAGCTGTCTTCCTTTAGGAGAAATAAAAGAAAATTTGAACTTTGACGCTCTGTATATCGAAAACCGCTAGGATTTCGATACATGTTCATATGAAAAAATCTCCTTTTTTGAAATTTTCTAGCAGTTTTTAAAGTATTGCTGATAAAGTTTGGACCACCCTGTATATACATACTTCTTCCGAAATTAGAGAAGTAAAAATGAAGTTAGTGGCTTCATGGGACTATAGTAACCTACGACAGATGTTTCTCCTTATTAGGTTCATCAAGGCAGCCATAACCTTCCCAAACGACTCAAACCGAAATGGAAATGGTAGCAGTCTCGGTAGCAGTTATAATAGTGTAACTTCTTCTTCACATTTATTGTGTTGTTTTCTGGATTCTTGATACTAGATGGCACTACTGGTTGGTTTTCTCACCTCCAAGTGCAAGTTAAACTATTATAACTACTACCATTTCGGTTTGAGTCGTTCGGGAAGGTTATGGCTGCCTTGATGAACCTAATAAAGAGAAACAGCTGTCGTAGTCTACCTTCTCGATCGATTCAAATATGTAAACACTATAGCACATCCATTAGAACTTGCATGTTGGTATGTTGGTATGAACTTTCTTTTTATAAAAATATATTGGAGATATGAAATTTTATCACCTTTTTAATAGAGAAGTTGTTGAAAAAATGAGCAGCAAGTTACAAAGGTTTAAACATGCCATCTATTTGATTACAATTGACAATAAAAGGTTATGCAGGGACTGCCATTTTCGATACTTTAAAACATATACCTACCTACAGAGTGTCCAACTTTAAAACTGTACAAATCCGTAAAATCTTCATTTTTTTAGATAATCCCTAATTTTTTTTTGTTTGAAAGTCCTTCAAAAACCGCTTCTTTTGACCTTCCTGCCATTTTCAAACTGCAAATCCAGGGCCGGCTGCGATTTTTCTATACCCCCGATTTACACGAAAACCATTTAGCGATTTTTTTATTTAAAATCTAACCCCACAGCGTTAATCAGAACACCTCAAAACCCCCATATACCAAATTTGAACAAAACTTATACAGGGAGTTCCATTCTGTAGGGTGTCAAACTCGGTGTCAAAGTTGAGCAAAATAGGAATTTTAAAGACATCTGGCGAGTCAAGTGTCAAGTGTGTCATGGAATCCCTTCAAAACAGTTTCATGGTCAACAGGGCCACTCAAAATGTTGGTGTGAAAAGATTTACTACTAAAATATACAGGGTATTTTTCTCTGAGCCATCTCAAAATTCTGAAATTTTATTAAACTTTATACTGGTCAGGAGTGCTCTGGAATCATTGAAAAAATATTAATAAACACAAAAGTAATTTATTTCTTTACAAAATGCCAACCAACAAATAAAAACAATTTAAATTATTGGACCTTTCTCAAGTCACTGTCTAAGATAATACATTTTCTGTGCGTCTCCTGTTGTGGCACACCAGCCACCTTAACTGATATGGACTTACTGACTGTATTTTTTAGATTTAGTTCGTTTATAGTATGTGGAGCGGTTTTGATATACTCGATTTATAAAGTTCCAAAAAGTCAGTATTTTGAGATGGCACAGATAAGAACACTCTGTATATTTTGTATTGGACCTTTGCACACCAACAGCTTGAGTGGTCCTGTTGACCATTCGACTGTTTTGAGGGGATTCCATGGCACACTTGACTTGGCAGATGCCTTTAAAATTCCTATTTTGCCCAACTTTGACACCTTGCAGAATGGAACTTCCTGTATATTTTTTGTTCAAATTTGGTAAATAAGGGTTTTGGGATGTTCTGATTAACGCCGTGGGGTTAGATTTTAAATAAAAAATCGCTAAATGGTTTTCGTGAAAATCGGGGGTATAAAAAAATCGCAGCCGGCCCTGTATTTTCATTTTGAAAATGGCAGGAATGTTCAAAAGAAGCGGTTTTTGAAGGCCTTTCAAACAAAAAAAGTTTAGGAGATTATCTCCAAAAATGAAGATTTCACGGATTTGTTCAGTTTTAAAGTTGGACACCCTGTACTATAATTTTCCGACCAATTTTCTTTAAATGCTCGTCAAAAACAAATTATTATGACCTCAATGGGGTAATTGTACAAAAAACGAGAACAGGAATATTTATGTTATTTAACAAAACTCAAATAAATACCAAATACCTAACTAAAACATCCTATATATTTAATCTTAAATTTCTATTTAGATTACTGTTATAGTGTTTACACATGAACTTCTCATTCGGTAGTTATGCTTTCTACCAACGATTACACTGCGAACGGGGAATAATCTGTGGTACATAATTTCCATAGTAGGTACGTACCTATAATCCTCTCCTATACCCCCACCCAACCGGTACCCTTTTTCCAAGAGGTAACGGCTGACTGCGCTGGTCCAACGGTATCTGCGAACGGTAGCGTGACCTGCCGATTAACATCATGGCCAACTACACTATTTTTGATATTATAATCTACTGCAAAAAGCAACTGAGAGAATTATTAATGTTTATTTTCCTGAACACCGTATTGGCGAGAAAGGCACAATCTGTTAGCCTTCGCGATATAAAATAAAATAAAAACAAAATAAAATAAAAATAAAATAAAACTTTAATAAAATCATATAATAATACAGAAAACGGACCAAAAAGTACAAAATAATTTTTCCTTTATAGCCCCATAAAGATTCGAAAAACGCGGGGCACAAGCAATATAAGTAGATATATTTAACGCATGTACCTACTTAAGTCACTAACAATAATAATTGTATTGCACTCCAAATGTTTTCTCAATGATAACTACTCCTCTACACATGAACACAAGAGACCAAGACAATTTTAACCACAGGTGGGGAAAATATAGCTTAATAGGGATCCGAAATTTAAGTCAACTAAAATATTAAAAAATATTTCAGTGTATTTAAGTGAATTAGAACACAACATATCGTAAATTTACTTATTTTTACATTTTCCTGCAGTAGCAAACAAAACACAAAACTAGGCGCAACATGAGCAAATATGCACCAAAACTACAACGCATTATCTCTGTCTACTTGAACTTCAACTTGAATACAAGTTAATGGACTCGCGAATTACGAACTGTTCTACGCCACGCTCCGCACACCTGTACCGACTGTCACTACAGCGCCACAGTCGGTATTGTCGTCATTACTTTTGTTTTGGGAACATAGCATCCGCATCTAGTTCACATCAACGGAAGTCAGATGCTGATATGGAGTATTAGCGGCAGTTGAATAACTATTCGCAAAGACAAGGCTCATATTTCCGACATCAAGATGAGTGGAGCCATCTATCCCGCGGTGTGAGAACTTGCCAGAACTTGCCAGACTGCCCTCCCGTGTAAGTAATCTGTAATAGTGGAATTGCCGGCCGGCCAGTCAGTAAATTAAACTAAACAATTCTGTCATAATAACATGTTAGGCTCTTTTGTTACTATTCAGAAAAAACAATAAAAAATACAAAGTGCAAAATGGATCGCGGTAGAGGCGTCGTTACGTTTTGTTGGTATCAATATTCTCGGGCAATTTAAAAATTGGGTTAAAAATGTGTGTGTGGAAATTCGCGAAAAGACGTCATGCAAATACTGGTGCCTATGATGCGAATATGATATTATTTCCTGTTTGAATTGTTATAACTCCTGCCCTTTGTAGAATGAAGACTGAAAACACAAATAACGCAAATGAGAGCGAGGATGAGAGGTATTTATTAGTTCTTCAGTTTCGACTTTTACAAAAAGATTGATTGAAATGTGACAGCATAGCTCTCCAGTCCCAACCTTGACGAGTTACTTGGAAGCAGGAGCGCCGAGTTACTCGGATACTACGGTTCATTTTCTCCACGTTTTAAATTTAAAAAATTTTTTTTAGCATTTGTCTTTTTAGTAGGCCTTCCCCGCCGTTAAATTTTTTTCATCATGACTTAATCACCCTGTATATTCGCGTTTAATTTCTTGGCCGCCGGAACGTTTGTCGATTGTCTCATGAAAACCTACTTGCATAATTTTAAACAAAGGAATGCTTTACATGCCGCGATCAGCATAGCCCGACTTTATCTTTGAGCCAAAACTTTTCCTATAAAAGTTTCCTATGTAAATGACGAGTTGAGGAAGCTGTATAACTTCGCCCGCTGCACTTTTCGGTCTCTACGGCGGTGCTCCGCATGCTTAATATTAATATGTCGTCGGATTAATTTAATAAAAGTTTGCGGGGTGTGCTCCCAGTCTGGAATATAAATAGCCGGCAGCGAGGAATGTGGGACAAGGCAAATTGTTCGTGGCGATTCGTGGAGAAAATATAATGACGTTCTCACAGTTTATAATGACGTTCTCACAGTTGCTTCAAATTATTCGGGAAATGTTAATGTGTATGGTGATCTAGGAGTTTGAACAGATCCAATGGAAATTTTAATTTTGTAAAAAAAAATTGTAAAAAAGTCCCAGATGATATCAAATTAGTTTAATTTTTCATAATAGATATAACCGCATGCAACGTTTCGATTTCAGTTTAAGGCATTTTCAAGGCTAAAATTTTCCAGTAAAATGGTTATTTTAAACCATAGCGAAGAATCCAAACAAGTACATAATTCCTCACACATTAAAACAATACCTACCTAGTTATTAAGTTCTTATTAATTTATTTCCCTAGAAAAAAAAAACAAAAAATGTTTACCCAAACAAAATAAAAAACAAACTTAATAATAAACATAACAAAACAAAATCACAAAAAGCAACAATAATAATTATTATTCTTTACATTTAAAAAATAATGTACTTATCACAAAATAAAATCATATTTTATCTTCTTTCGCGCAAACCGATCTTTTCTTCATTTATCGGTAGGTACATTGCGGTGTATATTTAATAGGGCTAAAAATTACTTAGTCTGTCTTGGACCATATTGGTACGTAACAAAGTTTTAATTCTTTTAAGTGGAGAAAAATTTATTTCTGCCGATGTATTCATTGCTTATCGGAAAACTGGCAAGTACCTAGGCTCAAAAAATTTCTTGTCGTTGTCGCGATGCGAATTCGTACTGGTATTGCCAGAACAAGCTTTATTGAGAAACTGAGGAAAATATACTAAAAACGCTCTTTAATTGTACAGTAGATTGTGACAGGTAAATATTTCTGTGGTGACAGGGTAAAAGTGCTTAAGTCATGAGACTTTGAATTGAAATTATTGGCCGGCATAAAATTACTTGATTTTCGTCGCCGCAAAAAAATTGCAAAAATAATTATTTTAATTTTTTGCTGGGGCTATTTTTTTACTTAATAGAGGTCCATTTGTATGTCAGAAGTTATAAAAGTAAAGTAAGGTACTTACCTTATTTTAGTGACTTAAGCAGTTTTGATCAGACGGTTATTTTGGACATAAGTAGTTTTTCTCCAAATAAATAAATTACTAATATTGCTATTTTCAATTATTTTATACAAAAAATATAAACTGGTAAATTGAACTTATATAACAAAATGTCGAAAACTCAAATTAAATACTTAAAAAAATAACAAATGATTTTATTATCATTCTTGACTTTCATCACTATCAGCCTCATTTTTCCTTGCATCCGTGAAACCCAGATCTACTAAACGAAAAATGCAGGGAAGGTCTTTCTTTTTTCCTCAGATATAGAAATGAGAGCCATGTATTGACGCTTGGGTTCTAAACTAGGATTTTCTCGGCGTCTTCGTAAACGGGAAATACTTTTAAATGATTCGTCCATATCAACGTTTTTTTTTATACTGTAATATGCCAATATAGCATGGTACCCTCGCCTCGCACAGTGTATTCGAGCTTGGTATTTTCCGAGCCTCGCACATCGCACACACGCAGGCTATTCTCAATATATCCACGAAAACGATCTTATTGTATCTGTATAAAGATTATGACATTCACAAAATTTTCTCCTTTGCTTATTTTTAAAATGCGTACTGTGATTTTAGAACATTTTCGAAGCACCCGCCACTTTTTTAAACATGAATATAATAAAGTGTCTTGCATCCAGGAATGAATTGTCGTGCATCCAGGAATGAATTGAATACAAATGAATTGAATACAACAAGACAGTTTAAACACGAGAATTACTTCGAAAAGGCGATGTGCGGTGCCGCCGATATGGGTAACTCAGGGAGGCTATGGTCCAGGCGAGGTGCGGTGCGATGGGCGGTGCTCCGTTGTGGCCTGCGCTTTTTAGTGAACCGAAAATAAAATAATTTTGCGAGAGAAACGTCTTACGTAGACATAAGAACGTTTCTTCTTATTATTTATAAACAGGTTTTGCATAAGTACACTTAAGTGGTTCAGGTCAAACCAAAAATAAGAATAGGCAGTTTTTCCCAATCAAAATTTACTTTTCATGGTAACTCAATGACTTAAGAGGTTTTACCCATCGAAAGTATGCACATTTTTTAATGTGAATATAATCTAAGCCCATTTTCGCAAAAAAACGACTTAAGCACTTTTACCCTGTCACCACAGATTTAATGTCCCTAGAATTCCCTAAAAGGCGGCCATATTGATATTATCATTGATTAAGGTTCCTCATTCAATGATATTATTGATAGGTGACGGAGGACAGGGCCGTAATCAACAGAATTTACATTTTACACATACGAATCCTAAATTTAAATACATAGAAATTAACATTAAACTATGTTCTTTGAAGCATAGAAAAAGGCTATAGTTATAGTTTCTGTGTTTGAAGTCAGGTTAGAGCCACAGGCACAGAGATCGAATATCAAGGTTAAAGTTAGGCCTCTGTCACAAGTTTGACATTTATGCCGGACATGCTAGGTAAATACGACCCTGTAGGCGCCCAAATCATTGCTGCCAACCTTGTATTACCAAATTAAGAAATGCCATTTCTAGTGTAAAATTTTATTACCTAATAATACTCCGGTTGTAATAACGATTGTAGAGAAAGGGGTGCGGTCGCCCCCCGCCCCCCCTGTATCCGCCACTGGCATAGAACATCGAATCAAACATATTTGCAACAAGTTGGACCGAATCTCTACTTGGACTCGTTGTAACTTGAGTTCATTCTTGTTCTTTCCACTTAAAGACACAGACTGCACCACTCAGAAAAGCAATCTTATCTACGAAGTGAATTGCAAAGACTTCCAAAATACCACTGTATTTTTCAATAAAATATTATTATTATTATTATCTCAAAATTATTATTAATATTATTTCAAAATGTGGTTTCTGATTTAAAATAACGGCTTTTTATATGTTTTATTATAAAAAGTTTTTTCTTGTTTTATTTCCAAAATGTTAATACCAAACTGTTTTACATTATTGTAACCAACCATATTATATTGTTTGAACATGCAAGTATTATAATAGTATGAGAGCCGCCGGTTGCATGATTTCTACTCTCATAAGATTATAAAATAAGATGTTATGTAAAATGTAGAGAGTATATTTCTTTACTTGAAGCGAGTAGGTTGCCTCTGTTAATATGGATCATTGTTATTTAAACAAGTTGTGGTTAATTTTTAGGCAAATCTACTCTCATATGATTAGAGAACAAAATAGGTACCATCGGAAAGAAGGCCGATGGGGCAACAATAAAAAAAGGGGTTGCCACCTCCTAAGCGGTTCCTTCGCATTGGCAGCCACCAGTAAAGTGATGTTGTTTTGTTGACTTTCAACTCTCATAAGCTTATTAAATAAATTCGATGCCAAATGAAAGCATGAATTTTTCTCTACAAGATAAAGTGAGGTTGCCTGCTACAGGGTGGGCCCAATAACCGGCAGTCAGCATTTTAGGACGCGGTGGGCGGTGGACCTCCGCCGTAGCCAGCGTCCAAGATAATGACAGAACACGTGCGGTACACGAGGATGACGCTTCTCTGGCAATTGAATGTATGTATGTACCTACAGGCACAGGGTAATCAAAATTGGTAACTTTTAGGGGGTTTCTCCTATTTCTCGACGAGATATTCAAAAAGTAGCTAACGTCTCTGGAACTCCATTTTCGAGAAAAGTTGAATGCTGCAAACCGCATCTCTTGATTAGTTTAGGAGATAAATGTCTCATTTTCTTCAAAGGCCCATAACTTTTTTATTTAATTATCCTAGTACTCCATTATTCTACAGAAATCCGGTAGTAACTGATATGCTCATGGTATTCAGTCGAGTTTCCTGCATATTTTAGATCGGATCGTGAGCAGTATAATCTGTAAATTTATAGTGCTACTTAATTGAAGGAAAGTTATAAAGATCCACGAAAGGTAGAAACACAAATTTTATAACTTCTAAAAGAATTAGTTCAGAATTACAAGCCACTTGGAATTTCATATTAGTCCGACCCTGGTAATCGATCGCAAGGCGGTCATATTATTATGACTTTGTTTATATCTACTGCCGCTATGACTTTAGTTCCATTGCAATTTTGAATAATATTTTAATCGGTAATTCGAAAAATAAATTATTGAATTATTTTATACAGGGTGATTTATTCAAATACATTAATTTTAACTACGTCATGAAGGAGGTATATTTATATTATATGAAGAAAACAAAAAAATGATTGCTTCATGTTTAAATAATGGGGTAATTTATCCCAAATCCCACGTAACAAGGCGCAAGTAAATGCGGCGTTATGACGGAGCACATGGCACCGGCCGCGAAATTGCCGTTGCGTTTTGATAATTTAAATACGAAAAAATAAATGAGTTTATGTATTTAGGTACCTAACTAGTTGATGGGACGATAACAGGGTGTTAGCACACCTTAAACTTTCCGCGTTCAGCATCTAACCATTTTTTCCTTCACAATCACATGCACGATACGCACAGTGTCAACAAACAGCGACTGGAAAATAATGAAACTGAAACTATTTCAAATTCAATAGACTCTGGAGATTGAAGACAAAAATTTTGAAAATAAGGCGCTCGTCGCATTCGCAGCTA
Organism: Pseudeuparius sepicola; assembly: GCA_963920635.1. NCBI lineage: Eukaryota > Metazoa > Arthropoda > Insecta > Coleoptera > Anthribidae > Pseudeuparius > Pseudeuparius sepicola. The sequence goes on along the minus strand of OY987299.1, from coordinate 41,670,792 downwards.
TTACTACTGTCAAACTTGTCACTTGTCAAGGAGTTGCTGACGGTTTCTCTGTGGCGCCATCTCTCCTAATTATTATTAACGTCGCTGAATTTACGTAATTAGATTAAAGATCTCTGTAGACCTCTGTGTAACGTCAGTTCTCTATTTTCTGCTTATTCGCGACTCTTTGTGCAACATTTTTGCTTTTTTACAAAAATGGTTTGCTAGAAAAATGCGGAAATAGTAAATATAATGCTCCCTTATGAGGAATGCCTGCAGAATTCCAATCAAGCTACCGTGCCACCTATCGGCAGGTAGCGAAACTAAGACTGGGTCTCGTGCGAAAACTTCCAGTTCGTAAAGAAATGGTTCCTACGAAGGCCAACTAGTAGTGTCAATGAATGCGACATAACCTTCAAAGTAATGGATAGACAAGGTTTGAAGGTTATGTCGCATCCTTGTCTATCCCCAAACCAAAATACAGAGAGGGTGTTATCCAATAAAGTCCCAAGAAACCCAAACGCATTTACAAAGTATTTACAATGCGTAACCAATATGTGCGATTAGTGAGGCGGAGAGTGAGAAACGAAAGGAAAACCACAGTGCACTCTCCGCCTTTTTGTCAATATATCCGCAGACCATTATAACTTATATTATATATTATATTACATTACCGACGTTCCGTGTAAAACATTACACAGAAAAACGTTATCCTCAAATTTTAGGGTCTTTCACCGAGAATTTTTTTACTGTGTAGTTAATAACGGGAATATTAAAAATTATGGAACAATATAAGAAAAGTAACAGTGTCAAGAATAGAAACACTGTTGCGAAGATGACGCAATAAATGGGTGTAATCTACAAACATTCCGCTACATTTTATTTTGCCTCATTTTCCAGCAACTCACCATGAAAATTTTACGGCGGCGTACACTTTTTGAAGTACAAAATAAACTCTGAAATTCCATCGATCAAGGGTAAGTGTGGGGGACGTAATTCGCTAAACAAATTTAAAAGCTAAGGCGGAATGCATTCGTGCACTTTTTCATGGAAAAGTTTGCGTCGGAAATGGAAAGAATTACGCTTAGGCAAATAGTGGAAAGTAGGTCGGTGTTCTTGCAACGCGACGAGTTTTTCTGCACACAGTAGGTATATTTCCAAAGATTTCGCCGACTCTAATTTTTGTAATTAACAATTATTCACACACTCACTCTCGCGTAGACATCAAAGCTTAATATATGTATTAAAAACTTTTAAAAGAAGTTTAGGACAATAAAGAAGGATGTTTTTGTGGCATAAAGGATTAATTTGTTGAAAGAACAAAGCACTCCAACCGGGATTCGAACCCAGGACAAAGCGTAGGCGCTTCGAACCAATAAGCTACCGAAGTATACGCGGATTACATCCAACTGACTATTATAGTAAAGTAACAACATAACCAACAATAATGAATGGTTACTCGAAACCCTGTAACCATTTCTAGTAGTAGTTGTATTAGACGCCGGAGTCTTCATTTCACCGTTACTAATTAATATAGTCGCAGTTAAATTAAATACCACCTATAGTCGATGGAACGGCAGATCCAACCATACATAGAGATTCCATATCTTACCGAGAGAGAGAGAACATTTCCATATGTTGCAAATTTTTTATAAGACGCTGTATAGGAAGTTTTCTTTACCAGCAGGACTATTTATTAAATCTAAAAAATCACCAGCCGGGTTCACAGCTCCCACGTAAGGAATTCTTTAATGTCATCGGTTCGCGGCCCGGCCTGATATCTGATGGCTGGCGGTGGGCCAGCGGATGCAAAACATCCAGGACACTGCAGCCAAGCCGGCCTTGGATTTATCTCGCCGCGAAATGGCGCCGAACCCACTGGAAAACTCGCCGAGAAATATACGTCGGCCGCATAACGACGCGATGAGGATTTGAAGGTTTTGAAATGCGGAGCCGAGGGATTGTCATGGCAGTGGAAGGGTGGAGAAAATAGTGCTTGTGTAGAACACGTGTTGCGAATTACTGGAGGATGAATAAGGACGAGATGATTTCTTGAAAGATTGCCAGGCTCTTAGAATGTAAGCTTTTGTTTTTTCGGCGCGCCTTGCCCGCATGAAGAAATAAAAAGCTGGAACAAACTTACACGTTTTTGTAGGCGACCGCTCAGAAAAATTGTTTAAGAGAGGGTTGCCGACAGCGAAAGTGACGTTAGATTTCGTATTTTTTTAAGTTGTATAGCATAAAATCTAATTACATTTTACCCGGCAAAAATTTAGTACAAACATCTCTGTCTTCATTTTAATCATAAGATATTACAAGCAGTGTTTTGTTTTATAGGTTAAAAAAACCTTGGGAAAAATAAAAATTCCAGTGCATATGCTTTTAAGATCTTATGGTTAAAATGAAGACAGAGATGTTTGTACTAAATTTTTGCCAGGTAAACATACGAGTATATCTAGAGGCTAACATAATATTTAACTTTTAAGATTTTTGAAGGTTGTCGTCAAACACAATAAGAATAATGTTAATAATAATTATAATAATTCTCACCCTCACAATATACTCTGAATTAGGAGTACCCCAGAAGCAAGTGAATGCTTGGGCGGAGAGGGGGGCAATTATTATTATTTTGTGTACGTTACCATTTGCGGCTAGGGACGATTTTTCTCGATAGAACTAGGAGACCATTCGCTCAATAAGTACTACGGAAAACCCTAAAAAACCGCAGTAATCTCAGTGAGTGTGGAAGAATTAAGAATTAGTAAGACATGTGCATGCATCAAATTAGAGAACCTTACTGAGGCGGAAAACCTTTCATTAGAGCCGATGGATATGCTAGATCGACCAAGACGGGTTAGGTATAGCTATGGAGGACCATATTAAAATTGTCCGTCAAAACCATTAAATTAAAATGGCGCTGCTGTTGCCTCCAAATCTACCCTCCGAACTTTACTACTTTCCACTCTGCTAGAGATGTGTCAATCGTGAATCACTGTGATTCGATCACTTTAAAGATTGATCAACATATCGAAACGATCCAATCATGAAGCAGTCGGTTATTACCTACACTCCACAGTCCACACATCGAACGATCGAACGAACTAAGACCGAACGAAATGATTCGACCTTTTTTGAAATAGGTCACCGATCGATTCGCGGTCGTAGTAAAATGAACGGATTACGCATCTCTACTACAACCAAAGTCTAGAGAAATAGTATTCTCTAGACTTTGCTACAACCGCTAAGTTCGGGTCATACCCGCGCGGGGAGAACACGAGCGCCATCCTTATTTAATGCTTTTTAGACGACAGTTTAAACACCCATATAAGATGGTCCTCCTTACCTCTACCCTCCATAGGTATAGCGATATTCCGAGGCTGTTATGAAACTTCCGCCGAGGTATTTATACTATTTACTTCACAACCATATCTATACCTACTTTACTTTATATTAATATATACCCTATACTTTTAAACATATACAAATCCATATAATTTTTATTTTTGGAGATAATTGCCTGAATTTTTTTTGTTTGAAAGGCCGTCAAAAACCTCTTCTTTTGACCTCCTACCGTTTTCAGTATGCTAATTCAGGGTCGGTTACGTTTTTTTATACTCCCGCCTTTCGCGAAAGCCATTTATCCATTTTTTTTTAAAAATCTGACACCACAGCGTTAATCAGTTTATAGGTATTTGGGTTTAAGCAGTCAATATTCCGACACACTGCACACTGCCGAACCATTTTTTACACTTAAATTTTAATCAACAAAAAAGAAGTTTTAAACCTGAGAAGTCAAACAGATCTGTAAACATTAATAGAAAAAAAGCCTAACCTTCGAATTGTGCAGCGACGTCAAATTTATGTCACATAGAGGTGGAAGTGGGTGGAAGATGGCGGCCACTATGTTGCCGGGTTCGGCGTTTGAACCAAGCGTGACCTGATAGTGTAGAAATTGTGGCATCGTCTCTACATCATTAAAACCAACGATATACAGCGTGATCAGTTAAGGGCGGCCCTCGGCCATTTCTCTGGAACTATGCAAGCTAGAAAGATGCGGTAAAAAAATTGTTGATAAAAGTGACCCAAATAATTTCAATGAAAATGTTTTCAAGTTATTTCGTTTGCCGCCAGGGGGCGAATTCACCATGTTGTTATATAAAACTGTCTTTTTCTCCACAAATCGCCTACCTTATCTGGATCTGAAATAGTATTTTTAGAACCTCCCTAAAATTCTCTACAATTTTTGTAAAACAATTTTTTCGTGGTTGCTACGGCAACAGCGCTAAGAAGGAAAGCGGTGTTAAAAATTCAAGACGTCATATCTCGAATATGCCTAAACCGAATTCAGCAAACTATAGCTCATATTAAAGAGTATTTTAAGGAGAATTTACCGCCCTTTTGACATAGGGTTAGATCACCTAAGAGTACGCCGCCCCTAAGAGTACGCACTAGCATTTTTTATTAGTTCCAATGCTATTCGGATAAAGGTCGCTATTCAGTGTAGACCCCTTCAATTGAAAACAAGTTTTGATTATAGTCGCGTGGTGCTCCGTAAAAGATTCGACGAATTACTGGGAATTAACCAATTTTATACATAATTTTATAATTTTTGGCATCTTTGCTATAAGGAGTATCTTACCCTGTGAATGCTTAACTATATTGTTCGACTGTGCATCTTAAAAAGGTTTTAGATAGGCATGTTTGGCACAGCATACGATGTGCAATTATTATGGTTGCCTGTTTTAGTTAAATAGATTATTCAATCATCCGCAAGAGTACGCACGCACAAACAGATCTATTAAAAAAGGAATTAAAAAAGGGGCTGCCACTTGTTGAAAAAACTAGAAAATCTCAATAAGATATTCTTTGTTCTCTCTGCAGGGAACACTAGAGCATTTCAGAATGGATTAAGTATGATTCATGATGTGCATGGTGGTATAAAGACTGTACCCAAAGTCTATAGACTTTGGACTGTACCAACTACCTCTTTATAATATGTGACTTATGTCAAGAATAATATATTTATGTTATTTGAATTTTTTTAGCGCGTTCTCTTAAATTCAGTACTGCGTACTCTTTCGAGCTCTCGTTCCTAAGAGTACGCAAACTGTTTTTCTTATTAAAGATGTAATATCTCTCATGTCGATAATTATAAAAAAATATTTCTTTGCATTACATATTCTTAAATGTAGTAAGGAATTTATACTGTGCCGAATAAATCTGTATTACTTATTGATGTCGATTTATTTAACTTTAAATATTAAGTGCGTACTCTTGAGTGACCTTACCCTAGACAAATTAATAAGTATGTTCAACGCTAGGGGGCGTCATTCAGAAAATATCCATATTTGTTCGATTTTCTCAAAAATTTCCAATGGTGAATTCGCCCCTTGGCGGCAAACGAAGGAACTTGAAAACATTTTCATTGAAATTATTTGAGTCACATTTATTAACATTTTTTTTACCGCATCTTTCTAACTTGCATAGTTCCCGAGAAATGGCCGAGGGCTGCCCTTAACTGATCACGCTGTATAAGGATAGATGACTCAAGATAATACAAATAATACGGCTTTGTTTTGCCTCAACATTAGCGGGTCGGGGGGAAGAAGACGAGGTAATTTGTTTACATTGGCATTTCTTAAATTCACCCTTTCCTATTTTGTAATGCATAATAAATAGTTTTTTTGGTAGACTCGTATATCCTATATATGCTTTGAGATACTTATACAGTGTGGTCATTTAAGTGTGCAACATATGGGACTTTTTTTTATTTATTGCACAACCAAAATACTTACAGACATTGCCGAAAGTTGATGCATGTTCAATAATCATATTAGGTGCACTTAGAATCGTTGCAAGTTAAACAGCATACAGGGTAGGTCAAAAAATATAAAAATTGCACAAGAGTAAAGTACCTACCCTTATTTCAAAAAATCAGCAAAAGGTTGTTGAGAAAAGTTGTTTAGAATTAAAAGCTACTCGTATGCCTAAATACAAAACATAGCCTCCTAAGAAAAACATTTTTTTCGTCAATGAATTTCCACAGTTCTTAATAAACATTTAAAAAAAATTTGCACCTTAAATGAGAGTTTTTTAATATACAAATTATCATTACTAATGTTTTACCTTGTTCAGAAGAATTTTTGCGAAATTTTAAAGTTTTGTTTAATATCGTTGCAACAAACATGAAGTTTGTGATTCCCTAAAAAACTAAAAATCTAAGTTAATTTTACAAATATGGTTGAATTTGAACAAAGTAATGCGAAATTAATATAATTTTGATTGATTTATGAAATTGTTTAGGGTGAATATTAAAACAATTTTTTTAAAAAAATTATTAATGTTTAAAAAAAAATGTAATTCTTTTTCTTAGGAGGCCATGTTTTGGTATATTTAGGCATAACTTTTAATTCTAGACAACTTTTCTTCATAACAGTTTGCTGAATTTTCAGAAATAAGATTACTTTACTATTATTGTACAATTTTTATATTTTTTGACCTACCCTGTGTGCTGTTCGACTTGCAACCATTCTGAGTGCGCCTAATATGATTATCGAACATGCACCAACTTTCGGGAATATTTGTATTTTCTTTGTGCAATTAATAAAAAAAATCCTATATGTTGCACCACACTGTATATAGAAAATAACCTAAATCGTGTCAAAAAACTGGAAATCTTGAATGTGCCAACAATAAAATCTTATTAAAATCATAAAACAAAACAAGTTGCCTTTGGTAATGTATCTATACCTATATATATATCGTTGATTAAAACCCTATGAAATCTACTAAACGCCCAGAATTTAAATCTATTTTACACAATATGTAGGAGATCATGTATAATTTTTTGTAACTAATACATATTAAACGTCCGGGTTAGCAACAGGAGCCGTGATTGTTAGTTGAGTATGATGTGATGTTGGCGTCTTAGCAAATTGTAAACAAATCCGTCTATTGTTTTTTATATGTCTACCATGTTATATTTTATCCATGTCATAAATATCACTCAAGCGTGGCGGCGCCCCACCTTTTCCTACCGAATAGGACCCTGCTTGGCAATGGCCCTCTATTCGCTCCTTTTGCTCCGACAGTATCTAATAGTTTTACATTGTTACATCAGACCATAAAGAGCGAATAGAGGACCAACACGCCGAACTCAGCAAATATTGCGACCTGGGTCGTAAACTAACCTAACTAAACTAACTGGACGAGGCTAAGCACAAATTGGTTTGTTTCTGGCGAAATTGGAGCTGCAACAACCATTTGTTTATCTTTATTTTACACATACAGGTTACTATTTATGCTACGCTGACTTTATTGCACTAATTGTGGTTCTCGTCAACTAAGGCAAACGGAAAGCGCGACGCTGAATACAATTATTGTCTTGATGGGTGTAATTTGCCCACAATAACGGGTTAGGCCCCGTTATTCAAATATGCTTCCAGGTTTCCAAAGAGTGTGTTAACCGCAACATAGATAAAAATTATCGTCGTTTGGAAACTCGAAAATTCCTAATTCCAGCGAGACCAATTTCCATGTTTGAATAATGTCGTTCGTCCGCGGCCTGATCCGATATCTGGGTAGTTGGCGTCGTGCCAGCAGTGGCAAAACATCCAGAGAGTAGGGCGGATCCAGCTCTGGGATTTATGACTGGCCGCGAAATGGCGCGGAACCCTGAAACTAGCCGCGAAAGCCGGCGCCGGCCAAGAACGGTAGACGCACAGGATTGCTCGATCGGGCAAATCTCTCCGCCGGCGTGACGTCACCGCTAGACTGCTATCTGCTAAGCGCGCCGGGAGCTACCGTTTAAAATATAGAAAGGGTGGGTTTTCTGTGGATGTTCTGTGTTTTTGAGCTACTTTTGCCAATCCTTTGATTTTTATACACTATTAAGAGTGCAGAGAACTTTTATTTTTTACTTAGAATGTATCGGGATTAATTTATAAAATTGCCAATGTATGGAATAATTGCATACTGAAGAAAATTTCGAAAATAGTTATTTATGTACCTACCAAGGCACTGAAGTTCAACTTTTTATGACTCATGTGGAATTTAGTTGCCGAGGCCTCTGGCTGAGGCAAATATAAAATATTATTATTATACAAAGTATTTTGAACGTTTGAAAGACGGTAAGAATGATACTAATCTTTTGCGATATTATTTTATAAATTAATATTAAAAATAATGTACTTATGCCAAATTTTAGTTTCAATTTATTACGAGTATAATACTCTTAATAAACACTATGAAAATTATGTTTCACAAAAGGTTCGATAAAAGGCGCTTATAGGACTTGACATTTGGTTCTATTGCACCTGTACTGGTACACACTCTGTGATGCCTGTTTTATATTGACAATTTCTTCATGAATTAATTCATGAAGTCACTTCAAGGGCAAATTATTATAAAAAGTCGTGTATTACACTGGCAATTTCTTCATGAATTAATTCATGAATTTCTTCATGAAGTTACTTCACGAATTAGAGCATGTCCTATTTTCCGTCAAGTTTTGCGTGAACTTCAGGAGTACTAACATTGAAAATGTGAACACAAGAAAGGTTATATTTTGATACTAGTTTTGTTTGAGGCATTAGGCGAGAAAGAGGAGAGTACATCGCTTTAGAGATAATATACTTAGATAAAAAGTGTGTGAAATGTTACAATATGTTTTATTTATGTATTCCGCTGCCAAGGCACAGCTCCCTCCTTCACGAAATAATCACAAAACTCCTCTTGGGCAGCAACGCAAGCATGTCTTGGTGAACATGTTTGGTAAGAAAGTCCAAATAGAAATATATAGTCTTTATCAAGCTCTTCTAGGATGGAAGTAGGACATTCGGGTCTCAAAAATTATGTAATGTGCAACATGCCAATGTTATGGTTTGCACTTTTTCCACATTCAAATTAATTTTAGTCAAAAAACTCTAAATCGTTTGGCTAAAATGCCAAATGCATTTTCAACTACCCTTCTTGCCAGATTTAATCTGTAGTTAAAGAAGCTTTGGATGAAGATGGAAAGGTTAAACTCTTTTACCTAGCAGTTCACTCTGTAAATCTCTTTCATAGTCATTTTCCGTAAAATGACGAGAACAAATATGACTGTTATTAGGGTTGAAACTGTCCATTCTTTTACATCTTGCCACCCATGCTCTCCTAATCGTTTGTGAAACCATATCTTTTGACTTCGGGAAGGTATGGAACATAATATTTTCGCCTGCTTTTTTTAAAGCGTAAGTTGTATTACAACCATAAACAGCACACCTCGTTCCCGTCATAATGTATTCTAAATAAATAATAAAAAAAAGTATAGGGTAAAGTGTATTTAAAATGATAAAATATAAGCACCTACCTATTAAATAACCCAGTACCTACAAAAAAATCGAAGACAATGACGAGGAGATCTCAAATCTAACTTCTAACCTATAATGGCACAAAACATTCGATATTAGAGAGATAATTTGACAAAATATATTAGTTCTTACGTTTTTAATACTAAGCAAGATGGTACTAATTTAGTATAAATATTCAATAATAGATTGAAAACTAAAAACAGCTTACATAAAATAAAGAAAACACAGTCAAAACCCGCGTCAAAACCCGCACCGCTGATGTACAAATAACACCGTTAGTCTAGCGCTGACGTCACACCCATCTGCCGACTGGCGAACATTACGCTTACGAGATCGAGCAATCCTGTGCGTCTACCGTTCTTGGGCGCCGGCCACATAACGACGCCATGAGTATTTTAAGTCGGAAAAACTTCACCTCATCATCTTTTCCAAAACGTTATAAGTAAAAAATATAACATACTTATACGCAATAAAGAAGTAACGCAATACAGGGTGTAACTGAACTGATGGTCAAAAATGAAAGCACGTATACTTGGAGTCAAAATAAGGGCACTTCTTCATATATTTTTTTCTCCTACGAGCCATAGTTTTTTTTATACAGAGCGTGGAAGTTTGGAGAAAAATACACATATTTCTTAGTATCTCTAGAAGTATATGAGATATGTTCTTCAAACTTGGCGTTTCACATGAGCAGGTGAGCCGTCAAATTTAAGATTGACATGAAGCTTCTGAGGCTCCCAGTTGCGGAGATACAGGGTGTTATTAAAATTAATTATATCAGAAAAATATGAATACCCTGTATAATCGCATTTTTTTAATTAGTTTTGAATGGTGAATAGAATGGTTGACAAAAAGTATCTCCTACTATTTTTTCATATTCGCAGCCGTTTCTTAATTATTTTAAAAGAACGGCAACGCTGCAATGAACAATAGTCATTTTAAGAATAAATCTAGCAATCTGTGGATGTCAATTAATAATGATGATAAAAGAACTAAAATCGATAAAAATTTTCATGGTCTCAAGAGAGCCCAAGACCCTGTGTAACTTTCTGAAACTATCTGAGTATCTGGATGGATAAAGCTTCTCAGTGCCATCAATTATCAGGGGTAATATAACAAGTGGTGTGCCTATTATCGATAATACCTTTCGTTAATTTTACGAATTATAATCCCAAAGCTGAAAATACCACGACTGCGCAGCAGGAGTGGTATTTTCTTAGCATTGGGATTATAATGAGTGATAAATTAAGGCATACCACGAGTTGTATTTAAAAAGAGAATTTAACAACTGCAAATAGTTAGTTTGACAGCTAGTTGTCATTTAGATTGAACTTTCGGATCTGAATATGTTTTTTGTGCTAATAGATATTTAAAGATCAACGTGTTAACTGAAAACATAATATATTCTAGTCCTATATTAAATTTGGTAATGTGAAGAAGTTATCGGGTTATCAGTTTTAGGTGCCACAATATTGGTTTAGCGTAACTAGGACGTAGGTAACTAAGAGAGTAGGATTTCAGCGAAAATACCACTAGTGGTATTATCGCTGAAATCATCACCTGATTAGTTAATATTTCAAAAATCATATCATTTCATTGGTTCATATTGGCAGGCGTTGAATTCTCAATATAAAAGTTGTTCTCTGTCTCTTAAAATAAACATTCCACGGTCATTAATAGTTTTGCTCAATTTGAGGTTTTTGTAATATTGCGCGACAAGTTGGCCATGGATGTTGTAGGCCGCAAAATGAGCGAGAAAATCGCGGTGGTAGACCTAAAAAAATCATCCTGTATAGACAATAAAATAAAAGTTTTGTTGGAATTTTATACATATGTAGCTTCCTTACCCATATTACAAAAGCGAAACTTTATGGTGGCCGCAGGCACCTTCTAATGGCATCTGATTGGCGTCAAGCGCCTCGTGAAGTGTGAAATTCAATTAATATCGGACCGTAATCAGGCAGATGGGAATTAATGTGAGGCTGATTGGACGGACCGCCTCAAGGAAGGAAGCAGGAAATGATCCTGGGCGCTAGATATAGCGTGAATAAAACCCGAGGCTTTGTAACACCTCTTGAGAACTGGCGGAAGACCCCAGACAAAATATAACTATAGACCCAAAATAATAAGAAATGACATTGCAATCATTCAACATATTATGCAATACCAAATCAAAATAAAAAATATTTGTTTAGGTATAGGCTGATTTCGTCGTCATCAGTGACGGTTTTTCTTATTACATGCCACGCACGTCACGTCCATTGTTTAAAATTGTTACCATGGTACACAACTACCTATAAGCTTGATAATGTTAAAACACCATCATACATTGGCCCTCACTTTGCACTTACTAGGAAGAATATAACATTGAATGTGCACCCAGTCAACTCGAAGCATATGAAACAGTTGACAGCGTGGCAGTTGCGACATTGCCTGATTTTGCGATATTCTGGAAAAATCCATATTTTATAAATTTCAACTATATTAATATAGAAAAGTTTCACAGGCGATAGAATCGTCAAAATAAAAAGAAACATTCATATGAACTTGTATGTTTTAAAGCTTCCTTTTCGAGATAAATGGTGTTAAAGTTAATAAAAAATATTTTTTACAAAAATCTCAAACAACTAGGCCGATTTTGATAAAACTTGGCATGTTTTTAGTAATAAATAATTAGCTTAATTTGATACAATTAGATTGAATTAAGTTGTTCAAAGGGCGACGCAGGGGTGTTCTAGCTAGATATTTTAACAACAAATTTATCACCACACTCCTTTTCTATAAGTTTGATATTATTTTAAGATTAAATAATTAAAGATATATGTTTAGTCTCTTGCATTGTTCGTCTATCTTGCGCTTACATTTCGAGAAAGAAATACAATTCTGTCAATAAAATGCAATAATAAAATAGTTTTTTCCAACAAGCCTTGTAACATTAAAATTTTGATAATCCCTAGTCAGAATTTCATTAATCAAATCAATTCCAGCATCGCGAAGTTTAAAAACAAAACGACTGTTTAAAATATGAACTTTTCTTTTTATTTTACTAGTTCTATCACCTATTAATTTTCCGGATTAAAATCTGGTGCTACAAGTGGCAATCCTGTCACATTTAAAATCAGTAGGTAAATAGGTTGATGCAATCCACGAAATTTGTCTAGTTACATTTTGTCCGGAGGAAGACCCATTAAATAAACGCCATTCTAATATACACGATACAGGGTGACAGGGTGAATAGGGAGTCTCAATACCGGACACACTGGAGATCATTCTTCCTATAGGTACCACAGGAAGTTCAAAGTCTGAAATTATTTCGAAATTTGTCAGTATCTTTGGTACAGTTGGCGTCAGATGAAACCGAACGACGTACTAAAACTATTTTCTTGAGACTTTTGGAGAATAATACCCAAAATGCATTCAACAAAACGGATTCAAGCTCAGACTGAGGGACGAAGCGTCCGACGAAGGCGACGTTGCCAAATGTCAGTACAGAATCCAAATATCCAAAGGAAATTGATTTTTATCGTTCGGTTTCATCAGACGACAACCGTACCAACTTGAAAGTATCCAGAGTACGTTATATGACAATACTTTGGTATAAATTATACAGGCATATTTTCTTGTATGTAGAGTTATGAAGAAAGAATGCAAAACTTGAAAGAGCATTATTTTTATATGAAGGTATCGTGTTTAGTTTCGATGTTTCTATATTGTTAATTGTGCCCATAAGCCATATTGTTTAGTTTTAAATTTTTAAGTACTTACTCGTGTATACAATATCCGATTTGTCCACAAATTGAAATTCTGGCATAAGTAACTTTTAATTATAATTTAAATGGGAACTTCCTGGTATTATATCAGGTATACAGTATATATGTAAAGTCCCCAATGTATATTATATAACTCTGTAAAACTCTACAATTCTTTGCCAGATAATATAAATAGATACACAACAGAGAAATTTAAATCCGTGTTAAAATCAATAATCTTTGACAAACAAATAGAGGAGTATAATCTGACCCACCGCTAATCCTTTTGCCGGCTGCCCAGGGTGTATAATTAGCTTTAAGAGGAGTTAGCATTTATTATTATTATTGATTTTCTTTTTTCTTTAACCAGAATTCTTAGACTTATTAGTTTGTTTGTTTCGCATGTGTTTATAGCGCGATTCATTTTTTTTTATTAATTTTTTTAAAAATTCTATGGGCGGGTTAAGTTTGAGGCCATTGGCTAGACTTCGCCAGCTGATAGGATAGAATTGATTATTTATAAATTGTTGTATAAAATTGTAATATTAAAATAAAAGACGTTATTATTATTATTATTATCTCGACTTAGCCAAAAGGCATTCGCACTCCCTCTACGGGGAACATTCACTCAGATCCCGGGCATCCCGGATACCAAAAGGATCTGGCTCGGACGAGACCCTTGCCATGTAATCGGGCCTTAGGTGACATTGATGTTGTTGGACGATCCTGCATTCCCCATGAATTTCCTGACGGTTCGGGCTGTCGCAAGTAGTACCGCTTTCTGCATGGACCTGTAAAGACTATCAGTTAGATTCAGCTCCTTGATGTTTCTCAGCAAACTTTTTGGTATAACACCAGTTGTTGACATGATGATTGGAATCGTCTGGACGTTCTCCATTTCCCATTGCCTTCTAATTCGTTCTTCTAAGTCTCTGTACTTCGCGATCTTCTCGACTTGCTTCACACGCAGGTTGTTGTTGTTCGGGATGGCCACATCAATCAGAGTTGTCTTCCTAGAAATTTTATCAACTATTATAAGGTCCGGTCTGTTATGGGCAACTCGTTGATCAGTCAGAACTGTACGATCCCAGTACATCTTGTAGTTTCTGTTCTCAAGAACAGGCTCAGGTGTGTAGTTGTAATATGGGACCCTCTCTGTCTGCACAAGCAGCAGCTTTTCCGCCAGTTCCTGGTGCAAGATCTTGGCAACCGAATCGTGTCGTTCCTTATATTCCGTTGATGCAAACATCTGACATCCTCCTGTTATGTGCTGGATTGTTTCTGAAGTTGGGCACCCGTATCTGCATCTGTCATCCACTACCGATGCATCTCCTACAATAAATTTTAGGTAGTTGCGAGTTGGTATAACCTGATCTTGTATGGCCAGTAAGAAGCCTTCTGTCTCTGGGAACATCCGTCCCGAGGTCAGCCAATAGTACGACGCTAACTTGTCGACATGTTCCTGGTTAACCTCATTAGGATGCCTCCCGTGCAGCGGCTTCTCTAACCACCTCTGTAGTTTATCGTTGTCAGTTCGGTGGTGATTGTGATGCTCGTGTTCCGTCAGACGTAGCGGTGTTGAGACGTCTGCTCCGAATATAGCTTTATGTAGTGTGGAGCTGTTGGCCTGTCTGTGGAAATAATTACGCAGATTTAGTATTTGTTGGTCCAATTGCTTGCTGAGGTCTGCCAATCCTCTTCCTCCTTGTTGACGTGGCAGGGTTGTTCTTTCTACGGCGCTACGGGGATGATGTTTATGAGCTTTTGTCAGTAGTGTCCTAACTTTTCGTTGCAAGTTGTTGATGTCCGTGTTGGTCCAATTCACTATTCCGAAGGAATAGCTTAGTACAGAGCACGCATACGTGTTTAGGGCCTTAAACAAATTCCTGCTGTTAAGATCAGTTCGCACTACTTGTCTTACTCTCTTGATGAATTCATTAGTTAAATCGGTCTTCATTGTTCGATGATCTATCCTTTGAGCTTGCTTCATCCCGAGGTACTTGTATGTATCTCCCACGCTCATTGCTTCGATCTCCTGTCCGTCCTGCATCTCGTGTGCGCCTTGTTCGAGCTTTCCCCGGACGATATTAAGGGTGCGGCACTTGTCCAGTCCAAACTGCATTCCGATGTCCCTGGAGAACTCCTCTACAATTTTAAGCATTTGCGTTAGTTGGTTCTTGGTTGCGGCCATCAGTTTTAAATCATCCATATATAACAGGTGGTTCAACCTGAACGCTTCTGATCTGTTGCTTTTGATAGCGAAGCCATATTTCGTAGAGTTCAACCGGTGTGATAGAGGGTTCATCGCCATGCAGAACCACAGTGGACTGAGTGAATCTCCTTGGAAAATCCCTCTTCGGATGTTGATTGTGTCGGTCTCGATGTTACTGCTTGCGGTTCTGAGTTGTATCTTAGTGCGCCAGGTTGTCATAACGTGTACTAAAAAGGAAACTGTATGATGATCTATTTTGTACAGCTTTAAGATACCTGTGAGCCAGTCGTGAGGTACGGAATCAAATGCTTTTTTGTAGTCCACATAAGCCATGTAGAGGTTTCGTTGCCTGGAATGAGCCTGGTTGCAGATGACAGAGTCTATGATGAGTTGCTCTTTGCATCCCATTGCGCCCTTCGCGCAGCCCTTCTGCTGCATTGCCATGATGTTGTTCCGCTCACAGTGAGCATATATTCGCTGCGTAAGGCAAGATGTGATTATCTTGTACAGCGTAGGCAAGCAGGTTATTGGGCGGTACTTGGCAGGATTATCCGTATTCCGCTGGTCTTTTGGTAACAAGTAGGTTGCACCCTGTGTAAGAAACAATGGCATTTTCAGAGGATCGAGCAAGACTTCATTAATTAAGGCAGTTATTTGTTCATGCGTGCACCACAACTTCTTAATCCAGTAATTTTGGAGATGATCTGGACCTGGTGCCTTCCAGATGTGGGAATTCTTTATGACATTGGAGACCTCATCGGTTGTGAATTGCTCATGTTGCATCTGGCTATAGTTCCGGCCCATCTCGCGTTCTTCACTGATCCAGCTTGCACTGACATTGTATGGACCTGGTGTGGCAAGTTGATTTCTCCAGAAACCGTCGACCTGTTCTCTGGTAGGGTAAGTCGCATTTGTGGCATCGCCGCTAGAATTCAAAGTACGGTAGAAAACTTTTTCTGATCGTTCAAAAAGTTTGTTGTCTCGTTTCCTGTTGTTACTAGCCTTGTATCTCCTCAGACGCCCTGCGAAAACAGAAAGTTTTTGTTTTAATGTATCAAGACATTGTTGAGCAGTGATGTTCGCGGGGTCACGCTGAGAATGCATTTGGGTGCGGCTCATTATTGCATTATTGCGGCCCATTATTGCATTATTATTATTATTATATCGACTTAGCCAAAAGGCATTCGCACTCCCTCTACGGGGAACATTCACTCAGATCCCGGGCATCCCGGATACCAAAAGGATCTGGCTCGGACGAGACCCTTGCCATGTTATCGGGCCCTAGGTGACATTGATGTTCTTGGACGATCCTGCATTCCCCATGAATTTCCTGACGGTTCGGGCTGTCGCAAGTAGTACCGCTTTCTGCATGGACCTGTAAAGACTATCAGTTAGATTCAGCTCCTTGATGTTTCTCAGCAAACTTTTTGGTATAACACCAGTTGTTGACATGATGATTGGAATCGTCTGGACGTTCTCCATTTCCCATTGCCTTCTAATTCGTTCTTCTAAGTCTCTGTACTTCGCGATCTTCTCGACTTGCTTCACACGCAGGTTGTTGTTGTTCGGGATGGCCACATCAATCAGAGTTGTCTTCCTAGAAATTTTATCAACTATTATAAGGTCCGGTCTGTTATGGGCAACTCGTTGATCAGTCAGAACTGTACGATCCCAGTACATCTTGTAGTTGCTGTTCTCAAGAACAGGCTCAGGTGTGTAGTTGTAATATGGGACCCTTTCTGTCTGCACAAGCAGCAGCTTTTCCGCCAGTTCCCGGTGCAATATCTTGGCAACCGAATCGTGTCGTTCCTTATATTCCGTTGATGCGAACATCTGACATCCTCCTGTTATGTGCTGGATTGTTTCTGAAGTTGGGCACCCGTATCTGCATCTGTCATCCACTACCGATGCATCTCCTACAATGAATTTTAGGTAGTTGCGAGTTGGTATAACCTGATCTTGTATGGCCAGTAGGAAGCCTTCCGTCTCGGGGAACATTCGTCCCGAGGTCAGCCAATAGTTCGACGCTAACTTGTCGACATGTTCCTGGTTAACCTCATTAGGATGTCTCCCGTGCAGCGGCTTCCCCAACCACCTCTGTAGTTTATCGTTGTCGGTTCGGTGGTGATTTTGACGCTCGTGTTCCGTCAGACGTAGCGGTGTTGAGACGTCTGCTCCGCATATAGCCCTATGTAGTGTGGAGCTGTTGGCCTGCCTGTAGAAATAATTACGCAGATTTAATATTTGTTGGTCCAATTGCTTGCTGAGATCTGCCAATCCTCTTCCTCCTAGTTGACGTGGCAGAGTTGTTCTTTCTACGGCGCTACGGGGATGATGTTTATGAGCTTTTGTCAGTAGTGTCCTAACTTTTCGTTGCAGGTTGTTGATGTCCGTGTTGGTCCAATTCACTATTCCGAACGAATAGCTGAGTACAGAGCACGCATACGTGTTCAGGGCCTTAAACAAATTCCTGCTGTTAAGATCAGTTCGCACTACTTGTCTTACTCTCTTGATGAATTCATTCGTTAAATCAGTCTTCATTGTTCGATGGTCTATCCTTTGAGCTTGTTTCATCCCGAGATACTTGTATGTATCTCCCTTGCTCATTGCTTCGATCTCCTGGCCGTCCTGCATCTCGTGTGCGCTTTGTTCGAGCTTTCCCCGGATGATATTAAGGGTGCGGCACTTGTCCAGTCCAAACAGCATTCCGATGTCCCTGGAGAACTCCTCTACAATTTTAAGCATTTGCGTTAGTTGGTTTTTGGTTGCGGCGATCAGTTTTAAATCATCCATATACAGGGTGTCCGGTAAGTTCGGGGAAATCTCTCGCCAGCGTGTTGGTGACGTCAAAATATACCTGGTGTTTCATATATTTTTTTCCCCTAAAGTACTCCGTAACAGAACTACAGGGTCCCAAAGGGGTACTCACTGCTTTACATTTTTTGATTTAACTTTTGAACGCCCTTGTATATTTTGATGAAATTTTGGAATTTTGCATAGACGGTAAAAACCAATTACCTCATATTTGAATCATGCTTGGACAATGCCGTGGAAGTCAGGAACGGACTTCACGCAATACCCATGGGCTCAAAATTTTGACTGGTATAAATTTAAAAAGCCGAAAACAATTTTTTTTAAAGCCTTGAACATTTCTCTTCAAAAAAGGTACTCTTTATTCGTTTCGAAAAAGTCAACCGTTTTCATGGAAAAATCGCTTTTTTGAAATCCGTAACTTAAGATGCAATAATGGAAACTACCAGAATTTAGTGTTTTCACCTGACGGATAACAACAATTACGTGTGACAAGATTTGTCAATAATTTTTATTAGCAATGGAGCATTTTTATACTTATGCCGAATATGCAGACATGCATTTAATTTATGGACAAGCACACTGCAATTCTCTGGAGGCAAGCAGAATTTATGCTCAAAGATTTCCAAATCGCAATTTGCCAAATCGAAAAACATTTGTGAGAGTTGATCGTCGTTTAAGAGAAACAGGTAGTAAACAAACCGAGTTTAGAATGTCTTAAATCAGACTCCTAAAATTTACATTAGGTAGTTTTTTACCTCGTCGTGGTGGGGAAGGGCCGCAAAGGAGAGCAAGAAATCAAAACTTAGAAGAGCACATATTGGATGAAATATCCGAAAACCCTTCTAATAGCGTTCGTAAGCTTGCAGCTCAGTTAAATACCACAAAGGGGGTTGTTCATGAAACATTGCGAGAACAGCTAGTTTATCCTTATCACGTCCAAAAAGTGCATGCAATGTCTCCGAATGATTATCGTCCACGGCTTAACTATGCAAACTGGTTTTTGCAACAATTTATAGGCGATCCGAGTTTCACAGAAATTGTTTTATTTAGCGACGAAGCTGGCTTCACGAGAGACGGTATTACCAACAGTCGAAATCTGCACATTTGGCATGACGAAAACCCTCACGCCATAGTTCAGATCAAGCACCAACAAAGATTTCTGGTTAATGTTTGGGCAGGGATAATTGGGAATAATTTGATTGGTCCTTTTGTTTTGGATGAACGTTTGAATGGAGCTCTGTATTTACATTTTTTACAAAATAATTTAAATGATTTACTGGAAAATGTGCCCTTACAAATAAGGAATCAAATGTGGTTTATGCACGATGGCGCTCCCCCACATTATTCCCGGGAGGTACGTCTCTACTTAACCCAGCACTTTGACAATCGTTGGATAGGCCGAGGAGGACCTGTTTTGTGGCCACCTAGGTCTCCTGACCTCAATCCGTTAGATTTTTTTTCTGGGGTCATCTCAAGGGACTAGTATATTCAACTCCTGTAAATACCAGGGAAGAGTTATTGGAAAGAATATTTCACTATTCTGATCAAATTCGAAATGATCCTGAAATGCTGTTTAGGGTGCAGCAAGAAAAAATTCGCAGGATAAGAAAATGTATTCGGGTAGAAGGAGCTCACTTTGAACATTTGCCCGACTAAACGAAACATTTTCTTTATAACCAAACTTTATTAAACTATTTTTAAACAGTTTCATTGTTTTTTTTCATTTTCTCGATATTAATGCCTACTGAAAATTGCAGTGTGCTAATAAAAATTATTGACAAATCTTGTCACACGTAATTGTTGTTATCCGTCAGGTGAAAACACTAAATTCTGGTAGTTTCCATTATTGCATCTTAAGTTACGGATTTCAAAAAAGCGATTTTTCCATGAAAACGGTTGACTTTTTCGAAACGAATAAAGAGTACCTTTTTTGAAGAGAAATGTTCAAGGCTTTAAAAAAATTGTTTTCGGCTTTTTAAATTTATACCAGTCAAAATTTTGAGCCCATGGGTATTGCGTGAAGTCCGTTCCTGACTTCCACGGCATTGTCCAAGCATGATTCAAATATGAGGTAATTGGTTTTTACCGTCTATGCAAAATTCCAAAATTTCATCAAAATATACAAGGGCGTTCAAAAGTTAAATCAAAAAATGTAAAGCAGTGAATACCCCTTTGGGACCCTGTAGTTCTGTTACGGAGTACTTTAGGGGAAAAAAATATATGAAACACCAGGTATATTTTGACGTCACCAACACGCTGGCGAGAGATTTCCCCGAACTTACCGGACACCCTGTATAATAGGTGATTCAACTTGATCGCTTCTGCGTTGTTGCTTTTGATAGCGAAGCCATATTTTGTAGAGTTCAACCGATGTGATAGAGGGTTCATCGCCATGCAGAACCACAGTGGACTGAGTGAATCTCCTTGGAAAATCCCTCTTCGGATGTTGATTATGTCGGTCTCGATGTTACTGTCTGCGGTTCTGAGTTGTATCTTAGTGCGCCAGGTTGTCATAACGTGTTCTAAAAAGGAAACTGTATGATGATCTATTTTATACAGCTTTAAGATACCTGTGAGCCAGTCGTGAGGTACGGAATCAAATGCTTTTTTGTAGTCCACATAAGCCATGTGGAGGTTTCGTTGCTTGGAATGAGCCTGGTTGCAGATGACAGAGTCTATGATGAGTTGCTCTTTGCATCCCATTGCGCCCTTCGAGCAGCCCTTCTGCTGCATTGCAATGATGTTGTTCCGCTCGCAGTGAGCATATATTCGCTGCGTAAGGCAAGATGTGATTATCTTGTAAAGCGTAGGCAAGCAGGTTATTGGGCGGTACTTGGCAGGGTTATCCGTATTCCGCTGGTCTTTTGGTAACAGGTAAGTTGCACCCTGTGTAAGAAACAATGGCATTTTCAGAGGATCGAGCAAGACTTCATTAATTAAGGTAGTTATTTGTTCATGCGTGCACCACAACTTCTTAATCCAATAATTTTGGAGATGATCTGGGCCTGGTGCCTTCCAGTTGTGGGAATTCTTGATGACATCGGAGACCTCAGCGGTTGTGAATTGCTCGTGTTGCATCTGGCTATAGTTCCGGCCCATCTCGCGTTCTTCGCTGATCCAGCTTGCACTGACATTGTATGGACCTGGTGTGGCAAGTTGATTTCTCCAGAAACCGTCGACCTGTTCTCTGCTAGGGTAACTCGCATTTGTGGCATCGGCGCTAGAATTAAAAGCACGGTAGAAACCCTTTTCTGATCGTTCAAAGAGTTTATTGTCTCGTTTCCTGTTGTTACTAGCCTTGTATCTCCTCAGACGCCCTGCGAAAACAGAAAGTTTTTGTTTTAATGTGTCAAGACATTGTTGAGCAGTGATGTTCGCGGGGTCATGCCGAGAATGCATTTGGGTGCGGCTCATTACTGCCTGCACCGCCCTCTGGATCCTTCTAGTTCTAACTCCTCTGATATATTCCGTCACTTGTCCTATGTCTTTACGGAGACTCTCGATCTTCCGATTTAGTCGCATTTCCCATTGAGCCATTCGTGGTTCTGGTCTTGCACGATTCAACTCTTGGGCCGTTCGGATCTTGGCACCCATTACAGTGATGACTGCCGTTGCGGCACAGTAGATTAACATGTGCATACGTTCTAATGTTGGTGTCACTGAAACATAGCTTGGTAAAATTCTTGTGTTCATAAGATCGAGCACGATCGCAAGTTTCCTGGAAGAATTTAATCTTGGTAGCGGTGGCCTGCTAAGTGGGTCTGTGCCTTCGTATCGCAATACTGCCTGTCTCATATGTGTGTCCAAGCCTTCAAAATGTTCTTCGTTAACCCGTTCCAGACTCTCGGTTGTTGGTTCTACCGTTTCGGCTTCTAGTTGTTGTCCAGGCTCTTGAAGTTCCCCATTGTTGTTGTTGTCATCTATGTCTATGTGTTCGCCGTGGATCTCTAGCTCAACTTCCCGTTTGATAGCGTTAAGTCGCGTTTCTGGAATTCGGTTATTTCTTAGAATAGTTCGATACTGATCTGACACTCTTTGTTCAGACACTTGCATGTGTGGAAACTCCCTGCAGAACTCGGCATGCAGTTGTTGTCGGTAGCCGATAATCTCTTGTCCTAAGTTTGTCACCCTGTAGAAAATACGCATAATCGATTCATTCATGGACACAGTCCATTTCATGCGTCGTCGTTGTAATCCCGCCTCTGTGAACGCTGGCTGAAGTTCCCGCGCAGCACCTTCGGTGGGTGGAACCCTAGTTCTCGTTTGGCTCCCATGTTGTAGATGTTCGTGTAGTTGTTGGGCTGTAGCTGTTTGTGCAACAGGGGCCCGCCTCATCAGCGCCCTGTCACCGACGTCCCGCTCGCTGTCATGTCCAGCGCCGGCTCCAGACATGCCCTGGCGATCCCCAGGCAGCGGCCCTATGACAAAACTCCTAGTAATCTCCATTCCATATGTTTCTCCCGTAACGTGGGAGTGACGGCCCTCGGTCGCCTTTTACGACTCGCGGAGCCACGATAGGAGTATTCTAACCCGCTACCCATACGGGTCAACTAGGACAACGCGGGATCGTTACTCCCGAGGATCTGCCCCTGTCACCGGCCAAACCCCCTCCTTGCGTTAACTGGGAAACACGGGATCGTTACACCCGAGGATCTGCCCCTCTCACAGGCTAGACCCATCCCTGTGTAACTGGAAGTCGCGGGATTGTCACACCCGAGGATCAGCCCCCGTCACCGGCTAGACCCCTCCCTGCGCAACTGGGTATCGCGGGATTGTCACACCCGTAGGTCTGCCCCTGTCACAGGCCAAGCCTCTCCATGCGTAACTGGGAATCGCGGGATCGTTACACCCGTGAATCTGCCCCTCTCACAGGCCAGACCCATCCCTGCGTAACTGGGGAGCGCGGGATTGTCACACCCGTGGATCTGCCTCTCTCACAGGTCAGATCCCCCCTGCGTATTTATTTTTTTTATTATTATTATATCGACTTAGCCAAAAGGCATTCGCACTCCCTCTACGGGGAACATTCACTCAGATCCCGGGCATCCCGGATACCAAAAGGATCTGGCTCGGACGAGACCCTTGCCATGTTATCGGGCCCTAGGTGACATTGATGTTCTTGGACGATCCTGCATTCCCCATGAATTTCCTGACGGTTCGGGCTGTCGCAAGTAGTACCGCTTTCTGCATGGACCTGTAAAGACTATCAGTTAGATTCAGCTCCTTGATGTTTCTCAGCAAACTTTTTGGTATAACACCAGTTGTTGACATGATGATTGGAATCGTCTGGACGTTCTCCATTTCCCATTGCCTTCTAATTCGTTCTTCTAAGTCTCTGTACTTCGCGATCTTCTCGACTTGCTTCACACGCAGGTTGTTGTTGTTCGGGATGGCCACATCAATCAGAGTTGTCTTCCTAGAAATTTTATCAACTATTATAAGGTCCGGTCTGTTATGGGCAACTCGTTGATCAGTCAGAACTGTACGATCCCAGTACATCTTGTAGTTGCTGTTCTCAAGAACAGGCTCAGGTGTGTAGTTGTAATATGGGACCCTTTCTGTCTGCACAAGCAGCAGCTTTTCCGCCAGTTCCCGGTGCAAGATCTTGGCAACCGAATCGTGTCGTTCCTTATATTCCGTTGATGCGAACATCTGACATCCTCCTGTTATGTGCTGGATTGTTTCTGAAGTTGGGCACCCGTATCTGCATCTGTCATCCACTACCGATGCATCTCCTACAATGAATTTTAGGTAGTTGCGAGTTGGTATAACCTGATCTTGTGTGGCCAGTAGGAAGCCTTCCGTCTCGGGGAACATTCGTCCCGAGGTCAGCCAATAGTTCGACGCTAACTTGTCGACATGTTCCTGGTTAACCTCATTAGGATGTCTCCCGTGCAGCGGCTTCCCCAACCACCTCTGTAGTTTATCGTTGTCGGTTCGGTGGTGATTTTGACGCTCGTGTTCCATCAGACGTAGCGGTGTTGAGACGTCTGCTCCGCATATAGCTTTATGTAGTGTGGAGCTGTTGGCCTGTCTCTGGAAATAATTACGCAGATTTATTATTTGTTGGTCCAATTGCTTGCTGAGGTCTGCCAATCCTCTTCCTCCTAGTTGACGTGGCAGAGTAGTTCTTTCTACGGCGCTACGGGGATGATGTTTATGAGCTTTTGTCAGTAGTGTCCTAACTTTTCGCTGCAGGTTGTTGATGTCCGTGTTGGTCCAATTCACTATTCCGAACGAATAGCTGAGTACAGAGCACGCATACGTGTTCAGGGCCTTAAACAAATTCCTGCTGTTAAGATCAGTTCGCACTACTTGTCTTACTCTCTTGATGAATTCATTCGTTAAATCAGTCTTCATTGTTCGATGGTCTATCCTTTGAGCTTGTTTCATCCCGAGATACTTGTATGTATCTCCCTTGCTCATTGCTTCGATCTCCTGGCCGTCCTGCATCTCGTGTGCGCTTTGTTTGTAATAATAATTATTATTATTATTATTATCTCGACTTAGCCAAAAGGCATTCGCACTCCCTCTACGGGGAACATTCACTCAGATCCCGGGTATCCCGGATACCAAAAGGATCTGGCTCGGACGAGACCCTTGCCATGTTATCGGGCCTTAGGTGACATTGATGTTGTTGGATGATCCTGCATTCCCCATGAATTTCCTGACGGTTCGGGCTGTCGCAAGTAGTACCGCTTTCTGCATGGACCTGTAAAGACTATCAGTTAGACCCAGCTCCTTGATGTTTCTCAGCAAACTTTTTGGTATAACACCAGTTGTTGACATGATGATTGGAATCGTCTGGACGTTCTCCATTTCCCATTGCCTTCTAATTCGTTCTTCTAAATCTCTGTACTTCGCGATCTTCTCGACTTGCTTCACACGCAGGTTGTTGTTGTTCGGGATGGCCACATCAATCAGAGTTGTCTGCCTAGAAATTTTATCAACTATTATAAGGTCCGGTCTGTTATGAGCAACTCGTTGATCTGTCAGAACTGTACGATCCCAGTACATCTTGTAGTTGCTGTTCTCAAGAACAGGCTCAGGTGTGTAGTTGTAATATGGGACCCTCTCTGCCTGCACAAGCAGCAGCTTTTCCGCCAGTTCCTGGTGCAAGATCTTGGCAACCGAATCGTGTCGTTCCTTATATTCCGTTGATGCGAACATCTGACATCCTCCTGTTATGTGCTGGATTGTTTCTGAAGTTGGGCACCCGTATCTGCATCTGTCATCCACTACCGATGCATCTCCTACAATGAATTTTAGGTAGTTGCGAGTTGGTATAACCTGATCTTGTATGGCCAGTAGGAAGCCTTCCGTCTCGGGGAACATTCGTCCCGAGGTCAGCCAATAGTTCGACGCTAACTTGTCGACATGTTCCTGGTTAACCTCATTAGGATGCCTCCCGTGCAGCGGCTTCCCCAACCACCTCTGTAGTTTATCGTTGTCGGTTCGGTGGTGATTTTGACGCTCGTGTTCCGTCAGACGTAGCGGTGTTGAGACGTCTGCTCCGCATATAGCCCTATATAGGGTGGAGCTGTTGGCCTGCCTGTAGAAATAATTACGCAGATTTAATATTTGTTGGTCCAATTGCTTGCTGAGATCTGCCAATCCTCTTCCTCCTAGTTGACGTGGCAGAGTTGTTCTTTCTACGGCGCTACGGGGATGATGTTTATGAGCTTTTGTCAGTAGTGTCCTAACTTTTCGTTGCAGGTTGTTGATGTCCGTGTTGGTCCAATTCACTATTCCGAACGAATAGCTGAGTACAGAGCACGCATACGTGTTCAGGGCCTTAAACAAATTCCTGCTGTTAAGATCAGTTCGCACTACTTGTCTTACTCTCTTGATGAATTCATTCGTTAAATCAGTCTTCATTGTTCGATGGTCTATCCTTTGAGCTTGTTTCATCCCGAGATACTTGTATGTATCTCCCTTGCTCATTGCTTCGATCTCCTGGCCGTCCTGCATCTCGTGTGCGCTTTGTTCGAGCTTTCCCCGGATGATATTAAGGGTGCGGCACTTGTCCAGTCCAAACAGCATTCCGATGTCCCTGGAGAACTCCTCTACAATTTTAAGCATTTGCGTTAGTTGGTTTTTGGTTGCTGCGATCAGTTTTAAATCATCCATATATAATAGGTGATTCAACTTGATCGCTTCTGCGTTGTTGCTTTTGATAGCGAAGCCATATTTTGTAGAGTTCAACCGATGTGATAGAGGGTTCATCGCTATGCAGAACCACAGTGGACTGAGTGAATCTCCTTGGAAAATCCCTCTTCGGATGTTGATTGTGTCGGTCTCGATGTTACTGTCTGCGGTTCTGAGTTGTATCTTAGTGCGCCAGGTTGTCATAACGTGTTCTAAAAAGGAAACTGTATGATGATCTATTTTATACAGCTTTAAGATACCTGTGAGCCAGTCGTGAGGTACGGAATCAAATGCTTTTTTGTAGTCCACATAAGCCATGTGGAGGTTTCGTTGCTTGGAATGAGCCTGGTTGCAGATGACAGAGTCTATGATGAGTTGCTCTTTGCATCCCATTGCGCCCTTCGAGCAGCCCTTCTGCTGCATTGCAATGATGTTGTTCCGCTCGCAGTGAGCATATATTCGCTGCGTAAGGCAAGATGTGATTATCTTGTACAGCGTAGGCAAGCAGGTTATTGGGCGGTACTTGGCAGGGTTATCCGTATTCCGCTGGTCTTTTGGTAACAGGTAGGTTGCACCCTGTGTAAGAAACAATGGCATTTTCAGAGGATCGAGCAAGACTTCATTAATTAAGGTAGTTATCTGTTCATGCGTGCACCACAACTTCTTAATCCAATAATTTTGGAGATGATCTGGACCTGGTGCCTTCCAGTTGTGGGAATTCTTGATGACATCGGAGACCTCAGCGGTTGTGAATTGCTCGTGTTGCATCTGGCTATAGTTCCGGCCCATCTCGCGTTCTTCGCTGATCCAGCTTGCACTGACATTGTATGGACCTGGTGTGGCAAGTTGATTTCTCCAGAAACCGTCGACCTGTTCTCTGCTAGGGTAACTCGCATTTGTGGCATCGGCGCTAGAATTAAAAGCACGGTAGAAACCCTTTTCTGATCGTTCAAAGAGTTTGTTGTCTCGTTTCCTGTTGTTACTAGCCTTGTATCTCCTCAGACGCCCTGCGAAAACAGAAAGTTTTTGTTTTAATGTGTCAAGACATTGTTGAGCAGTGATGTTCGCGGGATCATGCCGAGAATGCATTTGGGTGCGGCTCATTATTGCCTGCACCGCCCTCTGGATCCTTCTAGTTCTTACTCCTTATTATTATTATTATTATTATTATTATTATTATTATTATATTGTAGATTAATTATTAGGTAAGTAATATTTATGATGCCTGGATTCACATATCGACGCAATAACAAAAAAAAGCTATTTTTAATCAATACTACCCCATATTAAAATCCTAAAATTTTGTAAAATTCTAAAATAAATTAGGTAAGAATTTCAGTAAAATCTAAAAATGATTCTTACG
The DNA here is from genome assembly GCA_963920635.1 of Pseudeuparius sepicola. NCBI lineage: Eukaryota > Metazoa > Arthropoda > Insecta > Coleoptera > Anthribidae > Pseudeuparius > Pseudeuparius sepicola. The sequence continues at coordinate 41,643,177 of OY987299.1, read as the reverse complement.
TTTTACCATTTTTATTTTGTTTTTTCCATTTTTTAGTACTTCAAACATAATCTGTAGACTAATTTTTATAGACGTAGAGGTACCTAGGGTTCCTGGATAAGGAGAGTTGGGACAAAAAGTCATTAGTGTCATTATTCGCCGATTTTGGGCATTATAGAGATAGCTAGATTATTTTCTAACTCATGAGCGGAGTGGTTTTTTTTAATTGGAAACTGAAACAGTATATGTCTGGTTGTCCTCGATAAGAAAACTTGTTAGGCGTAAATATGAATAACATTATGGAATCGTTTTTTTTTTTAAGTTTTGAGTTAACAAAAATAACAGCTAGAAAATGTGACACTAAAAGAATGACACTGTCATTTCAACTTTAAAATAATTCAAAAGAAAAAGTAAAATATGGCACATTAGTTTTCAGGTTATTAGTTGCAGCTGCCCGGTTATTTGCTACCTGGCATGGCGAAAATAATATTAGCGTATCTAGCGCGTATGCTAACAAGAAGTGTAAAAGTTCTGGGAACTGGGAATTATTTCAAATGACTCCAGTATCACAAAATGTTCTGCAGAATTATTACTACAGAAAACACTAGAAACACAGCCGAAAAGTTGATACCTTATTTTTGTTTTCTACAGAAATTTCTTTTAACTCAGGTAAGTTTTTGGTAGACCCAAGCTACCCATCCCTTTGTGGATCACCTTGGTACGGTCAGGATGTTATAAGATATTTTTTGCAAAACTTCCTCACCCATTCTGCGGGGTCTGTTTTCTGGAGATAATTACCACCTCCAGGTGTTTTTATTAGAGTTTCACAAGACTCTTGCAAATTTCTTGTTCTTGCTGCAAGAACAAGACAAGACTCTTTTAAATTTCTTTGCAAGACAAGACAAGAAATCATTCTGCAAGACTCTTGCAATTTTGCAAGAAATCTTGCTAAAAGCAAGAAATCTTGCAAAGATTACTAGATATCTGTAATTATAATTTCTGTAAAACTTTAATAAGAGCAATGAATGTTGATGACGATAATATTGATTTTTAAAAACTGAGCATATATAAACGGCTATTTAAGAACAATTAGTTTATATTTCCTAGTATATTATTTAGTAAATATATTTAATTTACTATACTCCTAGTAAGTAATAAATACTAACCCATGTTTCCAGCCATTACAGGCGGTATACCCAAAAAGAAATTGAAAGTTAACGTATAAGGTACGCCGCTTTTGCGGCTAGAAATGCATACTTCCCGACTCCCGACGAACAAAATCATTCTAATTTTAATTCTTATAAATTCAACAAATTAGTAGGTAGATATGTACTCTTGAATTAATCCGCTACAGTGGATTAATTTATTTTTATAAGTTTGCTTTAACTGTAGTTAAAGTCTATAGACTAGCTGTTTCTCGGGTCTATTGGACTTTCTAATGCTTTGTTTCGTTTCATATTAGTGTGGCATAGTGTAGATCGGGTCATTTTCGGACAGCGGGTTTCGCGGTTTTCGGTCAGGAAAGTATTCGACTTAAGAGGTATTTCGAATTGAAAATCACGAAAACATTAAAACAAAATTATTATTAAAATACAAATACACCCACCCGCCGCACGGCGGCTCTGCACCGCTGCATCAACTTATTTCAACAAGCTTTGTACGCAATAAATAATGCAAGAGTCTTGCCAACAAGAATATTGGTAGCAAGACTCTTGCTCAAGGCCTACTATAAAGACAGGCCCTGGCGCACAAAAATCACGTGACCATCTTAGTCAGACGTTACATATTTGTCACAAAACTGAAAGCGGCAGCTTGGGTTTTGAGAAGTTTTCAATGTTTAAAGTGTTTTTAAACGTCTTAGTTTATATTTTAGAAACAAGTTTGTGTCTAGTGCGCGTGTGTCCTGGCGGAGGGGAACCGCCCAGGTGTTATTATGCCTCTGGGTGTCTGGGTGGGAGTCGTGGGGTCCAGGAGTATTGGTGTCGCTCGCACCGACGCGACGCGACGCGTGAGCGCTGTAAGGGGAATTCTCCCCCGAATTACAGAAGAGGGAACCCGGAATGGACTATTATGGACATGGGACAGTATTAGTATTGGACAGTGGAGCCTGAGACACAGAGGGGTGAACTGCTTACGGGAGATCCGCGAGTTCAGACGGTCCGGGTGGCTGGAAGCCGTTCCCGTTGACCACGTTCGGGTTTGTGTATTTATTGTATTCACCATTCACCTTGTGCGAAATAAATCAGTGTTGTAACGTACTCGAGGATTTTCGTTGTCGACCCACGCCCTGATATCGTTTCTGTTCGGTCTTTCACGCTTCCGATCAACTGAGACCTCGCCAATATTTACAGTATACCTACTGAGGTTAGTTTTCATTTTTATTTCGTAAAAAATAACCTAAATACCAAATATTGGGTCTGTTTATATTATATTTATACATATTACAAAAGCCAGGAAGGAAGTGTCGCCATAACAAACATTTGTTTTGCCTCGGATTGAAAATTTCCGCCAAAAATGGATTCGTCAAATCCAAACTGAGATTTAATTTCTAAAAAACCCTTAAGTAGGTGTGGCTAACACATTTTCAAGAAAGTGAAACAATAATTAAAGTGGACAAATGTGTTGTGGGAGGAAAATACCTATAGAGAATATCACCTAAGCTAAAGGAAGGTGCTGTCCCAACAATTTTTGAGAATGTGCCAAAATATTTGAGTGCAATTCCGTTTAACTTTCAGCCCAAAACAGCTGAGGCAGCTTGAAAATTTTGAAAAAACAATTAGAGAAAGCCTGGATGCACAAAACCAATAATGTAATAGATGAAAGAAAACTGGCCAAATTGTTACGAAATTTGTTTTTTCTACTTAATCTCCAAAAATGCCTTTCATTATATAGAACTAAGTTGGTCACGTGACTACGCGATTATGCGTTAGCGCCGTGGCCTGTCTTTATCGTTGGCCTCGACTCTTGCTGCGATGACGTCACTAAACAAAAAATGCAAGAACAAGAAGTTGCAAGAAGTCTTGCTTGCAAGACAAGATTTTTTCCAGCAAGAGTCGGGCAAGACAAGAATGAATTTTAATTTCTTGTCTTGCTTTGCAAGACAAGACAAGAATAGGCGTAGCAAGACAAGAAATCTTGTCTTGTAAAACACTAGTTTTTATAAATCTTTTGTTTTCTTCTTTTCTTGCGAATAAGTATACCTACTACCTAAGTTATTTGCGAACGAGATAACTTAAAAAGGCTCCTGTGTTAATTATAACGCCAAATAATATCTCAGCAACCTAATTATACAAGGGAATAGCAATTGGTTGGCATCAAACGTCCCGTAGAGTGTGAAATTAGATTGAAATCCCACCCTAATTATCAGGCAGATTAGAATTAATGTGCGTCTGATTGGAGCGGCGCCTCAAGGAAGGATGTCAGCAGACAAACGGCCGACCGCCCCGGTCCAGACGGTGAATGGAAACGGGCAGCGGACCCCTTATGATAAGGGATGAGCGCTATCAATTAATGTGAATCGGGAGAACATTATCTGGGGACATCTTGGATGCTGTTGTCCTCTATCTCAATCTGTGTATAGGACACAGTTGTTATTTGGCTCCCCAGACAACAATAATATATAATTTTTTATATTGTGGTCCATTAAAATCCAACACAAACAGAGAAAAGTAATATAAGCAAAAATATACCTACAGAATGTGCCACATTTCACTATACCTACCTATACAAGTGGATCTCAGGATTTTTCTTATTAACCCCAAAATTATCTACAATTTTTGTCTCTACAGTTTTTAAAATAGCAAAAAAAATCACTCTTTTCAAAATATCTAGCTAGCCATGAACTTTTTCAAAAATCCAAAAGGGGCATTAGATTGAGTATTCAAAACTGCAATTCTTTCCCCATTTAACCTTTGTTCTAACTCTGCTAGTTTCCAAGATCCCCATAGTGGTCATCGAAAAAAACTGACCCTGTATATATATAATACCATAATCTTTGTTGTTGAACAATTTTATATACTGAAAAAGAGCATATTTTTCAAAATAGTTAAAAATTTTAAAAATACAGATATGCCAGTGATTCTAAATTTAAACAAATGAAATAAATCAAAAAATTATATGCTCAAGAAATTACACTGGTTGAATATAAAAAATTTAATAAAATTTCTAGTATTTATATTCATATTTAAACTAAAACATAATTTAATTCCGGTTTGTTTACATAGGTAGGTATATTACTTTCAATTTCGAACATCATAATAATTATTATACAAGATCATTTAGTGATTTTCATATACATATTCGTAATTTTAGTAAGAATATTTGTTATAAATCTATTTATCAAAAAGGTTGATCGAGTATAACAAATTGCCAGATAAATTAAAAAGTGAAAGAAATTTAAAAAAATATTAAAAAAGTATTACTTGGATTTTCAAAATGATGTAATTTAACTAATAATTTAATTCAAATGTTAAGACAAGAAGAAAATAATTTATTTGAATTTTTACATTACAATCTCTGTATTTAATTGTATTTAGTAGCCATACAAGGCTAAATAAAGCATGTTACTACTACTACTAGTTATGCACTGATATTTAAGGCTTTCATTATTAATCATTAATCGTCAGTGGAAGACTATTGGAACTTGTCCCTAAAATGAAGCACTCGCGTCGTGGCTTTTACTTAAATTTATCAACAAATGACAATGCTCCAGATTTTCTAGATGAAGGAATGTGAACAATGCATTTTTTTGTGCAATATTTGGTAATACATACAAAAGTATGTAATAAACATTACCTCATTTATAATAGTTTTTTCTTCCCTTTCTCTAATTTTCCTTTGGCATAAAGATGTATTGCGTTTTACCTTATTTTGCAGAAGCATTTTGTCCCAGTTCTTTGCTTTTAGCACAATGGCAAAAACATGTATAGTCCTTTTTTCAAAAAACAATAAAAAATTCGGGCATATTGATTAACCACTTCATGTCCAAAAATCAAGTTAATCGGCCGAAAAGTCACGAAGCTATAGGACAATTAAGATATAAAACTTTTGAACTCGTTTTTCTCGAAATTAAAATTTTGCGAATACATGGTTTTGCCTTTGTATAGGGTACATTTATTTATCAAACCTCCTGAACATTTTTTGCAAACCCCTGTTTCTTTAGGCGCTCTATTCATTTTTTGCCTCAAAAATGACGTAAACCTAATTTTGGGGGAGATTTAGGGGGTCTACACTTTTTTTTAGCTGGGAGGGGGTGCATTTTAGGACACATGTTTATAGGACAAGAAGTCTTATTTTTGCTTAAAAAATACGCCCTTAAAATTTTTGTACTGAATTTTGAAACACCCTGTATAGGCTCGTTCGTTGGAATATTTCATTGAATGTACATACATAAATATCTTGCTACTGAATATCTTTGCGTAATATATAGTATACGGCGCATAGGGAAGCGAGAAGCGGGCTGCTGAATTCCACAATCTCTCCATGCTTTTTGTTATAATTCATTCACGTGTATTCGTGAATCGTCTTCCGTAGATTGTCTTCCTGTTATATTTTCTTGAAGTCAACCCTGTTCGAACGTAAAAACTTTGTCGTCTCTATGAATTGCCAACTACTCGTATCTTCAGATTTGGTCAATACAGGCGTATTGTCGGGAGTAGGTACAATGTGGAACAATATCGGATTTTATTTCAAAATAATATTTTTCTTAAATTTAATAAAATATGAAAACGTATTTTCGGCATTTCCCCATAGACAATTCTGCTCAAAAGCAATCCAACTCTTGTTTCTTGGGAAGGTGACCTGCGTCATTTTTAAAGTATTATTTTAAATTTTCGGAAAAATATTGGGGGAACTCATAGACAACATACCTATAATTATTTTTTATAGACACAGTGTTATTCTCTTTTGGTTTGTAGACTTTTATCTAGTGCCATAACAATGATTATTGTGGGATAAAACTTACGTAAGTTTAAAAAATCCCAAATATATGGAAATATAGGGTGAGTCTTTGACCCGTTCAACAATTATAACTAAGTACCTATATACTCAGTGATTCATTTAATGTTTTGGGACCGCCGATATCTTCATTTTTCCATCTAACATCGTAATTTACTATCTGCGATGTTGCCAAACTTAATAAATATCGTAACCTTATTTTAAAATATTTAAAAAATATTAATTATCCTTTGCTTGCCTGCGCATACAATATACTCCTTGTAGATTCACGTTTCTCGTACCTACCTATCAGTACTTTTCGTAAGAAAAAAAACAGCCACATCTTGCCCCGCATAAGCCGGCCGGCTCAACGATATATAGGAATAAATGACTCACGGTAATACAAGTAACACTGTTTTGTTTTGCTTCTACATTAGCACAAATTAATCTGTGACATTAGCGGGTCGGGGGGAAGGAGACGAGGAAATATGTATGTCCTTGTATGTCCTATATATATGCTTTGAGAGATTATATTTACAAAATAACCTAAATCATATCAATAAACAGGAAACCTTGAATGGGCCAACAATAAGATCTTTTTAAAATCATGAAACAAAACAGGTTGCCTTTGGTGATGTTTATATTCGTATACAGCGTGTCCCGCTCTGATGTCCGGAAGAGGGAAAAGTTTTTTATTCGTGGAGATAGAGGAGATCTAGTAAAATTTCATAAACTATATACATCGTCTAGATAGACTGATACGAAAAATAGTGGAGTGTTCCACATTTTATCGCTATTCCTGCAAGTTAATAACAAATATTTTGTTTCAGATCTTTGTAATATTTCTAAACATCGAATTAAGGGCGAACAGTGATCCCAAATCATATAAGGTACGTTGAGCAGGCAACAGAACGACACTGAAGTAGGTATTTGCTTCGGCTGTACAGCGTGTACCTACCTACTAGAATAATTTTAGAATTGAAATTCAGCGATCTTCTCTATTTAATAACCCACATATATTATAACCATTGCCGAGCAGCCATATTAGGCTGCCTACAACCCTTTGTAAACTACAGTTCACAATGTTGATGATAATTTGTACTGAAATTAGTCGGGCGAGTCGGGCGTGCAAGCATTAATTTCATAAACCAGATCTGTCCTGGTTGGTTACTATGAAAGAAGAAAGAGGAAGGAGGACGTAATACCAGTCGAATATGTAGGTATGGGGTACTAACCTTGGGTATGGGGATCGAATCGGATGACGAACAATGAAAACGTTAAATCCCAAAAATGTATAATTACTTATATATACCCAATTACAATATCTATAATAAATTTTTAATTATTAGCTATATTTTCATAAATATCTGTGAAGCGCTTGTCTAAAATTGTTGGAATGAATAAAAATAATAAGCAACGGAAGTTAACGATAATACAGGAAATACAATCGCAGCCTTGGGAAAAACTCATATACCAATTTGGAATCCTTGGGGAAAATTTGCACGAATAAAGTGGCAAACAAGCTTATTTAAAAAACGCAGGCGGCCATTTCGGTCGAAATTACCTAAACATAAAATACATAACAACACCCTTTGGAGGAAAATTGCGATTCCAAATTAATATTTGTAATTAACGGTTCAGTGAAAAATTGGTCACGCCCTCTCTTGCATACGTTATCAGTTAAATAAACTTATAAATTCAGTCCGATTGAGGGAAATAACAGACATTACAGAGGCTGTCAAATTTTTAGAAATGTATTTTCTGGCGATTCCGAGAGCAGGAAATTTCTTGTTTTTTCTTGTTTGGGTGCTATATCGAAATATCGCAGAAATAAAGCAAATTTTTTTTATCACTAAAATAATCTTGCCACTAAATGAAACAAAAAAAATCATTTTATATTAAAGTAAATAAACAAATAAATACACTGCAACAAAGAGGACACAAGATAGGCCTCGAAATTAATAACAAAATGGATGCTAAATGTTTGCAACGTAAACCTCCATCTCCACAAACTTGTAACGAAGTTGTAGGCACATTAGAGAATAGGACAGCGCGTGACGAAGCGTCCCTTGTATCTTAGCAACCGCACGGCTCCAGCGGCTCCAGCGGTTTCTATAGGCCGGCCATCTCTGTAAATTCGTTCAGTTGCAAATGCAAAGTGTTAAGTGTGCATTGGGTGTGTTTAGTGTCGCATCGAACGTCACGCGATGTCCCATTCTCTAATGTGTCTTACTCTACCAGTTTTAGAGTTTTCACTTTTATTTTACACCCGTCCTTACCTAGTTCTTTCGCCGCGCTATTTTATTACTTTTCGGCTTTCTGCCGCTTAATAATAATTTCTTGTTTTACCAAAGGGATGGGGGACACGGAAGAGGGGTAGAACCGAATTACTAACTCAACTTGCAGCTAGAGCCGCCGTTCTTTTTGGAAAACCGGGTATACAGGACATACCCGACTCAGAGAAGGAAAAGCCACCGTCAGGGACCTGCCAGGGGTGCAAGAACCCCTAACCACCCGTATAGCTACCAGGTGCCGTTTTGATGGCAGAATGGTGGGGACGGCCCCGACCAATGGGCGGCCAGCGCACTCGCCGCTAGGTGGCGCCACCCCGACCAAATAAATAGGCTGCGGCTGCCAAGTAGGCTCTCTCTTCTCCTCGAGCGCTACCACCTCTGCTTTCCGACTTAGTTCCCGGCGAGTATACTTAGGTTTAGGCTGTTACTCCCTAGCCTCACCCGTCCTACAAACCTCCGTTAAGCCTGTTGGGAGAACGAGCACTCTTTGACAAACATCCCTTTTAATCATCCATATTTTTAGTTCATCAAAAAATAGGACACGATTTCAGCTAGGATAGGACTAACTGTGTGATTTTCTTTTAATACTTTAAAAGCTTGCTGATTGCCATCTCGAAAGTTTTTGTGCTTGCGCTTGCCTTTTGAAATCAGAACCACGTGCTAATAAGTCATAATTAAGCTTACTAACGTAGAGTTAAAGATAGAAGCTTATCTGCCTGTTTCTTGTTTCCAGATCCGTGGACCTCTCTGGGCCGGCCGTTTAACTTAAACTAATTAGGTATTAAAGTACCTAAAATTTGTAACTAATGAACCGTGCAGAATTTGTACGACTATTTTACTTAAACCCTATCTTCAAACATACCACTGAATTCTGGAAATTATTTTTTCTGACTGAAAGTTATCCGAGCATAGCGGAGTATACCGCTCTAAAAAACTGGCGCCTGAGCATCCGTTCCGCCCGAAGTCCGATTTTCTCTTTTAAGAACAAAAAAGGCTATAAGGAAGCCCATCGAAAATAAAGAGACCTACTCTATAAAAAAAATGGGAAAATCGGACATAAAAGCAAACAATACTAGAAACTCAACGACAAATGTTGCTGTTTCCCTTCGAAGTAAATATGGCCCCATTTCTTTTTACCAAACTGTCGAAACTGTGATAGTAAGCAAGTTTTTTACATATATTAGGATTCTTAATCAAATATTAGAAAAAGTCAACTGTCACAATTTTGCTTCATATGCTTGACACCCTGAAGGATCCTTTTTCAGAAATCAAAATTAGGATAATATTATTAATAACCAAAACAGGGCATAAAAAGAACAACAATATAAGAACGATTTTCAGAATTTCAGTTTCTGCTGGTCTGGTACATTGAAAAATAAGGAAAGACATAAAAAAGACAAATGAATAAACAAAAATAAAATAATTTAACTTAGGTATAAAACCCAAATATTTTTCTATGGAAACACTCTGCGATCCTTTCACAGGCAGTTGAAGAGATTAAGCGAAAGCAAAAAAAGAGAAATACTGGGTTGGAATGAAGAAGAAAGAAAAATGCAAATAAATTATTGAGAAGTTCTGGCCATCACAATTATTGTGCTTTTCTGGTTTTTTCCATTAGGAAATAGTTATTTATGTACCAAGGCACTGAAGTTCAACTTTTTATGACTCATGTGGAGTTTAGTTACTGAGGCCTCTGGCCGAGGCAAATAAACCACATGAGTCATAAAAAGAACTTCAGTGCCGAGGTACATATTATATTTTTTTTGAAATCGGAAAAAAAATGTTTTATTAGACAAGAAAATAATAATAAGGGATCACCCGTCCACGAAGTATAATGATGTACGGCACCTTCTGACAGAAAAACCAAACTGCTGCTTCTTGTGCAGCCTACACAACAAATCTATTGATTTTCAAATTTACTAAAATATGTATACTGAAGGATTGCGCTTCTATAGGAAACAATTTCGCAATGTGTACGAAAAGTTAAATGAGCCTTTATCGGCCGGGTTTTGAATATTTGGTCATTTTTGACGGGCGATTTCTCCGCGTCTGACGTTTGATGTTTACATCTCGCCAAGGCCTACTTATTGAAAAAATCGTACAATAATGGGCTACATTATTGTACGATTTCTGTGCTTTTAATGACGATTTTGGGACATTTTAATGCCGATTTCAAGAAAAAATAATTATTGAGCTCTTGAGCGTAGAAATAATATAATACTCCTGTAGCGGCAATTCTATTAAATCAAGTTTTCCTGTCACCGAATCCTCACTTTTAATAAAGAATCCCAGGCAAGAGTCAAAGCTCTATGTTTATTATAAATTACGTGCGACGGAAATCTCCCTGGGTAGTAACCAAGTTTGGATAGTTTTGATTTTACTGTTGTATAATCAAAGTCGGGCATAGAGCTGTTGAAGGTTGCAAATTTAGAAAATGCCAGGGTGTCTATACTCAAAGATCGTTCGGGTCATTAGGTACTAAGCGGATAAAGTGGTCAATAATTTAGTAGTGACTCAATTTGTCATAACAAGATATAAAATTCCTCAAAAGTAAGAATTTGTTCTCCGATTACGTTTGTGATTGCGTTTTTACTGACTTAACCCCTGCTTCAACAAGTCCCGAAAAGTGTGGTGCAGTAGGTGAATTAAAGTGCCATTTAATGTGACAACTTTCCACCGAATTTTGAAATATAGCCTGGATTCTGGATTTGTTTATGACCTCCTTGGAAATGTTCCGCTGTAGACCTTTTCGCATCGATCGCGACCCCTATTCGCCAAGAACCACCAGATAACAAGCTAAAAAAGCTTCCGAGCTAAGATCAGAGGTTAGTTCTAAGTGAATGGCTTTAGTGCTATAAAGCAAACAAATACGTAAATGATTTGAACGTTTTTGCGCCTCTAAGGCCGGCGACACAGAAACATGTGAAAACAGGTTGGTGCTCCAGCGATGCGAGTTTTGTACGGATTTGTTTAATGGAAAGATGGGCGATATTTCTTCAACGAAAATGATTATCGTTGCACGACCGAGTACCGTCCTTCTTGTACTGCCTCATATGCGTCAAAATGCAAAGAATTAACGCGTGTTTTGTTTATTATTTATAGATTATCCAAACATAAACCCAAAGAGATAAACTCTAGAAATAAAAAAAAAACATATATTAATGATAAATAATATTTACCTTTCATATTATGAAAGAGCAAAACAAAAGAAAAATAATAGAAATATTCTGAACAATAAGAAAATATTAAGCATATTATCAATGCAATAATTTTTTACTTTTTAGTCAATAACAAAAGCGTGTTTAGGTATAGTTTCTAAACTAGGTACTTAGTACTTATTTTATTTTTATTATTTAGTAAGTATTCTTAAGAATTTTACTGATCTAGAGTACTCCAGGGTCTTTTACATCCAAATTTAATGGGGTATCTGATATGGAAGACCTAAACTCTTTCATTAAGATATATCTGTGCGCGGATTCGTTCCATCTTTTCATTGAGGAGTCGCCCTACGACCACCTCCTTCTCCATCATCATCAAAGCTCGGTGGTACCACAATATTGTATTGTCACCGGAATTGAATAAGTGTGCAAAATTTCAGATCGATACGATAATTAGAAATGGGCGGAAATCGATTTCCTAGATTGGTTTACATACATACATACATACATACATACATATATATATATATATATATATATATATACAAGAAAAGGTGATAATGGGCAAACACTCATATTATATTTTAATATATATATATATATATTCATTATATTATATATATATATATATATACTGTCACAGAGCCGCACTTTTTACCGGATGTCACAAGATGCCCTGGATAAGTATATATATATATATATCAGCACGGTGTAACATTAACCAAATCAAAAGATAGTTAGTACAAGCCCCAAAATAGGGGATGCGCTGACTGAAGCTGCAAATGTGCTGTTGGCTCCTGCCTGGACTTCACTTGTTGCTTCCCAAATCATGCCTATCTTTTGATTTGGTTAATGTTACACCGTACTGATGATTGCCAAATAGCATGAAACACGTGTATGCGGTTACTAGTTTTTTCTTTTTGTTAACTTTGAGTGTTTGCCCATTATCACCTTTTCTTGTAATTGTTACATTTACACTCGCTAATCTTACATCCTTATTGTCATTGTATCTTGGGTTATGAAGATTTCCACGCAGGTCGCTTTAGCAGCCTCCGTGGCGATGTTAGTACAAGCCCCAAAATAGGGGATGCGCTGACTGAAGCTGCAAATGTGCTGTTGGCTCCTGCCTGGACTTCACTTGTTGCTTCCCAAATCATGCCTATCTTTTGATTTGGTTAATGTTACACCGTACTGATGATTGCCAAATAGCATGAAACACGTGTATGCGGTTACTAGTTTTTTCTTTTTGTTAACTTTGAGTGTTTGCCCATTATCACCTTTTCTTATATATATATATATACATACATATACTCATATAAAAGTCAAGCTATTAATATAGAATATTTTTCAACTCTACCAATTTTTGGGCAGGTTATGTGCTTCTTATTGGCCCTGGACTCCACTAGTGAGGAAATGTTTACCTTTTACCCACCTCCTTCCTTTCTTTCTTTTTTATGCGTAGAGTGCCTCGAAAACAATAAGAAAGTAAACAATATTGTTTTATAATATCCAATTTCAATTAAGAAAAAAATAGTTGAGCGTCGTTTTTTGTCCCTATAAGTATAATAATGAGCATTATACAAAATATTTTGTGATATATTTTTTAAGTAAAAATTTGGACATCGCTGAAATGAGGCCATCGCTGATATACGAGTAAGATAATGTAAATAACGAAATATCTGTGGAGATTAATGTTTTTACAGTCCCGCCATTTCGCGAATTTTGTTTTCGGGTCACGTTTTAGGGTAGCAACAAATAACAACCCCTAAAGGCAGTGGGACAGCCTCAGGCGTTATAAATGGGGCCAGCGCTGAAGGGTCAATTAAGACATTTGTTAATTTGGTATCAACCAGGTTAGCATGGATGAATGGAACAGAGACTGAGCAGAAATGCGGTAATTTTGTTGCAAACCAAACAACGACATTCACGTTCTTTGTTCTATCACAAGTACACAAAAATACATATTTTTAAATTTCTTTGGTCTTTGCCCCATAAAAAAAGTGTTTAGAGAAAATTTCTATTTGGTAATCGCCTTAGGAGTGATAATACGAGTCATTTATGTATCTAAAGGGTGTTCCGCATAAGAACCGACACAGGGCAGAAGCATATAGGGGAGCCCAAAATAAGGTGATTTAACGCAACTTATCTCTATACTAAGTTGCACCCCTGATAAGTTATAGGCCTTAAAAGTGGGCTTTGAAAATTCGAAAAAATCAATATCTCAGTTATTTTTGAACTTGGAAAAACTACATTTGGTACACGTTGTGGGTGTAACAAAGGAATAAATCGTCAGAAAACATAATTTAATTGTATCTACTATTTTAAAGGGTTTTTTTTTTGTCCGTTGGCGGACTTACAAAATTGTTACTTTGTGTGAAGAATTTAATTCTAAAACTTTTTTTACTCTTGTTATTTTTCGAAAAATACGTATTGCAAATGTGATATTTAAAATCTTTGAAAATTCAAAAGTTATCTATGAAATTAAACGTCAAACTTGAATAACAAAAAAAAAACGGAAATAACTATGGTTTCCATTAAAAAAACATAAGTTTGTGTCATAATTTTCAGCAATATACCTACATTTTTTCAAAGAAAAAGGCAGCTTTTGTATTAATACGAATGTCACACCGTTATAGTTAACTCTATTCCGACGGTATTTCAGTGTCTATCCTTCAACCCTGTTATGGATAGGGGGTTGTCGCCAGGTCAATTAGGCCATTTGTTAATTTGTTAATCGGGCCTCTGAGCAGAGTCCACAGTAATCACTGTACGGCTGCCCGGGGGCTAATGGAAAATGACTGGCAGGGCGCGGGCGGGATAGTTAATTCAGGACAGGTTATATAGTTTAGAATTATAAATCTGAACTTGACAAAATTAGTTGAGCTTGAAATATAAATATTATGGCCTCTGCAAAAGAAGTAAAGGAGGCCGTATATTTCGTGTTTCATGTTTCCGAACTGAAGCGTTATGCCTTACAATACTTTGGCAATCATATCGTGGCTTTCAAAGAGAGTTTTTAAACGTTACGTTAAAATTAGATACTACTGTTAATGAAAAACAAAATTTAGATATTGAGGGATTTGTTTTCTAAAGGTAATAACAATAGAGACTCGTGCTCTATATAATGGTACCTGGTGGGTCAACAAAGTATTGTAATATATCTCAAAATAATCAAGATGCTGAACTGAAATTTGGCACTGCTATGTTTGGGGGGATGGAGAATAAGCTGAAAAAGTTACTTTCTACTTGCGCTGTTTTTGGATCGCGTTATTACTCCTTTGGTTATCTTTGTGGTCTTTCTGGTTCATCATTTGTCAACAAAAGTGTACAGGTACTGGTTTCTTATCGATAAAATTAACCGGTTGCGTTGAAATAAATTAGCAAAATGTGCCCCATAACACCTGACTATAAAGCCACGCCTTTGGAGACTCACGGATTCAGAGAGCTCAACTGTGCATTGAAAGTGGTGGAAATAACGTGGAACAGTAGTTGCTGTGACATTTTATAATCCACATTTTTAACTACTATTTTGAAAATTATGTCCTAAATTTTTTTCTCGATATCTCGGCAGGTATATTTCGGGAGTTAAAAAACTTTTATTATTAGCAAAGATCATAATATTCAACATAAACTTTGTTATTAGCCATTACTTGCTACAATTTACCAATTATATGTGTATAGGTTAAGAAAATGAAAACACTAAAAGTGGCCACATTAGTCCACACGGATTCTGGTTAAATTAACTACCTTCGTTTTGGTACAATTTTAGTTTTTACACGAATATTTACACGGACGTGTGTAGATAATACACACCTTTAGTGTAAATTTACCATTTCCGTGTACAAATTTTACGACTTCTGGTGTTTCATAATACGTTTTTTTACCCATATACAGGATGATTACTAAACGTGTGGCAAAAATTCCCTGGGTAATTTTAAGTATATTTTGTTATAATATAAAGGTTTTTCGACAAAACATTTTTCTTATTTTTAAAATTATTATTCTAATAAAATATATTGCAATATACCGACCATCAAAATATTGTTATTGTCGAAAAACTTTTAGAAAAAGCCCTGTATCGTTGACTGATATATTATTAAAGACTGATGCTCATGGCTGTCACGTCTGACACATTTTTGGCTCGCACCATGCGCTTTCCGGATATAAAATACAATGCAGAATATATTGTTAGCCATCAGAGCCATCTGTTTTCCAGGACATAAAGCTATAGCCGAGAGAAGTCTTTATAAATATGTCAGTCAACGCCTGTATCTTCTAAAGAAAAGCGGCTTTCAGAAAACCATTAAACAACAAAATATTCTTAAAATAACCGATCGAACAACCCTTTGAATTTTTACCTTATATTTACTAAACACCCTGTATACAATTAAAAATCGAAACTTGGGAAAGGAGTATACCAACCATGGTACAGCAAGTGCTTTTTGGGCGAGTCAATAGTATGGTAGGGGGTAGGATTTTTATAGAAACTCACTAGGATCATAATCCTAAGCTGTCGTTTTCGTTTGAAAACGAGAAGTTCCAATTTCTTGATAAAACTTCCCTAGGTCCTATATTTATATTTAGGGGCCGCGGTGGCGTCGCTCGTACCGGCGCTGACTTTTTAGACTGCATGTTTTTCTGCCTCCGATCGACCTTGGTTCGAGGCAGGCGCATGCACATGTCTTTAAAGAAAAACACTGCTATTGCCAAGACCGCTGGACAAATGTGGGTTCACGGTATTGCTCCTAAATAGCTTTATCCGTGTGATTTACTAATTGTCCTACACTCACTGGGATTACTAAGGTTTTCTAGGGTTTTCCGTAGTACTTGAGCGAATGCTATCCTAGTTCTATCGGGAAAAAAGTCGGCCCTAGCCGCAAATGGCAACGAAGACAAAATAATAGTAATTGCCCCCTCCCCCGCACAAGCATGTGGTTGCTTCTGGGGTACTCCTAGTTTGAAGTATTGTGAGGGTGAGAATTATTATTATTATTATTATTTTAGAAAATACAATTTAAGTACCTACGTGAGGAACAAGTACCTACATAATATAGGATGCAAGAGTCACTTTAAAGATTTATTTATTAAACAAATTTTTAAAAATATAGAGGCAGTTATTAAATACATGGCTAACATTTGAAATGCTTAAACTTTGTTATTTACTTGAATTAGGTGGTAGTGGCTAATCACTCGATCTGTAAAAATCGAAGGATGGTGAATAATCTTTTAGTTATTGGGCTAGATACCTAATTGCTTACCTTTAGGTATAGCATTGAGGGAAGGAATATTCTCCACTCAACGGGTATAGTCAGCACATCCGAATAAGTCCCAACGGTGTCACACAAGGGATATTTAATAAGGTTTTCGATTTAAGTTTGATTAGAACTATAATTTTTTTGGACCTATAGACAGAATACGACGCGCAGAAATCCAACAAGAGACTGACTGAGGGAGATGAAAGTCCAAATATTCCGTTAGGTATATCCGAGAGGTATTAATAAAAAGACACGAAATGCCCAACTAAATAATATATTATGCGGATAACCTTTTCAATGTTGTAACAGGGTTTAGTTGGAAACAGAGTTATCAGCGGTGTAAACGGAGCACCGCGCCAATACATAAATTGGCGGGACACCGAAAAAGGCTTCAGCGGAAAAAAGCACGGTTTAACATTGTCAGCACATCTGACAACTTTGCGCTCTGAATCTACTATAAACTTAAATGCTAGGAGGAAAGATGGGGATGTTGCCGTTTTTAAAGCACGCATAATCCTGTTAATCTAACAAAACATAGGAATATCATATTTAGCAAATCGCAGTTCTTAAACTACGCATGACCACTCAGTTGTCGTACTTCAATATGATGCCGGACTTTATCAATTTCCAGCTTATTCGGCGTGGTCTGATTTCTCTGTCATTATAGGCACTCCGTGTAAAGGAAACTATTTCGAATTATATAGAGCGGTTTTAGAAGCTGATATGTTGTGAGTGTGTGACAATTAGCAAGATTTCGAGAATAGAGTTTGCTTCTTTCTAAAGTTTTTTAATTTTAGTAGGAACCATATAAACAAAACCATAATTGAAAAGTGACAAAACAGTTAACTCTGATAAAATCTTTCAGAGATTTTCGTCCAAGAAATAGAGAAATACCTACATGAAGAGAATAAGGCGTATTTTTATTGCATCGTAATTCCCGCTAGACTATACCAAATTTGTATTTGATGTCATTTGTCGTTACCCAGGTATCATATAGGAGACAATTTATCGAAATTAATCTTTTTACTAATAGTTTTTGAATGTGTTATCCTCCTGTCGACTGCTATAATTTGAAAACCACTCTGTATTTCTAACTTTGAATATAATTACTCTGATGGCTTTGTACGCTATCTAAGCAAATCTGATTATTCCGTCGGTGTATCAAAATTAGGATTTAACTGCAAATTTACCAAATGCTGCACGATCCGTCGAATGCGACATGGGAATGTAGTAAATAATTCATCAACCCCAACGAATTCACAATGCGTTGCGGAAAACGGGTTGCCTTGTTTAAGCATTCTGTCCGGTGCAAACGGTATCGTTCACTATTATATTCGACAAAATACAACTTACACACTAAAATAAATGGTGAAATATAGTTTATTACAAAGTTTTTTCCCTTCTCATCGCATTCCCACTCCTCTGCAAGATATGGACTATTTTTTTTGCTTAGAAAGTAATAATATCTACGAAAAAAATTACTGACAAGAATTAAATCATTGAGTTAAGGATTTCATAAGTACAAAAATGTCTAAAATATAGCATGGGCGATTTTGTAACACCTGACATTAAAACTCTCTGTTTGGCATTCCTGAAAGTAATCTTTAAAAAAGTTAAGAAAACATAAAGAAAGTGGTGTATCAAACGATAGAAGCAGAGCGACGGTGATGTTTTGAACACCACGTAGTAATAGTCCCTGCCCACATTCCTAAAAATCCATTCCTTGTTTGTTGATTGTAGATGATTATCTTTTGTGAATAACAATTATATTTCAATTAAAATATAAACTAGTGTGTGGACAACCGTGCACAGATATGCAGAAGTTTTTAGATTGGGTGGTCTAAAATGCCGGTTCGACTAATGACGCCACGCCATTATGTAATGGGATAGAACCCTAAAAAATAACATATCTAGTTACTTAAAAATAAATAAGTCAAAACAGAAAGGTATGTTAGGTTGAAGTTACATGATGTTTAAATCTATATAGGTACTATCTAAAAACGAGTCAATATGAGTGCACTATGCCATACCTACCTACCGCGAGACCTAAATTCTTCGAATTCTCGACAGACCGATTTCTCGACAGGCTGACAGGTCACACGATATCGTCGCCGACACCAAAATCCCAGGAGCCAGACTTTCGATAAAACAGAAGCCTCGCGAGGTAGACTTTTAGTTTGGCAACGCTGCGAAACGCTCGTGCTACGTGGCAAGGAATATATTGAGCCTAGGTCACCCATGCAATACAACGTTGTCATATCAAAAGCCTGCCTCGCGAGACTACGACTTTGTGGAAAGTCTAGATCTTTGGATTCAGGTTTTGCGAAAAGTCGCCCTTGCGGGATGCTTCGGTCAATATTTATCTATTAGGTGTAATACGCGCCTATAGCATAATATATAATAGTCAAGTATGTACCTTATCACTTACCGTTTCTATTGCTTTCTCTAGCCTGAATATTTCTTCTTGCAGTAAATGGAGGGTACCGGTTTTCCCTCTGTGTCTTGCGAATGCAGCCGCGCATGCGCTGTGTATGCTGTTCACCCAGTTTTCCAATTCCACCTGAAATCAATAAATGATTAATGAAAACCATCTATAAGTATTTACTGAATGTGAACTGGAGAGCACGAGTAAAATCATTACACAACACAAATATCTGGATATATACAGAAAGAAAATACATTTTTGTATGGTACATGACTTTCAATAAATGAACGCTGACTTTTTAGACTGCATGTGCCTTCGATCGACCTTGGTTCGAGGCAGGCGCATGCACATGTCTTTAAAGAAAAACACCGCTATTGCCAAGAGCGCTGGACAAATTGGGTTCACGGTATTGCTCCTAAATAGGCTTTATCCGTGTGATTTACTAATTGTCCTACACTCACTGGGATTACTACGGTTTTCTAGGGTTTTCCGTAGTACTTGAGCGAATGCTATCCTAGTTATATCTGGAAAAAAGTCGGCCCTAGCCGCAAGTGGCAATGAAGACAAAATAATAGTAATTGCCCCCCCCCGCCCCCGCACAAGCATGTGGTTGCTTCTGGGGTTCTCCTAGTTTGGAATATTGTGAGGGTGAGAATTATCATTATTATATTATTATTATTTTTAGTTTTATCTTAATTTTCAAGTCGAACTGTATCAAAGGTACAAATCTTGTTCCTTCCCAGTTGGACATACAGTGTGTGTTAGTGACCACCCCTGTAAAATTTTTATTTTTAGCTCGATTTCATATACTTTTTTTGTTGGATAGATCTCAATAATGGCATTAAATGCATAATTCAGGTGCCTCGTGCGTTACATTCATGGCCCACTGAGATGAAGTTTTAGTGCTGAAATTTTGAGAAGTACTATTAGGGACTTTTTTATAGAAAAATTAATGCTAGGTTTTTATTCAACGTTTTTGGAAACCCAAACGTACCAATTTGCATTAGAAAATGGAGGACTAATTGAAATGACTGAAATTTGAGTTTATGTTATGTTGTGTTGTTTATTCATGTATTTGATGATGTTAAATTAAATAAGTTCGCTAATAAATTTTTGAAAGAATATGAGTTCCTCATGAATATTTTAGTGACCAACTTACCAGAAATTAAGAAAATTAATTACAATTTAGTAGGTACGTTTTTGCTTGGAACCTCTCACTGCATATAAGAATCCGCCTTACTTTTCCTTTTAATTTTTTTGGAACACCCTGTAGAGCTACGGTAAAGCAAATTGGTACGTTTGGGTTTCCAACAACGCTGAACAAGAAACCGGCATTAATTTTCCTCTAAAAAATCCCTAATAGTACTTCTCGAAATTTCAGCACTAAAACATCGTCTCAGTGGGCCATGAATTTAACGCACGAGGCACCTGAATTATGCATTTAATGCCATTTTTAAAGCTCTACCCAACAAAAAAGTTTATGAAAATCGAGCTATAAATAAAAATTTTACGGGGGTGGTCAGCCCTTAAGTGTGGCAATAAAAATTTTGAAACCCCCTGTAGAGCTACGGCAATTCAAATTGGTACGTTTGGGTTTCGAACAATATGCTGAATAAGAATCTGGCATTAATTTTCCTCTAAAAAAATCCCTAATAGTACTTCTCGAAATTTCAGCACTAAAACACCGTCTCAGTGGGCCATGACTTTAACGCACGAGGCACCTGAATTATGTGTTTGATGCCATTTTTGAAGCTCTATCCAACAAAAAAAAGTTTATGAAAATCGAGCTATAAATAAAAATTTTACAGGGGTGGCAGTCCTTAAGTGGGACACACTGCATACTACAGTGGGTTTCACTTTGAGTGGAGACAATTCCGTATTGTTCGAAAGATTAGCCAATTTTCAAAAAACTTTTTTTCAACCTATATCACTCAAAGGGCTCTACATTTTCGGTTAAAAATTTTTTGAAATAGTTTTATTTCATAACCTACTGTTATTAAAAAAGAGTCGAAAATATGACTAAGGCATTTTAGGCATTTTTCAAAGAATGAAATGGATAGTGCCTTCGAACTGGCTCCTTATACAAAATTTCAACATTCTAAGTTATACACCAAATGGGGCCAAATTTTGAAAAAGTTGGGTTTTCTGTAGTACCCTCTTAAACTACAGGTCATATTTTGATGACCTTTTTTTGAGAATCGATTAATCTTTGCCTTAGATATTATTTTACATAGTTTAGCCAACCTAGCTCATACAGGGTGTTTCGTAAAAAATAAAATTTGACGAAAAATCATTAAAAAAATGTATTTAAAGAGAAAAGGGATTTCTATTAGTCTCCCTTAGAGAAACATATTTCCATCCCTAATTAATTCTGCTTTATTAAGCAAGTTGTCAATAAAATAAGATCAAATGAAAGATGACCCACTCAAACGTGGTCATGTGACTTTCGTTATCTGTCAAAAATGTGCAAGGCCACACATTAGGCGGACGGTGGACCGGAGAGCAAAGCGGAGATGGTAGCGGAGCGTTCAAAACAATAGGAAGCCTATTGTCGTGTCCACACATACCGCGGAGAGGGGAGCGGAGAGTAAAGGTGGATTTATATTATAAACTCGACGTTTGAGTTGGCGCTCGAAGTTGACGGTGACGTTCGCAGTTTGCGTCCAGAAATGGGAACGACGGAACGTGAAAGATGAAATTAGTTTATCTCGGACGGCATCGGACGCAGACGGCAACGTTCGACGGAGTTTATAAAGAGTTACACGTAAAATATTTGGATTGAATTTTCGACACAAACAGCAACGGCGAGCGCCAACGCAAACGTCGAGTTTATAAATCCAACTTAAAGCGTGTTTGCTCCTGGTAGCGGAGAGTTCAGTCAGTTTGTCATTTTCCGGCGAATTTTCCCGTATTTAACCTCGACAATAGAGCGTTGTATTTTTATATACCTACTTAATAATAAACAATATGGATCGCGAAATGCTAATTAATGAAGTTTTTAGTCGCAAACCCCTATGGAACATAACTCTTGCACATCACACAACCGAGGTGTTTTAGAAAAACTTTGGGTCGAGATTTCCAAAATTATTTTTGTACAGATGATGGAATCCACCAAGTGCTTCCCTGCTTAGGTTTATTTCATGTACCCACACTGCACGTTTATTTTGCAAAATCCGAAATTTGATTTGTGAATTTTCACATAAAAATAATGTAGAAATCGACATTTTTATAGCTGTTTCTATGAAGTTAGACTTTTCAATGTGTCCACTTTACTTCCAACCTCTCTGCGCAATACGCCTTTCAAAGCTGTCCACAATCCGCTGACTGTGTGGACACTAGCCGCACTACTCTCCGCTTTCCGCTCTGCTCTCCGGTCCGCCGTCCGCCTTATGTGTGGCCGTGCACTTACTCATTCAACAAACTGCCAAAGGCTAAATAGGTAAGTTTGTTGGATTGACAGTAAATATTTTCTACTTCGGCCATGTATTTTGGTTGAAACCAACATTTTCATGGCCTCTGTCACTGCAATGCTGTGGTGTTATATGATATTCTTCCTGCGCGAATTTCTTGCTAAAATTGTATACGTGTTTATAGGTATATCGGTGCCATTTCAAAGGGAACGCTAATTTTGTTTCCGTGGCAGTCCGCTGTCAAAAATGGAATGCCGAAGGATGATTAATCGGTTTTTAACCTGTACCAGCACGACGCACACAAAAAAGTGATAAATGACCGTGCCTCGCTAGGCAGAGTAACCGTTTCCGATACAGGGCGACGTGTAATCTAAACTTATTTCATTCTGCTCCGGTGAGGGTGAGGTAGGCGATATTTGAATTTTAGATGGTATATTTTAGCACTCAATGTAGGCATGTAGATAGGTGGGTAAAGAATTTGACGCGATATAGGATTTTCGCTTAATACAATGCCCATGATTGACACTAACCTTATATTTTATAGAGACGTCGCCTAGATGTAGAGCCCACAGTATGATAAAAGGAGTGAAGTGAACCCAATCTGACTAGTAAATTATTTTTTATAGGTACCTACTAACCGGAGGAAATATAGTATATTATGTACCAAGGGACTAAAGTGCGTCTTTTAATCCAGAGATTGATTAAGAGTCACTTTAGTCCCGTGGTACATAAGCTATTTTTTGCACAGCAGGAATTCAAGAAATCAAAAAGTCCCATTCGGCATTACCAATTAACTACATTGCACCGTTGCGTTGTAGCGAGGAAGCTGTTTGAGATAGATCAAAATGAATAATTTCACATTTCTGTCTCAACTTTTAGGGCTACCTAATGGTGCTGGTACCAATGGGGAACTTGCACAAAAATTAAATTTGAAAAATATTACTTTCAAACGTAATTTATTGTCATTAAATGAGCCACAGTTCACAAAAAACTCATTTCTTATTTTTATGCAATAAATATAAGCAATTAAAAACTGCATAATTCAAATCATTCTTGTAACGCGCCCTCCTTGGTTGTGACGTCAAGTAGCTCCTTGGTGGTGGCGCCTCTGGTGGGCGGCGGCACCATGTATAAACTAATATGGGTGGCACATGTATCAAAACTACAGCACCACGCAAGCTTTGTTTAGAAAGATCAACGAGAACGTCCCACTCTTGTCTATCCGTCTTATTATGTTGACAATATTTGAAAAGAGTGTGCTGTATTAAATAGTTATTTGCATTGCGAGATGCGTAAGCGCACTTTTTTGGCCGAGGAGGTTGTTTAACTCCTGTCACTGCCTTCTGATCGATCGAGCGCTGTGACGTCACAACCATTCCCGCGCTTTTCGTGTCGTTTGAAATGAATAGCTTGCGGTCACAACTTTAATTATTTATTGCAAATTAAATATTGCGATTTGAGGGCTGATATTTGGTATGTGCTCTTTCTATAGATATGCAAATATATTAAAGAAATAAAAAAAATTGTTCAAGTTCCCATTGGTGCCAAAATTGGCATACCAAAAGTTGGTACCTTGGTACCAACCATCAGTTACACTACTACCGGATATATCTTGAAAAGTTAAGATATAGGAATATGAATTTAATTTTGCTCTATCTCATCCAGTTTTGTCGCTTCAACGGTGCAAAGTAGTCAAAATGCCTATATAATTTCAACTGTTCGCAGCACAGAATCTACTAATTTTAAAAAATACATTCTCAGATGTGTTTGGAATTTTTCGTAGAATACTAAAATATAATAATATACAGGGCGTTCCATTTAAAAAAATCATCTCATTTGTCACCACACTTTCGTGGTACATCCAAAAATAGTTCACTCTGAATTTATTTTTATAGCACTATATCTACTGCGTTTCGTTACTGATTGATTTCTAAAATTATTCCACAAATAGGTACGGCCCCAGTGGAAATTTAAATAGCCACTTAATTGAAAAGTCGGTTAAAAAATTATGTGCGATTAATAGGTACATTTACAGTAATTACGAAGGTAGAATATATTATTATTGGAGTAGGTCTTCTGTGAACAGGGGAATCAATACAAACTATTCTTTAAAAATTAGAATATCGACACCTATTCCACTATAGAAATCGCGAAATCGTACACTAAAATAATAAAAAGAACTTTGTTAAGAGCACAATTTGTATATGTAGGCACCTACATAAAAATAAGGTGCATGTGATATTTTAATTGTTATCGGAACCGATTAATCCATTAATGACTTGGCTGAACATCAACTTAAGAGTTAATTTAATTGTTCAGTGCACAACTAGAAATGGCGGTTTCGTAATTAGCGTTAATTCCACTACCTAAGCCAATTGTTTGGAATTGCGTCTAAATCAGCAGCCCAATTCACACACTGCGTCATCACTATATGTAGATAATACAGGGTGAGTAGCAAAAACATAACGAAAAAATTATAATAAAGTTGTCTTGGTTAAAGTTCTTTTTATTACTAATTTCACAAAAATTGTTAATTTAGGACAATACCTACTGTAAATAAAGAATTCCAAATGAATAAATCCCATTTCTCAGCCTACTACGAAATTTTAATTTTTTGGAATTCACGCGCACCGCGACACAAAATTGCGTTTTTCATGAAAACGGTTAAGGTGTTCGTATTTTTACAAAAGACATTTTTTGTTCAAAATCGAATGTAATTTAATCTTCTGTCTAAAATGCAGATTTTTCAACGACAAAAAAGTTTAAAACACTTTTGTTCGAAAGTAACGACGTAACCAACGCCCTCTAGCGGCTAGAAGAAAGTTGATAGAAAATTCATAATCGCCGTCCCAGAAAACATAAAAGTACCAATTTTCAACTCGATAGCATAAATGGAACCGAAAATACTATTTTTTTTCTGTTTTTAAAAGAAAACTTTGACGCCCTGTTTGTCGAAAACGAAGCGTTTTTGGACAAAATGTTATATGAAGAACCCCATTTATTTTTAAAAATACTACTCAAATTTTGAGTATGGCGGTTTAACTTCGACTCACCCTGTATAATCAGTACAGGTAAATGGCATACATTTTCAAGAAGTTTACATTTTGCATAATTTAATAATGCCTTTTAAATCTTGATAAGTGTAGCTTTCTGAGGGCGAAGGAGTTAGTTAATCAAAATTACTTTCAAACCGACATCTCCAGGGGAATATAAGTTCGACAGATCTAATCCCAAAATACAAAAACCGGAGTTCTACTCCTATGGACCAATTCGCAACATTCTGTTACTACATAGGCTTGTGCGCTCTTTACAGCTTTGTCATCATACCATATTTTAACAAAATAGTCTCAGGCGTTCAAGTTGTAATCTTTCCGTACTGATACTATGAGCTTTCATCTAGCTAAATTGCCAAAACCATGTTTAACTTTCATTTTGAGACAAAAGGAGTTCACAAAAATTTCGGATTATATCGTCAAAAATCTGTTTTATACCATAAAGTCTGACGGAAAATAAGTAACAGGACTGATTCTTTGATATCTCCTCAAACCCAAATCTTTTCTGTAGAGAAAAAAGTGGCATGATTAAGGCGACCATAAAAAAATAACCCTGTAGGGCTTCCAAAATCTCATTTGCATGTCACACCGGAAGTAAGTTTTAAATTGGGCAATTTTGTAATTTTATACGTCGCAGAAATTCATTGGCATTTTAAAATGAATAATGCTTGTAGGTCGGCAGCGGCCACAATGGCACACATAAATAACGATAACGCCGCGAGTCACAACACCTTTGGTAAATTATGCTTATGACGATGCATTTGTTGCCGCCGCGCAACGCAATAATGGAGTATGATTTATGGGCTAAATACCACCACATTGTCCTTAGTTTAATGTATATGCGAGTATCAAGATTAGAAGACACCAGATATTTGGTACAAATTTCCGTGAGGCACACCAAATCTTTTGCATAAAATTTTACATAATATCTAAAAAGTCATAAGAATAAGACTTTACAATTTGTCTGTTTCACTTTGTTTTCGTTTCAAAACTAAAGGTTGAAAGTTGGTATGCCAGAATTTTTGCGGGCGGTTTCAACATTGCTATATCTATATGTCTCTTTTAATCTGCGGTACAATAGATAAAATATCATTATAGTCTATTAAACGTATACGATTTTGAAAGGGCACACGCCAATTTTTAGTCGATTTTGTTTGCAAAATGTCTCTGAAGCGGCCCCATTTCTCCCAGAAATTCTCCAGGTCATGTCATGATACTATTTCTATTTTGTAAAATCCGTTACCGATTTTAAATATCATAGACAGACGTAAATCGAGGTAATCGTTTTGTCATATTCACCACATTTTTCTGCATATTTTGATATGATTATGTATGACAAACAAAACAATACTTTTGACTAGATTTAATAAAACACGCGCGCGAGCTGTCATAAACACTTTTAGATTATGTTATTCATACACAACTTCGCAAACGCCAGTTTCCCAATTGAATTACAATGGAGTTGTTACCTCTGTTTCTTCAAAGAAAATAAGGCACACCAAGAGTAAGCAGGAATGAATATTCAACTGTAGTTTAAGTAATAGTTTTGAGTATTTTTATGTACCTAACCTAGTTACCTTTAAAAAAATGCAGTTATCCTTATTATAAACAGCATGAAAAAACAATTATTATTTTAAGCCTAGTGTAGAGCAGACCATTTTTATTTTACACAAATTCCTTTTTAAAATAAATACTGGAACCTCAATATCCGATGTTGTGGACGACAAAGATCAAGAAGGTATTCTGAATCCGTAAGTCTAAGCAACTCATGACAATGTTGAGATAAATTTAAATTTCTTACCTATTTTAAGTCAGAGAATTCTTGTTTATTTTTATAACCCCGTGAAAGGTATTTTTAAGTATATTTTTTGAAATAAAAATTCCAGCTAAAATGACTTAACCGACAATCCATGAACATGAATCGTATTCATCTAAGTAAATAATAGGCACTATATGCGAGTAGAATACTGTACTTTGTCCACGACTATTACCTACACATTTTTTATCAAATGTTCTTTATTGAGAACATGATTTAAACAACAATGCTTACTTTAAAAGTTGTAACTTACAACTAAGTACCTGCAATTCAAGATTAATTATTTATTTGTGTTAATAGTTACGTTTGTGCAATGTGACAAGTTAATTACAGGAATATAATTAATGTCAAAATTATAGTCTTCATGCACTACTATGAAGTTTGTCAACCTCCATGACTATTTAAGGCTGTCTGTCTCCGCCTGCCTCAACGAGTAGAGTTGGAGAAGATCTGCGAATATTATTCTGGGTTTGGTATTCCCAGGAAAGCAGCAACATCTTTTCCTATTTTGGTAAATTTATTAATGCCAATTCTTTGAGTAGTGCATTTACTATTTGGGTAATTTAAGAAGAGCATATTATTTGTAACGTGAGTTGGCCGACAATAATTAATGTATGTTTTATATATTTAGTAAAAAATATCAGTAACTGTAAATTTTCGAGTGATATTTGCCATTGATTTTCATTAGCTCTGATTTTCATTAGCTCGACAAGCACCCAATATTTTCATTATTAATTCAACCTTTAAGGGACAAATTAAAGAAAAATAATATATTTAAGCACTCACTTAATATCTTACCTTTGTTGCAAGGTATTTATCGTCAGATGCTTTAGTAAGAACATCATTAATATTTTCTGGAGAGAAAGTACTCGCTTTTTGGGTCGAAATCATTAACTTCTTGGTTTTAACAATGCTCGCAATTTAATATAATTTTCATGTATGTTCATCGAACTTCTAAGCATCGACTAATGAGTGCATAATGTAGAAGATTTATATTTTGTGCCTAGTTCTGTAAAAGATACCAACAAAGACAGATTCTGAAAATGATCTTTTCCATTTCTCCAATTTAAGAAAGATTTATATTGCTACCACATACCAATATTTTCTTGATTTTTCTGGCAATAAATTTAATGAGACGTTTTTTTCAGCTTCTTTCACTTCTAGTGGTGTTAAAGAAATCTCATTGTCACTTTCACTTTCCATTTCCTTATGTTTTGATTTCTAAACTATTGGATAGCCCTATGTTTATAATTTAATTTAATTTAGTAGTATACTTTTACAATACCTCAGTACACTCCAATAGTGTATTTACCTATATTTTGCAACAACTAAATTCTCCTTGTAATCTTTTTAAAAGGGGCTCTGGCTGTTTTACATAAATTATATTGTGTACCAAAATGCGGGGTGCGGGCTCGGTTAGTTTGAGAATTACTCCAACATCCCGGTATAGTTGGCTACAGGTGCAAAAAATACGAAATTGCGGCTAAATTTACCGGGAAAGTTGGAAGTGTACGAATTGTCCGAGTTGTAGAATGGAAACGGAAACACCACCGCAGCCGCGGAATCCGTCTAGCCAACCTCGAAGTTTGGCTTTGACAGTTGAAACCAGCTAACTTCGACTGACTTTGTACATAGACTACGTACCTAATTTCGTAAATACGTAATCATGCAGAGACTGTAACTAATTACCTCACCACCTTCCTCGGCGACCAACACCATACGTTGACTTCATCTCATTTGTGTTATAATTTTAGTCCTTCAGATCTTTGCTCCAGTGCTTGCTAACCACATTTGTGTAATAAATGAATAATAAAGAGAAATATTTTTGTGGCATAGCAGGTAGAGGAAAATTAGTTGACAAGGTGGAGGGTAACCATTCGTAATTGTTGCTTATGTGAACTTCCTATTTGTTCATCTACAGTGTGTCCCAATTTGATACTGGACACCTCAGATATACCTCCTACTTTTTTCTTAGAAACGTGTCCATTTTGGAGCTTTCACGTCAAAATTTTATTTTTTCACGATGATCAAGTTTCCTTAATAATATTTTGATGCGAAAGCTCCAGAAAGGATACATTTCTAAGAAAGAAATAGAAGAAAAAGGCGAAAAGCTAAAAATCAAAGTAAGCCTAGACTTTTAAAATTTTGCAATTCTACTCAGTTTTTCATTCTGAACAAGTTTTCATAATAATATTTTGTCGTAAAAAATCCCTAATAGGGTTTCTTGAAAATTAGCTATTTTAAAAAATCATAGCAGGCCAGGAAATAATTACCCCATCCAAATACCACCGCCTATGGGATACTCTCCCTTGGGACTAACAATAAAAAAATAGAGACCATTTGTTTTCCTTGTCCTTCATATAGTTCTGAGGTGTCCAGTATCAAATTGGGACACACTGTATACCCACAATATTCATCGACGCATATACAGGGACCAGCAGAAAGACACCAAAATTTAATATTTTTAAACTCTGATTTCGATTAATTTAAATTTCTAGCTGCTAATCGAACAAAACTAATGTTTAATAGCAAATGCATGTGTTATCCGATGATAAGTTGCGCTTGCAGTATTTTACACAGGGTGGTCGAAAAAAATACAAAAAAGTGAAATTTCTTTTTTTTTTACTAGGTGGCTGTGACTTTGAATCTGACATCTACCTACTTTTTTCCCGATAGAACTAGGATAGCATTCGCTCAAGTATTACGGAAAACCCTAGAAAAACGTAGTAATCCCAGTGAGTGTACTTAGGACAATTAGTAAATCACACTGATAAAGCCTATTTAGGAGCAATACCGTGAACCCACATTTTTATCCAGCGCTCTTGGCCATAGCGGTGTTTTGCTTTAAAGACGTGCATGCGCCTGCCTCGGACCAAGGTCGATCGAAGGCAGAAAAACATGCAGTCTAAAAAGTCAGCGCCGGTCCGAGCAAGGCCAACGCGTTTCGTTGGTTGGCATTTTGTAAAGAAATAAATTACTTTTGTGTTTGTTAATGTTTTTCCAATAATTCCAGAGCACACTTGACCACTTGAAAGTTTCATAAAAATTCAGCATTTTGAGATGGCCCAGAGAAAAATACCCTGTATCCAATTTGCACACCAACACTTTGAGTGGCCCTGTTGACCATTCAACTATTTTGAGGGGATTACATGGCACATTTGACTGCCAGACGCCTTTAAAATTCCTATTTTGCACAACTTTGACAACCCGCAGAATGGAACTCCCGGTATATTTTTTTATTGAAGTTTGGTATGTGGGGGTTTTAGGGTATCCTGATAAAAAAGAGCCGCTAAATGGTTTTCGTCATTTTTTACCCGAAAAAAAAAATTGTAGTAGGCGTTGAAAATTGAGATTAAGACCTGAAATTTTGCACCAAAGTAAAGAATTTTTTGTGACCTGTCTTTAGAAGAAAACCCGGCTAAAATCGGATGAAAAATAAATATTTCACAGGGGTGTCTCTATTCCAAATGGGCCACACTGTATAAAGTTCTACTACAAGAAATTAACAAACAATAATTATAAATATGGAATGTTTTTGTGGCATAACAGGTAAAGATTAATCCGTTGGAAAAAACTGATTCGAACGCGGGATTCGAACCCGCGACTCCTACACAAAAACATTATAACTCATTATTTATAAGTAGAGTTAAAAAATATATCCTTGTTGATAAATAATATATTTTAAAAAGGGTCCTTTGCGTTTCTAATGAGTTTTCAGTGTTTTCAGAGTACCCACACTTGTGACGCCATGCTGTGATTTTTCGGCACTCGAAAATCCTCACCTGTCATCTATAATTCCACTAAAAGAGTCTGGCGAGGTTTATGTAATTTCAAACTGTGGCACGAGGTTCGCATAGTCCGTAATTGCCCCAACTTCCCAACAAAGTTGGCGCAAAAAATACGAAATGCACCAAATCGGAAACCGCAGCCAACCTAGCCCAGCCTATACTTCATTTAGTTATTTACAGAGCAGTCTTTGATTTGTGGATGTAGGAGAATTGTTCAGGAACATAATTCGCTATATTTTCGCAATTACTCAAAATAAATTAATTTTGCATGCATATATTTCAAGCAGAATGTTAATGGTGATTAATTTATTACATGTTTTGAATGTGTTCTGGTGGTTTGTATTTGTATAGGTTAGAATATAATATAGTATAGTAGCATGCTGTGAATATAGGCTAATCCATGGCAGAATATCGACGAATCTTCTGACGCTGACGATGTTGATGCACCATATGTATCTTTTGTGATGGAAGGTTTTCCAAAGATCATCGAGGTGAATTATGGGTCCAATATCATGTGTTCATAGTGAAGCCAGGTACCTATATAGACTGTGCTGGTGCCGAGGAAAGTGAATATCTTTGTGATTTTTGTATTTAAGTAAAAAATAAGTAAAAAATTCACACTTAGAAATATTAGTATTTTTTTTATTTATCTCACTTTGCTCGAACGATCCAAAGTGACAGTTGTTAAGCAATTTTTAAATTAATCTTTAAAATTGTTTTGGAACAAAAAAATACCAGCACAGCATATGATAAAGGCTTTATAGGTATTACATATGATGCTATGGAAATCGCTTGCGTTCCTCAACACTTCTTATACGAAAAACATGGTGCACATCATGAACTTCGATAGTATATATTATTAACAAAGAGAGATGACAAACCTTAATAACGTTGGGAAAAATTGATATTTTCATAGAGAGGCACGGATACGTTGTTTATTTTTTTTTTCATAGAGTTAGTATTTAACGAACGAAAATAGTTATTTGCATTAGAAAATTGGCAAACTCTAACTAACTTATCATAATAGTGAAGATATTAATTTCTTCCTGCTACACACAATTTTACAAAATTAACTTCGAATTGTATTTTTAATACAGCGTTTTTGGAATAACTCCACATCGCTGCATAGTATTTTAACCGCCGACTTGAACGCCTATAGGTACCTAGTTGTTTTCCTAACAAGTGCAGAAAATTGCACTTTATTATTACTCTGTATACAAAGCTACGAAAATTAATTAAAAATCGCACTCTAATATATGGAAGTACCTACTTACTGAATGTTCTCTCATAAATCATAAAAATTACCTAACTTCAACTTACTGGGATAATAAAAATGAGGCAATCAGTGATCTTTTAAGTACTAACTCGAGAGAAATATCCAAAACGCAAAAAACACAATTACAGAAGTAGAATAACGATTAACATACCTTCAAGTCAAAAGATATATGTGAGAAGTGAGTAGATACTTATATGTTTAGAAAGGGGGACAGGAGTTTTCAATAAAGCATCAAATACCTTATTCGCTTGCTGGAATATCGCATTATTTACCTTAACTTTTTACCCTTTTAAGGCTGAAACTTGATATGCCAGCTGTACGTCATAAAACCACTTTTAAAAACCCTAACTCGGCGCCTATAATCTTATTAAATGGAACTCGGAAACTGTGGCGCGCGGCGTGCGCGAATTCGCAAATTGTACCAACTTTCCGTTAAAGTTGTATGCAAGTGCAAAAAATACGAAATGTATCAAATCCAGGGCCACAGCCGGCACAGTCTCCCGCTCTGAAAGTTGGGAGGAAGTGACTTCCACATTGCAGCATCGAAAACGGAAACACTGCTGCAGCCGGGCCATCCTTGCAGCTCGGCTTTGACAGTCGTTCAAACCAACCTCGACTAACTTTATCAAGAGGAAATTAAAACACAGAGAATTTACCAGTTAAAGGCTGATCGAGAGGAAAATGAATCAGGGACCAGAGACTAATATAATAGGTGCCAAGGGGTCACCTCAATATTCCGAAGCAGTTCTTTGAACATAATTCAATTTTCGTAACCAATTGATAAACAGGGTGTTTTTAAATTATGGTGCCAACGTATTATGACAGGTAGAAAATGTCATTTTGAACAAAAAGTTTCCTATAAACTTGGGCCCGAAAATGCATAATAAAAAAGTTACAGGGTGATAAAAATGCAGCTTGAAAACATATTTTTCGTAAAAACTTCTAAAGAAGTTATGAAATTTAAATGAAACTTGGTGCAGTCCTTTAGTCGCTGAAGTGCAACAATTTCGTGTAAAAAAATGTATTCCCATGGCCCAGAGGTGAAGGGGCAAAACATCTGTTGACTCCATAGTTCGAAAAATAAAATTTTCAACTACCGCTTTTAATTTTACAGAATAAATCGTACCATTTAAATTGACAAAAAATTCCCTATGAACGATGATCAAAAAATTGCCCGCTTTCAAAATGGAACGGAATGAGCTCGACAGCTCGACAAAACTTTGATATCCTATTTAAAAAAAAAGCAGTGATTTTTTACTCAATGCCTATTAGGCATTTTTTCTTAGTTTGGAACGTACAATTAGTCTGTAACATTTAAATGCGGTAGGCGATAATTTTATTTTTCGAATTTTGGAGTTAACAGGTGTTTTGGGGCACATTTTCCCGATTTCAACGCAAACGGTTGATTTTATCGTTATGGAACAAGAGTACCCATTTATTGCAAAATGATAAGATGCACTAAAATGATGAACCTGCAAGACCAAAAAGATAACCTCAAAAAAGTTATGAGTAAAAACCCATTGAGCTACCCCGCCTCTCCGCCTCTGGGCGATGGGAATAAATTGTTTTTACACGAAATTATTGCACTTCAGCGACAAAAGGACTGCACCCAGTTTCATTTAAATTGCGTAACTTCTATAGAAGTTTTTTCGAAAAATATATTTTTCAAACTGTACAATTATCACCCTGTAACTTTCTTATTGTGCATTTTTGGGCCAATAGGAAACTTTTAGTTCAAAATTACATTTTCTACCTGTAATAGGTATTATGTTAGCACCATCATTTAGAGACACTTTGAATATATCGCCTAAATATACAGTCCTTCATTTTATGATTATTCAGGGTGTTCCCGATTTTTTGATTAGGACTTTGATATTTTGTATAAAAACACAATGTAAGGTGGGTTGCTCATATACATATAGGTCCTAAAGTCCTTTGTTTCTTAAATACTGGGGGCGTTGTAGTTCTTCTTTTGAAATTGAATTAGATATGTCAATATCTCCCAAAATAATCAAGCTACTGAACGGAAATTTGTCACTGCTGTGTTTTTGGGAATAGAGATTAAGCTGAAAATATCAATTTCTACGTTTCTCATATAGGGCGCCACGTGTAATATTTGCACATCATTACCGAATACCTTGTTCTACATAAAAGAGTTCAATAGGATGTGAGAACGGGATTTTATCTAGTGTCGTGGGGTTACTGCTATTATATAATCTATTGCTCAATGGGCCTTTTTTACATTTGTCAAATTCGCCAAACTTATTCTATTGCAATTATTATTCTTATTAGTAGATATTAACAGAAAAACTGCTCTAACGATAAAGTTAAAAATAATGAAGAAACTGATAGTTGGTGTATAGAGTATAATATATATATATATATATATATATATATATATATATATATATATATATATATATGGAGTTCGTGCTTATTCTCCAGCACCAACAAACTCCATAGTGGTGACCCACAACTTGCGAACTTGCGAACCATGACGGACCCCGTGCCAACTGATCCTGCAGGCTTCTTCAGAGTTGCAGTTCATCTCCCACCCTTCTGGCCTGATAAACCTGCGCTTTGGTTCGCACAGGCAGAAGCTCAATTCGAGAGCTCTCGTGTAACTCTGGATACAACGAAGTTCAATTACGTAATCTCCCAATTGGATCATAGGTATGCTGCCGAAGTGGAGGACATTATCACCTCTCCCCCACCTGCCGATCGATACATCAAACTTAGATCAGAACTCATCCGCCGTGTATCAGCTTCCAGAGAACAACAAATACGTCAATTACTTACTCAAGCTGACATTGGTGATAGGAAACCGTCACAATTTCTCCGATATCTCCGAAGTCTTGCTGGTACTGAGACCATCCCGGACGCGCTTCTACGAACTCTGTGGATCGGCCACTTGCCCCAGCATGTTCAAGTAGTCATCGCAACTCAGCAAAATGCGCCTTTGGAATCCATCGCTGAACTAGCGGATAAAGTGCATGAAATTGTCCCGCATCACCAGGTTGCTGCTGTAGCCCCTGCCTCCTCATCAATGGAGGTGACAAACCTCGTACAAAGAATCGAAGAGCTTTCGCGCCAAGTTGCTGTTCTTTCTGCTCGTCGTACCAACCGCAGATCTCGTTCCAGCAGTCGCCATCAAGATGAACCCAGGTCATCCTCAACAGAAAACTCGCCGTTTTGCAGGTGCCATCGTCGGTATGGTAAGAAAGACAAATACGCCATACCACGCTACACCACATCAGAACCACTCCAGGTCCACCAGTCTTCTGTCGAGCTCGCCGACTAGCTCCGGACCGCCTCTGCATCGCGAAGACCGAGTTTGAAGCTATGGTTCGCGAGGGCACAGCGCGTCGCTCTGAGAGTCCATGGGCGTCTCCTCTCCACTTGGTACCTAAGAAGGACAGCTGGCGACCCTGCGGTGATTACCGGTCTCTTAATGCACGGACAGTCCCAGACAGGTATCCCATTCGCCACCTTCTAGATTTCTCGCACGCTCTCTCCGGCTGCACGTTTTTCAGCGTGATTGACTGTGCAAAAGCTTTCACTCAGATTCCAGTCTCCCCAGAAGATGTGCCCAAGACCGCCATCATCACCCCGTTTGGCCTGTTCGAGTTCATCTTTATGACTTTTGGCCTGCGCAATGCCGCGCCAACATGGCAGCGTTTCATAGACCACGTCCTACAAGACCTACCATTCTCCTTTGCCTACCTGGACGACATTCTTGTGTTTTCCAAATCTGAAGAAGAGCACAAAGACCACTTGCGCACGCTGTTTGGCCGTCTCAACGAACACGGCATCATTATAAACCTAAAGAAGTGCGTGCTGGGATTCGACGACGTCATCTTCCTGGGCTACTCCGTATCAGCTACCGGTTGTCGACCTCTGCCCGACAAAGTTGCTGCCATCGAGACTTTTCCGCGACCTACTATTGTTCGCCAGCTTCGAAGGTTCCTAGGCATGGTAAATTTCTATCGCCGCCATCTTCCTCACGCTGCTGCTGCCCAGGCGCCTCTCCACGCTATCCTCTCTGGTCCAAAAGTAAAAGGTTCACATCCCATCACTTGGACTGCAGATTTAGATAGAGCCTTCAAGGATTGCAAGGCCGCCCTGTCAAATGCTACTCTACTGGCCCATCCAGATGTTTCGGCGTCCTTGGCCATTGTCGTCGATGCCAGTCAACAAGCCATTGGTGCGGCACTCCAACAGAACACACCGACTTCTTGGCAGCCGCTCGCCTTTTTCTCGAAGAACCTCAGTCCCTCGCAGCAAAAATGGAGTACTTACGATCGCGAGCTCCTAGCCATCTACGAAGCCGTTAAGCATTTTCTACCAATGTTGGAGGCACGCAACTTTACCATCTTCACGGATCACAAACCATTGATATTCGCCTTCATAAAGAAGAAAGAAAAGTTTTCTCCTCGCCAGTTTAATCATTTAGATTTTATTTCGCAGTTTACTACCGACATCCGACATATTTCCGGAAAAGACAACGTGGTCGCTAATGCCCTGTCACGAATATACGTTGTCACCGCTCCTCTGGACGTCTCTGCACTCGCCCGCGGAGGAGGACGAGGAACTTCACGATCTCTTGGATCACGGCTCCTCTCTCCGGCTCGAGAAGTTTCCCATCCCTGGTGGTGCGTCATCAATCTTCTGCGACGTTAGCGGTACCCGACCTCGTCCATACCTTACACCTTCCTTCCGGCGTCAAGCTTTCGATAGCCTGCATCAACTTAGTCATCCAGGCACCAACGCATCTCGCCGCCTTGTATCTCAGCGCTTCATCTGGCCGTCCCTGAATAAGAACTGTCGCGATTGGGCTCGTTCCTGCATCCAGTGCCAGCGCAGCAAGGTATCCCGTCATGTTTCAACGCCACTAGGTGACTATGCTGTTCCTCCGATCCGTTTCGCCCATGTGCACATTGACTTGATAGGCCCACTTCCTTCTTCAAACGGATTTCGCTACTGCTTGACAGCCGTGGATCGTTATACTCGCTGGCCAGAAGCCGCACCTTTGCAAGATATCTCCGCCGAAACCGTCGCTAAGGCTCTTCTGGCTACCTGGATTTCCCGCTTCGGTTGTCCACTTCGCATCACTTCTGACAGAGGACGACAGTTTGAGTCTCAACTTTTCAAATCACTTGCTAATTTGTGTGGTATTTCTTTATCTAGAACGACGAGTTATCACCCCCAAAGCAATGGTATGGTAGGGCGTTGGCATCGCAGTTTGAAGGCCGCCATCATGTGCCACGAAGACCCGTCCTGGACAGACTCGCTGCCCTTGGTTCTTCTCGGCCTGCGCTCCGCTTGGAAGGCGGATATCAGGTCATCTGTCGAGGAGCTGGTTTATGGTGAACCACTGCGAGTTCCTGGCGAGTTCCTCTCCCCGTCGCCCTCTTCCCTAGAGCCTTCAGACTTCGTGGAACACCTGAGGGGTCTTATATCTAGACTCCGTCCCGTCCCAGCATCAAGACATGCTTCACCCGGTGTCTTCATCTACCGTGATCTGGCTACCTGCACCCACGTCATGCTACGCACCGACGCCCTCCGCACCTCCCTGCAGCCCCCATATACTGGACCCTACCTAGTGCTGTCCCGAGCTGACAAGACCTTCGACATCATGGTCCAGGGCAAGCGATCAACAGTGTCGTTGGACCGGTTTAAGCCCGCTTACTACCTAGCCGACCAGAATAAGTTTCCTCCGTCCAAGAACAAGAACCAATCATTGTCGACTCCATCTCCACTTTGCCCTGCACATCCAGATGGTAGCACCAAGTCTTTATCTTCATGTCCTCTAACGAACAACTCTCGCCCTACAGTCGTCACTCGTTCAGGCCGACGTGTTCGTTTCACTGAGTTCTACAAGGCGTAGCAACTCACTCCGCAGGGGGATGGTGTGGCGACCCTCGCTGGTGTGGCGATCCTCGCCACAACAATGAAGATTTGGCCGGTTACAAAAATAACAAAATATTTTAGTAACTAAGTAAACAGTTGTAAAAATCAGTTTAATAAAATTTGTCAAATCGACAACATCGTTATTATTTTAAGTGGAGTTCGTGCTTATTCTCCAGCACCAACAAACTCCATATATATATAGAGTGCGAATCTGGTTTTATATATAATACAGTTAATAATTTATATCTAAAACCTCAAAAGCATCTTGGTGAGCAGAGAAGCAGCTAATGAAGTTCGGAGATTAAAATATCTACACAAGCGCATCTCCTGACAAGATACTTCCGTATACATTAGGTACCTATGTATGCTAGTTGCTTACACTTAGTTACTGAACACAAAAATTCTTAGATATAAAATCACGTAATTAAAAGTAAAAGAAAAAAATCCTCCATTGAAAGGTTCCGGGCACAATTTTCTTCCAATACTATTCTGACTTGGAGTTTTCCTCGGGGATGTCATTATTAACGTCATAACGCAATCGTTGTATAAGGCGACCCTCGCTGGTGTGGCGAACCTCGTCACAGCAATGAAGATTTGGCCGGTTACAAAATAACAAAACATTTCGTGACTAAGTAAATAGTTGTAAAATAGTTCAATAAAATTTGTCAAATCCACAATATACTTTTTATTTCAAGTGGAGTTCGTGTTTATTATCCAGCACGAACAATCTGCACAGAAACAAAATTTGGGTATATACAGTGTGTTCCAGTTAAGACGTTACGAGCGAAGTTATTTGGCGATAACGGTTTTTGTTTGAAATTCTTCTGTGTTTATTCTTGGTGGCATGCATTTCCTTGGAAAAAATACACACAAGATTAGTGTTTCAACTATTCATTTGTCTTAAAACTTACCAAGATAATGGCTCTTGACGTCTTAGCTAGAAAAAAACCTCACCTCCGGCTAAACCGGAAGTGATATTCAAGTTTGCGGTGCAGATTTATTATCCACTTTACCAGTATAATGACAAAATGCAACAAAATCGCCATAATGATTTTTTAAAAAAATCGGTTGTTTTGCGGTAACTGTTTTGTTTGAAACTCAATTGTTTTTTTCTTCAACTTCTTGGACAAAAATACACAAGTGTAGTTTTTTAACCACCAATATATCTTAAAAATTACCTAGATAATGGCTCGCAATGTGTAAACTGGGACACCCTGTACATGCTTATTTTAATTTTTACTAGAAGTTCTTAAATTAAAAATTATCCGTATAACTTTACACATAAAACATTTGCAAATAATAATTCTTGGATTTGCAGCAAGTCAGTGGCAAGTTGTGCATGTTTTGAGGGGCAGTTAGGTACACTAGGACGAAAGTCCTATATATAGCTCAGTAAGAACTTTATAAAGAACGCGTTGAATGGAATTTTTGCAAGTTATTTAAGCTAAACCTATATACAGGGTGGCCCACCACGATGCATCGATCTATATATGGAAAACTAAAAGTAGGAAAATTCTGAAAATTTGGCACCTCACCAATGTCAATGGGCGCTGCATCGATCTATATATGGAAAACTAAAAGTAGGAAAATTCTGAAAATTTGGCACCTCACCAATGCCAATGGGCGCTGCTCAACTAAAATATTTTGGTAACTCTGGCACTTTCGGTTATACCGGAAGTCGGTATCAACTTTATTATCTCAAATGGAACACCCTGTATATTATTGCATTTTTGGATTCTAGGCATCATTTTGGAACAAAGACATGCAACATGTCATATGTCTAAATCCAACCGTTTTTGAGATATTTGCATTTTTCCGAAAAAAATTACAGGTGCAGACCTAAAGTCAATTAGCAATTAATTTATACGAGGAAACCGCGAAATTTCAAAACGAATTTTTGGCATCGTGTAACAGAAGCCCTGACATAGTGATCTCCGCTGAGAAATAAATCCGTTCTTATACAGGGTGTTCACAAAATATGAATAAAAATTACATTCAAAATGTGCTTAAATCTCGAAATTTTCAAATGGAAACCCCCATTTTTTTAATGCGATCTTATTCACCACTAAAAATGATGACAACTTTGTGTAAGGTTTCCTATACCTAAATGCAGTAATTTTCGATTAATTTACGAAAAACCCACTTTTCACCCATATAAAATGCGGTGTTTGCTTAACGCTTGGAAAATCATATTAGCCGTGCACGTTGAAAAGACAATCGCGGCTGAAGAAATGTCACTTGGTTTATAAATTATTGTCAACAATAATGCCGGCGCGCTTAAATTACACAAACGAAGATTATTTAAATTTGTTTATTATCTACGGAGAAATGTTGCATGTTTTTGTTCCAAAATGATGCCTAGAATCCAAAAATGCAATAATATACAGGGTGTTCCGTTTGAGATAAGAAAGTTGATATCGATTTCCGGTATAACCGGAAGTGCCAGATTCACCAAAATATTTTAGTTGAGCAGCGCCCATCGGCATTGGTGAGGTGCTAAATTTTCAGAATTTTCCTACTTTTAGTTTTCCATATATAAATCGATGCAGTTCGTGGTGGGCCACCCTGTATATGTTGTACGCGATGTTGTACGCGATGACATTATGTATAATATGGTGTATAGAAAATATAACTTGACGAGATCCACTCTAAATATTTGGATGGAAAATTACCCTCAATTAAAAAAGGTTAATGCACTATAAGCATTCCGATGGATGTATATGTATACGTTCCTCTTTTTTAAGCTGGGATAAAATATTAAAACATGTAAATGGCAACATTTCCGACAAATTATGAGAGAGGTTTTTTCAGCAATTTGTTAATGTTTCAGAGTGTGATAATCTTACTAGGCATTCTAGTAAGATTTAATCACACCACGTTTAAATAAGCGGTAAAACAAAAATCGATAAGACTGGTCAAAATATAGGTGAAAATTCCTATAACATATTATATTACCACTTAAAATGCATTCCTAGGGAATTACTACAGCTCTTTAAATTTTAAGAATCAAATTTTGTACACCTAAATTGTTTTTCATGGAAAGGTTAAGGTTTGCAACGCAGCTAATGTATGACATTCGTAGTTGTTAGTTTTCTATTGGATTAGGATGACCTTTGTGTTTTTTTTTTTTACCCTGGCGATAGGAGCACTGTATTTTACGGTGCGTTTGGCATAAAAACGTCTTATTCTAGCATTGCAGCATCTGTTTTCGAGAGAAGATAGACTAAGAGCTGGCGGCCGCGGAGGTACTACGATATTGCCTCCTGCTGGATTTTTCAGAAGTGGTCGGGGGACCACCAGGATGTGCCATTTGCAAGGATTTTGCTCAAAACCCCTGCAAAGGACACGTCAGACGACTCAAAAATAAAAAAAAATGCTCAAAAAATGATCATTCCTCCGGCTGAAAATTTGGACATTCCCTGTTTGAAGGTCTCTGATAACGTATGTCAATCGTCAGACGTCTAGGTCGCTGCCAAAGAGGTGACAGACGCCCTCAAAGTTGTTTTTTTTTTCAAAATATTTTTCTTACCTCCGTCTGATGTTTTAACATATTGCAACAGAGACCATTCCAAGCACAAATTAAAATCGTCAGACGAAAATGCCGCTGGAAAATCCCCTGAAATATCGAGAAATTCCAGCTCACTCACCCTCGGACGCGCTTCATATTATCAATATTTGTAAGTTATTTTTTTTTATAAACTACTCATTGTACTAAGTAATAGTATAACTAAATCTTTCCTCTTTGATGAAAAGTAATTCTTGCTTGAAACCCCTTGCATATCGATTTTTCATAGTTTAACAAGATTAACATTTTTATTTTGATTTTATTCAGACGGAACATCCCTTACTTTTTATGTATACAGGGTGTTCCTCAACCTATACGCATAAACTTGGGAAATTGTAGCAGAGGACAAATAATGGCCAATTGTCGAAAAAAAAATGTAATAAAATATTTTTTGTTTTGTAGATACAGTGAAAAAACTTTAACAGATAATAAAAAAATAAGAAGGTAACAAGTCATGATAGCACGTACGGTATTTAGCAGTACTTTGTTGTTAGCTGTCTTCAATGACGTCTTAACTGTAAGACTCTATTCGTGTTTATTTTCACGCGATTAGAATAAAAGTATGGCACGTAGTTTCTTAAACGAAGAACTTGTGGACATGGTACCTACTAGCATATGGAGAAGCACATCAAAATTCAGTGGCTGTATCTCATCTTTATGCCTAAAGATTTCCTCAAAGATTACATCCATAGGAATTGAGGTATTTTTGCATGTGAT
Organism: Pseudeuparius sepicola; assembly: GCA_963920635.1. NCBI lineage: Eukaryota > Metazoa > Arthropoda > Insecta > Coleoptera > Anthribidae > Pseudeuparius > Pseudeuparius sepicola. Next base: position 41,600,597 of record OY987299.1, on the reverse strand, counting down.
TCAGCGAGGCAGAGAAACTGGCAAATCAAAAAACAAAACAAAACGGGCCGATCGTGTAGGGCCTCATGGATTCGCAGGGCTCAACTGTGTATAGAAAATCAAGGAAATAACTTTGAACAGTTATTATGATGAGCTAACATTCTTTTTAATTTATTACACTAAATTCGAGTTCTCTGTTTTTTTAATTTGAAATAAATTGATATAATCTCCAAAACAAAAAATATTTTATTACATTTTTTTTTCGATTATTGGCCATTATTTGTCTTCCGCTACAATTTCCCATGTTTATGCGTATAGGTTGAGGTATGTGCTAAGTAGAAACTTTTCCCTTGAATTGACTATCTTTTATAACCTATAGTAACTCAACCAGTATTTCAGCGGGATTTTGCAGCGGTATTTTCGTCTGACGATTTACATATGTATTTAAAATTGTCTCTAGGATAATATGTATAAGAACGTCAGACGGAGGTAACGAAAATAAATTTTTGAAAAAAGTAGGTATACCTCTCAGGCGGGCTGGAACTTTGTGAACGTTGAAGGGGCATTTTCGTGTGACGATTTTAATTTGTGCTTAGAATGATCTCTGTTGCGATATGTTAAAACGTCAGACGAAGGAAAGAACAAAAATTTTTGAAAAAAAAAAACTTTGAGGGCGTCTGACACCCCTTTGGCAGCGACCTAGACGTCTGACGATTTACATACGTTATCGAAGACCTTCAAACAGGTAATGTCCAAATTTTCAGCCGGAGGTATGATCATTTTTTGATCAATTTTTTTTTTCGTTTTGAGTCGTCTGAATAGTCCTTTGCAGGGGTTTTGAGCAAAATCCTTGCAAATGGCACTTCCTGGTGGTCCCCCCAACCACTTCTCAAAATTCCAGCCGGAGGTAATATCGTAGTACCTCCGCGGCTGCCAGCTCTGAGTCTATGAAGAGGGTCATAGTACTTAGTTGTAGTAGTTTTTCTATGCTCCAAGAGCAAAATGTGTTTCAGATATTAAAAGAAATTTAACTTTGATGAAACACGCGTATTGACAAAAAGACAAGCCTTTATGATTTCTCGATACGCGAAAAGTTGTCGAGATCATGCTAAATATTTCGCATTCTGCCTTAGGTAATTATTAACAGATCGTTTGACCTTTTTCAATAGTTATATCCATAATGCTGTCACATTTTTAATTTTGCGGCGAAAACTTTTGCCGATACCTACCTACTTGTTCAACTTGCCGCAATAAAACAACATTTTTAGGTTTCCCCGGCTGGCGCGCCAGCAACTCGACGCGAAGTTGTGCATTTTTCAGGAGGCAATCCGGCCTTCTTGCAGGCGGCTGACGGGCCAGCCAGTGTAGGGCTTTATCAAAAAGGCACATAATAATTAGGGCAGGATCCAAACTTTGCCGTTTCCGCGCGAAGCTTATCAATATTAATGAAAAGTTCTCCTTGGGAGGAAATTTAAAAAAGGACGGATTCATAGAGAAGATTTATCATAATGTTGGATGAATCATTTATGAACATTTACAAATGTCTAAGGTAACATTGCTCCAAGGGCGACGGGTAATCTTTAAATTAAAGCTATAACGTCACACTTAATCTCTTTCAGTTATGTCGGAGGCATCCTGTAACTAATTTTGTTATAACAAGATGAATTAAATGCGGGTTCATCTTTCAGTAAAAATATTAATAGGTATACTCCCTGTGGAAGCTAGCAGTGCCAGCACACCCGAGGGCCCCAAAAAACAATGCAATAGGGATGTTTAAAAATATTTAAGCGCCATAAATTATTTATTTATTTTTTATTATAAATTACGAAAAAGCTTCTCAGTGCCATCAATTTTCAATATAAAGTTTTCCCATGTCTCTTAAAATAAACATTCCGCGGATATTAATAGTTTTGCTCAATTTTAGGTTTTTTTTATGTTGCGCGACACGTTGACTATTGATGCTGATTTCTTTTTCAGCACCATTTAGCTGTCCAAAATTGCCACATTTTTGTTCCTTACGTTTTTTTGTAGGGCGCAAAATAAGCGAGAAAATCGCGGTGGTAGTCCTAGAAAATCATCCTGTATAATATGCTTTTCACCACAGACAAAGGAAATTACAAGTGCTACAATCGTTGACACTGTGAAGGGCAAAGAGTGTTGCTGCATTATTTGTTATAGACTTCATTGACGATTGGTTGCTGATTTTTTACTTGGCCGCAGTTTCTCAGAATAATTACATTTTCGCATTTTACATGGGCCGGTTCAAAAGTTGGCCTGTTGTAAGGTAAGTATAATATTATGTTAGTTTTTCGCAAAATCTCATCCATTTTTCAGAGCTCCGCCTTCTTTGCAAATGTGTTACATGCGATCCAATCGAAAATGTAGGAATATACCTATAACTCAGGAATTTGGAAAGTAGATTTTTATAAAATATACAATTCCGCTGATATGGGGAAATATTTGGCATCCTCAAAACGATATTAAGCTTGAAATGCGACACAACCTTTAATATTGCGGAAGTAAAAACTATATAGCAATAGGTAGCCATTTCGCATAATGCGTCATTCGATTTCTTTGTGGAGCTATAACCTACCAGCTGGGATTAATTTCAATGTCTCAATTCTTCGTTTTTGTACAACAAAAAACTCCCTTATACGTATATAAACTGTAGAGATACAGCACCGCTGTATAATTAAAATAAATGAAAAGATAGCTTCCTTGTTTCATAAGAAAAATTTAATATCGCCTCAGCCGATATGCATAACAGCCTCATTCGGGTTTAAGTTTAAGACACAATGACACCAGCTTTAGGGCCGCATTATACAGCCTTATGAAGTTTCTCGGCGAGCAAGTTGGCTCATTTTGTACACTGAGTAATCTCAGTGATCTGGTTATTCGGGCTTTCTTTGCGGATAAAGCTGCAGTCAGTACCTAGTCTGAAAATTCTAAACTTTTTTTAAGTTAAAGCAGTTTTGCAACCATTTAAGCTCGGTGGGTCGTCTTCAACGCATTGCATAAATAATATGTTTTTGTCACATTACCTTTAAGTTTCAACAGATCAGATAAATTGAAAATTTGGGGAATAGTATAATAATAAGGTTAGTAAAAATAGGAAATTTGCTTTTTTACCAGAGTGCTCCTGTAGGAAACAACTGGGCAAAACGTCCTCAAAAAATCTTTTAGTTAAAAATTCAATAGTAACTTTTAAAAAGGCTTACCAAATCATTCATACAATTTAGCCGACATTAAAAATATGTTGATGTTTTCTTTTCATAGCAGACTAAATTACGCTGGATCGAAAACGACCCATTGGATACATTGAGAGTTAACGAGCATGCACAAGAAATGTTGTGTTCTGTCAGTTGTCAATGTGTTTTATCTCCATTGCAGTGATTTAAAGTGAAAACAATGAGTTCCTTCAAAGAATACTGACACTGGTAAGTAATTTACTATAAATATTATTTTTTATGAGGTATATTTTTGTAAATATTTTTTCTTGAAATCGGCATTAAAGTGTCTCAAAATCGTCATTAAAAGCTCAGAAAAGGGCACTGAAGTAGCCTATTATTGTACGATTTTTTCAATAAGTAGGCCTTGGCGAGATGTAAACATCAAACGTCAGACCCCCGTCAAAAGTGACCAAATATTCAATAAGCGGCCAATAAAGGCCCATTTTCGGTACACATTGCGAAATTGTTATCTATAGCAGCGCAATCTTTCAGGATAAATATTTTAGTAGGTTTGAATATCAATAGATTTGTTATGGAGGCTGCACAACAAGCAGCAGTTTAGTTTTTCTGTTCGAAGGCGCCGTACGTCATTATACTTGACCTAGGTAGAGAGATCGTCAAAGTCAAGCAACGCCGCGCGCAGTTGGTTCATGTACGTGTGATCCAGTACGATTTTTTTCTTGCCTAATAGGGGAAAGTGGCCCAAAATGATCCCTGCGGGTAAGACGATCCCCCATGTTATTCGTAAAACTATTGCTGCCATCTAGGTTCTAACATCGTTATTATTGTCTTAGGTGGCGCTACTTTCAGTGGTATAACAAACACCGAGCTGGTGACATCGTTATTAGCTTATTCCTTTAAAAAAGTGATTTTCTGTGATTTTAATCCTAGGTAAGTTATACAAAACAATTAGTATACCGCGTATAACGGATATCTCTCACAAATTTGCAATTTGCCTGTAACAAACACATGTGTTTGGCTATAATTTAGAAGGTTTAATACTTGTGCCCGCGTAGCCATTTTTTTGTAGAATGCCGTTGTTACATACAACAACGCTCTGTCGGGTAAAACGATCCCTCAAAATCTTGGGCAAAGTGCCTTGGTATACATAAATAACTATTATATAAGAACTGTCCGTTGTATGTTCATGAATTAGAAAATATAGAGGATGATAAATTATACCCACTACAAGTACCTACCTACGATGCCTTTATTACAATACCTGCTGATGTTGGAAATAATACAGAAGAAAATTCAGGTGATGAGCAATGACGACTCTAATGATCCTAATGACCTCAATTGAAACCAGCTTGAAGCAGAAGCAGAGCTTTATATCAACGAGTCTGCTGAGCCTGCTTCTCTCAACAACTGTAATAATATAATTGTTGTTGTTGTATTCAATAAGCAGCCAATAAAGTCCCATTTTCGGTACACATTGCGAAATTGTTATCTATAGCAGCGCAATCTTTCAGGATAAATATTTTAGTAGGTTTGAATATCAATAGATTTGTTATGGAGGCTGCACAACAAGCAGCAGTTTGGTTTTTCTGTTCGAAGGCGCCGTACGTCATTATACTTGACCTAGGTAGAGAGATCGTCAAAGTCAAGCAACGCCGCGCGCAGTTGGTTCATGCACGTGTGATCCAGTACGATTTTTTTCTTGCCTAATAGGGGAAAGTGGCCCAAAATGATCTCTGCGGGTAAGACGATCCCCCATGTTATTCGTAAAACTATAGCTGCCATCTAGGTTCTAACATCGTTATTATTGTCTTAGGTGGCGCTACTTTCAGTGGTATAACAAACACCGAGCTGGTGACATCGTTATTAGCTTATACCTTTAAAAAAGTGATTTTCTGTGATTTTAATCCAAGGTAAGTTATACAAAACAATTAGTATAGCGCGTATAACGGATATCTCTCACAAATTTGCAATTTGCCTGTAACAAACACATGTATTTGGCTATAATTTAGAAGATTTAATACTTGTGCCCGCGTAGCCATTTTTTTGTAGAATGCCGTTGTTACATACAACAACGCTCTGTCGGGTAATACGATCCCTCAAAATCTTGGGCAAAGTGCCTTGGTATACATAAATAACTATTATATAAGAACTGTCCGCTGTATGTTCATGAATTAGAAAATATAGAGGATGCTAAATTATACCCACTACAAGTACCTACCTACGATGCCTTTATTACAATACCTGCTGATGTTGGAAATAATACAGAAGAAAATTCAGGTGATGAGCAATGACGACTCTAATGATCCTAATGACCTCAATTGAAACCAGCTTGAAGCAGAAGCAGAGCTTTATATCAACGAGTCTGCTGAGCCTGCTTCTCTCGACAACTGTAATAATATAATTGTTGTTGTATTCAATAAGCGGCCAATAAAGCGCCCATTTTCGGTACACATTGCGAAATTGTTATCTATAGCAGCGCAATCTTTCAGGATAAATATTTTAGTAGGTTTGAATATCAATAGATTTGTTATGGAGGCTGCACAACAAGCAGCAGTTTAGTTTTTCTGTTCGAAGGCGCCGTACGTCATTATACTTGACCTAGGTAGAGAGATCGTCAAAGTCAAGCAACGCCGCGCGCAGTTGGTTCATGCACGTGTGATCCAGTACGATTTTTTTCTTGCCTAATAGGGGAAAGTGGCCCAAAATGATCTCTGCGGGTAAGACGATCCCCCATGTTATTCGTAAAACTATAGCTGCCATCTAGGTTCTAACATCGTTATTATTGTCTTAGGTGGCGCTACTTTCAGTGGTATAACAAACACCGAGCTGGTGACATCGTTATTAGCTTATACCTTTAAAAAAGTGATTTTCTGTGATTTTAATCCAAGGTAAGTTATACAAAACAATTAGTATAGCGCGTATAACGGATATCTCTCACAAATTTGCAATTTGCCTGTAACAAACACATGTATTTGGCTATAATTTAGAAGGTTTAATACTTGTGCCCGCGTAGCCATTTTTTTGTAGAATGCCGTTGTTACATACAACAACGCTCTGTCGGGTAATACGATCCCTCAAAATCTTGGGCAAAGTGCCTTGGTATACATAAATAACTATTATATAAGAACTGTCCGCTGTATGTTCATGAATTAGAAAATATAGAGGATGCTAAATTATACCCACTACAAGTACCTACCTACGATGCCTTTATTACAATACCTGCTGATGTTGGAAATAATACAGAAGAAAATTCAGGTGATGAGCAATGACGACTCTAATGATCCTAATGACCTCAATTGAAACCAGCTTGAAGCAGAAGCAGAGCTTTATATCAACGAGTCTGCTGAGCCTGCTTCTCTCGACAACTGTAATAATATAATTGTTGTTGTTTCCAGTGATAATGTTGAGAAACCATCTAATTCAGGACTTCCTTCTCCGAAACTTTACAAAAAATCTAGAAAAGGCATATCACGGAAATGGGAAGATGGAGATTTGAAAAATCAAAGATGTGAGGAATGGACCGCACCTCTATTTCACTAAACGCCGACAGTCATCCCTTTCAATTTTTTAAACTTTTTATGCTCGTGGAATTAGTAGAAGACGTATGCTGTTTCCAAAAATCGACGTTTGCCTATTTCAGTAGAAGAAATAATATAATAAAGAAATAATAAGTACGCATCTTTGGGGATACTCTACGTAAGTGGATACAATGACCTACCCAGGTGGCGAATGCATTGGAAAGAAAAAAAGACGTCCAAAATCGGCTTATATCAAACTCCACGAGAAGAAAAATATTCGAAGATATTTTAAGAAACCTTCACATTGTTATGATGATAACAACGAAATTGATATACCTATCTAATCGCATGGCAAACGTCATACCCCTTATTGACAAGATGAATGAATTGTTTATAAAATATGCCTCAATTGAGCAATCCTTGTCAACAGAAGAATCGATGATTCCCTATTTAGGACGCCACGAATGTAAATAATTCATCCGTGGCAAACCGATTAGATTCGGATTCAAAGCTTGGGTTCTGGCTATACCCGTTTGGGATACTGAATACAATTTGATCTATATGAATGTAGAAGGGATAATACTAATCAAGATTATGTCTTTACTTGGTAGTATGAATTTTGCCGCAACCGGTACAGTTATAATAAACCGACCGAAAACTGTAATTTACCTGAAGACTAGTCTTATAAAAATAATGAAAGAGATGCCTACAACAGCAAAATAGACAAAGAAAGAATATAGTAGCAGTTCGTTGGAATGATAACAGTAATGTTACATTGTTGTCCAATCAGTATGGTGTGCAATCATTGCAAACTGCAACAAGGTACTCCGCTCGGGGAAACAAAGTCAACCAAACATTGTGTCCCTCTATAATAAGTAGGTGTACATGGGTGGCGTTGACCAGTTTGATAATGGAATTTCTGCATATGGAATATCAATGCGGGGAAAAATGGTATATGCCAATTATGTTGTGGATGCTTGACGACGGAAAATCTGTTTATAACTTCAGAAGAGAAGTTGCTCAGGCGTTACTAGCTAAATATAGCAAGCCACCTCTAAGATCTGGCCCGCAACATCAAGTTATACTAATCCGTCACCGGAGAGAAGAAATGCTGATAATATTATAGTATAACTAAACAACCAAGAAGGCGATCATCTGTGTGTAAAAATAAAATAGTAAAAGCATGTTCAACCCAACCTTTTTTTCGTGTCATCAGAAGTGCTTGCATTTTTTAAACATTTTTTAGGATGAAGCCCCATATTTTACCCCGGATATGTAAGAAAATATAGCCAAATTCATAAAAAAATTGTGAGCACTAAAATGGGTTAATTTAATTCAGCTATTCTCGCACCTGTTATAAATATTAGAATCCATTCACAAATGTATGTATACAGGGTGATTCAGTCATGATGTAAAAAATTTTAACCACAAGTTAAAAAAATACGCTTAATACACACCCGAAATTTGAAAAATTTTAAAGTCAAGCAAAAAACGAAAAGGAATATTTTCAGAAGTGTATTAAAAGGAAATATTTTCAGAAGTGTATTAAAACACTTACTTAACGGCGCTTTTCTAATCAGCTGGTAAACACGTGCGTTAAGGCTGTTGCGCAGTTGCACAACATATCGTAAATTTACTATCTGTTCAACGAATGTTCATACCTACGTCACAACACCCGTCCTTGTCTTACTCATGAAAATACAGATCATACAAAATTTGAAGGCGAAGAATTCCTAGAATAGATTTGTAGGAAATCGTAAATATTAATACAGATTTTAGTGGCGTGCTTGGAGAGTAATTGCACAGAAATAAATTACGAGTGATGAATTTTATTAAAAAGTAATTTAAATAATTATTAGCAATAAATAATATATTTATTATCTTACACAACTATTAAGTATAATACTTTACAATTACAATAGGCAATATTTTTTGTCATTCTGATGCATAGTCACTAACATCGTCATCGGAGGAGTCACTTTCGGAATTAGTAATAATTAGCTGTTCTGTGATTATGTCTATATATAATTAATTTCATTTTGTAAGTACTTGTCTTCGGTTTTGATAACATAACACAGTACTTTCCAATTGTTGTTACGCTGCTCTGTCAAATGAGTCAGTGCAGGTGGGTTTTCTGGGTATTATTCACAAACTACTTCCTAGAATTCTCCGTCTTCAAATTTTGTATGAACTGTAACACGATGGATATTGGTCGTATATTCACGAGTCAGACAAGGACACGAGTTGTGACGTAGGTATGAGCATTCGTTGAACAGAGTTTACTTATTTTTTACGTAATAAATACCTAATAATAAAATAAAACAAAATAATATCTAATAACGCATAATAAATGGAAATTAAAAAAGATAAAGCCAGAGAACCGTTGCGATTGAAACAATAGGAAGAAGGAATCTGACGTTTTGCCCACAACACGCATATGTTTTGCCTATTTCTGGGTTATGTGGTTATGCTGGTTTGTTTGTTGTTTCACATAGGTACGAGTACTCAAGTTTGGCTGTCAATTATTTCTCTCCCTGGACTCCTTACATACTACTTATCGATGCGATGGATCAAATCCAGTCAATTTATTTGCTCATTTGCATCGGCTTATACCCTTTTTATCACCGGTTCTTCCTGCTCTATGCTCAAATTCACTAAACCACTCCAAGACACGGAATTAATTACAGAGCAATCGCTCCCGTTGTTTACTAAGGGAACGACGTGTCCTGGTTTAATTAAGTGCGTTAATTAGTGAATAGAAGGCAAATTAATAACTAGTAAATGACGCCACCTGACACTCTCTTTTGTTCCTATTATATAGTAAGCGCTCGGCTCCAAGGTGGAAACGGGCTCTCAGTATAAGCCGGTGAGTAGGTTGACGTGATGAGACCGCATAGCAGTCTAGTTTTGAGTAATATGGCGGTTTTAGGTTGGCTCAACAAGAATTTATAATTTATAATTTATCCCCGGCTTACATAATATACCCAGAGGGTAAATCTGACAAGAGGAGCATCTCTTAACTACGCAGAATCCATTTCAGAAAGAAAGCAATCAACAATTTTAACTCCAACTTGAACGGTGGAAAACAATTATTAGATTGCTATTTCTTTTTTATTTCTTTCCATTCACGAGGTACACGATAAATTATGTGTCTTGTTTTTATTTGAATAATAAAAATATAAACTGTAAATATGCCGACAAATATATCGACGTCATATAATATTATTGTACCGACTTGATTGCGCCTTTATCTTTTATACAATGTGTCCCGGATAAGAATTAACAGCATGGGGATCTTGCAAACGGCGAGATATAGACCAATGGTTAAATGGGGAAAAGCTGCGCAATTTTAAGGTGGTATAAACAAATGTCCACTTCATAGTCGGGTAAGCCATACTGATGAGGGATTACCGTCCCGAAACAGTACTGTATATGGTCGACTATCGCTCTTTTTGTTAAACAAATGTCTACTATATTTTTTTGTTTTTGAGTTATTTTGAAAAAAGTAAAATTGTGCGTTTTCGATTTCATTTCTTTCTCAAGTTGTTACCGCAAAAAGAAAAACACTTTCTTGTGGCACTTTTTAACGGGCTTTAAGATGGCGTTTTTAGATTTGTTCTACAATATTGCGTTTTTGAGAAACCATCTTTTCGAAGTACCTAAAATAAACTGTAAGTTAAATTTAAAAAAAAGATAATGGAAAAAAAGGAATTTTCAGTAAAAAAAACATTTTAAAAATATTTTGTGTCATACATCATGGTATTTGCAATGAAAAGTGCTATCAAATCTGCAACAAAAATCTAGGTCCGTATTTAAAAAAATAAAGGTGAACATGGTTTTTCAAAAACGAAATGTAGAACAAATCTAAAAACGCCATCTTAAAGCCCGGTAAAAAGTGCCATAAAAAAGTGTTTTTCTTTTTTTTTCTATCTGTGATAACAACTTCTGAAAATAATAAAATCGAAAACACAAAATTTTACTTTTTTCAATATAACTCAAAAACGAAAAAGATATTAGAAATCTGTTTATACCATTTTATTGACCATAAAATTGACCAACTTTTCTCACATTTAACCGTTGTTCTATCTATCACCGTTTGCAAGATCCCCATGCTGTTCATTTTTATCCGGGACACAATGTATAGTGTCCAAGCCAAGCCACATAATATATAAAAACAGACCGTATGTATATTGTCTAGGTCGTACAGGAATAAATGGCGCAGACCGTATGTAAATGACAAGGTATTAGACTAGACCGTTACCGTTAACATACGGACTATTGACAGTCAGACTGTATGTTCAATCGCAGTGAATTACCCTTCTTTTTTTAAGCCCCAGTGGCGGCTCGTCCATAGGGGCTATGCGGCTACAGACCCCCAGTAGAAACTACGCCCGCAAACAACCGACAACTTACAGTTCGAATTCGTGCAATCGGGCAATTGTACTAGACACTTCGCAGGAATGCTCGGAATATAGCTGCCTTCTATCTAACCCTACTTCGATCGCTCATTGACGACAAAGTTGTTAATTATGTGACACCCTCTCATTTCAATTCATATCATTCACATGTGAATGAAAACGATTCTGACACATTTGGCAATGGTGCTCGGCTAGTGGTTTGTTGTCGTATTTATTCAAAGAGAAATAGCGCAGTGCGAAGTGGATAACATCTTTTCTTCGTAAGTGTAAATAAAAATATTTACCAAAATATTCGTTATTTAATTTCCAAAGCACTCTGGATGATATGCTTCAGCCAAGAATAATAATTGGAGGCAAAACTATTGGTTTTAGGTAAGTAGTTGTTCAGACAAAGTCGACATAAAATTTTTATAGGGCAAAATTACATTTTTACAGCATGCTGAAAGTTTGTCGCTAAGAAATTCAAGAGCAAATAAGTAAAACAGACTTTTTGTAGTATATAGGTAATATTTAGATACCTATTTACATGATGAAAAGAAGGAGTAAATACCTCTTCGGCGTAGATTTTTTTAGTAGCAAATACGAACTTTGCCTTATTAACATCTTAAAAAACGGGAATTATTGTTTTATTAATTTTTTATATTAATTATGAAAAATACCTAATTTCTACTAATCTATTTTTTTAATTGACCATAGAGTGAGTTCTTTTCAAAACGTAGGCCCCTGTGCATTAACCCACGAGCTACCACCGATAGGCCCTTAAAGAAGGATATGCCTTATTTTCAAAATACTACCTACCAACAAGGTGCTATACCCTTCTTTGATAGGATAGGATATAAAAAAGAAAGTTAATTAATTCAGAATTGGCGGACGTCACAACCGCCCGGAAAGCATTGCACCTACATTGTGTCTTTGTTTAAATCTGTCTGTGATACACGGTCCAGTTGCAGATAGACGGTATATAAATGGAGTATAGTCATTTTGCAAACCGACTTGTCAGTTTGTTAAAGGGCAAGCTTCTTACATTATAATGGACTAATATCTTCAATCTGTTTACATAATGTGGATTAGTCCTTTTCTATGCGGCCGGCTTTACTTATACGTTTTAATGGTTAAAATTATGTTATTATTATTATTATCGACTTAGCCAAAAGGCATTCGCACTCCCTCTACGGGGAACATTCACTCAGATCCCGGGTATCCCGGATACCATAAGGATCTGGCTCGGACGAGACCCTTGCCATGTTATCGGGCCTTAGATGACATTGATGTTGTCGGACGTTCCTGCATTCCCCATGAATTTCCTGACGGTTCGGGCTGTCGCAAGTAGTACCGCTTTCTGCATGGACCTGTAAAGACTATCAGTTAGACCCAGCTCTTTTATGTTTCCCAGCAAACTTTTTGGTATAACACCAGTTGTTGACATGATGATTGGAATCGTCTGGACGTTCTCCATTTCCCATTGCCTTCTAATTCGTTCTTCTAAATCTCTGTACTTCGCGATCTTCTGGACTTGCTTCACACGCAGGTTGTTGTTGTTCGGGATGGCCACATCAATCAGAGTTGTCTGCCTAGAAATTTTATCAACTATTATAAGGTCCGGTCTGTTATGGGCAACTCGTTGATCTGTCAGAACTGTACGATCCCAGTACATCTTGTAGTTGCTGTTCTCAAGAACAGGCTCAGGTATGTAGTTGTAATATGGGACCCTCTCTGCCTGCACAAGCAGCAGCTTTTCCGCCAGTTCCTGGTGCAAGATCTTGGCAACCGAATCGTGTCGTTCCTTATATTCCGTTGATGCGAACATCTGACATCCTCCTGTTATGTGCTGGATTGTTTCTGAAGTTGGGCACCCGTATCTGCATCTGTCATCCACTACCGATGCATCTCCTACAATGAATTTTAGGTAGTTGCGAGTTGGTATAACCTGATCTTGTATGGCCAGTAGGAAGCCTTCCGTCTCGGGGAACATTCGTCCCGAGGTCAGCCAATAGTTCGACGCTAACTTGTCGACATGTTCCTGGTTAACCTCATTAGGATGCCTCCCGTGCAGCGGCTTCCCCAACCACCTCTGTAGTTTATCGTTGTAGGTTCGGTGGTGATTTTGACGCTCGTGTTCCGTCAGACGTAGCGGTGTTGAGACGTCTGCTCCGCATATAGCCCTATGTAGTGTGGAGCTGTTGGCCTGCCTGTAGAAATAATTACGCAGATTTAATATTTGTTGGTCCAATTGCTTGCTGAGATCTGCCAATCCTCTTCCTCCTAGTTGACGTGGCAGAGTTGTTCTTTCTACGGGGATGATGTTTATGAGCTTTTGTCAGTAGTGTCCTAACTTTTCGTTGCAGGTTGTTGATGTCCGTGTTGGTCCAATTCACTATTCCGAACGAATAGCTGAGTACAGAGCACGCATACGTGTTCAGGGCCTTAAACAAATTCCTGCTGTTAAGATTAGTTCGCACTACTTGTCTTACTCTCTTGATGAATTCATTCCTTAAATCGATCTTCATTGTTCGATGGTCTATCCTTTGAGCTTGTTTCATCCCGAGATACTTGTATGTATCTCCCTTGCTCATTGCTTCGATCTCCTGGCCGTCCTGCATCTCGTGTGTGCTTTGTTCGAGCTTTCCCCGGATGATATTAAGGGTGCGGCACTTGTCCAGTCCAAACAGCATTCCGATGTCCCTGGAGAACTCCTCTACAATTTTAAGCATTTGCGTTAGTTGGTTTTTGGTTGCGGCGATCAGTTTTAAATCATCCATATATAATAGGTGATTCAACTTGGTCGCTTCTGCGTTGTTGCTTTTGATAGCGAAGCCATATTTTGTAGAGTTCAACCGATGTGATAGAGGGTTCATCGCCATGCAGAACCACAGTGGACTGAGTGAATCTCCTTGGAAAATCCCTCTTCGGATGTTGATTGTGTCGGTCTCGATGTTACTGTCTGCGGTTCTGAGTTGTATCTTAGTGCGCCAGGTTGTCATAACGTGTTCTAAAAAGGAAACTGTATGATGATCTATTTGATACAGCTTTAAGATACCTGTGAGCCAGTCGTGAGGTACGGAATCAAATGCTTTTTTGTAGTCCACATAAGCCATGTGGAGGTTTCGTTGCTTGGAATGAGCCTGGTTGCAGATGACAGAGTCTATGATGAGTTGCTCTTTGCATCCCATTGCGCCCTTCGAGCAGCCCTTCTGCTGCATTGCAATGATGTTGTTCCGCTCGCAGTGAGCATATATTCGCTGCGTAAGGCAAGATGTGATTATCTTGTACAGCGTAGGCAAGCAGGTAATTGGGCGATACTTGGCAGGGTTATCCGTATTCCGCTGGTCTTTTGGTAACAGGTAGGTTGCACCCTGTGTAAGAAACAATGGCATTTTCAGAGGATCAAGCAAGACTTCATTAATTAAGGTAGTTATTTGTTCATGCGTGCACCACAACTTCTTAATCCAATAATTTTGGAGATGATCTGGACCTGGTGCCTTCCAGTTGTGGGAATTCTTGATGACATCGGAGACCTCAGCGGTTGTGAATTGCTCGTGTTGCATCTGGCTATAGTTCCGGCCCATCTCGCGTTCTTCGCTGATCCAGCTTGCACTGACATTGTATGGACCTGGTGTGGCAAGTTGATTTCTCCAGAAACCGTCGACCTGTTCTCTGCTAGGGTAACTTGCATTTGTGGCATCGGCGCTAGAATTAAAAGCACGGTAGAAACCCTTTTCTGATCGTTCAAAGAGTTTGTTGTCTCGTTTCCTGTTGTTACTAGCCTTGTATCTCCTCAGACGCCCTGTGAAAACAGAAAGTTTTTGTTTTAATGTGTCAAGACATTGTTGAGCAGTGATGTTCGCGGGGTCATGCCGAGAATGCATTTGGGTGCGGCTCATTATTGCCTGCACCGCCCTCTGGATCCTTCTAGTTCTAACTCCTCTGATATATTCCGTCACTTGTCCTATGTCTTTACGGAGACTCTTGATCTTCCGATTTAGTCGCATTTCCCATTGAGCCATTCGTGGTTCTGGTCTTGCACGATTCAACTCTTGGGCCGTTCGGATCTTGGCACCCATTACAGTGGTGACTGCCGTTGCGGCACAGTAGATTAACATGTGCATACGTTCTAATGTTGGTGTCACTGAAACATAGTTTGGTAAAATTCGTGTGTTCATAAGATCGAGCACGATCGCAAGTTTCCTGGAAGAATTTAATCTTGGTAGCAGTGGCCTGCTCAGTGTGTTTGTGCCTTCGTATCGCAATACTGCCTGTCTCATATGTGCGCTTAAGCCTTCAAAATGTTCTTCGTTAACCGATTCCAGACTCTCGGTTGTTGGTTCTACCGTTTCGGCTTCTAGTTGTTGTCCAGGCGCGTGAAGTTCCCCATTGTTGTTGTTGTCATCTATGTCTATGTGTTCGCCGTGGATCTCTAGCTCAACTTCCCGTTTGATAGCGTTAAGTCGCGTTTCTGGAATTCGGTTATTTCTTAGAATAGTTCGATACTGATCTGACACTCTTTGTTCAGACACTTGCATGTGTGGAAACTCCCTGCAGAACTCGGCATGCAGTTGTTGTCGGTAGCCGATCATCTCTTGCCCTAAGTTTGTCACCCTGTAAAAAATACGCATTATCGATTCATTTATGGACCCAGTCCATTTCATGCGTCGTCGTTGAGTGAACGCTGGCTGAAGTTCCCGCGCAGCACCTTCGGTGGGTGGAACCCTAGTTCTCGTTTGGCTCCCATGTTGTAGATGTTCGTGTTGCTGGGCTGTAGCTGTTTGTGCAACAGGGGCCCGCCTCATCAGCGCCCTGTCACCGACGTCCCGCTCACTGTCATGCCCAGCGCCGGCTCCAGACATGCCCTGGCGATCCCCAGGCAGCGGCCCTATGGCAGTTTTATTATTATTATTATTATCTCGACTTAGCCAAAAGGCATTCGCACTCCCTCTACGGGGAACATTCACTCAGATCCCGAGTATCCCGGATACCAAAAGGATCTGGCTCGG
This sequence comes from Pseudeuparius sepicola, assembly GCA_963920635.1. NCBI lineage: Eukaryota > Metazoa > Arthropoda > Insecta > Coleoptera > Anthribidae > Pseudeuparius > Pseudeuparius sepicola. The sequence goes on along the minus strand of OY987299.1, from coordinate 41,584,500 downwards.
ACGAGACCCTTGCCATGTTATCGGGCCTTAGGTGACATTGATGTTGTTGGATGATCCTGCATTCCCCATGAATTTCCTGACGGTTCGGGCTGTCGCAAGTAGTACCGCTTTCTGCATGGACCTGTAAAGACTATCAGTTAGACCCAGCTCCTTGATGTTTCTCAGCAAACTTTTTGGTATAACACCAGTTGTTGACATGATGATTGGAATCGTCTGGACGTTCTCCATTTCCCATTGCCTTCTAATTCGTTCTTCTAAATCTCTGTACTTCGCGATCTTCTCGACTTGCTTCACACGCAGGTTGTTGTTGTTCGGGATGGCCAAATCAATCAGAGAATTATTATTATTATTATTATTAATAACAGATGTCATTACCTTTTGATGATGATCCCACTCGCTCTGCCACATGTTTATGGGATAATAGGTGTGTTAGACATTGAAAATTGAAGCATTGTACAGAATAGGTAGGCGCACTAAGATTTAGAGCGCTTGACAGAGAAAAAGAAAAAAATTCAGTTGTAGAAATGCCAGTCAGCGGCGAGGGTAATGAGTTTATTCTTCACAGAAGGAAATTGCACTTTCATTTTTTCAATACAGAAATTGCCTGCAATCAACAATAATAATAATAATAATAATAATACTTGTGGATATCTGAAACTAACATGCTGTTTTATTAGTCCTAATACCTAAAAGGAAATTAAATATAGACTAGATAAGCTTTTTTTAAAGCTTTTATTTAGCTTCACCTGTTAGTAAGTGTTTGTAGAATGCGTGGGTTAAATTTTGCAACTGAATTTAAAAACAGTTATACATATGCAACCGATAGAGCTGAAATTTTGCACACATTTTTGCTGCTGGTGACAATGCAATCTAGTAATATCTGCTCAAGATTGTAATTTGTTCAAAATGTCCGCCACCTCAAGACGGCGGATTACCTATTTCTTTACAACCTCATTGATAAGGGTATCGAATGAAAGGGTTTGACGAGTGGAAAATGATAAGGTAAATGACGTCATACTAAATACAATATGGCAGCCCCAAGATAGAGGATTACCTATTTGTTCACAACCCCCTTGACACCCATGTCAATCAAATGAAAAAGTTTGCCAAGCAGAATACGTGACATAATTCTAATTTCAATATAACGGATGACACAAGATGGTGGACGAAATTTCTTTACCATGCCATCGCCACATGGGATTCAAATACTAAAAGCACAAAATAAATAATAAATCAAAAACCTTTTGAAAAACAAGCTTTTATTTAAGAAATGTACTAAAAAGAATAAAATAAATTTAGGTTCTCGTTACGGTATTTTATGACAAATGTTGAATTATTTGTTTTCAAAGCTTGTCGCGCGAAATGTTCATACAGGTACGTCCGACACACGAGATAAGTCCAATGAAAAACTCAGTCTAATCGCCCATGCCCTCTCGTGTGTCGGACTGTATGTACTAAACCAGTTATAAACTTTCATTGGAAATTCGCTCGACGAGCTTTTTGAAAACAATGAATTCAGCATTGGCATTGAATTACCTTAAAGAAAACCTAAATTTATTTTATTCGTTTCAGTGCGTGGCCTAAATAAAAGCTTGTTTTTAAAAAGGTTTTTTATTTATTATTTTCTATAGCTATGGGACCAAAAGTTTAGTGCCTTTTTATGGTCCCAAAATGTTGGTTAAAATAGCCCAAATTTCCAACAGTAGGTAATTCTAAATCACCACACAGCAAAATTTTATAATTCTCAGGAGAGTTCCATTACTGGTACAAAAACAGAGCATTTTAATGTATTTATAAATACCTTCAAAGTATTTCCTTTATGGCATCACGTATATACGTAAATGCCTTTCCATAAATAGACCGCCCTTTGTCTCAGTCTTTTCTGCTTTATCGTGACATTTACTTGTTCACCGAAACACTCCTAAACAAAGCCGCATCTGGCGAAGCGGCGGCGCCGGTTGGAAGCGAGCTCCAGACTTGAGCTCCGTATTCCGATATTCCATTTGCGCGAACCTGTGGGTCATTCATTACCGATCCTGGGAAATATTAATCTTCGGTCGGCTTAAGTAAGCTTAATTCCACGGAAGATTAATATTAGAATTATGGCGACTGCAAAGGTTGAGTGGTTGGTAATGGACGCTCTGACGATGCGGCCTTGTGATTGTTGTAGATTTAGATGCGGACGAACTTTTTGGAAAGTTGATATGCGATTGTTTGGGAATACAAACGGTTATTTGTCTCGTATACATCCTGGAAAACTCAACGGGTTTATTCTCTCAAGCGTCGTCTCCAAAGAAATCGAGGCCTAGGGCCGCGGGGTCTTTAGCTTATAAATAAAAAGTTTCGTGAACTCCCTTTAGAATTCTTTTTCGTAAGTGCATTACCATTTCCGCGGAGGACTCAGTTAGCCTTTTGTTTCAGTGCTCGGTCCTTTCCCCTATCGTGACATTTATACTTGCTCGCTGAAACACTTCTAAACAAAGCCAAAGCCGCACATCTGGCGAAGCAGCGACTCTATACGCACTTGATTCGAGCAACCCCTTTCCCCTTTTCTCCTTTTCGGAAACCGATATTCCTTTGCACAAAGCAGATGGTAGAGAAAGATATTGATCTGACAAAATTTGCTTTCGCAGCAAGTAACATATATCCGCTAATCTAACATACTTATATACAAACGTTGTGTGTATGGTGACCAACAAATTAAAATTGGACAAAACTCTTCAGGCATTTGTTTCTCTGGCAAAATAAATCAGTCTATGATTTCGAAGCTGGTTTTATAAATTTGTCGTTACAACACAATAATAGTGGATTAAATTGGATTGCGGTGGTTTTGAAACAAACTTAAAATAGTTATAGGTGTATCTAATTATAAACCATTTAGGGATTTATGCTATTGTTAATATTATTATTGTAGCTATTTTCAAATTTCTATGCATACCTACTACTGTGGAAGACAGTTCTATGGAATTTTAAACATTTTGCAAAAAAAAAAAACATTTAACAACATATCGTGGCTCAATGTTATATTTTTTTATTGGTGGAAGTTTGGATGGAGAAAGCAATCAGGTGATGAGAGGATTTGTCTCCATTCTTTGAACAAAATAATAATTTCGTAACTGGCTGATTTGTATAGCAGGCCCTTTAGGTATTTTGCCAGAGATATCTATATATGATTATCGAAATTTCAGCGGGGTTATCTTATTCTTCTGTGCCCTATGAAACAACAATATGTATGTAGATACTGTAATAAAAGTAAAGCTGTATGAGAAATGTGTAGAGAATCTGCTTGTGTTTGCAGAAGGTTTGCCAAATTTTAGGAAAAAATGTTCCATTCTATCATTGAAGACAGGAAGAAGATAGAATGAAGCAACTTAGGAAAAACAAAAGCTATAAATATATGGCCGGTCATGTGAACCACAGCTTGTTCACATATTAAGACACGTGCAAAAGGCAAAAAAGTTTACAAAGGGAATAACTAGAACCCACGATTACGTGAGTAGATATTGTCAAACGTATTAAAATATTGTTAAAAACATTGTTAAAGCAACATCAGCTACCCAAATTTACGAAATTGTCTTATCACATTTTTATTCTGCAATCCGTGGTTCTTAACCTCATAATACAGGAATATTAGTGTTAAATATGTCTTTGAACATGTGTAAAAAGTAAGTCTAAGTTAGTTCCACGTAATACAAAATTCCCTGCGGATATTTTCATCTTTGTTTTATAATGTAGGTACCTATTTATTAAAATTTCTAGAATGTTAATACTTGTTGTCGTATTTCCTCTTATTTGATTAAAACTTACATCTAACTGTAAAATATAATTGTTAAACTATAGTCCTAGTGTGTTCCTATTAAAAGCAATTATTATTATCATCAAAATATTTCCTCATTCAAAAATGTCATTTTCGACTTCTGTTCCTAAGCCAAGGTATGTCACTGAAGCTTGGTGATTATAGGTTTTTCGCAAGTATTTTATGTCTAATACTATTATTTGGTCCGTTTTAGGTTTCAGTGCCGTAGAAGGCCATGGCAAGTGAAATTTCAAAAATAATACAGCAGACAATCCTCTGAAAAACACGAAATTGTCAAGTATCAAATTGAAACAAACTGTAGATGTACATGGAGTGCCTACTTTCCTGTCAAGTCATTATACATAGGTAATTGTCATTATTCAGTAACTAGTGCAAAAAGTGTATATTTGTTGCATGATGCATAGGCTGGGAAATATTTGGACATAGGTACCTACTTATACTTACGCAAAGACGATCATCCAAACCAGTGAACCTGTTGGTTATCCACTACAGTCTCGGTTGAATTATTAATTTTAACGAAGCTTAACTCTGACAAGAGTCAATGTAGGGCACATACATGACGATTCAATATTTTGAAACATAAATGGCTTTTTTTGATCTGTAGTGAGCAACACGCATAATTATAAACTTTTGGTCAATACAAATTTTAATCTAAATAATTACTAACATTTGGAGACAATTTTCTAAAAAATATTTATCACAATGGCCATACATAGAATAACATTTGCCTGAAGCCATTTATACCTAAGTATTCAGAATAATCCAACTTAAATTATGTATATATTGACCAAAATTTAAAATTATGCTTGTTGGTCACTACAGACAGAAAGAAGCTATTTTATGGGTCAAAATATTGAACCATTTTATGGGCCAAAATGTGGAATCACCACGTAGGTGCTGTACATTTTTTACTCTTACCGCAACGAGGTTAAGTGCATGAATCAGCAGCGGTGGAGTGGTTGCTATCGATTTGGTTAGAGAAAATCTTGACCGTCGGAGCTATATGTGGTCTCCCCTTTCCAGGGTGATTAATCGCTGATTTTGAATTTGTAGGAGCCTCGGGGGCCTGATTGATGTCTTCGATTGAATATTGTGGGCATTCCTATCTATTAAAAATTTGTTAATAGGCGATACAATACGTGACTAACATATACTGCCACGTAAAGCTGAAATTAATTAAAATATAACAAAATGAATGAATGAATAGAACGCCTGACGGTCCCGGGTTTTATGTCAGTTAATAATTAATTAGGCTTTACACAAAACGCGAATTTAATATAATTGGTATATATAGGTATTTATAGGGGAAAGTCTGCTCTATTGTTCTCTTAAATCGTGCCTTTCAAATATTTTCTTTGTTATGGCATCTGAATGACATCTGGTGGCATATTTAGGTAGTTCACATAAACAAGGGCTGATGCCAAAAATTACCTCACATAGTAAGTACGCTTCCACAGTTTATCCACATTGTGTGCTACGTTTTTGGCGATATTCCGTAAGTAGTTTATCATGTTTGTATTAATTGGAAGTATATAAAAATCATGTTTACAGCATAAATTAGGAACTAATTACTTGTATTTGATTCGGCATAGTCTAACCTCACTTTTGCGGATATTGATTAATTCGCATGTTTCGGCAAGTGCGAGAAGTTGCTTAAATCGTATCAATAAATAATTACCTAAATTTCACCGGTACAATTATTGGGAAATAAATGCTCTTGTTTGTAGGAAATGGACAAGCGGAAAGAAAAAATAAAATGTTGTTAGTGGGAAGAAAAAGACAATATGTGAATATAGAAAATGTCGTATCGGATTAAATGAACTTATAATAATTTAATAGTAATTAATTAATATAGAAAATGACAATTACACTTGTGATACTTGACTATACTTAAGGCAGAACAAAAACAAAATATTTATTGTTTTTGAAATAAAAGAAAAAGGAATAAAATAAACTTTGAAATAATTCAAACCAATTAAGCAAACCAGTAATTTTGTTACACACAAAACAACACCACACAAAAATCTATACATAAAACCAAAATCGGCAAAATAAAGCGCAATCCTTATTTCCGTGCACAGCAGTGGTTATACTGGCCTAACTGGCCCACGTCGACACCTCCTTCATGGATCTCCGAAACGCAGACCAATAAAATCGCTACGCTCGCTTTCTTATTGGCTGTATCCTTGACTAGGTCCACGTCGACCGTCGACCGCATAAACCTTTGAATCTTATACGGGTGATTTCTGCTGATTAGTCTGGTATTTTTACCAGTAGCAGAGCTTGGTAAATGCTATTTAATAGATCGCGCCCCGTATATTCATTTATACTGTAGTAGTACCTAGTAGTTTAAAAAAATCCCTTATGTTTCCAACTTTTCGGCGGGCCCGTATAAACATTATATATAAAAATTAAAAAAATCTGTTGGAAAATATTTAAATTTCAAACAGCTGTTATTTTTTAAGACAGTTACTGTTTTCTGCAATTTTGCCAATTATTTCGTCGCTGTCAATCTCATTTAGGGTTTGCTTTTCGACCGTTTAAGTAAATATTTATTTATTGTGAAAGTCGACAGATTTTTTTTCTCGTGAGTCTATATTATAATATTATGGAGCAGTCCACTCGGACTACCTAGTATACGATTCAGTCCACCCAGTGTCCAGTTGGGCCAATCTGCCCCTTTCGGGTGGAAACCAAAATGGTGGCTCCATATGGATTTTGTCTATGATTAAACCCCGTCAATAAATTATTAGTTATAGTATAAAGTTTTAGATTCCGAACTCTCCATCTGTAAACTCTATAAAAACTGTTACAAATAGAAAATAGACAACCGGAGGTTCTAAATAACTAGTTTTATTTGGTAACTTTTTTAGTTCTTTATTAATTTCAATACTTATTGCGCTAGTGTCACTTTACTCAAGGCCGGTCAGTAGGTATATTTTACGTGAGAATGATAAAATAATTCAACTTTTCCTAACAACTTTTCGATGTTTCTCTTAAACCGAAACCATTTCTTTGAGCCCTGTCAAGGCATCCTTTATTTCTTGGAAGGAAATAATGCAAATCTATATTCCTATATCAACACTTTTTCTAGAATGGCAGCTATATTGATAGACCGTCAGATAGTGACAGATTTAAGTGCCCCTTTTTGTCATACAAGCCTCAAAGAGAGTTGAAAAGAACATCGACGTTGAGTAGAATGAAGGGAAATTTACGAGTGGGTCCTGGGGACAACATATGGAAAATTCGAAAAGTCCTCTTAGTTGGCTACATACATAGTTAGCAAAATACCCGTGCTTTCACTGAATAGTCAACCTACCACTTTATAATTTCAAGGCTCAGTAAAATGTATGTATGTAGAAGTAGTTTCGCTATATTATTTACAAATTAAAATTTGGGTGAATTCACTGGGATGTCAATCTGGGTATATCTGGTTGCGTTTCCAACTATAAGTTTCCCCTTTTAAATCTTCGTTACTGGAGGCTGCAGCCTCAATTTGCTTGTTTCAGTGACGTAAATTGATGACGTGTATGCCAACACTCCTGAATCATACTGTATAGGTTCATTTTATAAAACAATAAAACTTTTACTTTACTAACCCGTAGAACGTAGTCTCACTGTCTGGAGGTAAAACCTTTCTTCGATTTTTTTAGATACTCATGAAGCCCATCCATTTTTTTAGTACAACATGCAGACCATGATGAATCCTCGACAAGAACTAAACATCAATTAATAATTATTTGTAATTTAGTCTCAAAATGAATCAAACCGAAATAAAAAAAATCCTGACTTCTAAACGACATGAAAATTTTGTAACTTCGGATATCTTTCCAAATATACAAAATAGCCACTAGCGAGTTTTTATTTATTCACCACATAAAACTGCCAGCATAGGGTTGAAAATGGCAGCGAATCTCATCTATTTTCGTTCCCTTTGCCTTGCGCAATGAGGCCAAAAGTCAAAAATTATACAGGCATGTGGCAGACACGCATGCACGAATTTAAATGCGGTGTCGCATTAATTGACAACTTTGTCCTCAATGGCAATCGAAGTAGGGATTTAAGGCAGCCAATGGTGCGCCCTGTCCATACGAGGATGCATCCCAAGCATTTTTGTTTCTGCGGAAATAATCGCGTCCTCTGTAATAGTTTCTAAATTCTACCGTCAGAGGTTGAATCCATTTTCGGAATCGCGACTAAGAAAATCGCTCACCTGACACGGCGCCTGGAAGAGGTAGGCGTCGCCGAAGGCGGTGCTGAGGCAGAAGATGTGGTCGCGCTTCGGATGTTCTGGGATGGGCTGCATGATGGCGCCGTCGACGATGATGAGGTGCTTCGGCGCCGCCTCGACGCTGCGCCCCTCGCGCGACTCGCACGGGTAGAACAGCAACGTGGTGCCCTTCAGGCACACCCAGTAGCCCTTCCAGCCGCGCTTGCGCGCCAGCTCGATCTGGTGCTTCTTGCGCAGCAGCCACTTCTTCACGCTCAGGAATCTGTAACAAAGACGTTCAATAAACCGTGTGACTTAGGCGTGTCGCAGCTGTAAAAAGGAAGTTGCTTAAGGAGGCGCGCCCTAAGCGCGTAAAATTGCGACTTTATCCGCGCGGTTAAGATAATTTCAAATCTGGAGTTGATCTCCCAAGAGTTCTTAATTTCAAGTTTTTCGGTCAACGAAACATTTAAAAAGTTACTTTTTTTAATGTCCTGCACACAACTACAACACTTCAGTTCGGCGGAAAAACTTTCAGCCCCAAACCAAGCGCCCAATCGCGCCCCCTCCGTGCCCACTTCCCCACCCGAATCCACTTCGCGCTGCGCTATTTCTCTTGGAAGAAAGAAGAGAACAAACCACGAGCCGGGCACCGTTGCCAAATGTATCAGAGTGGTCTTTATTCACATGTGTATGTATGAATTTAAATTAGAGGTGTCGTATAATTAACAACCTAGTCGTCAATGAACGATCGAAGTAGGGATAGATAGAAGGCAGCTAATTCACCACGAAGATGCATTCCAAAAATTATATACGGGGTGTATCGTGATCATGATTCCAGGAATCGGCAAAGTGTCTAGTTATATTGCCCGATTGCCCGAATTCGAACTGTACGTTATCGGTTGTTTGCGGGCGTATTTTCTACTGTGGGGCTGTAGCCCCACAGCCCCTATGGACGAGCCGCCACTGGGGCCTAAAAAAAGAAGGGTAATTCACTGCGATTGAACATACAGTATGACTGTCAGTAGTCCGTAGTTAACTATCTAGTCTAATACCATGTCATTTACATAATACGGTGTGTGTATATCATTTATATATCATTGTGTGTATATCATTTATATATCCCCCTTAACGCTTTGCAAGTGTATTTCAAAAAGTCGTTGGAAAAATGTTTCTGGCATCTTTTTAATAGAGATGATCATTCTGAACCACTTTTCTTAATAATTTTTTTTCCTCAAAATCCCCCCTCTATGAAAACACGGCACTGGCGCCGTGCCAACAACCGAGTAGAAAATGGTAAATCATCAACTACTATAGTATTTTGAGACCGAATTTACGCTATTCGTCAGTGCCGTGTCTCCATAGAGGGGGCATTTTAGGTTGGTAAATTAGAGAAAAAATTCGGCGATAGGAAAAAATTTATTAAGAAAAGTTGTTCAGAATGACCATCTCTCTTACCCGAAAAAAGGATGCCAGTTATTTCAGACTCACCCTGTATACCTTACTTTATAGAACCAACTTATACAGGGTGATCGGAAAATGACAGATACACTAGTCCGTGCATCACGTAGGGATGGAGATGGGGTAGTATTTGGCCTGCTATGATTTAAAAAAAGCGAATTTTCAAGAAACCCTATTAGCGATTTTTATGACAAAAATTTATTAAGGAAACTTGTTCAGAATGAAAAACTGGGTAGATTTGCAAAATTTCAAAAGTATACCTACTTGGATTTTTAGCCTTTTCTCCCACTTTTTTCTTAGAAGAGTGTTATTTCTGTAGTTTTCACGTCAAAATGTTATTTTTTCACGATGAAAGCTCCAGAAAGCACGCACTTTTCTAAGAAAAAATGGGAAAAGGCAGAAATCAAAGTAGATATAGTAATTAGTAGGCCACATATTTATGATCTGTCCTGTAACAAATTGGGACACACTGTATTATGCAACAAGCTACCAGAATCTTCAACTGCAGAATTGTCGTCTGATAATTCATATTTTCTGGAGATTCAATAATGTACCTATTGATTGAAACTCATATCAAACCAAAATTCATAGCTTTCTACTAAATTTGTAGAAAACCATATTAATCAATATACATATTGAACATTTTTCTTTGCAGGGCCTGACTATAATATTACGAATAAGTAGCGGAAAAGAAAGAAAAATTCGTTGTTAAAATTTTTTCCAGATAATTTAATTTTCATATAAAATATTTCAAAACTGATTTAATATTTGGATTCTGACAGTTCTTAAAAACAATTTTTATGTTAAACACTTTTGTGTACCTCTATAAATAAAAAAGTTACAGCGGTTTAAAAATTTAGTTTTTTTTTATTTTTGGCAATTCTTTTCGCAGCAATTTTCATTATGAGAAGCTATCGATCGCACCCGCCACCGATTTTTTCTGTCAAAAAATAGCCGAGATATTTTGAGTGAGCCACTTATACACTATGACTTAGTACAAAAAATTTTACCACGTGCGCAGGGTGGCTTAAGAATACATAGAAACATATTTTTAGATTTTTTTACGATCTTTAAAAAAAGGGTAAAAACCCCTATTTTCCCTGTAAATCTCCGCCTCTAATGGCGTCGTCCAATATGGCTTCGGAACGTACTGTCAGCTGGAAGTGTTTTCCGAGGTGTTGCCGTTGTTTTCGGAAGGCTGAAAATACCTTTTCACTCAAACAAATTTAAAAAATACATAAATAACAATCTATTTGAATCTGTACAGATGCAGCGCTATTAGAATCCCCTTACCTTAGCTCGTATCCGGACCAGTCCCTAATAGTCTCGCGGAGTACCGCGTGACACCACAAGCCGTCTCCCTTAATACCTCCGCAGCTCCTCTGAAGAATTTTTGTCCACCATCTAACCTCTCCTAAAGCCTCGGCGCTATGAATTAAGCGACGTATCGGCCGGGTCGAGTCGATGAAAATACTTGGACAACTCGTCGGGCAGTTGTTGTCCTCGTACCACGCGTCAAGTCAAACCGCCTACTTCCTTGTCGGGCACCTTGTATTCGACTGCTCCCGGCCCCGCCTGTCGGGCGGACGACAAACCACTCCGTCCGTCACTGCACAACTTACTAGCTAGGCAACTGTACATACATTATGATGGGCATGGTACAAGTAGAGGTTGGAATGGTGCGTAATAATTATCGATATCGATGTGTGTATCGATTAGCTGATTGAAAATCTTATTGAAAATCTTCTAAATTCTGTGATTTCTTAATGCCGGCGTTATTGGACTGAACGCTTTGCAACACAAAGACGGAACGTCGATGTGTATCGAATCGATACATAGTTTTGTTCGACGTCGCATCTCGCATCTCTATGGCTGCCTCACACTTCATAATAGTTGATGCGCTGGTTTGGTTGCCTGCACGCGCGGATGAATCATCGTATTTCGGCCGATGGCCCTGGCCGATGTTTACTAGAGGTTTCCCCGTCAATGGGACGGTTTACCTGCGTCCCTCTGAATTTTGGGCGAGATTTTTGCCGTATTTGTGTATTTTGGTGTGTTTTAAAGCTATTTTGCAATTAATTGAACGCCAGGCTTTTTACTAGTGCACTACGACCGCAACATTACAGGTTAGAAGAGCTAAAATTAACTTGGTTTTGAAAGTAGGTATGTGAAATAGTGAAACCCGTTTTTAGGCGTGCGACCAACATTTCCTCACTGAGGATATTGAGGAAAAAAGAAGTACCTTAGGATTATGTACTTTGTGGAATCGACCAGGTAAACCTAACGGCTAAGTTGCGAAGCACCCTCGCTTGGTCAAAGTAATGTTTTTATTTGATAGTTCTTATTTGTTAGTAAATGGATTATATGGTTTTAGATGCAGTACCATGTACGATATACTGCCAGCAGATTGACCCACTTATCTGGCCTGGTCCAGAATAAGTAGAAGAGAAGATCCTGAAGTAAAAAATGCAAACATTTTTAATTTAATTAACCGAGTGAATTTGTGCATCGAGGTTAACGGCGACCTCTTTGAACAGCTACTGTAGTTCTCTGCATGTGCAATGTGTGCTAGTGCAGTTGTGTTTTTTGGTTACCCTTCGGAGTTTTCGTGGCGGAGGGGAGCCTCCTCCGTGGTCGTCAGGCTGAGTACCTCGCTTCAAACATAAGGAATGGCGGAGGGAAACAAGAGGTCCCCCAACAGATTTAGAAAATGTGATAAATGTTGTGTAGTGTTGTGTGACTTTTAACGTAAAAAGCAAGAAAACAGAAAATTCAATCCTGGAAATGTCAGTAAGGTAGGTGTTTCATAGGCATTCTACATGTTTCTTAGAAAGTAATCGTTTCCAACAGAAAATTGAAATTTTGTGGTGAATCCTCGGATAAATTGATCGACGTGGAAACGCTGCGCTATTTCACTACCTACCTTTCACTACCATTGACATAGGCGAAATTTTAAGACACGTCTCGCGGGCTTCCATAGGCAGCATTTTTTGAGGGGTTTTATACAATTTGAAAAAAAAATTATGCTTAAGACAAATGTTAGAAAATTTTTGAAAATTTATTTTGGCAAGTCCAATTTTTCTTTATCTACCATAAAAAATTTTGTACTAAGTGATAGTTAACCCTGTATAAGCCACCCTCTATATATTTTCGTAAATTTGAAAATCCAGTCCCTAATGGGTTAAATTATTTACCATAACCGCAAAGAAAGTTTTTCGTCAAAGTTAAAGAAAAAATACTTCCCAAAGTAATTCCAATGGTTGATATCGCTCGCGATACAGTAATAATATCGGAAATTCACCGGCTGCTCCTGGCGAACTTTGATAGATCCCTCAAGACTTCTAATTAATGATGGATTTAATCAAGGCAAGGCTAAGGCGATGTCTTTGGTCGCGTCTAAGCCAGAACCGGAAGTATGGGCTTCGATTTAGAAGCTGGTACACTCAGAGGGGTCTACCGGATTCTGCGTTTATATTGGACGTGGTAGGTAGCGGATGTTTCCGGTAATATAGGGTTTAATTTGAGGCAACAATACCAACACTGTTGGATTACAACATATTAATCATTAGCTGTTTTATAATCAGGGTTCAACGAAATTTTTATAATCTGTTCTAGGCCTTAGTGCTCGTCTGTTGGAACAGAAACGTTGTTCGTATAGAACTAGTAAGTACTACATACCTATTTACTGCTCGAGCTGGGCTATTATCGTATACTGGAGACTTTGTTGTTTTAAGTTTTAGTGGCCGATAGAAATAAATAATGACTGGTAATAACCGATTTTATATTGTTATTCAAGTGAGTAATGATATGAAACTTGATACTTGATGAAGTTAATGTATTTGCAAAGGAATTAAATAATTTCTTGAAATAGAAGACATCCGAAGATCCAGAAAAAAATTAGGCAAAATAAAAGGCATAAAAAAGTCTGTGAATTTATATAATATGCTTCAAATGAGGTCGCTAACATAGTTATCTATTTATCCAGGGCGTAAAGGACGTTTTCAAATATGTAAAGCGGCCTTTACCAATTAAAAACGATCTATCTTTTAAGTAGTGGCATTGCGTCGCCTAGCAGTTCCGTTGCAGATGAGATGGAATCACATGCAATTTACACTATTATTGGGTTTAGGTATTTCACGAAACGATATAATGTATACCTACTTATTTTGGCTTATTCGTGCCACTCAGTTCTTCACCAAAGTGATTGAAAAACTTATTTTCGAAAGTAATCCTAATCCTAATGATTGATATGGCCCCCTATTGAAATAATATCCTAAACTCAGCGATTGCCTGTGAATCAAATCTTCAAATCAAATTTCGAATTAATTATCTTTTTAATCAAGGTACGACAAGGGCTTGAACTCGTAAGAGTAGATATAAAACTGGAAGGAAGTGTCAAATTCAGTTTTAATATGTCAAAAGATTTTAAGCCCTTGTTCTAGTAGTTCATAACTTCTAACCTGGACCAATTTCAAAAAGCGACACACCGTTGTACTCGCAATGACAAGAGCTTTAAAATGGTATATCGCAAGTGAGGTACTTCCATTTAAGATTTCCAAGTTGGGGTTGCTGAGGGCTAAGAGGATGAATAGATCAAGACGGCATGATTGCCAAAAAAGTTCCCCCATCAAACAAAGATCGATCGGTCTCGGCAAATTTTGATTTTTTTGAGCTTTCCCAGTTATTGGGGGTGGTAATTTTTCAAATGAACACAGTATATAATTACCTACTTTAACGAGTGATCTCACTTTCACGAATAAAAAGCATTCTCGTATCTCAACTAATAGTAGATGATAAATCGTTACTACAATAATGAAATATTTTCATATTATCGATGGGGTAACACATTTACCTCGGCCAAATTCCGAACTCGAAGCAGGGGTCGAGCTAGAATCTGTTTTAATATATATACAGGATGATTCACACAGGGTGATTCACAGAGTGGCCTATATAGGTACGAAAAATAAAAAAAGCTTGTAAAATACGAGCAAAATTTTTATTCGAAGTTTAAAAGTTAAGGAAAATGAACCTTAATACCCGAGAGAGAGAGTCACTCTACCCTCCTGAGCCCTGATGCCAAATAAATGTGCCCAGTTACGTCGCCAGCCGAGCATCGATAGCAGTGGCATCAAAGATAGAGGCTCCAAGGCGCTCCCGCGTACCTTGGTGGCCAACAGCACAGGTAGAAGGGGCTTTTTTACTAGTTAGGTAACTTCTATGATTAAAATGAGAGAACATATTCAGTGCTTTCATGTACCAAAGCCCGATTTTTCATTATGGGATCACACGATTTTTTTATTGGACTCAAAGTTGTAACAAAATTTAAATATCCCGCCACATTTTGGATCAATGATAAGAAGTGTAAGACATTACAATTTCTGTTTTAATTTGTTTTCGCTCCAAAATTAAAGTTTGAAAGTTGGTGCAGCGGGATTTTTTGCGGACGGTTTCAACAATTATTCATTTGACTATCTATGGCTCCTTTATGAGTAGTAGGACGTTGACAACAACGCAAAAATTGAATCAATCAGGGTGTTTGGGCATACATCAGGATTCTAGAGTCTATCCAGGTTACAGAGGCAGTGGATCAAAACATTGGCCACCACGTGACTCATTCTCTTATTGGTCTGGCCGTCCTAAAATGTCAAGTGTTTACGCGGCGAGCAGAATGCAGGGCCTGCATATTTTAGATCGGATCGCGAGCAGTATATTCTGTAAATTTATTTTGCTACTTAATTTAAGGAAATTTATAAAAATCCACGAAAGGTAAAAACACAATTTTTAGAACTTCTAAAAGAATTAGTTCAGACTTACAAGCCACTGGGAATCTCATATTAGTCAGACCCTGGTAATCGATCGCACTGCGGTCATGTGACTTTGTTTATATCTACTGCCGCTGTAACTTGGATAGACTTTAGAAAATTTGATCTTATTAACGAGCCGTCATTTAAATTTGACCTTACAGTAGGCTGTGATACTATGCTTAATTTCTTTCACTACAGCTGCCATGTAAACGACTTATTAAGCAATTTTTTTTGTGAACACATTTGGTGTATGGGTCAAGTTCTTTGCTTCTCAATCATTTTTATTTTTTTTGTAAATATGGGTACATAATAGATAATTTTTGACCTTTAGAGTAGTAAGAAATAAAAAACAAAATAAAAAAATTATAGAAAATACCTAGCGATTTAATGCAGTTTCTTATACTTAGATATACAGCAACAAACTATATCCCTTTGGCATAGGCTGTACAATGTGAGCTCATGCTGAAAGTGTGGCGCCGTACAATCAACTAAATTGCCGGAAGTTTTCTGGATTAAATGAAACGTTTCCCATCCTGGAAAGTCCTTTTCGGTCATTATCTTCATATATAACTATCGTCGTCGACTGAAAGCGTATATCGGGTTGGTGGCAGCGGAGCAGGAAATTTATTAGTTCTGTGTCTAGCATCGGCGCCGCGATATATTATTTCCATTACCAGTTTCGAGTTTTTCGGGCCCTTTCCTCGTGTCCTGTCGAAATCCATAACAACATCACGATCGGCCGAATAAATCGGGATCTGGGGCGTCTGTACTCTCGACCCACTTTCCTTTCCTTTAGTCCAATCAGTATTCGAAAAATAGGTAATTAAATCGTGTGGTACTTAACAGCATGAAATAAAGTCTCAGCGGATGGTGCGGTGACGCGGGGGATAGGGGAGGCGTTCAAAGGTACTTTTCCCCATTTTTTGCAATAATTATCTCGAAAAGTATTGGTCGAAAAAAATAATATTTAGTAAGTTTCCATGTTATCAAGTTTATTCATCAGGAAACTTATCTCCTGTTTTATAAGAAGGATTTTATTGCTAAAATAGTGTTTTGGTATAAAAACCAGTAATCTTTGAACGAATGATAGAAGTAAACTCAAAAATAAGAACATTTATCGATGTGGTGAAACACGTAGTAAAATGATATGTAGGTTATTACCTATAACTAAAAAAGAGTAATATGTAACTCAGGATTACAATATTCCAGCTTTTCGGCAGTCACCTTCACAATCAACAACGGATCAACAACAGAATAATATGGCATTCAAAATACTTTCAGGAGTTGCTGGTAGGTTAGTTCCCACTGGGATGACCAATCCATCCTCTTCTCGAGCCCAACTCGAACGTTCTAAAGATAACGAGTGGTTGTCAAGACACTATTGTACAGTAAGTACATTCTTAACGAGTTTTGCTCTGCTGCGCCTTTGGTAGATGGAAGTGAAGAGAAATTAGCTTTCATCTTGGTCGATGACTTGAGGAACGAACTATACCGTAGTTTATCCAAATCACATTTATTAGCAGGGGCCTGACACATCACGAGAAGCATCTGCTCCCCAGCAGCTTGAGTGATTGCTTCTGGTGTTGATGTAGGGTCGTAAGTCGTAAAAGATATCAGCCATTCCTTTAATTTCATGTGGTTGTTTTTGAAAGCATTTGAGGTATGCCTCTTTGCGTTTTGTACTTGCAATTGGCCAGAGCTAGGGGGTACAAAGCAAATGTGTGTTCATTTATACTATACCTGACAAAAAGCGAATTAATCCTTATTGTTTCGCAGGAAAGTGCCTTTGCTATAGTTGGGTAACTAAACTCTACCGCATGTTTAAAGAATAGTTATATTATTAATGGATTTTCTAGGGCATTTGAATTCATTACGTTCGTTAGCAAGAATTATCTCTCAACATTGAAATGGTGATTTTATTTTACTCAATTGTTGGAGTGTGGACATATATTTACTGTACAATTCTACAAACCTAGATAGATAAAATTAGTTAAGATCATACATGAGTTTTAAGTTTATAGGAAATTAGAAATATTAGCTACAACTTAAATGTAGTGGGATTTAAGAAAGCAAAGACTGACCTGGCGACAAACGTTAGTCATAAAAAGGATGGATTTTTTTTACCTGTAAATATAAATCAATAGGTGTGTTTTAATGGCTTGAATGCTATGCCACTAAAAACATCAATATTAGTAGTCATAATGTCAGAAATATCGTATTCTTATAGAAGCAAGATGTATTGTTAATGTTTTCTGTGCACTATATTATAAAGATACCTCAGAAGGTTGAGCCCAAACCAAAGATGCGTCGGCAAGAATCATCCATCTAAATTTGCCTCTATACGTTATAATTAAACCATGGCAAAGACGCCCAGCCGCAACAGGAAGGAAGTGTGGGATCCAATTTGGGCGAAAATAGTTACAAGGTACAAGGTGCTGAGGTCGATCAAATTGTTCGCTCTGGCGTTTACTTGTTCGATGGGTGTATCGCGATACGGGATGTTAATGGCTTGGGAAAGGGATTTAAATAGCAAGGTAGATTGACGGGAAGATCAATATACGAGTAGGTGTGTATGTATGTATTCCAAATTCCATGCACCTGGTAAACACCATTGCAGAGTAAACTAATCAATTTGCGAAGATTTATTCTCGTTGGCTGAGCCTTATAGTTTTACCATAGAAGGTTAGGTATTTCTAAAATTATAGTTATAATAACGGTATTTTCATTTTCAGTTTCTCAGCATTTTTAACAGGTATATAAATGCACCGTATGTTCATTTGAAAACTAGTCGTTCTTAATATTTCGGTAATGAAAATATCTCTGTATAAAAATAGTTTAAACAAAACCTTCTTAAAAATCCCTTATGTCAAGGACCTCTCTGGAAGACTATACCCAGAATTTTAATTTCTGGCCAAGTTCAAATATCTGAGAAAAACCTATCGTCTGTCAAAAACACACGGTTTAATTCAATGAAATGTTGCATTTAGTATTCCTTAAACACAATGACATTTCGCTCAAGCAGAAAAAGCATATATTTGGTAATTAACAATATCCTGTAAGCAATTCAATTACAAATTGATAAATTAATATAAAGTATTTCATTGAACCAATACCATGTTCTGGACCTGATTCTATAATACTTCTTTTTTATTGAACTAGCACATTCTTTTGTCAGAACAGCATAACGTTTCGTTTGATGCCTCGTGTTGTTGAATTGAACGCGGGTATATTGAACTGTTAAATATAATAATATTGAAATACACCTGTCATTGAATATCATCTTGATTTGTAATAGTTGTACCACTAATTACCACTAAAATTTTGGCATTAAAGTGACGATACCTACATCTTCTTGGCGGCAATTTAAACTTTTTGAAATTTATTGGTTCATCTGCAGAATTTGGACTTTCCCTCGATTTTTTACAGTGTTAACATATCAGCTACCCAAAAAAAACTGCATACAAATGATTGATGGATGAAATGATTTGCATTAAAAAGTAGGTACGCACGCTTAACGCTTAACATAAGATGAGCTATCGAAGCTCTGAGTTGTTTTTAATTTAACTGGATAAATTCCTATTTCATTTTAATAATATATTTTTTCTTGTTAATTTTTTACCCCCTTTTTTATTTTAATTTCTGACAGTCTGTATTTTTACGTGAACGCGTTGCGATCGATTACCAGGGTTACGAATATATACAGGAAACTCGACAGAGGTAAGAACCGGCCCTGCATTCCGCTCGCTGCCTAAAACACTTGAGATTTTCGACGGCCAGACCAATAAGAGAATAGGTCAAATCGCGACCACGTGGTTGCCAATGTTTTGATTCAATGCCTATGTAAATTGGATATAGTTTAGTTACTTAGTTCTAGTTTAGATCTTCAAAAGTACCTCCGAGGACAAAAAAATAGCTTAAGTATCGTGTAATGCATTAAATTTCACTTTGAATTAAACTTAAATAAACTTAGTAACACCGAGCTCCAAGAAGCGTGCTGGCTAAGGTATAGATAATTATCAAATTAGCCATGAAAAACAATTCATGCGATGCACCATCTCACTGTGGCAGTGTAAATTATAATTTATACAAATCTTCGACATCTCCGAGTGCATGAAATGATGAACACCAGCGAGATTAAAGAAGCAGCAAGTGTAGCCGGTAATTCGTTATTGCTGGAAAAGTCTAAAACTCGTTACAATCAAGTGTTTGATGTATTTTTTGCGAAATGGTACCCCAAAAAATTTTTAATGAAATCATTGAAAAAGTTATGTTGACTTAATTTCTAGAGAGATTCCAAGTTTTTGAAAATCACCTGAAAGTTTATGGAGCGAATTCAAAGTCAAAATTGACGATTTTTAAAATTAAAAATGGCATGATTGTTGATTGGAAACCTACCGTAGCAGAAAGGTACGTTGCTAAGTCCCTGAGTAACAAATTAGATACCTACCGCAAAATAAAATTTTCCAATGGGATTCTCCTAACTCTGTTTTCTTAGCAAAGGAAAACCAAGAGTTGAACAATAACAGTTCCATATAGTTGAAGCTTTCGAAAACGAAAATTTGTTAGTTCAAAACTCCGTACAAAATGTGGAAATAATAAACGACTAATTTTAGTACTAAAATGGTTATAGTGACGACTCCAGTCTAGTTAATAGAAAAGTAGTTCTATCAACTTCCACTAACCTGCTAAAAAACCCATATAGACACGTTGATTCTAGCGTGGTTTTGTTTGGTTTCTTATTTGTCTCATCACATTTTTGAAATAAATGTGCTTAAAGTGAAGTGAGGACAGCACCGTCAATTTTGTAGAATTGTATAATATATTATAGAAATGAGGAATGCCTCTGGCATAAAAAGCTTTTAATTTATCGAAATGGACTAGCAAGTGAGTAAGCTCTAAAAATAATTATTGTAGGTTGAGATGGGTTTAGGATATTTGAGTCCAACGGAAGTAAAAAAGTAAATAAAAACCTGAGATCGACCCATATTTTTCTCAAAAATCTTGGTTATTATTAAAGCTAGCGGGTTGCGGTTTTCACGTCAGTGTACTACTTTTTTTGAGAGGAATTTGGTGGACCAATCAGATTTTAGATAAGTTTTATAGTTTCTCTCCTGGCTACAACTTATATATATCGACAAATTTAATCAACTATTTTTATAGATTTTTTGGAGTAGAATCGAATGGAATAATTAGTTTTTTTGGTAGCGTTAACAGTTTTTGAGATATGAACTATGGTTTCCATTAAAAAAAATATAACTTTGGTTCATATCTCAAAAACTATTAACCCTATTAACTATTCTGGTGCGGGAACTGATGATACATATATATATATATATATATATATATATATATATATATATATATATATAAACCAAAAACGAAGTGTTTTTTAACAATGCATGCGTTTTTAAAGAAAATTGATACAAGAAGAAAAACATTCCGTAATTTGGTAACTAAATATTGTTCCAGAATAATTATTTAACCACAATTTATTAATAAATTATACACAATATAATGAACTCAGAAAATCATTCGCTCCTGCTATAGTCCAAAGCACGAAAGAAAACGTTTCTAAAGAATGCGGGCAGCGTTGCGAGATTTCCTATACGAGTAGTCGTTATATATTGGCGAATACAAGTTTTATCATATTGAAGCCGAATTTCTGAACTCTGTTATACCGAAAAAATAAAGCTCGCGTCACGGGACCACTTACCCATTTTTGTTTATCATTTATTTTTAACGCGGTGTGCTAAAACACCTATTATATTTTTTTCAACATCGTCGCGTCTACCATGGCCTTTGAAATACGGCAACACAGCACTTCTGCGAAGGAGTTGGCTGACAACGCGTTTGTGCCTGTTACTATAGTACGTAAAGTTAACTGCCTATTTGGTCTACCACACAGACCTCATTTTTTAGGCCGCTGGCAAGTTTTTTCCGCCGGCTCATAGAGCTCAGTGGCGTTTCTTATGTTCGGGAGTTAACATGTGCAAAATGAGTAAACAGGGAAGAGCGTTGCATTCTCAAGTTCGAGAAATAATTGCCAATGTTATGAGTGTTTGCCTTCCTCCATAGTCTAAGGCATCACCGTTAAGAATAATATTAACAATAAATTAAATAACAATTATATGAAAATTAAGTCAGTGAGTTACACAAAATTGAGCTACGCCCCCGAACTGTGACTAATTCTATAATATTTGCGAGTTCTTCCCCCTTACGTCGCACGCATTCTGCCGTAAGGAGGACTATAGTAAACCGCCCCTGTAGTGATAAAATAATTTTTGTATTTTTTCATTAAATTTCTCGCGAAATGTGATGAATGCCTGATACGCGTGAAATTGATGGCAAACCGTCTACTTCCGTTTCTCTAAATCAATCAACTCATCAATAATGATATCTTCTTAGTCAACGGACCCCTTTGATACATAGTCAATTACAAAATTGCTTCTAAGCCCCTTATACAGAGCACAATACATTCTAACTATTTTATGCACTGATGATAGTCAAAAAAATATTGCTTTCTCAAATATTCTAAATCTGCGGAGACTAAAATTCCAAAACAGTTAAATATTTTTTCTTCGACTGTAAAAATACCCCACCGGGCAAAATATTTCTGTAAATGCAGCAAACATGGAGCTCTGCATGAAAACTCCTTCCGCTGCAACCAACGTCAATGTATGTAAAATGATACTGTTTGGTTCGTTATAATTAAAATAGGGGCTACCACAGGAGCTCGTATATTTATGTGTTTTCCATCAATGATCAATGGCACCATAACATCCTGGAAAATTCTTTGACTGAAATCTGAAATCACTTTCAAAGGCTTCTCATTCTTAGCTGGTTTTTGGGACTTAAATTAGAACCGCATATAACAACTAACATCGTGATAGAAAAAATATAGTTACCCATTTTAAATATAACTTTTTCCTGAGTTCACAACTATTATGTGATGTCGATAAAGATTCGCAGACATTACACCATGAAATTGACCAATCAACATAGGAAGTACCTGCAGCAAGAGAAGGTGCAAAGGAAAATATTATTGCCGACGAGCCTACCAACAAGCTTACCCCAAAACATAAAAAGATTGGAAAATCAAAGCTCAAAGAAGTTGTTGCTTGTGTCGACAATTTAGCTTCTTTAGCTACGACTATTTTAAGTAAGGGATCTATGGAATCATCTGAAACTAAATTTGACATTTTTGGAAAAAGTGCACAATTATTAAAGAAGTTGCCCCTTTCACATGCCATTATCTACTGTTCAAGATTAAATACAGCAAATTTGGCCCTTACTAGACTGGCAAGTATTGAAAGTTCCTAATTGGTGCAGCAATACCTACATACGAGTATATGATTGTTACGTCTTCAGGATCACAGGAATCTATAACAAATATTGCTTGAAAATGATAAAGGCACTGACACAAGAACTATTCGTTCGAAACATATATGATAGTATGGTTGGTGTAGATAATAACTGTTGGGAATATTTATTTTAATAAATATTAAGAATAAAAGATTATTTGCTTTCATAAAATATTTTAACGCATCGTAGATAGCATTGCATACCTCTAGAATAAACTTTGAAATTACAGGTCGAGAAACAAGAAAATGGTGTTTAAAATTTCGGTAACTATATTTCCAGTGACTAGATATTATGATAATGTTATTTGAAATTTAGTTCTGGCATTATAGTATATCCATTATCATTATGGTGTCAGATAGCTCTATGGCTGGCGATATTTTTTTCAAACGTATGTCAAAGATATTTGGGATATTTTCATACAATTTCTCTATTCTTGAATTTCTTTAGCTTTCTTGAGATTACGTTACTTAAACAAGTACTGGAACCATGTAAAGCACAACAACATTTTAAAGCACTTTGTTCATATGAACTTTTTTCTTAAAATTTTATTAACAGCCTGTATATCTTTGACATCAAGTGTTACAAGAAAATTATAATTTGTCTTCTTTGTATCCATTCCAGCCCTGAAAGGGGTTTTATTTAAATGAACCGAAACGTTTCTTTGGCGTATAGAGAATAAACTTATTTTTTGAGGAACTTCAGCGTCAACCCGAATTAACACTATAACAATGAAAATACATTTTAAAAATGGCTAATACCCGTCGATTTTTACTGGAGGATTTTTTAGTTAATACATAATACCTATTATAGCAATCTTTGAAGAAAGAAGCCCAGGAAAGAGCAAATTTTGGCTTAACGCTCGACCGGGACAGTCCCTCTGATGGAATGCCGTTTCCGTATTTACAGTGGCGCGCACATTTTTCGTGAAATCAGTACCTACAATACAAACCAAAAATTATAAGGCGCCTTTATGTTTTTAAGTTTAGGAATCCTTAATAATACAGTAATTCTAATTTTAAATTTTCAATTATTTTGAAGATCTAGGTACCTATACAAACGCCTATGCCACTTTGGTGAAGTTAATTTAAATTACAAAATTAAATCGCCAAACTTTCGTTTCTTTTTTTAAATATCTAGTAAGCCATGACTTTTTCAAAAATCCACAAGTCGCGTTAAATTGGGCCCACAAAACTGCAATTCTTTCCCCATTTAACCTTCCTTCTATCTCCGCTAGTTTCCGAGATCCCTATAAAAAAAAACAAATTTTGGCGATTTATTCTAATCTATTAATTTATTCTAATACCTAGCTACGTTGTTTCTGATTTTAGATAAAAAATGTAAATACCAAAGTCGGAGGGAATTGTGTCCCTAATGCGGTTATCATGTCCTACTTTCCATGACAGTTGTCATTTTCGAGATATTATACAAACTTGTGTTTTTAAAAATGGAAACCATAGTTATTTCCGTTATTTTTCCGAATAACCATATCGAGTATTATATCTTTCGAAAGCTCTAAAAATCCTGATTTTTCGAGACCATGGCCAACTATAGTTTCCAATGAGCTAATACGATTGAATTTTAAAAATTAATTTGATGTTTGCAATGGTGAACTACAGTCATCTATAGTTCCCTAAAAGCCCCTTGTCCAAGATAAATATCCACAATCTTAGAAATTTGAAAATACCAAAAAATGTCAAAATAAGCAATTTAACTGAGGTGAGTATGCTTGTATGCAATCTTGAAATTTATAATTTGAAAATAAATATAGTAGGCATATACAGACCAAATCCTACTTGTGAAATTACCTTCATTAATGATTTAGATAATTTGCTGTCAAACAATATGACAATTCTAATCGGTGATATTAACATTGATATAAACCCAAAAAATATTCAAACACCTAATTCTATAACTTACATTAATATGCTTCAAAAAAATGGATTTTTGCCTCAGGTTCGTCTCCCAACGAGAGTTGAAAGTAACTCCAGTACAACTGTGGACCATATCTCGACATATGCCACAAGATTGACTTATAAAAATATAAAAATTAAGACTATGGTCCTCCATAATAATCTTACGGATCACTATCCGCTTTTATATAATATAGAGTTTAAGGAAGATAATGAATTGAAGTTAAATCTAAATGAACATGTAACAAAACTTAATGAAAAAAGATTTATTCAAATGATTAAACAAACGGACTGGACAGATGTATACAATTCACAACACCCACAATTCTCTACAAATCTATTACACGAAAAACTTAATACTGCACTTGCTATATCCTCTACAAATATAAAAATTACTAATAAAAAAAATAAACTAAAACCGTGGATGAGTTCGGGATTATTGACGTCAATAAGAAACAGAGATAGACTAAAACAAAGATGTCTTAAATTTAAAAATAATGATACTATTAAACAAGAATATAAAAATTATCGAAATTTTTTAAATAGGTTATTAAAAGACACAAAAAATAATTTTTACAAAAATGAATTATACAACAACAAAGCAAATTTCAAAAAAACGTGGGAAATAATTAATGACGCAACAAACGTAGAAAAAAAACAGGAAACTTCCGTCAGAAAAGTCAAAGTAAATGGTCAAACCTTAACATGCCCTAGGGATATTGCAAATAGCTTTAACGACTTTTTTTATTAATATTGGCGAAAATATAACAAAAAACATTAATGTAAATAATATCTCAAATTTAGAACTAACTAATAAAATTATTAATCATTCAATGTTTTTACAACCTACTGATTATAAAGAAATCGAAGAATTGATATTAGGTCTAAAAAATAATGCTGCTCCTGGTATTGATAAAATCTCTGCTAAATTAATTAAAATAATAAAATCTGATATTAGTAAACCTATTGCGCACATCATAAATTGTATCTTCCAAAATGCCGTAATACATTTTCAGTTTAAGGAGAGCTGCGTAACGCCTATTTTTAAAAGTGGTAACAAGGATGAAATGACAAATTATCGACCGATTTCCGTTGTTAATAATTTTGCAAAGCTTTTTGAAAGGTGTTTAAATAATAGACTTTGGAAATTTTTGTATAAGCACAATATTATTTCAAAGAATCAGTTTGGCTTCCAGAAAAATATTGGTGCTGAGCAACCATTAGAAATACTCACAAATAAAATATTGGAAAATTTTAATGATAATAAAAAAGGTATTGCTGTATTTTTGGATCTGCAAAAGGCGTTTGACACAGTTTCGCATATAATATTGTTAGATAAACTACAAAATATAGGTATCAGAGGCAACGCATTAGAACTTTTTAAGAACTATTTAAAAGATAGGGCGCAGTGTGTAAAAATAGCATCTGTACACAGCTCCAAGCAAATAGTCAAAATTGGCATCCCCCAGGGAACCATCCTGGGTCCAACAGTTTTTTTGATATTTATAAATGACCTTTTGTCCTATAATAGATGCAAAATATTGTCTTACACAGATGATACGGTCTTACTTTGTGAAGGTGCATCTTGGAATGAAGTTTGGAACACAGCACAAAATGTATTAAATGATGTGAAAAAATGGCTTGACACTAACCTATTAAATTTAAACATATCCAAAACAAAATATATAGCATTCTCTCCAACAAAGACTGGTTTAAATATTAATTTATCACCGTTGAAAATTGAAGGGATGCAAAACCAGGTTAACCGTACAGATAGTTTGAAGTATTTAGGGGTATTAATAGACCAACACCTTAAGTGGGGAGCTCATATAGAATACTTAGTAAATAGAATAAAAAAATTATGTTAAAAATTTTATACATTACGCAATATTTTATCTAAAGATACCTTGATAATAGTGTATATAAGTCTGGTGGAGTCCTTGTTTAATTATGGAATTACAGTTTGGGGATCGGCATACAATAGTAATTTGAAAAAATTACAAATATGTCAAAACTATAATATATTAAGAATCATATTTAAAATAAAAAAATCGTGATAGTGTCAGTAGGGTTTTTACTCTTGACAGGTTACTAAATTTAAAAAGTCTGTATATGCACGCCGCACTCAAGTTTGTCTATAGGCAGAAAGATCTAAAAAAAAATTGTCATGCTTACTCCACTCGAAGCAACAATAATTCTAGCCTATATATTTATAATAAACACAATAAAAATATAAGTAAAAAAAATGTTTATTTTAACGGCATAAAACTTTTTAATTCTATTCCTTCTGAATACAAACGATTGTCCTTTTTTATGTTTAAACGTAAAACAAAAGAATACATTATTCTTAATTACAGAGATTTGCTCTCCAAACTGGCATGATGTACACCTCCTGCTGGATAGTGTTCATTGCTTCATTGCATTCATTGCATTTAATCTAATGTTTTTTGGGGTTTTGTGGATTTCTTATGGTTTCACAGAGTTTTTTTCTCTTAAAAAAAACTGTTTTATGTATGAAATTTGCTGTTTGTGTGTGGCTAATGGTATGGTTTCTTTTCTTCTTTTTTCTTGTTCTTTTTTTTCTTTTTTGGACACAGCACAAGCTAGTCTTAGGTGTCCTAAATTGTTTATATCTAGTGCATTATTATTGTAGCCATCAAATATTTTTATTGTATAAAAGCTATTAGCTAATAAGGGTGCTTTCCTTGTATAGATTGTTTACATTTGGTAAAAAAAATAAAATAAATAATAATAAAAAAAATATTTAAGGTAGTAGTAATATTTTTTACCGACACCATAATATATCCATGGGTCTGTCTCAAAACCGCGTGCGGCAACATCAGGTTACCTAATTGGTTAGTGATTTGTGGGCTGACAGTATGACAGCATGGCAGCTTAAAGTATGATTACCTGCTATCTGCTGGATGAGATTGGATTCTAAGAATAAAACTTCTTGCTTCAAGTGTCCCTGTTGTTACATGCCAAGGCCTGGAGGGTAGGTACCTAGGTACCCATTAATATCTTTTATAAATAAATAGCGTAAGCACTTAAATCCCACAGTATTTCCGTATACATATTTTGTTCATTTGAAAACATATTTTCCTTTTAGTGCTTGTGGAAGTGGCCTTTTGAAGTTTAATAATAAGCTGCAGAAATTTTCACGGGAAAATAGAACAGTGAAAGTACAAGGGTGGGTAAATTGGTATATTTTTAATATTAGATTAGCTAGTAAATATTCTTGCTTACAAGTTATGTAAATACAGACATTTGCCATGATACTAAGTATCATGAATATTTGATCTCTAAATTTATGTATTTTTCCTCGCCATTATGTTCTTTCTCGACGAATTCTTGGTTTTTAAAATGCTTCTTTTCCTCTTTTGAAATTTGGGATGCTAGTTTTGGTACAAAAATATGGGGCAGAACGTCAGGTTAATCGAAGGTGAATACGTGGACCTTGTAAAATTTTTCCCCAATTCATTGTGTTTTCTTCAAGCTGGGTAGGAAAAATTACATTGCGATACAATTATAGCTTGGTATTTAAATAAGTACTTACATTAAAAGGTAGTTATTTCGCATTTACCATTCATTATTGGCTTCATACAGCAAACAGCACAAAAAAAAAACAGAACACGAATCACTAATATCTCCAGCAGAGGAATCTTGGAAGTATCTGGTATATAAACATATATCATATATCAATCAGATTTTATACCAAAATAGACATTTCTATATATTTCCTACTAATAAAAGCTCGTTATAACGTTAAAAATAAAATCTCAAAATTAAAATTATTTAAGTTTGAAATGTTTGAAGTATACCAAGGATAAGTAGTTAGGTTAGATTTGTAAAAAATCGACAATTCACAAATACTAACAAGGAAGATTGTGTGAACTTAGCTACAGAGGACTTTCAGCGTATCGATTGTATCTAGCGCCATCTTTTGAGAGCAAAAGGAGCAATACCTTAAAATTTTGTATTATGTTTTATTTAAAAACTAAGAGGAACTGGCAAAAATAAAATATGCCAGGGGAGTCTACTAAACTTCTATTATCCGCCTTCATGCAGGTTTCTATATGACCAGACTAGCTCATTAAAAAAAACAAGTTTGTGTCATATCTCGAAAATGGCAGCTGTTACGGAAAGTAGGACATGACAACCGAATTGGGGACATAATTCCCTCCAACTTTTGTATTTACACTTTTTATCTAAAATCAGAAACACCGAAGCTAGGTGCATTAGAATAAATCGCCAAAATTTAGTTTTTCCAAAATATCTAGTAAGCCATGACTTTTTTAAAAATCCACAATGGGCATTAAATTGGGCCTACAATTCTTTCCCCATTTAACCTTCCTTCTATCTACACTAGTTTCCGAGATTCCCAAACTGATCATAAAAAAAAAACAGCCTGTATTTCGACATAGGGTTACCTTCCGTAATCCGTACTCTTTTAAGAGTACAGGTACTCTCTTTAGACCCCATATTTTTTGTACTCTTACTTTTTAAAAATATGTGTCAAATGTACTCTTTTCTAGGATCTTTCTTTGCGACGCCGACGGAGATTTGCAAAAATGAGTGTAGCTATAATTAATGTGTTTACTTAGTATAGATAGCTGCTAATAGATAGCGTGAGAGAACTCTTATCACCATAATATTACTTCTACCGTCCACTAGATTACACTAGAAAACTAGGAACTAGGCAACACTCGTCACTGCTAACAAGTAACAACAAAAGTATAATAGGATATTTTTTCCATTTTGTGGCCTCTGCTCTTTTCGAGCAATCTAGCTATTATGGCCTTCTTTATAATTAAGGATATTTCCTTTAACCTAAAGACAAACACACAACGCGCAGGGCACTGCCGCGGTGGGAATCAAACCCACGACGTACCACGCCCATCAAGGATGGCACAACATAACTTTATATCCATCAAGGATGGCCGTGGACGTACAATGTCAAAACGTGGGTGCCACGAAAGACCCACTCGTCACTCGTGCACCGCCGCCCGCAATTTTATAGGTTATAATATAAAGTTATGTTGTGTCACTTTTGACCTCAGAAAAAAAATACCCCTTGTGACAGTCAGTCAGATAGTAAAACAGTGTTGTGATTGAGAGCCCTGTCGTGTCGTAGGTAATGTAGAGAGAGGCGAGACCTTTTTTTAGAGGTGTACTCTTTTTCAAATCGCCTTATCTGGTAACCCTCTTTCGACATATACCAGCTATTGTTATATTTTGTCAAAGATGAACATAAACATAAACATAAACAACTTTATTGGTCCAATAGATCATAACAACGATATAGGACAAGTCATATAAAACAGGCAATATTATGTGTTTTATGTGATGTGGTTGATCCTTATTTAGAGGTAAATGTTACCTCTCCTCTCCTTACGGGGAATATTCTTAGAAGAAAACTTAATGGAAACAAGATAAACCGCAACCTGCTCATAATAAAATTAAACGATTAGTTTGCAATTATCGTCACTATACAATTACGCGTGCAAAACTTCTCAAAAATCCCAGAGTTGGCCTGTGAACTTTATAAAATATTATTCCACCTACTTTGCAGTGCGGTTCAAATTTTTGTCACGTCGACACCATATATTTCTGGCCAGCTGACACAACAGAGAATTTCATAAATTATCCTGTGTCCTGGATTTAATTCTATTATAGGTAAATGAAACCCTAGCGGAAAACAGGGAACGCTGAAAACACCAGAGGAACTTTTAACCTATTTATAAAATTGGCAAATTCGAACAACGAGAACTGTCGATGTGTATACCAGGCCCTTTTATTATTGGCTGATTTGCGGTCATCGGACTTAAAATGCTTTGTCGCCACAGATTTGCTATTGAGGCCAACGGATAAAATCGATTCTTGCCGAAACATTCAATCGCTTTCGGATTTAAATGTATTATTACATTTGCATAAAAAATATAGCGTCCATGTTCACATAAATCGATAGTCGGAAATTACAAACAATAGTAGGTACCTATGTAAATAAAGACGCAAACTAAAATAAATATCATGTAACAATATTTTAATCCACCGCCTGAAATTGTTAAAGTCAGTATAATTATAAGATAAAAGATAAATAGCTAAATAAGGGTTTCGTGAAACTATCAAGAATTAATTCCTACTACCACTGTTAACCCTCTCGATAAAAATTCGGTCATCGTGATTCAGGGTTAGTAGAGGCATATATAGGTTGCACGGTAACATTTGAACCTCAGACCAAAGGTGATCTTTGGTCTGAGGTTTGAACCAATCCGAGCACAGCGCTTATGTTCGCTTAAATTTATGGAATTAAAAGTTGGAAAACTTAAAATATTCTGGTTTTCTTTATAATTTTTTTAACGTTTAAAATATGTAAAATTGGGAAGTATGGTTATTTTCCCACAGTATAATTTTTATGGCTTATATTTTTATACGTGATATCAAAATATTTTTCTAGGTGATACCACAGACCTATACAGGGTGTTTTGAAAACGGTGTAAAGGTTTCTGGGGGCTAACAGAACATGGAAAAATAAGACGATGCTTACCTAAAAAAGTACACGGTTCCAAAATTTAAAATTTGTTTCATATTTTTCCAAATAAATTTTGATTCAGAGTAGGCTTTGACTAAGACAAACGATAGTAAAAAGGTTTTAATTGTTTGTTACTTCTGAACCAGTGTCTAATAAAACTAATAAAAACCTGAACAATTGTGTATAAAATATCAAACAATATTCAGTTATTAATAATATTTGTAGTGAAAACCTTGAACGAATGCGAACTTTGATAGAAATGTTACAGGAAAGTTTCAAAAACTTTTCATCTTATTTTCCCATGTTCTATCAGCCCCAGCAACCTGTACACTGATTTTGAAACACCCTGTATAGCTACTTAGCGAAGATATAATATAGGTATGTGGTGATACTAAGAGCATAATATTTTCATGAAATCAATTACTAATGGAAGTGTAAGTAGAAAAACTGTAATAATATGGTAGATACTTGTGTGACTTAAATAATAATTAGTAGAATATTAAGGAATCATGGTCAAAAATAAAGACAAATTATTTTATAATATCTATAATATAAAAAGGTATGTTATGTTCCAAAATTTTGCATATATATTGCATAAAATTGTGAAATGCATGTGAAATTTAAATGAATGATCATGATGCCCATTTGCGACATTTTGTTAAATCAGGATTAGTTGTAATCCAGGAACATTATTTTTGTAGAAATGATTGTTAGGACAATGATTTCTATAAAAATCCTGGATTACAGATAATTCTGGTTTAACAAAATAAAGCAAAAGGGCAGTCTGATCATTAATTTAAATTTTGCGCTAAAGATAATACGCTGGCGACACCTAGTGCCCAATAAAAAAAAGTACATTAATTTCCACAACACCCGTTGGAGGGCGCTACAAAAGTTCTCAGACGATAACATTGACGTTTCCCTTATATGTTGTATTTTATATGAGATAGTCCCTAATATGGGGTACCTTAATTTCTCAGGATCTAAGGTGCTGCCATCTATTTGGTGGGAGCTATATTAAGCTTCTAGAAGTGACATGTAATTATTAAATATCTCGCGATGCAGAGAGCTACAGTTCCAGTATAACATGACCAACAAAATTAGTGAGCGTATTGAAAATTTTCAGCTTCTAGAAAATCGTGTGAATTTGGCTACAAAAAAGGTAAGTTAAATTATTGCATGTTGTTCAAAACGTGTATTATGGGCTAGTTTTGCCTTAGACTGGTTATTTTATATATATATTTGCGTATTTCTTAAAATCTACTGTTTTATTTTTACTACTGCCCTAGGCCTAATATGGGGTACTCTGGGAATCCTAATTTAGGGTACCCCATAATAAGCTGAATTTAATTTAATTTGGCTTTCCTTTTTAATTTCAGATGCCAAACAAAGAAAGAAAGTCTTGGGATCCGAAAAATATGATAGCTGTTTTATATTATCAGCTTGTAGGGGAAAAAGAATGGGATACTTTAAAAGTTCCCAAACACATGGAGTGCCTCAGACAACGCTGGAAAGATAAAAAATTGTTTATGGTAGTCTTGGGCGGAAACCTGTTTTTCCGTTGACATGGAAAATTCAATCGTCAATCATTTTATGGAAACGGAGAAAAATATTAACTTTTGTACGAATTGAATATTTAAATAGTTATAATTGTTTTGTAGAATTATTTTTTGATAATTTTTGTTTTGTTTTTAAAATATCACCAAAAATGATATACTTACCCAACCCACCATGTTCTTTTCGTAGGTACCTATTTTATTTAAATACCAATTTTAGTCATTTCTTAGGTACCCCATATTAGGAAATAGAAGTACCCCATATTAGGGATAGGGTTGCCTAATATGGGGTAGTTGCCTAAAAAACTTTAAAAGCAAAAAACGAAAAAGTTAGAATTTTAATTATAGTTTCAAGTAGACAATCAGGTTGCGTAAGGGACGAAGTCCAATTTTGAAAAAAGTTACGTGGATTCTTTTAAAAATATACTTAACTTTTAGGGGGATTACAAAAATGTACCCCATATTAGGCGACTTTCTTCTATTATGCTCTATTGGAACATTCTGACACGTCGCAATCCAATCTGTCGGTTCCGTAAAAGGTTGAACAAAAGTTCTTATATAATTTGGAGGGAGTATAACGCGTACCTATTATAGGATTGTGCATTTCCTAGATAGGTACCTTAGTATTATGTATATTGTACGCTAATGTTTCTCATCATGTTTCCCATAGTTGGTTGTCCAAGCGAATGCAACAAAGAAACGTATACAATGCCGGCGCTCTAGCCGCAGATTTATTCGTCAAACGTCTAGCGGCACAGGAGTGAGCTTTCACCATCTCATTCCCAGGGGAAGAGGCCTCTCAACGTTTATATTATGCTCACCTTGACAAGTTACAAAGAATGCTCTTACATCACCCGCCGAGGCTGAGGCGTCAGCCATTGTTCCGACGATATTGATGCGTCCTCATCCGTCAGGTGTAATTTACTTTGCGCGATATACGGGAAAGTTAAGCCTCATGTCGGTGTCGGGAAAATGATATTACTTATGTCGGTTTCAAGTGTAAAGGGCGCGCGTCTGTGGCGCGGTATGCTCGCGGCTTGAGCTGTAATCCCAGATATAATAGAGGAATCACTAGTGGTTTTCCGGCACGTTTCGTATGGAGCTTGTGAAAGAACTGAAGGATCTTTAGAGATATCGTTCATTTTGCCCTAAAACGTGCTTTGCTTTATATTGAAGTAATTTATTTACAAGTTTCCTCAAAGGCAAACCAAAATGAAACCGAAATCAAAAAGTTTAGATACTATAAAGCCGACAAAGCGGTGTACTAAAAATTTAGGCTTGCAGTTTGCAATTTTAAATGTTCCGAGAAACGCAAAATTATATTTTTGCTCGTATTTTTGTTTGGATATAAGAACAGTTTTTTGACAGACATTTGGTATTCAGCAGTAAATAATCTTTGAAGCCTTGAACCCTGAGAGAGAAGTAATATAAAAATCGGCAGGTGTGTTCACTAATTTCCAATTTTAACCAACATCGATATATCTGAATCGATGGAAATAAGTATATCACTCATAAAACAGCTTTAAATAAAATTAGATAGTACACATTCGATTAAGGGCATGTAAACAACTTTATTATCAAATTTTTAAAGTCTACTATGTGTACTTTAATTCAACCGATTATTTATTTCCACGGGTAACTAGATCTTATATACCTAAATTCACAAATTTTACCAATAATTTTTCTCACATTTTTATTTGTAAATACAGAACAAACTGGAAACTTTGACACATCAAATTAAATGGGATATTTTGCTTTTCCAGATAATATAATTTTTGATACCAAGAGAGCCCAAATATTTATTTAGTCATATCGAATATTTCAAAACTGATTTAGTATTTGGATTCTGACAGTTCTTGCAAACAATTTTTATGTCAAACATTTTTGTGTACCTCTAGAAATAAAAACTTACAGCGCTTTAAAAATTTTGATATTTTTTTGGTCATAGTTTTCGTATTCGGCGGCCATGGACAGCAACTTTTATTATGACAAAAAAACGCCGCCCGCACCCGCCACCGATATTTTTCTGTCAAAAAATAGCCGAATTATTTTGAGCCCAAAGAGAGCCACCCTGTATATTTGCTCCAGCTATTTGTAAAATATACCACTTTACACTTTCTTCACTTTACATTTTCGACAATCACTATATCAAAAATGAAACCTTTGCGAGTTTTTTATATAGGAAAAAAAAGTCACAACTGATTGACGTGCATTCGTCCTTAAAATATATAGCATGATTTAATTTTAATGTAATCTGTTTTCTAAACAACAGGTTGTATGTCAAATTTAGAATACGCGGAAATGCAATCTACATTTTAAGGGCCACTGTTTCTTGTATATCATATTTTCGTATACATTATACAGGGTGAGTCACATCTAAAGGCAGAACCGAAAACAAAAGGTAGAACTCGCTAAAATAAGCACATATTTTTAATAAACATTAGCTCAAAAACGCTTGGTTCTCCATATACAGCATGTTGAATCTTTTAACATATATTTTTTAATTTCTTTCGAGCCCGTTTAAGAATTACAACAAAATTTGTTACATATTATGGGTTGTCATTTTGTGCAATAATTATTTGGCCCTGTCCAGATGAGCAGCGGCGTAGATACAAATAATTTTATTTTATATGCCAGCATAATCACCTTGACACTAGTTTAAAAAATCCGAAATTACGAAGAAACTGTACCAGAAATAATAATTTTTTGTTTTTTCACAGGACCGTAGGTATTCCTTTTTTTACAATTATTTAAAGTAACTATTTGTATCTACGCCGCTGGTCATCTGAATGGGGACAAATTATTGCACAAAATGGCAACCTACCGATGCATAATGTGTACCAAATTTGGTTGAAATTCTTAAACGGGCTCGAAAAAAAATCTCAAAAATATGTTATTTTTGAGCTAATGTTTATCAAGCATATGTGCTTATTTTAGCGAGTTCTACCTTTTGTTTTCGGCTCTGCCTTTAGATGTGACTCACCCTGTATATACAGGGTGATTCAGGAGGAAATGTCAATATTTTATTTACGTATTCGGGGACCCAAAATAAACATAAAAGTTCCTATAAACATGGGTCCTATTCCCGGCCGTTACCGAAATACAGGGGTAAACAACATTCAATTTAAGGTTTTTATTACATTATTTATAACAGGTAGGCTAGGTTTTATAGTTTTCAAAAATGCCACCGTTTACTTCTAAACATAAGTCAGCTCTCTGGTGAATAGCTCGGGTCGCTCTATGAATGGATACGGGCCTGTTTCTTATAGTTGCTGCTGCATTTATTATTCGATCGAGTAATGCATCTCTAGTGTTTACTTTACTTGAATATACCAATGATTTAAACCACCCCCAAAGACAATAATCCAGAGGATTAAGGTCTACTATTGCTAAGCAACAGGAATTTCCGCCTGAATCACCCAAAACCTAGCCTACCTGTTATAAATAATGTAATAAAAACCTTAAATTGAATGTTGTTTACCCCTGTATTTCGGTAACGGCCGGGAATAGGACCCATGTTTATAGGAACTTTTATGTTTATTTTGGGTCCCCGAATACGTACCTAAAATATTGACATTTCCTCCTGAATCACCCTGTATAAAGCATACCTGCAAAATGTTTCATTCTCGAAATAATGTTTTCTCGAAAATTTTAAAAGTTCAAAAGGTAGTATATTTTCCAAATATCTGGAGCAAATATAACATCTCTATATTTGTATAGGTGTAATGGGGACTGGGGACGAACCGTAAATTCCAAAAATTCAATAACATTCAGGGTGTCCGGAAATAACTGCACCAACTTGAAAAATTAAAAAGAAAAATGGAAAATATGACGAAAAGTTCATATGAACATGGGTCCGCAGATGTTTGGTTTTCGAGATGCAGGGTGTTGAAATTGAAATTTTATTTTCGATTTTTTTAAATAACTTTTTGAGACGACAAAATTTTCGTGCTAAATTTGGTAGCCGGGGTTTTTTGGGATGAGAAATTATAATTTGGTATTATTTTTAGTGCAATACGTAGAGGGAGCTGCGTACGCTCTCATTATTTAATTTAATTTGCCCTAACTCTTTTGACAGTAAACTTTTACGACATTTTGTGAATGTATCCTCTTCCCACGCATTTTTTAAGCAAAAACGCCCTGATAGGATGTTCCATTATTAAAAATTTTGGATAGTACTTTGACAACATCCTGTATAATATAACATCTGATTGTTTTCAAAATAATATGTATATATTTTCCAGTAAGCCGTTAAATTAAAACTCACATTATTTTGTAATACTTCGTTATGAGGGCATTAAAGAGATCCCAAAAGCGCTGGTTTATCTTTCAATGTACACAAATATTAAATCCAGAAGAAAGAGTAAACTCCACCATAATAAAACCTTTTAGGTACTTACTACGAATTGCAGTGCAAATAAAATATGGTTAGGTATAAAAGGGGCATATAATAAGCTTTAATAACATTATAAATAGTATGCGTTCAAATCTGTGTTTATGTGTGTTGTCTGGCGTACAATATGTAAGAATATGACCATAACAAGACAACGAATATCTAAGAATAAAATGTGGAAGTGGAAGGCCAGTGCCATTTTATTTCTTCCTGAAAATTAATAAGTTTTTTGATTTTTTCGCATCTCTTCGCAAAAGCCAAGTATACCTAAAATTACCTTTTTGATAATTTATTCTAGGACTATGCTCTTATATACGGTTAGTGTCAGAAAACAGCAAAAAATTAATTGTTCCTTTCGTCTCCTTTTACTTTACCCTGAAAGAATCAATGCTAGTCCTATGGCCATACAGCAAACAAGTCGTTTGAACAATAATATACAGGGTTGACTATCACTTAGTACAAAAAAATTTATGGTAGATAAAGAAAAAATAAACTTGCCAAAATATATTTTCAAAAATTTTTCAACATTTGTCTGAAGCCCAAAAAATTTTTCTTTCAAATTGTTTAAATCCCCTCAAAAAACGCCGCCTATGGACGCCCGCCGTGACGTGTCTTAAAATTTAGACTAAATCAATGGCAGTGACAGGTAGTGAAATAGCGCTGCGTTGCCACGTCTATCAATTTATCCGAAGATTCACCACGAAATTTCGATTTCCTGTTGGAAACGATTACTTTCTAAGGAACATGTAGAATGCCTATGAGACACCTACCTTACTGACATTTCCAGGATTGAATATTGCACCATTTTCTGTTTTCTTGCTTTTTTACATTAAAAGTCACACAGCACTACACAACACAACATTCACATTTTCTAAATCTGTTGGGAACTTCTTGGTTCCCCTCAGCCAATCTTTTTGTTTGAAGCGAGGTACACAGCCTGGCGACTACGACGAGGTGGATCCCCTCGGTCAGGAAAACCCCGAAGGGTAACCAAAAATCACAACTGTACTAGCACATATATGCAAAGCACTACAGTAGCGGTTCAAAGAGGACGCCGTTAACTTCGATGCACAAATTCATTCGGTTAATTAAAGAAGTCCGGATACGTGCAAAAAGTCCATGATTATTCCGGATTTGATCAGCTGCACCTTCAATTCGTTCACGTAACTGCTGCTCGTTGCCGATGTCCTGTCCGTACACAATCGCCTCCGTGTATCTTCAAATACAAAAATCCATTGGATTCAAGTCTGGTGTGCTTGGCCCATTTAATTAGTTATTAGTTGTATTGTTATTTCTAAGCGACAGTATCCCAATGAGATGCATGGGTAGTGCTGATGTTAAAATTCAGGTGAACGCACTGGGAAACCTTTGATTTAATTTAGGCAATAGGGGAAGTTCGCGTCGTGACTTGCGCGGGAGAGCCAAGAGGGGAGGACAAAAATGGAGTAACGGCACACGTGCAGCAGCTCGCTTTCGCGGGTCCCGTGGTTTTTGGGACTAAAAAGGCGGAGAAAAAGGGAAGCTGGAGTGTAGTGAGAAAGAAGCCTCGAGCATCGCCCGAGGCAGGAGAAGGAAAATGGTGGAAAATTTGGAGACGCCCTGTGCTCCGAATACAGGGAATCAAGAGGTGTTGCCACGGCGGACCGACCAGGCCACCGGTACCCGACGCCAAGAGCCTCGGAGTGCTGTGTATGACGAGGGAGCGGCAAGATTAGTGAACATCCAAGCCAGGGAATCAACTGCACCAAAGTTGTTGATGCATGATGGGTGGGTGCATACAGTAAGTCGACTACTATTAAGCAGCCGTTGCACAATATGGAAGGACATTGACTCGGACATTGGGTGAGCTTTTAATTGAAAATAAACTGTTGTTTCGGGTTGTGCACTGCGCGCTAAAAGAACGAACTATCAAAACGGGGTTTACGCCTTTATCTAGGGCTTAAGAGGTCAGGTGAATTTAGGTTAGTTAAATTTCAGAGTAAGGTAAGGTAAGGCGAATCCGGGAGAACCGCGGGTAAATCTAACAGCGCTGTGGCTGTACAGATTCAAATCGATTGTTATTTACTAATTTTTTTATTTGTTTGAGTAAAAAGGTATTTCCATCCTTCCTAAAACAACGGCAACTCCACGAAAATAACTTCAAGCTGGCAGTACGTTCCGAAGCCATATTGGATGACGTAATTAGAGGCGGAGATTTACAGGGAAAATTGGGTAAAACCCTTTTTTTTAAAGATCGTAAAAAAATTTAAAATTTTTTTCTATATTTTCTTAAGCCACCCTGCGCACGTGGTAAAATGTTTTGTACTAAGTGATAGTTAACCCTGTAGAACACATAAATATATCGATCCTTATGTACGCAGGGTCTTCCGTACGATACGGAATGGATACGGGAAAAATCGATGGGAAATTCTCCCGCGGAGGCAATGCGGAAGGCCTGGGACTCCTCTGTGACGGTTCTGGTCGTGAATCAAGAGTAAGCAATAAAAAGTGAGCTTTGCATTCATGTAGGGCGGGATAAATTTAACATTCGGACAGAATGGACATTTTATACATGCTGTCGAGTAGTAAATTCTCCAATAACAAGCCTGCCCCTTATCTTTATTTAAAGGGAGGTTGTTTGCTGCGAAATATATAGAAACATTTGGGGCGCACGTTGTTCGACACACAGATATACCAAAGAAATAGGTACAGTATTAAATATAGCATAAATATACTTATTCAAGGGGTCCCAAAGGCAGTAATATAAACGAAGCCTATGGATAGGAGACATCACTATAATGACCTTGAACCCTATATAGGATTATCCCAAGTTTGAGGGCTTAGAAGATGTTTTGAACTTTTATGACTTTCGTGAAACTTGGTATAGGCATTTTATCTACAAAATGATCGCTATTTTGTTAAAGCTAGCGAAGGGATTGCGTTGGTATTTGATCCAACCATTCTCTGGTGTCGTATCTGACACAACTCAAATAATTTTTGATTTACATGTAGTTATTGCAAATAATGTAATTTTTATTTTTATTATTTTTTTAAAAGAAGAAATTAGTTCTAAATTCTAAGAAATTGCGAAAAGGTTAAGATTTTTGTCGACGTTACGCCCCGGTGCCACAGTCGTTGTTTAGGAAAGGTTTAGATCCTTTTAGATGCTTTCGGCGCCCCCAAAAATCAAGAAATATCAAATAGGTAACATGCAATTTTCAAGAGTGATTCTGGTGAATTTCCGGCTGGATTTTTTTGGCTCCGAGGCAAGCTTTTGCAGTTTTAAATTTTGACGGAAATACTCGCACCCCATTGATTCACAGGCAGCTGGGGTGTGAACATAGCCGCGTAGGCTATGTTCGTACGTTAGTCGCAAGTTGTTAGTAGATATCATTTTTACCGAGCGTTTCTTTCACTTTCACACCATTGGTCCGAATATTGGTACAGTAGTACAGTAGGTATGAATATAACCGCAAACGACCGTCGAATCGAAGTTAAAATTCGTATAGCAACATCTTCAGAGCGCATACCGGATGTTTTTTTAATATGGATGGAAATGTATAGCTATGTATAATAAAGACAAGAGAATAATTTGAATTTAGTAGTCAGTGTGCCAAATAAAACAATTTTTATTTGTTGTTTCTCATAAAAGTACAATAATTGTACAACAAAAATAAAGATTAAAAGCAAAATTGTAGAAAGTTTAGATGTCCTGTCAACGTGAACTTTAACCTAAAGTCTACCTTGGGGAAGGGTTAATCTACAGCAAAAAACTACCTAAATGTATAATATGTATAACGTAACACTTTTTAAATGGTCGTTAGTGTTAAAGCGTGTATCTAAGATAGCGAACAAATCGGCTAGAACTGAAATTGAGTAATATGAGGAGTGTGAGGAGTTATGAAAAAATAGCAACAATGAGGAGTGTGAGGAGTTATGAGTACATTTACAAATTTTCAAATGTTCTGCCTTCGACCGAAATAGTACAGGGTGTCTTAAATTTTACACTTTTGGGGAGTTTCTCTCATTTTCTGAAGAGGCAGACAAAAAAGTCCAGCCCGATTAGTTTAGAAGATATAGGGCCTTTTTGTTTTTCGCATTTCGAAATCGTGCCATCACTTGTTTATTTGTGAATGTTTTCAATTTCGGCACAAACATTTTTGGTGTAACTCTATTCAAACTAAACGCAAGTGAAAGATAAACAAAAGTTGTTGCATGGCCAGCACGTGATCGGCTTGCTATTGGTCGGCAGGCGAGTTCAGCGCGTCGTTATTTAATAACGACGCGCTGAACTCGCCTGATTACAGAGGTGTATTGAGTTGCAAGTGGACTTTTGATTTTTTCCGATATAATTCTTTCCCTGTTTATTAATTGTTGGACCTACGATTTGTGTTAATAGTAGAAATTTGCAGATAAATGAATGACTAGGTGTGTCATAAAAGTTTGTTTTTAAAGTTCTTAATACTGGGGCATATTATTTTAATATTTTATATTATAAAATTCATAGAGATCGTCCTTAATGCGGCCCTGCCCCGTATTAGTCCTGAGGATTGTTCACGTGTTTCCATCGTTGTAAATGTTTACGCCCAACTTGCATTTTGATTGAATAGAGTGTAGATATTTTCTGTGTAGCGGTTTTAAAGAAAAAAAGCCCTGTGGTTCAAATTTAAGAAA
Source organism: Pseudeuparius sepicola (assembly GCA_963920635.1). Taxonomy (NCBI): domain Eukaryota; kingdom Metazoa; phylum Arthropoda; class Insecta; order Coleoptera; family Anthribidae; genus Pseudeuparius; species Pseudeuparius sepicola. The sequence continues at coordinate 41,542,802 of OY987299.1, read as the reverse complement.
ATTGTGATTTTTTAAACTGCTACGCAAAGAAAATATTTCTACACCAATGAATTCTATGTAAAAATAAACAAAAATCTTTCAATCTTTGAATATATTTGGGTGTAAATAGCTTTATCTCATTAAAATATAGCTTAGTCTAACTAGAGGTAATGTTTAATTTGTGTACATGTTACAGACCGTATATTATGTAAAAAAAATATTATGTAAACGGACTGAAGATATTGTTCCATATGTATAAAAAGCTTGTCTTTCAACAAAAACGGTCTTGTCGGTTTGAGTATATACGGTCTATCTGCAACTCGACCATATAGTTATCACAGATAGATTTAAACAAAGACATAATGTATGTGCGAAGTCCCCATTTCTGAATTATACCCTTCCTTTTTTATATAGGTTCATCAAAAAAGGATATTACTTCTTGCTGGTACATAGTATTTTGAAGGAAACAAGGTATTTATTTAGTAATTATTAGTAGTACATATTATACCTAATATGTACCCTAGATTTTTTTCTGCAAAATACGTACTAAAAAGAAGGCATATTCTTCTTTAATTGGCCTATGTAACTACGATTGCACATACGGTATGAATGTCAATAGCTCATATGATAACGGTCTAGTCCGTATGTGAAATACCATGTCATTTATATACGGCCTGAGCCATTTTCATATATGGCCTGTAACATGTATACATTCTAAATTTGTAGTGTTTTCTACCTTCTGGAACTTTTTATTCTTTATTTTTGTATTTTGTCGAGTTACAGAACTAGATCTCTCATAAAGGTCTATAATAATTATTATGTATTACAGAAAAACTTTGAGTTGAACGTCAGTAAAAACATATTTTCATTTTCAAAAGTTTTGCTTTTACTCATTATCTGAGGCCTGTTTTAGGCCGTTATAGAGGAAAACGTGGGTAACGAAAGACTTCATTTGAATTTCTATGAAGTCGCAAGCAAACCTTTCTAATTATTTGCTACAAAAGCAATAGTCGACCCTATAATTTAATTGGATTTTCGTAAAATGTATTACTTGGGCAGAGTCACAAAGCGCATTTCGCTCCCCTCTAAACAGTTATGTCGTGTTTTTCGGTGAGCGGTAGTTAATTTCGGTAATTTTCCTCGCCTAAATGTGCGTGCCATTTAAACGTGACCCTCTCTTGCAAAACTCTGATTTGGAAAAGGTCCCCAGGGACTTCTGAGCAATTAGCATAAATCTAAGCATGACTTAATTGAGGAAAAGTTCAACCGACCTAACAGCGCATCATGGGGGAAGGGTAAATGATACCATGAAGTTTTCAAAGGCTTTACAGAAGAATTTGGTTTGAAATGAGGGAAACTTTAGTACCTTGAAATTGGGTGAATATATTTCTCGTGTCCATCCGATACGTGAAGCACAGAGTTTTTTGTGTTTCTTTGTACGATGACCAGACCAGACGAGAGAAGAGACGTGAATATCGAAAACTGCAAAAATCTATAGCCATAGCAGCAGCATGGAGCAGGTAAAACAGCTCTGTTTATCGAATGGATGCAAAATCATAGAGTCCTTCAGTCATCGACGTCGTCGATGTTTACCACTTTACTGTTATCTGTCTCGATAGGGAGGATATGCACAATCCGGCAACAAGGTATCAATACCTGACCGTCGCGTCGGCTAAACTTGACCTAATTGCCGCGCCACAAGATTTCTGTGCCGTAGCTGTTTTCTGTAATATAATTATGACTAATAAATAGTCCTTCTTCTTGTTAACCTAACGAGGTGCGTACGAGTGCTTTATCCAAAATAATCCACAGTTTGAAGAAGGTAGGTATTAATCCCGCCAAAAAGACCCTGTACATGTTCAACGGGTTCCAGCCCGGCATGTCCCAAACCCGGCATCATAACATAATTTACGCCGGATCAGCCCCATTTGCATGGCGGGTTTCTCGGCCCGCCTAGGGTATGTGTTTGCGCCCAGGGGATGGTGGTGGCACCCCCGTAGGGGCTCATCAACCCCCTGCCCGCGCAGATGGTGACCGCCAGAAATGTGTAAATTGGAAATGAGGTCGGGCTCGTGTTCTGGGATCCAGCGATAACGGTCATCTGGGGCCAATCAACGAGCCGGAGGCTTTGGTCATTTCGCAAATCGCATATCAAAACTTCGTTATACACGATGAGTCTAAAATATTGGGCAGATTATAGACATCCCGCCGAATAAATCGGATGTTGACAACTCGACTGACTATAAAAATCAGGAAAGTGTTATAGGGCGTATTGGGTAAACTGAATTTTCCGACGTTTATAAAATGTCTAATCGAAATGAAACCGATTTATTTTGTCTTGTTGCTGCAATATATTTCTGCGTTTTGTGGTGTAAACAAGAAATTGTGACAACCCAACAATACACAAATTTAATTTAAACAATCCTACTGGAACAAGTTACCCAAATTGCCTATATAGAATTGAAGATTCAAGTACCTAGCTCGTTTAAATTCTTACGCACAAAAGTTCCTTCCAGGAATTTCTGGAGCCACTGTATTAATTTAATGTATGATAGCTAAATAAATAATAATTGAACATATTTTATTCTAAATTGGGTACCTACTTATATTTATGAACATATTGTAATTCTGATAATTTTTTATCATTAAGTGAATTTTTTTTTTAATTCAGCGTTGCAAGAGATTCAGCATAAAATTGTTCGGTAAAAAATTACACAACTGAATTTAAATCTTCTTGTTGCTCCTGAAACTTCGTTGAAAAAATCATTCACATTACACATTAATTTGGGTTTTCGGTGGTTAAAAATACGACAAATTATTTATTGAAAGAAGACCAGAAAGACAATGACTTGCAAGAAGGACTGTCCTTCCGAAAAAAGGCACCACTACGAGAAAGACGTCTATAGAGTATAGAGTGCAGTGACTTCGCGCGAAAGTAAGTACACTGTCTACAAGTAGGTACTTACATTTGTTGTAAACATTTCATAGAGAATTTTGGGTAGGGCAAACTTAAAAAGATGTAATTTATACAGTTTTTTTTAATTTTTGTGATAGAAACTCTGTCGAGGGAAAACTAGCAAAGTATTGTGTTAATGAACCCAACTACTCGCCGTCAAAGATGGAAATTCAGGTTCTGGTCCCTTTAGTAAGGAACTTATTTGTAATTATTTTTGTTAGATACCTAAACAAAATTAGAAGTATTACCTAGTAAGTCAACTAAACTTAATCCATTATGTGCATCAAGTGCTCGAAAGGCATTTGATTTTGAATTCATCAAATTCACCATTAGCAATCATAGAACAATGCCTGTACCCAAAAATGTTGAGTAAGGAATAACCGTCTAAAGCAAGTGTGTACGTCAAACATTTTGAAATGAAATCAATCATAAAAAGAGTTTTATAACGGTCATTTTATAATGCACACTACAGTTTATTTTACTATTATTGTAAAGTGACATTTTATAATGCATTTTTGTATATAATAGTTATTTATGTACCAAGGCACTGAAGTTCAACTTTTGATGACGGATGTGGAATTTAGTTGCCGAGGCCTCTGGCCTCTGGCCGAGGCTAATAAACCACGTGAGTCATAAAAAGAACCTCAGTGCCGAGGTACATATTATTTTTTTTTTCAAATAGGAAAACAAATGTTTTATTAGGCGAAAAAATAATCATAAGGGATCACCCGTCCCTGAACTTTCTACGCGCGGCGTTGCTTGACTTTGACGATCGCTCTACCTAGGTAAAGTATGACGAGACACGGCACTTTCTGACAGAAACTCCAAACTGTTGCCAATTGTGCTGCCTCCGTAACAAATCTATGGACATTTAAATTTAAACCCACTAAAATATTTATACTGAAAGATTGCGACGCTATAGGTAACAATTTCGCAATGTGTACGGAAAGTTAAATGGGCCTATATTGGCCGGGTTTTGAATATTTTGTCACTTTTGACGGGCGATGGCTTCGCGTCTGACGTTTGATGTTTACATCTCGCCAAGGCCTACTTAATGAAAAAATCGTACAATAATGGGCTACTTCAGTACCGATTTCTGAGCTTTTAATGACGATTTTGGGACACTTCACTGCCGATTTCAAGAAAAAATATTTTATGTAAAAGCTACCTGTCTTAGATATATTTTTTTAAAATTTAATTTTAAAATTAATAAATCAGTTAAGATAAGTAACTAAAGATCAAAATGTACATCTTATTCTAGATATTTTGTCGCCTTTATTTGAAAATAAACTTTTATTTTGGAACTTGTATTTTATTTGTCTCCATTTTCTTTACTAAATTGTAATTAGTGTACTACTTTTTCTGTGGTTGCATTTTAAAATGCTGTTGGAAACATCAAATTGAACTAGGAAAAAATTCCCATTCCTACAAACAAGTCCAGTATTACGGAACACAGACCATACAATAAAGACAATTACGGAACATGTTCATCAAATTCGCCCATTAAATAGGCAACATCCCTTTATATATATTTTGCCGGAATCAGCTGACACATTCGTTACGCGTCCTTGTCTTATTTATTGCCATGTTGAAACCTATCTCTCTCTAGAGTTGGCTGCCCCAATAACGCAATGACCGTTGTGGGACTTCCATAGTACTTATCAATTCGAAACTTATCTTCAGACACTTTTTAAAAAATATCTTGGATCATTGTTTGGGATCTAAGCTAGATTGTTTCATCAGTCAAGGTCAAACGTTAGCTTTCCTCATAATGAATCACCAAAAACCTAATTTGTTTTACTTCCGAAATTCTTACATCTTCACTCATCCAATATTGTTTACCCTTTTATTCTTACCCTATCCTATATCTTAAACAGATTACATTATTTCTATCCCTGTATCCCATTTCTGAAGCTCTCCTATAAGATTTTTATCTCAAAAACGGTTTTACCGCCAGTCGCTTAGTTAGGCCGGTCCCTCCTTTATGTAACGCCGGAGGAGGGTCTTCGGGCCACCCTTCAGACGAACGGGAGCAGTTCCCTATATCCGTTTGGGAAACTATCGACATCGACAACATCGCGGCGACCTCCCGGGTCGAAGCGAGTTTTCGCCCGTGTACGCCTTTAGAAACTAATTTGAAGGAGATAGAACCAAGTTTAGGGATCCAATGAATTGTTTGGCTTGCATGAGACATTTAGGACAACTCGCTTTGCTATCGAAGACTTTTCCCGTTTATATTAAAAGGGTACCTATAGTAAGTACCGGTTGTAAACAAAGGAGTTGCTAATTATTTTCTACTTGTGCTTACCACAATGGCTACGGTTTTCCGTAGTCTACCTACTTAGAAGTTGAGTTTTTCAGTACGAGTATCCGTACCGTACCTACCTACTTTTATATCGGCTGATCATTTTATTATATTATTTAATAATTTTTTTAACATACTTATAGATATACAGTAACACTAATTATTAAAATTTCAAAAATTCCTCTTGTAAAATTAAGTGCGGTGTAAAATCTTTTCTGGCTGCATTTATTATCATTAAAAATACATAAGTTATGGCCTGTTGAGCTAATCCCTGTCACTGCAGTAGACACAAAGGAATTATCTTCTGTTTAGAAGAAACTCGTGGTGTTCCACTTCCTATACCCCCTTTCAAACACCGATGAGTTTCTTGGCATATCTTTAATATCATGACGGTGCTTTTAGAAACTTAGAATCTTTCAGTCCGTCACCATACCATTCTTATCTTTTTTATTAGGCTGTGTATTTCTAGAAAATTGACCCAGCTTCCATCTTTCAGCCACCACTCCACACACCATTTTAAAGAACAACGGTGAATGGAATTTGAAAACCTCGGCCAAACTAAAACATTGCCACCTAGCATAGTTCAACGCAGGAAAAAAAAAACGTTTTTAAAGAATGCGAGCAGCGTTCATCCTTCCTCCATAGTCTAAGGCATCAACGTTAAGAATAATTATTAACTATAAATCAAATAACATAGTATGAAAATTAAGTCAGTGAATTACACAAAATTCCCTGAACTGTGACTAATTCCATAATATTTACGACTTTCTCCCCCTTGCGTCGTACGCATTCTGCCGTAAGGAGGACTATAGTAAATTTTAGGTAAATTTTAGGTCGGATACCCTGTAGGTATAGCTAGAGCCTATTCCTTTCAAAACTAAGCACATAATTGGTCGGGCAATAATTTAGATAAACGGACGAGTAGTTCCCGATATCAGTTTCGGAACTGTTGGTGGCCCTAAGGTTCGGTGGATGACGAAGTTTTCGGCTGCTTATATACCTTTCGCAACTAATTTGCTGTAGATTAGAGCGGGGTTTTGGGATCCACAGCGGCCGATGGAACTGTGGGGCTCGTGTAGGATTTTCTCAAATTTAACACCTGACGTGTTTGCAAGTCTTTGTTTACTGCGGCAAACTGTTGACAGTGTAAAATAGTTTGTAATTAAGTACACAGAGTGGGCGAGGGATGAGAATTATTGATATACGATTACTATTGAAGACACTGGTAGGTCTATTTTTGTTTAATGGGTGTTTCCTACCTGCAAGAAACTAAGCTTTTTCTATTTAAAGCAGTAAGTTCCAGTTGCATCAACATAATATCGCAAATTTATTTATTTTTTACTCATTTTCAGAAATCTCAAAAAATGTCAAAATATTGAAAAAAACAACTAAAAGCGATAATTTTTCTGTGGGTTTTAAATTTTTGGGGAAATAGAGTTTTCTGATGTAACGATAAATGCAAGCATGGTCCCAGTTAATTTATTGATTGTCCAATGTCGATCCATTTTTCCCTCGTTTTAATATCCAAGAATGTGTTGAACACTAATTAGTGCGGTGCGTATTGATCTCTTGGTTTCCTTTGGCCGACACAAGTTCTTTGCGTGGTCCGACAACCACAACAAGTGGATCCCTTCCGCGGGAATCTGGGAAGTAGGGAAAAGGGGTTGAATATCGATCACTTAAAAGATGATGATGTAAGAAAAAAGCAACACTTTCACAAAATACTGCTATTTTTTGTGTTGAACGTAAACTTTATTATCTCATAAACATAAAACCACAAACAAATCCTCTGTATTTTAATCAAAAAGAAATTTGCGAATATAAAAAACACTAACTTGATCGATATTATCCACCTATGGTCGACTAATATCGATCAGGGTAATTTCGATCAATGCCTATTCGCAGACTTCACACGAATTCAGGTCTTCTGGCTGAGATACCGCAGAACAGGCATCATGGAGCCAGGTACCACATGATCTACAGCGCCACCAGAGTTCATCTGCTGTCCCAGTTTCCACGCATATTGGACATAAGTCGTTCTCTTCCATAGGTTCTTCATCATGTTGCGGTTTAGGTTTGAACTTGTTCTTTTAGCTGCTGTTGTTTTATGTTGTACCGACCTTTCTTTTTTAAACAAGTTTTTTGTAGCTTCGTCAAATTTGTTCTTCTCCTTCTTTTCGTCCTTCTCCTCCAAAGATGCCTGCAGCTGAGAGGACGTTAGTATTTGAGATTTTTGTTTCCTTCTTCTAGGTTGTAGTTGTTCTTTTAGTCGGGGTGTGGGATGCAGGTCTTCAAAGGATGTACCTACTCTTAAATTGAACGGACTTGTCTTTATCATCGGTTGCATTATCGTCGAAGACTTCTGTTATTGCTGACGATAAACTATCAGGGGTAATATAACAAGTGGTCTGCCTATTATCGATAACACCTTTCGTTAATTTTACGACTTATAATCCCAAAGCTGAAAATACCACGACTGCGCAGCAGGAGTGGTATTTTCTTAGCATTGGGATTATAATGAGTGATAAATTAAGGAAAGGTATTATCTATTATTAGGCATACCACGAGTTGTATTTAAAAAGAGAATTTAACAACTGCAAATAGTTAGTTTGACAGCTAGCTGTTATTTAGTTTGAACTTTCGGTTCTGAATATGGTTTTTGTGCTAATATATATTTAAAGATCAATGTGTTAACTGAAAACATATATTCTAGTCCTATATTAAATTTGGTAATGTGAAGAAGTTATCGGGTTATCAGTTTTAGCTGCCACAATATTGGTTTAGCGTAACTATAGGACGTAACTAAGAGAGTAGGATTTCAGCGATTATTTCCCTCATACTGCTTGCATCCAATAAGGTAGCTCCTTCCATAAAAATCCAACCATTGATATGCCTCTGCTAGCGATAATTTGCAATTACCGGTAATTGCACTTGTGCAAATTATCACTTCGTTGCTTAGCAACCGCGAATCTGTTGGATCCAAACACGTACCTACTTCTTAAAGTTTGTGTGTTTCACACTGTTCTAAATTATGCAGCTTATAAATTATGTTGCGGTAGTATTAAGCATTATATCAATGAATTTATATAACTTTTACATTGCTAAATTCTTGTTATTTAGACCTCCGTCTCCGTTTAAATTTATGACACATTCAGAAAACAAATCAACGCCGACAGGGTGTAGGTATAATCGCATTTGCCTTGGATACCCAAGCGTCATGTTCGTTTACTCGAACGCTACAGTCGAAGCTGTCAATAAACTCGTTCAAAATGAGTCGTTTTGGAAATGTAAACATAGAAAAAAATAATACAGAAATTATTAAATAGTATTCGTGAAATAATCTCGACAAATATCACTCGTGCCGGAAATTTTTCTAGATAATTTTATTCTCAAGCCCTATTTTGCCCATTAGCAAAACCACTCGTACAAATTGGCCTTTTATTTTCAGAGATAAAATCCCTCGAGCTTCGCTCTCGAAAAAAATATCGATAAAATTTCCGGCACTAGCGATATTACATACGAAAATACCACTAGTGGTATTATCGCTGAAATCATCACCTGATTGGTTAATATTTCAAAAATCATATCATTTCATTGGTTTATATTGGCAGGCGTTGAATTCTCACTGAAAGACGTCCTTCGTTGACGATACTTTCTCTTATTTAAATTGAGCACGTGACTTCTCGTCACTGGCTTCTAGTGGCGGTGTAACTTGACGCATATCTACTTCATTATGGCTTCTGCTTGGTAGGTACATACAGTGTGTTTCACTTCAAGTCGAGACAATTCATTATTTTTTTACGGGTTGACCGATTTTCAAAAACTTTTTTTAAAAAATATAGTGCTCCGAAAGATCTACATTTTGACATCTTTTCCATGACCTACTACGATCAAAATTATACCCCCAAAAACTGCAGAAGTACATTAGGCATTTTTCTAGGAAAAAAATGAATAGCACAGTCGTATTGGCCATACCCGAAAACCCTATATACCAAGTTTCACGGTCATAACTTATACAGGGTGTTCACAAAATAGCTTCAAACATAGCAAAAATTTTTTCGGAGTACTTTGTACAAACACCGAGAGATATTTTAAAATTATTTCTTTGCAGTGTGATTAGGGCTCACATAAGCTATCAATTCCCACGATTTCATGGCCCTGTCTTAGACAGGGCGTTCGCATTAAAAATACAAAAATAAAAAAAATCGATTTTTCTCTTGGTGTTTTTTTTTTAATTTTTTTTTACATTTTTTTCTACAATTTTAACTTATGCCTATTAAAAAACATAAACAGTATTAAAGTTTAGAAAGTATTTTCAATAACAAGCACCCCATTTTTTATTTGAAAAAAATTAAAACTTGATTGGTATCCACGTATCCAGGGTGCCCTTTATTGAAAATACTTTCTAAAATTTAATATTGTTTATGTTTTTTAATAGGCATAAGTTAAAATTGTAGAAAGAAATGTAAAAAAAACACCAAGAGAAAAATCGATTTTTTTCGATTTTTGTATTTTTAATGCGAACGCCCTGTCTAAGGCAGGGCCATGAGACCGTGGGAATTGATAGCTTATGTGAGCCCTAATCAAACTGCAAATAAATAATTTTAAAATATCTCTCGGTGTTTGTACAGAGTACTCCGAAAAACCGTATTTTTGCTATGTTTGAAGCTATTTTGTGAACGCCCTGTATAAGCTATGACCGTGAAACTTGGTATGTGGGGTTTTCGGGTATGGCCAATACGACTGTGCTATTCATTTTTTTCCTAAAAAAATGCCTAATGTACTTTTGCAGTTTTTGGGGGTATAATTTTGATCGTAGTAGGTCATGGAAAAGACGAATCTGAAAAAAAATTAGTGTCAAAATATAGATCTTTCGGAGCACTATATTTCTAAAAAAAAGTTTTTGAAAATCGGTCAACCCGTAAAAAAATAATGAATTGTCTCGACTTGAAGTGAAACACACTGTATATATGATAGGTCTGGATCTCTACTAGTTCCAGGCTTCGGATCCAAATAAATATTTTCCTCCGGAGGGTCGTGCAATTCGCTGACTTCTTCTGCTTTCATAACTGGATTTGGCCCTTTTGGTATTGTCACAAGCTGGGTGGCTTGGGAGGTAGCTATAGAAACTCAGATGGTAGTTAAATTAATATATTAATAAAGCAATTACAAGGGGGCGTATGTAACACATGTAAAACCATAATAAAATCATCAAAACGGCTAAGACATAATAAACATGATTAAAGTAAAATAAAACAAGGTGTTTGTATGGGTACAGGGGAGGTGCTTACCATTGGGGCTTCATAGTGCAGGGCGATGCTCGTCGATTGTCTGCCTGCCTTCGAATCGATCAGGCCGATATTTATACTATAAAGTGTATCGCTGATTTGGCATTCCAGGTTCTAGCTCCTATGCTCCCGAGTGAGACGGCAACCGCCGGCCGCACGGCTTACGTCGGACTCGGGGGCACGGAACTCGCCGTGCAATGACTGCAATGGGATATCGACCGGATACGAAATGATAGCTTTGCATTAAGATTTACTACTTATTAGAAATAATATTTTAAAGTTAATATTGAATTATTATGGAATTATTGGCAGTATTTCCGTAAATCCGAGTAGAAAAATATCAAGGCTAAAATTTGCTCAACTGCTCACAGACGCCTGGACCAAATCAGCAACAGTTGCTAATGCCGTTTCTGCCTTTAAATTAACCGGTGTTTGTCCCTTCAACCCTGGAGCCATACCCGATTACGCCTACTTATGTCCTGATGAAAACAACCCAAACAGTACACAAACAGTAGAACATCAAGATAATGATCTGATGGTAATAATGTCACAGAAGTAGACCCAGTTATAGAAAATGATCAAAAAAGCACCTCCGTTAGTGAACCATGAGGCCTCATCCAGCACCACTTCAAAAGCAGCCTTGAATAAAGATGACACTCCAAGCCCTATGTTAGATAAAACAAATCCACTAGTACTTCAAAGGGCAGTGTAGAAAAGGTCAGGAGCAAAACAAGTAGCAGTTATTTTGACATCTCCAGATTATATCGAAACAAGAAGTAATAAAGAGAAAAAAGTATAAAATAAAAAAGAGTGTACCAAAAAGGCAAAAGACTGTAAGTGAATCGTCCACCAGATGAGGATCTCTCGGACTTCGAACCACAAGACTCAGAAGACAGCTTTAACGAAGAAGATGATACCGAATGCCTGGGATGTGGTGAACAATACAAGCAGACGTCCAAAAGGGAGGACTGGGTTCAGTGTATCCATTATCAGAAATTTTTCCATGAAAGTTGTTCAAAATTCCTGAATTTATGTGACCTCTGTGGCAAAGTTTTATGCAAAAAGAGGCAATAAATGAGAATACTTTTGTCGAACCATCTCACCCGACTAGCTAGGCCAACTCACCCATATACACCGGGTGAGACGGCTCACTATGCCTGAAGTTATTGTATTTTTTATCAAGAAATTTTATTTTGTTTTTGTCAAAATCTTGCACCTGCTTCGACGATGTTTGTATTTACTTTTATAATAAATTTTCTTACTCAACTATCAGAATCCATTTCATTGTTACAATGATTTTAATAAAAGTGGACCAATTCTCCCGGTCTTACCCTAATAAGTTATGTATAAAGAGGTCCCAGTACAATGAAATGAGACATAATATAATATATGGATCGATGACAAAGTTTTCGGGCTTGCATACTTTTGGCAACTAATTTGGGGGCGATTAGAGTGTAGTTCGGGGATCCACGGAAACCTGTTTGGTCGCGTGGGATTTTCGGAAATTTATAACAGCTGACGTGTTGGTAAACTTTTGTTTGCCTCCGGATTTTGTGGGCAAATGTTGGATACTAATGAGATAGTTAAACTTGAATCACTATAATAGACATGGTGTTTATTACACATGAAACTCTGCGAAAACAAAATGTGAGTATCCGTAGCTGAAATAAAACCTGTAGAGCTACAACGTTCCGACCTGACTACTGAAATAAAAATGACGCTAGTAAAACGCCGGATACTTCAGGAACGATGGGACTGGGTATTTTTTTGACGTGAAGATATTCACAATCTGGACCATTTATGTGATGCAAATAATATTTTGCTCCTTTATTTATTTTTTTGGAAAATGTTTCTAAGGATATAACGGACTTATCAGAAAATTAATTATACTAGATGTCTTTGAGAATCGAACTTATGTTTTTAAATGGAACCTGATTTATTTATTTAACTTTTAGATTTCTAAAATGTTTGGTCAATGTCATACTTCACTCGCCTTTATTCATAAAATACAGGGTCCTCCCATTTGTCACAGCGTTATCGTCGTTCCTGCCGCTCTGGACTATTTACTTACGCATGTACAGCTACTACGATATTATAGCAGCAACGTTATCGCGGTGCTCTCCTCTCAATGGGTGTTGTGTTTTGTGTTATGTAGGTAATACATACATTCTCGTGCCCCATATACAAGGTGAGTTACGTAGGCCGCGGTGGTCTATATCTTCTACATTCCACAGTATTAATGCTAGAAAAAAGTATAGACAAACTTTTAGAGAAACAGGGTGATCCAATAAGTAGTGGCGACCCAAAGTTATGTTTTTTTAAAGGAACACCTCGTATTTTGTTACATTTTTAGAAAGCCCTTAAAGAGTATGTTCTTTTTGGTACTGGGTATTAAGGGTCTATCTTTAAAGGTTAGGGAGTGATTTTAATTTTACACGAAAAAAGGGGGCACTTGTGGAAATGCATTACTCAAAAACCAAATAAGATTTTGGGCTATAACTTAGACTGGAGATTGCCCGTTACGCCTAGTTAACAATTTTGGACCGATATTGAGATAAAGTTGTGAAGAACATACCGGGCGATTCACTTACGCAAATCCTAGGTTTACTCGCTAATTTTAAATGGAACACCCATATATTTTATTCTATGTTTGTAAAGCCCTTAAGCAGTAGATACTTTTTGGTATACGGTATTATGGGTCTAATTTTAAAGGTTAGGGAGTTAGTTCAATTTTATTCTAAGAAAGGGCTTTAAAAGGGCCGATTACATGATTAGGGTGTCAAAATGTCACTATTAAAGCTGTAAAAGGTAAAAAGACATATTCTTGTTTAATTTTTGGAGTATTGTAGATATTTAAAAACCTACCTGTAACGCTGTAACGCCATAAATAAATAACATGTAGTAACTTATTATGGGCTAACTTTATTTTTTCATGTGCAGTAGGTTTTTTATTATTGGTGGCGTTACAGGTAGTATCAACTATTTCCACTACACCAAAAATTAACAAGAATATGTCTTTTTATTTTTACAGCTTAAAAAGTGACATTTTGATACCCTAATCATGTAATCGGCCCTTTTAAAGCTCTTTCGTAGAATAAAGTAGAAATAACTCCCCAACCTTTAAAGCTAGACCCATAATACCCAATACCAAAAACTATCTACTCTTTAAGGGCTCTCCAAACATGTAATAAAATATAGGGTGTTCTATTTAAAATTAGAGAGTAAACTTAGGAGAACTTTATCTCAATATCTATGTCCAAAATTGTTAACTAGCCGTAACAGGCAATCTCCAGTCCAAGTTGTAGCCCAAAATCTTATTTGGTTTTTGAGTAATACATTACCAAAAGTGGCCCCTTTTCTCGTTTAAAATTAAAATAACTTCCTAACCTTTAAAGATAGGCCTTTAATCCCTGTACCAAAAAGAACATACTCTTTAGGGGATTTCTAAAAATGTAAAAACAAAACTTTGGCTCGCTATTACTTATTGGACCACCCTGTATGTCGGTAAAATTTTCGGAATGTAATACTCATGTTTCTCTACAAGTTTTGTCTACACTTTTTTTCTCGCATTAACAGTGTAGAAGATATAGACCACCGTGCCCACCGCGGCCGACGTAACTCACCCCGTATATGTGAGCAAGGGGCCGGGGAACGTATATTTTCTGCAAGGCTTATTCAAAAATTGTTTCCTGCATCGAAGAAATTCCAAGTAGACCAAGAAGTCGTCTCACATTGCTAAGGTTAACAGTATGAAATTTGGTTGCGTTCAGTCATCGTTGAAGCAGTGTTTGAGGCAAATATTAATCCCACTCCCAACCATGTCCAGTCAGAATTTAATGAAGATTTGCGCATAGCAAAAGTTGACCAACCCACAAATGAAGGCGTTTTTTCAAAAGTGTACCAAATTTAATACTCCAGATGAATCAACATTACTCGTTGCTCCCGTGGTAGATGAAATAAAGAAGTTGGAGGTGCCTAACTCTTTTGTTGATGAAGTTTGAAACACACATTGTCACTGTGTTTTCTAACTCTTCCAGTTAATATTACAGTTGAGACAATGCTGCTTAAATAAATAAAATACACTCTTGACTTGAATTTATAATAGTTTTAATTCAATACCCGCAAGGCCTTCATTTAATATAAAAGAAAAGTGATGCATTATAGTGTTATTGCATATTTATGCACTTTTAGGCATATATCCTGCACAAATAATATGGGCAATGGACCGTCTCAGGTTAATAAAAGAGCTTATCTTTTCAAAAATATCAAAAACTACTAGGTCGATTTTGACAAAACATGGCATGTTTTTAGTAATAAATAAGGATGAGGATGAGATCAGGTTTAATTTATATGTTCCATGAAAGGCGCTGGGGCATTGTAGGTAGCATTAAAAGGAAATACACACAAAGAAATCAAAATAATTTAGTCTTAATTGATAACCTCTAACATCAACACATTTTCTACAACGACGAACGAACAACATATTGTTTTTTATATAAACTTTACCGTGTGTCTCGAACATGAAGCTTAAGAACATACAAGTTCCTTTTTTCCTTATTTCTAGGAGTTCTATAACTTTTTAAGTTTTCCAAATAAAACCTGAGACACCCTGTCTGGGTATAATATAATGACCAACCACCTGTGAGAAGTAATTTTGTTGAGCTAAAACTGTTATGGTGGCAATGGCTTATTGCCGTCCTGCAAATATTTATAATCCTTTTTTTTTTGCAAGTACCTACCTAGGAGGTGAAATCCATATGAGTTATGGCAAATCGAATCAACTATTGTCACGACCATCTTTTCATCTATTGTAATTTATTTAGTGATGTAAATTTCCCAATTTTACGCAAATTAAATTGAGGTTTTACACGAATCAATTTCCGTTGTCAAGTTATTACGAACAATATTTGCGCATTGCCGTTCCGAAAATAATCCCGCTACCGCGGTGCAATAAATCAAAATGCGGATTTTTGCCGCTAAACAATTCCGAGCACATGTTATTAGAATGGCCGTTAGTTTTTGACCAATAATTCATATGCCATTAAATTGCCGCAATTAGGGCGTGCAGCGCGAGAATTACTATCATTAAGTGTAATGACTTGCTGCAGTGGCCGCCCGCTTTTTGCTCCGGTAAGGCCTTGTTATAATGCAAATGCGAATAGTGAACAGTGCACCCTCTCGGACAACTAATAAGCTGCTTTTATTTCGGTCACCAGGATCGCATTATTTTTTCGTAATTTCAATTGTTTACGATTTTTATTTATTAATTATCTTGCTGTGAATTTTATCCAGAAAAATAGTGCCAACTCTATAGGATGAGTTGGAAATATCTAACTGTAAAGCACAGGCCTAACTAAAGTCGTTTTTAGCATAACATAGGCACCAATGGAAAAAAATATAAGATCCATTTAATTTTTAATTAATTTTTCTCCTATAGGCACCAGAAAGAAACTGATTAAGACAACTGTTTCAAGTTGCTACTTTTGCCAGGAAAAAACACTGCTAAATAATCTCTGGAGCTTTTTTGAGATTCAAGTTTAAAAATTCAAAAAGGCATAACATTAAAAGAAAGAAACTTTGAACTTAAACTAAAAAACAGAATTGCAACAACTTTGTTTACGGTTCCAATTGAGAAAAACCCAAAGACAAAAAAGTTGTTGGAATTATCTATTAGTTAGCGTTCAATATTTAGTTCTTTTAATGTTAAGCATTTATTTTCAAAGTTGAATCTGAACTAACTACTCACAAAGCGCCAGAGGTTTTTCCTGATAAAGTTGTATAGTTTAATCAATTTGTTTCAGATTCCTGTAGCAAAAAACACAACTAAAAATTAAATATATTTATTAGGATAAAGAAATTTCCGACAATATTAAAAGTTATAGATTTTCAAATATGTGTTATTTAGAACAATAATTACCTAGGTATAGTATATTCGCATGTATACCGTTGACCTTTCTGAAATAAATCAACTAACTGATGAGACTGGGTGCAGGGTCGGCTTAAACATATGCCTATTGAGATATTATTTATTCAACTGTACCCATAGTACCTACTCCAAAAAGTTTCTTAGCGTCAGCGGTAAACTTACAAAAAGCGCGGGCGGGGGAACTATTCCTTTAAAATAAATATTGTAAACAAGCAAGGTTTTTGTCTTAATAAATAGGTATCTTTTATTAAAATATTTTCTTCATTTTCCCCCTGTTAGAATAAAAATGTTGTTCCCAACTTTTGCAAAAAATGTTTTCTCAGCACTTGTAACGAATGGTGGGTTCGTGCTAGCAATGAAATTCCAAACTTCTTGCCCAGGGTTCCTTATTTTTAGTAGGGCCGGCCTCTGTCAATTTTCTTGCCAGCGGGTATACCTATTGTTGGCCGCCGCTACAACCAACGCCATCATAGTCTTATTAAATCAAAGCTTCAGTTTGAGTTGGACCTGTACCTGTACCTGTGCATAGAGCTGTTTCCAAGCGATCGCCACTGACGGCACACGATAAAAAAAATCGACAGGGACAGGGTGGCTTAATATTAAAACACCATTGTTGCAGAATCTTTCAGAAAATAAAAACATGCAAATGTTTCTTATAAAACAAATTTAATATCCAAAATAAAACAAAAAGTTTGTTTGTTATGTCCCTTTAATTTGAGAAGTTTACATGACACATTTCCATAAAGTTCTTAAGAAAAGCGAGTAGGTATAAAAAGCAAGCAAGAATATTTCGGTACCTTTTGGTTTGAAATGAAGTGCATGGCTAGCTGTATAGTCTAAGTATAGAACCATTGAGTAAAAGAATATATATATTTTAATAATATTATTTAATATAAAAATATATATTCTTTTACTCAATGATAGAACGCATTAGATTTTCCAGTTTCTTCTTTACATAGTGGATCACTGGTTCGCTTTGGCGCTATAGACAAAATTTTCTATTATAGTTCCTGCATACGTTACAAAATCTCTTCCAAAATATAATATCCAGAATTCTCGCTTCTTCAACTATGATTGGACATATCATCACGTAATTCCAAAATAGTGTTTAGGTATTATTCTGCAATTCACGACATTCACGTAATGTCTGTGCATAAGGCTTTCCTCATGAGGATAGAAATTTCATGTTATCACAAACAAATCTATAGTAAGGGCAGAATGTAAAGGCGAAGTCGGCCATAAAATCGAGAGAGAGATGTTCTATAATTCTCCTACCTGCTCTCCCTTATGTTTTGGAGCGAGGGGTTCGGCTTAAAGAACCGCAAGACCCAATTTTTATTGCTCTGTCCTTGTCTGATACATTATGTTAATAAAGATAATATATTCAAATGGTAGTACGCCTATAAAACAGGGCAGTAATTAAATATTTGGGTTATTTTGGTGCCCAAAGTAGAAAATTAATATTAAATGTGGTGAAATATTTCCAAGGAAAAAGAGAGAACACACATGAAAATTTATCGGTACTTCAATGTGCATCGGAGGCTTTACAAATTAGTACAAGGACCATT
Organism: Pseudeuparius sepicola; assembly: GCA_963920635.1. Taxonomy (NCBI): domain Eukaryota; kingdom Metazoa; phylum Arthropoda; class Insecta; order Coleoptera; family Anthribidae; genus Pseudeuparius; species Pseudeuparius sepicola. Next base: position 41,524,780 of record OY987299.1, on the reverse strand, counting down.
TCACGAATTAGGCAATAGGCAAGAAGGCATTAAACATATTAAAATGGTACACACTAAAAGTAAAGCAGCCACGAAAACTAAAGATTTAACAGAATCGGATAAAGGAGAAATAAGAAGTTTGATTTATGACATGACAACTAACAAGCAACACTTAACTAGGAAAAAATATGCGAAGAACTGGAAAAAAGGGAATTTTGAGCTGCAGCAAATCAACGTTAAGTGTAATTTTAAGGAATCTTGGATTTAAGTACAAAATAAACGATCGAAGACAATACTTAATGGAAAAGCCAGATATAGCTTCAAAAAGAGTTCAATTTCTACGACAATATACATCCAATTTATTTTCAAGCTGCCCTCTAGACGTAGTGTTTTTAGAAGAGACCTGGATTTTTCAACACGGGGCGAATATGAGAACTTAGCACTACACAAATCCAAAATGTGTGTACAACAAAAAAGCGAATGATGGCAAAAGGTTTATAATTATTGTTCATGCCGGTAATAAGGACGGATTTATTGATGTCGCTGAGCTTATATTTTCAACTAAAAATAAAAGTGCAGACTACCACGATAATATGAACGCCGAAATGTTTGAAAAATGGTTGGAGGAGAAACTATTGCCGAAACTTGAAAACAGGCTGTGTGAAAATGTGCCCAATACAACCACAAAAAAAGAAGAAATAATTAACTGGCTTCGAAATAAAAAAAATATTTGATGATAACATTGATAACACGGTAATATCTATTTGGAAAGAAGCTCTCCAGGAAGTCACTAAAGAAAACTGGCCCAGTTGTATAAAACACACCGAAATAGTATATTACATAGCGATAGTTGTAAACAGCTTATTACGTATGAGTGGAAAAGTTGCGCACGAGCCGCGCAGCGGCGAGTGCTGTAATTCCACGAATATGTAATAAGCTTACAACTCGAGTTTTGTATTATAATTTTTCTTCGACGAAAGAAAAACTATTATAATACATAAACTATACTTCTGATTATCGGACAGGCAACAATTCGTATGTTGGTTAGTTGCTATGATGACGCGGATGCCGCGCTAACAAAGCACCCGTGATAATTGCGTTTTAATTAAGAATGTGTCAGTGTTTGTAACAATGGACTTACTTATAACCTAAACCGTCACTTAAAAGGTATGTTACTAGCATAGGAGTAGAAAAACGTTATTAAGGATTGTTGCGAAAAAGAAAAGACATTGACATAGACCATAGACTTATAAGCAAGGTCATAAATCTATGACATAGACCCAATTATTATTAATTTAAATGACGATTCTTATTCGGATGATAGTATTTTATAATTTGACTAAAATTCATAACGAATTAAACGACTTAAATTCATAACGAATTAAATTTATTTATTATGTATACAGGGTGTCCGGTAAGTTCGGGGAAATCTCTCGCCAGCGTGTTGGTGACGTCAAAATATACCTGGTGTTTCATATATTTTTTTCCCCTAAAGTACTCCGTAACAGAACTACAGGGTCCCAAAGGGGTACTCACTGCTTTACATTTTTTGATTTAACTTTTGAACGCCCTTGTATATTTTGATGAAATTTTGGAATTTTGCATAGACGGTAAAAACCAATTACCTCATATTTGAATCATGCTTGGACAATGCCGTGGAAGTCAGGAACGGACTTCACGCAATACCCATGGGCTCAAAATTTTGACTGGTATAAATTTAAAAAGCCGAAAACAATTTTTTTTAAAGCCTTGAACATTTCTCTTCAAAAAAGGTACTCTTTATTCGTTTCGAAAAAGTCAACCGTTTTCATGGAAAAATCGCTTTTTTGAAATCCGTAACTTAAGATGCAATAATGGAAACTACCAGAATTTAGTGTTTTCACCTGACGGATAACAACAATTACGTGTGACAAGATTTGTCAATAATTTTTATTAGCACACTGCAATTTTCAGTAGGCATTAATATCGAGAAAATGAAAAAAAGCAATGAAACTGTTTAAAAATAGTTTAATAAAGTTTGGTTATAAAGAAAATGTTTCGTTTAGTCGGGCAAATGTTCAAAGTGAGCTCCTTCTACCCGAATACATTTTCTTATCCTGCGAATTTTTTCTTGCTGCACCCTAAACAGCATTTCAGGATCATTTCGAATTTGATCAGAATAGTGAAATATTCTTTCCAATAACTCTTCCCTGGTATTTACAGGAGTTGAATATACTAGTCCCTTGAGATGACCCCAGAAAAAAAAATCTAACGGATTGAGGTCAGGAGACCTAGGTGGCCACAAAACAGGTCCTCCTCGGCCTATCCAACGATTGTCAAAGTGCTGGGTTAAGTAGAGACGTACCTCCCGGGAATAATGTGGGGGAGCGCCATCGTGCATAAACCACATTTGATTCCTTATTTGTAAGGGCACATTTTCCAGTAAATCATTTAAATTATTTTGTAAAAAATGTAAATACAGAGCTCCATTCAAACGTTCATCCAAAACAAAAGGACCAATCAAATTATTCCCAATTATCCCTGCCCAAACATTAACCAGAAATCTTTGTTGGTGCTTGATCTGAACTATGGCGTGAGGGTTTTCGTCATGCCAAATGTGCAGATTTCGACTGTTGGTAATACCGTCTCTCGTGAAGCCAGCTTCGTCGCTAAATAAAACAATTTCTGTGAAACTCGGATCGCCTATAAATTGTTGCAAAAACCAGTTTGCATAGTTAAGCCGTGGACGATAATCATTCGGAGACATTGCATGCACTTTTTGGACGTGATAAGGATAAAGTAGCTGTTCTCGCAATGTTTCATGAACAACCCCCTTTGTGGTATTTAACTGAGCTGCAAGCTTACGAACGCTATTAGAAGGGTTTTCGGATATTTCATCCAATATGTGCTCTTCTAAGTTTTGATTTCTTGCTCTCCTTTGCGGCCCTTCCCCACCACGACGAGGTAAAAAACTACCTAATGTAAATTTTAGGAGACTGATTTAAGACATTCTAAACTCGGTTTGTTTACTACCTGTTTCTCTTAAACGACGATCAACTCTCACAAATGTTTTTCGATTTGGCAAATTGCGATTTGGAAATCTTTGAGCATAAATTCTGCTTGCCTCCAGAGAATTGCAGTGTGCTTGTCCATAAATTAAATGCATGTCTGCATATTCGGCATAAGTATAAAAATGCTCCATTGCTAATAAAAATTATTGACAAATCTTGTCACACGTAATTGTTGTTATCCGTCAGGTGAAAACACTAAATTCTGGTAGTTTCCATTATTGCATCTTAAGTTACGGATTTCAAAAAAGCGATTTTTCCATGAAAACGGTTGACTTTTTCGAAACGAATAAAGAGTACCTTTTTTGAAGAGAAATGTTCAAGGCTTTAAAAAAAATTGTTTTCGGCTTTTTAAATTTATACCAGTCAAAATTTTGAGCCCATGGGTATTGCGTGAAGTCCGTTCCTGACTTCCACGGCATTGTCCAAGCATGATTCAAATATGAGGTAATTGGTTTTTACCGTCTATGCAAAATTCCAAAATTTCATCAAAATATACAAGGGCGTTCAAAAGTTAAATCAAAAAATGTAAAGCAGTGAGTACCCCTTTGGGACCCTGTAGTTCTGTTACGGAGTACTTTAGGGGAAAAAAATATATGAAACACCAGGTATATTTTGACGTCACCAACACGCTGGCGAGAGATTTCCCCGAACTTACCGGACACCCTGTATACTGACTTCTGACTATGTAAAATTTATTTTATGTTGATATTTAATTTGTAACTAAAAATATAAATATATTTTTTTGCCTAACCATTACAATAATTATTTAAATACCTAAGACCTACTTTGAATTTCAGGATCATTATCTTTTAATTGCCAGTCTAAATTACTCAAGTAATCGTCAAAAATTACAAATGAAATTACAACAGGTGAACGTGTTGCGTATTTTTAAAAACTCAGGTTTTCTTGTAAGAAGTTCAATGCTTTGGAGGTAAGAATTAGCTCATTATTAAGTACTAGAACTACCGATACCTTTTAATTTTTGAATTGAGTTTTTCGCCACCAAACTGATTGAAAGACAACTTTTTCAAGTTGCCTCGAAAATTCATAAATTCTTAACACTAAATGAACGAAACTTTAAACGTGTAACTCAAAAAATAACTTCAACAAATTTGTTTTCTGAGCTTTCGGAGGATAAATCTTCCTCCTTTCTCAAAGATCATGTCACGTCAAAGTGAAGTGACAGATTAATAAATAAATAATAAATAATAAATAATAAATCTTTGAGAAAGGAGGAAGATTTATCTTCCGAAAGCTCAGAAAACAAATTTGTTGAAGTTATTTTTTGAGTTACACGTTTAAAGTTTCGTTCATTTAGTGTTAAGAATTTATGAATTTTCGAGGCAACTTGACAAAGTTGCCTTTCAATCAGTTTGGTGGCGAAAAACCCAATTAAAAATTAAATGGATCTGTTTGCGCCACAAATAAATTTTAGAAAATACCGATACCTTATTATATCATATCAATATATATCAATGAACTCGGTAGAGCTTGTCGATTAACATCGAAATTAACGATTTTACATAATCTCAAATGATTCAAATTGCTAACAGACTAAACAAAATAAGGTTTACTAGAGGAATACCGGACACAATGTTGAAGGTAATGGCGGCCTAGCCATGTATCATAAAAACATGATTTTTTAGATCCTATAGATGCCACGAAAGTACACAGAACACAAAAGGCTGCACGGACTTCAGAAAGTTTACAAGCAACCAAGAACGATGCCCTTAGAGGGGGTCGCAGTTTAAGAGAAATTTCGAGAAGTTTTAGCATATACCAACGTCGACTTTGCACGACAACACAAGACAACTTCGAGGAATATTGTCGGACATTTCTTTGTGGCTCAAACAGATCCATTTAATTTTTATTAGTTGTGGTTTTCGCCACAGAAACCTGAACCAAACTGAAAAGCTCAGAAAACAAAGTTCTTAAATTTATTTTTGCGTTAACGTTCAAAGTTTCGTTCATCGTTAAGTAGGTATTTATGAATTTTTCTGGCAACTTGAAAAAGTTGTCTTGTACCTAATCAGTTTGGTTTAGGTTTCTGTGGCGAAATACTCAATGAAATATTAAGTGACCTTTGCCCCTCTATATCTCCCTGCCTCTATTTTTAGCTTAACCTGTAACTGGCGAATGAGATTTCAAAATTGAACTAAGTATAAAAGCTATTTAGAAATGTGCAAAACTGTTCCTTTGCAATTATTCATAATTAAACTGCAAAATCCAGAAAATATAGGATATTAATAACCAGAATAAAAGTTTCAATTACATTTAAGAAATCCATTGGGTGCAAAATATGATTTGTCTTCAAAGCTAGGTATAGTGCTATCAGTATCAGAATACTATTATTAATACCATTTGTTGCTGGTGCATTAAGATTTAAATTTCGCATTGTCCCGACTACTTATGTAATAAGACCAACTAGGTGTTCCGTAGACACAGTAGAAGGTGGCAGGAGCTATCTTGGAGGGTGCAAATTATATCATTAACACTCTGCGGATAATGCAGATGCTATTTGCAATGGTGTGGGAGCCACTGCAGGCTCCGAGGTACACAAAAAAATCAGAAAATTCCTACCTTCAGATGATATATGATTGTCCGGAGGGTTGGTGGCTATTGGGACCCTATACTTCTAATACTTATACTCTTCGTATAGGGTCTGAACGGGTAGAATCACCACCTCTGGTCTGAGATGGTAATTCCGAAGGTAGACGATCCGACGTCCCCATGCTAGACCTCGATGTTAACGACTCTCCTTCACGTGCATCTCCTGGTGGCACATTTTTACCGGAAATTGCTAGGCCCCATTGTTGGATACCAATATGTAATGAATGGTAGGTTCGTGCCCTTAGCAAAATGTTCAAAATGCCGTATTTGCAAAATTGACTGAGTTGAAAATTGGCACGTAACCATTTTCAAGGATACTAAATATCGCATTGTCAGATATTCGATAAAAAAATCGCTAATAATATTTTTGCCATTTTAGGAGTATAAACCTGATTATAGTACGCTCTGTTTGAGAGATTTTTCGAAGAGAGCATCTTTGAACCTCTCATCATGACGTCATGACGGAGAATGACGCACTCGAAAAACATAAAATTATGAGAGGGTTCACTCTTAAGATGCAACACCTTGTATATTGGTTAAAGATCTAAACAATAATGAAGCTCAGTACAAGATGGTACTTACATGGAGTAAAAATGCCCCAAATTAATTAGGTAAAGTATGGGAGTATAAAAAATACTACAATAATAATAACGGTACATTGTTATAGGGGCTTCATTACTGAACAAATAAAATAGGTCCAGTGTCCAGAAGGTCTACACCATACGGGAACTTCTTTTTACAAGCTTTTTCTACACATTTTTATTCAAATATTTTTACATATTATTATCATTTTTAGTTGCTTTAGGTTCTTACTCCTAGGGTATATACAGGGTGAGTCTGAAATAACTGGCATCCTTTTTTTGGGTATAAGAGAGATGGTTACTGTGAACAACTTTTCTTAATAAATTTTTTTCCTATCGCCGAAATTTTTCTCTATTTTTTTTTAATTTACCAACATTTATTTCATACACGGCGGATAGAGATAAACTCGGTCTCAAAATACTATACTAGTTGATGATTTACCATTTTCTACTCGGTTGTTGGCAGGGCGCCAAAGCCGTGTTTTCATAGAGGGGGGATTTTGAGGGGATGAATTATAGAAAAATCTCGGCGCTAGGAAAAAAAAATATTAAGAAAAGTGGTTCAGAATGACCACCTCTATTACCCAAAAAAAAGAATGCCAGTTATTTCAGACTCACCCTGTATAATAATAATAGTTATTAATATTATATTATTCATTTTTTTCAGTATCTGCATCATTTAGATGTAAATATTTTATAGTAGGTACCTACCTACATTCGACAATGTTTTATAATGCTATATCTAATTAGTTTACACCCTGTAACCTGTAAGTTATGATGTTTTACCATTATGTTGTGTTCTTAACGAATAAATAAATAAAAAATAGAGAAATAGGTAAAAATAAATAATTTAGAGAATTATTTTTTAAGATTACCACCGCGATTTTCTCGCTTATTTTGCACCATAAAAAAATAAGAAAAAAAATGAACCAATTTTGCATAGTAAGGTGGTGCTGGAAAAGAAATCGGCATCCATGACACTTGTCACCCAATTTACAACAGCATGTTTATTTTAAGAGATAGAGGAAAACTGTCATATTGAGAATTGACGGAACTGAGAAACTTTAGGCAGTCGGGTGCTGAGATATTTTGAGAAAATTACACAGGGTCGTAGGCTCAACTGAGGCCATTAAATCTCTTTTTGTTTATTATGGCGATTTTCTCGCTTATTTTGAGCCCCACAAAAAGCCGAAAAATAAATCGGCATGGTCAACTTATGTCAACAAATATAAAAAAAACTCAAATTGAGCAAAACTATTAATAGCCGTAGCAAATGTGTTGGTAGGCCTCATTGGGTTATGGTATTTATTTTAATAATTATTATTTTTATCTTACTGATGGAGTGCGAGAGTTTTTAGATTATTTAGCCGATAATATTGATAAGTTACCTATTCAGAAAAGACGTAACCTACTATATTTCCCGCAAGATGGAGCACCAGCCCAAATTTCAAGAACTTTTCAACCCATTTTGAATAAAATGTTTCTGGAAGCGTGGACTGGGACAAATGGGCCTCTTCAATAGCCATCACGTTCTCCAGATAATATGTCCCCACTAGATCATTTCTTTTGTGGATATGAGAAGAAAAAGAAAAAATATAAAAGAACACCGGCTAACTTAGAAGAACTAAAACATCATACGAGTATTACCACAGCTTGCGAATCTGTGGCACGAGAAATGTTAAGAAAAGCGCAACAGCCAATGACAAGTAGAGCAAGACTTTGTATTAGGTATGGGAAGGGGTCAATTCGACCACTTAAATAAATCTATAACTCTAGTGAAGTATCTTCAATTGATACGCTATAAGTTATTAATGTACTAGTATATGTAATATGTATCTACCTATGAGTTTCTAAAGGAGCAAAATTTGTACATTTAACGTTACATCCGAAAATTATAATCGTTTTCATTTTTCGAATTAAGATATCTAAAGAACTTAGAAATAACGACAACTGCCTCAACATCCAAGTCAATCTGAACAGAAGCTTTATTCCTTTACACATAGAAGACTTCAGAATTAAACACACCCAATTATTAGAAAGATTTTTGCAAATTTTGCTGCTTTAAAAAATTTCCTAGTCCGTGTCTTTAAAAGTGCATAGCCGAGCGCTTTCGGTTATTGAGCCATCATCAGTGCTACCTGATGTATAATGTAGCTGCTGATGTATAATGTAGCTGCTTCCAACAGTTTTCTCCTAAATACATACATTTTTTGAAAACAAACCTGCACGAGCATTATTTTACTTTCTATAATGCTATGGGGAGCCTTTGTAATTATTATCTCTCACGTAATATTTCAAAGAATTCCAACACAATAGCCAGTAAAGGCTACAACCAGAAGTCCCAGAGCGGCTATTTTTCAGCTTCAAAGCGAAAAAAGATATTGTGTAACTGCGAAACAAGCGCAAACTTTTATTTGGTTCACCTAAATGCGAGAGCCACTATCATTTCCTCGCTAGGAGATAACTTCAGCTCCCGTGGCAGCAATACCCTTTTAATTAATCTACCACATAGGCAGGACCGTAACGCGGAAATTTTACGAAAAGTCGAATAAACGTAAGAAAAAACTAGCACTACCCAAAACATGAAGAAATAATATTCCTCACTCAACGGCAATAGCAAGCCCGGATAACGAGCACGTTAGAAAGATAACTATACCAACATTGAAAGGAAGCTGACGCTACTTTTCAAAGCGCCATCTTATTGGCATGTATTTTCATCCGAATTTCAAATATTTCCAAAGTATTTCTGATTTTTAATGTAAAATAAAAAAAACAATTTTCCCAACTACAAGGTCCTATAAAAATGTTAGTTGACGAGGTAAATTCATAAAACTTGTGATGTTTGGGTTTCGGGGAGTGATGATTAAAGCTACGTTGTTAGATTTTCTATAAAAAACCTCTAATAGCATTTCTTAACATATCGTATCGAAAAAATCATAGGGTAGTTCAGAGATAGATAGCCATATTGAGTAATTTCACCCTCCGATTGGTAGGTGGCGCTGGCGAGGCAGTCAACCTTTGGGACTAACGTTTAGCGCGTGTATAGTGTCTGCATAGTTCGGTAGAAATATCGAAAATAAAGTAAGTAAATATTATAACTAATCGCCAAAATGTTTTTGTATTTCGTGCTTTTGATAGAATTTTGTAATTTTTTATTGTCCGCTGTCGTTTGCCTGTAATCGATTAATGCGATATGTCGCGAGGTATATCATAACCTACAAATGTGAAATAAAACAAAACCTTGGATTTAGATTTGCCATGGGCCATCTCTCCCGGAGAATCGGGAGAGGTGACCTTCATATTATCGGGAGTGAGGGCCATAGCTTAAAATTAACAAACATGAGCTTCTCCTTACCTTGAGTTTATAAAACAAATTCTGTTTGCAGGCGCCAGATAAATATACAAAAAGCTGTGCAGCGAAACTGGTCTCAAGAAGACTTGGTTGATGCAATTATATAATAGCATTGCCAATGGAAATATGTCTGTGCGACATGCTTCATTTGAATTTAACATACCAAGAAAAACGTTAGAGCGTCGACTAAAAACCAGAAACTCCAAAAAGGGCAATATGGGCCCAACTTGTGTTTTTGGAGAAGACCAATGAAGATGTATTATCGCGAAAAACATCCTGAGCGGAGAATAAACAGGTATCAATTTGGAGACCTCAAGTGTGCACAAGTTGGGATACGACTGCTAGGACACAAAATGGTACATCAGATTTTAAAGCAAGAGCAGGAGTCATGACTTTCAATCGTGACATTCAAAAATGTTGTCCAATTAGTCGCGTTCTATATATCCCAGAAAAAAACCTCAACGAGAAAACGTGCCAAACAAATTGCAGCTATTTGAATTGCATCTGAACATTTTAGACCTACGAAAGGAAAAAGAAAAAGTACCAAACGAAAAGAAAGAAAAAGCTAAAAATTGAAAAGAAAAAGAAAATAAAAAACCTTCCAAAAGTAAGAGCAGGAAAGATGTACTGATATATTCCTCTAGTGAGGACGAAGAAGGCGACATTTGCCTGGAACGTGATGAATCTGGACCTGAATATTTTGAAGAAAATCTCTGATTTGGGTGCGGTGAGGATACCACCAAACAAAACAAAAAGTTTATTAGGTTAAATGCGTACATTGTTTGAAAGTGTGCGCACCACTTGACATGAAGTCAAAAAAGTCAAAGAAAACTTACAATCCCATGGCCGTCTTATCCGGACTTCATGGTCATCATATTCCAAGGACTCAGGAGAGATGGCCAAACTCTTAATTTTTTTTGTATAAATATGTTTTATGTTTAGATTTAATTTTTAATAGAGCTAGATTAAACAATATTGGAGGAGAATATCTAACTGTTCCTTGATTTGAGCAATAAATGCATTTAATATGACTTATGGTTATTTTTATTCCGCTTCATTTAGAAACTGTTGTGGCCAACTATCCCTGAATTACCCTACTTAAAATATATGGCATATTTTAAAAAGATGAAACTATGTTCTTTGCTGTTTTCTTTATTAATACGACATTGGGCAGTTCTGAATAAGTTTGCTTGATTTTTAGATATTTCCAAAGCATTCCTGATTTTTAATTGAAAATAAAAAAAAAACATTTCCCAACTATAAGGCCCTCTAGAAATGTTAGTCGGCTAAATAAAATAATAAAACTTGGGACATTGGGGTTTCAGGGGGTGCTGAATTAAGCTACGTTGCCAGATTTCCGATAAAAAATCCCTAATAGAATTTTCAAAAAAAATCGCTTCGACAAATATTATAAAGGCCGTTGAATAGTGATGCCACCAAGATGGTATGTCGCTTAAATGCGTAAGGACACTTCCTACACACCAACAAAAAACATCAAAATCGTGCAGCGCATCACAATTTTACAAGGGTGTTCCGGATCAAATCCGAACAACCTGTCCTACATACGATGCTGTTGATTTTCACAGGACACGAAGAAAGGGCCCGAAAAACTCGAAACTGGTAATGGAAATAATATATCGCGACGCCGATGTTGGACACCGAACCAATAAATTTCCTGTTCAGCTGCCATCGACCCTATACCTATACGCTTTCATTCGAAGACCATAGTAATGTATGAAGAAAATGGCCGAAAAGGACTTTTCTGGATGGGAAACGTTTTATTTAATCGGTGAAACTTCCGGCAATCTAGTTGATTGTACGCCGCGATACTTTGGACATGAGCCCACATTTCCAGCCTATATGAAATAGGTACCTAATCAAATTCTTGTTATATATCTAACGTACCTATATAAAACTGTATAAAATCGCTTCTAACACGAATAGGCCCAATACATACATGTAATATTACCTATCTTCTAGAAAAACGCGGTGATTTTAAAGCATAAATAAAAAAATATGTAAATGGGCGAAATCTACGTTGGGATCAGACTAAACGCGTGGGATTTTCTGCCTGCTTCGGCAACAGGTGTTTTTTTTTTTGAGGTATGAACACAGAAACCTCAACCAAACTGATTAAAAGACAAGTTTTTCAAGTTTAATGTTAGGCATATACAAGGCGAGTTTGTTTTGATGATCAATATATGGGGATCTCGGAATCTAGCGGAGATAAAAGGAAAGTTGAATGGGGAAAGAATTGCAGTTTTGTACATTTAATGCGCCTTGTGGATTTTAGGAAGTCATGGCTTCCTAGATATTTTTTGCGATTTATTCTATTCCATCTAGCTTCGTTGATTCTGATTTTAGATAAAAAGTGTAAATGCAAAAGTTGGAAGGGATTCTGTCTCTAATGCGGTTGCTACATTCTAATTTTCGTGACAGTTGACATTTTTGAGACTTGACATAAACTTGTGTGATATAATACTCCATATGGTTATTCACAAAAATAACGAAAATAACTATATTATTATGGTTTTCAATTTACAAAAACAAAAGTTTGTGTCATGTCTCGAACAAAAGTTTGTCACATATCTCAAAAATGGCAGCTGTCACGGAAAGTGGGACATGATAACAGCATTAGGGACACAATTCCCTCCAATTTTGGTATTTTTTTTTATCAGAAACAACGAAGCTAGATGGATTGGAATAAATCGCAAAATTTCGTTTTTTTTATGGGTTCTCGGACTAACGGAGATGGAAGGAAGGTTAAATGGGGAAAGAATTGCAGTTTTGTGTGCCCAATTTAACGCACCTAGTGGATTTTTGAAAAGAATCTTACTAGATATTTTGAAAAAACGAAATTTTGGCGATTTAATCTAATCCATCTAGCTTCGTTGTTTCTGATTTTAGAAAAAAGTGTAAATACAAAAGTTGGAGGGAATTGTATCCCCAATTCGGTTATCATGTCCTACTTTCCATGACAGCTTTCATTTTTGGGACATGACACAAACTTTTGTTTTTTTTTAATGGGAAACCCTAGTTATTTCCGTTATTTTTCTGAATAGCCATATCGAGTATTATATAGTTGGAAAGCTCTAAAAATGCCTGACTTTTGGAGACCATGGCCAACTATGCGGTTTCCATTTAAAAAAAAACACAAGTTTGTGCCATATCTCGAAAATGACAGCTGTAACGGAAAATAGGACATGACAACCGCATGGGGGACACAATTCCCTCCAACTTTTGTATTCACAGTTTTTATCTAAAATCAGAAACAAGGAAGCTATATAGGCAGATTAGATAAAATTGCCCAAATTTGGTTTATTCAAAATATCTACTAAGCTATGACTTGTTTCAAAAATCCACAAGGCGCGTTAAATTGGGTCCACATAACTGTAATTCTATCCCCATTTAACCTTCCTTCTATCTCCGCTAGTTTCCGAGTTCTCTATACTGACCATCAAAAAGAACTCGCCCTATATATGAATTTTCCTGGCAAGTTCAAAAAGTTTTCTTTTAATCCGTTGGATTCGGGTTTCGGTAGCGAAAAACCCAATTAAAAATTAAATGGATAATATGGATTTGGATATATTATGTTTACGCCACAAAGAAATTTCCGACAATAAAAATATTGAATTTTTTAGAAAACTGTAAAAATATAATATTTCCGATTTGGTAGTACCCTGTTCTACAAACTCAACATTTTAATCTCGAGTTTGAATATAGCTTTCAATATCTCAACTCATTTGCAAAGTGCAAAACCAGTTGGTACTAAACTAAACTCTACATTTGCCTGCAGCCGGTGTCACCAATTATGTTACAAAAGATAAATGTTTCAAACAGATTCTGAGTTAAACTATACCGTTGGCGTCCTGTTGGAATAACGAATAAGGGGATTTATTAGGATGTGGCATTACTAACTTTCCTACTTTCAATGTTCTGCCTGCGGACTGACAACCCAAAGGGCTTAACCAACTTTTCGGGATATGAAACATTTTCTATTTTCTTTTATTCGCCGCAACTTGTAGAACTGTATTCTACCTACTAGACGTATATTTTATCTATTTTAGTTCACGACACTGCTAAGAAACTTTTTTTCAGAGATCAGAAGTAGGTATACCTAAGCGTAGCGTTTAGAAACTACTTAGCTGTAATGTATTTATGCACAAAAATATAGGACTCGAAATATTTTCTCATGTTATTCAAATATAATGTTCTTTATCACTTAGGTATGCATTTAAAAGTGATCTAAATAGAGGTTCTTACCTTTTATTGGATGATAAAGCCGGCACTATGAAAATTATTAAGAGATTCAATTGCCGACATCCCGCTATTATTTAATTTGCTGTTTGCATTTATATAATTCTAGATATTCTAAATTTACTCAGTCTAAATACAGGCTCCGTGTGCCTGACAATGAAAGAGATGATCTTTCTCAAAGCGATTTTCGTCACTTTGTGTTTAAGTAAAGTCTACAGCTTGAAAGCGGACTTTAATCTAGTTTGGGTGGACAACAATTCTACGGAAACTAAAATATACCAAGCCAAATCAGAGATACCCGAAAGCCTTCAAAATGCCAGGAAGATTGAAATCAAACACAAGATAACAACCCTGCGAGACCTTGATGTAAGTTTTGTGAAAAACCTGGAAATTCTGGTGATTGAAGACTGCGGAATCAACGATATTGTACCAGGTAGTTTGGAGAAAGTCCCACCTACTATTAAGAACCTTTCTATAATAGAAAATGACTTCAAAACTGTTAAGAAAGGAGTGTTTAACAATCTCGCTGTTCATTTTTTAAATATTTCCCACAATGGAATCCAAGTAATTGAACCCGAGGCGTTTGACAACATGAAGGACCTAACTATTATTCTTCTGGACAACAACGAACTATCAACTTACAATCTAAATTTCTTGAATTGTCCGAACTTGGTAACAATTTCCTACAGATACAATTTTGTGAAAGTTCTACCTGAAGGAATTTTTAAGAATCTCAATGAGAACCGGTTGATTGTTGACTTCAGCTTTAATAAGATAAAAAGTATAGAAAAGGAAGCGTTAATCGGTGTCAAAGAGTTCAAGGATGTTCATTTACACCATAACGAATTGCAGGATGCTACAGTTTTACTCAAATTAAGCAAGGCTGATAAAGTTGATATGCACGAGAACAAAATTGCGTGTCTACCTAAGGAGTTTATGGAGAATGGTCTAAGCAAAATAAAGTTGTTAAATGTGACTAACAACCCACTGAACTGCAGTTGTCTGAACGATTTGAAGAAGAAAGTTAAGAAAAACATAGAGTTTCAGAAGATGTCGCCTTTAGTAAAGAACGCCCAAATAGTACTTCCAGAAAAAGAGTGTCAAAAACCTTAGGTTTAAATATAGGTAATTTGCTTTTGTTACTTTGTAAATTATATTCTACTTATTGCTTAATGTTTATGATATTTATAGAAATATATATCATAAAAACAGTGCCCGATATTACCAAAAAGTATGACTACCGTTTTAAGTTTGCATGGAGTAGAATGTATAGGAGATAAATTTTCAAACTTAGTTCTGTTATATTCTGACGTAATCAGCTTAAACTATGTATGCACATTTCTCCTATATACAAACTTGAAACAGGAATAAGTCGTCCAAAATTCAGTGAGGTTAGAGGCCAAATAGTTCGAAAACAAACAAATTGAATCAAGTTGTGTTTTACATGAGAATAATTTTCATAAATAAATAAACAAGTATATTAATTGTATATTTATCATAATTTATCTTTCCGGAAAATTCATAATAGGCCCTTTAGATAACTTGCTTTGCAAGTCCCTGCAGTTCCTAAAATTAAATTTCTTTCGATTATAAAATGAAAAAATTCAATTGTACATTTTTAGCATTTCGAAAAGTATTTCTTGAGATTTAGGAATAAATAAATGCGATTTTTATCCCTACTTATAGACTTTTTTAAAAGGTCGTTCAAATCTACAATTTACTTACAATACCTACCCTAATTTTATTTTTTTAACATAAGCCTTTGTCTATGTCCGTTGAAATCACAGGTCGAACTTTTCGTAACTGGTTAGAAACTATTCATTACTTCACCAATTAGGAAAAATAAACAACAAACGTCAATAATATTTATTCAAAACAATTCAGGCTTACAGGGAGGTCTGCACATTTTCCCATGACATTCTTGATTTCTCAAAATAAGCCCAATTTTGTTGTATAGTTAGAGATAGAAAGTTGTGGTTTGGTATATTAATTATTATTAAGAAAAAGAAATCCTTGGCTACCATGATTTTGACGAAAACCACAAACGCTTACGCGCGCAGATCTATGATACAGATACTCGCAGATTCTGATTTTTTGTAATGCACACCTAGGTTTTTTTTAGAGGTTAGGTAGTAAGAGAGGCAGATTTCGTTTTTTTTTTAATACGACTAAAATATTAAAAGGAAAAGGCACAAATTTTGCCTGTTTTTACTGCATTACTAGATAGTAGGTAGGGAAAAATAATAAAAATTACAAAAAAATATATTTCCACAGCCTACCTACTTGATTTTCGGAGCCATTCAGTTTATGTAATATATATGAGACTACAAGGCAATTATTGAGGGTTCCTTTGTTCTTAGAATTAGTTTGAGTTCTGGTAGGTCACAATAACTATGGTAGTGAGTGTATATTCTGGGTTGAGGCCAATCAAGCGATAATTCCGTTGTTTACGTCCTTACTAATTGGGGGTTTTGCAAAACCAGCCGAGATTTATTTCCATAACAATTCGCCCAGCCCATCTAATGAAGCGGATTTAATTGTCGCGCAGGCGGGTGATAAAATTCGTTCGAATTTATTCCGAATATAGGGAATAGAGCGACAGTTTGTCCGCTAATTCATACAGAGCCACACAAGTTCCTGAATAATGCTTCTTCCGGTGTCGCTTATTATGGAAGTTAAGGGGCCCCAAGACTTATAACTGCACCACGTGCGTACGGTCTGCAGTTAAAATGTATGGTATATGTGGCCAAATCTATCCAAGTCCGCTGAATCAAAACCAATTTGATTTAAATAAAAAGTGTCCGGGGATGATTTTTTGTGTATAGCGATAAGCCTTTGCACCTTTGATTCTTTTGACATTAGCTCGCGCCAAGTTCTCCCTGATGGCTCTTTTAAAGCGCAAACTGAACTTGAGAAACGCACAATGTGTGGGATAAATTAAGTAGGGTTCACTTGTGGGAAACACGTAAAGAATAAATTAAATTTCTCCCATTACTGCTTAAGAAAAAAGTATGGAGAGGTGCTTATATTTCCTGAAATATTCATTACCTACTTAAGGATATGTTTTAACAACAGTTTTTAGGCATATTTTGCTATAACAACCAACTTTGTTTTTATTTTGTATGATTTTCTATGAGTTTCTGGAAAGATCTCCTCTTTTTGAATACGCCATTATAAAATTTTAATGTGGCGGTTCCATAAGAAAAATCACCTCCTTCGGCTGGAGTTCATTAATACACTTCTTATCAAGTTAGTCGTGGAAATCAAATGAAATGTCAATGTTAAATAAGCCTAAAAACTTTTATTAAAAACAATTTTTTAAATAGCCAATATTTCTGGGAATATAAGCACATTTCCATATTTTTTACTCACCCTGTACAAAACTATATATATCATTGGATTTGGGATGACACCTATATCAAGGAAGATATAAATTATCCTTGTGTTTCTAATAATTATCATAAAATAAGAGACCTTTAATAAAAAAACTTGGATGGGTACAATACCTGCTTATAAATTTTCTTGGTGTGTTGGTAGTTGGTACAAGACAAATGTTCTTTATATGGTAACTGATTAGAAGATTCCTCTCTTTGGGGGTATCTAAAGGAATCTAAAGGGTGTTTCAATAGAGGCCATGTAACAACTACATTTATATGTATCTTAAAAAGGAGCAACTTGTGCTGTTTTCGGTCCGTGCTTTCACTCGTAACTTTGTTGAGGTTATAACTTCTTGGTCTTGCAAGTTAATCATTTTAGTGCAACTATATATTTTCCAACAAAAGTGTATAGCTACTTGTTTCATAACGACAAAATCAACCGTAGCAAAATGTTCCTCAAAACAGCACTTAACTCCAAAATTCGAAAAATAATATTTATACCTCCTACTACCGCTTTAAAATTTTACGGATGAATTATACATTGATGATTAAGAAAACAATGGTAGATGAGCAATGGGCGAAAGACCATTCAATCCATTCCATTTTTAAAGCGAATAATTTTTTTTTATTTTTCTAACTTTAAATCAATCGAAATACCCTATGTAACACGAAACAAATGTTTACTTTTTTGCAACATAAAGAAAAAATGCATTATCTATACTCGTATATCCTGAAAACTAATAAACAATATAAATCTATTTATAATCTCCGCTAGTATCTATACATCAACGAGAACTTTAGTTTGAACATTATTTATTTGATATTGTTGTGGATCAGTTAGTTGATGAAAAATATCTTTACGAAAACAATTCATTTTCTCTTATACTTATGTAAATAAAATTGGTAAGCACACAGAACAGTTTACTGGCATTAGCATTGTCAAAAATAGGGGTTGCTTGGTTGGTGGTGACATATCTGGAACAACGATTAGGTCATATACAGGGTGTTTCATTAAGGTTGAAAAGGTACCATATCTCAGGAATTAATAGTCCTGGAGCTTTGGGAAAAAATCTTCTGAAGTAATGTGGTCCCGAAAATCGCTGGCAATTATTTTTAAGTTCGTGGGTCGGGCGCTAGGGGGCGTATTCGAAATAGTAAATTTGAAAAAATAGTTATCTCAAAAAAAAAACTAATAAAGGTATATCAAAAATAATTTTTTTGCACTGTTCGGCAAATTCTGAAAATTTTTTGTTGAGAATTTGCTCTAGCTCTTCAAATGAAGGTGAAACGGGCGGAAAAACCTTAACTTGAAAAAATGCTGCTAACTCCGGTTTGGCTTAACCGAATTGGTCGAATTTGGGCTTGTTGAAGAGAGCGTTCCTTCTTCTATAAAATAATGATTGTCCAGTAAGGTCATTTTGAATTTCGTGGTCACCGCTAGAGGGCCCAATTTGAAAAACTTCATGTTTCATGGCTTACTAGATGATTTCCGAGATAATTTCATATCGATACGACAGCTAAGGTAAGTAAATTAGAAATACGTTTAACGGAATAAAAAGTGAGAAAAATAGCAATTTACGAGAAGCTCAAGCAGATTTTTATTTATTTCATGGCTTGCTTGACTACGGAAATCTTTGACAACAAATACCCTCTTTCAAATAACATGTTAATAATTATTCTTTTGGCGATAACTCCGAAACTGATGAAGATATAGATTTGAACCTTGGGTATTTTTTATTGTAAATTTAATATACTTTTCGATTATAACAGAATAAATATGTCATTGCGTTTAAAATTTCGGAGAAAATTGTAATAAAAGGGAAATTTTTCAATTTGCGCTCTCTAGCGGTTACCACGAAATTCAAAATGACCTTACTGCACAATCCTTTGATAGAAGAAGGAACTCTCTCTTCAATAAGCCCAAATTCGACTAATTTGGTTAATCCAAATCGGAGTTAGCAGTATTTTTTCAAGTCAAGGTTTATCCGCCCGTTTCACCTCTATTTGAAGAGCTAGAGCAAAAAATCTTTAATAAAAATTGTTCATAATTTTCTGATATACCTTTATTAGTCATTTTTTTGAGAAAACTCATTTCTCTCATTTACTGTTTCGAATACGCCCTCTAGCGGCCGACCTACGAACTTAAGAATAATTTCCAGCGATTTTTTGTGACCACATTAGTTAAGAAGATTTTCCCAAAGGTCTAGGACTATTAATTCCTGAGATATGGTACCTCTTCACCCTTAATGAAACACCCTGTATAATTCTAAAGGAAGAAAAATTTAAAATAAAGATTTAAGTTCTCGAAAATTTTTCAGAAAAAGAAAAATTCTTCCGAGAATATAAATCGATTCCTTCATCTGAATCTCATCTCCTAAGAAAATCCATTTCAACACGTAAGTAGCTCTCTTACCCATTCTATTGTAATACTCAATTCCCTAATGTCCACATGATGTTTATTGTTGTAGAAATAATAGACGTATACCTATATACTTTTTCCGAATTCTCCAACTTTACCTCCATTTTCCCTTGCCTGTCACTTGTATTATTGCCCAGCGCATTTTTATGTAAGCCAGTCCGCTCATAAAATCGAACGATAGGCCCTTCCTGGTTTTCAGATAAAAACTTTTTTCTCCGCAAGTATAAGTTTATATCAGCATAAAATTCGTCTATTTCTATAGCAGAAGTACCATGCATAAAAGAATTTTTGCCTTCGTCTGCTTTGAATTTTTTATATAGTTTCTTGGCAGATAAGAATTTGTTTGGAGACAGTTTTAGTTCTATATAATCAACTTTTATGTAATGTTTGCTTTTCGCATTATTGATGTCTCAATCGCATTCTGTTGTTTTTAATACATTGACGAAGTTCAGCTAAAATACGCTTATATCGTTGACTGACGTATTAATAAAGACTGCTCACGGCTGTCATGTTTGACAGTTCTCTGGCTCACCATGCGCTTGCTGGAGGCAAAATACAATGCAAAATACATTGTTGACCATAGGCGCCATCTACTTTCCAGGACATGAAACTATAGCCGTGAGAAGTCTTATTAATAAGTCAGTCAACGCTTATATGTTACGTTTGTTGTACAGGGTGAGCCAAATTGGACACTTTTAAAGGGAAATTCTTATTTTTGACGTAGATAGACGAAAACTGATATCGGTGTCTGAGGCTCATTTTTTTATTTTATGAAAAACTTACTGGCAAATCGATATCCTCTGTCACCGTTTTTGAGTTATAGGGCGTTTTTCGAAAATGTGCGTTTTCAATACCTGGCCGTAACTTTTTTCGAGTTTAAAATTTTGTTCCGTAAAAACATTCCTAAAGCACTTTTTTACGTAGCTGCTACTAAATTTTTTTCAAGTCAATGGTTTAAGAATTACCGGTGAAAAAAGTATTTTTTAAATGGAACACTTAACACTCAATGATTTAGGTACTTAAGTAGTTATCAATTACTAATCTTTTATGATTTCATGTGTATAATTGGAAGCACGCCCTTTTAAAAAGTAGGCTTTGGCCGGTTAGACAATGAAACAACCGTGAAAAAATGTTTACTGTACCTGTCAAGTTTTCACTTAAGCTGTTTTGGCAGTCTAAAGATTTTTCTGTTTTTGTGTAATTTATAAACTTTATACAACATTCAATGAAATTTGAATTTGAAAGTTTTGAAAAATGGGATATGATAGCCTGTTTTATACAATCCGGGGAAAATACAGATACAACGAGCAATTTATACCTACTTCGACCGGTAGCCAGAGAGAAGACATCCTTTGAAGGACATTTCTGCAAGTTTGCGATACAATTTTATTAATAGTGTGGATTTTAAAAAGTTTAGGCCGAAAAGGTACGGGTTAAACAGAGATAAGCATTTTCTCCGGATTGTATAAAATAGACTATCATATCCCACACAAAAATAGAAAAATCTTTACCTGAAAATTTGACAGGCAACAGTAAACATTTTTCCACGGTTGTTTCATTGTCTCACCGTCCAAAGCCTTACCTACTTGTTGAAAGGGCGCGCTTCCAATTATACACATGAAATCATAAAAACTATTAGTAATTGCTAACTACTTAAGTAAATAATTAAGTGTTGTAAATTTTTGGAATGGTATTTTTTTTGCTCTATTAAAAAACGCAGAAATTGACCATTGACTTGAAAAAAAAAAAACATAGCAACAGCATTGGATTCTACGTAAAAAAGTGCTTTAGAAATGTTTTTACAGAAACACAAAATTTTTAACCCTAAAAAAGTTACGGACACTTTTCGAAAACGCACATTTTCGAAAAACGCCCTGTAACTCAAGAACGGTGACAGATATCGATTTGCGGTTTTCGCCATTAAGTTTATCATAAAAAATGAGCGTCAGACTCCGATATCAGTTTTCGTCGATTTCCGACAAAAATAGGAGTTTCCCTTTAAAAGTGTCCAATTTGGCCCACTCTGTACAATGAAATGCAATTAAATGTGTCATTTAAAAAATAGCAAAATTTAGATGCGTGTGACTCACAAAAACGAGACAAATTAGATACCAAACAATTTATCGCATTCTTGACTGTGCGCTGCCGTCTTTATAAACCTTAATATTCTAAATAAACTGAAAATAGTAGCTCCCGGAAATTCAGACCGTTGGATTTTTGCTCATTTTTGTTATGGAAGTCGCTTCCCTTTCAGAGCCTTCTCAAGTAAAAAAGTTAATAATGGCTCACAGGCAGAGCTGCCCAGAAACACAATACCAGTTAATTGACCCGACCTCGAGGGCTGAAATTAAGTTCCTTTCGGAAAAGTTTTTATCCCTGTGTATTAGTAAAAATGACGTAGAATATGTGAGTAATGGCCGGGGTATAATACTTCAGACATGGACGATTTACTCATAATTGAAATAAAGTAGATTTAAAAAACCGCTTGCAAATCGATGATTTTCCAAAAGAGGTACATTCCATTAAAAACATAACTTTGGTATTTTCACTAATTTTGCGACATCCCATATACCTATACCAAATTTTAAACAATACGAAGTTCCTTGATAGTCGGTAGGAATATCGAAAGTGCAATTTCGTCATAACAGCCGGATTAATGTTGGAATCTGTTCAGAATAACAACATATTTGTTCTTATACACATTATAATTTATGATGTTGTACATGTAAATGCTTACTCAATCTGTGTTAATTAGAAACTTTTCGCAATTTGGCATTGACTAATCTTAACGAAAACCTAAACTTATTTTATTCGAGTTAGTACATGGCTTAAATAATAAAAGCTTGTTTTTAAAAAAGTATTTATCTTTAATTTTATTTGTGCCTTTTAGTACCTATTTGATTCCCATGTCAGGAGGGTGGTAAAGAAATTTAGTCCACCATCTTGGGGCATCCGCCACGTTGGATTTAGTATGACATCACTTACCTTATTATTGTGTACTCGTCAAATCCTTTCATTTGATACCCATGTCAAGTAAGTCAGTAAGTTGTGAATAAATAGGAAATCCGCCATCTTGGGTCGGCCGCCACATTGAATTTAGTGTGATGTCACTAACTCTATCATTTTCCACTCTTCAAGCCTTTTCACTTGATACCGATATTAAGGGGGTTGACAAAAAATACATTATCCGCCAACTTGGAGCGGCGGCCATTTTGAAAGTATTACAATATTGAGTATCTATTGCATATTGCATAAGAAGTGGTTCTAATTCAGCTTGCAAAATTTGACCTAAACATACATACATAACGTACCTACGTACGTACATACATACATTGCAAGTAAAATAAAAGACAAATGTTATAAATGCAATAATTGCAAAATTGAAAACAAACGAACTAACAGTCTGCTGTGAAAATTTAAATAACAAATGATCGAAGTAAACAAAATAAGTAAACAGAATATGAGATATGCAAAACTTTTTGTTTAAAAGGTGAGTTGTATCGCTCGGTACCTGTGAGTAAATCAGCTGAATATAATTTCCCTTTTAGTCTAGTGAGATATGGACGGCACTAGTACTTACCCTAGAACAGATCATCGGATCAGCTATCGAGCTTCTGAATTTATCTAATGTGTATCTATACTTTATTGAAAATGAACCATAACGAAGATATCCCGGAAGTGTTATTTATTTACAAAAAAACTAACACTAACTATGGAATGTAATACAAAATACCACTGATGAAATTACACAGAAAAGTAAGAATAGATATCGTTCATATAATTAATCCCTTATAGTAGGTATATGAGCTGCGAAAAAGCAAAAGTTAAAGATTGATCAAAGTTAAAACATTTCAGTTTAGTTAACCTTTGTCTGAAAATAACTTTAAACGTATTATTTTTTTCTAAGTATAATAGCATTGCAAAAAGAGAAACCTTTTCAGAGTAGGTATTATATGGGGTGTCTCAAATAAAGTCCGATTAGATGATGCATTTTTTCTGGGGAATCCGAATATAGCTTCAGAAATGAGAAGACTCCAGAAAATCTTGTCAAATATGCATTTTTATGAGAAATTCATTTGAAAGAAAAAATTGCTCTTTTTGCTGAGCTAACTTTGCGTAAAAACACACTTGAGATCCACGGCCTTCGGCCTACTTTCCGAGATATTTTCCAAAATCTCGATAATTGCTGAAATTTCTTTCAACAGTTACCGAATAAGTTTCTTAATGAAATTTGTGGGCAAAAACCGATTGCTTTAAACCTAGTTTATCGGAATTTATGGAAAAATAGCATGGTTTGTTGTGTGCTGTCTTAACACTTAAAACAATATTTTTTTATTTATAGCTGTAATGCATAGGTAGGTACTAGAAAATTTCAAAAATGTGAAAAATGTGCAAGATACCGATACCTCGCAAGAAATTTTCAAGATTTTCAATGTAGTATGTTGGGAAAAAATACCTAGCATGAAGGTACAGGATTCAAGGCCACGGCTCGCTACAATAAAATGGGCACATTTTTTTCGGTGGGTACTAAGAGAACACCCATAAAACCATGACATTGTTTTAAATTCTGATAAAGTAGGCTTAAAGCAATTAGTCACAAATGTCATTGGGAAAAATTTTTCGGTAACTCTTAAAACAAAAAGTTACAAACCGGCAGTTTTCGGGTTTTTCAAAAATATCTCTGAAAATAGGCCATGGATCTCAAATGTTACATAAAGCTAGCCTAACAAAAAAAGTCATTTATTTCAAATGAAGTTCTCGAAAAAATAAATTTGTAAGATTTATTGGGGGATTTGTTATTTGTAAAACAGGCTTTAATAAATGGAGTATTGTGTGTAGGCGCATGTAAGCCTGCCGTAGTTTCAGCACGGCCACAATTGGGCACTCTTCAAGTTGGTGGCACTCCGAGGTCGGTACTTGTGTTAATTTCAGTAGGTATGTAATTGGACCATAAATAAATTTGTGAAATCGGATGAAAAATAAGGAAGTTTATTATTGTCAGTCAGATGTGAAATTTTTAGAATTTTTCTTTTTCGTAAAAAAGGTGGATTCATAACGAAATTTAACAATAGACAGTAAATTTAGTAAAATAGAATGATTTTATGTAGGTTTACTAAAATTTATTTGAATGAAGTATTATGTGTTATTTAGAGAAAAAAATAAAACTATTTTTCCACTACTAACCCTAAAAAGCATGTATTATTGACCCATCATTAACCCGAGAAGTTGATTTTCTCTACCGAGGTCAATAATAATTTATTATTGACCAAGGTCAATAATGAATTGACGTCCCGGGTCACTTCTATACGTACGGCACAATTTCGTATTATTATACAACCCTGTTTACTTATTTCACTGATTTTTTTCAATTTGTATTAAACGCTGAACACACGCCAATGTAGATATTTTTACTTGTGGACCCTGCCCACAAAACAGAAATCTAACCTTCCCTTCCCCCACCTCCACCTAACCGTTATAACCTAAAATTAGTAACAACAGCTGATGAAACAACGTTTATTTAAGTATTTGGGAAAACAAAAATTACAAATTACAACTAAAACTAATTATTATTATTAATGTAATAATTGACTGTGCAATTGTAACAAGTCATATTAATTAAACCTCTTGCAGTGCTTGTATTGGTAACCGGAATATTAATGTGTTGATTGTTTAAGGGAATATTATCCAATATTTTTAGTGTAACACTGGCGGGATTTCTCGATTCTATTTAGCAAAGGAACTAGAACTACCAATATCAAATAACTGTTCATCACGAGGTTCATTATGACTATCATTTGGATGGATAATGTTATCGCTCTGCACAACTACAGGTACTGATGTAGCATTGTAAACTGGCCCTTGAACCATTTTAGCTATTCTTTTTTTTAGAAGCTAGAGATTCTTCAATATACCCTTCGGCAACAGTGGAAGATTTCCAACCTCCGTGCTGTTTTACAGTTATAAGATCGGCACCATTTTCCACTAAAGTAGTGGCCGAAGTCCTTCTGAATGAATGGCCAGTGTATCTCTCTGGTTCTGATAGTCCCAAGAAACTTGCAATCACTTTTGGCATCTTACTTATTGTATTATGGCCAATGTTCTGTCGCGTCGGCTTATTGTTCCACAAAGTAATAAATAAGCGTGGTAAATCTGGGGTAGGCCGTTTTTGAATATACTTTTTAACAACTTCGTCCCAAACTGGCTTCATGACAACAAACTTTCGTGATGTTCCATTTTTACTAGTAGAAATATCAATAACGATCATATCGTCTCGAACATCCAAGTCTTTTCGAAGCATATTACAAAGTTCGTCTGTTCTACATGCACCCCAGTAAACACAGGTCAATTGAATTTAGGTTGATTTAACGTTATGGCCGTAGAAATAACGTTACACGTTGTTTTTAAAACGTTAACATTTGCGTTACATTAACAACGGTTGCAAAATCAACCTCAAAAATAACTTGCTAAAACTGTATTAAAATAACGTCATATCAAATTCTTCCACATAGAAAGTTAATAGACCGTTTCTCTTTATATATTTTTAAACTTAGGACTTCATGGTTTTCATTTCAACGTTTAAATAACTTAATTAAAACAGTTTGTAATCAACACGGAGAACATCAACCCTTTTACGACGTTCCTATTGCTGCACTTTTAAACTCGTAATATTACGGTTTTGTTATTAACGTTATACTAATGTTACTGAAACACCCTGTTTGAAATACTTATTTAACCAACTGTTTTTCAACGTTTCTACTGTTGCACTGTTAAATTAATTCACAATATGGTTTTTATTTCAACGTTTAAATAACTTAATTAAAACAGTTTGTAATCAACTCGGTATACATCAACCCTTTTACGACGTTGATATTGCTACACTTTTAACCTCGTCACATTTTGGTGTTGTTATCAACGTTATACTAATGTTACTGGAACACCCTGTTTGAAATAGTTATTTAACTAACTGTTTTTCAACGTTTCCACTGTTGCACTGTTCAGTTTATTCACATTATGGTTTTCATTTCAACGTTTAAATAACTTAATTAAAACAGGTTGTGAACAACACGGAGTACATCAACCCTTGTATGACGTTGCTATTGCTGCACTTTTAAACTCGTAACATTATGGTTTTATTATCAACGTTATACTAATGTTACTGAAACACCCTGTTTGAAATAGTTATTTAATCAACTGTTTTTCAACGTTTCTACTGATGCACTGTTCAGTATATTCACGTTATGGTTTTCATTTCAACGTTTAAATAACCTAACTAAAAGAACTTGTATTCAACACGAAGTACATCAACGCTTTTACGACGTTGATATTGCTGCATTTTAAACTCGTAACATTATGGTTTTATTATCAACGTTAAGCTAATGTTACTGACACACCCTGTTTGAAATAATTATTTAACCCACTGTTTTTCAACATTTCTACTGTTGCACTGTTAAATTAATTCACAATATGGTTTTCATTTCAACGTTTAAATAACTTAATTAAAATCGTTTGTAATCAACTCTGTATATATCAACCCTTTTGCGACGTTGCTATTGCTGCACTTTTAAACTCGTCACATTTTGGTTTTATTATCAACGTTATACTAATGTTATTGAAACACCCTGTTTGAATTAGTTATTTAACCAACTGTTTTTCAACGTTTCTTCTGTTGCACTGTTAAATTAATTCACAATATGGTTTTCATTTCAACGTTTAAATAACTTAATTAAAACAGTTTGTAATCAACTCGGTATACATCAACCCTTTTACGACGTTGATATTGCTGCACTTTTAACCTCGTCACATTTTGGTTTTGTTATCAACGTTATACTAATGTTACCAAACACCCTGTTTGAAATAGTTATTTAACCAACTGTTTTTCAACGTTTGCACTGTTGCGCTGTTCAGTTTATTCACATTATGGTTTTCATTTCAACGTTTAAATAACTTAATTAAAACAGATTGTGAACAACACAGAGTACATCAACCCTTTTACGACGTTGTTATTGCTGCACCTTTAAACTCGTCACATTTTGGTTTTATTATCAACGTTATGCTAATATCATTGAAACACCCTGTTTGAATTAGTTATTTAACCAACTGTTTTTCAACATTTCTACTGTTGCACTGTTAAATTAATTCATAATATGGTTTTCATTTCAACGTTTAAATAACTTAATTAAATCCGTTTGTAATCCACTCGGTATATATCAACCCTTGTGCGACGTTGCTATTGCTGCACTTTTAAACTCGTCACTTTTTGGTTTTATTATCAACGTTATACTAATGTTATTGAAACACCCTGTTCGAATTAGTTATTTAACCAACTGTTTTTCAACGTTTCCACTGTTGCACTGTTCAGTTTATTCACATTATGGTTTTCATTTCAACGTTTAAATAACTTAATTAAAACAGATTGTGAACAACACGGAGTACATCAACCCTTTTACGACGTTGCTATTGCTGCGCTTTTAAACTCGTAACATTACGGTTTTATTATCAACGTTATACTAAAGTTACTGAAACACCCTGTTTGAAATAGTTATTTAACCAACTGTTCTTCAACGTTTCTACTGTTGCACTGTTCAGTATATTCACGTTATGGTTTTCATTTCAACGTTTAAATAACCTAACTAAAACAGTTTGTATTCAACACGAAGTACATCAACCCTTTTACGACTTTGATATTGCTGCATTTTTAAACTCGTAACATTATGGTTTTATTATCAACGTTATACTAATGTTACTGACACACTTTGTTTGAAATAATTATTTAACTCACTGTTTTTCGACATTTCTACTGTTGCAGTGTTAAATTAATTCATAATATGGTTTTCATTTCAACATTTAAATAACTTAATTAAAACTGTTTGTAATCAACTAGGTATATATCAACCCTTTTGCGACGTTGCTCTTGCTGCACTTTTAAACTCGTAACATTATGGTTTTGTTATTAATGTTATACTAATGTTACTGAAAAACCCTGTTTGAAATAGTCAATTAACCAATTGTTTATCAATGTTTCGACTGCTGCACTGTTAAATTTATTCTCTATAAATAGGTCAGGAGATAGTTACATATTTTTGGATGTGATTTTACCAAAGATCATGGATATTCTATGATCTCTGATTTTACTCAGTTTAAAACAGAAAATCCTCAGAAAATCCTCAGAAACTTGTATTTACCAATGTTATTAAATAATTTATTCTATTTATTCGTAAGTAATATCATAAGGACATCTAATTTTTCCGAAAAAATTGAAAACACGTTGCTAAGTAATATTTTAACATTCTAACAGTAGCATGAGTGATGGTGGCAACAAAAATCCGAGTCGAAGACGAGGATTTTTGTACCTGCACGATGGCATTTTGTTGAAAAAATATTACTTAGCATTGTGATTTTTTGGATTTTTTCACAGGAAAAATTAGATGCCTGAATGGTATTTGACAAGACTGTTTCATGAGTAACAGATTATTATGCATACACATAGCTTACAAAACATACTACCTATTGTACAACAGCTGTCAAGTTTTGCCCCGGGTATACTCGAAAAAAACTGCTGACAGGTGCTGTCACAATTTCTCCATCTAGAAACCATTTGTAATTCAAAATTGCGCGTTTGTGATTGTCGGAAATTAAGACGAGGAAAATAGTCAATATAAACTGCATAGATACTTGTAAACGGTATTCCATTTTTTCTTCAGCAGTTTAATAACAAGAACTTGCATATAAAGTACTTATCATTGGAAGCCAAAACGGAAATTATTTTTCAAACAAACGTTCACGTGACCATACTAACTCTTTGGGCTCACGATAAAGGTATGCCTATGTTTTTCAGGGGAATTATCTATTTTGAACTTCATTTTCAAACACATGATCTTTGATAATAGGTATGTACCTACTTCATCATGCATCATGTTCCACGCCGGTTTCCTAAGCAACAATTATTTATATTTTACAATTTTTATATTTTATAGGTATTTAATTTGTTACAAGTCGCTAAAATAGGTGTATGTACCTAATCAAGTACCTAAAAAAAAGTGTTTATTTCATTTGCTCGGCGGCCTAAAATATTTATCCGATTGAAACGGTTTTTTAACGTAAATGTTTAGTTTATTATTTTTACTATAAGAATTTTGACAGTTTTATTTTGACCAATCGAACACTAGATGCGCGCGCTGGCGCGCGGCGGTGGCGACGCGCTGACCTGGCAAATAAAGGAGGGCGCCCACGTCGCGCACCCAATCGATTCCGGCTCGGAACGGCAACGCTAAAGTAAGTAGGTATGTATTTGTACAGTTATTATATATTTAAAAAATCCATGGTTGTTGATACATATGAGCTTTTTAAAATAAGGGCCACAATTAATGTTTTAACAATAAATAGCGTTCAATTGCCGCTCCTATAAAAAAGCAGGTATAATAAACTTGGATTTTTGACTGCAGTGAACATATTAGCTGAACTAAGGTTTGTAGGTGGTACCTACTGCTTTGGAACGGCCAGCATACTTCAGAAGGTAAGTACTTTTGCGAATGGTCTTCGGTAAAAACAATGTTTTTATCTCTTTTATAGGTAGGTTATTCAGTGGTTTGTAGTTTGCATGAAAATGGCAACCGATTCAAACTACTCATTTTTCACTTATTATTTACATATTTTTAACTTGGTTGGTATTGCTGTTGGTGTGGTCCTCAGGCAATGCCCGTGTTTAATTTCGTGCCGATAGCATGTCAAATGCCAAGCAGAATTGAGTCGTTCGGTGCGCGCCCTCCTTAATAACGTCCTTGCCGAGCCGCCGCACTACGCCGGCGCGGCCAAACGACAGGCCGGCGGCCGGCAAGATGCACTAAACGGATTTTAATTTTAACTGTTAAGAAGTGAAGCAGTGAAGCTGTCGAGACCGGTGACCGGTAAGTAAAACGTGCTGGGTAGGCAGACTGGTTATTTCTGGCAGCAAATGAAATAGATTCCGATCGACCTTGCATTTTTGTAGCCTGTCTGTAGGTCACTACAATCCGTAAAACGGGCGATCCTTTTTTGTAGTAGGTACGTAGGTATTGGTGCATCCGCCATATTGGCATCTTGAGACTTAAGAGTCCAGTCGTCCAGTCTGCCGTACAATAGAATAATATATTACGACTAGATTATTCTGTTATTATGCTACCTACTTACTACCATAAAATAATCATGAGCGTGAAAGTAGCGGCGCAGTGTCAGTTTAGGTATGAGTGTTTAAGCAGTAAAAATTCAACACCAAGTTCACCTACCCCATTGTAATAAAAATAATACTTACTACAGAGTGATCTAAATGATCCGTCCGTATATAGTAGGTATCTGGATTAAAATAGCCCAATCCGTTGTTTTAACACATACGCTAAAAATTTTCATTCGGAAAAATGGTACTGCGAACACCCCCTACCAACCCTAGAATTTAAAAAAAATTGCCGTTTCATCTAACGCCCCCTTTTTATCCCTATATTCAAAAATATTAATAAATCGCCCAACCGCTTATATTACCTAACTTGCATGAAAAATTTTCTTTCAGAAAATAAATCCTACTAACCTTCTCTGCAAACCCTCAATTGATTAGAATTTGCTGTCCCCTTTCACCTCTATATTCAAAAACATTAATAAATAGCCCGCTTAGTTATACTATACGTTAAACTAATGTTACTGAAACTCCCTATTTGAAATGGTTATTTAACCAATTGTTTTTCAACGTTTTCACTGTTGCACTGTTAAATTTATTCACATTACCGTTTTCATATCAATGTTTAAATAACTTAATTAAAACAGTTTGTAATCAACTCGGTATACATCAACCCTTTTACGACGTTGTTATTGCTGCACTTTTAAACTCGTAACATTTCGGTTTTATTATCAACGTTATACTAATGTTACTGAAACACCCTGTTTGAAATAGTTATTTAACCAACTGTTTTTCAACGTTTCTACTCTGGCACCATCGAGTTTATTCACATTATGGTTTCCATTTCAACGTATAAATAACCTAATTAAAACAGAGTTTGTAATCAACTCTGAGTACATCAATCCTTTTACGACGTTGCTATTGCTGTACTTTCAAACTCGTAACATTATGGTGTTATTATCAATGTTATACTAATGTTACTAAAACACCCTGTCAAAATAGTTATTTAACCAATTGTTTTTCAACGTTTCTACTGTTGCACTCTTAAATTTATTCACATTATGGTTTTCATTTTAGCGTTTAAATAACTTAACAAAAAGAGTTTATAATCAACTCGGTATACATCAACCCTTTTACGACGTTGTTATTTCTGCACTTTTAAACTGGTAACATTTCGGTTTTATTATCAACGTTATACTAATATTGCTGACACACCCTGTTTGAAATAGTTATTTAACCAATTATTGTTTTTCAACTTTTCTGCTCTTGCATCATCGAGTTTATTCACATTATGGTTTCTATTTCAACGTTTAAATAACCTAATTAAAACAGTTTGTCTTAAACTCGGAGTACATCAACCCTTTTACGACCCCTCTTTCACCTCTATATTCAAAAACATTAATAAATAGCCCACTCGCTTAGTTATTTTAACTTGCATGATTTTTTTTTTCAGAAAATAGATCCTTCTAATCTCCTCTACAAACCCTCAAAAGCTCAGAATTTGCTGCCGTCAACTTACCCTTCTTTCACCCCTATATTCACAAATTTCAAAAAATCGCACAACCGATTATTTTTTAACTTTCACGAATTTTTTTTTTTTCAGAAAATAGATGCTACTAATCTCCTATACAACCCTCAAGATCTCAGAATTTGCTGCCCACATTCTTACTCCTCTTCTACCCCTATATTCAAAAACATTAATAAATCTCCAAACCGCTTATTTTAACATGCATGAAAAATGTTGTTTGAGAAAATAGATCCTATTAGTTTCCTCTACGCACCCTCAAGTGCTCAGAATTCGCTGCCTACATTCTTACCCCTCTTCTACCCCTAATATTTCAAAAACATTAATTAATCGTCCAATGGCTTATTTTAACTTGCATAAAAAATTTTTCTTTCAGAAAATAGATCCTATTAATCTCCTCTACAAATCTTTAAGAGCTCAGAATTTGCTGACCTCATATTACCCCTCTTTCATCCCTATATTCAAAAACATTAATAAATAGCCCAATCGCTTGTTATTTTACCTTGCATTTTTTTTTTCAGAAGACAGATCCTACTAATCTCCTCTACACACCCCCAAGAGCTCAGAATTTGCCGCCCTCATTCATACCCCTATATTCAAAAACTTTAATACTTATTTTTGTTATTTTTGCATGACGTAGATAATCATTATATTATATCATATTACTGCTCTTTCTGTGTTATTATTCCATTCATTAGATATTTAAAAACCCTTTTTAATGCGATTTGTGAGGTAAGTATGAACAGTGACTATAGAAGTAGTGAAATTTGATAAAAGTAATAATTACTTTAACTTTTTAAATTTATTAAAAAGGCTTGCATAATAATAATTATAAATTGCTTTTTCTACCAAATTAACATGAACCATTATTAAACTTCTCAAGAAATTTTTGGTTATAAAACTTTAAAATGTAAAAGAATGTTCACAGCACTTGTACATGAAACGCGTCACAGTATAAATGGCAACTAACTTAATTTTTAAAATGTATTTTTTAAGAAAAAAATTTCTATTGGTTACGATAAACGTTATATGAAACATTTTTTAATCAAATATGCATCGCGTTTTAAACGTTTAAATGGTATTTAATTTAACGTTAATTATAACATTGAAGGTTCAACGAAGTATTAAGCGAAAAAATATAATGATTACACTAAAAAATACCTTACATGGTTTGGAAGCCATTTTTCTCTAGCAGCTCTGTTGATTGAACAGGTAAGTAATAGCATTTTTTAACAAAAATTAACGTTCTTCATTAAGGTTATTCTAATGTATTTCTATTTAGTTTGATAAACGTTGTCCTTTTTAGATATATATATTTTTTTCAGATTAATCAACTTATTGCTACAAAAACGTTGCTTTGTAACTAATATTATTTTTATTGCAAACAAATCGAATATTTGTGACGTTGTTTTTAGGAGTTGAAAAGTCGTCGGTCAATTTACAACTGGCGTGTAATATGCTTTTGAAGATCCGTATTAGTTAAATAGTTATGGTAAACATCCGTTAAATCCGGCGACATTCAACTAAAAATTAACGTTACGGTTATTAATTTTTAATTATAGTTGTTTTAGCATTTTTAATAACATTGCATTTTCTAAAATATAATACGTATTTTAAAACTTTGTAACTGTAATTTTATTAACGTTATTTTGGAACGTTAATAAATCTTTGAAATTACATCGTTATTTCACAGTTGATGCGAAACGGAAGTAAGTATATTAAATGAAGAACCTGCATATTTATATGTAAAAAATGTATGTAATTTTCGTGTGCGTGAACGTTTAAATAAAATGGTAAATATACGTTATTTTCAATGAGTTAATAAGCCGTTGAAATATAACGTTCTTTTACGATTGGTACTTAACGTATATTCCGAAGTACATTTAAACGTATAAAATACGCGTTTTTCTCTGACTTTTAAACGTTTAAATAATATGGTAAATATACGTTATCTTCATGAGTTAGTAAGCCGTTGAAATATAACGTTCTTTTACTTTGGTACTTAACGTATATTCGGAAGTACATTTAAACGTAAAAAATACGCGTTTTTTCTCTGGCTCTGAAACGTTTAAATAAAATGGTAAATATACGTTATTTTCATGAGTTAATAAGCCGTTGAAATATAACGTTCTTTTACGTTTGGTACTTAACGTATATTCGGAAGTACATTCAAACGTAAAAAATACGTATTTTTTCTCTGGTTCTTAAACGTCAAAATAAAATGGTAAATATACGTTATCTTCATGAGTTAATAGGCCGTTGAAATATAACGTTATTTTACATTTAATGCTTTACGTTTATTCGGAAGTACATTTAAACGTAAAAAATACGTGTTTTTCTCTGGCTCGTCAACGTTTAAATAAAATGGTAAATATACGTTATCTTCATGCGTTTATAAGCAGTTGATATATAACGTTATTTTACAGTTAAAACTTAACAAAAATATACGTTATCTTCATGAATTAATAAGCCGTTGAAGTATAACGTTATTTTCCATTTAATGTTTAACGTTTATTCGGAAGTACATTTAAACGTAAAAAATACGTGTTTTTTTCTGGCTCGTCAACGTTTAAATAAAATGGTAAATATGCGTTATGTTCATGCGTTGATAAGCAATTGATATATAACGTTATTTTACAGTTAAAACCTAACGTGTTTACTCGGAATTCAGTTAAACGTAAAAAAAACGTATTTTTTCTCAGGCTGGTCAACGTTAAAATATAATGGTAAATATACGTTAGATCCCGCGACATTACCACCAAAAATTAACGTTATCAGTTACTTGTTAACGTTATTTTAACGAACTCTGGTTTACTGGGACCAGCAACCGCGATAACAAGTACAACCTAGTAAGTAATAAAGTATTTACATAATATTGTTTATTGTAAATATGTAAATATATGTAAAGTAGAACGAGGCATGTTTAGGTAGGTACCTTTGCTGTTAAAAACACTTCGTCTGGTGCGTCTCTCAAAAATCGTGCAATTTCATTTTCTTTAAAACAAGTGATTTTTCGCTACATAATAATTAGTATTTTGCCTTTTCAAAAATGCTACCAGTTTAAAATACTTCGAAATGTCAATATTTTCCTTCAATGAAATCGTGGATTTTAACATAGAAAACGTTGCCCACAAGCTTGATGATTTCTTGTTTTCAGCTTGCGTTTGAAAATATACCAATAATATGTTTTCAGAAATTGTTTCAATATTCTTCATTTTGCACCAGTCTTTAAACATTGTAAAAGTTTTTAAGTAAACACTTTAAGACTTCTGTGGAAGCAACTGATCATTAATCTTTTGTGCCTCTTCTCTAATTTCCGGAGGAGTGCAGAATATGTTTGGCATGATAATTATTATCACACTTTTTTCACAAAAATAATATAAACTCACAGTTAATTTAGTCGAGAATAAATAATAATATTAATAATTAATGGCTAAATTTGACAGATAACAGTAAAGAAACTTCATTTGATGAAACAAAAATCAAGGCTATATAACTTGATTTGTGATTGAATAATATATGAAGGAAAAAACAAAGGTAAGTTTACTATTAAAAATGCTTTACAATTTTTTACAATAATATTTTTATGGAGTGTTAGTAGCGGAAAAATATTTTTATGGAGTGTTAGTAGTGAAAAAAA
Organism: Pseudeuparius sepicola; assembly: GCA_963920635.1. Classification (NCBI taxonomy): domain Eukaryota; kingdom Metazoa; phylum Arthropoda; class Insecta; order Coleoptera; family Anthribidae; genus Pseudeuparius; species Pseudeuparius sepicola. The sequence continues at coordinate 41,488,847 of OY987299.1, read as the reverse complement.
TTGTATATTAACCACGGTTTAGACAGCTATTATTGCCCTCACGTCGAACGTCAATAATAGCCTCTGTCTAAACCTCGGTTAATAATATACTATTTCTAGAGATCTGAAATCTGACGTGGAGAAATAAAATTGCAAGGAGAACAACTTTTCTACACAACATGTTTTGAATTTTTGGGAAATAATGTCATCAGCATTCTTTTCAAAAAATGACAAATGTGACAGATAAAGAAAATCGCATGATTGCTTTTGAGCAGGTCATTTGACATCATTTATTAAGCATATAACGATTAGCAACATAAAAATTTTCTTACATTCAATAGATAATAAAAAAATCCCATATGATGCGGACTTTATTATGATACCCTAGTGTTAATTTATTTATTTATTTATCATAATTTATTTTAATTAATTGATTGAAACGTTAGAAATTTTCTAAATAACCTTTTCCGGAAAATATTTTTAACAGATCCGATATATTTTCACGCATTTTGTCTATTTTTTCGAAAAAAAAATTATGTTCTTATTGTGTTCTGTCTCATTACCTGCTGATGCATTTTTCATAATGTGATCGTACAATAAAGGTAATAATAATTTTTCGCGTGCTTTTGCACGCTTTGTATTCAAAACTTGTTTTATTTTATCAAACTCTTCTTCGTCGAAATAATCAAGACAATTACGTAAATTTAATGATTTTGACTGACCCGATTCAAATATATTAGCGTTATTTGCAAAACAGCCACAAAACACCTTATTTATCGACTTTAAAAGCAAATCCATTTTCATAAAGAATTTTACGAGTTTTACTTGTTTATACAACTTTCCCAGTTTATCAAGCTTCTCAATATCAGTGACTGTCAGCCCGACCAGAACGTTGTTGAGAATGATTATCATATAAAGCAAGAAAATTATTAACAATATTCTTCCCCAAACTGGAGACACTTTGGGGGGCAAAACTGCATCGTTGAATCCTCCTGTGAAAAATAAGAGTGTATGAAAAAACCATTTCCCATCCGGATCTCTTCCTGGGTAAAGTACAGCGAAGCAAACAGTGAATGACAAAAAGTGAATCCAATAGAAAAACAAGTTTTGCAAAAAGGATTTGGAAGTTACAAAAATTAATATAATATAGTTTGTCCAACTCCACTTATCTTGCAGGTATTTTAAGCGATAAATCACCACCTCTATTATTTCCTTACCTATGTCAATAGCTATAAGGATTGCTAGAAGAATATCCGTGGATCCAGTGGTCCACGTGCGCTTACTTGCAAACCACAACATGTGAAAATACAATGTGCTCCACAGAACTAAGTAAAATAACAGATCTGCATAAAAATAACACCGCATACGCATCCACTTATTATGTATGAGACAGGTAATCGCTGGGTGGAGTAGCAACTTTCTTTTCTCGGGGTCCTCAGCCAACTCGCAAACCGCTTCAGATTCAGAATATACAGAATCTCCATCCTTCACAAGACCATCGTAGCGAATTTCACAATCAGCATCTATGATATTGTCTAGATATTTTTCTATTAAATCCGCATGGGTTTTGCCTATACGACCTTTCATAACCAAACTCGCACCCAATTCTAAGCACTTGGAATAAGCCTCGGTGCGAGCTGAATCTATTAGATTGTTGAGAGCCGCCTGGGCACTTTCCAGCGAAGAACATTGTTCTCCCAGCTGTAACATCTCTAGCTTGCCCAGCATCGCCATAATGACGTGGTGCCCGTTTAATGACCAGAAGCCACTAAAATGCTTACAAAAGAAGTTCATCAACTCGAAAAGTTCGCTTGAAGATATGTTATCGTTGTGGTGAAGTAGTAAGACAAGGAAAGGGTAAAAATGTCGCAAAACAATCTCCTGTATTAAACTGGTTGAATTTGGACGGAACTTTGTGACTAAGCTTTTAAAGTCAGCTACGTTATCTAGAAGGTGGCAAATACATCTAACCAGCCAATTTGAACAGAAAGATTTTAGCATATCCGTGTCGTAAATGTCATAGTTATTGTGTCCACTATTACTTCTTTTGTATTCAAAGAACGCTTTCCGGAAGCATAGTTCCAACATGGTCCCTGGAGAGTCCCTGCATTCGCCCCCATCGTAAACGTTAACATATTGCCGTATATCGCCACCGTTACAACTGAGAAAAGCATCTTCGTCGTTTGGCTTTAAAAACGTGAAAAGCAAATATTCGTTCCCCTGGGAATGATCTTCGCCACTGGGCAAAGAGTCGATGTCAACGCCATCTGCTTTCAGAAGTTTCAGAAGTTCTCTAGCGGTTTTCCCACTCCACGGGTCCTTACAAGTGTCTAAATCTAAATAAGTTTTTTTAGAACACTCATTTAGCAGATAGTTGATTATGTTCCAATACCTGTATTTCAAGGCTATTAGCAAAGCGGTTTCGTTCTAGAAATTGTTGTGGTTGACGTCGATTCCTGCGTCTCCAAGAATCCTGACGCACTCTACCATATCAGGGTGCTCACTCGGGATAATGCTACAAACTCTTCGGACAGTCCCATTTGAGATTTGCACGATACATACCGGTGTAGGATTTCCATATTCTAGTAACACATGCAATGCATTCTCCGAGAATACTGTTAAAGCATTTAATTCTGTGCTATTTAGACCCTCAATATATTGCTTCAGTCGTTGAGGATTTGCTGATTTTGCAGAGAGATGAATTTCTTTCCACCAATATTCCCTGAACGGCTGTGTGCGAGATGGTTCGACAAATTGTTCTCATTATGTAGCAGTGGCGTTCGCAATTTCACCATGTCACGTTTTTAAGCTAAAATGTTAAATTAGCCTTAAAAAATATAGTCGACTTGTATTTATAAGTAAATCCTTACCCATTTTAAATTCCAACTTATTTATGTATAATGAATAAAAGATACAAACTAATCATTTATTAGTAGTACCAGTTCGCGCATACTAACGATACATAAAGATTTGTCATGTTTCTGTTATCTTCTATAGGATATGGTGCTTATGATATCTTATCATTTAGACGTAATACATGGTTCCCTATATGAAAGTACCCATGGATGTAGAATTGAAATAAAATATTTGCACTAGGTATGAGTAAATAAGTTCATATCCTACACAAAAACGTAGGCAATATTTTGGAATTGATGACAATATACAACATTGGTTCAATTATTGATAAATATCATGCCCTCCATCTACTTCTGTGCATTGTGCAAGCCTGTGTTTTGCATCGTCGGTCATCAGTCAAGCAGGGATATTTGTATGTCTCCCTGTTCCGATGATTTCATTACGAATTGTGCCTATTAACTACTCAATATTTGGACGTCTTGGACAAACCCTTCATTTAATAGTAAATTCCAATTTGCACACAAATCCCACAATATATCGACATATTTTCTTAAATTCATTAGATCACCAATGTTCGAGCCTAGGTATATCATAATCCGTTCGTAACTTATCGTGAGCTTTGCCTAAAGGTGCAAAATTTAAAGTTACAAGATCGAACATATATTTATTTAAATAAATATCGTTGGAATCGAAAAAAAAAAGATTCAATTTCAAAAATGCCAAAATATACGATTGCGATTAAACATCAATTAAAAAATAGAATGCCCTGTAAATCTTTAAGTATTGGAGACACAAACAAAATTTATAAGAAAAAGTTGACCAAAAGTTCATCCTCGAAAACTTTAATGAGGTCATTTTTTTGTGAAAAAAAATTATTTACAAGACTACCCCTGCAGCGAAGCGTGAGGAATTTTTGTCATATAAGTAATGCGCTGTAACCCGTTATGTATGTTATATCCGACCTCAAGCATCACCTTGATCATAACCTTGTTTTTACCCTTGATTCTGTTTACTGTTGGATATTATGTTCTCATTCTCTATTGTTCAAGATGCTTACTACACAGATATCATTTTCCATTGTATATTGTTCTAGAATGATTACTAGAACATATCATATTTCTTTTGAGTATTGTTAAAACTTGCTTACTGCAAGAATTGCAGAATTTGATCTTCCCTTTGTCTTTATATTCTTTTCCCATGAGAACCACAACACCTCAGCATAACAGATCTGTATAAATAGGACCTAGTAAAGTAAGAGTATTAATTCTAGTCTTGTCTGTAGTCTAAGCCGAAACTTTGTAACTCGGGTTACTCAAATAAAAGTTTTTTAAAAAAGTCTTCGTCTTCACGTCGCCCGTAACATGTATTAGAAATACAAAAAATAATTATGAGGAAAAGTTGTACAAAACTTTTATTAGGGCCATTTTGCTCAAAAAAATGTTTAGGAAACCACCCTATGTAGCGCAATTCGTTCCAAGAGTTCAAGTGTGATCTTTTGGTTGGACACTCAGGAGACAGTCCCCAATCAACCCTGAAAAAATCATTCTGTTTGGATTTTTTTTTGCAAAACTGGCATATTTATTTGACTATTCTAATAATTTACAATCACAATAGATGCATTTTATGGCTGCTCCATTCCCTCCGAGCAGCACCGGTAGAGAAAAGAGAACGTAATAAAATGCACTTTCCTACTTTCTTTCATCCTAAGCGAATAATTATTTCAACCTGCAGCTTTAGCGACTTTTGTAGGAGCACAACTTATTTATCAGATTTTTGTGTTTATTTTTCTGAACAGGAAAAACTTGTTGAAAACATTACCGGTCGTGAGAGGTTATCTCTCACATTTCTCATGAGTCGCGTTTTTTCCAGACCATTCTTCTTTTTTCGAATTGCTCCCTCATTAGACTATTGTAGGTCGTTGTTAGTTTTAAAAAAAATTATATGAAATGAAGAATGCAGTATTCTAAACAATATGTGAGGAGTGTGGAAAATTAGGTAAATGTTGGGCTCCATTTGACATTATTAGATAAGATGAGGTATTCAACCTTCTCTGCTGTTGAATTAAACTGAACTATCCAAGGAATTGAAGCCAGTGGCGTATCCAGGGTTAACGTCTGGGAGGGACAATCAGTTATAAATAACAAAACTCTGTCGATAATTTTAATGAATAAAAACAGAACAAAAACATATTTTCTAAAATAAATAAATACAGGGTGTCCAGAAATAATTGCACCAACTTAAAAAATTTTAAAATATGACGAAAAGTTCATATGAACATGGGTCTGCAGATGTTTGGTTTTCGAGATGCAGGGTGTTGAAATTGAAATTTTGTTTTCAATTTTTTTAAGTAACTTTTTGAGACGACAAAATTTTCTGGCAAAGTTTGGTAGCCGGAGTTTTTTTTGGGAAGGGAAGTCATAATTTGGTATTATTTAACTTTTTTAACAGTAAACTTTTACTACAATTTGTGGATGTATCCTCTTCCCAAACGTTTTCTAAACAAAAAAGGTATACTTGGTGAATAACGCCAAAGGTGACTGTTTTCGAGAAATTTCTGCATCGATGCAGGTGCATATCGGCACTCGTATGCAATTAAATTCAAAATAAAATTTAAATAAACAAGCACATTTATTTTTTGACAGTTTAATTAACTTGTTGTTTTTTTTTTCAAGAAAATTTTGTCGTCTCAAAAAGTTAGTTAAAAAAATAGAAAACAAAATTTAAATTTCAACACCCTGCATCTCGAAAACCAAACATCTGCGGACCTATTCATATGAACTTTTCGTCATATTTTCCTTTTTTTTAAATTTTTTAAGTTATTACCGGACACCCTGTATAACATAAAAATAATTCTTCTTCGAACCAGTAAAATCTATATCACAAACTCAAGTAGGTATTCTTTTTTTGGCCTTGAGCTCGTCAAATATCTCCTCTGGAGATATGGGTATTTCAGGGTACACAGTCGGTTTTCGATAATATTGTTTCTAATATAAATTTTTAAAATTTTCAGTTTTGAAAATGTTCTTTCTGGCAAACTGTAATTGTGCAAAATATGTTTAGTAGGTTGTTTTGCCTAATTTACGGTTACCTACACGCTGCACAGAATATCTAGCTATGCTATACGGCGCGGAGGCGCGTTCTCAAATCTACTGCACAGGTTTTAATTTCGAGAAGACAAGATGAAACAAATAACAAATTGTAGATGTTTGATGTTCACTGCATTTTCAGATTAGGCCAGGAGTATATAATTTTTGGTATTATTAATTTTGATATTACAAATCTCGTTTAATCTCGACAGGTCTGGGGGGGGGGGGGCAATTGCCCCCTTTGCATACGACACTGATTTAAGCAGCTTCAATTTTTATATAATCGTAATTAAAGTGGACATCCCTCAGCATATAGAAGATAAACAAAGCTTATAATTTGAAATATCATATATATTATGTGCGGAAAACATCCAAAATTAATTTATTAATTTGAGCCTAATTATAGGGGTTTGTCATTATTTTCAGGGCAGTGGCGAAGCAGTGGTAACACCAACTCATAAAAATATACATATAAAAACATCATCACGATTTTCAAAACCCTGCAATTTTTTTTTTAAGAATTTTTGAACAAACGTTGGAAAGTGCAAACCAACGAAAATAACAAATTATATTCACCGTCATCACATCGAAAAGTGGTTACGCCACCGATCGACTCATGCCCACGTATCCGCACACCGTTGAAATTTTTCCTCCCGCTTAAAATTAATCCCAATTCTCCTGGATGTTACCAATCACATTACTGGTTACGTTGCGTTCGACTTGGGAGGAGTCGCCCGGTGCGTGAAATTAATTAGGTATTGCTCGCGTTCATGCAGCATTATAGGTAATGCAGTTTATTTTTAGTTCTTGATGGCCCAAAAGGGATATAATGTAATATCTTCGGCGATATTTTTTACGTCATAAAGTATTTATTACCTAATTTTGTCAAGGTCTTTGTCGATCGCTCGAAAAGAAGAAAAATGTATGTAACGAAACGTATCGTGTAATCAAATATTTTTGCCGGGGAAATTTCTAGTTCATCATTTTAAGCCGTTTGACCTTGAAAGTTGTAAGAATATTTCGCCGGCGGCGCATGTCTGCGACGCTTATCTACTCTTTTTTTATATAACTTTTTCAAAAATCTCGCGTGGCTACTGTTTCCAGAAAACGGGACATTATACCTAATAGGAATGATCAAACAACCGGAAATTACACTGCTGTATGCAGGAGGGTCCCGTTTGCTTTAAATGCGCTTTCCTGGAATGCAATGCGCCCAACAGCATAGATTACTCCCAGGGTTCTTACTTTTGCTATACTTATCAGTAACAAACCATTTAGAATTTTAATTTCTTATAGTAGCTTTACTTTCTTGAAAAACAAATGACTCAAAAAAATTAACCACATACAGTGGGGAAGGCCCACTAAAAAGGAAAATGCAAAAATTGGCAAAGTTTAAAACGTGAATCACCCGAGTAAATCGAGGTTCATGATTATGAAGAAACAAGAAAAATACTAAGCCCATCTGCATTTTATCCTTGTTGATTCTACTACAAGCGTTTTATTATTATACCTACTCCCATCACAAGCTACGGCATTTGCTTAAGGTATATGCACACATATTTGTCGCAATTTTTAAATTACACGATAATATTGCTAACGGTAAAACACTATACAAAATCTTAACAACGTCTATTCGGCGATCCGTTATGTGCGTTTCCGGTTTTTTCTTGGCTTGAAATAAGTCTGAGGGTTATGTTGCCGCGCCTGGTGCATCGCGCATCTGGTGGAGTGATGACAGAAGCAGCAGTTTATAGAACACTTCATTACTTGCAGATATTTTGATAAAGTGGGGAAGTACCTAGCTAATTAGAATTCTTAGACAGCGGAAAGCGCGTTGGAAGTAATGCTGGTGGCAATCAAGTTAAACCATGTCGTATTTTTAGAAACAGCATGAACTCTTTCGCCAAAAAATTAAAAACTCCCTAAAAATTATCGAAGTTTATCATATACTTTTAGATTTCTGGAGGAAAAGTAAAAAATAATTAAATTTACGATATATTATGTTGTGCAACAACTGGCAATTGTGCGCCGGGGTTATCAGCATCGACGCGCGAGTTTGCCAGCTGATCAGTAAACCGCCGTTAATAAGGGGTTTTAATGTACTTCTGAAAATATTGTTTTATTTTTCTTGGTTGATTTTAGAATTTTTTAATTTCGAATTAGTATTAAACCATTTTTTTCATCATGACTTAATCATCCTATACCTATAGATGGGATACAGGTATATATATTTTTTATGACAATTATTTCTTAATTTATTTTCTGAAAACGTTCGTGTGTAACATCCTGTAGTTCAGCACGTGTTCAGACTTTCATACTTTAAATATTTAATTTTAATTATTTATATCTATATCATAATATTGGTATCAAATTATTTAACTCAATTTGTCAGTCACCAACAAAATATGTTAGTTTAAAGATTTAAATTCTGGAAACGTAACCAAAATCTAATAAATTATTCAACAGCTAACGTGCGTTAATTTTTTATTTCCCAGTTTCCTCCGCTTGAATTTTTATTTTTGCGTGCTGACGTTCGCATTTCACCCCGTTATCAATATTATTATAGTTCGTTCTGTGTTTTAAACACGCGTGACGCATCCCCAGGGGAAAATAATTGGGCTTGTCCAATGACGTTAGCTTTTGACGTCATTGGGCTTGTCACATTCAGCCTGTGTCGATAGCATAAATTGATTCGTTCTGTAAGTAGATTGGATGAGTTATGGTATACAGAGAGTCCATCCCAGCTCCTAGCTACAGTCTAAAGTGTACAGATTTTTTGCAAGCACATTAAAACTTTTAATTTATCGTGTTTCCCCTAATATCCCACTGATACTCCAATACAATAATATCAAAAGAGCCTTTTTGTATCCGCTAGATTTTGCTTCTAATTTTGTGAAAACAGCAGTTACAATATGTATATCAATTGACCATTACTATAAAGACAAAAAATATTCCACATATTTATGTCTTTGTTATTGATGTGCACTTGCGCTCAACGTCGTTTTGGTCAATTCCAAGTTTCCACGATAGATTACTGCGGATTGAGTGGACCCTTTCACTCTATAAGTAATAATTATAGGTATGTATTTTTTTTTAATTTTGGATTTAAATAGGTAGGTACAGTGCCCTCCATAAAGTACAGATCGTAGAGAAATAATTATTATTAATAATTTATTTTGATATTCAACTTTGGGGTTACCTTTTGTTTTCAAAAATATGAAAAATGACTCACTCACACGTGGTCACGTGACTTTCCCTAACTATCAAAAATTACACCTTAAATTTCAAAAAGCTTGACTTGCAAAGTTGTTTCTTTTCAGTTTTACATTAGTGGACCAATTTTTAACACTCTATTAAATTATAATGTTTCTTGTCATTTCTTAATATTTTTGAAATTTCCGAAAATTTTAAAAAATGTGACCTACTGCACGACAACTCATCTTATATCAAGAGCTTTATCATTATAATAACTTTTTATTGCTAAATGGCGATAATAATATGCCGTTTTCAAAAGATTATAACTCTTTAGAATTATGTTACCCATGTTTGATGCAAAGTTTGGGTTTACACTTATTTTCATTATATTTTCCATTACAAAATTAATGCCAAAATAATAACAAATTAAAATGTCATCAAACTACTTCACATACCTAACCAAAATTCACCTCTTCTACGGCTAGCTCGAACTCAGGTACAGCTTGGTAGTACCAGAAAAGATCTGCGGCCGCCAATGTGACATTGTGTTGGACACTGGTTCTAGTAATACCATCGGGAGGCCGAACATCATAGCCCACTGCAGGATTGCACCACCACCAAACTACATCGTGGAATTGGCAAATGGTGAATAAATTCCAGTTACAGGAGAGCACGATGTCTCTAACTCTAATTAGTTCAAGCACAGAGCCCTTGTGGCTAAAATAACCGACTATGTTATATTAGGACTCCACGTCATGCATGAACAGCGGTTCAAGATAAAAGTTCGCGAGAGGATTTTGAGGACAAAGACGGAAGAAATTCTAATGACACGTCCTAACATTTCTGGAAAAACTACCCAATCTGTGATACCACGGTTCCAGGTAATTCAGAAAAGGTTACCAAGGCCACCTAGGTATGATGGACTGGATGGCGAAACAATTATCGTGGAACCCCAAGAAGAATGCGCGCTGTATAAAAGAGGCATATTTCTGCAAAGGCGCTGACTACCAAAAGAGGGCTTGTAATATTTTTGCGGATTGCTAACCTGAAGAACTACGATTAAAATTTGTGCAACGTCTGAGTGCGATTTTGGAAGGACAGGTTTAGTACAGCATAGGGTAAATACTGGTAATAGCCTTCCGATCAAACAGGCTCCTCCTAAATAAGAAGAGGTCTCAAAGAAATGGAACAACAGAGAGTCATTGAACTTTTACAGAGCCCAGTTGTCCTAGTGATGAAGAAAGATGGTTCTATAAAGTAGGCTGTCGATGATTAAATGGTGTCGCCAAGAAAAGCAGCTGCCTTTTACCCAAAATAGACGACACTTTAGACTGGTTCTAAATGGTTTTCCACATTGGACTTAAAGGGAGGGTACTGGCAAGTCAAAATGCACACTGAAGATGAAGAGAAAACTACATTTTCTACTGGTACAGATTTGTGGCAATTTAACGTTATGCTATTTGCCTTATGTAATCCACCAGCAACCTTTGAGAGGCTTATGGACTCTGGGCTGCGAGGAATGACATGGAAAACCTCTATAGTATATCTAAATGATGTCATTATCTTGGGAAGAACATTTGAAGATCACTTGAAGTACGTCAGAGAGATATTCCAGAAGTTATGAGAAGCTATCCTAAAACTAATCTCGAAGATTTGCTTTTTTTTTCGATCAGGAAGTTAGATATTTGGGCCATGTAGTTTCAGAGCAAGGTGTTAAGACAGACCCAGAAAAGATAGAATCGACTGAAAATGATCAGGACCATTTTCAACAAGCCAATCTGGCAACCGTTATGTATTAGTTGTCATAGATTACTTCAATAAGTGGCCAGAAGTTTACCCCATCTCCAACCAAGAGGCCACTGTTCCAAAGCTGGATATGTCGTTTTGGTGTACCGAGAGAACTGCACTCTGGTCGAGGCCGCAATTTTAAATCTGAGGTTTTTAGAAATATATAGGTTTGCCAATTTTTGGGGATGTCCAAGACTCGAACAACGCCTCTTCACTCTCATATTTGAAAGTGGTAGTGAACCAGAAGCAAAATAACTGGGACCTGCATATCACCTTTCCTGTTGGCAAACCGTTCTGTTGTGCATGGGTCTACGGGAAAATCTGTACCTACTGTAGTTTTTGGAGAGGGGCTACGTTTTCCTATTGACATTGTAACAGGTTGTCCAGAAAACCCAGAAATTACTAATGATTACCTAGGACATATTACCTGGTCCATAAAAGAGGTCCGCCAGAAACTGCATCTGGAACTTGATAAAATGAAGTACCGCTACGATCAAAAAGCCAACAAGGTCAGTTTTAATGTGGGGCAAAAATTAAGATAGAAAATATCGTCAGGTTGTCTCCATACCATGAGAAGGTCATATAACTTGATCGGGACGATCAAATTTTAGAGGGGGATGCTGTAACGAAAAATGCCTCTAAAGTTGTTATGTCTGCTTTTAATGAACACGTCTGAACTGTTTTCTAATTTACTCAAAGATTTGGCAGATACATTTTAGGTTTCGGTATTCTACTTACAGTTTTATAAATTTTAAGATTACTTTGGGGACATTTTCCGTTACAGCTATGTTAGCCTGAGGCCCTCAGGGCCCCATTTTCTTTAGTATTTTCCATTGTTTTTCTGTAGAGCTGCTTCCATAAGTTTTGTAGAAATTTGCTAGAACTTTATGACTTGTACATCTATCATTGGCTAGGAATATTCCATTTGAGTATATAAGCCCTGGAAATTGGGCCTGGAAGTAAGTAAAAGATTAGAAGATCCGATATAATGGGCCTTGTGCATTCAATCGAATTTCGATATTTCTTACTACTAGAATAAAATTACATAACTCTTTAATAAAATCCCCCTCAGCCTCTTTCTCATCAATATCTAATTTTGTTATAAACTAAAAAATATATAAAAAATTTAAACTGCGCGCCTTAATTTGGAGCAATGAAATTGCGTTTGCGACGCTGCCGGTTATACTAGTAATCGCAGCAAAAAAAGCGATCTCCATTCTAATCTTAGACGTGCACATTGAATCGAAATCGATTCTCTAGAGAAAGAGGTTGTAAAAACGGTTGTCCGAACTCGACCGTACAGACGCAGGTAGTTGTTTTGTAGGTCATGTGTCGTGTCTAACAATCTGTGGGCTGGTCTTGTCATTCTGTCATTCTCTAATGCAAACCGGACTAATAATATTAAATGCTTTTCTGAAAACCTGCAAAAGTTAAAAGTTAAAGTGTATACCGTAGCTGGTTTGAAATTAAATTCAATTGGTCTTGTAATAAGGATGGTGCTAGGCACTTATTTAGCATTATCAGTAAATATTGTTACCTCCCAGAAGAACTGAAAAAAGTGATAGATCCCGTAATTGAGAGAAAGGAATATTTTGGTCATCCGGAAAACCTTTCGCTAGCCATGTTATGGGATGATAGAATTAGCTTTAAGAATAATTGTAAAATGAAGAAGATCAACGGCAAAAACCAACGATGTCAGAATATTTCGAGTTAATAAATTAAATTTTAATTGTCAAGATTATGTATAGTTAACTGGCAAAATTTTGTTATAAGCAAATTTATTTATGTTGGGACAAGTTACAAGTTGGTGATCATTCTGCAAGTAACTTTTAACTCATTTTGGTATATTATTAAATTAATTGATATTAAAGTTATTTTTTATTTCTTTTTATGGCCTCTGCTCTTTTCGAGTAATCTAGCCACTTAACCTAAAGGCAAACACACAACACCTAAGGCACTGCCGAGGTGGGAATCGAACCCGCGACGTACGCCACCAAGGCGTGGGGTACCACGAAAGCCCCACTCGTGCACCGCCGCGCCGCCCCCTGATATTGAGGTCATTTGTTATGTCTATTTGCCTTTTGCCACAAAATATCATAAGTTAGGTAACTTTTCTTCTTCAGCCTTCACAAATCTCAAATACAAGAAACATATCGATATAAGCCGCGTTCCTTTTGCCCCTACACTGAGAACTTTTCCCCACCACCAAACTGAGCCAATATGCTCGATAGTGAATGTCCTCGCGAGGATGTGCTTGAAGGGTGAAGGGGGAGGTAAAAAATCTCAATTTAGCTCACATTCTCATTTGTAAAAGGAACTGCCACCAACTGAGATAAAGTAAGAATTCTTAAGAAAAGTGGCAAAAGGAACGCGGCTATTGCCGTATATCGTGTCAACGTCGCAAAACAGGAGCCAATCAGCGTTTTGGGCCCGTGACATCACGGAATAATAATAGGGCAAGTTTTTAAAGTCATCACAAATATGTGATGGAATCCAACAAAGCAATGTGATTGGATCGTTCAAAAATGTCTGCACTTGTGATTGGCTTGATGGATTCCATCGCGTATTTGTGTTGACTTTAAAAACTCGCCCCTCCTTGAATAATATCACTTTAGGTTTAGCCGGATGTAACTTTTTGTCCAGCTAAGTCATTACCAGCCATGACTCGGCAATTTTTAAGATATAAATTGATGGTTGAAACACCAAACTCGTATAATTTTTCCCAAGGAATTGAATGCCACTAAAAATAAAACAACTGAATTTCAAACACAAAGTTATCGCCATTTTTTATTTTGTTGAATTTTTTTATTAGACTATCTATACTAAAATCAAATAACTCTTACGCCTGATATAAAGAAGAACAGGTGCGTTGACATTTTCGCCAGAGCCGCATTGAGGCATGACCTTTATTTAATTTTACTTTTAAAATTGTTTACGTCAAAATATTTCGGAAAAAAATTTATTAGCTTAATTCAAATAAGTCAAAAACAAAAAGACAAAACCGCATAAATACGATTTTGCGATCGAGTACATCCGTGTTGCCGTAGAAGCCCTGATATTTTGTGGCCTATTGACCAATCGCCTTATTTCGCGGAACTCGGAACGACTTCGATCACGTGCTTTTATTTACGCCAGGCGTACGAGCTACTTGATTTTAGTATAGGTATCTTAAAAATTACTGAGATAACCGCATCTTAGCAGGAACAAAACAACGTCACTTCTTGGGGCTAAACTGGAAGTGATATTTAAGTGTGCGCTGCAGATTTTTTTATCTACTTTAAAAGCCTAATAAAAAAAATGCAACAAAACCACCATCTTGGTAAAAAACGGTTATTTTACCATACCTTTTGCTTAATATTCAATTGTCAATCCCTTGGAAAAACTACACGAGTTTATTTTTTGACCCACCAATAGAGGAAGAGACCCAAATTTGAGACACTTTTTTTATAAATTCGAAATAAAATTCACCGTTAATTATTTTTAATTAAAATTGTATTGGAATACTTGCTTAGTGTATTGACAAAACAGTGATGCAAAGAAACTACATTAAAATAGCGATCTAGACAAATTATTCAACTTAAACTTTTTTTGTCAATTGCCCCATGAAATAAAAGGTTGCCTAATTTGAGACAGGGTAACTAATTTGAGACAGACGGACATCCCAATTACGCACCTCCTTTACATCGTCTACCATAGCATGAGAGTCCCATTTCTTGTATTTTTTGGCATCTGTAATCAAAAAAATGAAAATATTGTTTGGGTGCCTAATTTGAGATAGTCTCATTTAACAGAACCCATTTGGTATCTCAAATTAGGAACTTTCAGTTTAAAAAATTGACAACAGTATTTTACGTTAGTTATAAAGAAAATAGTGCCAGATTTCAATAAAATATCATTAAGCAACACCTCCTGTACTAACTACTACTACACATACATTTTTTTACACTTCACCTTGACTGTAAATACCAGTTTATTTACACTATCAAAAAAATTTTAGCAGTCAAATCACACCAACCGTGCTTTTGTACAGAAACAAACGAACTGAAGCGCTCAACTACCACTTTAACAATACACCCCAGTTTATTTCAATTAGTCTAGGCTATTTCTGTTAGATGGTGTTACATATCCTTTAATATAAGGAGCTATCTCAAATTAGGCACCTATCTTAAATTTGGGTCTCTTCCTCTATATCATAAAAATTACCGAGATAACCGCTCGTAACATCTCAACTGGAACACCCTGTGCGATGTGCTCTTTTTTCAATAGGTATCATAAAAACCACCCTAAACTAAAATAATAATAATAATGATGAATAATGTGAAACGGGAAGGGGGAATTGACCCCGTCCTTTCGAATAATGTTGCAAACTGTGTCCTAAACTCTTCTACTAGGCGGGGCTAAGCACAAATCGGTTTGTTATTTTACACATAGGTAGGTATTGTGATTTTCGTTGGCTCAACACAAATGGAGAGCGATGCTGCGTGTACTTTTATACTATACGTCGATGGTTCCATAAACTATTAAATTGACTTGGGGAGGTCAATTAATTTTTTTAGTTAATACAGTATTTCATATTGTCTGTCCATGACTTTAAGATTTTCTACGACAGGTACTTATTTGTTTTTCAGCAAAATACGTTTTACCTCGATTCTCTCTGAGACGGCATACGAGGCCATCTCGTCCGAATTTCACTTCATTAAAATTGATAATGATAATACTTATTCTTCAGCATATAAGCCGTTATAGTTAGAAGAAAAACGTAGAGGCAAATTTGGACTGAAAAATGTGGTAAATTGTGCTTTATTCGTATGTTTTAAAAAGTATTTATTTAATTTTGAGTAGGTATGCCATGTTACCTATAGTTGAGGATGAGATGGTCCCGGAGATGGCATAGTTCAGTTGTTTTGCTTTTTATTATTTTTCCAAATATATTATGTACACGCGCGGCCCTTGAAATCGTTCCAATACGTACAGACGCAAAGGCGTTCAACTGAAAACGTTGCAATTACCCCTCCCCTCTCTCGCGGTTTGAAAGTCAGCGATAACCTTAAAAGCGTAAGTGACGGCAAATCTAACATCTTATTACGCCACATTACCTTACGTGACATTGTCAGTTACAGTGCAAAAAACAGTAAATTCGGCGCTGTTAGGTTGGTCTTAGATTGCCTGAATAATAGTCGTACTTTCCTCCTGTACCAAAAAGAACCTCGAAAATCCGATATCTAAGATAAATTCCCGATTCACGATTAACCACTTTCGAGAAACGGGGCGGCTGTAGAATCAACGAAACCGACGGAAAATCCTCTGAAACCACTTTTGGAAATTGCTTGCTTTTTCTCATTTCTCGATTTTTGGGGGGCCCTGGAAGCATCAGAACGTCACCCGAGGACTCCAGGGAAGCTTTAAAATTGAAATAAACCAAATATTTGGTTCGCGGTTAAGATAAAGAAGTGTAATAAACCAATGTAAAAAACCACTACGACATTCTTCTATAATAACACAATTATACTTAGATTTTATACCTTATTTAACTAAAACCACTTTGACAATCAAAGAAATCCTCAAAACAACAAGAAACTGTGAACTGTGTAACACAGATTAAATAATATAATATATGAACTGTGTAAAACTTTAAATCCACTTTATCATAATGATAATGCAGCGATTTATTAAGCTATTTTCGTTGACGTTTTTATTTTCTACGGGGAGGAGCGGGTCGGTACGAGGGAATGTAGGGGAAGTTGTTGATTTGAGAAGCCGTGGAATTGGCGCAACGTTGCCGCACTTACCCGAAATTCTTGATTTCTTGCTTATTTCTCATGCCTAGTGGAACGATTTATGAGGCCGCGCGTGTACCTACTTTTTGACATCTTGAATATAATTTCTGTTAAAACTGCATTGTATTAACAAACAACTCAAATAATTTGAATGCCACCATCATTATTCACTTAAAGATTAATAAGGTCCTTAAAAAAGTATTCCGTCTCAAGCATATTTCCCTTGCTGGATTTCGCGTTGTTAATGCATGCATACAATTATAATATATATTTATTCTGCCAGAAAATGTCAAATAAACGGCTACATGATGGGAAATGCTTCGAGTGGACCCGCCTTAATGGAAGTTCACTCGACTCCCCGTGGCTCTAAATGATCTGAACAGGAGCCCGTGTTTGGATAGGTCGATGTGTTTACGGGTTGACTCCTGAAAATAGCTGAATGCGCCCGACAATTTCTGCCCTGCTGCTGCCTTAAATCGGTCGAACTTCAATTTCTATTTAAGTGTCCCCTGCGCTTCCCCAGCTTTGCCAACTTCAAAACGAGCCGAGAAACATAGAAGAGGTTAACTCTTGATTATATGCATACAGAGCTACTACTTACAGGCCAGTCGTTAAGGAGTAGAAAGAGGTCCAATAAGGAAATAATTCCCGGAAATCTGAAATTTGCTTTAACCGGTTTAATCGAACCTCCTGATGAATATGTAACGAAAAAATGCCTCTAAAGTTCTTATATCAGCTTTAAATGAACATGTTTGCACTTTTTTCTAACCTACTCAAAGATTTAGCAGATAAGTTTTAAGTTTCGGTATTCCACTTAGAGTTTTATAATTTTTATGATTGGTTTAGAGGCATTTCCCCTGTAGAGCTTCCATAAATTTCCAGAAGTATACTAGAAGTTTATGATTTGTGCACCTGTCATTGGACACGAATATTCTAGAGTAGTCTCCAGGCTTCCATTTGAATATATAAGCCTTGGAAATTGGGCCTGGGAGTAGTTCAAGTTTATAACGCGATTTTAGTGCGATTTTTGGAGCAGATAGAATATTCTTGGTCAGCGACAGTATCTGAAGTTTATTTGTAAAGGTTAAACAATAAAGTTGGTAACCAAGGCAACGAGTTGGGACTGTGATTGTTGAAATACAGTACAAATACTTATTCTAAGTTTACGCCTCGCGTAAAGTCAGGGCTGGCCGCTATATTGATAAAATGGACTAATACACCACTTTTTTTTATTTGCTCATGGGATAGTATTGGGTGAGATATACTTGCTGTATTTTTTTTAATTTTTTTTTTCGCCCCCGTTTTGCCGCAATTAATTTTTAAAGTTCAATATACGTAACTACCTGTTGGATTTTATTTTTCCCTAAATTTACCGCCATGGCACCAGGTTTGGCAACGCCGCCCCTCAATGCCAAGCTGTCAGCCTGCGAAAACATAAACATAACCTATTTTGTGGCGTCACAAATCGGAATGTCGGATCTCGGATCTCGCGGCCCCACGTGTTTTACAAGCTTTTATTTTTTATGATTTGAACTATTTTCACCATTCATTCTAATAATCCATGACGGAAATGAACCATTCTATTTTGCTGAGGAAAATGCCGGGAACACTAGGTATTGGTATTGATGATTCGGACGTTATGCTGGTTGGTTTACAAAACTTTTTTTTATTGGAAACAAGTCGATTTTATCTATAAAACGACACAATTCGTAAGTACCTAACTGAACTTGCATAAATTAAATATCTAGACTTGCTGATATATTAAAGACAATAAAGAACCAACCAGGTGTAACATTTTAGCTGACGATTTTAGATTAGTGGCTCTGCCAAACGATTTTTTACTTGTTATCAAGTATATTCCACCGACTGCTAGTTGTTTGAAGAAACTGATGATATTTTAGCCTCAATACCTAGTGTCGCAGAATAAATAGCTTCACCTGTTTATTCTGTGCTAGTGTTAATCAACAGCATTGATTGGTTATAAACTAAACTGAGAAAAGTTAATCCTATAGACGTCAAGCACTTATCTGGTCCGAATATAAAAAATTTATTACTTTAATTTCATGAGCCCTTACTTACAAGAAGTAGTTAGACCTGCATCGGTTCAAAAATGTAACGCTAGAATATTGGAGAAGGTGCCAGTTCTTGGCGATGTTAGAAATATAACATGTAAAACGCAATAAAGCCAAGTTTTCAGTCGAAAAACTTTATTGTCATAGCTTGAACTATTTTAGACCCATTTAGGTAAATTATATTGTTATTGCCGAAGCATCCTCATAAAAAATGACATAATTCTTTAGAATTTTTTCACTATACATATTATACCTATATTCATTCTGGAAAATAAATTTTCATAAGCATATTTTGTGATTGTGGTTAATAGAAGTTAAAAATAAAAAAATATAATGCAGCAGCCAGCAAAAAATTAAGATTTCTTTAATTTGCAAGAAAAAAAAACATTATTTTGCATTCTATGGCAAAACCTCAAATAAGTTATCTATTAAATTTAGTGAAAATATTCCAAAATCAAATAATACAGTTTTCATGTCGCATGCACAGAGTGTAACAAACTGGATTTTTTTTGGGGGGGTTTCTTCTATTCTGCGAAGAGATGGACAAAGAGTAGGTAGGTGTACTGTGCTCGATTTTTGAGGGCAATGGAAAGCAGTTGAATCTCAAAATCTCGACTCGTTTCGGAGATACAGGGCATTTTTCGTTTTTTAACATGTCAGACAATCCCTCCTTGTAATACGTTTTGATTTTTGCCAAAAATCTTCCTTCATACTACTCCAACGTATAATAATTATTGAGGTATGTCGGTATGTCTTTGTCAACTATCCTGTAAGGTAGACTTTCATATTTTTTTTTGCACTTGTGTTGACTTCTTCCAATATAACAATCTACTGATGTTGTCCATGATTCTTCGCTATTTCCAGGAAGTCAGCAAAGAAAAGCAATACCTTGCTTACATTCATCTAAAATAAGTTTTCCATTAATATGTACCTACCTGCAAAAATTTTACAAGCGTACTTAGTTCTATTATTAGTTGACAAAGTTAATGTCACTAGTGCAGAAAAGTACAACTTTCCGCATCAAAATGGATGCGACAAAGTGTACTACTACGGACTTAATTACTTAAATACTTCATTAGATCATACAAATACCCGCAAAAACTAGTCATTGACGGTCAAGCACTTGATATCGAATGAAACTCTGCTGTCGAACTTGCACTAGATTATTTAAATTAGTTCTTAATCATGGTTCTCACATGTAGATATCGTTTTTACAAACGCATGATTTCTTGTTTTGATAATCGATTTCAACATTGGGGTGTGCGACACCCCCATGCCCCCTCCCCCATATCTTAACTATAGGTATATACACAATAAGTATTTCTTTACTGTACTAGCAACTAAACTAGAAGCACAAAAAGCTGTATCTACGTATGTGCCACGATGTATGATCCTCGTACATCGTGGTATGTGCATAATTTAGGACTAATCTGCTTATGTTGGGTAATTACAACATAATATACCTACTTCCACAACTATTCAGTTGAATTTCTTCATTTTTAACCACAGTGTCATTAACATTTTTCTTATTAATTTTGTGCTCGGGGGTAATTTTTGCCTTAACCGGGCATTATGCATTCATTGCTATGTTCTTTCCTCTGCGTGTCTCCAATAACATTGTTACCATAATATTTATTCTCTAGTCTACCTAAAACCAGAATTTAAGCTATATCATCATCATTAAGCAATATTAAAACAATATACAAATCAAATAACAAACATACCTCTTCATTTCTCCATGTTTTGCTCCCCGTTTTTACTGATAAAATTGACACACCATATCAAAATCTATGCAAGGCAAGTTATCAGGACAAGCTTTAACAAATCTTGTCTTCATTATAAACCGAAAAAATAAAGTATTCACAGCAAGATTCTTTTAAAACTGAGAATAGAATTTATGTAGTTTTCACTAAGGTTATTAACCTTGGTTTCCGCGTTCCGCCGGCGAAAGTGAGATTATATGCAAAGTGCGGCGTTGCCGACGATTTTCTTTAAAGCATTGAGTAATATGTCATCTGTCATATTTTATAGGGGGCATCTAATATGTTCAGAATGGGATCAGTAAAATCCAAATATTTCATTGAAATGCTACGAAATTTGATTATTTCTCATCAGGCGCATACAAACTGAATCTAATAATTTGCCTGGGAATGCTTGGTTCTATAAAAAAAGACGAAATAAGTACTAAGAAAATAGCAGGTACTTATTGAAATTAGGGATCGTGACGTCACATTCCCTACTTTTGGCCTGGCTGATAGGCTCAAACGAGATTAATTTTGTCAACGATTGTCCAAACATTTAAAAATATGGTTCGGTTCCAATTACTAAAATCAAGCATCCTGCTCCACAGTTCCTCCTGAACTCCATACTCTGCACGTGCTTAAGAACATGTAAGACAGATTGCGATTGCAGAAAAGGGGGACTCCATTGCTCTACAATCAGCATTAAATTGTATGGGTCAATCTTGTACGAACATGGACGATATCGAAGAAGATGAAGATTATGACGAACACATATAAGTTCAACTGAGTTTTTATCGGAGTTATATACCAGGAGGCAGAAGACTGCATCGCTCCATGGAAGACGAACAAACAAAATCAAACTTCAACGTTGAAGGGAAGAAAAACTAAGCTTTATGCTACATCATAGTGAAATTGGCCTGTAATAGGAGATACCACTAAAACGCGTCATGTACCTCAAGGTGGTGCTAAAATGATTATAAAATTAAACTAGGTTTATCAAAGACAATTCCATATAATTGTCTTTGGGTACCTATACTAAAATGTTGAGTGCTTATCTCATCGGAACTAGTAAAGATTGTGACGATGATTTTGCAAGTAAAAAACACTTTCCCATACAGACTTTATATCCGAAACGATTAATGTTAGGAAAAAAATTTAACGAGGATTGGTATTGATAACTACTATTTTTCTCAATAAGTTATTATAGAAGATATTCGTGAAAATCTTAAATCTGGCGCTATTTTGATAATATGGCGGCTAGCGACGACATAGTTCGAGAGTGAAAACTTAGTATGTTCACCGGGAGGTCTAATTGAAGCCATTAAAATAGAAAATCTAGATTTTCACGATTCATATTTTTAGTTATCATCCACAAACAAGCATTGTATGCTTCAGTGGAGTAGCCATTAATGTTTATAATCCACAGTAATAACTTCATGTTGTGATTATTGTTACTGCCTATTGTTTTTCGTGTTTTAATAAACATTATTATTACTAAAAATAATTTTTTCCATGACAAAGGTTTTTTAAGTTTCATCGGTGGCGTCCCTGTTAACATGTCCTTCAATAAATATTTAAAAAAAGGTACGCCATTGTTTTTTGGCCATGACGCTGTATCCACGACCTATCCAGCGATTATTAAAGTTTTGGTCTAAATATTCGCGTGCCAGAGCACTAAAATGAAGAGGTGCACCATACTGCATAAACCAAATGCGATTTCCCATTAAAATAGGAACATCTTCCAACTGAATTCGCAAATCCTGCGATAAAAAAGATTCATTTAAGTAACCTCCAATAATTCCAGCCCACACATTTAATGAGAACTGCTCTTGGTGATAGGATTCCACGATTGCATGCGGGTTTTCCTCGGTCCAAACTTGATTATTATGTTAGGAGTCGGGAGTAGATACCTACATTCAAAGTTGGCTTTGAGACATTTGACCCAAATTACCCCCCCCCCCCCCAGTGTCCCAGGTATCCCATTTTACGGTACTGAAAATGAGAAAGCAGCAGGCCAATTATTATCAAACTTGGTACCGTGGTATACTTTTTGAAATCTTACTTGCACAGTGATCTTATAATTTGCCCCGTTAGAAACATTAACAGTTCATTGGTTCGACATTAAATAATAGGCGAAATTAGAAATACTTAAGTTACAGTGGTGGGGAATGTTATGTGTAGAACGTGATAGACTTTTTTTTACATTTCTTTATAATTTCACGGAAATTTTTCAAAGTGTAAAGAATAGTAGTTTGTACAACGAGGATGGATATCCATCCTGCGCCTACTATGACCATAATATGGTCATAGTAGGCGCAAAGTGCTCAATCGTTCGCTGGCGATATAGACATTGTACCTCGATTTGTACAGTGAATTTTTTCTACGTGTAATAGCTGATAAATGAATATTCATAAACGGTGAAAACAAGTTGGCAAGACACACTGACGTTTTGCGTGGAATAAATTAAATTCGAGGGTTTCTTGATTTCCCAACAAAGCAACACATGTTGGGGAATGTTTAAAACTGTGATTGGTTGATTTTGCAAACACATCAAAACACGTGCGGCAAGCTTAACTGTGAATGGTTGATTTCAGACCCTATCTAGGGTGGATATGAAATTATATGCGTTCAGTTAACTGGAATTGACTACTTTTCCATTGTGTAGAAGTAGAAAAAACAAATTACGTGTACAAAAACATCTAAATATACGACTTAAAACCCTTTCAATAAAAAAAGATGAGCCCTAATGAACAACGAACAATGAATCAGAAAATATAGCGAGCATAGTCTTTGGCGAGCATGAGTGTAGCAGCTAATCCACGTAGAAAAAATATACTTTGAAAATCGAGTGGAATGTTCATATTGCCCTCGAACAATTGAGCACTCCGCCGATGACGTCGTGCTTAACCCTCGTCTTCATATGATTCTGGACAACATAACCCACTCTTGTTGTATCTACTCACTAGTATTTTAGTTGTAATCTTATAAATTCATAGAGCTGGGTAAAAAATTAGAGATACCTATCCATTTGTTATTTGTTATTTACTTTTACCATACACACAACATCACAGCATCACAACATCACATCAATACGATCAATACTCATAGCGAGTACGAAAATCTGAGACATGTATATTGAAGCGTCTCTTCTAAATGAAAATAAATAAACTTTTTGCGTAAACGCGAATTATATCGAAAGGTCCCGCCTTGAATACAAATCGATGGCTTTATTCGGGCACCTCTAATTGCAAAGCCTTTATCTTGCTTCGAATCCCGGACGCCGGCGAGGCCCCATTTGCTGACCTCCCGATTTATATCTCTGGCCCGAACACACGTCGAATGCAATCGCCAACCTAATTACCATCGATTTGGTGCGACGAAAAGGAATCGACGCTCCTCTGCAGATATTTCCAAGGTTATGGCGCTTCTCTTCAGCCAAATAAGATATTTCCATTTAGAGGTCTTTCCTTTTATTTTCGTTCTCTCACTATTCAAGGGCATACGTGAGAGATTTTGATGTAATGAGCGGGACGACCAATCTATACTTCATTTACGTTATAGAATCGGACGAAACGCGCTTCTATTGTGACTACAAAAAAATCCAGGTCCGTATTTAAAAAAAATAAGTTGAAGATGGTTTCTCAAAAACGAAACGTTGTAGAACAAATCTAAAAACGCCATCTTAAAGCCCGTTAAAAAGTGCCATAAGAAAGTGTTTTTCTTTTTTTTCTATCTGTGATCGAAAACGCAAAATTTTACTTTTTTCAAAATAACTCAAAAACGAAAAAAGATATTAGAAATCTGTTTGTGCCATTTTATTGACCTCAAAAATGCGCAACTTTTTCCCCATTTAACCGTTGCCGTATCTCTCACCGTTTGCAATAAACCCATTCTGTTCATTCTTATCCGGGACACAGTGACTGCATTAATATAATAGTATATCATTTACTTATTAGAGAAGTTTTTAGACGCAGCTTTATTAGAAAACGTTAAATTCAAATAGTGAATGCAGATGACAATATGTGGCACATCCAACCTGTAGTACTCCCGAGAAAAGAACTAGAATCAAATATTCTCCTGCTCTGCGTGATCCTTAGTAAGTACCTACGATTGTGAAATTCAGCATTTTATGTTTACACTCACCGACTTTATAAAATAAATCATGGATTGTAAGTTTTTCATGTATACTTATGGTTGCGTTTAGCCCAGTATTTGCAGAAAGAAGACAGTAAAGGTGCGTGTCAAATCTGTAATAATACGATATAAAAGACCCAAGTATATGTCTTCGCAATTACATTGTTATTTGCGTTCTTAAATGGTGCTTATGCAGTCTAAAAAAATAGAGCTAACGGGTAATAGGTGCAATTGTTTCTCGGTTTGTGAATGCGTAAGGAGTTTATCAAAACATCCGTTTATTGAATAACCTTTAGCATACCTTGCATAAATTAAAAAATTTAATATAATTTGTTTTTAGCCTGATGAAGTGGCAAATAAAGGCACGAAACGTTGCAAGTGAGGTAATAGTTGTTATATTACAATCTTATACTGGCCATTAGATATACATTATCTATAAATTATTACCTATTATAATAATAATAACAGTAATAAGAATTATCATTCTCACAATAATATTCCAAACTAGGAATACTTGCAAGGAAGCAACCACATAAATTAGTCGCACCGAAAAACTGCGTCCGAGGGGAAGAGGGGAAGCACGGGGTACGTTTTGTTGCTATTGGCTGACCGTAACAACGCGACGCGGCGCGCTTCCCTATTCACAATTATTAGAAGTTCTAATTGGAACCACGCTACAGATGAACCAGGATAGATGCGTATAAGCAAGCGACCGCGCCGACTTATAAAGTCCCTTCTCCTGAGAAGGAGCCGGCTCCGAAAGTCCGGTGCCTGTTCGGTATAAAGCGGAGAGCGGAGCGGTCGACTATCGTACGGGTATAATATAGTCAATCTAACGTGATACAATAAAAATATAAAAGTACCAGATTTTTTCAGTCAAAACTTGTTTTTATTTTGTCAAAAACACATATGTTTCTTATAAAATTTTTAAGTACCTAGTAGGTAACCTATAATTTTCGTTTCATTGTTTTATGAATATTCAGATTTCGATGCGTTTAAAGTCAGTTTTCGGTCGTGTCGTGAAGTAAAGCTAGGTAGATACTTTTCCAAATCGCAGGCGTTTCGATAATTTATAGCATTTTCGATTTAACTGCACTTTTACACTCAGTGCGCTCTGGAGTGCATTTCTGTCATTGTCATTCTACATTGTCAGGAAAAGGACACATACACTGGCACCAGGCAAGTGCAGCAAGTCGAAAATGCTATTAGTTTTCTTCAGGGAACTACAATAAATAACAGCTAGCATTCCAAATTCACAATTATTTAACAAAATAAAATAATATGTTGTGTATTGACGTGAGGACTTATATTTATGGCGATTGTGATTTACCTGCACTTTTGCACTGAGTGCACTTTTGTCACTGTCATGTCATATTAGTGCAAAAGTGCAGTCAAAGTATGTTGTATAACAATAATTGTGTTGCCAATATTCTCTTTTATTGTTGTAAACCACTTAAAAAAGAATAATAGATATAATATCTGTAAGATTCGACTGTTTTGTATTAATCAATAATTATTATATACATTAAATCATAAAACAGCCCGAATTTGTAAATGCATTGGTGCGGGCGACATAAGTCTGCTAAATCAACTTTGAATTGCTGTTTGCCGCTTACTTACGCATCTGCCTGGTTAGTATGTGACCACGCGACGTTGAGAGGATGAGTATTTATTCTTAGACGTGCGCCTCGAAATTTATAGTTTTGAAAACTTGGTAGTATTTTCGAGATCATAAGTCGTTCAGGCCAAGCGCAATCTCATGTTGCATTTTTTATCAATTATTTCCGCATATGAAAGTATGAGTAATATAACAAATTATTTACTTCGACACAAAGTAATCTTTCCGCACGCCTATGCTTCCCTCGGCGCTAGTTCTCTGCCAACGGGCGGATCTCCACCTCCTCACCGCAGACGCACTCTTTCGATGCGCGTACTTTTATACGTCTGCGGGGGAGGAGTGGCAGTTAAGCAGGGGCGTGCAGTCCATGGAAGCAAGAGAAGCAGTGCTTCCCCTCAACCAAAACAATGTAAAACGACAAAATGTAATTATTGAGTTTTTAAACAGGAAGCTGTTAGTTTAGTTACCTAGGTATATCAAAAACGCTAAAAATTATCTTATATATCATATATCAAACCTACAATATGTTATGCCTATAGCACAGACCGATGCTAACAGGTCTGTGCCTATAGCAAATGTGGCGTTGACTCCGACTGCGCCCATCCTACCGAGCCACAGTACAATGTAAGCTATGCCGGCCGCTAGCTTTTCTGTAGCATTCGATAGTCGAGAGGGTATTGAACTTTCCACCTCCACCGCACTGGCTGACGCGAATGTGAACGCGTGTTTAAAGCGTACGTGGAAGCTATCGTTGCAGATGGTTCTTTGTGTAGTTTAGTTGGTTTTGATATCTGCGTTGGTGCGTCGCGCGCGTCGATATGGAAGACAATCCGCACATGGACATGCAAATACCGTCAACTTCGGCTGTCTGGAATGACGTTGAAAATGTTAAAGTTGGACAATTAAGTAAGAGTGTGTGTGAATGTGTAGTGTGTACCTTAATAATAAAGGGATTTTCAACATTAAACGTTGCGGATAAGCTTCAATTAATTACTAACGGAAGGGCAAGGGCAAAACCCCCTATGAACAATTTAACCACAAAAATGAATGAACGACTTTCACAGATATCGCTGTTGTTTATTGAGAATATACTTCTCTAGAACATGTTAGAGCATCGACGTTTTTATGATGACGTCATTGACGAAGTCGCAAAAAGTGATCGAAGAATCGAATTACATTACAAATAGGTAAGTTTTTAAACATTATGCTTCCCTTACTTAAAATGTCACCGCACGCCCCTGTGAGTTAAATAAGAAGTTATTGGGGATTATAAATCTATTCGAATTTAATAGTGTTTGTTTAGAAAATTTGAGAACTGATTCGCAACACGTCACCCAGAAATGCATCTTAAAAGCCGGCTATCACGACAATGTTTCTAAATTATAATATTTTCTAAACAGGTTCTCCTCAACAATGTGTGGTATTAGTTTCAAGAAAGTCGGGTGGAGCGTACAACTTCGTGCGTGTGGCGCTACCCCACCGCTTTGTTTGAAGTGAAATATATCACCACCACCCCCCCCCAGTCTTCAGGGCGCATCATCCTTAGGGGCTAAACACATTGGCGTTCCTAGAACCGCAACAGCTATTCCGGTAATGTCGCATTTAGCTGCTCCCAGCTGCCACGCATATTTTCGTAGCGTGGTCTAAATTGATTGTCTCGGGAATTTTAGTAGCGGGAGTTAAGAATACATGAGCCTTATTTTTCTCAACTTTCTCTAGCCTAACTCCTGAAATTCGAGTTGTGAATTGAAATATTAAAAAATGTTTCTGTCAGCATTATTCTATAAGACTCGATGAATTTGATAAATAGGTATATAGGAGCGTTATTGTGGTTTTATACTGTTTATACCAACGCTTGTCTGGTATTCTTGGAATACTACCATCGTTGACTGACTTATTAATAGGTCAGTCAACGCTACCATGCTATTAGATAGTATTATTAATATTTGTAATATTTTTTTTGTCAAAAAATGTTAAAGCCTAGATAATTGCAACTGACATATTATTCAGATGTCAGAGATTCGTATTCACATTATATTCACATCTTAAATACGCGGGGTGCGGCGCGAAGACCGTGCATTAAAAGTATCTGGAGAACCAAATGGAATAAAAATCTGAAAATTTGGGGGATCCTTGAATTCGGCCACAATTCGTACCTGGTCGAAAATAAGGGAAAGGGTGAGTTATGTTCATCGACCCCACAGCACACCGACCTGGACGAAAACCCCGAATCAGCGGAATCAGCTTTTTATTTTTCGTACACCGCATTTCCAATTTATATAAATATCGCGACCGCAATTAATCGATTAGTAATAGTTTATACCCTACGTTCAATAAACCTTTTTAAAAACGAAGATTTTCGACCCCGGAACATAACTGGCGCTGCGAACAGGATAGCTGCACGGAATCCAAAGGAGGATCATCGGTTCGTCTCAACGATTTGGCAGTTATCAACGACCTGGGAGAAGAAACCTGTGCAGAGATTGGAGAACCATACGGCAGGGATGTCCAGAGCGATTCTTCTTGTCCTGTAAGTTCACTTCCTTTTTCTCATGAGTTCTGATTACCCTGAAGGTTCATTATTAGAAGATTTAGCTCATTTTTCTATTACTCCAAAAGCTCCTAAACAAAAACCTCGTTTTAAACCATATTCTAAAAATTTATCTGAAGATTTAAAAAACCCTCAAATTTTAATTTCTCAGCCCTCAACTTCAAAAACTCAAGAAATGGCTTTAACAAATACCGACATTAATAATTTGTGCAACACTCTTCCAGAATATAAACCGGGAGATAACCTCTCCACATTTATAAATTCAGTTGATAATTTAATTGCTTTTTTCACTCAACAAGGTGCTAATGCCACTCAACTATATATAATTAACACTCATATCGTTTCCAAAATTAAAAATGAGGCTCGTGATTTCTTAAATTTACACAATAAAACTTCTTGGGCAGAAATAAAGCCCCTTTTACTCCAAAAATATGGCGACCGCCGCACAGAAGAAATTTTATTAACACAATTAACCACCACAGTTCAAAAGCGTTCTGAATCTTATGATGACTATTACAACCGAATAACTTTAGCACTTAATGATCTTTTACAGCATGTTTCTTTACATGAAAATAACGCTCAGGCAATCGAGTTTAAAGCTTCGTTTTTCAGAAAACAAGCCCTTAGAACATTTTGTACTGGCATAAACAATCCCTATTGCGATCATTTATCTCATTTTGAATTAAACTCTCTCGACGAAGCACTTCAAAAATGCATAGCTTTAGATAACCACAAACAGCAACAGCAATATATGTCTTATCTTAAATCTACCACCTATCCCCGCGATTATCAAAGAAACAGTCAACCTACCACTACCAATCGCCCTACTAATCAAAATCCTCAACCACCTCGCAACCCACAACCTAATCATAATACGAATATGAACCCAAATTTTAATCAACAATTCCCTCAAAACTTTAATCAAGGTCCTTCAAACTCACCTAGAAATTTTGGCAACACAAATAGGCCCATTCCTCAAAGACAAAACCCTCCACCTAATAGACAAGTATTCAGCCCACCATCTAATAGACCCAACAATAATTACTTCCAAAATCAATATCGTCCAACTCCAACTCCTATGTCCATAACTTCAAAATTGCCGTCACAGCAAACTTACAAACCAACCCCAATGTCCACACGTACTTTCCATAATAATATAGAATGCGATTCCAATTTAGAAACCGAAGAATACTTTTCCGAAAATTTTCGAGAACAAGCCTCGGAATCTCCTCCCAATCCCGAATTATCGAATTATCGAATTAAATAATATTTCAAAAGCCACCAAACTTCCATTTTTCTATCTCCCTTATTCTAATCTTAAAGTATTAATAGATTCTGGTGGATCCGATACTGTAATAACTCCCGAAGCTGCACGAAATTTCGATCCAAGATATCAATTTTTTGAACCCTTTACTCTTATTTCTATGAAAACTCCTAAAACCTACTCCGAAAACCTTTATTTTCC
This sequence comes from Pseudeuparius sepicola, assembly GCA_963920635.1. Taxonomy (NCBI): domain Eukaryota; kingdom Metazoa; phylum Arthropoda; class Insecta; order Coleoptera; family Anthribidae; genus Pseudeuparius; species Pseudeuparius sepicola. Next base: position 41,458,584 of record OY987299.1, on the reverse strand, counting down.
CGTTTTTAACGAAATTGGCATTGATCAACCGTTTATAGTTAGAATTGCCGACTGGCACAATGATTTCGATATTCTTTTAGGTACTGGTGAACTCGACCAATTAGGTGCAAATATAGATTATGAAACTCATATATTTTCTATTCGTAAATTAGGCGTTTCCGTTCCATTTGAAGTTATATATCGTTCGAATAATCGACTCCGTATTCCAGTAAATATCAATAATGGTGAAGTTGTACTCCCAGAAATTACCCTTGATAACCAAACTGTACTCCCAATTTCAATACACCATGCCAATGATGGGTTTGTAGAAATACCACAACCAGAAAATTTAAATATTGACTTCCCTGAACCAATATCTGTTTATCCACTATCCGATTTTGAAGAATTATCACCTCCCTTCTCCAATAACTCATTTGATCCCAACTCTATTCGAACAAAACATCTGAATTCCGAAGAAAGGCAAAAAATTCTTGATCTATGTCATAAATTTAAAGATATTTTTTACAATGAATCATCTGATCTGTCATTTACTAGTTCTGTCAAACACGAAATCCGCACAAAAGACGAAACTCCTATTTTTTCCCGTTCTTTCCGACATCCTAAAGTCATGCAAAGCGAAATTTCTTCCCAAATTGATAAACTCTTAGAACAAAATATAATCCGACCTTCAATTTCCCCTTATTCTTCGCCCGTTTGGATCGTTCCAAAGAAAATGGATGCATCCGGTAAACGCAAGTTTCGCATGGTTATAGACTATCGCAAACTAAACGATAATACGGTTGAAGACAAATATCCCCTTCCCCGCATCGACGAAATACTTGACAATTTAGGCAAATGCACATACTTCACAACCCTCGACTTAGCCCAAGGTTTTCACCAAATTGAAGTACACCCCAACTCCGTTGAAAAAACCGCCTTCACAGTTCCCAATGGCCACTTCGAATATACAAGAATGCCGTTTGGTCTAAAAAACGCCCCAGCGACCTTCCAACGCATGATGGATGAAATTCTAAGAGAATACCTTTACAAATCATGTTTTGTCTATATGGATGACGTCATTATATTTTCCAAATCTTTACAAGAACATCTTATACATATAAAATCCATCTTTCAAAAATTCCGTGAAGTAAACCTAAAAATTCAACTCGACAAATCTGAATTCCTAAACAAAGAAGTAGCTTTCCTTGGCCACGTGATTACTCCCGAAGGCATTAAACCCAATCCAAACAAAATATCCGCAATCCAAAACTTCCCCATTCCTAAAACTACTAAGGAAATTAAAAGTTTCTTGGGACTAATAGGCTATTATCGCCGCTTCATTCCTAATTTCTCAAAAATGACAACACCCATGACACGTTGTTTACGAAAAGACACCAAAATTGAAATTGACCACCCTCAATATATAGATTGTTTTGAAAAATGTAAATCCGCTCTAAGTAACTCCCCAATTCTCCAATACCCTGACTTTTCTCTACCTTTTACACTAACTACTGACGCCTCTAACGTTGCTATTGGCTCTGTCCTATCCCAAAAAGGAAAACCAATCGCTTACTACTCCCGCACCCTTATTACCGCAGAACGAAACTACTCCACAATCGAGAAAGAACTCCTTGCAATCATAGAATCCTGTAAACATTTCCGGCCCTATCTTTTTGGTGTAAAATTCACCATAGAAACCGATCACAACCCCTTAGTCTGGCTCTATAAAATTAAGGAACCCCATTCTCGTCTCGCCCGGTGGAAACTCAAATTAGAAGAATATAATTTTGAAATTGTATATCGCAAAGGTAAAGAAAATTTTGTAGCCGACGCTCTTTCCCGTATCGAACTCAATATGCATGAATTAGACTCGATCTGTGTAAATCCTCCCTCACATGACGATGACTTTAATATTGACGACTTTATTAACGAAACTTATGAAAAACAAACTGGACTATCCACACAACACTCCACACACGAAAACCCTATTGCAACTATTCCATTTTCCGAAGAACCCATTAATTATTTTCCTAATCAAATTATCTTAAAATTTGGAAACAAACATGACGTTCAATACATCCTTAAATTCAAAAGTAAACACCAATATTACGTAACTCTTACTGAAAAAGATTGGAAAACTGACATTAAAAACACTCTCCATTCTATAATATCTCCTAATCAACGCTACCATATCCTCACAGAACAAACGGATATCCAAAAATTTATATCTGAATATGTCCGCAATACTTTTAATGAAACCGTTCGTATCTCTTTCTGCTCTAAACAAACTCAAGACATAGAGAATCCCGATAAACAACTTCAATGTGTTCAAGATTACCACAAGCAAAATCATAATGGCATACTCGAAACTCTCAATCACTTAAAACTCCATTATTATTGGCCAAATATGCGCACTACGATTTCCGATTATATTAATAAATGCGATATATGCCTCCGAAATAAATATGAAAGACACCCTTATAAACTTCCCTTCAAAGGCCCCCTATTAGGACAAAAACCTTTTGATATTATCCACATAGACACCTTTTGCTGTAATCGTCAAAGTTTTCTAACAATCATAGATTCATTTTCCAAATACGCTCAAGTTTACAATATACAAGACAAAATGAATATATCCATTCTCAGCAAATTACGTCATTACTTTTCTCATCACAATTATCCGCGCAAAATTGTCTGTGACGAAGGAACTGAATTTTCCAATAATCTCTTTAAAGAATTTTGTAAACTCCACAAAATAGAACTCCATTTTACCACAGTTAATAATCCTAACTCTAACAGTCCTATCGAACGATTCCATTCCACATTTACAGAAAAACTGCGCGTTATGCAAGATGAACGACCTAGAGAATATTTCCAAGACCTAATCACCCACTGTGTCCTTATTTATAACCAATCCATCCACTCAGCTACTGGCTACTCCCCTTTCTCAATCCTCTACGGCCCCTATATCGAAGAAATACAATTCGACGACGACTTACCTATTTATGAAAAATATAATCAACGACATAAAGATGAACTCCGCCCTTTTATTGATTCCCTTTACACTAAACTTCACGAAAAAGAAACCCGCATTTTAGAAAACCGCAACAAAAATCTACCAGATCCCACTCCTACTCCAGAACAAGGACAAACCGTGTACCTTTCCAAAAACACTCGTAACAAACTCGACGCACCCTATATACCCGCTACTGTTACCTCTACTGACAATACAAAAATTAAAGTCTTAACTACTAAGAATAAACCCACTAACTCTCATCCTAGAAAAATCAAACGCTTACGCAAACCTCCCTTGTTACAGAAACACCCTCCTAATAACCAACTGCCTGGCCCTTCAAGTGCACCCGATCCCTAATAATGGATACTATCAAGAATTGGTAGGCCAAGCACAATTATTTGACCACTTTCACCGTCACATACTTACTTTCAACTTAAGCACTATAGATAATACCCTTAAACTTTACCCCGTTAATTTAGTTCTTTTTAATACTTCAACGACTTCGTCTTATTACAAAATGTTTAATCAATATCAACTGCTTTATCATGAAACTCTTGACAATTTTCATAAACTAATTCGCCCTAGACAGAAACGTGGAATTATGAACTATATAGGTACTTTCATTAAATCAATCACAGGTAATCTCGACGAGAATGATCGTATATTTTTGGAAAAACATATTCAAGCTATCGAAAACAAGCAATCTCAAATTATTGGCACCCTCAATAACTCTACAACTTATGCCTCACAAACAATAAAACGATATAACATGTTAGTTGAAACTATTAATAATAACACAGTTAAAATTGCACAAGATATTAATCTCCTCAGCGACGAATTTGACAAATATCTCTCACTTCATAGCGAAATACTTAATCTCGATCGTTTAAATCAATTCCTTCAAAAATTACTTCGAACTATTAATTTAGCTGCATTGCAACAGTCGAACATTGAACTCTTTTCTCTCTCTGAAATTATTAAACTAGAAAATCAACTCAAATCAATCTATAATAAAGCCTCTCTCTTATCCGATAACATGCACCCTTTTGAACTAATCGAAACTGCTCAAAGTACAATAATCTCTACAGAAAGTCAGATACTCATTATCCTAAAAATTCCTATCCTTGATGAACTTGTATTCCCACTCTACCAAGTTTACCCAATCCATAACAAAGAAGATATCGTTTTGGTACCCCCTGCTGTTTACTATGGGAATAATCGTTGGTATTCCACATGCACACCTACAGAAAGAAAAATCACCTGTCAAACTATGTCAACAACCAGATGTCAACTGCCCACATTAGAAAACTGCACCACTGCCATTCTCCTGCAACCGATCATACATCAAACTAAGAGAAGCCTCATTGCCAGCACAAATCACCCACTCCGTATCACCGAAAAATGTTCAAAAACAGAAAAAATCATAAAGCAACCAGCAATCATCCAATCACCCTGTCCAATTCAAATTGAAAATCAATGGTATACCGCCACGCAAGAAGAAGCCGAAATCCCAGCCATCGTTCCTGTCAAAATTAATCCCAAGTATCGTCTACAACTAAATCATTTACAGTCTCTTCAAGAAACACCGCAATTGTCGGCTATCCAACCCATACACCTAGATCCAGTCGTCATCTCCACAACAACCTGGTCAGCCACACTTCTTATCATCACTCTAATGTGTGTCATCATCTACTTCATCCTAAGAAAACGAAAAAGACTCCAAACACTCTTTTTCAAACCAAGAATATCACTCTCAGAACTCCAAGAACTTCAACAACTCAACAAGAAGCCCGAGGACGAACTTCCATCCTAAGGGGGGAAGAGTTATGTTCATCGACCCCACAGCACACCGACCTGGACGAAAACCCCGAATCAGCGGAATCAGCTTTTTATTTTTCGTACACCGCATTTCCAATTTATATAAATATCGCGACCGCAATTAATCGATTAGTAATAGTTTATACCCTACGTTCAATAAACCTTTTTAAAAACGAAGATTTTCGACCCCGGAACATAACTGGTGGCTCTTTTACGACACTTTAACTGGGCCAAATCAGTTATAAGGTAGGTAGCAATTTTATGACCCATCATCTTATGCAAATCGGTACAGAGGTACCTAGATAATCGGCTTGCTTCTTATAAATAGCAAGAAACTCCAAATTTAAAATTAATTTCTTGGTTGTACTCGTTGTGTTCATTGTGAATTGCTAAAAATGTCGGACGATTTAAAATAAATATATTTAGTAAACGTGGTGCCACTGTGTTGCTTTACCGTAACTACAAATATTGTTTCGGAAAAACGAATAAAAACAATGAAAAGCATTGGAGGTGCATGAAAAAATAGTTGCAAAGCTGTGCTATTTACCACTGGACATGCATCCCATAGGACTATTATTTCCGAAAACGGACAGCATTCTCATGATCCAGAAGCTCAGAATAAAATTTGTCCTAAAATTGTATATCAACTTCCTGCAAGAGGAAAGCTACAAAGGATATTTCTGAGCGACGGAGCAAACTTTTACGATCCGCACTGATCAGCACTACAGGAGTGAAAAGCCTTTCAACTCAAGGTGTGGACTGCATCAAACAGAATATACAGGGTGATTCAGGAGGAAATGTCAATATTTTAGGTACGTATTCGGGGACCCAAAATAAACATAAAAGTTCCTATAAACATGGGTCCTATTCCCGGCCGTTACCGAAATACAGGGGTAAACAACATTCAATTTAAGGTTTTTATTACATTATTTATAACAGGTAGGCTAGGTTTTATAGTTTTCAAAAATGCCACCGTTTACTTCTAAACATAAGTCAGCTCTCTGGTGAATAGCTCGGGTCGCTCTATGAATGGATACGGGCCTGTTTCTTATAGTTGCTGCTGCATTTATTATTCGATCGAGTAATGCATCTCTAGTGTTTACTTTACTTGAATATACCAATGATTTAAACCACACCCAAAGACAATAATCCAGAGGATTAAGGTCTACTATTGCTAAGCAACAGGAATTTCCGCCTGAATCACCCAAAACCTAGCCTACCTGTTATAAATAATGTAATAAAAACCTTAAATTGAATGTTGTTTACCCCTGTATTTCGGTAACGGCCGGGAATAGGACCCATGATTATAGGAACTTTTATGTTTATTTTGGGTCCCCGAATACATACCTAAAATATTGACATTTCCTCCTGAATCACCCTGTATATTTTTAAAAGAAATGGCTCGTGGCATATGGGACAAAATGCTTTGGTAATTGGCAACACCAAACTAGTTTCCAATATCTAATGGAAATTATCTATGGGTCTTTCGGAGGTGTGCAGACCACGACAGGTACCTGTTTCGGGTTTATTGTTGGCCCTCATCAGGCAGACGTAGCGCACCTCACAGAAAAACCCAGATCGATTGGCTAAGTGGAATAGGAAATAGTATAATGTGGTGAGCATTTACCATCCAACGCCATCTAGCTGGTACTGCCAAAACCAAAGCAATGTGAGTGTGTATATATCGACCGGTCGATCGACATGTAAAAAGAACTCGGCAAAGCGGCGCGGCGCGGTGAAAAAACCAGAAGAAGCATACATACGGGGAGCCAAGAAACTCGTTTGATTCATCACCGAGTATCTTCTAATATATAGAAATCAACAAGGATCGAATCGTGAGTTTCAATCCTCGTTTGCTTACGTCTATAGCCAAACGATGATTAAACAAAGTGTCCCCATTATAATTTTAAAAGAAATGGATCGTGGCATATGGGACAAAATGCTTTGGTAATTGGCATAATATTCCAGAAAAAAAGACGTTGCCGCCTTTCCCCAGTTCAGCTCAAGAGGTACATACAGCTTTACTACAACTGTCACCGAAAACTTCGAGGGACGAAAATATCCTATTGGTAAATGACACTGAAAACAGTATTATTATTTTTGTTTGCCATACCAACTTGAAAATTTTATGTCGTTCAGAAACCATTTATAATGACGGCACATTTGAATACTGCCACAAGTACTTCTTACAGTTATTCACAATCCATGGCTATTTTCAGAATAATTACGTCCCATTGATATTTTGCCTATTAAAAGATAAATTGGTAGAAACTTGTACTAAATGATCCAGAACGTAGGCTTAAGCAATGAATATAAAAGGAAAGATTCAGAAATCGGTAAATGGTTACATTACTGTTTCGGAATGATGTCTTTGGAAAGTCAAGAAGTTAGTGATTTTTTTGTTTTTGATTTACCAGCTATCCAGCCAAATCTTGAAGCTGTAGTAAAATTTTCAGATTACCTCATTGACAATTATACAGGGTGTTTCAGACCTAAATACAATAATTTTAACCACATACTCAGAAAGGTGTATAAATAGGGAAATCGAAAAAAAAAAAATTTCGGAAATATTTTAGAAATAATTAAATAATTTTAATATTTCCCCTAACGAGCCGCTCAGTTTTATTATCGGGTAGACGCGTACCCAAGGCGCGAGGGAGACGCAAACTGGTTTCAGGTCTTCCTTCGACGTTGCCAGATCGCGGCGCCAGGCAACGAACATTTTTATCTAAATGTGCCCACCTTTTTCTATCCTTTTGTTATCCTTTAGGATAATAATCGCTGATAGCAAATTAAAGGTGGTTTAAAAACTATCCTCCTCGCCACTCACATTCGCACTTGCCATATTATCACAAAATTGCTGCAGAGGTCGGTACACGAGCTTCCTGGTCGCGTTCACAACGTTACCTACAGTCCAAAAGATAATCGAGTTGAGTAAGCCTTTTTCGAGCCGGCCGGTCCGGCAATTCGCGGACGCGACGTCTGTCACCCAACCACGCTTGACCCACTGACCCACACTTCCGTCTCGCCGGCCGGCTGGCCGGCTGTCTCCCCCTCCCTGCACCGCCTCGAGCCTTCGCAGTGGCGTGTGCTATGCAGGCCCTTTTTTATTTTAGTTTTTTGCTGCGTTTCCGAGCCGAGGATCTGTCGTCCCACAAGTCACGGCTCTTAGTTCGGGGAATGCCGGCTAAAATCGGCAACATCGCACGTCGCCCTACAATGTAGCTTCTGGTCCGTCTACTTCTCGGTCGTTTCATCGCCAGTGGCGTCGTTATTGCCTTTAAAAAATAGCTTCTTTAAAAAAAATGTCTGGCTTTATTATTGATTTTTAATTTTTTTTAATTGCGGATTCGTATTAAGCTCAATTTTCTCCACATGTGGTTAAAATTAATGTATTTAGGTCTGAAACACCCTGTATATCAGAAGAATCAGTATTTCCACCTTTTGTATGGGCACACGCCTCTGTAGACCTGGATAAGACAACAAATGCCTGTCAATCTTTCCATAATGATTTCGGTAGGTGTTTTTATTCTGCTCATCCGAATATTTATAATTTTTTAGATGTACTAACCCAGATGCAATGCGAAATTTATATAAAAATTAACAGTGTAAATTCACCTAGGAAAAGAAGAAATTTAAACTCGAAAAAAAAGCAGCAACTTTCATTTACGAAACTTGACAAATATACAAGTAAATATATTAGTCCCCTACAGTTTGTAAAGGCTGTTGCTTGGGTATATGCATCAGCTAATGCGAAGTAATTTAAGTTTTTTACATGAATATTTATAATAAAATAGATATATGTCCATATGTATATTAATTATTACATAATGTGAATTTGCAACTCTTATTTGCATTTATTTCAAAAGTTCCCATCCCCGTTGAGTTCGTTAAAAATTGCAGAAGTTATTTGCGATCAACACAAAGGTAGGTTGGGTTTTTTGGTTTGGCCGAATTCAAGTGTCATAATAAAAAGTACTTCATAGATTTTTGGCCGAGTTCAAGGGTAGGATTACTTGCTTTGTGGCCGAATTCAAGTGCACCCAAAATTTGTATACTTTAGGTTATTGGACCCGACCGGTTAATACCGGAAGTTGACGGCAACTTCCTTATTTCAAATAGAACACCTTGTATTGTATATCATTACACATTTGGATCCTTTGTTAAATTTTAATGTCGGTTTGTGAAATAAACTGCATACAGGTTCTGAGATATTCAACATTTTTTCAAATTTTTCACATTTGCTGGAGTTGTCAAAATTCCAACTATAATAAAGAGTTGATAAAATTTTAACTTTCGCAACTGTCTTGAAGTTTAGCAACTCCCGAAAATATCAAAAATTTCAAAAAAGGTTGAATGTCTCAGAAACTATGAGGTTTAATTAAGTATGTACGCAGTTTATTAGACAAAATGACATTAAAATTTAGCAAGGAATCTGAATATGTAATAATATACGGGGTATTTTATTTGTATTAAGGAAGTTGCCGTCAACTTTCGATATAACCGGAAGTTTCAGAAAGTTGAAAATATTTTAGTTCAAGTGGTCGGAGATAACCTATAAGTGTGCAAATTTTCAGATTTTTATCCCGTTTGGTTCTCCAGAAACTTTTAATACAGGGCCTTCCCGCCGCACCCTGTATATTTAACATGCTACAAGTACGAGTACACCATCGTTAATTTGGAGTATCATGTACTCGAAAAACTGAATTTTTCGAGTACATTTCGAGTACAATGTTTTAATTTAATTATGAGAAGCGAGGAGGGAAACAAAAACTAGTTTTTTTTACACTTTTAATGGGTCATTTCACACATATGTAAGTGAATCATAGACATGAAGCATATTCAAAACAAAGCTCAAAAATATCTTTTCGATTTTTTTGCGAGCGGTAAAATTCCTAAAATGAAACATTAAATTCAAATTTTCTAGTTAATTCTTGTGAAATGTAAAATTTAATTTTAAATTTACAATTAAATCCTTACTTCTGTTGCTTAACTCCACACACAAAAACTTTGTTTTTTGCACTCGACGCGCGCTTCGCTAACCAAATCTAGCATTGCCAAACATTCTTTTGAAAATAATCATAGAATAACAAGAGAAAATTTAAAATTACTTTGGTACCTATCCACCTGATAGGAGATTATTAGAGGCTTATGAAAGTCTGGAAATTTCAAAATGTAAATTTAGTTTAAATAAAGATAATGACCAATCCACTCAGTCCCTTATAATATATGTTAATAAACTGACAGGTAGAAACTTAAGAGTAATATAGTAGGTAGTTCACAGTATAAATAGAATAGGTTAGGAATAAGTAGATTAGACTTAATCGTCTTATGATGATGCTAACATTGTTAGCGAAATGCGCGTCGAGTGCAGAAAACAAAGTTTTGGTTTGTGGAGTCAATCAAAAGATGTAATTTCTAAGTGCCAAAGGTTCCTGATTACCAACTTAGTTTGAATTAAATCCTGTATATACACTGAATTTTGAGAAATGCAATTAATTTCAATTTACCGTATTTCCCTTACCCAGCTATGCACTTTACACTACATTCCAGCTGATATTTTTCGTCCTCTGGATAATATCGCTGCCATTCTATCATCCAGTAAATGACATCCTTTGTTCAATGCGCGTGAGCTGAATTTATGGAATGGAGTCGAGACTCGAACAAAATTATGAAAAATACCCCAATCCGAGGCTATAAAAAAACCGAGACAAATAACACGTTTCGGGGTAGCGATGCTGGCACTGGTGGGAGCATTTGAAAATATCTTACTATTCATCCTCGGCGGAATTTATCGCCGCCTTCGTCACCACAAGTGCGTCCCATAAATCCCAATAAGATTTATTTGGGCCGAAACCGATTGTAAAAATCCACTGGCGCGTATAAAATTAATTGCCAAGTTGGGGACAGTATCGGGAATGGCATATAAACATTGCTTTGCAAAACGTCATATATTATATCTACCAAATAAAATTTATCCTTTTGGTAATTAGGAACATATTTTATTCTCATTTCTCTTTGAAAGCAGGTATCCTTCGTTGGTAGAAATGTATACCTACCATCAGCTAGTTTTAAAAATTTTCTGAGATAGTTAAAACATGTAGGTAATAGATAGCAAAGTGATGATGATCACATCCAAACCTGGAAACGTTTCTTTGAAATCAGGTGCGTCGAATTACGCGGGTGCTAAGGTTGATTAGCCCCACGTTTTAAACTTCGTAAAAAAATTCGCATTTTCCTGTTTAGTGGACATCTGAAATTAATTACATGAGCTTATAAATACTAATCCACTGTATATAAAATTTATGCTGTGCAAGCATATATAGCGGCAATTTTATAATAGTGCATTACAATTCGAGTCAACTAAAATTTATGAAGTAGTTGCTACTCGAATAAATTATAATAAATCGTCCTATATCTCCTCAAATGACAGATAACGTATTTCTGGCCAGCGTTGGCGTCAGTATTTGAAACAAATCCCATCCTCGGTCGAATTTCTGGCATCCTTCACCAGCAGAAATACGCCCCACAAATCCGAAGAATATTATTATTTGTTTGAGCTAAAACCGATTCTGAAACTGCAGTGGGGCGAATAAAATTAATTTCTAAGCTGAAAATAAATCGTTATAAACATTTCATATAAAACATGAAATGCCGCGCCGGGCCGCGCGAATAAACCGATTTATATTATCGTTTTGGCACATGCAAACTGCAAACATGACAGATATGCAAAATATTCCGAATAAAAAAATGTATATTAATCATTTTGAGACAAACATTCCATTGCAAGTGGAAACCAGTGTTAGCAATAAAAATGGTAACGTATTTTGAAATATCCAGTGATTTAACCGTTGTCTCCATGCTCGATCATTGATGACTACATATTGTATTTTCATTTTAGTTCTAATAGTTATGCTCCTTCCATTGGTTATCAAGAGTTCAGCTTTCGCTTTCGACAAACAAAAAGCAGATGATCACATACAATTTTGAAATTTGATTCCTTTAACTCGACTCTATAATAATATAGGTTGTCCCCGGTTTTTGTAGACAAACTTTTACATTTAGAGAAAGTTATTTTGTAAAGGACAAGTTTATGACCATTTAAAAAACGTATTATTTTACCAAGTTTATATTAACTCGCTTTCTTCTCTGTTTGTTTGTTCGGTACAAATTTAAACTAACTTTCCGATAGATACTTGAAATTTTAAACATGACATACAATATTATTCCATTTCTTATTGTTTGTCTGTTCGTTTGTCTGCGGTACAAAACTACAAATTGTGCAATCGATTTTGTAGTAACATTATTTGAAAAGTTGCTTGTAATTTCTATGACACACCTAAAAAAATAATTTATTAGTTTTTAGATTTTTTCAAAAAATCATAATTTATCAGTGTCGGAATTCTTGCCCGAAAATACTATTTTCCTGCTCCCTCCCCCGTAAGTTCACTTTACATACTCGCCAACAGGCCCGAAAGCGAAAGTCAAGTGTTCGAGGTGCCCTGTTATTTTGGTTGCTAGCTGCGAAAGTGGTTGCAAGGTACAAAAAGTACCTATTGCTTAGCAACCCTTACGCAGCAAGGACCTTAAAACCATTAATAAAATATATGTAGCAACGCGAATCTTGGGTCAATTTTAATAGGTTTCACAACAATCGTTTTACAAACTGGTTTTAATCATAAAGAACACGAATTATACCAAAGAAAAATTTATAATTTAAAAGTTTCTCTGGCGTCAAATAAGTGTCGCATAACAGAACAAATTTGACAAACACCGCGCTACCGGTGGGGTAAGAGGACGCGATTAGTAATTCGTATATCCATGGTTCAAATCCCATACAAAGCTCAACATTTTTTATTTATTTTTTATTATCGCTGCATTCTGCCTCTTATATTTATCACTGACTATCATTTTTAGTAATTGAACAAAGGTTATTTTGAAGATCATTATTACTCACAATCTACTCCATATGTATTTAGAGCTTTATTCAAAGTACCTATAACTTGAAATTTTCGGTAGCAGGAAAAATGTAATACATTGCACGATGCGTAAGCTCTTTTTTGGCCTCGGAGGTACTTTTAAACAACCTCCTCGGCCAAAAAGTGCACTTACGCATTTGGCAATGTAAATAACTATTTTAACAGACTTTTCAAGAAAGTGGCTATTTAGATTTGCACTGGAGCGGTTTTTGTGGGTTGATTTGAGAAATCGACCCACCAAATTAAAGACAACAAAAAAATACTCTTTGATGAACACATTACGAGCCATAATGGTTCTATTGGAAAAAGTGAGTATTTTGCAAAAATTGAATATCGACATGCAAGAAAAAAATTTTTGTTCGTTAAAATTTTAAATAGGCATATCAGCAAGTTCTTGGCCTTCTAATTGCGAAAATCAAATTTTAAATAAACATTGACAGAGCCAGCCAAATTTGGCAAATATTTTGTGGGGTACATAACTTTTATGCTGAATCCAAATATGCAAAAAATATACAGAGCGTTTCATTTAAAAAAAGCCGATGTTATTTCCGGTAAAACCGCAAGGAGAAAAAAAATTCTTCGTGAAATATGTGTACCTACCCCAAATTTCAAACATTTGTCTTAAAAATAAAAGAAGAGTTGGGGGTGAACCAAAATTTTGTTAAGTATTTACATCTCAAGCATCACCATTCACTTAAGAACTTTTCGCGTACCTAGTTATTTCCGCACATACATTGAACGTTCCTGACCTCCGTGCGCGCACGCCTATTCTCATGAGCACAAAAGAACACGAAAAAGGAAGGTTCCCTTGAAAATGCAAAAAATGCTCGAAAGTGAGAATACGAAAGGCACATCTAGTGACATCTAGCCACTATAGTGGCATCAACGCTACCATTCGCGCTTCATTTGAAGGACGGAGGCACAAGGCACAAGCGCCCTACAAGCTGAGAGTAAAATCGAAATTCAGCAGAAACCGCTATCATATTCGTGATATTCACGATGACTGAGAGACACGTAGAAATTGATATTTTCAGCTGATTCTCCATCTCAAAAACACAACACTGTCAAATTTCAGTTCAGCAGCTTGATTACTTTGGTAGAGATATAGGCCTAATTCAATTTCAAAAAGGAACTTCAACACCGTGTACCTTTTAAACAAACAACATTTCTATAAGGCATATTAGCCTTAATCGTCATAGTTTCAGAATTTTCAGTCACTATCTCCCAGCATTTTTAGCATTTTAAAGGGAACGTTCCTTTTTCGTGTTCTTTTGTGCTCAAGAGAATAGGCGTGTGCGCACGGAGGTCAGGAACGTTCAATGTATGTGCGGAAATAACTAGGTACGCGAAAAGTTCTTAAGTGAATGGTGATGCTTGAGATGTGAATACTTAACGAAATTTTGATTCACCCCCAATTTTTCTTTTATTTTTAAGACAAATGTTTGAAATTTGAGGTACGGGTATCTCATGAAGAAGGTTTTTTTATCTCCTTCCGGTTTTACCGGAAATAACATCAGCTTTTGATTTTTAAATGGAACGCTGTGTATATTTTTTTCATATTCGGATTCAGCATAAAACTATAATATATGTACCCCACAACATTTTTGCCAATTTGGCAGGGTCTGTCAATACTGTTATACCTAATTTAAAATTTAAACAATAAAATTTTTTTGCCATTTTTACAAGTCATCCTACTTACATGTCGATATTCAATTTTTGCGCAAACTGTATGCCATTTTTTCTGTAGCTGCGATGTATAACACAACCATGTATACTTCTTAATGGCAGCCTGTTTAGAAACGCGGATAAATCGTATTTTAAAATTCAAGTATACCTGACCGTCATCACCGTTTGGGCTCACGCAAAGGGAATGCCTTTGGCACTTCAACTGTTGTAATTTACTTGAATTTTATTGTATCATGGCAGCTTGGGTGAAATCGTATCGAAATGCTTAATTTGCAAACAAACGTTAATTAATTTTAATATGTGAAGGACCCGAGATTACTGTTTAGTTTATTATTTATTAACAACAGAATATGCATACTATAATACCCTCCAAAAGGCATACTAGTTAAAATCACGTCCCAAAATCTGTCACTATCTCCCAGTATATTTATTCTCATTCGTGCCCTACCTGCTAAATCTTGTTTTCGTAAGCCAAAGCCAAGTCACCGAACTGCATTAAAATTCCGCCTTTTGATCATATATTATGTTTCCTCACTCTAAGGAAACACTTCCAAAGCACTAAAAAGAGTAGGTTTGGAACGCTTAAATTTCACAGGACGCACTTAATTGCGATCCTGCCTGGAGGAGCCGGCGGGGCGAGTTGCTGGGTGCATCGGCCCAAATGGCCTGGGGGATTTATAGAGATTGCTGGGGGAGCCGCGGCCGGCTTGTTTTTCGTCCTTTTTGATGGCTAGGCTGACCCGGGCACGGTGATTTTTATGTACTTATCGTTCGTTCTGTTTTGCAATACGGGCTCGATCAATCAAGCGGTCCGAAGCAATCATTACACAGTGTAACAATTGATACCGGGATCAAAGGGCTCGATATTTTGTAAGCGAGCGTTTACCAGTGATCATTGCAATTTTATTTTTATTTCCATTCAATATCCACACGACATGTAAAATGCTTTCGATACTGCTTCACAATAAACTTAAAGCACTCATAAACTGTTGAATTAGCACTACTTTTAGAGAAAAATGGACTCCCTCTATCTACAGAGTGTTTTAAAAGTGACGTTCGTGCTCTTGGAATTCGATGACAGAGACTAGGGTGTTTAAACGAATGAAACAAAAATTTTCCGATTTTCCTTCGTTAACGAGTTACTGGCAAAAAATAATAATAAGTTGGCTATGGTTACTATATATTTTTATTGGTATTTATTAATTACTAACAGTTTCTTTAATAAAGTTGGAATTAAAATTAAAATTTTCTTTTTCATCCTCTTTTATACGGTTTGCCCTTCGAAAATATGACCAAAAAATTTCCCACATAGTAGTCAGCCACTGTTTTTTTGTTTGGCTACTTTTTTCTGGTCAAAAACCATTTATGGCAAAATAACTTTCAATAAAATAAAACAGCGTTTAGATTTATTAAGTCAACATTATAGACCGTCAGCTAGTGACAGATTTAGGCACCCCATTTTCGCACACAAGTCTCGAAGAGGGTTGAAAAGTACATCGATGTTGAGTAGAATGAAGGGAAATTTACGAGTGGCCCCTGGGGATAACATATGGAAAATTCGATAGAATAAATAGAATTAATAGAACCCGGCTTGTGTGTTGCAGGTTGAAACAAAGGCGTAATCTTGTAAAGAAAATCGAGATTGTGACCGATTTTTCCACACAAGCCCATCGAAAGTTGACAATGTATAGTCCGACAAACGAAAGAAGTCCAATGAAAAACTCAGTCTAATCGCCCATGCCTATATTAATAACAAACGGATGGAGTTTTTCATTGGACTTCTCTCGTTTGCCGGACTGTACATCGTCACTAGCCCGAAAAACATACAAAAACATATTATACATAATAATTAAGACAATATGTATATTATATTGTATTAGGAAAATTGAATTTTCAATATGTTGTCCCAGAGACGACTCGTAAATTTCCCTTCATTCTACTCAACATCGATGTACTTTTCAGCCCTCTTCTTGTATGCGAAAATGGGGTACCCAAATCTGTCACTATGTGACGGTCTATTACCACCGACGTACTCGTATATACGCAGTTGTTTATTATGTTAATCTTGTTCTTCATAAGTATCTTCCTTATACCTGCTTAGCTCACACAAACCGCAAGGAATTGCTAAAAGACTTTGACAAAGTCCGGTACATAACTCTGCATGTTTAGTTTACACAGGGTGATTCTATGATTAATACACACGTTATAGAACTAGGGGTACACCTGGGTACGCCTATGGACTTATTTTAAGTTAAAAATAAACGAGATAAATATAATTTATATTTTTTAAATATTTCATTTATTTAATATTCCACACTTTAATGGATGGAACAAAGTGGTGAATTGTTGCATGGTTGAAAGAACCGATTGAGTGGAACAACAAGGAACAACAAAAAATTTCGTTATTATCTATGCCATGATACCTATTATACAGGTGGATTATCATTTTTCATTATATCACATTAAACATAATCTCTAAATTGCTTGCTGACCGTGACAAGACTGGTAAGTAAAGCGTTGATAGAAGGAATATAAAGAGAGGCAACAGCTATCAAACTTCAACGCTATAACAATGTGAGCTGGTCCACGAACAATGAAAATATTATTTTAATCAAAAATAACTATCCAATTTCTTTAATTAATAAATTGCGTAACTCGAAATATAATGAGGAGACTTTATTCAGTCCTGTTTCCGATAGAAGACGATTTGGCAGGATACCTTACGTGCCTCGCCTTTCCGAAAAACTAGGTAATTGCTTAACATCTGATAATTTACAGGTCGCGTTCAGTAATGACAACACTTTGGGAAGGTTATTTTTCACAAAAACTAAAGCTTAAACTCCTTTTGAACTAAAATCTTCAGTCTTCTATACAGCATTCCCTGTATGGGTTGCTCCAAATGTTAGATTTGTCAGACTGGCAGATATATCAGTATTAAATTAAAAGAACATAAAAGATATTGTAATAATTTAAATAAAATAAACCCAACGGCTTTGGTTGAACATGTGAGGAAGCAAAGACATCAATTTGAATTTAGCTAGGATTTTGGGAACACAGAGCAATCTTTCTAATCGTCTCATGCAAGAAATGATTTGCATTAGGAAATGTAAGACATTGAACACCTCAATAATTCTTACTACAATATTATTGATAGATTGAAGTAAAAGTTCTTGCACCACTGTGTATTGGTTTTTGTTTGCCGCTGTGTAGCTGACGGTTTGTTTTTACTATTCTTTTTATGGTTGAAAACAGGTAGTTCTGGCTGCTGAATTCATTCTGCTTTCAACCACCACACTAACCTTTTTAATATGTTTGTATCGTCATTTTACCATAGCATTGGTTGTTTATAATATGTTATCTATGTTACCTGATTTATATCATTATTTATTTTTTGACAAAAGAAATTACCTACTAGTTGGGTACCTAAGCATTGCAATTTGTACCTTGTTTTTTGTCCTTGTTTTTTGTTCCACTTTTTTCCCTATATTTTAATTTTTTAAGGAACCTTATTAGCATATGTAATATCTTTGTAGAGCCCTGATGATGGTTATAAAATATACCGAAACGACGGCAATGAACTAATGTAATTTCCATTTTATTATAACCCTAAATCCTACCAATTCTCAACACAATCAATATTAAGGGTTACTAAATTTTTACCAGAAAATATTATTGTTCCTTCACTCTAACGATTAAAGTTTGAGACACCCTAGCTATAGGTTATGCGAGAAGTTACCCGAAATTTTGGGGAAAATTTTTGAATGTATCTACTGGTTATAACAAGGCAGAAGTGTTGCAGTAAAATGTCGCAGATGCCTCGATTTTGTTACCAAATTGTCCGTAGAATACTGCACATATCGGTTTTGGTCACCTTATTGGAGTGGAAAAATAAAAGTATGCAAAAACGAAAATTCAAAAGAAAGACCGTTATGTCTGACGAGCATGAAAGCTTACATTTTCCCATACAAAACAGATATTTCCCAATTCTGATTATGTTGCTACTGGTTCACAGCCATATAGTTGCAAACAGCTGTTACATGTATGTTTTCTGGTCTTTTGTAAAGATAAAACGCCCAACACAAAATACGCTTTGCGCTTAATATCATATCTGTTTTGTTTCCAATTTTACGGCTATAGATTCGACTTGTTTGATATGGTAGTAACCCAGGAAATTGATAGATAAACAAAATCTACCAGGAATACAACAGCAAGAACGGAAGGGAAAAGCACTTACCCGGCTTTTCGCACAGCACCCGTGCAGTTGAACGAGGCGGCCGCGGTCCCGGCGGCGGCGCCAGGTGCTCTACCGCCCCCACGGTAAGCGGGCGAGCCGCCGGCGCTTTCGCCGCCGCCACCGCCTCCGCCGCCACCGTCCTCCTCGTCCGACACGGCCGTCGTCAGGGACATGCGGTCATCGTCGGAGATCTGCAACCAAAAACGTTGTTTAGGAGTCACATATAAGGAGAAAGGTTCAGACTGAGAAAGTCATGAAGCACTGATTTAGTTGCGAGATGAAACCATGCCCTTACCAATGCCACGAAAGAGAATTGGACCCAAAAGGCATAGTCTTTCTTCATCAAAAACAAAATCGCCATATAAACGATAGTTGTATCTACGGATATTCCGCATTCGTGCGAAGACGGTGCGCATATTTACGTTTCCTATACGGTCAACGCTACTCGTTGCGGCAGCCAGCTAGGAAACGTAACGCGCTCTGATCGCTCCGTTTCCTAGACGGTAAGCGAAACGCTAATGTATACCTGGAGAGAAGGTGGTACCTAGAAAGCATGCAGAGTACTCGTTTGCGCTAGCCGTATAGGAGTCCGAAAGCAGGTCTCGCCTCCGTTTCCTACACGAATTCTTAGATACTAATACTACATATTCTTAGGTATATTTTATGCGTGACCACAAGGTTTCAGCAGCAGAAGCTTACAGCTATCTAATTATTAAAATGTATCTGTTGATACACTTATTTATTTACCGCATTTACCTCTTATTTGCAAATAATACTTAGGCTTGATGTGTTGATATGTGTTTGTTGCTGTTATGACAGTCCAATCTACCTTTTTTGCATAAGCCGGCATTTATTAATACAGCCAGTGTTTAATATAGCGTTGCGCTTACCGTCTAGCAAACGGAGCGATCAGAGCGCGGTATTATACGTTTCCTAGCTGGCTGCCGCAACGAGTATCGTTGACCGTATGGAAAACGTAAATATGCAGACGGTGCGTAGCTCCCTTTTAGATGCCTATCATCTTATCGGTGGTAAACATATTTTTATGTCCAGGAATCACCTCTGATGGTTAACTAAAGCTCAGTTTTGAAATGGAACACTTCCTATATAAGTATACAGGTGATTCAGTTTTAATCTGCGACACTTCAACAGGTGATAGAAAACCAAAAAGTAACCGCACTTCCTTCTATAAACTATATCTTTTTAAGGCCTTATAAAAAAGTTACAGGGTGTTAAAGTTGTAAGAAACATGTAGACTTTATTGAATATTTACCAAACTAGTTGAGATTTGTAAGTTATATTTGGTACACTTTATAATATAGGTTAATGGGTAATTAGTATAATTTTTTTTGGAAAAAAAATAAAATGCAATAAAATGTATACAATTTCTTATGTAAATTTTAATTATAAATAAAAATGTTTTCTTAGCATTTTTTCATATGTATCATAGTTTCATGGCAAATTTGATTTTGTCGTATTATTTCGGAATATTTCTGAAAAATTAACTTAAAAATTCGCTCCATAAGTAAGACTTAATGTAGAAAAAATGTGTTTCTTACTTTGAATATAGTAACTTTTCCCAATAAACTTACCCATTCAAGGTTCTACTTTTCAAGATACAGAGCGTTAATAATTATTGTATCTTCCTTAAATGTTTTAGACCTTGTATCTTTAAAAGTGTAGCCATAAATAGCCAAGTTTATTGGAAAAAGTTACTATATTTAAAGTAGTTAATACCTACATTATTTCTACTTTAAGTGTTACTTATGGTGCAAATTTTTAGATAATTTTTCACATTTTACACATACGAAAAATTACCAGGAGGACATTTTTGTTTAAAATTAAAATTTACATAAAAAATTTAATACATTTTATTGCTATACAGGGCGTTTTTTTTCTAAAAACAATTATACTAATTACCCACTTCTACGCCACTGGTTGTCCAAGTTGTTTGATATAGACAGGTTTTATGTTAACCCATGCCGTTATAACGTGTACCAAACATGACTTAAATATCTCAACTAGTTTGGTAAATGTTCAATGAAGTCCACATATTTCTTACAAATTTAACACCTCGTAACTTTTTTTATAAGGCCTTAAAATGATATAGTTTATAGAAGAAAGTGCGGTTATTTTTTGGTTCTCTATCACCTGTTGAAGTGTCTCAGAATAAAACTGAACCACCCTGTATATTTTTTCATTTTAGTACCTATATAGCCGTTATCACGACTAGTAAAACAAAGTGTTGGCGGGTTTATAGCCACAACTTTTGGAAAAACGTTAATTCAAGCAACAACAGGCGTTATAGTCGCCGGTACAATGCCGAAATAGAGGAAGATATCAAAACTATCTATTGTAAAGGAAATTTTGTCATTTCCATTACAATATAATAGCAAGCAATCATTTAAAATATTAACTTCTGAATTAAAACGATTTAATTTCGGCGTACTTATGTCAGATACGAATATTTTCCCCATGTTTTTTTTTTTATACATAGGTTCAAATTTCGTTTAATTCAGGTATATTTCGCAGTCTCCAAAGACAGACCGCTTTCTCTATCGAAGTTTTTCAAAAAAATTTATTTTGGCACGTGTCTTGGGTCTTGTTTATTTTTATTCCTCACCGTTGGAATAGCCCTGACGTTCGAATAATCCTTGGTCAGAAATTAGTGATAGCTGCGTTCAAATAGTACCTATACCTTTTAATTACCTGAACCACCCATTTTATGCTACTCCAGCAAACCCCGAGCAATACGGCTATATAACGTCAAAAATCAAGGCTTGTACCACAGCTACAACTTCGAGCGGCGCCTTTGATCTGGCGGTCGAGAACCAAGCGAGATGAAATGGTGCTGTCTTCTTCTCGCTGAGGGGAAAAGTCGGGGCCGGACTAAACGGATTTTTATTATTAAAGTAAAATATTTAGTTTCGGACTGACAGTACCGTAGTAGGTAATTTTTAAACTTTATTTTAATGTGATATTTTGAAATTTGCATTACAATATCAGGTAATATTGCAATGAAATTAGATAGTAGGTATATTAAATAGTTAAGATTTGTGAAATATGATTCGGTGCTCCCATAGTCGTTAGGTGGTCACAGTACTAACTACTTTAATGCGAATGGAAATATTGACTAACTAAATAAGATGAAGAAATATAAAAATACGAAAAACAGAATGCAATAAAAATATACAGGGTGTTCGAAAAACAGACGGAGATATTTTAGAGGGTGATTCCTTGTTAAAAATATGAAAAAAAAGTTTCTATAAATATGGGTCCGGAAATTTTAAATTTTTTTTCAATAATATTCGCTAAAGTGCCCCCGGGACACCACTGGATTTAATAATTTTAATCTACATATTAGGGCTAAATTAGCCTCTTAATACAACAAATAACATTGCCAAATTTCAACAGAATCGATATTTTTTAATATATTAATAAATTATTTTTTTAAATTTAACATCCTGTATCTTGAAAACTCTGCATTTCCGGACCCATATTTATAGAACCTTTTTTTCATATTTTTTAACAAAAAAATACCTCCCTCTATTTTTCTAACAGTCTGTATGTCCTTGTCGCCACATATTCACTGTCGAATTTTGACCATTGAAATTACCATAACAGATGTAAGATAATCGAGAAACATTATAAGCCAGGCCTCTTAAAACATTTACCTATTAGCCTTGGGAAAATGATAGAATTTTTTCTTCGAGTTGTATCCTTTGTTAAAACCAGGGACTGTTTAAAATAAGGGGACCCAGTATTTCACAGTCTATCACATAGGAAAAGTGAAGCCCTGAGGGAAAGTTTGTTTTCTGTCGACTCCAAGGAGACCACAAGGGGGCTGGTACAAGGTTATGTTATGTTATATATATGTCAGTGTCCAACTGCCATCAGTTTTTGTGATAGATAGTGCCATAGATTCTGGCAAAGAGGCAAAAAAATGCCCACCATAATTCACAATTTTTAAGTTTTCTAACTTCCAGATACTCAATTAAAGACAATGAAAGAATTTCAACTATAAAATAAATTTGTTTCATTTGACAGCTGCCATATTCTGCACTTGTAGACACAACATTGTGAAGTCTAATTTTTAGAAATCGTGGAAACCATTATTAATTTTTACTAATAATCAAAGGACCTGTTATATTCATAGATTCTCCAATAAAATGGCATACTTGGCATCACTGATACCATTAGAATGAGGAAAGAATAGGCCTCACTTTGGAAAGTATAATGCATGATGATGTCCCAATTTTTGTTCACTCATTTTACTCGAATCGTAATTAAATAACCGAACTAAACACTCACAAATATCACAATATCAACGAAACCTACTAGCGCACGGCTATGCCTGCTGAGCGTCTGATATCAGCACCGATTACCCGACTGCACGCCATAGCCGTTTTTCCCCTAAGGGGCGGGGCATAAACCCTGCGCGAGGGGATCGGCGCAAACAGTTCCCGCCAAGAGAGTTGTGGAGCTGTTCATATTTAAGCTGTGCTTGTACATCAAAATTTTAAATTAATAACTACGTTATACAGGGTGATTTGTTTTCGATGCCCACTATGGGGATCTCGGAGACTAGCAGAGCTAGAACAAAGGTTAAATGGGGAAAGAATTGCAGTTTTGAATGCTCAACCTAATGCCTCTTTCGGATTTTTAAAATAGTTCATGGCTCACTATTTTGAGTGATTTTTTGCTATTTCATCAGATCTCTGTAGCTCCCTAATTTCTGATTATACAGAAAAACTGTAGAGACAAAAATTGTAGATAATTTTGGGCTTAATAAGATAATCTGATCCAATTTTTATGTGGTTTGTGATTTTTGAGATATGACCGACAAACTACTTGTGTTTTTTTAAATGTAAATCATAGTTGGCTGTTTCCTTATCAAATCGGCCATTTTTTGAGCTTTTATTATAAAGTTTATTATAAAAAATAGCTATGGCTAATTTTCTGATTCAGCCATGAAATATTTTCATAATTACCTTCTATTTTATAATTAGACATACTTCAAACTTTCTAATATTTTGTTTTTAGCTGGTAACAAAATGTAACAAAATAAAACAAAAATTAAAAAACTTAAATTCAAATTATTATTATTTTAAAAGGTCACCCGTTAAAATAAAAAATGTGTTCAAACAATCCACCATTATTATTTTTTGCAAATAGTGCATATTTTTAAAACTGAATTTGTCGCCTTTCTTAGAGAGCGCCTGTCAATACTGGCAATTGCTTCTAAAACAGCAGCTCTTAATTCAACAATTGTCTCATACTTTATTTTGTACTGTTCCCCACAAAAAGAAGTTCAAAACAGACAAATCGGGGGATCGGGGCTGCCAGGTCTATTTCTCCCTATCCAACTATTAGAGATAGAGGATAGAGCTGATCTAGGTAATTTCTTACTTCTTACAGGCAAATAAATAATTATGTGGTGGAGCTCCATCATGATAATTTTTGTTTTATTTTGTTACATTTTGTTACCAGCTAAAAAATAAAATATTTGAATGTTTGAAGTATGTCTTATTATAAAATAAAACATATCTAATTATGAAAATATTCCATGGCTGACTATATGTGAAATTTTTTAAAAAATCAGAAAATTAGCCATAGCTCTTTTATTTTTTATAACTGGCGAGTATTATATCTTTAAAAACCTCAAAAAATGGCCGATTTAATAAGGCCACAGCCAACTATGATTTACATTTAAAAAAACACAAGTTTATGTCATCTCAAAAATCACAAGCAACAAAAAAAAACGGATAAGATTATCTTATTAAATCCAAAATTATCTACAATTTTTGTTCCTACAGTTTTTCTGTATAATAAGAAATAACGGAGCTACAGGGATCTGATGAAATAGCAAAAAATCAATCTTTTTAAAATATCTAGTGAGCCATGACCTTTTTTAAAAATCCAAAAGGGGCATTAGATTGAGCATTCAAAACTGCAATTCTTTCCCCATTTAACCTTTGTTCTAGCTCTGCTAGTTTCCGAGATCCCCATAATGGCCATCGAAAAAAACTCACCCTGTATATTATATTCTCTTAGGTAATTGATAAAATAGGAACAATTAAGCCACTCACAAACATCTGAATTCTTAAAAATAAATTAATTAAACCAAACCCGATTTATTATGATTACATGATTCGCGCGCAAAAATAGTAATTGCACTATTGCAGTTATATATATATTTTTATTACAGCTGTCGCATTTGCATACATGCAAGTCGATATTATAAGCATTTGCAAAGTCTTTTTTTTTTTTTCAAACGTCGATGGAAAGAGCACTAAAAGAACTTTCCAACAATACTAAACTGGTAAAATTATTTTATTCCTTATACCGATAACTCTTAAATTAGACATAAAGTAAGTAGGTAGTATAACAAAAATGCCTCCACGAGACATTTTTTGATTATTTAACACTAATTTCTCGGAAATATAAAAGTGTATAGACGTGAATCCGAATGTTTCGTATTTTCATTGGGAAACAGAGTAGACTTGTAAACGTTCAAAAAATCGAGGTAATGGTAATAATCTCGTTTTCCGCTCAATAGTTCCCTATTAAAAACATTGATGAATTGGCCCGCTAAACGGAAATAGGGATTATAATCTAAATCACCTTTCAGCTTCACTCATCAATCAAGCTAAATTCGTTCGAACAATGGAAAGTGTGCCCCCGGTGTTGGACATATTTTTTCCAGGTTTGAACATACTGTAATACGTGTTCAGAGTTAATTAAATCTCTGGGGCTGAATATAGGTGACAGGAACTCACTAATTCGGCTCATAGTTGATCTCCTACCATGTTATCAACTCTGGTTTACTTGGATCACAAAAGCCGAAGAATCTACAGAAAATAGAGTAGGTGTGGAGCATAGCTAATCATCTGTGTCATGAGCAGGGGGATATAATAAATTTGTGTAATTAATGATATGGCAACTATGTAGTAAATAAGGTCACAGTTAGCCAGAAGTATGTTCTTGATGATAAAATAAGATTCCTCCACTTGAAAACCTTCGAAGGGATAGCTCCATTATTTTCTTTTTCATTATATTTTGGACAACCACTAAATGTTTATAATAAAAATGTTACTTATATCCATTGCGATATTAGAGAGTCTGTTTGAATGCTAAATGTGTCTAATTTATTTTAAGGTGGCTTTACTTGTATCTTTGTGTATGGAAGGAAACCTATTTCAAAGTAAGCAGAAGTAAACTTCCATTCCAGAGGCTTGTAGCTATCCATTATAATAGTAAAATAATAACATGTAAGTATAACGTAACATGTTTATTAGGCACTTGTACATCCCATGTAACTGTTCTATTTCCGAACAAAATTAATCATTTCATTAATATTTTATCCTGTGTTGGTGACAAAACATAGGTATACAAAAACAAAATAAGAAGTGATTTCTTTCCCATTACACCTTTCTAAAATTGACCGAAATGATAAAAAATTATTGGTTCTTGTGTAGGTATATATTGCGCTTGACACACTTTTTAGCTCCCATTTCTTTCTGTTTTCGGAGGGGAGGCAAACCCCTCGCTCTACAAATTCTATTATAAAAGGATACGGAGTGACGACAGAATGATTTAGTGCGTTAACATGTTAGTAAACTAATAACGGTGTGACGGCGTGATGACTGTAGAAGTCTATACCTATCTGAGGGATATCCGTTACATTAGAGCTTTCCGAGGCACCCCAGCATATGAACACGACTAGCTTGATCACGACATACACGTCAACCATCAACCGATTGAACGTTTAGCTTTGTCCGTATTTCATACAGGGCGTTCATATAGGAGGAATTCAATAGTTTGCTAAATCGCTTTATTAATATATCAAAATAATTATTACGTTACTATATCAAATCACATTATTATGATAAAACTATAGTCTGCAGTTGAAAAGCATCTAATAGTAGGTCCACTAATAAAATTGTTTGAAAATATAGAAAATATTGTGGTCAGTATATTTAATATTTCACAAAATAAATTTACGTCTAAACATAAATAGAAGCCTCGAAGTGAAATCTGTGAAATACAAAAAATCATATATTTTTCGTAGAAAAAATATCGAGAAGTATAGGGTGAACCACATAATACTTACTCCCCTCCCCCTTTGACTTCTTTATTTTTAGACTTAAAGAAAAAATATACAGACAAAAGTTGTCAAAAATGCATCTACAAGTTCAACGAATATGACAGAAGTTCAGTTGAACACGGTGTTTTCGAGATACGCACCAAACATTCATTTTTTTAATTGGAACACCCATTAGTTTATTGAAATCTACAGCTCATTCTCGCGCTCCTCGATATTTTTACAATACAGGAGATTACAGGGCGTTTAAACTTGATTTTTTCATGTTTCACAGGGTGTGAAACCATGCAAAATGCAAAAACTCGGAAATTAAAGGATTGCTGATAAATTGAGTAAAATAACAAATGATGAAATAATACCCCTAAAACGTGAACGGTCATTTTTTAATCATCCATCAGACAAAAAAAGTTAAGGTTGATATTTCCAAATAAGAGCAAATATAATATGAACCTTGATTGAGTTGGGGGCGTGAAAACATGAAAAAAAAAATTCTAAAAACGGGTGGACAAACATAATATAACATTATGCATCGTTGGTATATCGGAATAAAATCTAGATTTCGAAATTTTTGAAGGGCGTTTTCGGAACACCTTGATCGACTTCAACAAGACCATGGAAAAGCCCTATAAAAATCCTGAAACATTTGTCTCTAATTGTTTTAGTTAACTCAACAAATAAAAAAGTTTATGGTGGGGATAAAATGTTATATGGTTCACCCTGTACCTGCATTCGTCTGGAACACGCAGAACACTCTCATTGGCTTGAAGTCATTACCGCAATTGGGAAGCGCGCAACCCTCGAGCTACTGTCCTTCGTACACATTACCACAGTTAAAACTAAACTACATAGATATGCAGCGTGTTGTATGCGGCAGTAACGTGTCATTCGCCCTAGCCGTTTTATAATTTTATAATTCAACAAATTAATAAGTACCTATGTACCCTTGAATTAAAAATCCACTACAGTGGATTAATTTATTTTTTATAAGTTTGATTTAACTGTATTATTGCTAAAATATTTATCCGACTACCTATATAGATCAGCTATTTCTCGGGTCTATTAGACTTCTTAATGCATTTTTCGTTTCATATATTAGTGTGGGATAGTGTGGATCCGGTCATTTTGAGAGAGTGGGTTTCGAGATTTTTGTCCACACATATCGAAACCCACAGACATCACAATAATTATTTTAACAGAAAGGAAAGTCTTCGACCTAAGGGGTATTTCGAATTGAAAAACATGAAAACATCCAAACAAAATCACTATTAAAATACAAATAAAGAAATACAAATAATAACAAAAAAATAACTGTCAATAATGAAAAAAACAAATCATCGACCCCCCGTACCGCGGCTCTGAAACCTGTCTCGACAAACTTTGCACGTATAATAAATAATGCAAGAGTCTTGCCAACTAGTGTCTTGATAGCAAGACTCTTGCTGTGCCGACGTTACTAAACAAAGAAATGCAAGAGAAAAGAGAAGAATAGGCAATAGGCCTAGCAAGACAAGAAATTTTGTCTTTTGAAACACTATTTCTGTTTTGCACTTGTTTCGGTAATAATGTTATTTATCAGTTATAATATATTTGTATAGACTTCAGACTGGTTCGACACTATTTTAACAGTCCCGACTGGAGTGCATTTTTTTTAATTGATATCATTTACCTGATATGCTACTAAAACATCCTTTACTATTTTAAAGACTCGAGCATGACGTCATATTTCATTGTTGTTTGAGGATGGGGTGGCGCTACTCGACGAAAAAAATGGCTCTGTGGTTCTGTGGTTATAGGTATGTCATAGGTTAGTACCATTTACATTCTTTTTACGGTAACGAATTCTCTTTGCGGTCAATATTTCGCAGTTTTGTCATATTAACAGAGTTTTTATAGGTAGATTTGTTAGTGATAACATAAAATTTCCATGCTCATGAAGAAAATTGTATGCACAGACCATTACGTGAATTGCAGAAGAATAAACACTATTTTGGAATTACATGATGATCTGTCCAACCAGTTGAAGAAGCGAGAATATTGGAAGAGTATTTTGTAACGTATGGAAGAACTAAAGTAGAAAATTTTGTCTATAGCCCTAAATAGTGATTTAAAAATGTCTTGTTCTTGTCTTGCTCTTTCTTGTTCTTGTCTTGTTCTTGCTGCAAGAACAAGACAAGAAGTAGTGGAGCAAGAAGCAAGACAAAACAAGAGTAGCTCCAGCAAGAAGACAATATTTTTGTCAAGAAATTTGCAAGAAACAAGATTTCTTGCTTTCTACCGATGGCAAGTAAATGAGACAAATAAACAAGGGAAACGTGATTTATTTAAATCATATTAATAAGAAACAAAGTAGGTAATTCTTTTATACAAAAAAAAACTGAAACTACAGTTTGTTCAGCGAATGTTCGGCCCTACTCCCGTCCTTGTCTTACTCATGAATATACGATGGATATCGGTCGTATATTCACGAGTTAGACAAGGACGAGCGTTGTGACGTAGGGCCGAACATTCGCTGAACAAACTATAGGTACCAAGGTAGGTACCTACTTAAATCTTAAACGTGAACATGACATTACTGACATTACTAGTAACTAGTTATCTGTATTTCTTACACTGCTCCATGAATTTAGACAGAGAAGGCATGATTCAGAATTTAGCCTATTTCGGTGTTTTCTTATAACCAATGATGCCTTCGAAAAAAGTCTTTCGGCAGGAACCGACGTTGCCATAGTATCTTAGAATATCCCTGGCCATTTTAGATAAAATAGGGTGGCTCGCTCGGCGCCGGCGAGCGCCCAGAAGGCGTAAAATAAAGGGAATCCCCGAAATAGAGTTGGGGAATCCCCTAAAAAGCAAGAACAAGAAGTAAGCAAGAGTGTTGCTAGCAAGACAAGAAATAACTGTGCAAGAAATAGTTTTACATCTTGCCTTGCTTAGCAAGACAAGACAAGAAGTTGCCGAGCAAGACAAGAAATCTTGTTTTTTACATCACTAGCCCTAAAGCGAACCAGTGGTCTACTATAATAAAGAAGAAACTGTAAAATCTAATGCGTTCTGTACTTGCTTTCACTACAGCTAGCCATGGACTTCATTTCAAATCAAAAGGTACCAAAATATTATGGCTTGCTTTTTAGAGACTAGCTTTTATTAAGAAATCTAAGGAAATATGTCATGCAAACTTGTCAAATTAAAGGGACATAACAAACAATCATTTTATTTTATTTTGGATATTGTAACGAAAAATGCCTCTAAAGTTGTTATATCAGCTTCCAATGAATATGTCTGCACGGCTTTCTAACCTACTCAAAGATTTAGCAGATAAATTTTAAGTTTGGGTATTCTACTTACAGTTTTATAATTTTTGTAATTAATTTAGAGGCATTTTCCGTCATATCTTTGTTGGCCTGAGGCCCCCAGGGCCCCATTTTCCTTCAGATTCATTGTTTACCCTGTAAAGCTTCCATAACTTTCTAGAACGTTTGCTAGAACCTTAACCTTATGATCTGTGAACTATCATTGGCCAGGAATATTCTAGAGTATTCTCCAGTCTTCCTTTTGAGTATATAAGTCCTGGAAATTGGGCCTGGGGAAGTGAAAAGGTTAGAAACCGATGTTGTGTGAATTTTGGAGCAGAAAGAATATTCTTGGACAGTGACAGTAATGTGACAAGTTTATTTGCGAGTTTTGAAGGCTAAACAATAAAGTTGGTAACCAAGGCAACCGCAACGAGTGTGGTCTGTGATTGTTGAGATACGGTACAATATTATATTCAGTATAACCATTGAAATGACAAGTAGATGGAAGGAGTGTAGAGAGAGAAACTGGCAGCCAAACTTGAGTAAGTGAAATAGTAAATAAATCAGCTGATTCCGGCAAAAACCACATTACACAAAAGAGGTGTTTGTCCTAACTTTCTATTTTTGTGTCCTGTGCTTCAAACGAGTTCCGTTGTTAAACGTCATTTTAATTTTCCTTCTGTCCCAAGTCCCAATACGAATAGGAGTAATTATTGTATTATTTATATTTGATTTGAGTTCGTGTCGTGGTGGCAGTTTCGTATAAAACGGCGTTGAGTTTTCTTAGTTGGTGTTTGGTTTAATATTATATTTTTAGATCGGAGACAAAAAAGAGGGTCAACTCCTGTTGTGTATTTGGATGTACGAAACGGGGCGGAAAGAATAAGAATAGTCGGGTTTCTTTTCATTCGTAATTAGTCTTAAAAATCTTTGCTAATAACTTTGCAGATTTCCAAGAGATAAAAGGTGATATTAGAGACAAGTGGATTGCAGCAATAAAAAGGAAAAATTTTGTAGTCTACAAGTATTTACTTGCATTTGTAGTCAACAATTTATTGAGTGCAATTTCATATAGAGAATTTTGGGCAGCGCAAACTTAAAAAGTACCTATGTAATTACTACAGTTTTTTCTGGTCCCTTTAATAAGGTAATTATTTGTAATTCTTTTTATTAGATGCCTAAACATAAAATATATATAAAAATATGTAAAAGCTACCTGTCTTAATTAATAAATCAATTAAGATAAGTAATTAAAGTTGAAAATGTATATACCTTATCCTAGATATTTTGTGGTTTTGTTATTTTAAAATAAACTTTTATTTTGTAATTTGTATTTTATTTGTCTCAATTTACTTCCAGGTACATAAAATTGCCATGTAGGTAATTTTTTTAATCAATTCACTACTTTTTTCTGTGCAATATTTACATAATTGTGGTTATATAGAAAAATTCTCATTCCTACAAACAAGCCCCGAATTTCGGAATACAGATCATACAATAAAGAGAATTACGGAACATGCCCATTAAATTCTCCCATTAATATGCAACATCCCTATATACCTCCTTTGCCTGAATCAGCTGACACGTTCATTAGGCGTCCTTGTCTTACTTATTGCCATTTGAAACCTATCTCTCTCTAGAGTTGGCTGCCCCAAACAACAATGAAAGTGGTACCTGTGCGACTTCCATTGTACTTATCAATTCGATGAGTATAACAGACATATTTGTATGTTGTTATTCTCTAAAAGATTCTGCAACAATGGTATCTTAACATTAAACCACCCTGGCCACTTTTTCGTCGTGTGGCGCCAGTGGCGATCATCAGGGCTATGCATAGGTCTCTAAAATGGTGTTGGTCCAGCTTTAGATCTATCGATTTTGGTCAAAATTGGAAATTATTAAACACATCTATTGTGTGCTACCTTTTAATGGGAAATCGCAGGCTCTATTAATGAACGTACCCAATAATGTCTTTGTTTTTAAACAAACAAATTACTTAACTTCAACCTAGTGAAAAAGGTCCATTTGGAGAATGTTGTTTAGAATGTTGTAGTTTGCCGAGTTTTTTTTATACAGTTTGATACATTCCACTTTTTCGGCAAGAGTCACTAATAGTAAGTTTTGCTTGCGATAATAATAAATAGCAGAGAAAAAGTATATTTAGGGAAAAAAATATAAATAATAATTTGTAAGAGGCAATTCAATACTATTTGGACCAGCAATATCATATTTTACAAAGTAAAATATTTTAATAAAATCAGCTGTATGAGTATTATACAAGGTGAGCAAATATACTGGTGTTTGGTTTAACAATTTGTAGGCGTTTTAAATCTAAAAATTAAGATATCACATATAATATTCTGGTTTTTAATTTGACTACTTATATTCATTACTAGTAAAGTGTATAATCGTTTCAAAAACATTTTTTCTATCGTGTATCTAATATTACTTATTATAAAATTTAATAAATATTTATTTATTTAAAATGTTCAAATAAATATTCGAAAAAAATGCATATGAACATATTATATTTTAGAATAATTAGTAGATAATTTTTATATACATTGACCGGAAGAATGTAGTCAACAAAATGGGATTTTTTTATTTAGCGCCGAAATAAGAAGCTGACTATGGGGCTTCATTAGGTATGTCCTGCATCAAAACGAAAACCATCATCCAGATATCGCGGTGTACGAGGGGCAGTCAAAACAAAAACGTGGGTCAAAAGTAAAATCCCCAAAAAAGTCCAGGGCAAAATACATTAGAAAAGTAAATAAATAAAATAATAATGCCGATAGCATTACAGAAATAGTTATTTATGTACCAAGGCACTGTTTACTTGCCTCGGCTAGAAGCCTCGGCAACTAAATTCCACATGAGTCATAAAAAGAACTTCAGTGCCGAGGTACATATTATATATTTTTTGAAATCGGAAAAAAAAATGTTTTATTAGGCAAGAAAATAATAATAAGGGATCACCCGTCCATGAACCGACTACGCGCGGCGTTGCTTGACTTTGACGATCGCTCTACCTAGGTCAAGCGAGACAAGACACGGCATCTTCGTACAGAAAAACCAAACTGTTGCTTCTTGTGCAGCCTACACAACAAATCTATTGATATTCAAATTTACTAAAATATGTATACTGAAGGATTGCGCTTCTTTAGGAAACAATTTCGCAATCTGTACGAAGAGTTGAATGGGCCTTTATCGGCCGGGTTTTGAATATTTGGTCACTTTTGACGGGCGATTTCACCGCGTCTGACGTTTGATGTTTACATCTCGCCAAGGCCTACTTATTGAAAAAATCGTACAATAATGGGCTACATTATTGTACGATTTCTGTGCTTTTAATGACGATTTTGGGACACTTTACTGCCGATTTCAAGAAAAACTTATTATTTTCAAATATTTTCACTTTTACTGTTAGAAAATTTGGAGTCAGACATTTCGCTAAGTGATCATAGTTGTTTTTGCAACGAAATATAAATGACCAGTTCAAGGGGACCAGGCCCAAAGACGCCTGATTTTTGTAGGTACCTTTAATTATATACTTGCATTTAAATCGATAGAATGATATTAAATTCTATATTAACTGGAAAAATATCTGCATTCGAGAAATAATTTATACTTAAAATATGTATATTACAATACAGGGTGGCCCACCACGAACTGCATCGATCTATATATGGACAACTAAAAGTAGAAAAATTCTGAAAATTTGGCACCTCGCCAATGCCGATGGGCGCTGCAAAACTAAAATATTTTGGTGATTCTGGCACTTCCGGTTATACCGGAAGTCGATATCAACTTTCTTATCTCAAATAGAATACCCTGTATATTATTGCATTTTTGGATTCTAGGCACCATTTTGGAACAAAAACATGCAACATGTCCTATATCTAAATCCAACCGTTTTTGAGATATTTGCATTTTTCCGAAAGAAATGACAGGTGCAGTCAATTAGCAATTTATACGAGGAAACCGCGAAATTTCAAAACGAATTTTTGGCATCGTGTAACAGAAACCCTGACCTAGTGATCTCTGCTGAGAAATAAATCCGTTCTTATACAAGGTGTTCACAAAATATGAATAAAAATTACATTCAATATGTGCTTAAATCTCGAAATTTTCAAATGGAAACCCCAATTTTTTTTAATACCATCTTATTCACCACTAAAAATGATGACAACTTTGTGTAAGGTTTCCTATACCTAAATGCAGTAATTTTCGCTTAATTTACGAAAAACCCACTTTTCGCCCATAAAATGCGGGGTTTGCTTAACGCTTGGAAAATCATATTAGCCGTGGACGTTGAAAAGACAATCGCGGCTGAGGAAATGTCACTTTGTTTATAAATTATTGTCAACAATAATGCCGGCGCTCTTAAATTACACAAACGAAGATTATTTAAATTTGTTTATTATCTACGGAGAATGCAACAAAGTAATATCAAGAACGTGCGATAGATACATTTGGGGCTCGCTATCCACAAAAAACAAAACCATCGCCAAACGTGATTTTTCTCTGACACATCCATACTGTTTAAAATTTTGTATTATTTTTTTAACTGTGTTTTTCAAAAATGCGAAAACCACTCATGAGTAAATTATCCCTTTTTTTTTGATTTCGTGAAAAAAGTCATTCTGCCAGTCAGAAATTTTCAACAATAGTTATTTTGTTGCTAAAATAAAAAAACTCTCATTCGAACACTGTTAGGAGGATTTGTAGAACATGCTCAATATGTGGTGGGGTAAATATCTTTATATTTTAAAATATTGGGTCCAGGTTTTTTAACTGAAGCAACATCTTGTATTTCAATTTGGCAAGGTCAGCACCATATCCCCAGACCCCAACATTGAATTAGTCGTCTCCTATAAGCCTCCTCTACTTTCTTATTAGAGCTTAAACGAGATTAAATGCTGAACACTCGACAAAAATAAAATGAAATAATGCCCCGGAAAAAGATTCTGACTAAGCTTACGTCTGCATTCCTATTTATGAAAAATCGATAAAGTAATCAGAAGGCTCGTATAGAGATTTTCCCCGAAGTATGTACAGGGAAAATGTGAAGCGACATTTTTCCCGCTAATCCCAATCTGTATTTGAGTTGATCGATCGCACGCTGCAAATAGGTCTCCTGCCATTACTGAAAAATATTTATTTTTCCCGTTCCCGTACTGCTTCCTAAAAGGATGAGGTTTTATGTTAAAAACTTGGTGCGGAGAGAACTAGCTTCCAATGGGCGTCTTAAAACTTTTCGATGGGGCTTTGCTTCTGGCAAATATAGAAGTAAAATAGAAAACTACATCTATCTAGGCATACTTTATTGAACCAATATTTGTAAGCCAAAACGGGTTTGATACCGAAAGTGTAAAATATATAAGATTTTTTAAGAATTAATAATTATTGTTATATTTATTGTTTTTCTGTATACAATTTAATCAGTTCTACAATTCTTTCTATAACAATCTCCGCGCCATCAAGTAGTAGAATATTGGTAAACCTTCCATGTAGACATTCTCCATTTCAGTTAGATTTTTTCGAATTATATTTTAGAACATATTATACAATATACTTTGTATTCTTCTCCCGTACACGTACCTAACAAGTGAGTAAGAGAGAGAACTCTTCCCTTTGCTTTGAACCATGTTAATAAAATCTCATATTTAAATGCTAAACTAGTTTAGAGATATGGGGCCGCGGTGGCAGCGTTAGAAGCGTCGTGAACTATTTGGACTGCATGTTTTTCTACCTTGGATCGATCTTTGCTCGATTCGAGGCCGAAGAAGCAGAGCGCATGACGTATTCACGTCTTTTATATAGAAAAACACCGCTGATGGCCAAGAACGCTGGGCAAAATGTAGGATTGGTTTTATTGCTAATATAGCTTTATTTGTCTAGTTTACTAATTCATACACTCACTGGGATTACTATAATATAAGTACGGTTTTCTAGAGTTTTACGTACTACTTGAGCAAATGCTATCACAGTTCT
Organism: Pseudeuparius sepicola; assembly: GCA_963920635.1. Taxonomy (NCBI): domain Eukaryota; kingdom Metazoa; phylum Arthropoda; class Insecta; order Coleoptera; family Anthribidae; genus Pseudeuparius; species Pseudeuparius sepicola. The sequence goes on along the minus strand of OY987299.1, from coordinate 41,422,478 downwards.
ATTGGAAAAATGGCAATGATGCCTAAACAATACTAATTGCCACCCCTCCTAAGCATGTGGTTGCTTGTAGGGTACTCCTAGTTAATAGACAAGGTTTTTATATTTTATGGGGGGGGGACACTTAGCCACCTTTTCTTACAACCGCAGACAAAGTCACATAAATCATTATCACGTACAATTTGCTATTGGCTGGTTCCTCTCCCTATCCTGGTTGTAATATTTAGTGGTAGTGACAATGTCTAACGTCGCATTTATACTATCCCTTTTCTACTCAATAAGGATATATTCTTACACATTGTTCGCCAGAAGACACCTTTGTGGAATATGCGTGTCACGTGCCATAATATGCGAGAAACTGATTTCACTGGTCCGGGTCTATGCCTAAGTAGGGCATTTTTCTCTGTCTATAATACGTTTTCGATCCCCTATATCGCCCGCTCATTCTACTCATTCCCGGGCCAGTATGAAATATCATTACTAAACGGAAAATAAAGGCACAATATAAGTGTTTGACCAAACCGAGCGTATTTAGCTATTCTTATTCTGGTTTCAGTTATTAAATGCTGGTGTTACGTTCATAATTAACGTTTTACCCCAAATATTAAAAATAGGTAAATCTCGATTATTATCATTATTTTATTAGTTAAATCGCGCTTGAAGTTTCCTTAAAAATAAGTAGTAGGCCAATGGTAGTGAGAAACTGACCTTTATTAGAAATTATTCATATAATTTTTGTCGTAACAGTATTGGGTATTGGGTCCGTTTTCCCTCGCTTGTAGAGTGGGGTGGGTCCCACTGCCTTGGTAAACAACGTTTTGGACGCACCTTTGAACCTTGCTACTGCACTCTATCGAGACGTAGCGAGCCTACAAAGTTGTAAACGATTAATTGCGAGATTTGCACGGAAATAACTGGGTTACCTCTTTTACTGAAATTGTATTGTCGTCCCTGTTCACTCTGGAGAGTTGCCCTGGTTCGTTTGTTGGTTGTGAAACCCTATTTTGTCGTGTTTTGTTGCGTTATGTGGGTGATTGTTTTGGGATTTTGTTGTGTTTCCAGTGGCTAATGTTTTGGCCTGATTTGTGTTCTATTTCGTGGCCGGGTGTCTTGTTTTCATTTCTGCCTCCAGTTTTGCCGTTTGTACTGCGAGATTGTGGGTTTTCGGCCTTATTTTGCCCGTTGTTGACACTCTAGAAAACACTCAGATGTAAACAATACTAACACTCGCGAGTCACACATTTTTCTGAGGAATACTTACATGTCCGACCCGGCGCGGCGTAGGTTTCGCCTTGAGTTTAGGCGCCGAGGTACTCGATTGTCGTGTGCGAAATGGTATTTCGACGAAATTTGTTTTGTGCACGACCGTGGCTGGCGCTTTCGTCCGCCATACTGCCGTTTTGACGTGACGTCGGTGTCTTTCGGTCGTCGAACGACTATCAAGAGACATGCGCGGTCAGTACGCCCAGTGGCGTTCGCTTTTCAATGATCTGCGCGTGGGTGCGTTTGTTTTCGGGTGTAATTTTTGTTATTACATCATGATAGGTGGTCAGGTGCAGGGCTGATGATCCGTCGTCTTGTGCGGGATGTTTATTTGAAAGTTTTGTTACTCTTGAGTGGGATTTTAGGCAAGAAGTTGGAGCGCGAGTTTTTCGGATTCGTTAGCGACTTTTCCCGTGTCAGGTGAGACGCAATTTCGTGGTTGAGGAAAGTTGAAGTGTTCTAATGGGATTTTCTCCTTTATAGCATCGATTTTGGGCGTCTGTAGCGATCTCCTACATCAAGGAGCTACCTTTAAGCGACCCAACATCCTCGTAAGTAATTCAGTTGGAATCAACTTGGGACTCGAGGTGGACCTAAGTCTTTTTCTTTAGGGCTATTCTGTGGGGGACTTCAAGTTTCCCCGTCCGACGTTTGAACAGGAGGAACGTGACAGATCAAGCAGTCACAGACAGACTTTTGAAGTCCACCACGGTGTAGGCTAGGGTGCCTTCATCAGAACCATTCGGGGGCCCTCGGCAGCCAGTCAGCCAGCCAGCAGAGTTATTGTTGGAACTCCTTCGAGCTTTTGGAGATCACTTCAATCGTGACGTAGCTACCACTCAGAAATCACCACCGGAAGGATTCAGATAAGCCAATTCATATTAATCTTGTTGTCCACCCAATTGTTTTAGATTTAAGCGCACTGTATATTGTCTATTCTATAGTGTTACATTATCGTCCCCAATTTAGTAAAGTGATTGTTGCTCGAGGGTATAAAAGAGGGGTAATTTAGCAGGGTAACCTTACAAACGTCTCTGCTCGCGCATTGGGCGTGACCATATTGTTAGGGAGTGATCACTTCTTTCTTATTACATGTTTTTGAGTTACAATAAAATAAGGATTGTTTACCATGCTTACCAAGGGGTAAGGCCTAAGGGGCAGTCTTTTACTATACTAAAATCGAGCAATCCGTACGCCTGGTGTAAATAAAACCACGTGTTCAATGACGATCCGCGATTGGTAGATAGGCTATAAAAATTCACCCGACTTGGCAACAGGGACGTGCTCGATCGCAGAAGTGTAGATATTCGGTTTTATCTTGTTGTTTTCAGCTATTTAGACACTGCCCCAAATAATTTTATCGATGTTTTGAACCATTTTAATTAAGCCAATAATTCTTGTCTGAAATATTTTGATGTACACAATTGTAAGACTAAAATTAAATAAAGGTAGTACCTCCGTGCGGCTATGGCAGATATTTCAACCCACGTGCTCTTGTTTACTCCAGGCGTAAGAGTTGCTCGATTTTACTATAGTATGATTTTGGAAGCCAAATATTGTGGCCAAAAACAGTAGTGTGACTACCCACCGAACCACCCTTGAGACAACACAAGCGCGGGTAGTGTCCGAGCCACTTTCGGCCCCTCGGGCACTCTAGATACCAATCCCCTTTCTTGTTCTTCGAAAAGGTAAGGGGGCTACCAACCCTTCCTTCCAGCAATCAACCTGCCATCCGGCCATTTATTAAACAGGGAAGATTACATAACACTGGACAGAGAAAATTCTTGGATAATATATCGGTGCATGTTAGAATAAGTTATTTTATATTGTTATAATACTTACCTATTGAATAAAAAGTGTACTATTTAAAATAATTTTTGAGGGGTCATTGACTTTGACCCTAAGGATGAGCTGCCACTGTAAGACCAACTCTAGGTACCTATACCCAGGGTATGCAACTGGGTCCGGCGCATTGGCAACACAGGTCGGCCATTACGTCGGGTTGTGAAGGCCAAAGGGTATGATCGAAGGTAGCAAAAAGTGAGCTATATTCGCTCTAAACGCGACCCTATGGTAAACAGGTTGCCTTAACATTACGGTTGGACCAATAGAATCGCCGGATCAGACGCCTTGGCGATCGATGAGTTTGCAAATTTTGTATTTTTAATAAAAAAAAATTATCAACAATCTCGAACAAGGTAAGTCAAATATCTTATTATTTATTAGGTACAATAAGTCAAATTGCTTTATTCATTAATAAGTAATGTGTGAGATTAACTATTTTTAAGTATATCAGGGAGAAAAAGGGTACGAAGCGAATTAGTGAGGGTCATACTAAAAAACTCAAGAAGTTTAAAAATTCCTAACTATTTTCATTATTTCCTATCTAACATATTTGCTTCCCTTACTTGTAGCAAAGAAAATGGTAGTACCATTGTACCATGTACCATGGTAGTACCATTTTCTTTGCTTGTAGCTATTGCGATCTGCGGATAAGGAACTTATACACTAACTGATTTTATCTTTATTACATGCTTCCGACCCCGATTGCCGAACCAAGTTCGGTAGACTGGGAATATTAACAATGACCAAGACTGTTCATCTCTGATTTACCCGGACTGAAAGAAGACCAAGGACCTGTGATATTTATTTTCCAAATAGGAGTTAATTTTTATTTTGTTTCTATTAAGTTTTTGTATATTGTTTTATTGGTGGTGGTGACAACAATAGTTCTAAATAATAGTAATTGCCACCCCTCCCCCTACAATACTCCTAAATTGGAGTATTGTGAGGGCGAGAATTATTATTATACCTGCCTGATATGTTTCTTTGGTTTTTGTTTTATATTTAAAATGGTTTTGTTTTAAATATATACAAAAAACGAAAATGCTTTAATATATCCCTATAGTCATTTTAATTGTTTTATTTATGAAAAGGAACACATAATGTGACGGAATATATCACATTATGCGCTCTTTTTTTGAAATAAAGCAATAATTAAAAGTAATTTAATATTCTAGTGGGAGATCCCAGTTCTAATTTCCCGCTTCTCCCCCTTTGCCCCTCCCTTCCCCCGCAGAATTCCTTACAGAAATTCCAACCAAGGTTCATCCAACCCGGTAAGGTGGCGCTGACCGTTCTGCCTCCTGTCAGCGGTGTTGCCAGGCAAAAGCATTGACGCCGCATTTCTTAACCTATATATTTTGTGCCTATACCTATAAAGGTAGCATTGAAGATAAAGTGGCAGGAAAAACGTTGGACTATCCATAACTTGTGAATAACAACACTGATCGTTAGTTTACTTTTGACGACTCCTATATTTTCCTGAATGGTAGCTACCCGACACGTTGGTACTTAACGATGTTTGACCTGGAGAAGTTTTTAAAGCATATAGTTACCTCATGACTACAACACTAATATTAGGTACTTTCATCTGAATTCTATGACTAGTTGAGTAAAAAATACCTTTTTGCTACACAAGCCGAAACCAAAATTTGTTTTAAGTCTAGAAATCTCTGCGAATTCTCGAAAACATTTAGCCGTTCCCTGCGGTAAGCTACCACTGTTACTTTTATCTTATTTTGCTCGTCAAAAATTTGTTTCGCGTTTGAATTGTGCCAGGTCAGAGAAATCCTCCACTGCTGATTATGTTGACTGACGACTACTTCTTTCTCTATAGTTTATTCCTGGGGGGAACCGCTTTGCATAAACCTGCGTGTGGCCATGTTTAAAATAAATCAAACGTCGTCCCCGAGCATCCGATTTATATGCATCGGAGATCCGTTCTATACATCTCGCGAGACGAGCCTTGTGGATATATTATGTAGATATATATCGGCAATTTCTATGTAGGGAATTTCGGATTGGTCGGAACACAAATAAATACTGGCTTAAAGATCACGTGCGATGACAAAAAAGTCAATAGAATTCGGGAATTGAGAATTTGATGATAGTTAATAAATTTTAAACGCAGCTTTGAGATTGCGGAGATGTAGATTTCATGAGTAGTAACTAACAAAAAAATATATAATACTCAGTACCCACATCCCCGCTAGTGGATGCCGCCGAAATTCAAACTATGAAAAATTGAAGCATGACTCGGTTGTGTCGTATTTACCAGATATTGCCAATATTTTGTTTTTTTATTTACTAACGTTCTTATATATTGGTACACCTTAAATCCCCTGATAAATAAATTACATGCATAACATAGAAAATCATAAGTTACCTCGTATTTGCTATATAAATTTATCAGTCAGCAGTCAGGCGGTTTTTACACTAAGCGACTCGACACTATTGAACAATACCTACTTCAGACTGAGTGGCAGTCGAAATAACTCAATTGGGATTGGTAGAAGCGTGTTTAGAAATTTTGCCCCAATGCGGACTTTTGCCCTACTTTACTCTATAGCTCTAAAATGTAGCAGTAGGCCGCGGCCCTCTCTCAGTTTACAAGAAGTGGCGGGTATTTCATAATTTTTAGTGCAGGTGGGGTAGGTAAAAGTCGCAGATTCCTAGTGGGGTAAAAATCCGCAGTGCGGACTTTTGTCCCACTATAATATTTAGTTTTTTAATACACTTTTCTGTTATAGATGCTATACGAAAGAAAAACTGGCAGAAAAATATGCACGGAAGAGAAGGTGCAAACTGTCAAAAGAAGAATAAACAAATAACAATTTTCGCCCAATGAATCGAACAATTTATATTGGTATAAATTGTAGAATTTATTGACAGGTATTTACCGCAAGAAAATGTTGGTGTGTTCTTACGATAATTTTTTTCATAAAGATATCGGCTTCAAATTTGGTATACGAGATCAAATTTAGATATAAAGAAGCCTCTAGTAATACAAATATTTTCAACAAGTGACATCTGTGGAATTATTTAAATTCATTTCTACCAAACCAAAACAAAAGTAGAGAGTCAATAATCAAAATACGAGGATTGATCAATAAGTTAAACATTAGATAAATCGAAGTCCACTCGCCGATTCGGCAGAATGTGCGGGTATAAATAAAGCACAGTTTCAAAGCTGAGCATCAGTGGATACCGCTCCTTAACAATCACTCGATCAGCAGCCACGCCCCCGGGATCTGCCCAGGCAAAGGATACTGGTCTCTAGCTGTCGCTGCATCCTTCTGGAAGCTGTTGAAGTTTTGAAGGTCAGTGGCGCTCAAGGTTCGCCCGAACAAGGGTGCTACGTGTGAACCGACTCCCGCTATCTCGATCACCCAAAGTGGCGTCGATCCACAGTCCGCGGTTCAACCGTCTGTTGCTGTGAGTTAATGACCAATATATTATACCTACGCAGTTTTTGTTACCTGCTGCCTCCTTTGGTCTACCTCCCATACTCAGAAGATTCCCGGCAAGCACGAGGGTCAGCCAAGAAGCCTCGGGCACACGCTAATGTGTGACACGTGGTGGGGGCATCACGTGGTTTATTATTTTTTGTCTTATAAGTGATTTTTAGTATTTTTTGTGCCAGCAGTGCAACCATTTTTAGTGAATTTACTTTTGGCAAATAGCCGTCAAATCAAATAATAAAGTACCTACCACCTGGTTGGGGACACCAAGACCTGGACTCTGCTTTCACTTGAAATAGCTGTTCTGACTGATCTTAAAGACAATGCAAAATATAGATAATTAATTTGCTACCAACATTTTTCACAGCAGAAATTATGAAGTACATAGGTTAAGTTTCCACAAAATGTAAAAGTTAAGTTGATTACAGAAATCATTCGTTGACAAGCAGAAAAGCAAAAGGTTAGAGCTGCGTTAGAGAATGTACATCATGAACAGGATAGTGCGGTGTCGATGTCAGTGTCCTTTGAGTGCGCTTAGTGGAAATGTTATTATTGGAGGGGAACGTGAGGAAAACGAGCGTCATCTAAAATATCGTACCTAACCTCACCTAACCTAAATCCGTAATTGATGCTTTGTTCCTCAAAAGCAACCAAATGCTTGTGCAGGGGAGGGGAGGCAATTACTATTATCTTGTCTTTCTCGCCAGTTGCAGCTAGAGCCGACTTTTCCTGATAGAACTAATAGGATATCATTCGCTCAAGTACTACGGAAAACCCTAGAGAACCGTAGCAATCCCAGTGAGTGTAGGACAATTAGTAAATCACACGGATAAAGCTATTAAGGAGCAATACCGTGAATCTACATTTTGACCAACGCTCTTAGCCATAAGCGGTGTTTTTCTATAAAGACATGAATGCGTGTGCTCCGCCGCCGATTCGAACCAAGGACGATCGACGCCAGAAAAACATGCAGTCCAAATAATTTGCAACGCTAGGAACGTCGCCACCGCGGCTCTAACTTATTAAAAATGTAACATACCTTTTTGTCATACGCTCCCAAAAATAGCTATTTTACGGACTCATTTAAGTCCGTAAAATGCTTCTTTTTCGGCCTAGTCCCTAAATGAATGAATGACATGAAAAAATTATCAAATAAACAAACTTGTTGCTACGATATAAATTCCTAAGCCAACTTTTTCGAACATTATGATTTCAAAAATTATGAAAAATTTGCAAATTTAAGCGTTCTGAAGAATTGCTATTCCGGCTAACGCCTCGTTCGGAAAAAGCGATGATTGTCCTGAAAAACTTCATTTTAGGTACTTGTAACAAAAATAACTATTTTAGGTCTAAGTTTTATAATAGTTTTCCACAAGCTGGCGTTGGGACTCTCGGGTCTTATTATGTTATTTTTTTAAAATTTATGTTATAATAATGTAGAATGAACTGTAGATAACCTATTTTTTACCTGGTGGTCTAAAGCCAAGGCTACCAAATCGAGAAGAGTGCTAGAGCGAGCGTGCTTCACACCTGAAACAAAATTTATGCATCCAGCTACAATTCTGCGACAATTAAGCATAATTTAAGGTAACATAACCTATATCGACAGAAATGGTTCGAGATATATATGTGCTTTAAACAGCGAAAGCATATATAGAGATAACTACGTACGACAAATATTTTCCATCGTGTTAGACTTGCCAAAACCCATGTAATAGTGCATTGTCTAAGAAACCCTTTCCTCGTCACAAATATTGATCACGTTTAAACGTCAAATTAATAAACTCCTCAGGCATATACTCTTTTAATGGTGCATTGTCTTCGCTTCGCAGGATATTAAAGGGCAGCAAAGATCCCAGAGTACCTAAAAATCTTAAGATGAGGCTAATCGTATCTAAAAATGCTCGCCATACCTTTCTATACGACTCAGTTTTCCGTTCCTCCTGTTAAGCCGGAACGGGGCAGATCACTATAGAGACAAGGGCACACCAATAAGTTCCTTCTAACCTGGGTTTTTGAGTTTCTCCAGCTTGATTTTCCATAGGCAATCTCCAAATACTTGGTCTCCCGTGGCGTTTTCTAAAATATTCTACGAGATTTTACATAAAAACCTACACATAACCTACAGCGCGCTCGCGCCTGGAAAAGTCACCCATGGAATAACAGATGGGCTTCTGAGCCCCCAAAGTCCCAAATCGATGGGAAAACAAAAATAAACAACAGCCGATTACATCATTTTATTTCTGAATATCGTGCGTGCGCCTCGGACACGATGTGTAGGAACAGTAGGTACCTTCTCGGGGGCGTCGCCAAATGGCGAAAAAAAAGGAAAAGGGGCTCAAACGGCCGAACGGCTTTTTCGATCTCCCAGGCGAGAGATCCCCGTCAGCGGCCCCACGCGAAAATTAAACTCGACCGGCGCTCCCCTTTCGAATCACAAGCCAATTTTACATAAAAAATCGAAAAAAAAAATTGCGAGAGCTGAAATACAGTGTGATCATTTAAGTGTGCAACATATGGGATTTTTTTTATTAATTGCACAACGAAAATACAAATATTCCCGAAAGTTGGTGCATGTTCGATAATCATATTAGGCGCACTTAGAATGGTTTCAAGTCAAACAGCATACAGGGTAGGTCGAAAAATATAAAAATTGTACAAGAGTAAAGTACCCTTATTTCAGAAAGTTCAGCAAAATGTTATTAAGAAAAGTTGTCTAGAATAATTAAAAGTTATGCCTAAATACCAAAACATGGCCTCCTAAGAAAAAGAAATATATTTTTTTGAAAAACATTAAAAATTTCCTAAAAAAATTGTTTTAACATTCACCTTAAACAATTTCATAAATCAATTAAAATTATATCAATTTCGCATAACTTTGCTCAAATTCAAGCATATTTGTAAAATTAACTTAGATTTTTATTTTTTTAGGGAATCACAAACTTCATGTTTGTTGCGCAACGATATTAAACAAAACTTTAAAATTTCCCAAAAATTCTTCTGATAATGTATATATTAAAAAACGATGCAAAATATTTATTTTAAATGTTTATTGAGACACTTTGGAAATTAACTGACGAAATTTTTTTTTTTTAGGAGGCTATGTTTTGGTATTTAGGCATAGCTTTTAATTCTAAACAACTTTTTTTAATAACCTTTTCCTGAATTTTTTTAAATAACGGTACTTTACTCTTGTGCATTTTTTTATATTTTTTGACCTACCATGTATGCTGTTTAACTTACAACCATTCTAAGTGCACCTAATATGATTACTGAACATGCATCAACTTTCGGCAATGTCTGTATTTTGGTTGTGCAATAATTAATAAAAGTCCCATATGTTGCACACTTAAATGACCGACCACAGTGTAGAGGACAAAGTGGGTGCACGTATTACTACACAGGGATAAACGCCATAACAAGCGCCTATACCTAGGTCAGGCAGGGCCGGTAGGCGTTTGTTAACAAGGACGGAAGTAGAATATCAACGTTCCAAATAAAATCCCTAAAACCATAAGCACAAAAGGAAAACGAAACGTAGGAAAAAATTTTTCTGCAGAACGTGGCTAAACTGTGACTATTGTTTGTGCAGTGAGTGGGACGGATGATTTCGTTTCTAAACTAAAAAACGAATTAATGGATGGTGCTCTATAAGAATCTATAGCAATCTGTTCTGATTTTGACTGTATAAACCCTACATCGTTCATTCAGTGGCTGAGACACTTCCAAACCAAGGTGGGACCAGATGCAGATCACCCAGGCCTTCTCATTCTCGACAATCATTCTTCCCATATAACACTAAAATATCACGTTTATATTATAAATGTGAGAGTAAAGAAAATACTATTTTGTACAAGTCCCTGCATTCTACCTCGATACTTTACCGCTACACAAAAATTCTCCACTCACACCATTCTATTCACCTCGAATTTTCTGAGGTCATAGGCAAAGCGACGCTGCGGCTAAAACCACCTCAAGATTCTCTATATACGCTGATACTGGTGAATTGCTGACTGTTCCTTTCTCTATAGCTAGTATATCCTTCGGCGAACGCGGATGCTTTGCATAAAGCCTACACGTGTCGTCATGTTAAAATAACTCTCACATCCTCGAGCATCCGTTTTTTATGCATGAAAGAACAGATCTGGGTGTCTCACGTGGCAAACTCTCCGGGTGGGTCCAACGTCCAACAATAAATATCAGCGTTTTCCGCGTCACTAATTTTTATTTGTCTAATCATTTGAAAGAGTATTTAGGTACATCGATGTACTTTTTTTTTATCAATTTTGACTAATGTACATACCTAATGATATAGTTCATTGTAATGGTAACTCTTTGTAGCATGAAGATCTAACATTATTATAGTTACGAAATTTAATAGGCTTCTGAGAAAACAGACCGTTCATTCGTTAATTCCTTAAAAATTATTTAATAATGAACTCACATCCTTTATCATCTGTATTATTATTATTTTACTTATAAAAAATGCCCCCCACGTACCGTCGATCGGCCTGTAATTTGTAATCATTGCGATGGGTAAAAGCACCGAAAGCTGAAGCTTCTCGACTGCACAGTAAAACATTTTCAGTGGAATTTCGCTCAAATTGCACACCATTATTGTCTCAATTTCTGTAAAACGGTTACTGAGTCGTTAGTTCAGAGCAGACGATGGCCCTATTGAGCGAAAATGAAACATCAATTATGATTCATTTAATTTTTAATTGGGTTTTTCGTCACAGAAAACTGAACTACTGTTTCCAGTTGCCAGGAAAATTCATAAATGCGTAACGTTAAAATAATGCAAATTAACTCAAAGCGACCAATGACAATTAATATTTCTTAAAGATAAAGAAAAATTAAAAGATAAAGAAGCTGTATGAACCAGGCCTTACTACTACAACTACAACTTTAATATTATGTCAAGTCAAGTGTTCTATCTAATTGTCTATACGAACTTCTCTCTTACTAGTACAGTTTGTACAGCGTAAGCGAGCTTGCACACTACGCGGAAGCGGCGTGGTATTCCGCGCGCGGTTTTCCACCGCGATATCGCGTAGCCTATAAAACTATGGGTTCAATTTCTTTGCCGCGCCGCGTCTGTGTGCAAGCATACCATTTAAAACGATACAATTTAGCATCACGCGGTTCCGCGTGCGGATAACCGCACGCGGCATATCGCGCCGCTTCCGCGTAGTGTGCAAGCTCGCTAAGGTGAAACGCGCGGTCTGAAGCGTGCAGGGGGGTGTGGGTTGGGTTTTAGAGAGCTTGCACACGACGCGGAAGCGGCGCGGTATGCCGCGCGCGGTTTTCCACCGCGATATCGCGTAGCCTATAAAACTATGGGTTCAATTTCTTTGCCGCGCCGCGTCTGTGTGCAAGCATACCATTTGAAACGATACAATTTAGCATCACGCGGTTCCGCGTGCGGATAACCGCACGCGGCATATCGCGCCGCTTCCGCGTAGTGTGCAAGCTCGCTAAGGTGAAACGCGCGGTCTGAAGCGTGCAGGGGGGTGTGGGTTGGGTTTTAGAGAGCTTGCACACGACGCGGAAGCGGCGCGGTATGCCGCGCGCGGTTTTCCACCGCGATATCGCGTAGCCTATAAAACTATGGGTTCAATTTCTTTGCCGCGCCGCGTCTGTGTGCAAGCATACCATTTAAAACGATACAATTTAGCATCACGCGGTTCCGCGTGCGGATAACCGCACGCGGCATATCGCGCCGCTTCCGCGTAGTGTGCAAGCTCGCTAAGGTGAAACGCGCGGTCTGAAGCGTGCAGGGGGGTGTGGGTTGGGTTTTAGAGAGCTTGCACACGACGCGGAAGCGGCGCGGTATGCCGCGCGCGGTTTTCCACCGCGATATCGCGTAGCCTATAAAACTATGGGTTCAATTTCTTTGCCGCGCCGCGTCTGTGTGCAAGCATACCATTTAAAACGATACAATTTAGCATCACGCGGTTCCGCGTGCGGATAACCGCACGCGGCATATCGCGCCGCTTCCGCGTAGTGTGCAAGCTCGCTAAGGTGAAACGCGCGGTCTGAAGCGTGCAGGGGGGTGTGGGTTGGGTTTTAGAGAGCTTGCACACGACGCGGAAGCGGCGCGGTATGCCGCGCGCGGTTTTCCACCGCGATATCGCGTAGCCTATAAAACTATGGGTTCAATTTCTTTGCCGCGCCGCGTCTGTGTGCAAGCATACCATTTGAAACGATACAATTTAGCATCACGCGGTTCCGCGTGCGGATAACCGCACGCGGCATATCGCGCCGCTTCCGCGTAGTGTGCAAGCTCGCTAAGGTGAAACGCGCGGTCTGAAGCGTGCAGGGGGGTGTGGGTTGGGTTTTAGAGAGCTTGCACACGACGCGGAAGCGGCGCGGTATGCCGCGCGCGGTTTTCCACCGCGATATCGCGTAGCCTATAAAACTATGGGTTCAATTTCTTTGCCGCGCCGCGTCTGTGTGCAAGCATACCATTTAAAACGATACAATTTAGCATCACGCGGTTCCGCGTGCGGATAACCGTAGCTCCCTAAGGTGAAACGCGCGGTCTGAAGCGTGCAGGGGGGTGTGGGTTGGGTTTTAGAGAGCTTGCACACGACGCGGAAGCGGCGCGGTATGCCGCGTGCGGTTATCCGCACGCGGAACCGCGTGATGCTAAATTGTATCGTTTTAAATGGTATGCTTGGACACGGACGCGGCGCGGCAAAAAAAAAACGTTGCGGCAGGCGGCGGCCGTATGTATGGTGCGGATCTGCGGTCAGAATTTTCGAACTTCTCGTACCGCACGGCACTTGAACGCCTTGAGGGTAAGCTGTGGCCTTGGCGGACTACGGGCGCTTGCACACACGTCGCGACAAGAAATGACAACATTGTACCTGAGCAATAGCCACGATTCAGAAACGCGTCGCACTGTGTGCAAGCTATACGCGGACGCGGCACGGAAAACCGCACGCGGCATACCGCGCCGCATCCGCGTCGTGTGCAAGCTCTCTTCCTACTTCGCGCCGCGCAGTTTGGAGGTGATGCCATAAGCTAGCCACTGGGGGATAGCCAGGCAGAGACAACGGGCAGTGAGCCGGGCGCTGTCGCCAAATGTTTAGAAATCGTCTTTGTTACTCTTTATAAACAGATGTACTAATAATTTAAATGCGATGTCGTATAATTGACAACCTTGTCGTCAATAGTGATCGTAGTAGGGATTCAAGGCAGCCAATGGTGCGTCGTCGTCGTGTCCTCACTAGGGATGGGCAAATTTCACTTTTCCAGGGAAAGTGAAATTTCACTTTGAAATTTTCGCGAAACTTTCGAAATTTATGAAATTTAAAGAAATTTTCGGGAAATATTTGAAACTTTCAATGGAATGTTGAAATTTATGAAATTTAAAGAAAGTTTCACGTGAAAATTTCGCAATAATTTCCTATAGAAATTTTCCGGAAACTTTGAAATATTTGAAACATTCAATGTGATGTTGAAATTTATGAAATTTAAAGAAAGTTTCACGTGAAAATTTCGCAATCATTTCCTATAAACAGTCCCCACCCAAGCCCAAAAATTATGTATGTGTATGAAGTGGCATAGGTATAGAGTTTCCCAGATAGAGATAGTAGTAGTAGTAGCAGTAGTATTTATTAATCACAAAATATCACAAAACATACAGAGTGTATAGGTGACAAGTCAGATAAGACGTTACGTTACGCTCGATTATCTCAGCAATTTTTAGGCTAAGTTTATGGTTCAAAAACTAAACTTGTATAGTTTTTCCAAGAAACCGAATGCAGTAATGAAAAAACAATCGAGCAAAAAAATATTTTTTTGAAAAAATCAAAATGGCGGATTACAGCGGTTTTTGTTATAAATCATTAGTGGAACAAAAATTATATGTTTAATTTGTTATATCACTTCCCGTTTAACAGCCGGTGAGGGCGCGTCCAAATTAAATGAAGGGATGGTCGGCTGCCGCATATGTTTTCGCGAAACTTTAATGAAATATATGAGAAAGTTTCGCGTTTCTAAGGAAATTTCTGAGAAAGTTTCGCGAAATTTATGAAGTGTGAAAATTTCAAATGAAACTTTCAAACGGCACAACTCTAGTCCTCACTAGGCTGCATTCCAAGCATTCCTGCGGCGTGTCTAGTTAAATTGTATGACTGTAACAATAGTTATTTTCCTGAATTCCTCTGAACATTCAGTCGAAGTCATGCATCGGGGCAGTATACTCACTACTTACGTACCTTTATTTGTTTGAAATACTAAGTAATTTTCTCTCACAAAAAATTTTGACTTTAAAAACTTTTATATCTACTTATTATATTATCTATATATTATTGTAATTGTATGCAATTAGTATACACGAAATGATTTTTCATGTACAATAATTTTTTTCATGAGTACCTATTATCATAGATTAAAAGAGCCATAGGTAGTAAGAATCGTTGATGAAACCGTCCGCAAAAAATCCGGCTACACCAATTTTCTGGAGCGAAAACAAATTAAAACAGATAAATTGTA
This sequence comes from Pseudeuparius sepicola, assembly GCA_963920635.1. Taxonomy (NCBI): domain Eukaryota; kingdom Metazoa; phylum Arthropoda; class Insecta; order Coleoptera; family Anthribidae; genus Pseudeuparius; species Pseudeuparius sepicola. The sequence goes on along the minus strand of OY987299.1, from coordinate 41,407,410 downwards.
TAGTCTTAACAATTCTTGGGACTCTATGCTGAGTTGAGGCATACATATTTTAATTTAGTTCTTAGTTTTTGTATCAAATTTTATGCACAATATTTGGTGTAGCTAGCGGAAATTTCAACAATGGTTCTGACAGTCTATGTGTAGCTGTGTCTATGGTATTATAGTGGTTGAGTCGGATGTCAATTTCTATTCCCAAAATTATGAAATCAATTTTTTGTTGCAGGAAGTAAACTGCTGTAAGTACTTCGCCGTTTACCCGATGCGGCTAAAAGCTCATAAAGTTTAGGAATATATTTATTTATTTTCTTCTAATAAGTTGGGAAACAAGATGTAACTTTTTTGTTGATCACGAATTAATTTCCCAACTGTCGGAAAATATTCACTTTCCAACCTATAAATAAACCATCTAGTAACCTATAATAATGATTTCATTGATTGGCAAAAGATAGGCCGTAGGTAAGCCATAATTGAATAGACCAATAGGTATAATTTCGTACCAAACATTACTTAAGTCACAAAAAAATATGGTTTGAGAGAAAATGGATAAGAAAACAACTATGGTAGGCATAAAATCTTTACTTTAGGCGGTTATTGCGACTTAAGTTCTGACAGTCATGATGACTTTCAAATTTTGATTTGGGTTTGGACGCAACGGGACGAGGGACGAATTTCGAAATAGGGAGTGCTATGTTTTTTTAGGTTTTTAGGGCCAAGGAATTCAATTCTGGTATTGTCTCGAATATTTTTTTTTTGTTGGGGAATTAAATTTAAATAACGTGCCAATTATTATGGGGCTTTCTATTAGGTAGGGTAGACTGGGGTAAGTGTCAAGCAAAAATTAAGAGTTATCATTCAGTAGGTAAAAAAATATTTACAGTTTACTTAGAACATTTGTTTTTGCTGGACGGACTTCTTAGGGATTTATATGCCTTATGCTGCAACATGAAAGAACCAACTAACATTGAGTTCAAGTTATGATAAAAAAAATATTTTGGTGTCCGACATTTTACACTTACCCCAACAAGGGGTAAGTGTAAAATGGGTCGGGAAACACTACAGAGTGTGTTTCTATTTTCACTGGGGTAAGTGTAAAACATTGCCATAATCAACACAAACACATAACACATTCAATCAAACAAATATCTTCATTAGAAAATAAGTTACAAACTTTTCTGTCGTATAACAGAGCTTGTCCATTTCGTCGCAAAAATAAAATAACTTATTTCTGCACTAAAAGGCAATTATTTATATTTAAGTATGTTCAAAAAAAATAAAAAAAATTAACTAAGTAAATAAAAATTATAATATTTAAAAATAGTGTCTCTTAGGTACCTATAATAAGAACTTCGTGAATTAGCAGTGTAGAGAAATGGGTTCTATAGTATGTTGTTCTATAGTATGTTTACACTTGCCCCTTGCCTTATATTTGAAGGGGTAAGTGTAAAACTACCTAGAATACTTCTAAATTCTAATTTAAATGGATAATTTATTAGTGAGCCTCTAAAACATTGTTTGTTAGATAATATGAATACAAGAAACCAAAAAGAACTTACCTTTTTTTACTTTAAAATTAAGGATTTTTGAAATGCGTTCTCCTTAAAATCGAAGTGACAGCTAGAGGTTAGTATTTACAAGAAAATGCTAGGCAACCAAAAATACATATTGATGTTTTGCGTGTTGATAGGCTTTCAGGGAATATAATTTAATGCTATGGGCACAGACTAAGGATTAATACAGACAATTCCTTAGCGACATGTGTCAAAAGGAGACTCGCTTTTTAGCGAAATATCTTCCACGGACATGAATAATGTGAATTTTATTTGATTTTACGTTAATCTGCATAGCAGCAATTAGAACCAAATATGTGCTTAAAATACTATCTGTCTTTCTGTAAATTGATATGGAGACTCCCCTATTTTTTGACACATGTCCGTAGGGAGGCTTCTGTTGCAAAACTATTTATTCTGTGCTAAGGGTAACTAATCTGTTTCCTATTAATATTTTTCTTCTTTTGGCACACCTGTTTTACACTTACCCCATTTATACACTTGCCCCAGTCTACCCTATATTATGTTTTACTTGGAAAAATATTCCAAAGTCATTATGGAATTATCTGTTGTGAAACCAACTAGAAAAGACGACCGTAAACAACCAAACAATCAATTAATAGCAATTACCCAGTTTATATCCGGCCGAGAAATGTGTCCTCCGATACCAGCCGCAAACCACAGTCGCAGGTCAACTGTAATAAATTTCGTGCAAACGCAAAACTTGTTTTCGATGCTTGGCCAAGTGAAAATATTTTACTGAAAGTGCACCATTTGCGCACCTACATTTTGATTACACCTTGCCTGTCTCATCTCTTTTATCGATACATATCTCTAATAGTGATTTGAGGAGTGACTAAATTGTTTGAAACAAATATTTTATCTACATAACGTTTTCAGGCCCGTTCATTCAATCGGAAAATATATTACCATATAAAAAGTAAAAAATTATAAAAGCAATAATAACTCGATTTTTGATGTGGCTCACCCAAATTTTTCTTTTATTTATAATTAGTAGGTATTTCATGTAAAAGGTTTTTTTACATATAGTTACATTTTTTCCACTTTCGGTTTTACCTGCTCGCCACTCCAAGATGGTGGATTACCTATTTCTTCACACCCTACTAGACATGAGTATACAGGATGATTTTTTTAGGTCTACCACCGCGATTTTCTCGCTTATTAGCGACCTACAAAAAAAAACGCAAGAAACAAAAATGTGGCAATTTTGGACAGCTAAGTGATGCGGCAAAAGAAATCGGCATCCATGGCCAACTTGTCGCGCAATATTAAAAAAAACCTCAAATTGAGCAAAACTATTAATAGCCGTGGAATGTTTATTTTAAGAGACAGAGGAAAACTTTTATATTGAAAATTGATGGCACTGAGAAGCTTTATCTACCCAGGTGCTCAGATAGTTTCAGCAAATTACACAGGGTCTTCGGCTCTCTTGAGGCTATGAATATTTTTTTGTTTATTTCTTATTAAGCGATTTTTTCCTTATTTTAGGCCGCACAGAAAATATGTAAGAAAACAAAATATGGCAATTTTGGTCAGCGAGACGACATTGAAAAAGTAATGGGCCTCCATACCCAACTTTTCGCGGTGTACTAAAAAAACCTAAAATCGACAAAAATTTTCATGGTCTCAAGAGAGCCGAAGACCCTGTGTAATTTGCTGAAACTATCTGAGCACCTGGGTGGATAAAGCTTCTCAGTGCCATCAATTTTCAATATAAAAGTTTTCCTCTGTCTCTTAAAATAAACATTCCACGGCCACTAATAGTTTTGCTCAATTTGAGGCTTTTTTAATATTGCGCGACAAGTTGGCCATGGATGCCGATTTCTTTGGCAGCACCACTTAGCTGACCAAAGTTGCCACATTTTTGTTCCTTACGTTTTTTTGTAGGCCGCAAAATGAGCGAGAAAATCGCGGTGGTAGACCTAAAAAAATCATCTAGTATATCAAATGAAAGGGTTTGACGAGTACAAAATGATAAGGTAAGTGGCGTCATACTAAATTCAATATGACGGATGCCCCAAGATGGCGGGCTAACTTTCTTTACCATCTTCCTGACATGGGAATCAAATAGGTACTAAAAAGCACAAAATAAAATAAAAGATAAAAACCTTTTTAAAAATAAGCATTTATTTAAGGACGGAAATAAAACGTCATCACCTCGCGACGACCTTCATTTGACCGTGTTCCTAACTAGGATAAATGTTGCTAAAACAGAAATTGGGCACTGGAGTGCAAAAATTGCGCAAGTGTCTGTAAGATGGCGCTGGAGTTGGAGAGCGGCCATTGGTACAGAGCGAGAATAAAAAGTAATGTTTCGCCTTGCTAAAATAAGTTTCCGTTCCTTATAAGTTGTTTTGTTGCCCGGCAAGGTCGTTGGTCGGAACCAGGGGTCTAGGGGGAGGCAGGCGGACCGACCCCCTTTTTTATACAAATAACAGCACATCGCTCCCATCCTGGCGTATTTTGGGATTGAAACTGTGAATTGTTAAACACAAAATAATAATATGAATATTTACGCTCCTTTATTTTTCTATATTTTTTCATAGTTATTAAGAATATTGTTGAGTAAAATATTAAGTAAGAGGACTACCTACCGGCTGTCAAATCTACTGTCATGACATAATAATTCTCCCTCAAAACCGCATGAATGATCACAATACTTACCCTGACATTTAGAATTTATGTCACTATAGTTTTATCTTTTATCATTCTATTAACTTTTCATTAAGTACTTAATATTGATAAACCGAAAGAAATTAAAATTCTGTTGTATTTGATCCAAAGTTGACGTCAAGTTGTGAATTTTGTTAGATACGTGAAATACCTACTATTTGCTGATATCTTAATATACGTATTATTTTGGCATACATTTAGAGTAATGGAAAATGTAATGTAAATAAATTTATAGGTACTACCATAGAAGAATTTACGTAGTAGATTCTTCTATGGTACTACCTAAATGCTTGCCGGTACATCAACTTTGTGTCAAACAGAATTTTAAAGCGTTAATATAATTTTCTTTTGAAAAAGACATATTCTTATCGATATTTTTTAGTAATAATAAAAAATTAATAAAATTATAGAATGATACTCGTATATTATGTTGTATAGTAGTGATATAAAATAGTTTTTACGAAGTAATGACTTTTTAAAATTTTAAGAAATTTTATAAATAGGAAATAGGCGCTTATGTAACATTAAAATAGAAACGACTTTTTCAAGTTAAATGTTTTGAAATTGTAAGAAATAAGCCAATTTTTAGGGATTTTATTTTTTAAATATAATTTTTGACAGATAGCGAAAGTCACGTGACCACGTTTGAGTCGGTTATTTTTCCTCGTTTTTAATCGAAAGGTAACCCCAAAGTTAACTGCATATGTGTTCTATTATTATCCGTTAATAAAAATATGTTTAAATTAATAAAAAGATACATTTTGCACCATCTTCATTTTTTCCAAAAAGGTTTTTTGGTTATAACTTCTCTTTGACGTTCGATTGTTTTTTTCCAAACGACATTACATTGTCTCTGCAACAAACTGGTTTTTAAATCATTAATTTGTCTCAAAAAATACGGAATGGTTAAAGTGAATGTTCCTATCACCTTCAGGCGGACACCCTGTACCTAATAAAAATATTATTAAACAAATAATAGTACTTTTTGAAATTGAGCCCATGTGTTGACAGGTGGCCGTGATTACAACCCAAAAGTAAAGTTACACACATTGTTTAATGTGCTTTTTGAACCTAACAAAAAAAAGTTTATCAAAATCGGTAAACAAATAAAGATATTTTACCAGGGTGGTAACTCCTTAACGGAGGTCACACTTTAGATGTTTAACATACAGGTACAGAAGATGTTCTTTCGCATCAATATATCGTTTTCTTTTTTCATTTTTTATTTTCGAGATATGTATTTATCTTAATTATTGCGTTACTTAAAATGTGTGTTTGAATGTAGTGTTAATGCAAACGAAGAAACACCTTATGTACACATAAAAGACCATGTTTCATTTTATTGAAAAAACTAAACATAATTTTGTAGAACTTTTAAGCCAGCAATACTATACCTACAGAAAACGTGCCGAATAACATTCTTTAACTAAAGATATGCCTTTAACAGTAAAAAAACACAGTTGACATTCAAGTGACCTTGAAAAAGTCGTCTGCCTACAAGTGAAAACGTGCGTCTTACATTGCACCTCATATGCTTCAACTTTTATGTGATTTTTTACGATTTTCGTTTTTGAGATATTTATAATAGCTGCATTTATTAAAATGGAATACCCGGTATAGATAATTTTCGACATACCTATACATATATTATAGAGACATAGACATATGAATCCTCCCCTAATGTCAGTTTTGTGCTAACGATTGTATTTTCCTCACGAAAAATACATAACGGCGACATACTTATAAATAATGCAAAGTCAACTAAAGCAGTTTTTAGTGCCGCCGTGTACCTTTCAAGCTAAAAATCAATGAACCATTGCTAAAAAGAGAGGGGTTAAAATCACAAATGGGAGTCTTTGAGCTACGGGGGTCTCCCGAATATACCTTTTGAAGTTTTATATTATTTTAATATTAAAAATTCGTAATTCATAGTATATAATAATATGGAAGTTATACAAAAACATAAAAAAGTAATCAGACAGCTTAGTTGATTAAATATTATATCGCCAAAACGTAAAATTGATAATATATGTAATTATTAAACTGGACCTGTAACAACAGCGTCAACCGTTCATCGATCGTCTGTTTTTCGCGCCATCTGATAAACAATAGCTACACTTTTGGTATTCCCGCTGCATAATTTAAGGGTATTTTGCCTATGTTTTTTATTTACAACAAGACTGGATAATTACAATGTTTATTACCGGATTTTCGTTCCGAGCATATTCCGAAACCTCTGCCCATCTTAACGAAGGTAAAATTCCGGCTCAAGAGACAAAATAGACGAATTTATGCCGGCATAAAGTTTGAAATTCAAAAAAAAATTCTCGCGCACAGCTTTTAAACTAGTATCATTAGTATCTATGGATATTTTAAAAATACCCGTGTTTTTTGTAATCCTTTGAAATTCGCTACTTTTTCCAGCTAGTTGGAAATAAAAATACATTGATACAGGCAACCAAACATACAATGGCGAGGCCCCCCTTAAGTTATGTACCTAGTAAAACCAATAAACTAAGTTTATAGGTTTTCAATGCCAAAATGAGTTTTTGTAAATCAAAAAGCTTGTCGCGCGAAATGTTCATAAAAAAGTAGGCACCAATTAATTTTATTGGACAGTGAATGGTTGATAAGCAAGTATGTACTTGCCAAAGTATTCTTTACATCGCCAGATCTTTTTGTAATATTATGTGTTAGAGAATTCAATATTGCGCTACTTGTTGTTCATGCCATAATTTGTGAAAATCGCTTGACGGTTTTTAAGGTAAATATAAGGAACTTATTATAGTATTTTTAAAGTCACTTGAAACAGCATAAAAATCTAATTGCATAAAAAAAACTCAATATAGGACATAAGCGTCACGCAGTTTTTTAAAGATATACATATTCTAAAAGCAACATAATATTTCACTTTTAAGGGTTTTTTAAGCTTGTCGTCAAACACAACGCAAAGGTTAATGCACCATACAATATTGTCAAAAGGTCTCTAAAAAGCCACATCGATTACAACTATTTACGCAAGTATATCCTAAAATCTGTGAAATTATAGCACGCCTATCCACCGCATTTTGCTGTACAAGTGGCCGGCGTCGAACAGTGTAGCCCATGCAAGTATTGGTGATATATTATATTAGGCGAGCATGCAGTCAATTGTTTTTACTACAATATCTATCGTCTCTGTCTCCTTCATCTCCTTTTACTTATAATACCAGGTGCGGTTTAATATGGTTAAAAAAGTGTTTTGACTCGTATTTTAATGCCGGAAGAGCCTGTTCTCGAGCTACCCTGGTAAAATATAAATGAACTCATTTGGAACACAGTGATATACGAGGCGCGATCTATTTCATAGCTTTTACCACGCTCTGCTACTGGTAAAAATACCAGACTTATCAGCCGAAATCACCCGTATAAAATTCACAGGTTTTTATGCTGTTCCAAGTGACTTTAGAAATATTATACATGAGTTTTAGTAGGTGTTCTATGTACCATGAACAAAACATTTTTTAGACAATAAAAAATTTAAATGCTTAAATATTTAAAAGCGTTTTTTTTTTCTTATTTTGATGAATCATATTATTTCCATTTAACTTTTTAAACCCTTATTTCGGGAAACCATGTCTATATACTCCAGTGGGGAAGGTTCGTAATGTGAACCCGATGAAATTCTCGGGTATAATTTTTAAAACTTGATATCTTCAAAATATAAAACTTTCGAAGTCCTCCATTTAAGCTAATTTTATTCTCTCGCATTCCTGCCTCGGTGAACGCACATCACCGTGTACGATCCATCCACCCTTCTACCCTCCCACTGGAGGGTGCTAGAATACCAAGCGCGCCGCTGGAGGTTAGGTCTTTGTCTCTGCCAGAAGGACCACTCGTATACGGCCCCGCAAGGCATGAAACGCACCGTTCTAGGGCACTTCAATTTTCAATTTTAATCCACCGAAAACATTTCGCAACTCGAGGGCCTAAGAATTGCCATGGGAATTTAGGCCACCTGGCCCAAAGAAACTAACGTCGGTTTTAAAGCTCAGAAGTATTTTTTCCATCGTTTTATGTTTTAATATTATGTTTCTTGTTTTCTAGTTTAGCTAGAAATATATTATGAGTTGGGCTGGAAAATGTCCCTCCCAACCTAATCGAATTCAGGTATAATTTTCATTTGACTTTGTTTGTATTTATACTTATATCTACTATAAGTTTCCGTTATATATTTTTTTAAGATTATAAGTTTCATTCTATATTTTTCACTGTTATGCCGTAAAAAACTTTTTTCTTTAACTTACCTATAAAAACTCACACTTTATAATGGTTCTTGTTAGATTCAAACAATGTTGCTCTATGATGTTTTCAAAATTGAATATAATTATATTCAGATCTTATGTATTCTGGGATAGTTTTTGAATTGAACGTTTCCAGTTGCGCTCATTATTAACGAAAATTCTGGCCTTTTGTTTGATTATGTTTGACTGACCCTATTCACGCAAGCAGAAGAAACTCCCCAAAGATGTTCCAGTACAGTAGAGATACTAAGAGAGCACCAGACCAGACTTCTCGAAACCTGTCTGGTCTGGTACTCTCCTAGGTTTTGCCCGTCTCCCCACTCTCTCCCCACTCCTATTGAAACAGCTATATAGGAGAGGTTCAACTAAGATCTCATCAGACACGCAGATCATTTACAACATGTCCTTCATAAATAGTTTAAACAATTTGCTGGTGAAAAATCTGGTGAATGTTCGAGATTTGGAAGTAAATAAAAAATTTGAGATCCAGTGTTTTAAGAGAATAAATACCAAGTTTGGGGAAAAGGTAGTGGTGGAATTTGCCGACTTCAAGACCATCCTGCCTCAGCGTTTTACGGAGCAATTAACTCAAGAGCGAATTGACGAATTGAATGGTGACAAAAGGTATTTTTTAACAAGCTTGGGGCCCGTCGGCAAGACTACAAATATTATATTTTCTGAAGCATGAGCGAGAGACTGCGGCGATATATGGAGGCACTCGAAGAGCTGAGACGCTTGATTATTATGTATGAACTAACTAAAAAGTTTAGAAATGTAAAGTTGTGAAAATAAAAAATATTATTTGTTTGTGTGTTTTTTACTACAAATCCCAATATTGTCTGGGCACAGATATTCTGATTTTAAACAAATCATAAAAAAAATGCCTAGCGAATTTCCCAAGGACAGTGAGAAAATATTCTACATAATATCCAATTAGACAATTGCTCTAAGAATATGCAAAAAAAAGTAAAACATTTTTTGAAAAAGTAATTTTTATTTTTTTATTTAAAAAAATATTGCCAATTGCCAATTGCTTTAATTGCCACTTAGCCACTTAGCCACTTGGCCCCCTTGGCCCCGGCCCCCTTGGCCCCCCCTCCCCCCATTAGTTTTGTTTTCAGTGCTCTGAAATACCCGGGGATTGAACCCGAGACACCTAGCTGGTAGCAAAAGACGCTTGTCTCTTAACCACGGCTGTATTTCCAAAGGGGTTTCTTGAAAATTTCTACCCTTTCTTATTCAGGTAGCGCGTTGAAGTCGCCTGCTTGGGGTATGCAACGTGGGTGGGCCAGTAGGAGAAAGTATCAAACGCCGCGCTGCGGTGGTACAGTCAGCGGTACCGCTTCTCGGGGGATGCTGCCGCGGGCGTGCCGAGGGTACAGTCTAGTCGGACGCTAGAATACCGCTCAGTCGGGGCTCCTCCGGTACAGTCCAGACAGGCAGGTAGAATAACCGCGCTTCGAACTGGACTCGACCTTACGGTCTTGGGTTGACTATGGCTTATTTTTTGGGCCCTTTATGGTTGTGTTATACAAAATTATTCGATATTTACAAATTTATTATAAAAATAGTTTTTTCTTTATGGTATTTTCAGAGAGTTCTATGGTATACAGAGTGTTTAACTCGGCGCTCTCATTCCAGAAGGTGGCGGACACGCGCCACGCGCTCCATCGAAGGTCGAGGCGCGGTTCCAGTCGACGTGCGGTACAGACGACGCTTCGGGCTGGAAGCTGTGGTCTTGGGTTGATTATAACTTATTTTTTGAACACTTTATGGTTGAGTTATATAAAATTATTCACTATTTATTATAAAAATCGTTTTTCGTTATATTTTCAGAGAGTTCTATGGTATACAGAGTGTTTAACTCAGCGCTCTCCAGACTAATTATATTGGTTTCTATGCTTAAGAAACATTCTTGAAAATTAACTGGGGGCGACTATAGTTTATTTTTGAAAACATTACGGCTGTGTTATACAAATTATTCTCTATTTATTATAAAAATCGTTTTTCTTTATATTTTCAGAGAGTTCTATGGTATACAGAGTGTTTAACTCAGCGCTCTCCAGACTAATTATATTGGTTTCTATGCTTAAGAAACATTCTTGAAAATTAACTGGGGGCGACTATAGTTTATTTTGAAAACTTTACGGCTGTGTTATACAAATTATTCTCTATTTATTATAAAAATAGTTTTTTCTTTATATTTTCAGAGTTCTATGGTATACAGAGTGTTTGACTGAGCGCTCTCCAGACTAATTATATTGGTTTCTTTGTTTAAGAAACTGGAAAATTAAAGGCTCAGAATGATTTTGTTAGATATTTAATGTGTGGAATGAAACAAGAGAAATATATTTATGTTTTATATTAAAAAAATATACATATACAATAAACACTAATTTCTAAATATATACACACTTACATCTAATTGGATAAAATAATGAAACTTATCTATACATATACGTATAAGTAAATATATTTAGGGGAGATTTTTTTTCATGCGTTCAAGTTTTTCAACTTCATTCATACATGAGGCACGCCCTTCTTTCGCACGATTATAAATGGCTTTTATTTTCAACATCCTCTTTTCACATTCATCCCACTCCCTTTGCATTCGATTCATCACACATTCAAACCTTCTCTTTTTTTCGTTTGCGTTTGAAATGCCCCCATCTGCTAACTCTCTCATATTCATAAATACTTCACTCACACTTTGATGCTGCTCGTTCACAAATCTCCCCTTTTCATTTAGCATTGTCAAATTCTTTCCCCCACGCGTTGTCTGTGACTCCTGGGAGGGTCGCTTCGCTACCAAATCGTCTGCCTCGTCGCTTAACCTCTTGCATGACGACCGCGATGAAGCCCTGGAGCCCCCACACCGGCTTTGATTATCTATCTGTGAGGAAGAAACCTTATTTGAAAATAGCGAATTTTATAAATGTTAGCTTACCTTTGACGATGCTGCCGGTGATGGAAGACGTCCAACTTCAAAATCGGAACCATAATCATCAAGAGCCATGTCGCAGAGTTGCTGGTTGGTGAGCCCTGCGATGAATGGCTCCTCCAGCAGACTCAACACGCTTGAGTTGAGATTGGGCAGCTATGAAAGGAAAACATTATATGGGAAAATACTGATTAATGCAAACTTACAGGTTCGGGGCAAATTGACGCCACAGCGTTGACCGTCTCGTCGGCACTCCGAGTTGGCTACAAGTAAATGGGTTCAATGAGAATCGAATGAGAAATTAAACTAAAAAACTTACAGCTACCAAACGGCAATCACTTAGAATTTTAATTTTTGATGATTCCATACTGTTCAAAGCGACGAAGCACAGGTGAACTGAGTAAAAGCGGTTCGGAACACGGGTGAACTGAGTAAAAGCGACTCGGAACACGACTGTGAAACACGGGTGAACTGAAGAGGAAACGCGGCACGCATCGTGTGTATATCGGAACAGTGTTGCCAGTTTGGTAGATTTTTCCTGAACGTTAGGGAGACCCGCCCACCGGAGGCAACGTTGTCAGATTACCGAAAGTCCCCACCAACCCCGCCCCATCAGTGCCCTCCTACATGGTACCGCCCACATCCCTTCTTTCCGCATAGTAAGAAGTATTGGAATATAAGAGTCATATCTTTGCTTTCAGTGATAGTTTCTACAAATCTTTAGTTTTCTGCAAATCGTAATGTCTAACATCAGGTATATCATCGACGCTGATGGCTTTCAAGTTAGTGGAAAGTTCGTTATAAAAGAAATGTCGATATACGATATGAAATCGAGGGAAGTGACATCCAGGTATTATCGTGTGAGAAACTACCGCAGCCTATCTTCTAAGGATGCATGCACTGCTCGTTGGTTAACGATGAACTTGCACGGCTTGAAGTTTGAAGATTGTGCAACGGATGAAGCCCAGGAAAGTGCGTTAGAAGAGATTCGGCGTCTGGGGGAGTCCGCTGGCGATGAACTTATAGCTTACAAGGGAGGACAAGTTGAAAGGAATCTGCTGCAGGCCGCGGGGTATGCCCACTTATCTTACAATATCGAGGATCTAGGCTGCCCCAAGTTCGACGTCCTTGTTCGGAAGCAGCAGAGGTTCTACGAGCGAGTGCGTGCAAACCAATGTGAGCGACACATCACGAGGCCTGGAAAAGCATTTCACTGCCCGAGGGTAGAACTAATGTTTTTTTCTGAATTTATAAGACGATGTAAATAATTTAGTTTTTGTGAAAATGTAAATAAAAATGTAAAGTTATTATGCTGTTTCATTTCCAGCAGAAAAGAATGATTATGAAAAAAAGTCAATTTAAAAACTTTCCCGCTGCAGGAAAGACGTGCTTCGTGAAATTAATGTTTGTAGAAAATGGTAAAATGTTAAAATAAAAAAAGGAGCAAAAAAAAAACCTTTTCTCAGATCCTGTTTTCATACTAAAATTTTAGAGAGGGGACCATCCTTCGACGCTCTTACCCTATATAGGTAGGAACTCTGCCTATTTCTAGCACACTGCTCTACTCATTGCTTCGAAGATGATCGATGGTAATGAAATAGCTACAGAGAGCGACAAAACTGTAAAGGCATATGAGAAGGTGTTTAACATACTTAATGAAAGTGACAGACCTACACTTCCACAAATATTACAACGTTGGCAGCAAAAGTTGCAATTGTCGGTGAGACAGCATTCCTCAGCACTCCGATGTCATTTTCACCAAGGCACTTTGTCAAAGTTGCATGCCAATCTGCAACATCTCAAAAGACTTCAATTATACTTCAAAACATTATGCAAAACTGGATCTGGTAAGCAACACCTCAATAGAAGTCATCGAGTCAAATGGGTGGACGTTCAAGCAGCGTTCCAGAGTCGTCTTCGCACAGGTGTTATAGTAAATATGAGGCACATCGATTTATTCCAGTTTTTTGACGATGCATTTATTCTTTTTAAGAGTCGCATAACTAGAACTTTAAATGCTTTTCACATTGTTAAGGTAAATGCGGTTTTTAATGGTGAATTTGTTAAAATGTCTCAAGATACAGTCATAAGTGACAACAAATGCTTCAACACAAAAAATGCTATAATTGACCAGGGGAGTGATTTACAGTTGTGGTTTACAGATAATATAAAGGATAGGATTATAAAGAAGCTTGAAGATTTTCATGACAATGGATCGGGGTGGGCGTTACGCAAAATTTTGAGTTTAGTCATCAGTATAAATAAAGTTGAGATAGGAAACGGTGCTTCATATCTGCCACTCCCCGTTGAAATTTCCAAAAAACAAGCATGTGTCAATGTAAAAAATAGTGATGAAGCATGCTTCTTTTGGAGTGTTATTGCCGCTCTTTACCCCTCTCAAAAGCATATTGATCGGGTTAATTCATATCCTCACTACAGGCTGAAATTTAAATTAGATGATATAGACCTACCAATGCAATTATCTCAAATATCGAAATTCGAAAAATTAAATGAAATTTCTATAAATGTGTATATTTTGGAGTTGGTAAGTGAGACTCCACGTCAATTTATCACCTCTCCAGCTCGACTAACTAAAAATAAAATGGATAGACATGTGAATTTACTTCTAATTCAAAGTCATTATTTTTTGAAAACTAGCGACTTTGAAGCACCGTCTGTCGACGATGCGCACGTTGACATAAAATACCATTATTGTTGGATTAAAGATTTATCTAGACTGATTTCGAAACAGTCTAGTAAACATAACGGTAGAAAATTTATATGCGAGAGATGTTTAAATTACTTTTCATCGCAAGATAAGTTAGAAGAGCATACAGTTTATTGCGAGCAAATAAATAATTGTAAAATCGAGTTTCCCAAAGAGAAGTTTATCGAATTTAAAAATTTTGTTAATAAAGAACGCACCCCATTCACCCTGTATGCTGACTTTGAAGCAATGCTAAAACCCTGCGGAGATTCTGATGCTAGCCTAAAAACTGTTAAATATCAAAGACACGAAGCATTCAGTGCCGGTTATTATTTCAAGTGCTCTTTTGACAACTCGCTCTCTTTCTACAAAGCTTATCGCGGGGGAGACTGTATGATATGGTTTGCCAATCAAATAGAGGAAATTGCTAAGTTTATATCATCCAAATTGAATCTTGTTGAACCTATGGATGAAGCCATAAGTCTTAAAGATGCCACCCCTAATTGTCACATTTGCGAGAAAAAATTTAATGTTAACGACATAATTGTACGTGACCACTGTCACCTGTCATCGATGTTTCGAGGTTATGCACATCAAGCGTGCAACTTAAATTATAAAAACTCGTTTGTAGTTCCCATCATTTTCCACAATCTTAGTGGGTATGACAGCCACTTTATAATACGAGAACTTGCCAAACGGAATCATGTCAACCTACTTCCTGTTAATAATGAAAAATATATAAGCTTTACAGTATTCGATAATGAAACAAATATTAAATTTCGGTTCATCGATTCTTTCAAGTTCTTGGCCTTTCCTCTCGACAAACTCGCATCATCTCTAAATAGTTTCGAAAACACTAGAAATGAATTTCGATTGTCTTCCGAAAATTTTGACTTGTTAACTAGGAAAGGGGTTTTTTGTTATGATTATATCGATTCTCTGGAAAAATTGGAAGAAACCGCATTACCATCGATTCAACATTTTTATAACAAATTAAATGACACTAATATTAACGAGAAGGATTACGGACATGCGCAATTAATTTGGGAGAGGTTTGGTGTAAAAACCTTGGGTGAGTATTTAGATCTGTACTTAAAGACTGACGTGCTCTTGCTCACAGATATATTTGAACACTTTAGAACGACTTGTCTTCAAAATTA
This sequence comes from Pseudeuparius sepicola, assembly GCA_963920635.1. NCBI lineage: Eukaryota > Metazoa > Arthropoda > Insecta > Coleoptera > Anthribidae > Pseudeuparius > Pseudeuparius sepicola. The sequence goes on along the minus strand of OY987299.1, from coordinate 41,392,078 downwards.
CGGTTTAGATCCTGCCTGGTACTATACTTTGCCTGGATTCAGTTGGGATTGCATGCTTCGATATACGAAATGTAAATTAGAAACCTTCCAAGATAGTGACATCTTAATGTTTTTCGAGAGGGCAATTCGAGGTGGGGTAAGCCAGGTAAGCCACCGCTTTTCTCAGGCCAACAACAAATATATGGCAAACTATGATGCTAGTATGCCATCAAAATATATTCTTTATGCGGACGTTAACAACCTTTATGGCTGGGCAATGTGTGAACCCCTTCCTTACGGAGGATTTGAGTGGGCCTCCAACGATACTGACGTCACCAAGGTTGCTGACAATGCCGATGAAGGATATATTTTAGAAGTGGATTTGTCGTATCCCGATCATCTTCATGACCATCATAAAGATCTTCCTTTCGCACCTGAACATCGTAAACCTCCAGGTTCCAAAATAAAAAAGCTCATGACCACTCTCGATGATAAGAAGAATTATGTGATTCATTATAGAGCGCTTAAGCAAGCTTTACAACATGGTTTAATTCTGAAAAAAATTCACAAAGTTTTGAAATTTAAGCAGTCTACCTGGTTAGCTCCCTATATACAACTCAATACCCACTTAAGAACTGTGACAACATTAGATTTTGAAAAAAATATAATGAAACTAATGAATAATGCAATCTACGGCAAAACAATGCAAAATGTTAGAAAACATAGGATTGTGAGATTATTAAGGACGTGGGAGGGTAGATACGGCGCCAAAAATTTAATTTCTAGCCCTCGTTTTAGACATAGGATAATTTTTGAAGAGAATTTAATAAGTGTCGAATTAAATAAGACAAATATTATGTTTGATAAACCTCTGTACGTTGGGATGTCTATTCTGGACATATCAAAAACCTGTGTTTACGAATTTCACTATGACTTTATGTTGAAAACATTTTCACCAACTAACTGCTTATTATTATATACTGATACTGATAGTTTAGTTTACGAAATCCGCTGTGAGGACATGTTCGAGGATGTAATTAAGAATCATATTCATCGGTTTGACACTAGTGACTATCCTGCAGATAATCAATATGGAATTCCGCTTGTAAATAAGAAGGTGCCAGGACTGATGAAGGACGAATTAAATGGTCGTATTTTAACACATTTTGTTGGACTTAGATCTAAAATGTATACTTATAAGGTTCAAGGAAAAAATTTGTGTGTTAAAAAATCCAAAGGTGTTAGAGGTAGTGTTGTAGCGAAGCAGATAACGTATCAAGATTATTTCGATTGTTTATTCGATAAGACAGAGAAAATTGTAACTCAACGATCTATACGATCGTTTTCTCATAACGTCTTTAGCATAAGTCAATCTAAGATTGGTTTAAATCCATTTGACGATAAGCGATATTTAGTTGATAGTGTTTCAACCCTTCCTTGGGGTCATAAAGATGTACGTGTGGATGAATAAAAAATATATTTTACAAATAGTGTTTCATTCTCTTGTAGCCCCCCCACCCCTGACGTCCCACCGCCCAGTTTGTATATATAACCGAGACATCGAGCTCATTCTGCAGTCTGAAAACTTGTAACAAGAGTTCGCAGCAACATGTACAACCAGACCATTCAGATCGAATCAGACATGGTGCCCTGCCCCTACATTGCCAGCCACATGGTACGGAGAAGTCGACTGCAGAATCATCTGGTGAAGTGTCGGCGATAGTTGGGACATGTGCCTGAAATCAATTGGGAAGAGTATTACCGACATATCAACAATCAGCCGTCGATGATCATAAGAAATCCCAGGATTGGCCCGGAATAAAAATGTTGTAAAATAAAAATATTGTAAAATAAAAGTCATATTTTTTAATCAGTGCTTTATTCCAACCTTCTTCTATACAAGTCTGCTAACAAAAATTGATTATAATAAGAGTACAGTTCAAAAATGCAATATGTTTCCATGCTACATACCGCATTGCACATTAAAAATACAATTTCCATTACATTTATGGCATAGTTACTACGTACTAATAATTCATTGACCTTATCTAAAAAATTAAGGTAAAAATCATACAATTCAAAATTAATCAAAAAGCTCATCCTTAAAGTCACATATGGTGCGATATTTAGTAGCTCGAAAACCTCTGCTATGGAAAACCATTGGCTAACACCATTTTTTGCAAGCAACACTCGTTGATTTCCATCTGAAGTCAACATGGTTCTTAACAATATATCGTCAAATCTGATGAACATCGGGGTACCCAGGTTGTTGGTAAAGTTGTTTAAATTATTCACTAATTCTTTCCACTCCAAATAGTCCAGCGAAATCACATTTCGTCGCACTGTTGATCGGATATTAACTTGGGTTTTGAAATATCTCATAATGCTCAAACCATTATTAATAATATATGTAGGTAATGTGAAGCATGATGATAGAAGCAGAGAATCTTCGCTTACATTGTTTACTTCTTCATGGTCGCTACCATCGGTTTCATAGCCGCTGTCAACCATCTTAACACTTGAAGCTCTACACGACGTTTGACTCAGAGATCCACGAGTCATGGTCTTTATCAAAGCCCAACCATCGTACTAGCACCTTCCCCCTCTTTCTACGAAGAATCTTTTCAACCAGGTAGACATCGGGATGTTCAGTTTTTTGCAATTCTTCGCGGTAAAACCCGCCCTTTATAGGACTTCCATTTAAATCCTCTAGAAGATATGTAGGCGGGTTGGTAATTTGTACTTTGCTTATTTTAAACAATTCTGTACTCCAACTAGGCATATATCCTTTGGCAAATACGTGTTTCACTTTACTTATTCTCACAATATCTCCAACCTTCAATTTACTACCTCTGAAAATCTTCACGTGACTATACACTTTTTTAAGCAGATATTGTTCGTTACTTTTATTAACTTGGTTGGGTTTCATCTGAATCACTCTATGCTTTCTGTTATTATACTCGGCAACTAGCGTAGGCAAATAATCATCCCATTTAAATTTACCATTTAGACTAAAATACTTAAATAATCGCTCTTTTAGAGTTCGTATTACTCTCTCGGCCATGGCGGCTTTCGTGATGCTAAAAGTGCTGTAATGATTAATTTTGAATTTTCGCATCAAATTTTGAAATCTAGAGTTATAAAACTCTTTGCCCTGATCAGTTTGAAGGTTGCGAGGCTTTCGAGTTCCCGATAGGATATCAGCAAAGGCGTTGGTAACATCTTCGGCAGACTTGGATTTGAGCGGTCTGCACCAAACAAATTTAGAGAAGCAATCGATTACAACCAGTATGAATTTGAAGCCATTATTGTGACTAGCATACTGATCTAACTGCGCGAGATCAGCTTGCCACAAATCGTCTAAACCTTTAATGATAGTTCGACGACGTGGATAATTTTTTCGCGCTGGTTTATGTAATTCCTTAACTACTTGAATTTTTTCTTTACTATGCATGACTATGCTCCACCCTCAAGGATCTCTGCAAGTCTGAGAGATAGTAAGGATTGCATGCTCTTACCAGTTATTTTTAAATAATAATCTTCCATAGTTTTAACCAACTCTCTCAATTCATCGATCTTATCTTGGAAATTGTCTATCATTGTGTTGCGAATATGAAGATCGCATTCATCAGAATGCTGTTTAAGATTTGTGTAAAAATATTGTAATGTATGAATGACCCCCTCATCGACATATTGTTTTGTGCTGGCATCGCTTTCATCGATCGGGTGATTAACGTTGCTCAGTCTGCGGTTGCTACAATCATAGTTTCCTTCTAGAGTCAAATTTAATGTGTAAACAGGTGGGCAAGACCTGCTCCTTGATTTCGAGGCACGTCCGAACTTGTTTAAGGACATCTTTTAACTAACTTGAATGATCTATAGGGACAAATCTGTCTAATAATTTGGGATTTGGCCCGGACTGTTCACCAACCATTTTTAAATAACATTCTTCAACAATTTTAACAAATTTTCTTATTTCATCGATCTCTTTCTCCAAAGCGTCTTTCACGCTACTCTCAATATTAACATCATGTTGTTCGAGAGTGACGTTAAAAGTTTTGAATGCCTCATTCATTTGTTTGTCAACATATTGCTTTGTCACAACATCATTGCTGCTAATCGGATAATTAACGTTGCACAGTCTGCGGGTTTTCAAATCATAATCCCCGTCATTCAACGAGTAAGGAATAGTGTAGCAGTAGTTTGTTATGATTTGTAAGTAAGTAGAATAGTGTATACTTAAATACTGCTGACCCATCATATTGGGGTCATCGGGCTTATTAGCTAGGCATATGTAGCATTATAGTTATATCAGTCAACATGTACACATATAAGAATATACGAGAGTAATTTGGGAAATATGGAGTGATTATTCGACAACCAACCAATCCATAGTTACATGGCGATCCTGCCAACCGTGCCAGCCCTGCGAAACCCTGCCAACCCTGCCAGCCCTGCGAAACCCTGCCAACCCTGCCAGCCCTGCGAAACCCTGCCAACCCTGCCAGCCCTGCGAAACCCTGCCAACCCTGCCAATGGTAATGGATGCTGTTAATGGATCACTGAAATGAGGCATCATGGGTAAAACGGTATCGAAGGAAGCCGAGGTTACCGACACTGGGGTGGTAAACTCAAATTTTATTGTGCAGGAGAAAGCAGTGAATGTGCCACTTGATTTACATATTTTAATGTACGTAATAACGATAGCTGTAGTGGTAATGGTAATTCTACAGATAAGGAGAGCTTACCGCAGAGGACTCAAGAAGGAGTTGGGCAAGAGCAGAATGCTGGAAACTCTGGCCATGGATGTAGCGTAATGGAAGCAACGGACAATCTAGTTTTGGATTATACGACAAAGTGGAAATTTTTACGGCGTAAAAGTTAAGATGTGGTGTTGTGAGTTGTGAAAGTGTGGTTTTGTGCATCAACCTTTATGTAGGTGGTTGACCGCAGCGGCACCAGGCCAACGTTCAATGGACAGCAACAGTAAGCAATATTAGCGTTTTTTTTCAATTGCAATAGCAAGCGCTTTATAAACTTTATGTTATTTTTGTTAGGCATCGGCAATTTTTAATAGGCCATATTATTTAAACATTATATTGCTAATATTGTAAATTTGTATATGTTAATTTGGATATATATATTTTTATTATTTAATGATACGTTGGGCAGAATTGGAACAAATTTTAAATGATATAAAAACCGAGGTTGTAACAATATCAAAAAGAGTTTTAAAAAAAGAGGTACCTAAGGGTCAATCGGTTAGAGATGAAGTTAGAGATGAGTTACTCCAACGGTATAATAAAACGGTTAAATTGATAGGAAATTTTTGGCCAATTTTAAATGAAAGTCAGCGTGCTGTTGTGAACCAAATTTATATTTTTTTAAGGATAAGGTTGTAAAATCTTTCAATGTATTGGACGTCAATTACGAAATACCAGAGGTATCCTTGGAACAAATTGTAGAGAAAGAGGACACTAATAGCAACGTTCAGGAAAATTTTGATTCGCTAAAATCTAGCTCGCCTGAACTCAAAGACAATATGGCTATGACAGCAGCGGAATTTTTTAATTTTGCAAGTCGAATTCTTCCAAATAGTTTCGACGGCGAAGTGGACAAATTGCAAGCGTTCCTTGATGCATTGTCCCTGTTAAAGGCGAATTCTAATGGACATGCAGAAAATTCTGTAGCTTTCGTTAAAACTAAATTAACGGGGAAAGCACGTGATTTGATTAGTGATGACGATGATTTGGAAACAATTGTCACAAAATTACGAGAGGGCATAAAAAGGGAAAGCTCAAAGTTAGTCACAGCAAAATTATTAGCGCTACGGCAAAACGCCAAGGAAGCGGCAAAATATGCGGCGGAGGTAGAAGCCCTAACTTCGTCATTGAAAAGAGCATATATTGCTGAAGGAGTCCCTCCTACGGTAGCATCTGGTTATGTCACTGATACAGCAGTAAGGGCTCTAAGTAAAAATGCCAGCTCGGAAAGAGTACGCTTCATAATGGAGGCTGGTACATTTTCAACGAGCCAAGAAGCGCTCACAAAGTTTGTGAATGTTAGTACCGGAAGTGATCCACCAACAACAAATATTTTTTACACTCATACTAGAGGAAATTCTAACTACCGTGGACGTGGACGCGGTAGAGGACAAACACCAAATTACAATTACCATAATAATGGACGGCAAAATCAAAATCGAGGATATTACCGAAATGGTACGAATGATCAGACAAGGACCTACAGTTATAATAATAGAGGTAGTAGAGGATATGGACAAAATAATTATAATCGAGGAAACCAAAGATATGTCCGAACGTACACCAATCGACAGGAGACAGAAAACGAACGTCAAAATTCGGGAAACGGACAGAACCCCCAGTCGTTGGGGGCAATGTCGTAAAAATTTTTCATTTCGATCTCACATTTTCAAATTTTGTTATTCTTAGAACAGAAATGACCGGCAGTGAAACAATAACTTTTCTGGTAGACACAGGCGCAGACGTATCAATTTTTAAAAGAAATAAGATCAATTCAAATCAGTTAGTTCATTCATATAACGCAAGCATTCTTAAAGGAATTACGAATGGAATAACCAAATCCCTTGGTTCCACATCCACAAACATTTTTATAGATGACTGTGTTATAAAACATTCTTTCCAAGTTGTAGATGGACATTTTCCTATTCCTACAGATGCAATATTAGGCAAAGACTTTATAAAAAAGTACAGATGTTTACTGGATTACGATTATTGGACTATGACACTAAAATTCAACCATGGAGAAATATCTATTCCTATTTACGACAGTCCAGAAAAAGACGTTTTAATTATTCCACCTCGATGCGAAATAGTTAGACAACTAAGCAAATTAAAAAACATTAGTCAGGACGTCGTGGTGCTAAATAAACAAATAGCACCAGGTGTGTTTATCGCAAGGTCAATAGTATCAAAACACTCTCCATTTGTGCAGATTATAAACACAAATTTCGAAACTGTGCGAATAACCGAACCACAAATTGACACTGTAAATTTAGATATGTATAACATCTATACCATTACAAATGAAAGGATTAATAAAAAATCTAATTTATTGTCAGAATTAAATCAAAATATACCCACGTTTGTGAAAGACGATGTACTAAATCTCTGCAGTGAGTTTGAAGACATTTTTGCATTAAAAGACCAAAAAATTACAACTAACAATTTTTATTCACAAAAACTTAAACTTCTAGACAGGACTCCGGTGTATATTAAGAACTATAGAATTCCAAAAACACAGAAAGAAGAAATTGATCGTCAGGTAGATAATATGCTTCAGAACGATATCATAGAACCGTCATGTTCGGAATACAATAACCCTGTCCTATTAGTACCAAAAAAGTCGGAGAATGGCGACAAGAGATGGCGTCTAGTCATAGACTTTAGACAATTGAATAAAAAACTGGTAGCAGATAAGTTTCCACTTCCAAGAATTGACGACATATTAGACCAACTTGGAAGGGCTAAATGGTTCTCCGTGTTAGATTTAATTTCCGGTTTTCACCAGATTCCTCTGGAAAAAGATTCCAGAGATCCCACATCTTTCAGTACCGACAAGGGATCATTTCGATTCAACCGATTACCATTTGGATTAGCAGTTAGCCCCAATAGCTTTCAGAGAATGATGACAATGGCTTTTGCAGGTGTCACACCCGAACGAGCTTTTTTATACATGGACGACCTGATAGTAATAGGATGCTCAGAAAAACATCATTTAGATAATCTGCGAAAAGTTTTCGAAACATGTAGAAAATTTAATTTAAAATTAAATCCGACAAAGTGTCGTTTTTTTCACAAAGAAGTGACATATTTGGGTCATAAAATCACGGATAAAGGAATCCTTCCAGATGATTCAAAATACGACATCATAGATAGTTATCCAGTACCAGTAAATGCTGACGCTGTGAAACGTTTTGTAGCTTTTTGTAATTATTACAGGAGATTTATACCTAATTTTGCTGAGATCAGCGCTCCACTTAATAGATTAACTAGGAAAAAATCTACATTTTCATGGACAGATGAATGTCAAATGTCATTTGAAATACTAAAAAGATCACTGATAAGTCCAAAGATCCTTCAATACCCGGATTTTAGCAAGCAGTTCATCCTAACAACAGACGCGTCTAAGGAAGCGTGCGGAGCAATTTTATCGCAAGATTTTGACGGTAATGACCTACCAATTGCATATGCATCCCGCTCATTCACTAAAGGAGAAAGCCACAAATCTATCATAGAAAAAGAATTGGCGGCAATTCATTGGGCGATTACCTACTTTCGGCCATACCTATATGGGACAACATTTTTAGTAAGATCAGATCACAAGCCGTTAGTATATTTATTTGCTATGAAAAACCCAGCATCTAAGCTAACAAGAATGCGTTTAGACCTTGAAGAATTTTCTTTTGAGATAGAGTACATAAAAGGTAAACAAAATGTCGGCGCAGATGCATTATCACGAATAAGTATAAACGAATTAAAGGATATTCATAGAAACGCTGCTCAAATTTTGGCAGTAACGCGTTCTATGACTCGAAAAGTCGAAAATAAAACAGAAAATGGTGAAAATATTACATCACCACCCAGTTGCAAAGTTTATGAATCTCTAAGCAAAGGAAGTGAATTACTTAAAATTCCTACATTAATTATTCAAATAAAACCTGCAAGTCTAAGGATAATGTTGGTATATAAAAAAAGAGTGAGCGCTCAAAAGACAATCACAATCATTAATGGCATTATTCCATTAGAGGACATAATGTCTCAGCTTCAAACTATAGCGAATGATAGTGGCTTTAAGTCTGTAAAATTAAGAATGGATAGTGAAATATTTCAATGGTGCACCAAAGAAGAATTCAAAGAAAAAGGGCAAAATATATTAAAATCGCGAAATATTATTATATATGATGAACCGACATTAGTCACCCAACAGGAGGAGAAAAAGAAACTAGTTTCAAAATTTCATGATGATCCAATAACTGGCGGACATTGCGGACAAACGCGTCTTCTGAAAAGATTAAGAATGTACTACAAATGGAAAAATATGTCCCGTGACGTAGCTAATTATGTAAAGAACTGTCAACAATGTCAACTAAATAAGATAAAAATAAGAACTAAAGAACCTATGGTAATTACCCCAACACCACAGGTATCGTTTGACATCGTTTAAATTGATACTATCGGACCGTTCATGAAAAGTAATAATGGCAACACATACGCTGTAACAATTCAGTGTGAGCTGACCAAATATGTTGTTATAATTCCTATACCAGATAAATCGGCGGCAATAGTAGCAAAGGCTATAGTAGAAAATTTTATTCTGATATATGGTCCTATGGCTGAAATAAGAACCGACATGGGAACGGAATATAAAAATCAACTATTCGAAAATATGTGTAAGTTGCTGAAGATTACTCATAAAACGTCCACACCGTACCACAGTCAAACAATAGGTGGTTGCGAGAGAAATCATCGAGTATTCAATGAGTATATCAGAATGTATATAAATGATTCACCAGGAGATTGGGAAAATTGGGTAAAATATTATACATTTTGTTACAATACTACTCCCAGCTCATACCATAACTACACTCCTTTCGAATTGATATTTGGCAAGAAGGTAAAACTGCCTGAGACTCTACTTGGGTCAAGGGTTGAACCTTTAATAACCTCGAAGCGTACGATCAGGAATTACGCTATAGACTACAACTAGCCCACAACCAAACAGCAAAATATTTACAACAAGCCAAATTAAAACGAAAGCAAAGGTACGACGAAAAGACTGAGGAATCAAGATTAAAACCGGGAGATAAAGTAACAATCTCTAATGAAAACAGAACTAAGTTTGATCCTTGGTATCGTGGACCTTTTGTTGTTGTAACTACCGAGGGAGTTAATTGTAAATTGTTAGACAAAGATGGTAAACAAATTATCATTCATAAAAATAGAATTCAACCATATAATTCTGCTTAATTTGTTACCTACTTTCTACTTATTTGTTTACTGTTATGTTTATTATTATCTCATAGTATTACGAATACGAATAATGTGCTTAGGTATTAAATAAATCTAGAGCGCGCGCTTTACTAGGTATCAGGTATCACTAGGTTAAGGTCATGATAGTATAGCGTAGGTTAGTCTTTATACAATAGGTTTTGTGTTTTGTCTATTTGGCAAATTATAAATTATTTAAATTGCTGCTGCATCTTGAATTTGTTTTAAGTTTTAATATTACATTTCTGGTTAGATTTACAGAATGTTCCCCATTACTGGCCAGAATGGGGTCCATTCTTTCCAAAGGGAGAGGTGTAGCAGTAGTTTGTTATGATTTGTAAGTAAGTAGAATAGTGTATACTTAAATACTGCTGACCCATCATATTGGGGTCATCGGGCTTATTAGCTAGGCATATGTAGCATTATAGTTATATCAGTCAACATGTACACATATAAGAATATACGAGAGTAATTTGGGAAATATGGAGTGATTATTCGACAACCAACCAATCCATAGTTACAATAGTCCTTGAAACACGTCCGAACTTGTTTAAAGGCATCTTATAAATAACGTTAGAGAATAATTTTTGCTTCTTTCAATTCATTGATTATTGCTGTTATTTCGTTTTCGTGGGAAGTATTTCCCGCATCTTTTGATGCTATTAATAACCTTAACCTGTCCACAAGTTCATTAGGATCATCCCAGTAAACATATTCCACAGGTTTTGTGTTATACTTAAGATGCATGCCAGAACCCTTTACAGGTGTGGAGGTAGCCACCGGGCCCTTCATAAGAGGTTTAATAATATTAGAATACTTATTTTTGTAGCTATGTTTTAATCGTCCGTTTGAAGTAAGATGAGCACCAGTGAGATTTAAAATATCTCTGTAACTTTTCAAATCATCATCAGTACCTTCTGGATTATTATAGAAAATTAGCTGGTAGAGACCATCAGTTCCCGCGAATCGGCTATTGTTGATGATTATATCACCAGACGTTTTTTCAAAATCGATATATTTATTTCCTAGCATCCATACTGATTTAGTTTCGTCATACTTAGGACCATATGTCCTATCGATTTTAAGTGAATTAGCCATAAAGTCTGTTATACATGGTATAGATACTTTAGGATACACAGTATCAAAATGCCTGTACACTTTGTCAATTCCTTTCTCAACATCATTTAACGTTTCATTCATTTCTCCTAAAAGTGCAATTGGACTTTTCAACGACTCGCGCCACTTTTCCATAAATGATTCAACTTTTGGTTCAACTTTCGGTTTTACTTCCGGTTTTAATTCTTGTTTAACTTGTAAATTTGCTAGAGAGCTTATCACAGGTTTGAAAATTTTTTGTAAAGTTTCATTCTCATCAAATTTCCCTATTTTTAAGGCGGTGTATTTTTTTCTAATCGTTCGAGCTAGTTCACTGATTTTCTTTGCGCGCTGCGCTTCTTGAATCTGTTCTTGCATCGACATCTCGATTAATAATAAGCGTATTGTGCTTCTCATAACTTTATATACCTATCAAAACCTATTCTATAGCGTCCCTCATTCATATTGAAATCTTTAACAATAACTAGAGTTCCAAAATTATCATTCCAACAAAGCGAGCAGAGATTCTTGAAATCACCGTATGAGATGTCTGGTGATACGTGCTCTTCATAAATATGTCTAAGGTTTACCTCATCTTGTTTAAAAAAAACGATTACATTACAATTGTCTCGTATTAATTGCTTAGGTATTTTTGAATATGTCTGGCAGAGATATGCAGCATCTATATTTTTATGACGACCCATGGAGTAATATTCTCTAATTTTTTCCTGTGTCCCACAAGCCACATCATCGAAAATAAAAATTGAATTTTCTCTAGCCTCTGTTGGTGCAATGACGTCATCGTTTGAGCTAAATGGAAAATATCCAACACATTTTGCTTCTTTAAGCACGTCTTGTAGTAACTGATATTTAGGTTGGTATAGAGATTTACTGTAAAGGTAGATGTTCTTAAATTTTAAGCCATTCTCGTTGAATATTAAACTAAGCAGACTGTTTGTTTTACCACAACCGCTAGGACCGCAAAATATTGCTCTAATTGAATTTGGTAAGAGTACGCCATGTTTAGATTTCTCACTTCGAGCAAAATCTAGATTTTCGATTGGTAGAGATAGTTGTTGTGATTCGATACGCATCTTGTATACATCTAATAAGATAGCGTATGCTTGATGCATATATACCTATCGGGATGTAAATAATAAACAGTTTTTCGATTAAGAATATTTATTTTCTACAACTATTACAATACATTTAAGGCATGTAAGCTCGAATCTTCTGCTGCACAATACTCCTACACAGCGGGCACTTCTCCATGGAGTTTGCACAACTCATACAGCATGCCAAATGTCCACATGGAACCAGCAAGACTTCTATGTTTCTGCAGTAGCATAGTATACATAAAAAGTCTGGATTGGTGTTATTTACTTTTTCAGGTGGGATGTCCACAGGCTTGATTTCACCTTTAATAAATGGACAACTGGGACTCCAGCTAGCATGGTCTTGCCATGGATCATCATCCTTTTCCCATTTATATCCTTCAATATTGCAAAATGGACACCGGACAACATCTTCGTAATTCGTATAAAAAAATCCTGCTCGGGCAAGCTTCTCTGATGATAGGGGGCTTGACCAGTTTTCAAACGTTCTTATAAGACTCTCGTAATTATGCTCCATCGCTCATTCAGTAATACTCTTACTATTTCAATAAATAATTTTGCTACTAGCAATGAAGAACATATAGTAATGTAGTAAATTAGTGGCACGAAAGCGAGGTCTTTTATATGTTGTTCTTGACTGAGGTCTCTGGGTGTGGCCATTGTGGGCGTGGTGGAAGGTGGGACCTCCCTCCACACACTTTCAGCAATCGTATGATTTTGGAATACTGCTCGAAGTTTAAACTGAGTAGCATTTTTAGGCAGTCTTGCTACCGAAATTTTTTCAACTACCGTTTTAAATGGGAAACATCTTTTATCCTGTTCGCAAATAGATACCTTAGCATCTTCAGGGTTGTAAATATAGAACACATTATTTATTAATGAGAACAAAATAATGTGACCCAAACTCAGCAACATCTTGATTATAACTGAAATGTATCAGTAAATGTTCTTTTATATATACGGATCTACATTAAATCTCGTACAGTTTCACTTAAAGGTAAATACTCCATGGTACAGTCATGCACAATTATGCAGTAGGCTCGAGTTCTATCAGGAAATCCATCACTATTTTCTATGTCCAACTTAACATCAACTGTGTTTATTTTTATAGATTCATTCCGGCGAGAACAGTCAATTACAAACAGGGTTGCATTATTTTTGTAATCTGCATAGCTAAGTAGCGGGCGACTCTCCATTGCATTCATGTAACTCGGATAAAATTCCACATAGTTGTGATAGGCCTCCAAAAAGTCGTTAGCAGCAAAATTCAATCTCTGACGTTCGAATGGAAAATATTCGCCGTTTACAATTAATCTTACATCAGTCGCATCTATGTGATCAAATGACGTGGGATTGTTTTTAGAATTATCATTGCGATCAGTCTGAAATCCAACTATGACGTACCGAGGAGTTGACGCGGCTGCTGACGATTTTACGGCCCATATTTCTCTTTGGGAGTTTACAGTAAGATTTGGCAATTCATGTAGCTCCCATTTGCGGAACGCCATTATAATTGGACGATCAATTTTTATAGATTTAAGCAGATCCAATCTAATGATATCATTCGGCTGAATATGTTTAACCTTTAATTCAATGTTGGAAATTGTTATTTCTGCAGTTATGGCAGGATCTGGTCTTGCAGCGTCTTGGGTTAGTAATAAGGCATTGTTATCATTTCGAGCTCGTATTAGTCTCACTGTTTGTTTACCACAAATTGCCATCTGATAATCGTTGAATATTCCAAACAGATGTTTTAGCGGTATTCTTACATTGAATGTTCCATCATTGTTAACAGCAAAATATTTATTAACCCCAACCCAGCTTGCTGTTGACATGCATTTTTCGTCATTAGCAGTATAGCAAAGATACGATCTGATCGTACTCACAATTCCGGGGTTTCTCACTACTTCTACTTCCTTGCCATTTAGTTCATAAGAAATTGAATCGAATAGAAATGCGGCACCGTTGTTGGCTAGTTTGCATTGTCCAGCACCGGTTTTCTTAGCCACTGTACCTTTGACAAAAATCGACGCATCGTACATCAACAACCATGCATCACCCTGATTAATGGTTATTTCCACAGTATCATTATTCCTAAATGACTTTACAAATGGGTAATAGGTGCGCTTCTCTAAACGTTGAATAGATTCATCATAGGTCATCACCCTGATTAATGGTTATTTCCACAGTATCATTATTCCTAAATGACTTTACAAATGGGTAATAGGTGCGCTTCTCTAAACGTTGAATAGATTCATCATAGGTTGGGGTGCGATGCACATTAAACACTTGAGGTGTTAGGGACATAGCCAAGTGCTTTCAAAAATTCTTGATTTTCCAACGAGAGACGATCTGCACTCTTCGGTGAAATATCTTTTAAAAATTGTTGATTTTCCAACGAGAGACGATCTGCACTCTTCGGTGAAATATTTGTTAGTGAATTTTTGGAGCATTGTGATTGCCTTTTATACGGTTGATATCTGTCATCAAAAACCAAAACCATTTTCACAAAAATTTCATACACGCTTCAACTCCAACCGTACAATTATTTCCTCACCTCTAAAATTTACAGGTTGAGAGTTCTGATCGAGAATATTTACAGTCAAATTATTAATCTCACGCTTTACAACTGGCATGTACACCAGATTTTTCGGAGACTCGTCTATAGCGTAACCAGGATCGCTGCTAACTGCAAACTCGTAAATCGTATGAGTTGGTTGATTTTTATAGTATGCTCCAGATGTTACGTTACAATCTATATGTATAGTTCTGACCTTCACGATATTTACAGATATATCAGAAGTATGTAATTGTCCAGACTCTAATAGACTAGGAGAAAATCCTAACACATGAGCAATAGAGTCTGTTGGTAGAAAATCTACTGTAAATTTATCACTGTAAATTTCACACTTTAAAGTACTGTTATTGGCTTTTATTGAAATTGGATTTTTCTGATCAGACTCCTCCTTTCTTAAAGCGCCAACTATGTACTTTTCTAGGGCCTCAATTTCGTACGAGCCTGTGGGGATTACTAAACATTTGCGATACCCATCAACATTTATATAATAAAATTTGTTGACACCAACATCTATATTGGGTATACTGTTATATGTGTGAAATCCTAGCAGGGCCAAACCATACTCAAAATCTGAGTCTAAATATATAGGAATATTAAAGTCAATAGACAGTGTGGAAGTAAATCCGTGTAGTGTGAACAACAGCGACATAATTGATGAATTCTCTCCTCAACTACGCCTTTTATAGAAAAACTTGAAAACTGTTATTGTTATTGTCTAATTGGTATTCAGAA
Source organism: Pseudeuparius sepicola (assembly GCA_963920635.1). Lineage (NCBI taxonomy): Eukaryota > Metazoa > Arthropoda > Insecta > Coleoptera > Anthribidae > Pseudeuparius > Pseudeuparius sepicola. Next base: position 41,376,548 of record OY987299.1, on the reverse strand, counting down.
TATTTTCGGCGACTTTTGGGAACAAATTAAACACACTTCATATTTTGAAATTTTATTTAGTTTCTTAGGAAGCTTAGACACAAATGACCACAGTTCATCTCGTTATAGTTTTGATAAGAATTGTTGTTATATTCAACTTCAACCTCATTTCCCAAATATCTGATGAGTTCTTTTGGCGGTTTCAGGTTGCCAAAGCTGTCGAAATACTCGCATTTTCTTCCTCTCTTGCGATATGCCACCCAATGAGACCCGGAGTTCCTCTGCACATCCAAATTTAAAATGGCCGACTCATTTTTTCTCGGTTTTTTAGGTAGTGTATCTCATATACACACCTCTAAAGTAAGGAATTCCATCGGCATATTTAAGTAAATCTAGGTTGGATAAAGGTCTGTTGGGCGGCTTCAATAGTTTTTTTTCTTTAAAAAAAGACCGAACCCACGTTTATTTTTCCGCAAATAGAGTCCAGAACCGACGATCTTCATAGATTGCTTTCCATTCTCCATCAGCTTTTTTGTATTATTTACGTCAATTATTGTTTTGGCTATACTGCTAGCCCCTCCGGCTATAGAACCAAGGGCCCCTAAAGCAGCCAGTATAGGCAGAAGCGGGAGAAAACCTCCTTTCTTTTCTTCAAAGGGAATAATTCTAGGTATTCTTAGTTTACTTTTTCCACCCGCTTTTTTTATGTGCACGCGTGCTGCTCTCACGGCTGCTAACGATGATTTTTTCAATTTTTTTAGATCATTCAACTCATTGTTAGTAAAAGATTTCTTTAGGGCTTTTTCAACCTTCTTTACAATATCTCTTCTAAACGAAAAGGGACGTTTCATACCCATACCCAATTTCCTTTTAACTTTCATTGCACTCGTAACGAACCAGGCAGCTGTTTTCTCACCAAATTTGGCGTCTCTTGATTTGACTCTATCCCAAGCCCGATTTTCCAGTTCCCAATCTGCCTTGCGTCGTTCTTCTAATGATTTGTTTTTACTGTATGCAACATCATGAATTAAGCAAGATTCATCCAACTTGTTTATGCCAGTATCACCTCTAGAAAGACGTTTCTCTAATTTAGTACCAGGACCACAATACTGGTATCCCGGAAAATGTAACTCGATCGGTAATTTGTCAATTAATGTGTTCAGCACTCCACCCCCTTTAACAACCAGCATTGGATTGACACAGGTTTATTCAATCACACCCTCTTATATAGGGAAATAAAAAACACACAAACAAATAATATTTTTTATTTTCACAACTTTACATTTCTAAACTTTTTAGTTAGTTCATACATAATAATCAAGCGTCTCAGCTCTTCGAGTGCCTCCATATATCGCCGCAGTCTCTCGCTCATGCTTCAGAAAATATAATATTTGTAGTCTTGCCGACGGGCCCCAAGCTTGTTAAAAAATACCTTTTGTCACCATTCAATTCGTCAATTCGCTCTTGAGTTAATTGCTCCGTAAAACGCTGAGGCAGGATGGTCTTGAAGTCGGCAAATTCCACCACTACCTTTTCCCCAAACTTGGTATTTATTCTCTTAAAACACTGGATCCCAAATTTTTTATTTACTTCCAAATCTCGAACATTCACCAGATTTTTCACCAGCAAATTGTTTAAACTATTTAAGAAGGACATGTTGTAAATGATCTGCGTGTCTGATGAGATCTTAGTTGAACCTCTCCTATATAGCTGTTTCAATAGGAGTGGGGAGAGAGTGGGGAGACGGGCAAAACCTAGGAGAGTACCAGACCAGACAGGTTTCGACAAGTCTGGTCTGGTGCTCTCTTAGTATCTCTACTCAGTACGATTTTTGGACAAATATGCCCAACTTTGTACACAACGTCGGTAATTCCATATTCCTGAAAACTCCTCATTCTTAATCACACAATCTAATTTAAAAGTTAACATCAAAAAATTTTTTTTCTGCATATACGAATTGTCGGACAAAATGAAACCCCAGTTTTCAAATATGTCAAGAGTTCGATAGATTTTTTTTTTACCAAATGCTGACAGTGTCTAGGTACTGTATGAATTATTCTGTATTCCCTAGAACTTCGCATTTGATATATCCATAAAATCATGAAGAGGATTAAGACTAATATGGAGGACAAATTAATATCAATATGTCCATAGTTTTAAATAAGAGACGTGTATTGAAAACAACCGACAAGTAGCGATAGTATTGCCTATTTAGCTAGTCAGAGCACTTGTCTGTAGTAGAGGCCCTGTATGACACGAAAAGTGACAGTTATTCGTTTTACTCGATCGGTAATTCGTTTTAACAAGGAATAACTGTCACTTTTCGTGTCATACAGGGCCTCTAGTCTGTAGTAAATCCGTTAGATTGTGTTCAAATCCCACACAATGCGCATTTTTTTGTTATTCCTTTTTGTTGCATCTTCTATTTCATCACTATAATTATCGTATGTATCACAAGTGACGGAAATTTTATCGATAATTTTTTCGAAAGCGCTATTTTGCCTAGAAAGATCACGAGTATAAATTGGTCTTTTATTTTATCTCTGAAAATAAAAGCCCAATTTGTACGAGTGGTTTTGCTAATGAGCAAAATAGGGCTTGAGAATAAAAATTATCTAGAAAAATTTCCGGCACGAGTGGTATTTGTCGAGATTATTTCTCGAAAAAGAAATTTCTTCGACTGTAGCGTTCGAGTAAACAAACATGACGCTTGGATATCCAAGGCAAATGCGATTATACCTATACACCCTGTCATTGTTGGTTTATTTTCTGAATGTGTCATAAATTTAAAAGCAGACGGAGGTCCAATAACAAAAATTTAGCAATGTAAAAGTTATACAGGGTGATTCATTGGGAATGGGAAATCCCGAAACTGGGGGTAGGGGAGACCAAAATATTGCGATTGAGTCCAACATTGCTTAAACAAATGTGGTTTGTTTGAGAGAGACAGTGTGCGTTCAAGTTCTTATTTTTAAATTGAATTATGGCTATATCTACCAAAGTAATCAAGCTGCTGACCTGAAATTTGGCACTGCTATGTTTTTGGGGATGGAGAATAAGCTGAAAATGTAAATTTCTACGTATCTCACTTGCGCGGTTTTTGGATCGTGCTTTTACTCGTAACTTTTTTGAGGTTATCTTTTTGGTCCTGCAGGTTTGTCATTTTAGCGCACCTTTTCATTCTGCAACAAAAAGGTACCATAACGCCCAAATCAACCGTTTGCGTTTAAATTGCCAAAACGTGCCCCAAAACAAATGTTGACTTCAATATTCGAAAAATAAAATTTTCACCTACTACTTTCAAATGTTACAGATCAACTGTACATTGAAAATGAAGAAAAAAATGCCAAATGAACATTGGTCGAAACACATTTGTTTTCTTGAAATAGGGTGTCCAAAGTTTGTCGAGTTTCAATCTGTTCCATTTTGAAAGTGAACATTTTTTGGGACATTGTTCATATGGGTTCTCGCTTTAAATGGTACAGTCGTTGCGCAATATTTGAAAGTAGTAGGTGAAAATTTTATTTTTCGAATATTGAAGTCAACAGGTGTTTTGGGGCACGTTTTGGCAATTTAAACGGAAACGGTTGATTTGGGCGTTATGGAACAAGAGTACCCTTTTGTTGCAGAATGAAAAGGTGCGCTAAAATGACAAACCTGCAGGACCGAAAAGATAACCTCACAAAAGTTACGAGTAAAAGCACGATCCAAAAACCGCGCAAGTGGCGCCCTCTGTGAGATACGTAGAAATTTAAAAATAAGAACTTGAACGCACTGTATCTCTCAACCAAACAACATTTGTTTAAGCAATGTTAAACTCAATCGCAATATTTTGGTCTCTCCTACCCCCAGTTTCGGGATTTCCCATTCCCAATTAATCACCCTGTATAAATTCATTGATACAATGCTTAATAATACCGCAACAAAATTTATAAGCTGCATATAATTTAGTACAGTGTGCAACACACAAACTTTAAGAAGTAGGTACGTGTTTGTATCCAACAGATTCGCGGTTGCTAAGCAACGAAGTGATAATTTTCACAAGTGCAATTACCGCGATAATTTGCTCAAGTGCAATTATCGCTAGCAGAGGCATATGATTGGTTGGATTTTTATGGAAGGAGCTACCTTATTGGATGCAAGCAGTATGAGGGAAATAATCGTTTTTATCAACTGAAACAATGATTATTGAGACGATTATCACTAATGATCTTCATAAAAGATTAGTCAAAATCTAAATATTTAATTATTGTCACAACAAACGTCACTCCCTTAATGCTTTTTCATGACTAACTTGATACATTATTTCAGAACTTCTCTATATGCAGCATGCAGCCCGGTGGCTATAGTTAAAATCCATTTTTTTAATCGGCCTTAGAGTCTCAAAATCATCATTAAAAGTCAGAAATCGACACTAAAGTAACTCATTATTGTACCTACGATTTATTGCTGAGAACCAAACTTCAGGCGGGCCCGTCGCCCGTCAAACATGGCCGGATATTCAAAACGCGGCCAATAAAATATCATTTAGCCTCATTGCAGAATTGTTACCTATAGCCAACACAATCTTTCAGTGCAGGTAGGTATGTATTTTGGTCGATTTGAATGTATTTTCTATATATTTCTATGTAGATTGCAAGAGAGGGGCCAGAGGACTCCTGTAGGTCAGTTGCTCTGTACCTCAACGTGCTCGATTTAGGTAAGAGTGATATAGACGCAAACCGATGCCGCGCGCTGTCGGCTCATTGATGGGTGACCCTTTTTGGATTATTTTGCCTATCATTTTATTAAACAAACTGCCATTAAAATGTAGCAAGGAATACGAATATGTAATAATATACAGGGTGTACTTTTGAAATAGGAAAAATGCCGTAAACTTCCGGTATAACCAGAAGTTGCATAAAGTTGAAAATATTTTTGTTCGAGTGGCCGGGTCCGATAATCTAAGTAGGTATACAAATTTTCTGATTTTTATTCTGTTTGGTTCTCCAGATACTTTTAATGCACGGTCTTCGCTCTGCACCCTGTATATAATATGTACGTATTTCGTTAGAAGGTATTCGCTGTCTTCATTTTTTGATATTTTATCATAGCTTTCTCAGAGATCAAACATTTAATATCTAAAAATAAAGCACTTTTAATTTTGATACTATTTTCTATATGAGTATAAAATTAGGACCGAGAGCACAGGCGATTTTTATTTTTTATATTTTGCCAATTACCCATATTATTATAGAATATTTTAATAACTGTTACTAACAGAATGATTGATTAATTGAAAGATAAAATATCGATACAGTTTTACAGTTTTACGGCGCCTATTGTGAGAACACAGAAATTATAGCATATTTTTATGCTGCAATAGTTAAGTTTAATACTGTGGTAACATGCACAAAGGATAGGACTGGAGCGCTTCTCTATTGCAGCAGGGTATTCCGCAAATTCAGAAAAATGCAAGTACTTCTCGTAGTTTTTTCTTGTGTGTTTCACAGTTGTAATTTGGAGGCAATTTACTGCCCTTTTACTGTTTACTGTTTCAACGGAAATTTATTTTTGGGTTCATTAACATGGAAAAAGAACCCATGTTTTTGAGAGTACTGGCCATTTTTTAAAGCATTTTAAATGCATTATCATTTTTCTTTTAATATTCAAACAACCTATTAATTTAGGAGAATTGGAGTAAACGAGGTACCTATACTTAGGTATACCTACATACTTTGAAATGCGTCTTTACGCATATAGCAACAACAAAAATAACACTCGTTTTAGATCTTTCATTCCCATGCCTCCCCTTCCTGTATTATATGCTTCCTCACTAAACTCGTCAGAGGGCGTTCAAGTACCGAACAGGAGCGGGGGTCTTTGTCTCTACCAGGAGGGTCACTCCGGGCAAGGCATGGAATACATCGTTCTAGGGCACTTCAATTTTCAATTTTACTCCACCGCAAACATTTCGTATCTGGAGGAGCTCTTCGGAGAATTGCCGCCCGAATTTGGTGTTCCCGGAGACGGAAACGATTTAGTGGCATTTATAAAAGTGGCGACCTTTTGTAGATGTACGGAAATAGTCTGTCATGATTTATTTATTTATTTGAATTACGGATTTTTATCGAAAAATAATATTTCTTGTGCAAGCAGAAAGAAATAAACTAATGAGTTTCTTCATTTATAAATAGTTGAATTATAATGTAAATAATATACATTATTCTTCGTCAATTCTCAAAAATACCTAAAAACGTAAAACTGTGTCAAATGCAATTCAAACTAACTTCAGTGTCGATGTAGGTAAATACTTCTGTAACGAAAAATGCCTCTAAAGTTGTTCTATCTGGTTTTAATAAACACACTACACTGTTTTCTAACCTATTCAGAGATTTGACAGCTAAATTTTAGGTTTCAGTATTCTGCATAGGGTTTTATACAAGAAAAAGTGATAATGGGCATAACAGTTAGAAAACAAAAAAAAACTAGTAACCGTATACACGTGTCTTATGCATTTGGCAATCTTCAGTACAGTGTAACATCAACCAAATCCAAAAGATAGGAATGATTTGGGAAGCAACAAATTTAATGAAGTCCAGGCAGGAGCCAACAGCACACTTGCAGCTTCAGGCAGCACGACATCCTCAATTCGGGGCTTGTATTAACATCGCCACGGAGGCTGCTAAATCGACCTGCTTGGAAATCTTCATAGCCCAAGATACAATGACAACAGAGATGTAAGATTGTGAGTGTAAAGGTAAATACAAGAAAAAGTGATAATGGGCATAAGGCATAAGCACTCAAAGTTACAAAAATAAAAACTAGTAACCGCATACACGTGTTTCATGCTATTTGGCAATCATCAGTACGGTGTAATATCAACCAAATCAAAAAGATAGGAGTGATTTGGGAAGCAACAAATGAAGTCCAGGCAGGAGCCAACAGCACATTTGCAGCTTCAGTAAGCACATCCCCAATTCGGGGCTTGTACTAACATCGCTTCTTCTTGTATTTATATTTACACTCACAATCTTACATATTTGTTGTCATTGTATCCTGGGCTATGAATATTTCCACGTAGGCCGCTTTAGCAGCCTCCGTGGCGATGTTAGTACAAACCCCGAATTGGGGATGTGGTGACCGAAGCTGCAAATGTGCTGTTGGCTCTTGCCTGGACTTCATTTGTTGCTTCCCAAATCATTCCTATCTTTTGGATTTGGTTGATGGTACACCATACTGATGATTGCCAAATAGCATGAAACACGTGTATGCGGTTACTAGTTTTTTATTGTTTTCTAACTTTGAGTGTTACTGCCCATTATCACTTTTTCTTGTATTTTCATTTACACTCACAATCTTACATCTTTGTTGATAGGGTTTTATATTTTTAAGATTAATTTGGAGTCATTTTCGGTCACAACAACTATCTTGCCCTGAGATACCAGGGCCTCATTTTTGTTACTTTTTCATTTTCTTCTCTGTACAGATTCTGTTTGACCTGAAAGACATTTACATATATACGTAATCAATCTAGGGTATATTTCAATTTATAATTTCAGTACACTATTTTAATGCGATTTTACTATATTTTTACCCTTGTTTTTCATTTTTATTGTTTTATGTTTTGACCTTTGATTAGTTCAATGAGTGTGAGAATGTGAGTTTTCTTTGTAGTTTCCAAAACAGAAGTCGAAAGTTGGTAACTAAGAAGTTGGTGTAGAGTTAGTTGTTGTATTAATAATTTCCACATAGACAAAGCTATACAGACTGTCAGAACCATTGTTGAAATTTCCGCACACTACATCAAATATTTTGCATACAATTTGATGTAAAAACTAATAACTGAATTAAAATACCTATACCACAACTTAGTATCGAGTCCTAAGAATTGTAAGACATTACAATTTATTTGCCTTAATTTGCTTTTGCTCCAGAATTAAAGTTTGAAAGTTGGTGTAGCGGGATTTTTTGCGGACGGTTTCAACAATGCTTTTGACTATCTATGGTTCCTTTAATCTATGATTTCCAATAAAATTAAAACTATTTTTATACCTATTTATATTTTGTTGATTTGAGGAATGATTTATTTACCAGACTATCAGAGAATAAAGTAAAGAGCTCCTAGAAGGGCATAGATAAATATAATATATGGGTGGCTGAGTGGAGGTAAAGGATGTAATCACTGATTATTGGAAATAGTCGGAGAGACCAAAAGTACATCGTCCATAAATGAAAAGAACATTTCTTGACGAGGCATATTACAGTCAATGTCATTTTTATAGAAATAAAATTTGAAATTAACTTATGTGCCTTTAATGGTTTATTCTGACACTTTAGTCCGAGAGAGAGCTGAGGAACCAAAAATGCAACAGTTTTAGGCTAATACTCGGGCTGATATTTTAACATTAGGTCATAATATGGGTTGCATATCAACAGCCTACCGTCAGTCAGCCAGTTCTGCCAACAGCTGGCGCAGGGGCGGCTCCAAACTTGTAAAAAAATGATTTATATCGCAACTGTTTTATAAAATCTAAAAATTAGTCTGACAAAAGTTGAAAAATCTATAAAAAACGTCAAAATCCTAACGGTTTTGGTTATACAGGGCGTCAAATTTCTTTTTTTCTTCTCCAAATTTTCCTATATTTTTCCAAAAGGAGGACAGTCAAGGCAAACATATTTGGCACAGTTTAGATACAGTAAATGCAGTAAATGCTACAAACTAAAAAAAATGGTACGCCATTGGGAACGGAATCTTTTTTGTGTGTTCTTGACATTTTTTTTCGAAAAATGTACCATTTTTGAAAAATTCATTTTTGTACGTTTTAAATTTTTAAGCAGAAGAAAGTCAACGTAGGTACTTCTAGGATTTTGAAATTTTGGACCTACTCAGTTTTTAATTCTGAACAACTTCCCTTAACAATTTTGTTCTAAAACCTACAAGTTGTTTAGTAAATACATGTAGTAAGCGATAGAGATTTTTTTAAATTTTAGTTTCATTTCTCATTCTTCTTAAAGACCGTTTCAATTATCTTGCTTTAATATCTATAGAGCATGCGATCGCAGAGAGCTTAGACTGCGACGAAGAAATAAATGATTTTGGAGAAAAAATGTCAAGAATATTTTTTAAACTAATCCCAAAATTTGGTTGTCCAAGTCTGCATTGTAGATTCTAGTTATTTGAATATCTGTAGTTAGTAGCATCAGTTTATCATAGTGGTGTTGAGTCTGGTATAAGTTACACATTATATTATTATATATTCATTTTCGTAGAAAAAATATAACTGTAAAGCATGTAGCCGTAGTGGTTTGTTCTTTCATGTATAGTTTGGTTGAATATAATGAATATTATACTATAGTTCATAAAGACGAATTTTAAAAGCAAATACCAAAAACACAGTTGGGTTGGTAGTATTTGTGAGAATAGCCCCTTAAAAGAACTAGAATTTTGCACAATCCTTTAAATTTTTTTTTTTTTCATATTAGCAAAGGCTATTCTAAAGTAATCTGGTTACCGCCTATAATGATGTCTTGTGCTTAGTAGCAGAGTTTTATGGCGTTTGTTTAGAGTTTAGACTATATTATACGAGACTAAAGTACCGCTTGATAATTATGACTTGGTAATTAATGAAGTACATATTAATGTATTTATCTATATAATATCAATCATGAACACTTATTGTTAACACTTTTGCCTCTGGGTAGAACTGACATAATGAACAACAGTTTTGCACAACCAAAATAAATATTAATACTATATGCAATAGGAATGTATTAAGTCTACAAAGTAAACCATCTTTCCCGATGGATTTCTGAATTCCCCCAAAGTATGGAATAAATCATACTAGGGCACTTTAATTTTCAATTTTAATCCACCGAAAACATTTTGGATCTCGGGGGACTCTCCAAGAAATTGCCCCACGAATTTTAGAATTTCCCCGGCCAAGTGGAAGGGTTTTATAATGCAATGTTGTCCTTTTGTACTACGGGAAAGCGGGCTTTCACATTTAATTTGCGTTTTTTTTATGGAAGAATAAAGCATTGAGATGGGGATAAAATTCAATATCAATTTTGGTAATTGAATTTAGCTTGTGGCAATTGTATTTCTAGCATTTGCTTATAAAATTTTATACTTCGAATAGGTACTTTTCATTTAAGTCCCATATTTGCAATATCACATGTTTCATAAATCCGCACAGATGATTATGTATAGTGCCTAATACCTTAGAACTCCATTCTCACACCAGTGGTAGATGCGTCAGTCTCTCACATCCTTAAAACAATTCAAGTGCTACGCCATAATTCAGGGTTGTTTGTTGTTTTTTACTAATAGCAAAGTAATCTGTGTCAAAACATCACGATCTATTCGGGAGGGTGCAGGAATAAACATTTTCTCGGTTTTCCAGACGCTAAGGAGAGTTATGGTCGATCTGATCTTATCCCGAAAACTAGCGGGCTTTAAATCACCGGTTTTATTTCGCTTTTTGTGGCAACAGCAGCATTTTCCACTTTTTGCGTGGTGTCGTGCGGCTTAGATGGCAAATTTTTTTGAATATATTCTACATAAATGAAAATAAATATACCTATTCATTTTATATATTATAATAAGTATACAGTGTGTCCCCAGATGGGGTACCGCATACTCTTGTGAAGTTTGTTATATTTGATTTTCGAGAAAAAGTCCTTCTTGATAAAAAGTTTTGCTTGTTCTTAAAATAAGATTGGCACAGAAAAAGTTAACATTACTTATACTGGGTGACCAGAAAATTGAAAAAACATTAATTATCAAAGAGTAAACTGCCTCTATTTGTAGAGATACTGAAAAAAGTTATAAAGAAAATTTGATCATCGTGTTAAGTTACTTAGGTGTAAAAAATTTCAAAGTGTAAGGCTTTAATTTTTTGATTTTTTTCTTGTTTTTCTTCGATTAAATGTTTTTCTGTAAATAGTATGACAATAGTATGACAATAGTATGACAATAGTATGACAAAACTGTACTCAGAGTTAGAAATATGTACGATGAAAAAATTTTGACAATCCTGGCCTACTTTGAGTTTCTTCCAATATTTTCCAAAATACAAAGTAGGCCTATAATTGTTAAATTTTATGATCAGTTTTGTCATACTATTCACAGAAAACCATTTAATCAAAGAAAAACAAGAAAATAATCAAAAAATCAAAGTAACTCTTTGAAATTATGTACGCATAAGTAACTTACTACGCTGAACAAATTTTCTTTATAACTTTTTTCACTATCTCTACAAATAAAGGCAGTTTACTCTTAAGATAATTAACGTTTTTTCAATTTTCCGGCCACCCAGTGTAAGTAATGTTAACTTTTTCCATGCCAATCTTATTTTAAGAAGAAGCAAAACTTTTGATCAAGAATGACTTTTTCTCGAAAAATGAAATATAAGAAACTTTACAAGAGTGCGGTACCTCATCTGGGGACACACTGTGATTCCGGCATGATGTAAAAAATCTTTAACTGCACAGTGGGGGAGGCCTACTAAAAAGAATTTTTTGCATTGTTCAAGTTTAAAACGTGGGTGCATCCAGTGGCGCAACGAGAGGGGGGGCTGCCGGGCTTCAGCCCCCCCCCCCCCCCCCCCGAGCTCGTTCCAACCAGGCGAAAAAGCGCTAAACACAGCTAGATAAAAACAATGATACAGGATCGTTTCTTTACAAGACAGAATGATTTGTATTTTGTTTAACCGTTGACTGAAATAAATATTTAATATTTCAGTCAACGGTTTAACCTTCTTCTCCTTGTTGTTTTTGGGCTAGACAGCTAGGTCATTTACCAAGGTTCGGTGTTTTTTAAACCACCCTTCTGTTCATGGAGGGATTATGTGTACAGGGTGTTCCCTTATATTTTGACCCACCCCTACAGCCTTTATTTTTCGAGTTAGAAAAAAATACTTAAATGAAAGTTGTAGGGTAACAAGGTATATTGTCCCAAAAATAATGGATTGACAGGAATGCTCTTGTCTAAGTTGACATATTTTTCCATGGCAACCTTGATTAAGTATAAAGATGGTTTTATCTTCACTTTGGAATATCATGCAAATGCTTAGAGCAAACATATAACATATTTATATTGTTAGAATCTGAAAAATGCGTGCAATTCAAAAATACGCAAATATACAGGGTGTTCCATTAAAAAAAGTAAGTTTATATTTTTTTCATAAATTTGCGACGCTCATTTGTTTTATCTAGTAACAGATCCTAGCGGTTGAGAAAAAACCCTGCATCTTTCATTTAAGTGATTTTTTTCTAACTCTAAAAATAAAAACTCTAGGGGTGGGTCAAAATATACGGGAACACCCTGTACTTTTTAAGTTTATGTTATGATTTATCAAATTTACGATATTGAGGATATCGGTTATCGGTGGTACCTACACATTAGTAGTTGACATATAATGAAAGATTACCTAGTTGTCTGGTCGGCAGTCGGCACAGAACAGAAACAGAACCAAACCTGCTCCAAACTTGAAACTAATCTGACTTGAATTGTATGCGCCTGGCCTTCTTCTGTTTTCTACTGTCCTTCATATACCTACTGCAGGGCCGTAGATAAGGGATAAGGGGGGTTGAGTGTTCAAACCCCTCCCATTGAGAAAAAAAGAAGAGGAAATATCATGGTGATGTATAACTTTCTACGCCTCAGTTAAATTGTTTGTCCTTAAAATTTCTAAAAAATTTCGCATGCGGCGCATTTTAATAAGCAAACACCTCCTTTTAATTCCTGCTTTTAAAAATCAATAATCATTATAAATCAACATGGAAATGAATTTCTATAGGAAGATGCCTACCTATCACATTTGGCCCTTTGAGAGGACAATATGAGAATTTATAGGATGTGGCAATACATATATTTATAGGCACTAACTTATATTTTTACTTCCACATCACTCAAGGAATTCTCTCTTGAGCTTTTATGTAAAAGAAAAAAAAAAGAGTTCCTACTTCTTACAGTGACTGCATAGTTAAATTATTATTATTATGGTTCCAAACTGAACAAAGAAAAAAACTACGATCAGTTGCGTAATATTTTTTGCTAATATTAGGTTACTTAATTTTTTTTTAGGTCATAAAAAATGTTTGACCTTGAAAATTTTAAAATTTTTGCCTGCGGCGCAAAACTTAACAATCATAATTAATGAACTTTGTCATCCAGCCCCCCTGACAATAATTTCTGGTTGCGCCACTGGGTGCATCAGCCTTAGCTGAGGTTATCATTTTAGTGCAACTTTTCATTTGGTAGCAAAAGCGTACTCTTGTTTTATACCGATAAAATCAACCGTTGGTAAAATATGCCCCAAAACACCTGTTATAACTCCAACATTCGAAACACAAAATTTTCTCCTACCATTTTCAAATGTTACAGATCAACTGGACCATTTAAAGTGAGAAAAAAACCCATGAACAAAGTAGGTATCAAAAATTATTTACTGTATACCGTATAATATGAAGTAGGTACCTATTTACATACGTATAATATGAAGTAGGTACCTATTTACAGACGGTCTCTGCCATTTAGGCTATATAGATACGAACTAGTCCATATAATGCATACGGTCTGTTTTCATATATTATATTTTGGCTGTAACAGAGATAAATATTGAAAAAATATTTTCTAGCGGAACCGTAGGTCTAGATGAGCCCCGAATTTTCACCAGACCTTTTTTTAGACAGGCTTATCTTAACAATGCCGCATTCGCCGCACAATATCGTATATGGCGTCAGACTTTCAGTCTCTACAACGCCACGTTGTCATATTAATTAAAAATCCAATAATAGGCTATGGCGGGAGACGAGCGACAGTGAAAGTCTAACTAGAGAGTAGGTGTTGCTCAGATTTCATTTTATTACTACCTATATATTTCACAGTATCCGTAAGTGTAAACAAAATCACACAAACAACTGAATTGCACATGGTAAATGCCCCTTCTGGGGAGAACTACTGGTTGGGGGGTGTCACACAGGCTCGGTCTTAGGGGGGAGGGTGCATGGGGGCCATGGCCCTACCCTAATAAAACGAATAAATAATAATAAATAAAATATAGATACGAATATATTATTACTAATATTAAGCACAAAAAGATTTTTAGTACCTGTAATAATTATAAATAATAAATGATGTTTAGTGGCAAGTTATGTTCATCGACCCCACAGCACACCGACCTGGACGAAAACCCCGAATCAGCGGAATCAGCTTTTTATTTTTCGTACACCGCATTTCCAATTTATATAAATATCGCGACCGCAATTAATCGATCAGTAATAGTTTATACCCTACGTTCAATAAACCTTTTTAAAAACGAAGATTTTCGACCCCGGAACATAACTGGCGCTGCGAACAGGATAGCTGCACGGAATCCAAAGGAGGATCATCGGTTCGTCTCAACGATTTGGCAGTTATCAACGACCTGGGAGAAGAAACCTGTGCAGAGATTGGAGAACCATACGGCAGGGATGTCCAGAGCGATTCTTCTTGTCCTGTAAGTTCACTTCCTTTTTCTCATGAGTTCTGATTACCCTGAAGGTTCATTATTAGAAGATTTAGCTCATTTTTCTATTACTCCAAAAGCTCCTAAACAAAAACCTCGTTTTAAACCATATTCTAAAAATTTACCTGAAGATTTAAAAAACCCTCAAATTTTAATTTCTCAGCCCTCAACTTCAAAAACTCAAGAAATGGCTTTAACAAATACCGACATTAATAATTTGTGCAACACTCTTCCAGAATATAAACCGGGAGATAACCTCTCCACATTTATAAATTCAGTTGATAATTTAATTGCTTTTTTCACTCAACAAGGTGCTAATGCCACTCAACTATATATAATTAACACTCATATCGTTTCCAAAATTAAAAATGAGGCTCGTGATTTCTTAAATTTACACAATAAAACTTCTTGGGCAGAAATAAAGCCCCTTTTACTCCAAAAATATGGCGACCGTCGCACAGAAGAAATTTTATTAACACAATTAACCACCACAGTTCAAAAGCGTTCTGAATCTTATGATGACTATTACAACCGAATAACTTTAGCACTTAATGATCTTTTACAGCATGTTTCTTTACATGAAAATAACGCTCAGGCAATCGAGTTTAAAGCTTCGTTTTTCAGAAAACAAGCCCTTAGAACATTTTGTACTGGCATAAACAATCCCTATTGCGATCATTTATCTCATTTTGAATTAAACTCTCTCGACGAAGCACTTCAAAAATGCATAGCTTTAGATAACCACAAACAGCAACAGCAATATATGTCTTATCTTAAATCTACCACCTATCCCCGCGATTATCAAAGAAACAGTCAACCTACCACTACCAATCGCCCTACTAATCAAAATCCTCAACCACCTCGCAACCCACAACCTAATCATAATACGAATATGAACCCAAATTTTAATCAACAATTCCCTCAAAACTTTAATCAAGGTCCTTCAAACTCACCTAGAAATTTTGGCAACACAAATAGGCCCATTCCTCAAAGACAAAACCCTCCACCTAATAGACAAGTATTCAGCCCACCATCTAATAGACCCAACAATAATTACTTCCAAAATCAATATCGTCCAACTCCAACTCCTATGTCCATAACTTCAAAATTGCCGTCACAGCAAACTTACAAACCAACCCCAATGTCCACACGTACTTTCCATAATAATATAGAATGCGATTCCAATTTAGAAACCGAAGAATACTTTTCCGAAAAATTTTCGAGAACAAGCCTCGGAATCTCCTCCCAATCCCGAATTATCGAATTAAATAATATTTCAAAAGCCACCAAACTTCCATTTTTCTATCTCCCTTATTCTAATCTTAAAGTATTAATAGATTCTGGTGGATCCGATACTGTAATAACTCCCGAAGCTGCACAAAATTTCGATCCAAAATATCAATTTTTTGAAACCTTTACTCTTATTTCTATGAAAACTCCTAAAACCTACTCCGAAAACCTTTATTTTCCCGTTTTTAACGAAATTGGCATTGATCAACCGTTTATAGTTAGAATTGCCGACTGGCACAACGATTTTGATATTCTTTTAGGTACTGGTGAACTCGACCAATTAGGTGCAAATATAGATTATGAAACTCATATATTTTCTATTCGTAAATTAGGCGTTTCCGTTCCATTTGAAGTTATATATCGTTCGAATAATCGACTCCGTATCCCAGTAAATATCAATAATGGTGAAGTTGTACTCCCAGAAATTACCCTTGATAACCAAACTGTACTCCCAATTTCAATACACCATACCAATGATGGGTTTGTAGAAATACCACAACCAGAAAATTTAAATATTGACTTCCCTGAACCAATATCTGTTTATCCACTATCCGATTTTGAAGAATTATCACCTCCCTTCTCCAATAACTCATTTGATCCCAACTCTATTCGAACAAAACATCTGAATTCCGAAGAAAAGCAAAAAATTCTTGATCTATGTCATAAATTTAAAGATATTTTTTACAATGAATCATCTGATCTGTCATTTACTAGTTCTGTCAAACACGAAATCCGCACAAAAGACGAAACTCCTATTTTTTCCCGTTCTTTCCGACATCCTAAAGTCATGCAAAGCGAAATTTCTTCCCAAATTGATAAACTCTTAGAACAAAATATAATCCGACCTTCAATTTCCCCTTATTCTTCGCCCGTTTGGATCGTTCCAAAGAAAATGGATGCATCCGGTAAACGCAAGTTTCGCATGGTTATAGACTATCGCAAACTAAACGATAATACGGTTGAAGACAAATATCCCCTTCCCCGCATCGACGAAATACTTGACAATTTAGGCAAATGCACATACTTCACAACCCTCGACTTAGCCCAAGGTTTTCACCAAATTGAAGTACACCCCAACTCCGTTGAAAAAACCGCCTTCACAGTTCCCAATGGCCACTTCGAATATACAAGAATGCCGTTTGGTCTAAAAAACGCCCCAGCGACCTTCCAACGCATGATGGACGAAATTCTAAGAGAATACCTTTACAAATCATGTTTTGTCTATATGGATGACGTCATTATATTTTCCAAATCTTTACAAGAACATCTTATACATATAAAATCCATTTTTCAAAAATTCCGTGAAGTAAACCTAAAAATTCAACTCGACAAATCTGAATTCCTAAACAAAGAAGTAGCTTTCCTTGGCCACGTGATTACTCCCGAAGGCATTAAACCCAATCCAAACAAAATATCCGCAATCCAAAACTTCCCCATTCCTAAAACTACTAAGGAAATTAAAAGTTTCTTGGGACTAATAGGCTATTATCGCCGCTTCATTCCTAATTTCTCAAAAATGACAACACCCATGACACGTTGTTTACGAAAAGACACCAAAATTGAAATTGACCACCCTCAATATATAGATTGTTTTGAAAAATGTAAATCCGCTCTAAGTAACTCCCCAATTCTCCAATACCCTGACTTTTCTCTACCTTTTACACTAACTACTGACGCCTCTAACGTTGCTATTGGCTCTGTCCTATCCCAAAAAGGAAAACCAATCGCTTACTACTCCCGCACCCTTATTACCGCAGAACGAAACTACTCCACAATCGAGAAAGAACTCCTTGCAATCATAGAATCCTGTAAACATTTCCGGCCCTATCTTTTTGGTGTAAAATTCACCATAGAAACCGATCACAACCCCTTAGTCTGGCTCTATAAAATTAAGGAACCCCATTCTCGTCTCGCCCGGTGGAAACTCAAATTAGAAGAATATAATTTTGAAATTGTATATCGCAAAGGTAAAGAAAATTTTGTAGCCGACGCTCTTTCCCGTATCGAACTCAATATGCATGAATTAGACTCGATCTGTGTAAATCCTCCCTCACATGACGATGACTTTAATATTGACGACTTTATTAACGAAACTTATGAAAAACAAACTGGACTATCCACACAACACTCCACACACGAAAACCCTATTGCAACTATTCCATTTTCCGAAGAACCCATTAATTATTTTCCTAATCAAATTATCTTAAAATTCGGAAACAAACATGACGTTCAATACATCCTTAAATTCAAAAGTAAACACCAATATTACGTAACTCTTACTGAAAAAGATTGGAAAACTGACATTAAAAACACTCTCCATTCTATAATATCTCCTAATCAACGCTACCATATCCTCACAGAACAAACGGATATCCAAAAATTTATATCTGAATATGTCCGCAATACTTTTAATGAAACCGTTCGTATCTCTTTCTGCTCTAAACAAACTCAAGACATAGAGAATCCCGATAAACAACTTCAATGTGTTCAAGATTACCACAAGCAAAATCATAATGGCATACTCGAAACTCTCAATCACTTAAAACTCCATTATTATTGGCCAAATATGCGCACTACGATTTCCGATTATATTAATAAATGCGATATATGCCTCCGAAATAAATATGAAAGACACCCTTATAAACTTCCCTTCAAAGGCCCCCTATTAGGACAAAAACCTTTTGATATTATCCACATAGACACCTTTTGCTGTAATCGTCAAAGTTTTCTAACAATCATAGATTCATTTTCCAAATACGCTCAAGTTTACAATATACAAGACAAAATGAATATATCCATTCTCAGCAAATTACGTCATTACTTTTCTCATCACAATTATCCGCGCAAAATTGTCTGTGACGAAGGAACTGAATTTTCCAATAATCTCTTTAAAGAATTTTGTAAACTCCACAAAATAGAACTCCATTTTACCACAGTTAATAATCCTAACTCTAACAGTCCTATCGAACGATTCCATTCCACATTTACAGAAAAACTACGCGTTATGCAAGATGAACGACCTAGAGAATATTTCCAAGACCTAATCACCCACTGTGTCCTTATTTATAACCAATCCATCCACTCAGCTACTGGCTACTCCCCTTTCTCAATCCTCTACGGCCCCTATATCGAAGAAATACAATTCGACGACGACTTACCTATTTATGAAAAATATAATCAACGACATAAAGATGAACTCCGCCCTTTTATTGATTCCCTTTACACTAAACTTCACGAAAAAGAAACCCGCATTTTAGAAAACCGCAACAAAAATCTACCAGATCCCACTCCTACTCCAGAACAAGGACAAACCGTGTACCTTTCCAAAAACACTCGTAACAAACTCGACGCACCCTATATACCCGCTACTGTTACCTCTACTGACAATACAAAAATTAAAGTCTTAACTACTAAGAATAAACCCACTAACTCTCATCCTAGAAAAATCAAACGCTTACGCAAACCTCCCTTGTTACAGAAACACCCTCCTAATAACCAACTGCCTGGCCCTTCAAGTGCACCCGATCCCTAATAATGGATACTATCAAGAATTGGTAGGCCAAGCACAATTATTTGACCACTTTCACCGTCACATACTTACTTTCAACTTAAGCACTATAGATAATACCCTTAAACTTTACCCCGTTAATTTAGTTCTTTTTAATACTTCAACGACTTCGTCTTATTACAAAATGTTTAATCAATATCAACTGCTTTATCATGAAACTCTCGACAATTTTCATAAACTAATTCGCCCTAGACAGAAACGTGGAATTATGAACTATATAGGTACTTTCATTAAATCAATCACAGGTAATCTCGACGAGAATGATCGTATATTTTTGGAAAAACATATTCAAGCTATCGAAAACAAGCAATCTCAAATTATTGGCACCCTCAATAACTCTACAACTTATGCCTCACAAACAATAAAACGATATAACATGTTAGTTGAAACTATTAATAATAACACAGTTAAAATTGCACAAGATATTAATCTCCTCAGCGACGAATTTGACAAATATCTCTCACTTCATAGCGAAATACTTAATCTCGATCGTTTAAATCAATTCCTTCAAAAATTACTTCGAACTATTAATTTAGCTGCATTGCAACAGTCGAACATTGAACTCTTTTCTCTCTCTGAAATTATTAAACTAGAAAATCAACTCAAATCAATCTATAATAAAGCCTCTCTCTTATCCGATAACATGCACCCTTTTGAACTAATCGAAACTGCTCAAAGTACAATAATCTCTACAGAAAGTCAGATACTCATTATCCTAAAAATTCCTATCCTTGATGAACTTGTATTCCCACTCTACCAAGTTTACCCAATCCATAACAAAGAAGATATCGTTTTGGTACCCCCTGCTGTTTACTATGGGAATAATCGTTGGTATTCCACATGCACACCTACAGAAAGAAAAATCACCTGTCAAACTATGTCAACAACCAGATGTCAACTGCCCACATTAGAAAACTGCACCACTGCCATTCTCCTGCAACCGATCATACATCAAACTAAGAGAAGCCTCATTGCCAGCACAAATCACCCACTCCGTATCACCGAAAAATGTTCAAAAACAGAAAAAATCATAAAGCAACCAGCAATCATCCAATCACCCTGTCCAATTCAAATTGAAAATCAATGGTATACCGCCACGCAAGAAGAAGCCGAAATCCCAGCCATCGTTCCTGTCAAAATTAATCCCAAGTATCGTCTACAACTAAATCATTTACAGTCTCTTCAAGAAACACCGCAATTGTCGGCTATCCAACCCATACACCTAGATCCAGTCGTCATCTCCACAACAACCTGGTCAGCCACACTTCTTATCATCACTCTAATGTGTGTCATCATCTACTTCATCCTAAGAAAACGAAAAAGACTCCAAACACTCTTTTTCAAACCAAGAATATCACTCTCAGAACTCCAAGAACTTCAACAACTCAACAAGAAGCCCGAGGACGAACTTCCATCCTAAGGGGGGAAGAGTTATGTTCATCGACCCCACAGCACACCGACCTGGACGAAAACCCCGAATCAGCGGAATCAGCTTTTTATTTTTCGTACACCGCATTTCCAATTTATATAAATATCGCGACCGCAATTAATCGATCAGTAATAGTTTATACCCTACGTTCAATAAACCTTTTTAAAAACGAAGATTTTCGACCCCGGAACATAACTGGCATATCAGGTAAAGGATATCAATTGAAAAGTGCATTTTTTTCAATTGATATCCTTTACCTGATATGCCACTAAACATCATTTATTATTTATAATTATTACAGGTACTAAAAATCTTTCTGTGTTTCATATTCTGGCTTTGACATTGTAGGTTAGAATTTCCACGTTCGATACTTGCAATAAGTCGCTATATGTCGAATATTGTGGGTGGAAGAACAAATAGGAAGTTTACATAACCAACAATAATGAATGGTTTCCCTACACCCTCTAACCCCTTCTAGTAGCTGTAGAAGACGCCGAAGTCTTCTACATCTCACCGCTACTAACTATATATCAATTGTAATAAATAACACCTAGCCGATGGAACCCATATCTCCGGTAGCTTAGTTGGTTAAAGTGCCTACGGCCACAGTAGGAGTCCCGGGTTCAAGTCCCGGCTGGAGTGCATTTTTTTCAATTGATATCCTTTACCTGATATGCCACTAAACATCATTTATTATTACTAATATTATCTAACCTACACACGTACAGTGTCCACGGATCGAGTTCACATAAAGTGTAAATAACAAACAAAATTCGAATTGAAATTTGAGCTTCTGGAGATCAACGCTGCTTGGTTTGAAACTAATTTGTGGCATAATTTTACTTTCGAAAAAAGAAACTAATTTTCCACATCAGTAAACTGCCCCTTTTGTAGGTTTTACTGCAAAATGTTATTAGGGAAACTTGTTCAGAATGAAAAGCTGAGTAGGTTTGCGAAATTTAGGTACTTTGATTTTTTGGCATTTTCCGACTTTTTTAGAAAAGTGCATTTTGTGTAGTTTTCACTTCAAAATGTTATTAAGAAAACTTGTTATCAATGAAAAACTTGATAGTTGTGAAAAATTCCAACAGCCTAGGTCTACTTTGATTTTTGTGTTTTAATTTTTTAGCAGAAAAAATCAAAGTGGACTTTTGGAAATTTTGACACGTATCCAGTTTTTCATTGTCGACAAGTTTTCTTAATAACATTTTGATGTAAAAACCACACAAAATGCACTTTTCTAAAAAAAATGTGGAAATTTCCAAAAAATCAAAGTATAGGCCTAGACTTTCGAAATTTCGCAAGCCTATACTCAGCTTTTCATTCTGAACAAGTTTCCTTACTAACATTTTGCCGTGAAACCTATAAAAAAGGTACTTTACTGAGGTGGAAAATTAGTTTCATCATAATTTCCAAGGCATACGTGATTTTTGTAATTTACACCTTATGTGAATTCAATCTGTGGATACGCTGTATACATATACAGGGTGTCCAACTTTATTACTGTACAAATCGGTAAAATCTTCATTTTTGGCACACCAGCTACCTTAACTGATATGGACTTACTGACTGGCAGGCTTCTGTATTTTTTAAATTTAGTTCGTTTATAGTGTGTGGAGCGGTTTTGTTATATACGATTTTTTACCCCTACAAAGTTCCAAAAATTCAGTAATTTGAGATGGCACAGAAAAGAACACTCTGTATATTTTGTATTGGACCTTTGCACACCAACACCTTGAGTGGTCCTATTGACCATTCACCTGTTTTGAGGGGATTCCATGGCACACTTGACTTGGCAGATGCCTTTAAAATTCCTAATTTGTTCAATTTTTACACCCTGAAAAGTGGAACTCCCTGCATATTTTTTGTTCAAGTTTGGTATATGGGGGTTTTGGGATGTTCTGATTAACGGTGTGGGGTCAGATTTTAAATAAAAAAAAATCGCTAAATGGTTTTCGTGAAAATCGTGGGTATAAAAAAATCGCAGCCGGCCCTGTATTTGCATTTTGAAAATGGCAGAAAGGTCAAAAGAAGCGGTTTTTGAAGGCCTTTCAAACAAAAAAAAGTTTAGGCGATTATCTCCAAAAATAAAGATTTTACTGATTTGTACAGTAATAAAGTTGGACACCCTGTATAACCAACGCACATGCAAAAAATTTTGTTTACATAATTTTTATTTCAAATAGGTATATAATTTTTTATTTTTGTGAGGAATATATTTTTTTGGGATATCGCCTTATTGAAGTTTTATTGTCATAGTAGGTACTTAAAAACCACCTAAAGGAGTACATATCCCCCCATTCGCAAATGGATATGACCGCGCTTGGTATCACATTGAATCTTTCCGCATTTGAACTTCAATAATTTAACGGGGAAATTTTAGAGCCCAGTGCTCCCGCCTGGCCAATAGGAGCGCAGCTCGTCGCTGAACAAGAGGTATAGTCAGTATCGTTGATTACTGACTCTTTAATAATGTTTAACGAGATCAACAAAAAATTATAGTAAGTAAACGCAGGCGAAAAATTTTAAATCAGGGGTAATATATACATAATTTTATTACATTTATTTTTATAAATTTAAAATTCCAACTTGTAACTCTCTCTTCTCGTGTATCTGGGTGTCCGTTCCTCGAATGAAATTAATCCACACAGGTTAAGGTATTTATTGGCACGTCAGATAACAGGTGAGTTAGTTAAATAAATACAATAAGAGATGGCCACGATGTGAAGAACTGCAGCGGTTCGGCCGGGCCGTGGGGCGCCGGGCAGCGAAGGGGTGTTGGTCGCACTGTTCTACTGGCTCGGGTCCGGGCAGAGTTCCCAAGGGGGGAAAGCAGAGCCTGAAGCGCCGGGGCAGCAGAGGTCTCGAGTCCAGTCAATGTTCCAAGGGTGGAAGGCTGTTGACTGAAGAAGCGACTTGCTCCTTGAGGGCTGGCTGGCTCTTCTTATACCCGTCGGCGCTGGCCGGACGGATCGATGCTGGGGGTGGAGTCTCGGCCGGGTCGCGTAGACGGTGGTACCGACCGGCGCGCCCTCGCGAGGGGTAGTACGGAGCGCTTTCGTACTACCCGGGGAGCGAGGAGTGGCGGCGTCCGCGCGTTGAAACACGGGTGGTCCTGGTGCTGGCTCCAGGAGGGTGGTTGGTCGTGTTACAAACTTGCTAAGTTAACTTACAAATTACCATTCTTGATAATCTGGGAAGCTAAAGTAATCAGAATCTATTAGGTAATATTTATGATTTAAAGATAATATATCGGAAAACATAGAAAGTAGATACCTACACTTAACGTTTTTCCGGAGTTTTTTAAATACAAATTTGAAATTTCGAGAGGTTTACTATATACATATACTAAAAATGCATGAATAGGGGCTATTTTCAAGTTTTGCTTTTAAAAGAAAATAAAGCGGGATTTCACAATTTTATTTTAATAAATTTTATATAGTCACTTTTCTACTCACCATTTTTGGTATTTACTGGTGTACCTATTTAAGTCTTGCGTTTAAAAAAGTCTAGTAAGAAATAAAAAATACTACCTATTATGGTCCTATTGATGTTTTAAATATTGATCAACAATAACGATACACAAAAAAGAGCGAATTCAGTCTTAATTCATATTAAGTGTAGGTACTTATTATACCAGCGGAACTTAAAATTTTGGCCAATATATGTCCATTCTTTTTTAACGCCGCCTAGATGTTTAAAATTTCCGTGGCCTATTATGAGATGAAATGTTCTCAAGAACATTTTCACTGGTATTTATTAAAATAAGAACACTCCTATATTCGCAGACGGCGGTGGGATTGGCCAACCCTTCGTTTTCCATCTGGCAAATTGTCAAGTTGACGAGAATTCCCCCGGATGTGTACCGCCGTTTCTTACTGCGCCCCACACTCGATGTGACAAGATAACACCAACGCGACATCAATCTTGCCCGCCCTTAAAAATAATCCAAGGCTGTCCCCATAATTCAGGGTTGTTTTTTGTTCTCAGTCACCGGTTGTATATCAACACCTAGAACGCACGCATACAAACGAAAATTCGCATAGGTCTTTTAGTTTATATGAATTAAATAACACATGATGTTTGTAACACTGTAGGTATACATTTTTTCGAAATTAAGGATTAAGGTATCCTCACTTCGACGAGAATAATGCCTAGTTTACAAAAGTCAGATATTCAGATATTTCTGGAACAAACAAATACTATAGATATGCTGATATAATATACCTAGCTATACGCTATACACATAATAGTGAACCCGAAAGTGTTTTTAAAACAGAAATCACCAGCAATTGTGACTAAAACAATAAAAAATGAAACTACCTAGTGTCATCACTTTTTTGGAAATTTCAAACTTAATTGGAACATTAAAACGATCTATGTTACTTACTTCGGCTGATTTTCGCTTTTTTTTCAGAACGTACCAGGTAACATTTAATAACATTTTTACTGGTACATATTTCCTGAAGTTTCTCTACTGAAACAGTGCATCAGAAAAATGCTTGAATCACAGATCTTGAACTAAGCGTCTCATAGCCCACTCAATTATGACTTACTACTAACAATATATTTGTTTCTGCGACCATTCGGAAAAATTATCCGTTTTTGGTTAATATTTTGCTCGAACATATTGTTTCACAAATGGATAGGGCAGAAAAATACAGTAATAGCGTTGGGTGAAACGGTAATAGTTATTTATGTACCAAGGCACTGAAGTTAAACTTTTTATGACTCATGTGGAATTTAGTTGCCGAGGCCTCTGGCCTCTGCTTCCTGTTTAAAAATTCAAAAATTACATTTTATCATTTTACATTGTTTTGGTTTAGGGGAAGCACTGCTTCCCTTGCTTCCATGGACTGCACGCCCCTGGTGCCGAGGTACATATTATATATTTTTTTTTAAATCGGAAAAAAAAAATGTTTTATTAGGCAAGAAAATAATAATAAGGGATCACCCGTCCATGAACAGACTACGCGCGGCGTTGCTTGACTTTGAAGATCGCTCTACCTAGGTCAAGTATGACAAAGACACGGCACCTTCGTACAGAAAAATCAAACTGCTGCTTCTTGTGCAGCCTCCACAACAAATCTATTGATATTTAAACCTACTAAAATATGTATACTGAAGGATTGCGCTTCTATATCAATGTGTACGAAAAGTTAAATGGGCCTTTATCGGCCGGGTTTTGAATATTTGGTCACTTTTGGCGGGCGATTTCTCCGCGTCTGACGTTTGATGTTTACATCTCGCCAAGGCCTACTTATTGAAAAAATCGTAAGGTAAAGTGGCCTAATATGAGACCCATTTTGAAAAAAATATATAACTCTTACATATGTCAATATTTTTATAATGTCAACGCACCTATTGATTAGTTAGGGATACTATTTTCACAAGCACATAAAAAAAAACATTTAGTTTTAATAATTGTTAAAAAAATAGACATTAATAAAACAACGCAAATATCAAGTAAAAAAAATGGTCTCCTAATATGAGACCCCAAAAGTATTGAACTGAACTTAGTGATTTATTGGCTAACAAAAGTAAGCAAGTAACTGTAAGTTATTTATTTATTTCCCTCCTCGTCTTTCGCATGTAGGACACACAAAGACTGCATCTTCTACTCCACAGTCCTCATGAGCCCACCGGTAACAAACTGTGCACTTAACCCATTGTTCGCCATGCTGGTCTGCTGAATACAAGCCTGTACAAAAAAGACATTCTGCATCATAGACCTCATCGCCATCACTGTCTTCACTAAAAACAACTTCGCCCGGGTCACTCTCATCACTCGAAGTATCATCAACCTTCTTTTTTTTGAGCTTAGCGCTTTTGGAACTTTTCGATGTCCCCGTTTTTACTTTTTTAGTGTTGTCAAACTTGATCTTCTTTGTGGCCGTTTCAACTTTACTCTGCTTTATGCAATGTTCTTTTTTGCGTTTTTATCTAAACTTTCATTTAGGTCGTCTTTGTATGGAGACGAAGTAATCAATGCTGCCTTTCCTGCACGTGCACTGGGCTTCTTGCTCTTTATTTTTGGAAGAGGTCTTATTTGCGCTGGACTAACATATTTGTAATTTCCCTGGAGGCTATCACCAGCCTTATGCAAATTAGTTTTTATAGTGTTTTCAGTGTCACTAGAATCTTTGGACGTTCCTAGACCAGGCTTATTTAAGACTTGTTCACTGTCACTAGAGTCTTTGGAAGTTCCTGGACGAGGATTATCTAAGCCTTGTTCAGTGTCACTACAATCTTTGGACGTTCCTGGACGAGGATTATCTAAGAATTGTTCAGTGTCACTGGAATCTTTGGAACGTCTTGGATATGAATGATGTGAAGTAGTATCTTTAGCGACTGCAAGTTCTCTCTCAACTTCAAAGATTGAAAAATCGCTTTCTCGAAAAATATTTCTGTTAAGCGGAAATAGTCCGGTTGTTCTGAAAGAATTAACTGAGACTTCCATGGTTGCTGCTCTGTTGTAAGCAACAGAAAATAACCTTGTAATAAGGAACGGTGTGATCATACGATCAGGATGATTTCGCAGCCAGGTTTCGATTTCTTGGGCATAATATGTTTTCAAGGGGCCCATAAATCCCACATCCAAAGGCTGCATGCGATGAGTGCTATGCGGGGGTAGACAGACAATCGATACGTTGTTTTCTCTAGCCTTATTTATTACTTCTATATTACGGGTATGCGAATAGTGTCCATCTAGCACTAACAAGGCAGGATCTGATGGTGTTGGCTTCGTGAACTTAATAAAGTGATCAAACCACTGTGTAAATATTTCCGCCTGTATCCAGCCAGAGGGATGACATGCGTAAATGGAACCAGTAGGTGCGCCGTCCATTAGTTCTATTTTCATATTTTTTCTAGGCCAAACAATTAAGGGTGGTACATAAGTTTCTACGGCGTTCATGCATGTAACCAGTGTAATAAGGCCTCCTCGTTCCGCTGATGTAAGTGTTGCAACTTGCTTTTTTCCTCTGGACTTCTTTTATGCTGCACAACACTAATTCCTGTCTCATCAACGTTAAAGAATCTATGCGGTGAAAAATTGATCTTTGTTAACTCCTCATATAAATCGAAAAATAATGAAACACTTTCTTGGTTGAATCCTCGTATTCTAGCGTTGGACATACCTTGAGGGGATCTAACGGACAGCTGGGGGTTACGTTTCAAGAAACCTCTGAGCCATTTTTTCCCCGCAACACGTTTAGCCTTTGAAAATGGATGCTGGATATTATTAGCAATAGCCAACTCGAAAGCCATGCGTTTTACGTCTGATCTTCGCAGGCCAAAAAATCTATTATCCATATCAAGGCAGTATTGGACTAATTCATT
Source organism: Pseudeuparius sepicola (assembly GCA_963920635.1). NCBI lineage: Eukaryota > Metazoa > Arthropoda > Insecta > Coleoptera > Anthribidae > Pseudeuparius > Pseudeuparius sepicola. The sequence continues at coordinate 41,348,449 of OY987299.1, read as the reverse complement.
CTCGATATCTTTTCCCAATGTAGGTTTTCTACCAAGTGCGCCAGCAACCAATTGTTCAGGAGAAATACTTATGTTTTTGACGTAGCGTTCAAGGGTGCCTTTCGGGACACCAAATTGTTTCGCCGCTGTTTTATAGCCCATGACATGGGTTCTCACTGCTTTGATCGCTAACACCATCTGCTCCTTATCCCATTGTTTACGTCGCGTAGAACTTGGCTGAAATTAAAAGTTAATAATAATATTAAATTATACTCTACATAGACATATCTGGAATTGGAGCTCCAAATATGAGACCCCTGGCTCCTAATATGAGACCGGTCTCATATTAGGAACCATAGAGGGTCTCTTATTGGGAACCTGCATATGCTAAACTTAAAAATATTTGTAGGTTATGTCGCCGTTTATTAATCCATGCAAGAGTTGTCGTACTGAATAACCTTTGTGTTAACTAATTAAAAATTATATTACAAGGTATATTATACCTACCATGTCGAAAATATAAATAATATAAGTAGAACCGGAAAAAACTTTATCGGAATGAAATTCGCAGTATTTCAGTTTACCTTGCTACTGAACTAAATTCTACGCCATCTAGCGGACAATAGCGGTATTAGAGAACTAGTAACCATTATGCCATGCGTTTTCTGTATTAAGAGACCTTTATAGGGAAGATCGCTAGGGGTCTCATATTAGGAACGGTCTCATATTAGCCCACTTTACCTTACAATAATGTAGTCCATTATTGTACGATTTCTGTGCTTTTAATGACGATTTTGGGACACTTCACTGCCGATTTCAAGAAAAAGCTTTTATCGATGTCCTTTCATATAATATTATTAAAAATCTAGTAGAGTGATGTTGATAAGTAACTATTATTGTTTGTATGAATACGAGGATTTTTTTAGCATTCACCTGACCTTCTTTCCGGACATGTAGATATACCTCCATAAATTACTGTTTTACGTTTCGGCAATACTGCCAAACACGTTTTAGTGGAGACAAGAAACCAGAAACCCAATACGTATATCTACTATTGTCCTGCTTTTCACGCAGCTTTTTTTTCCACGCTTCTCTTCTTACAACAAAAGCACAGTAGGATTTCCTATCTAAAAATGGTGTGTCTTTCTATTATGGGCACAGATAGAATGCTGTCTCAAATTACAACACCATTAGAAGAAAATCACTAAGCGTAGAAAGTGCGAAATTACAGCATAATATTTACTATATCATATACAGGGTGATTCACGTAAGTGGTTCATTAGAAGTTTACGGGGAAGGAGTGCGCATTTTGATTTGCAATTTTGGTTACTTATATAACAGGTTGTAAACCTTCTTTCTAAAATATTTTCATCTTCTGATCACTTCCGGTTGTACCGGAAGTCGATAGCAACTTGGGTATTTTAAAGAGAACACCCTATATATTATTACACCATTTGGTTCCCTATTGAATTCCAAATCTTTATTCTGAATATAATGTGTTCCCTATTACTAACCCTTTTCGATATATTCGCAAATTTTTGATTTCTTTGAGTGTTGCAGCCATCGACCATAGTGATGATTACTTTGAAATTTATGAATCTGGAAAACTGAAATTTTGGACTGTCGTAGGCGAAAGTCAACTTTATTAAATGGTCTATATGCCATTTCAAAATATTGTACAAGGTGTTCGGGAAAAAATTCCCAATATCAACATCGAAAAATTGAAAAATTTCATTTTTTTCAAATGGAACCCATATTTTTTTATTGTACCATTGAAATGCTTGTGAAAAGACAGTTCAAAAAGATAGAACACACTATATGTCCAAATGAAGCGGTTGCTTGGTTATTACGCAAAATACGTATTTTTCAATGGTGCAATAAAAAAATATGGGTTCCACTTGAAAAAAATGAAATTTTTCAATTTTTCGATGTTGATATTGGCAATTTTTTCCCGAACACCTTGTACAATATTTTGAAATGGCATATAGACCATTTAATAAAGTTGACTTTCGCCTACGACAGTCCAAAATTTCAGTTTTCCAGATTCATAAATTTCAAAGTAATCATCACTACGGTCGATGGCTGCAACACTCAAAGAAATCAAAAATTTGCGAATATCTCGAAAAGGGTTGGGAATAGGGTACACATTATATACAGAAAAAAGATTTGGAATTTAATAGGGAACCAAGTAGTGTAATAATATATAGGGTGTTCTGTTTGAAATAACAAAGTTGCTATCGACTTCCGGTATAACCAGAAGTGATCGGAAATTGAAAATATTTTAGAAAGAAAGTTTACAACCAGTTATATAAATAACCAAAATTTCAAATTAAAATTCGCACTCCTTCTCCCTAAACTTCTAATGATTCACTTACGTGAATCACCCTGTATATCTGTAAAAAAGGTATCCTCTATATCTGACTAATTTTTGAATTTTAACGAAAAAAATTCATTTTCTTAATATTCATGATAGGAAACGTCTTTGGTACAGAGAACTATTTTGGCAGAAACCTTGAAGGAGAGAGCTATCATTCCTCCAATTGTCCTCTAAATGCTTGCAAACATAACCCATTAAAATTTTTGTATTTTTTTGTAACCCATTCATGTTTTGTTTTTGATTGAAGACTGTAGGCTGAATGCTCAATTCAATAGAGTTGTTTGAGCCATGCAACCTTTTGTTGACATCCTCAGAGCACGTCGATTCGATACGACTGAGACTGGTTGGTTGTATCACAGGGAGCGGAATTTATAGGGGACCAGGTAGGGATATGACAGACGTCATTACTTAACTTACAAACTGAAATTTAAATGTGTCTCATATTTGATATTTCATTAGCAAACTTGACGATTTTTCAAAACTATTTTTAAACTATACCTTAGTGATCACATCAGAAAAATAGTTTACCTACTGTTATTGAGATATGAATTTTCTAATTTCAATGCCTGTAAAACGACCGGTGACGTCACTTATGTGGATATCGGGTAGATTTGGCAACATTGTAAATTTATTTTGAGATCCCTTTATTTAATAATGGGACTGGCAGAATCCTTCTCGCTTGACTTCCACAAAATGAAGTAGAAGAGCTGAACTTATAAAACCTGAAAAGTTATTTTCTGGTTATAACCTAAATTATTTGTTTTAACTCCCCCAGGCCCCAGGTTTTTATTATAGTATTCCAGTATCCCCATTATTTATTATACTACCTGCTGGATTATAATTATTATAAATATATTGATTGCCAAAATATTTAGTTGGGGTGTCAGTGTTGTGTACCTACTAAGAACTCGAGTTCTTTCTTGCCTAAAAGATACTACCAAAGATCATAATATTCAAGCATGATCTTTGATACTACGAAATGTATTATTATTGCGTGGTAAAATCCTGTGAGAATACGTCTTTAAATTCAAATAAAACATTTATACAAGTTCTACAGAATCAGGAGAGAAAAACAAAATGGTCAGAAGCTATAGGACGTAAAAATTATTTTTCCACTAAAACTTATATTTTTATGTGAGGATCATTTTGAAGTAAGTCATAAACAGCTGATATTTTATTGCTTTGCATTTACCTTAACTAAAAGAAGACATCTAAAACTATATGCAAAGAAAATAATAAATTGTCTAAATTATGTTAAAAATAAACACAACTGCACTATTTACTTCATGCCTATGCCTTATAAGTTCAAATTACTACAATATGCAGTAAAGTCCGTGAAGTGGCCACCTTTATTTATAATTTTGGGTCCATGCTGGGATATTGGTGATGGTATCACAGTTGATTATTTGCTCTACGCTGATGACTTGAAGCTATACTGTGTCAATAAAGATCTGTCTGACTGCCTAATCCTTCAAAGGAATATAAATTTAATTAACAAATGGTGTATTACGAACAAACTAACTCTGAATGCTACAAAGAATACTTTACTTTTTGACTACAAAATCAGTCTCTGGAGAGACCTAATACTTTCTGCGACCTTGGCATAACGTTTGACCAGAGACTGTCTTTTGTTAACCACGTCGAAAACTTAGTTAGCAGTGCATCTAAGACCTACCGCTTTATTGTTCGCTGTAGTCGAGAATTTCGAAAGGCGATGTCTTTAAAGACTTTGTATTATGCGTTTGTCAGGAGTAAACTTGAATATGCCTGTACTGTTTGGTCACCTGGTTAAAACTTACATGTAGAGTCTTGAGAAGGTTCAGCGTAGATTTTTGAAGTACCTTACTTATAGAATTACAGGCGTTTCTCCAAGGATTGGTACGCCTGAATCAGAATTGCTTGACACATTTGGTGTGCAGAATCGGCGCCGGTATCTTGCGCAGGTGATGCTGTGGAAGATTGTCTCATGCGTGATTGATTGTCCAGACCTGCTTGGCAGGCTTAATTTTCAAGTGCCATGTCAATTTTCTCGCCAACAATCTAAGTTTTACTTGCCTTCCCCACGCACGAATATCCTGAGATTCTCTCCATTTTTTCGAATGTGTTATATCTGTAATAAATTGATTGATTTTGACATTTTTCGTCGAAATGCTATTAAAGAACTCAAGAAGATGTTTTTCTAGACTATAATTTGTTGGTTTCGGGATTGTTATTGTTTAAGATTGTCAATGGCCTTTATTACCTATTGTTATATTGAGTTTGTTATTATCTTGAGTTAAATTTGATCTAATTTAATGTAGTTTTATCGTATTAGATCTTAAGTTAAATCTAGTTTAATGTAAGTTAATGCTTTATTTTATATTATTTTTAATTTTAGTCTTGCATTGTACCTTGTACCACTACGGCTGTTTTGTAATTGGGATTTTTCTTCCTGTAAAACAGTTTTTCTCATAAATAAATAAATAATTTGAGCACTTTGTTAGCTATAATAATTATACAATATACAATTATTATCTTTTACACTGCCCACGCCAGTAAATATCGCTCAAACGCTCGGCCTAGTTCTCCCACTCCCGGCCATCAATAACATTACATTTTCGTAGCACGGCGACCACTCGGAGTGGATACACTTGTCACTCACTTTGGAAATGCCTATGCAGCTACATTAAAAATGCCACGGAATGTTTGCAACCTCCTTGGGAAGCCGCGCAGTCTATAGACATTGTGCTTGAATGATCTTCTCGCAACTTCATCTATTTCATAAACTACTGCATAATTTTTGGAACGAACCTGTGTTCTGGGCATATTTTGGTTTTCACACTATACTTTCCTGAGTGTATTTTTAACTGCACATAACCAACAGCTGAATCACCACATACTTCTCTTGCCGTACTAAAAGAAAAATTATACATTAGGTACTTATCTAATTAACAATATTATTTTTTAGCTTACCTCTGCGCCTTAACTCCACGAACTACTGGTGAGTTGTAAAATAATCTGCCACCGTGAATACATCAACTTTTGGCAAATTGTTTGATTCAGCTTTCATAAAATTTGCTTGCATTGTTGTATCACGTTAAAAATACGACAATAACACTTCCTAATGGGCAATAATATAAGATATTTGATTGAACACTGATTTCCAATTGCAAATAATCATCTATCAGCATCCACTAATTAATAAGGTTATGACATAGACAAACCCAAAGTTTGTCTATGGGTTATGATTACAGTTTGACACTTGACAGCTGCTATTCCACAAAACAATATTCCAGCCGAAACCCCATGTTGCCAAATATACCATGCTTAGAAATAAGTGACGTCAGAGCTTTATTTAAGCGCGCATTCAAAAAGCCATTTTCAGAATCAGTTTGCAAAAAAGGAAACAATTGTTTGGCAGTTTTTATTTGAGGAATGTTATCCTGCAAACAAAGACTTTTCATTAAATATAAATTGAACAAGAAAAAATTTGCGCAAATACTCTATTGTTATTATGTCGCAGTGGTGATCTTCGTAGCGTCGCGAATTATTTACGTACCTACACGTGAGTTAGGATAACACGGCTGAGCGCCGCGCAAATTGTATAACTTGATGGGATTGCTCCATAATAGTTTAATTTTTGTGATTTACTAATTAACCGACACTCACTGGGATTAATACCTACGGTTTTCTAGGGTTTTCCGTAGTACTTGAGTATCTCTCTATTTATATACTCTGATAAATTCTAAGTAAAAAATAAACAAAAAAAGTTTTTACTGAACTGGAAAATATTCAAAAACAAAAAAGTTATGGCACATTTAAAGAACATGACCAGACGGATAACGTCATGTATCTTCCAAACGAATCGAGCTATCAGGATCCGGTTTCCGGCAATAAATTCTTCTCGAAAATTAAGCCTGCGAAGACTCCTTAGCTACTTTTTGTCTATCTCTTCAGGACATACCAGAAACTCCCCAAAAGTGTAGATAATAGCCGAAATATTTTGAAAACTGGACACCCTATAGAGTAAATTATATGCCGTTTATTTCTGGAGTACGTTGCGGTAAGTTTTCCCCTGTGCAACTCTTTCAACAGGTATAGCAGATATGCAGTGCAAAATCCAAATAAAATGTCTAAAATGGACCTTAAGCGAAACCTAATTTTCTCGATGAAAAGCAACCTTACAAGGCTCAACCTCCAGGTCGGCCTCAGTGAAAAAGCGGAGGCAATTTACTTTCCCCATTGTTTCCTGGGGAATAGAACACCATATTTAACACCGGCTATAATTTCAGTAATTTCTCCCGCTGGCGGAATCAAATCTACGTGGAAGCGACGCCATTGTTCTGCGAGCTCAAGGAGCGGCCCTCCACTTCTCGGGGGCATTTCTGCTGTATCGGACGCAGCTGATTGCCGAGCGAGTTCCAAATCGGACGCGTGTGGTCGCACAGTACTGACAATTCTTAATGGCTTACGCACATATTTTAGCGTAACTTCTGTGTATTTCGATTTAGAAAAGAAGTAAATAAATACAAAATATACAGAACATGTGAAAGAATGGAACATTTTTCTGCTGAGAAGAAAAAAGCATGGTTTAAGTTAATTTATTATCTTTTTGATTTTCCAATGTCAAGTTCATTCAGGTCGTGAGTGTCAGGACTTGGCACCTCCTAGCGCGTATAAATCTATTATGATAAGCTAATAAGTTCACTGGCGTATAATAAAACTGCGATCCCATGATGGGATATTTCCATAACATTGTTCCGGTAGTAATTTCCGAGTCGAGTAAGGTGAGCATGGTATCGAAGAGTGCGGCGCCAGCGGTAACCATACAGTCCATAGCGCGGAACAGAGATTGCAGTACGGGACACCAAAGCAAAGCGGGCGGAAATTTAGAAAATTAATTGGCGGCGTATTACTTGGGTACTTCTTCTGTACCTGTACGATTGTAGCAGTACGCCACCGATAAAATTTTAAACCTCTGTAGTCGTAAACGCCGACAGTAATTTCAGCGGCAGGCTTTGTCTGGTCTGCTCTATCTTTGGCCCCGACGCTGGTCCGTCGGCCGCCGCTCTGGCGATCAGCTGGGTGGGCAGTGTGGGCACCCGTTACGCGGCAGTTGGGCTGTCTTGGCAACATGTCACAGCACGGTCCAATGACTCGGGTACTAAGGTTGATTTGCCCTACGTTTTAAATGATTTTTTGACTTTTTCCTTTTTTAGTAGATATACAGGGTGTAACTAAACTGATGGTCAAAAATGAAACCACGTATTCTTGGAGTCAAAATAAGGGCACTTCTTCACATATTTTTTTCTCCTACGGGCCATAGTTTTTTTTTATACAGAGCGTAGAAATTTAGAGAAAAATACACATATTTCTTAGTATCTCTAGAAGTATACGAGATATTTTCTTCAAACTTGGCGTGTCACATGAGCGGATGAGTTGTCAAATTTAAGGTTAATATGAAGCATGTGAGGCCCCCAGTTGCGGAGATACAGGGTGTTATTATAATTAATTAGTTCAGAAAAATATGAATACCCTGTATAATCGCATTTTTTGTTTTGAATGGTAAATTCAATGGTTAACAAAAAGTATCTCTTAGTATTTTTTCATATTCGCAACCGTTTTTTAATTATTTTTAAAGAACGGCAATGCTGCAATAAAAAAGTCATTTTAAGAATAAATCTAACAATCTGTGGATGTCAATTAAACTTGGCATTATTTGAATCATTTGGCTGCCAACTTTGCACCTTAGTATCAATATTTTGAAAAATTATATTTTGATTTGAAGAATTGACTGATATGCACTTTTGCTATGGACTTGCGAATGGCAATAATAAACATGCGGAAACGAATAGTTGCGTGTATTGAAAGAGACGGCGGTCATTTCGAATATTTAATAATTTAATTTTCTAATAGCAATACGTTTCTTTTATTATTGTTTTTGCTTTTGTATTTTGTCAAATAAAGTTTAATTGACATCCACAGATTGCTAGATTTATTTTTAAAGTGACTATTGTTCATTGCAGCGTTGCCGTTCTTTAAAAAATAATTAAGAAACGGCTGCGAATATGAAAAAAAACTAAGAGATACTTTTTGTTAACCATTCTATTCACCACTCAGAACAAATTAAAAAAATGCGATTATACAGGGTATTCATATTTTTCTGAACTAATCAATTTTACTAACACCCTGTATCTCCGCAACTGGGAGCCTCAGAAGCTTCATGTCAACCTTAAGTTTGACGGCTCATCTGCTCATGTGACACGCCAAGTTTGAAGAAAATATTTCGTATACTTCTAGAAATACTAAGAAATATGTGTATTTTTCTCCAAACTTCTACGCTCTGTATAAAAAAAAACTATGGCCCGTACGAGAAAAAAATATATGAAGAAGTGCCCTTATTTTGACTCCAAGAATACGTGGTTTCATTTTTGACCATCAGTTTAGTTACACCCTTTATAAGCCTCGGCCCCAATATGTGGTTAAATTTTTTTACATAATGACTAAATCACCTTGTATATTTACAATATATAATGCGTATTCCAATATCCATAGGCCGTAAAACATATTGTAGTTATACGTATACGAAATCAAACTACCGGGGGGCATTCACATAATATGATACTAAAATCGAATATAAACACGTTAAGACTCAATGTACAGCACGTGCGTGGTGATTCAACATTTTGACTCATAAAATTGCTTTTTTCGATCTGTAGCGAATGACACGCACAATTTTAAACTTTTGGTGAATACCAATTTTAATTTAAGTAATACTCACATTTTGAGACAAAAATTATTTAAAAATATTTATCACAAAGCCGTTATTAGCATTTGCCTAATGACAGCCATTGTGATAAATTGAACACCAATTAGCATTTGCGCAAAAAGCCTAATGACGGCCATTGTGATAAATATTTTTAAATAATTTTTGTCTCAAAATGTGAGTAATTACTTAGATTAAAATTTGTATTGACCAAAAGTTTAAAATTATGCGTGTTACTCGCTACAGATCGAAAAAAGCCATTTTATGGGTCAAAATGTTGAATCACCACATACGTGCTGTACATTTGTCTACCTAAAATTTAGGTATTCAAAATGCGCATTCAAGGATTGGGTAACTTTATTCTTGGGTTGTAATCATGGAAAACTACGACCACTTTTATGAGTTCAAATTTCAAAAAGTTAGAGATTATCTTAAAAATATTCAGACTGCTTATAGTGCTTATTCTTGTTTAGGATCACATATAAAACTTAAGTGAGCCAATTTTCATTCGAAAATAAAAAAAACTTATGTCTATATCTTATAATTGTAGGAATTTATTATTGTTTTTCACGTTACAACAAACTTGTTTTAGTCAATACTTACATTATTTTTATAAAATTATGAAAGATATGTAAAAAAGTTAATTTTTAATAATTTCAGTTAATTTATATTTCTAAAAGTCCAATAATAATAATAAAAACTCTCATACTTTAGAATAATGAAAATTGGTACCAATAGGTTGTGAGTTTAAGCCCAAAAAAGTGGCCGTAGTTGATGCTCGTTTTGAACACCTACCAAAATCAAGAAATAGATACTTTAGAAGGGCGAAGGGCGATAAGTCCTTAACGTGGACAAGCTGTATAGGAGGCAATACTGTGAATCTACATTTCACCCAGAGCTCTTGGCCATCGGCGGTGTTTTTCTACAGTGTGTCCCACTTAAGGACTGACCACCCCTGTAAAATTTTTATTTATAGCTCGATTTTCATAAACTTTTTTTTGTTGGATAGAGCTTCAAAAATGGCATCAAACACATAATTCAGGTGCCTCGGGCGTTAAAGTCATGGCCCACTGAGACGGTGTTTTAGTGCTGAAATTTCGAGAAGTACTATTAGGGATTTTTTTAGAGGAAAATTAATGCCAGATTCTTATTCAGCGTTGTTCGAAATCCAAATGTACCAATTTGCATTACCATAGCTCTACAGGGTGTTTCAAAATTTTTAGTGCCCCACTTAATTAGTGTACCCCTATAAAATTTTTATTTTTAGCTCGATTTCCATAAACTTTTTTTTGTTGGATAAAACTTCAAAAATGGCATTAAATGCATAATTCAGGTATCTTGTGCCTTAAATTCATGGCCCACTGAGACGGTGTTTTAGTGCTGAAATTTCGAAAAGTACTATTAGGGATTTTTTAGAGGAAAATCAATGCCGGATTCTTATTCAGCGTTGTTCGAAACCCAAATGTACCAATCTGCATTACCATAGCTCTACAGGGTGTTTCAAAATTTTTAGTGCCTCACTTAATTAGTGTAGGGTAGAGGGGGGCAGATTCGGACACGGGGCACCTCCGGACATTTCATATTTCCCGCCTCCCGAATACTCTAGGTATCTGTAATTCCACAATTGCGCAGCCGTGGTGGCTTGAACGCCGTAGAGTAAAGGACGTGCTTTCAATCGGCCGATTTCATCAAAAAATTTGTTTTTCTTTTCAAGTACCATCAAAAGTAAGTATTTCACACATTATTCCTAAGGTTATCATGTTTTTGGGGTCATCATATTTCACTTTTCAATAGATGCATGTGCGAAAGTAAACATTGGTGCACTACATAACCTATATTTTAACCGGCACAGACATTCGGAAATATCGATTGAGTTGTTGAAAATATAATCTTGTCTGAAGGGGCAGATTCGGACACTTTGGTCGGGGCACATTCGGACTGTCCGGAACTGCCCCAAGTAAAATCAGTTTGTTTTCGATAGGGCTTACTCAGAGTTTCCTTTTTGCCTCATGATAGCATTTTATTACAGAATGGTCAGAACTTATGTAAAGAAAAAGCAGGTGCCAGATACGCCCGAAGAGATAATAAGAACTGCTGTTAAGGATGTTTTGTCTAAAACTATGTCGTTACGGCAGGCCGCTGCTCGATATGGCATTAAAAAATCCACGCTTTACGATAGAGTATTGAAAGCTCGAAATATGGATGATAATTCCGATTCCGGGACTGAAATGAATGATAAATCCGGATTATCCAAATATGCGACCCGCCAAGTGTTTTCGCCAACAGAAGAGCTTGAACTTGAAAAATATCTTAAGCAGTCATCCCAAATTTTGCATGGGTTAACTTATGTTGCTACTCGGAAATTGGCATATGAATATGCAGTGAAATTAAACAGAAAATTTCCTGAAAAGTGGCATGAGAATCAACAAGCGGGCATAGAGTGGATGAAATGTTTTATGAAACGGCACCCAAGACTCTCTCTTAGGAAGCCTAAAAACACTAGCTTTGGCAGAGCATCAGCTTTCAATAAGCACAATGTGGACACCTTTTTCAATAACTACGCTGAAGTCCTTGAGAAATATAAATTCCACCCAAGTTGTATTTGGAATACTGATGAAACTGGCGTTTCCACTGTTTTAAAGCTCCAAAAGTTATCGCTGAAACCGGAAAAAGAGTTGTGGGTCAATGTGTTTCTGCAGAAAGAGGCACACTAGTCACTTTCTGCGGTGTTATTTCTGCAACCGGTTCTGCAATTCCTCCTATGTTTGTTTATCCTCGAGTGAGAATAAAGGACTATTTTTTGCATGGCTCTGTACCTGGAGCTATAGGTTACGGTACAAGGTCAGGGTGGATGACCGCTCCAATTTTCGTTAAATTATTGGAACACATAAAAAATCATACGAAAAGTACCCCAACAGATCCTATCTTGTTGTTACTCGACAACCATGAAACACATGTATCAGTGGATGCCATCAATTACGCCCGTGAGAATGGGATCGTTTTATTATCGTTCCCACCCCATTGCACCCATAAAATGCAACCGCTCGATAAAGCTGTTTATGGTCCATTCAAGCAAAAACTGAAAACGTCTTTCAATGATCATATATTAAACAATCCAGCAAAGCCGATAACAATTTATGAAATTGCCAAACTAACAACTGAACCGTTCTTGCAATCATTCACGCCAAAAAATATCATTAGTAGTTTCGCAAGCACTGGATTGTGGCCTGTAAATCGGCTCATTTTCTCTGAAGAAGACTATTCTGGAGCATTTGTGACAGACCGACCAATGCCTGATAACCAAGAAAATGAAGCAGCTGTTATGAACATCAGTTCCAATCTAGTGTTGGATTCAACACGATATGATGATTCAGCACTTGAAATAAGTCAGCCTTCTACATCTAGAGAGTCAAAGTATGACGATGATCGAGTGATAGAAAAGGCCAATCTTATTTTTGACGAAACGGCGATGGTGCGTTCGCTTTTAAATGAAATTTTCGATGCTGCCACCAAACCTTCCATCAACATAATTTCCGTAGATATTGTAAAACCTTCAGACATTAGACCATTCCCGAAAGCAGGTGAGAGGAAAACCAATAAGAAGTCTCGACTGGGCAAATCAAGGATTTACACGACATCATCTGAAAAGAAGAGAGTTGAAGAATTAGAAAAGGAGAGGCAAATGAGGGCAAACACAAAAGGAATCAAGAGGAAGTTGACACAGGAGTTGGAGGTTCCTGGAGCCAAAAAGTTTGAAAAGAGAGCAATCACGAATAAGAAAAAATCAAAGTCACGTAGGAAGCCCAAACATTTGACTGACAGCTCATCTTCTGATTCAGATGTAGAAGAAATGAAAACCATGTCCAGAAAAAACAAATTTACCATTAGCTCTTCTGATTCAGACATCGATGTTGCATCTGACCACAATAGCCTTGACAAGCTCATAGGTAATTCTACAAACTTTATTTTGTTTGATGTTATTTGCTATATCTTTTTATTCTTCCCGATGATGACGAAATATTGCCGGAAGATTTTGTTTTGGTTAGATTTCCAACAAAGAGAAATGTGTTTCACTGCGTCGGCCAAGTGATAGAATTGTCATCGGAAGTGTATGGGGAATATCTTGTTAAGTTCTTACGGCATTCCAAGGGCCATTTCATCTTTCCTCCTGCAGAAGACATAGCAGCCGTTTCTCGGACTGACATTGAGTCAAAATTACCTAAACCTATAGCCACTGCGGCGACACCCCGATTGGCGAGTTTTTTAAAGTTCAACATTAACTTCTATGGTTTGAATTTGAAATAATAATAAATAGTGTGTATAACATAATTTAGATTAAAGGGCAGTTGTAGAAGATAGGTATCTACATTTCCAACATTGTCTTTAGTCCAAAGAGATTACAGTTACTTTTGTTATCTGATTAAAACACTGTTAAAATAAAAGTGTTTTAGCATTATTCTAGTTATTTTACTCTCCATATTTGAATGTCCCAAACTACCCCAGGCATGTCCGGAACTGCCCCCATGTGGGGTACATTCGGACAAATGTCAATTTATTTTTGTTTTGTATTTTTTTATGGAAACTCGGTTATAATCAACCAACGTAGCTTCACAGACAGTCCACAAGATGTCACTCTATGTACTGATATACCTATTATTCCTAACACTTCATAACTTTGGACTCTACAGCCAATTAGCCAAAAGTGTCCGTATCTGCCCCCCTCTACCCTACCCCTGTAAAATTTTTATTTTTAGCTCGATTTCATAAACTTTTTTTTTGTTGGATAGAGCTTCAATAATGGCATTAAATGCATAATTCAGGTGCCTCGTGCGTTACATTCATGGCCCACTGAGACGAAGTTTTAGTGCTGAAATTTCGAGAAGCACTATTAGGGGCTTTTTTAGAGAAAAATTAATGCTAGATTTTTATTCAACGTTGTTGGAAACCCAAACGTACCAATTTGCATTAGAAAATGGAGGACTAATTGAAATGACTGAAATTTGAGTTTATGTTATGTTGTGTTGTTTATTCATGTATTTGATGATATTAAATTAAATAAAAATTTTGTTCGCTAATAAATTTTTGAAAGAATATGAGTTCCTCACGAATATTTTAGTGACCAACTTACCAGAAATTCAGAAAATAATTAAAATTAACACGTTTTTTTGAAACCTCTCACCGCATATAAGAATCCGGCTTTACTTTTCCTTTTATTTTTTTTGGAACACCCTGTAGAGCTACGGTAATGCAAATTGGTACGTTTGGGTTTCCAACAACGCTGAACAACAAACCGGCATTAATTTTCCTCTAAAAAATCCCTAATAGTACTTTTCGAAGTTTCAGCACTAAAACACCGTCTCAGTGGGCCATGAATTTAAGGCACAAGATACCTGAATTATGCATTTAATGCCATTTTTGAAGTTCTATCCAAGAAAAAAAAGTTTATGGAAATCGAGCTAAAAATAAAAATTTTATAGGGGTACACTAATTAAGTGGGGCACTAAAAATTTTGAAACACTCTGTAGAGCTATGGTAATGCAAATTGGTACATTTGGGTTTCGAACAACGCTGAATAAGAATCTGGCATTAATTTTCCTCTAAAAAAATCCCTAATAGTACTTCTCGAAATTTCAGCACTAAAACACCGTCTCAGTGGGCCATGACTTTAACGCCCGAGGCACCTGAATTATGTGTTTGATGCCATTTTTGAAGCTCTATCCAACAAAAAAAAGTTTATGAAAATCGAGCTATAAATAAAAATTTTACAGGGGTGGTCAGTCCTTAAGTGGGACACACTGTATAAAGACATTACTAAGAGTAACCCAAATATGCAACACACACATTTTGCATATTTAGCATATTATATGCATTTTTTAAAATGTTTGCATATATCCTTCAAATATGGCATGAAAGAATTTAGGATAATTTAAATCTTTGGCAGGCGTTTCATTCATTTTTGGGAACAGGGGTCGGTGTCTAGGTAGGTACCTGGTTTTGCCAAAATAATATAGGTAAATTATAATTTTATGGGCACTAATCCTGGTGATCGAAAACGAATAAAGTAGCATACAGGGTGGACCCAGATCGACTATACGATAGGTGTAAAAGACAAAAAAAAAATCGAGTTGAAACTTGAGCTTCGGGGGATCAGCCTTGCTTGATTAGAAAGTGATTTGCTCCGTATTTTTATATTTTAAAAATCAAGCCGTTCTTGACAGAAGCAATTTATTCGTTTCCAGTTCAGGTATAAATACTACCTTTTCCTCAAGAGATATCGAAAAATTTTATTAAAAAAAGTTGTTTATGGTAAGAGCCGGGCAAAATTTGAAAATCTTTTATCCGAAGTTGATACATGTAACATGCCTTAAATAGGGTTGCTGAGGAAATTAAGAAACATTTTACGCTTGTAAATAGTTTAATTTCCAACATGAAAAAGTCTTCCTTAAAGCGCCTTTAAGAGTTCAGTTCTACAAAGAAAAGTACCAAACACTCCTCTTCCACCTCAACCTGTAATTACAAGATGGGGCACTTGGTTGAAAGCTGAATTTTTTTATTGCGAGAATTTTTGCCAACTGAAAGATCTAATTTCAGAATTTTCGAACGAATCCTCCCAGTCCCTTACAGATGTTAAACAACTATTCGAAAACAAGGAAATGAAGAAACAACTTTCCTTTCTAAAAGCAAATTATAGCTTTCTTTCTAAAACAATAACACAAATCTCACAAATGGAGGAATCTAAATTGCCATTAACCCGAAGTGTAGAACATCGATTTGGATCCTGTGATAGTGAGCAATTTTAAAAGCGCACCTCTTACATCGGTTGATGTGGAAAGGAGTTTCTCCATTTATAAATTTTTATATTCTGATAGAAGACAAAACTTTTTAATTGAGAATTTTGAGCGACATTTAGTGGTTTATTGTTTTTACAACTAAATTTCAACCTGATTTTTATAATTTCTAATAAATGCATATTTAGATTTAGTTCATGAAGAAAATTTAAAATAAAATATTGTTACTTTTACTATGTATAAATGCATTTAGAAATTTGTATGTACATTATATATGTTTATTTGTAAATGAAACAATAAATTTATATTTTTAATATATATCTTAATTTGCATATTTTCCACATTTTCCTGCATATTTTGACAAAATTATTTGCATATTTATGCGCATATTTTTAGGGTTTCGACTTGCCTATTTAGGTTACTCTATCTATGTATATTAACGCATCTGAAACAAAATACTGATGTTAATCGAACACATAAATACCTACACCTTCATGGTCCAGGGAAGGATAACTATAAAACAGCATCCTGGTATCCTATATAGGTACGTAAATATTCCTGAAAGTTGGTGCATGTTCCATCATCATATTAGGCGCACTTAGAATGGTTGCAAGTCAAACAGCATACAGGGTAGGTAAAAAAATATAAAAATTTTGCAAGAGTAAAGTACCTACCCTTATTTCAGAAAATCCAGTAAAATGTTATTAAGAAAAGTTGTCTAGAATTAAAAGTAATGCCCAAATACTAAAACATGGTCTGATGGCCTCCTATAAGACACAAATTTAGGGAATCACTTTGTTGCAACGATATTAAACAAAACTTTAAAATTTCGCAAAAATTCTTCTGAAACAGGTAAAACATTAGGAATGATAATGTGTATATTAAAAAAAAATTTTTTATTTTAAATGTTTATTGAGAAACTGTGGAAATTAATTGACGCAAATTTTTTTGTCTTAGAAGGCTATGTTTTGGTATTTAGGCATAGCTTTCAATTCTAAACAACTTTTCACAATAAACTTTTGCTGATTTTTTTGAAATAAGGGTAATTTACTCTTATAAAATTTTGAAATTTTTTGACCTACACTGTATATTGTTTAACTTGCGACCATTCTAAGTGCACCTAATATGATTATTGAACATGCATAACTTTCGGCAATATCTGTATTTTGGTTGTGTAATTAATAAAGAAAAAGTCCCATATGTTGCACACTTAAATGACCACACTGTAAAAACACAACGTTTTTGCCATTCATGGAGTAAGCCAGAAAGCTTTTTCGTTCACTCCACACCTAGGAGTAGGACAGCAACCTCCAGCGCGCAACCGAGACTCCTTATAAAATATGAAAAAACCGCGGAGCAATTTACTTTCCCGTTTATTTCCTGACAAGTAGAACACCACGTTCGGCACCAGCCATAGTTGCTGCTATTTTCCCCGGTGTCCGGGTCAAATCTATGCTAAAACGGTGCCTAGGAGAACATAGGGGAATATCAACTGGCGTTAGTAGGCATCGCTTGAAAGTAGCAGCCATGTTTAGTTCGGCGATTGCACTCTTCGTGTTGTCTCTCGGTTGCGCAAATTTGAAAATTTTTAGTTTTTGTATTTTTTTTTTGGTTAAGGAACTATGCTTACTAATTTATTTTTTTTGCGACCTGTTTTGAGTTTATTATATAGTGGGCTTGGGGTAATGTCGATCAGATCGGTTAATACCCGCTTGATCGATATTACCCCAGAATTTTATTTTACATTGTCTATTAGAATTAATACAGATTGAGAATAATTAATCAAATATATTCAGCTCCGATTTTGCAACAAAAAACTTCAACTATAGAAGAGACATTCAAAAACTTGAACTTAATTTTCTGCTTGGTCGATATTACCTGCAGTTATATTCGATATTACCCAAGGAATAAAGAACCTTATTCATAGATATTACCCTAATGATCGATATTAACCTGTCACGTGTCACGCTACTGGTTCTTCCTTAGATACTTTAAGAAAAGTAGATTTATCTTTT
This sequence comes from Pseudeuparius sepicola, assembly GCA_963920635.1. Lineage (NCBI taxonomy): Eukaryota > Metazoa > Arthropoda > Insecta > Coleoptera > Anthribidae > Pseudeuparius > Pseudeuparius sepicola. Next base: position 41,330,545 of record OY987299.1, on the reverse strand, counting down.
TACTGCCCGTTTTCAATCACATTTTTACAATGGGTGAAGAAACTGTAGGTATGCAAAGAAACTAAAATTGTGCGCTATTATAATGAATTGTTGTATTTCGAACATACTTTGAGTAATATTTGCATAGAAGCATCATATTGTCTAGGTAATCTATCGATTCATATCGTATAGATTCCACTCTCGCAATAAACCTAAAGAAAATTTGGAGATTATTTATGTCTCCGTCTGCCAAACACTAGCCAAGGAAGTTTATAGAGGCTCGCCGGATAGAGTTACTGGTGTTGTTTCCTGCAGCGTTGCCGACGTGTTTTTCTACATAAACGTTCGTTAATTAGAAGCCATTATGCAAGCAAATGAATATGCTGGATGCAGAGTAAATCAAGGTGTCAGATGGCGGAATTTGAACAACTTCGCCTAGGGCCTGAAATTTACTTATTGTTTCAGTTAATGGATAGAGAATGTCGGAGCTGCTGCTCTATTTTAAACTTTTAGCAAATAAATGGGTATGCGCAGTTAATCCACACAGTCCATTTGGCTCTGACTATAACTCAGTTTAGTATCATAATTCATAATTTTCAGTTAGATTTGCAATATTCTTAGTAAAAATTCAAAACTAAAGTCTATCCAAGATAGAGTGGCAGTGGATCAAAACATGGGCCACCACGTGATCTATTCTCTTATTGGTCTGGCCGTCATAAAATGTCAAGTGTTTACGCGGCGAGCAGAATGCAGGGCCGGCTCTTCCCTCAGTCGAGTTTTCTGCATATTTTAGATCGGATCGCGAGCTTTGCTACTTAATTTAAGGAAATTTATAAAGATCCACGAAAGGCAGAAACACACATTTTAGAACTTCTAAAAGAATTAGTTGAGAATTACATGCCACTGGGAATCTCATATTAGTCCGACCCTGGTAATCGATTGCAAGGCGGTCATGTGACTTTGTTTATATCTACTGCCGCTGTATCTTGGATAGACTATAGAATATCACACTATAGCGTATAATAATAAAGCAATAATGTAGATGGATTAATAAAGTGGATGGGATTACAAAGACGAAAAACTTACTTACCTATATTATTTGTTTTTTTTTACGACTACCCTGTATGAACTAGACTGGCTACACTACGTACAATAATACCCTAGCCAAAGCTTAATTGATTTGCAGAAAAATGTCACCAACTCGTGCCCCGTGGTTTATACAGGGTACTTTGGAAAATCCATTTTTTTAAAATTTGGCCCTACTTAACTTACAGTATTGATATTTTGATATGATAACATCAATTTTATTGTTAAAAAAGTGCCTAATGTTATTCGGAAAATTGTTCATTTAAAAAATCATAGTTATCCATGGAATAAGTAATAGGTTCGAGGTATCTTCCTTTAAGTTTAAGAATTTTACTCGGCCCTTCATATATTTCTAGTGTTCACAAGCAAACGGGGACACACTGTATATTCAAACTGCTATTTCTACATCGCAATCTTATTTTTTCGAGAATGAGAACTTTTTAGCAATAAAAAAATCGCTAAATGGTTTTCGTGAAAATCGGGTGTGTAAAAAAATCGCAGCCGGCCCTGGATTAGCATTTTGAAAATGACAGGAACGACAAAAGAAGCGGCTTTTGAAGGCTTTTCAAATAAAAAAAAGTGTATGCAATTATCTCCAAAAATGAAGATTTTACGGATTTGTACAGTTTTAAAGTTGGACACCCTGTATGTGTAAAGAAAGTTATGGACTATTTCTGGGGCACTCTGTACAGACTCGGAGATATTACAAGACATGTGCAATGGAAAGAAATAAAAAAATCCATATACATGACATGAAATAAAGAAGATTTTAAACAAATTATGTTCTCTCAGAGTAAAAAATAATAATTCCTATTTGTCTATCCCGTTTCCAAAATACGTCCCTGCGTTTTGCCGATGTCCATAAACCGTCCGCATGCGCGACAGCAGTAAGACATAATTCAGTTATTTTCCCTCACATTCGTTCTTTCTAAAATTTAATATGGACCAACCCAAGATTTGGCGACAAATAATAATATAACATAAATCCTCCTCCTATATCATAGGTGTCACATGACTATTCCACGCCTAAATCATGCGCAATTTTCCTCGGCCGTAACCTTGAAAATTGCGCCATCCGGGCGGAAGCGGGCTGCTGGAAATTGCACCCGTCATTTTCTAAATGTAAATGGTCGCTGGGCGATGGGGCATTGTTCCCCAGCTCGTTTTATGCCACACCACTTTATTTGACATAAACCACGGATTCTAATCGTCCTTTGGGGACACCTGGGTGAGCATTATTGTCCTACTTGAAATACCTCTACTAGAACGCTTTTTAAAAGCAAGCACAGTGCACAAAGCCACAAATAATAGCCGACTCTAAAGACGTTAGAAATATCTCTACTATAGTCCAAAGCACGAAAGAAAACGTTTCTAAAGAATGCAGGCAGCGTTGCGAGATTTCCTATAAGAGTAGTCGTTATTTATTGGCGAATACAAGTTTTATCATATTGAAGCCGAATTTCTGAACTCTGTTATACCGAAAAAATAAAGCTCGCATCACTTACCCATTTTTGTTTATCATTTATTTTTAACGCGGTGTGATAAAACACCTATTATATTTTTTTCAACATCGTCGCGTCTACCATCGCCTTTGAAATACGGCAACACAGCACTTCTGCGAAGGAGTCGGCTGACAAAGTCAGTTAGCCAACGCGTTGTGTGCCTGTTTCTATAGTACGTAAAGTTAACTGCGTATTTGGGCTACCATACAGATCTCATTTTTTAGGCCGCTGGCAAGTTTTTTCCGCCGGCTCAGAGAGCTCAGTGGCGTTTCGTATGTTCGGGAGTTAACGTGTGTAAAATGAGTAAACAGGGAAGAACGTTGCATTCTCAAGCACGAGAAATAATTGCCAATGTTATAAGGGTTTGCCTTCCTCCATAATCTAAGGCATCATCGTTAAGAATAATATTAACAATAAATTAAATAACAATTATATGAAAATTAAGTCAGTGAGTTACACAAAATTGAGGTACGCCCCTGAACTGTGACTAATTCTATAATATTTGCGAGTTCTTCCCCCTTACGTCGCACGCATTCTGCCGTAAGGAGGACTATAGAAGGCGTTTTAAAAGCAAGCACAGTGCACAAAGCCACAAGTAATAGCCGACTCTAAAGACGTTATTCTGCTAATTTATAACGGTTTAATGTAAATTTTTACCTCATAGTTTGTTTTCCGATGTATAAAATGGAAGACGCACAAGAGAAAAGTTCAATGCCATCTAGATAGCTAAAAACTATATAACTGTAGCTTGGTGGGAAACCAAAACAACTCCAACACATCAAGTCCAATTAATATCTTGAGTATCTTATATTTAAACTAAACACTGACATAAAAATAAAGATATTTTATTTCAAAGAACCACATTTGGTCTGTGCAAAGAATGAATAACACACATTAAATGGGAATTAAAAGACATAAATCCAGAACCGTTGCGGCTGATGGCTGATCCAATGTGAAGGGAGAATCTGACGTTTTGCCCACGAACATGTTCTACCCACCTATTTATGTATTATGTAGATTATGTAGTGGTGCTGATTTATTTCTTGTTTCAGTTACTCAAGTTTGGCTATCAGTTTCTCTCTCTAGACTTCTCTCGACTCTCTAGTAAATTGTTATGATTGACACGAACGCCATAACTAAATGAAACAGTTTGTATACCTTGCGCAGTAACGAGACACGAGTATTATAATAAGGACTTGGAAACGTCTTCTTTCTGGGTTTAACTATGGCACAATCCATCAAATCCAGGGGAACAATTCAGGATCAAGTGCGCGCCCCCCGGCAAATTGGGAGATTGGAGAGGTGGAGAAATTCCAGCCCACGCCAACCGCACCTCGTTTGTTTACTCTAAGCCAGCTTACTGTGGACACAAACAAGCTCTCCCCTGCTGTGGTCGAAATGCGGTTGGACTTGAATTGCTTAGTAGCTCCTAGCGAGAGCTTATGCAGGGTGTCAGTAAATAAGTGCGACAAACTTTAAGGGGTGATTCTACATGAAAAAATAATGACAGTTTGCTATATAGACGTAGGTCCGCAAATGTTTCGTTTCCGATATACTGGGAGTCAAAGTTTAAAAAAAATGATTATTTATTTATTGCGCTGAAACGGATTAAGATATTCAAATGAAATTTGGTGGGTTTTAAGAAGACTAGAAAGCGCATTTTTTGACACCCGATTAAAAATTGTATGTTAATCAGTGGCGTGAATAGGGGTAATGGCCTCGATACTTTTAAGAAAATAAATGATACGCCACTGAGATAATTTAAAATAAAAATTATTTTTAAAATCCTCGTTTAATTAGTGACAAAACGCGTATTTTTAATTTCTATTACAACAATATCAAAAACCTATCCTATACAGCAACAATAAATCAAAACAACAAATGAAAATAAAAAATATCTCGAATAAAAATTTTTTAGTTAGGTGCGCATAGCTATAACAATAAATAAATTATCTTTTTTTTTTAACTTTGACTCCCTGTATATCGGAAACGAAGCATTTGCGGTCCTACGTTTATATAGCAAACTGTCATTATTTTTTCATGTAGAATCACCCCTTAAAGATTGTCGCACTTATTTACTAACACCCTGTATAAATAGGAAAGGTCGATAATTCACGTAGGGTCTAATCTAGTCGATAAGAGTAAAGGACCGTTGTTTTTGTCAATATCGAAAAATATTATCAAGGATGTCATTTAGAATCCATAGTGGATTACAAATTTGAGGTTTCAGAAATTTATGTTAATTTAGACAAGGCGGGCAGGCAATTTGTTTGTGCCGCTTTATTTGATATTTGCAGAATTTATACAATAATCAATTTCTTCAATGCTATTACGTTAATTTATTGCTAACAATATGGAAAATTTACTTAAGCAAGCAATAATGTTATTAAAATTTTCAAAAATAAATTTCACTCAAATTTATTGCCTCCAACTTCTGCACAAATTTCAACTCTTCTAATAAATTCTCTATACACATTTTGTATTTCGTGTAGACGAATATTTGCAAGTATCCCTTATTCTGTTTTTTTAAAGTGTCCACATTATTATCAAGGTTCAGCATAAATTTTTGTTTCAGGCCTTGTTAAAAAAAAATCAACATAAATTGCTGAAACCTCAAATTTGTAACCCCCTGCGGATTCCAAATGACATCCTTGAGAATATTTTTCGATATTTTCAAAAACAACGGTCCTTTACTCTTGGCGACTAACAAAATTTTCTAAATTTTTCGAAATACTAAACACCCTGTATAAAAAATTAAAAATATTTTAATAGTTTTGGGCGTTTTGGAACAAGCAGAAGTTTTTATGAAAAGTGACTTTTTGTCTTAAACCCACGAATAAAAAACTTTTCCCTCTTCCGGGCATCACAGCGGGACACGCTGTATGTAATGATATTAATAATGATTGTTTAAATATTAAAAATAAATAACAAATGTTTTTTTTTACACGAAATACATGCGAAAATTTAATAGTCATCAGTAGTCATCACCCATGCATGAACCCCTCATTACCGTGAAGCGCACGCGGTCGTTCTCTTGGCTTCTACTGGCTGCTGACTGATCGGGTTCTATCAAATCGATGTCTGACTATTTGTTTCATGTATAGGACTAACTGTATTAATATATACCCGAATTTCAGCTTTTCCAAATCATTTGCAGGAACATTATTTTTTCGACACATTTCGAGCAATGCTGACTACAACACGTGTTCGATTAGACAGCTGTCTGACCATTTGTCTCGGGATTTGTATTGTATCGACTGTCTATTTACGAATTTTTAGCTTTTCCAAAACACTTTGGAGGTACTAATGAAAATTACACCTTTCCAAGCGCGCCAGCGCCAGGTGTCCCGCTACCTGGCTTGCTGACTGTACCGTCGCTGTCCATGACCAAAATACTGTCTTATCTGAAAGTATCAGCCTTTCGAAAACTCTTGCACTTTTTTGTCGCTGGCTCCCCGACTCCTATTCATAAAAATATGGGATTATTTTCAAAGTTCACCGCTGATTTTTATGTAAAATTTTGAATTTATGCCTGGAGGTTAGTTTGACAACTTTCCCATTACATGAGACTAGTCCCACTTATTTATTCAGGGATCAATAATTATTTTTTGTACGTACAGGGCTATACATTATTATAGATCTGGAAATGAAGGTTTAAAGATCCGTTTGAAGATCCGTTTTTAATGAAACTATATTGTAAAAGGGAAGCGAGCCTAAGACTGGATTTTAGTACATTTTGCTATATGTCCCTCGTTCCTTCGACGAAACGACACCTAAAGTTGGCGCAAAGGCGGCAAAAGAGTCCCAAATCGAATCATGAATTTATTTGCTAGGTCATATAAATATCCACATCAAAAACAAGTGTTGTAAAAACAGTATACTTCTTCAAGTATACTTCTCTTATTTCGTAGCACAGACAAATTTCTCGTAGTAGAAAGTAGTACTCGAAAGATTTCAATTCTAATGAGTACATGGAGGCCTCCAGTTAGATGCTTCCAGTCGAGTAGCAGATGACCGTATAGTTGGACAAAATTAATCAAATTCCTGAAAACGATTCCTGGTCAGCTGGATACACTGGAAAATTGGAGGGAAACTGGGGGTCGATGAGCTCAACCACAAACTGCGCCTTGTTTGTTTACTGTCGAAAGTTAACTAAGCTGGCTTTCGGTGAATGCAAGCAAGCTGTCTAATGCAGCGCACCAAGTGTGCTAGCTAGCGCTAGCCTCCCTCTGAGAACTTATAATATACTCAGATCAGTATATTGTTATATCATTGTATATTTCAGTTCCAACAAGATAAACTATGGGTAGTCCCAAGGATATGTGTGAATCGATTAGCAAACGTCTCATGAGCGATAAGTCTATTTGAATCTGTGGACATCCAAATGATTAGCAGCATATATAAGAACTTGCTAGTCGGACAGTAAAATTCAAGAAAATACTTTCTTTAATGCTCATTACGTAACAACACTTTTGGAAAAAAAAGCTAAGATGACATTATTCCTCAAAATTTCAAAAACTGTAGTAGGTAATATAGAAAATTTATTCTCCTGTCAATTTGCTACCGCTAGGTATACCAGATTTTAGACCTTTAGAAAATAGTTTTATTTTTTCTAAATAACATACCTGTCATTTTAGACGCACTTTTTTACAAAATTACTTCAAATTTCACACATTTGATGCAAAGTAGTTTCAATAGTTCTATATTTATTTCAATATGTCTACATTTACAACATCCGCCATTGCGTTTTAAAAAATATTTTTTTATCGACATCGATATCAACACAGAAAAACTAAAAGGGAAGAGGGTCATCTGCAAGTGCATAGTAGAGGTTTAAAACGATATTTAACAATGAAATGCATAACTAGACAGCAAACGGTAGTAAAATTGAATGATTGAATGTTGGTTTACTAAAATTCATTTGAATGGAATACGTAAGTGTTTAGGAAAAAACTCAAACTATTTTCTAGAGGTCTGAAATATAGAATAGCGGTATAAAATTGAAAAGCGATCAACTTTTCTATACAAAATTTTTTAAATGTTGAGAAACAATGCCCTTTTCAGAAAAATATCATATTTTACAAATACAAAAATTACGTGATTGTGCGTCATTTGTCATCATTTTTAAGCAAGATCATCTGACTAAAAATTTTGTTGACGCTAACTAAATTAAGTACATGCCTACTTACTTCTCTTTATCGAGAAGGTTCGTGTGGCGAAGGACTGGACCCATTAGGTTTCGGTGTCCCAGAGTATGGCAGTTTTCCTAGGTGCTTCGCTTACCAGTCGAGTACAGCTGGGCATATTCCATCAACGAACGTGATTCGGGGTCAAGTATATACCCGCTGGCAAATTGGAGGGCCGCAGAGGGCTGGGTAACTCGACCACAGCCGACCGCGCCTCGTTTGTTTACTGTCGAAAGTTGTCTAAGTTGGCTTACGGTGGTCGCAAACAAGCTCGCTGGTGCGGTGGTTATTAGACTATTTACTGTCACTATGAGAGCCTACTATAATAGACTCCTCGAATAGGAGTGGTCGATTTTCGCGGTCCTGAACATTGATCGGCAGTAACGAGACACGAGTATTATAATAAGGACTTGGAAACGTCTTCTTTCTGGGTTTAACTATGGCACAATCCATCAAATCCAGGGGAACAATTCAGGATCAAGTGCGCGCCCCCCGGCAAATTGGGAGATTGGAGAGGTGGAGAAATTCCAGCCCACGCCAACCGCACCTCGTTTGTTTACTCTAAGCCAGCTTACTGTGGACACAAACAAGCTCTCCCCTGCTGTGGTCGAAATGCGGTTGGACTTGAATTGCTTAGTAGCTCCTAGCGAGAGCTTATGCAGGGTGTCAGTAAATAAGTGCGACAAACTTTAAGGGGTGATTCTACATGAAAAAATAATGACAGTTTGCTATATAGACGTAGGTCCGCAAATGTTTCGTTTCCGATATACTGGGAGTCAAAGTTTAAAAAAAATGATTATTTATTTATTGCGCTGAAACGGATTAAGATATTCAAATGAAATTTGGTGGGTTTTAAGAAGACTAGAAAGCGCATTTTTTGACACCCGATTAAAAATTGTATGTTAATCAGTGGCGTGAATAGGGGTAATGGCCTCGATACTTTTAAGAAAATAAATGATACGCCACTGAGATAATTTAAAATAAAAATTATTTTTAAAATCCTCGTTTAATTAGTGACAAAACGCGTATTTTTAATTTCTATTACAACAATATCAAAAACCTATCCTATACAGCAACAATAAATCAAAACAACAAATGAAAATAAAAAATATCTCGAATAAAAATTTTTTAGTTAGGTGCGCATAGCGAACGAACGTGATTCGGGGTCAAGTATATACCCGCTGGCAAATTGGAGGGCCGCAGAGGGCTGGGTAACTCGACCACAGCCGACCGCGCCTCGTTTGTTTACTGTCGAAAGTTGTCTAAGTTGGCTTACGGTGGTCGCAAACAAGCTCGCTGGTGCGGTGGTTATTAGACTATTTACTGTCACTATGAGAGCCTACTATAATAGACTCCTCGAATAGGAGTGGTCGATTTTCGCGGTCCTGAACATTGATCGGCTAGTAGAGAGTAGAGAGTAGTGGTCGATTTGAAACATATTTGAAAAACCAAACAAATTTCTAAAATTAATATTGTGTCGTTGCAGAAAAGAGGCGTCGGACCAAAGGAACATTTTGGAGTCGTTTTGAACCCTAAATTAAGCAGGTATTTTAAAATCGTCTTTGCAAGCTTGTTTTACAAATTTAAATGCTTAATCATCATAATTCTACATGTTTACGTTAACGGAAACTTTGTCATTTCCATTACAACATAACTTAGCAAGCAACAATTTAGTCAATCACTTAAAATTTTAATTAAATATTAATTAAATATGAATTAAATATTAATTAAATATTATTTGAATATTAATTAAATATTAATTAAATATTAATTATTAGAGCAGAAAATATATTCAAAACCGAAGGCTCCTTAATGATATGGACTTCAACTTTTAAGCATGTTAAATAAATTTATTACTGTAGGTGAAATATTTATAATTTTTGTAGTTAACTTTCTCCTAAGAAGTTTTGTTGTCATATTACGCCTACATACTGAAGAATCATGGGGTTTTAAAAAGTTATATTTCAGAAAGTATTACAGTAAGTAATATGTCACAAAAAAGGGAAAATGTCCTAGTTTGAAACGCGCGCTTGAGAAATTCGCTTTACACGTCCAGGTGGCACCACGACCTCAGTATGCAAAATGGTGACTATGCGTCTTGTTTGTTAGAGTACGGGAAAGGAGGGTAAGATGACGATAGTAAGGGTTTAAAATTTTTTTTCTACTCCTATGCCAGTAACACACCTATTAAGTGACGGTTTAGGTTATAAGTCCATTGTTACGAACACTGACACGTAATGACTGACATGTAATGACTGACACGTAATAAAAAAAATTACGTATCTGTTCTTAATTAAAACGCAATTATCATGGGTGCCTTGTTAACGCGGCATCCGCGTCACCATAGCAACTAACCAACTTTCTAATTGTTGCCTGTCAGATAATCAGAAGTATACTTTATCTATTATAATAGTTTTTCTGTCGTCGAAGAAAAATTATAGTACAAAACTCGAGTTGTAAGCGTATTACATAGGTACTCGTGGATTTACAGCACTCACCGCTGCGCGGCTCGTGCGCAACTTTTCCACTCATACGTAATAAGCTGTTTACAACTCTCGCTATGTAATATACTACTTTTGACGATAGTAATTAAGGAAATATCTTGAAAATGTATTAATATTAATAATAATATTTTTTCTTCAATATAGAATGTCATTGTCGTCGTCTTACCCTCAAATGCGGGTAAGATGACTTTGTTAGTTGGGTAAGATGACGAATAACAAACAATTAAATCAAAAGTTCTAATTACAAGTAAAGTAGGTTTTATTTATAATTTAAATACAAAATCGCAGACATAGGGTTTCTGTTTCGCCTCCGCTTTACTCAGTCCGCTACATTCCGCATGAGCCCACTTGCAGCACACTGAACAGGAATACCATGTTTCAGTTTTTCCGAACTCGTTACAAATGGCACATAGTTTTTCTGGCTCATTGTCCTCTTCTGCATATGTGACAGACACCGAAGATTCTGGAGAAGAATCAAAATGAAGAAATCTTACATCATCCTTTCTTTTTCCGTTTCGTTTGTTTTTCTGCTTTGCTGCTAAAGCCTTTTCCGTTTCTCTTTGTTTTTTCACTTTTTTTATTTTTCTCTCTTCTTTTTCCTTTCTTTTGCTTGCTTCTCTACTTCTTTTTCCTCTAATGCTTCTTTAACCGGAGTACTTGAAATATACAAAGATGGTAATTTCGCCCTTTGTTTTTTTAATTTTAGGAGCAGCAGTTGGTAAGGGAGGCAACAGGTTTCTAGACCTGTGTTTTTGTGAACAGCTAGGTCCAGCTTCAGAACTTTTATCGTTTATTCGAGAAGGGCCAGCTTCAGGGCTAGTTTCTTCTAACGGTACTGAATTATGGATTACATTGTGAGTTGGTTCATTTTCATCATTTAATGGGACCATCCTTGTCTATTTGTTTTTCTTTGATATTTACCCATAATGTACCTAACTATAATAAAGTTAAATAATAGAAAACACTATGGTAAATACTTGCATGGCGACTTGGATGACGAATTCGCCATCTTATCCTCAATGTGAATTCGGCATCTTACCCGAAGGTGTTATTTTATAGGTTATGGGTGAAAATTATTTTAAAACAACATCTAATAAACATTATACTTCTACAAGCTACGTTAGCTTAACATATATTTAGAAAATTAAACAAAACAGACATGAAATAACTTACCAGTTCTTATAGAAACGCTATATAAATTCACAGAATTTTTACAACGCCATACGGCGGCCAGACAAATTCGGTAATAATTTGGGCGGCATCTAGCGAACAAGGTCAGAAAATTATGTCAGAGCGTCACTAGTGTTGTGGGCGCCCTATGACAACATAGACAAGAGTGCCATCTAGAGTGAGGGAGATTTAGTAAGCAATTCGTCATCTTACCCCAATCGTCATCTTACCCTCCTCTCCCCTACACGTGTTGTTTCAATTGTTATGGTGCGCAACATGCATACCGTGATCATAGGCGGTTCTAGGTGGGAGCTTGTGGGCTAAGCTCTCCCAAATCTTGAATTAGCCCCCTCCCAAATTTATTCTTCGCTACGAAACCGCTAATAACATAACTAATAGTCCGGCAGCCACGGGGGTAAACCCAAAAATATGGGATGAAGTTTTTTTCAAAACGGATTTGACATCTCTAGGACTCCTAGTTTTGATATCCAAGTGATGACAAACTGTAATCCTTGAGCAATTTGAGATACAGGGTGTCCTTTTAATGTGATTACCTATATTTTTACATCCCCTTATTTTATATATTTTTGAGGTTAGGGAAAAAGTTTCAGATACAAGTTATAGAAGCCAAAGCAAGCTTTTTTCAGCGTTTATTTATTTTTATACAGGGTGTTCAGAAAAGCGGTGCCAAACCAAACTTTTGTTTCTTTAAATCGAATACCCTTTATATTTTTAGATATTTGAAATCTGCTCATTGCCACAATTTCAATGATGTATACACATAGAATATGTTTGTTTCAAGCGTTTGTAAAGTATTCGACCTTGAAACTTTCAGTTTTGCACTTTTGATGTTTATTTTTTCGAAAATGAACCTGGCGGGTAGAGTTTTTATTTTTTTATTAATTTATTAAAACAGCTATAAAAAAACGAAAGACAACTTTGTCTGCTCTACATGTTTTTTATAGCCATTTTAATATACAGGGTATGATGACAAATTCCTCTCGAGAAATTATGAAGATTTAGTGAAGCGGCCCCATGTGGAGCTACGATCCTTTAAAGGGGCTCCACGAAGGCATTTTTTCTTAACTTCAGAACCGTTTAACCGATCGTCCTCAAATTTTGTACACACTGTACACTCAATAATAGCCACTAATCACCTATAAATGGACCCCCTGGTATACTAAGTGTCTGTTTTTTAGGTGACTCATTATTATTCACTGTAACAGCAACCAATCTTAATCGAACCTCAGCAGCCCAGGTTCTGTTCCACACATGTTTGTAAAATAACTTCCTTCATTGCATTGCTGAACGATGCTGCATTTTTACAGTTGGAGTTCCGGTATTGGTAACAATGTTCTCCGGAAATAAGCATCTTTTTAAGTGGCTTTTGGAAAATATATGTGGATACGCAACTTCTATATGACAAAATTTAAAAAATCTGACTAGTAGTGGTCGTTTCTTCCATTTCTCTAAACATGTTGTCCTCGTAAACTTTACTACAATATATAATTGTTTTTATACGCTGAATACCATAGCAACTGAAAGACTCATTTTTTTCACAACCATATTTCCACTCAAAAAAGCACTTCTTATTACTCATGTCTAATAACCTTTTATTAAAATTTAAAATCTGAGAAAGACAACACTATTATATATAGTTGTGCCACAAGACACGATAAGACTGTTTAGTACGTTTTTGAGAAATTATGAAATTCCAAACCAGTTACGTTAATTCCCAAATAAATAACTAGACGCGAGCTGTTTTCCAAGGCCTCCAACTACTTCTCTTAAACTTGCATTGCACAATGACACTCCCGCACAGTTTGCTGTGGCAACCCGTGCACAATAACATTCTCGCACCGGTTGCTAAAATGATATTATACACAATGACTTACGACTTACATTTCTCAATTAAAAACGAACATACAATGCAATGAGGCAATTTCTTTACAGTATTAGAAAAAGTGCGTTTTTTGTTTCTTAATATAAATATAATAAACTAAAAAAGCATTCTTCTTAAGCACTAAAATTAAAATATAGTAAACGCAAACTGAGAAGATGAGTTTTGGAAAGGGGATGAGGAACTAGTAATATAATATAGGATAGAAATGTTTAACAACAAATAAAAGGGTTTTATACGTAGGCCTAATTGCTATTAGTCCTTCCCCATAATTCTTATCTAATTTCTGGATATTATAATATACCGAGTAGCGAATGCCATTAAATTAAGTACATTAAATTACACTAAAGTAAAAAATGTCCATATTGGTGGCGAAGTGTACCTATATAATTACACACAATTAGGAAAAATTACGTAATTTAATGTCCAACTTTGAGTTTAGACAAAATGCTCATTTGGCTGCAGAGTGGACAGAGCATCAAATTTAAGACGCCCTGTATCTGTCATGTAGCTTTATCTCTAAACATACCCATTTTTATAATTTTATTAGTTTTTTAACTTAGATACGAAATGTTCTAATACAGAGGAACCACAGACTAACGAGTAATACAGACAATTCCTTAGCGACATGTGTCAAAACGAGACTCGCTTTTTAGCGAAATATCTTGTAAAGATATTAATAATGTGCATTTTATTTGATTTTACGTTAATCTACATAGCAAAGAGATTGTATTAAGCATTTTTCTCAGTCTTCATATACCTACTTTCTCGAGGTTCTTTCTGAAGCTACCTTCTAAGGTGATTTGTTAGGGAATGTGCATTTTTATAGTCCTATATTGATGTACCTACCTTGCGTACCTACTAAATTTAGTTTTGATATCTCTAATATTTACGAAGAAAAAAATTAAAGCCAGTTTTTTTAAACATTGATCACCCTGTATCTTGCAAACTAAGGCCCAAACGAACTAAGTTTATATAGGAAACTCACATTATTATGTCATGTTCTTTAAATTCTTATATTTTCATTATTTAAAAGTGAATCACCCTGTATAATACCCACTCCCACACGGTGAGCTAGCTGGGACCTGCCCAACTCACCACCATACAGATTCCGGAACTTTGCCACCCATTCCATTGAATTTTAATTGGGTTTTTCGCCACCAAACTGGTCAAAACACAACTTTTTCAAGTTGCCTGGAAAATTAATAAATTAATTAATTCTTAATCTGCCATTTCTCTTTGACGTGACATGATCTTTGAGAAAGGAGAAAGATTTATTCTCCGAAAGCACAGAAAACAAAATTGTTGAAGATATTTTTTGAGTTTTAAAGTTCAAAGTTTAGTTCGTTTACTATTAAAAATTTATTAATTTTCCAGGCAACTTGAAAAAGTTGTCTTTTAACCAGTTTGGTGGCGAAAAACCCAAATAAAATTCAATGGATCTGTTTAGGCCACAAATAAATTTTAGAAAATACTATTTTTTTTTAAATTTCATAACTTTCCTTGTTTATTTACTTTTGGGCGTAGCAGAAGATTGATTGTGGAGGGATAACATTCTACGTTCAATGTAATCCGATCTGCCGCCGTATTACTAAGATAAAAATTACGCAGAAACAGATTCCAAAAAATTCGACATATTTTAAAAAAATTGTGATTTCTTTGATCGTTTTCCATATAACTATGCAAAATAGCCACGATATTCAAATACACGGTGTATTGGTCATCAGTACATTAATTTTAAGGGCAGGTAGGGAAAAATCCACTTGTTACGAATCTGCAATTAAAATTTTTCTAAATTGCATATTAACGTCAGAAACAATTTTTTAAAAAAACGCTACTAAAACCCCTAATTCCGACGCCACAGCCAAGCGTCCATGACCTTGCTGGATATCAACACGGACCTCTACCACTTCCCCGCCATTCCCCATGCGCAGCGTTGCCAGACGTATCGCTTTTTCACAGTAATTGAGGGATCGTCTTTCAATTTTTGGACAACTCCTAAATGGTTCTTTTAGCGAATAGAATGCAAAAAAACTACCTTTGAGTTGCACGGAAGATTTTTCTTGCGGATGTCGTACTCCTTTCTTGTGTTTAAATTCCTCAAAAATCACAAAAAGCACTAGAGGTAACTAGTCTCACTGTTTTTACACGATGGGCGCGAACGTATACCTATTACACTGCGTTGTCTTTTTTATGGAAGTACGAACAAACCAGACATTATTTCACCGCACACCTTTTAGAATTTGAAACTAAACATGAGGCTAGTGAGTTTTTTTTATATTTTAATAATGCAGTACTTAAGTAAATGGAAATCTCCGTGGAAATTGTAATTTGCGGCATTCCAAAATAACCTAATATTGCTAGAAAATTAATGTTTCTCGTTTTTCCCTTACTGGAATAATAATTTAACACTAACTAATGCCACTTGTAAAGAAAATAAAAGTTATTCATAACGTATTGTCAAATATAAAAAGAAAGCTTACCTACCTATTTCCTATGTAAATTTAAAAAATGATCAAAAAACGTTATTAATGAACCAGTTAAAATAAGTGACAAATTATGAAATAATAGGTACCTATTAAAAATAATTTAAGTACCTACCTACGTGTTAAAAATGCCGTATCGTGTGAAACATCACTCGTCACTTCACAGAATTTTGCTGGAAAAAGGAGGATCCGGACTGATTTAAAAACCAATTGCACAATAATTCTAATGGAGCAGGAGAATTGCCTGGTTCCAATGCGTGTACCTACCTTTTGAAGGTGGTAAGGATGAAGGGATTTTTCTTTAAGTAGGTATTCTCCAAGCCCTCGTATGTGGGTAACTTGGTAACTGGTAGTAGCGTTGACCGAAAACGGTAGTAGTCTCCTCGAAATTGCCCGTGTGCTAATTTCGGGCTCGTCGTCCATTAAATTTATACCAGCTTCGACCTTCGACCAGTACTAAATAGTGGTCGAAACCTTTGAACTAAGCGGACGAACGTTCCCGAATTGATATCGTCGACGATACAGGCCCGTAGCACTGAATAATGGTTATTCTGTAGTGTTACACATCGATAGAATGTATAGTGCCAACATTTCGCTCAGTAAAAAGTGGTTAATTGAGAAACAATTAATGATTTCAGGTTCAATTAAATCACAAATTCCTTATTTATATAAGGTACACAGCCCAATCCATAATTACTGCAGTTTGTTGATGTCAAAATATGGCGATTTAACCACACTTGCCTACCTATAATATCTATGCGAAAATGCTTCCCTAAAGATACACATATGTTTTTTTAGTTACAACATTGAGAACCAATTGGTCGAATTTGACATAAATAATAATTACCGATATATGAGATTTAACTAAAATCCCCTGTATATTTTAAGTTAAGGAAAGCATTTTTATATAAATATCTAGGTAAGTGTGGTGAAATCGCCATACCTATTTTGACATCAAGAATTATTAATTGATTGGCCTTTCTGCCTGGGACACCCTGTGCATGCTCTTCATATGAGTCGAGTGGCGGTTGGGCATAATCTATCAAATTCAGGAAAGCGATTCCGGGTCAAGTATAGCCGTTGGTAAATTGGAGGAAGGGTGAACTCGACTACATCAGCGACGGCGCTTCGTTTGTTTACTGCCGAATGTTAACTAAACCGGATTTGGACTCAAACAAGCTCATTGGTTCGGTGCTCAAAACGCGGTCAGACTCTATTTGCTGGTCTCCTAATGTGAGCCTATAGATTTTACGAAATAGGAATGGTCAATAAATACCTAACGTACCTATAGTACGGTACATATTGATAGATCGATAGAGAAAGGATTGACAAAGCGCCAGTGGTAGATACCTGATATATGTTAATATACAACCAGTTCGCTGTTAATAGTTATTAATAGAGACCATTAGAATATAACGATAAGCATAATATATAGCATTTGCCATTTACAAAGCCAGGAAGTTCACCACTGCTTTTAGAGACCACCAACCAATTTAGAGATCACCAACGAACTATACATATAAAGTGTGGCATTCCCAAAATTTAACTAGTCGGTCACCTTCAATTTGATCGTATAGGCAGATATGATTAGGTCTATGACCATATATCATGTGGATTGAACAAACTTGCTATAATAAGCTAGTTACACTCCTACAAATCTTATATTATAACACTTTAGAACAACTACCATTTAAACTCTCCTCACAGTAACACTGTCCACTGATGTAGTGTGATCGCCTTAGATTATTTATATTATTAGTACTTGGTACTTACGAAGCTGCTGAAAATCGACGAAACTCACCTGAAACAAAACAAAAAATAAATATATTTCGACAAAGTAGAATAGGCAGGTATATTAAATTATTGCTAACGTCCCAAACACAAAAATGATTTTTTAATACAAAACTGCTTATAGATAATATGGGTTTAGTGGGATGTACAGGGTGTTCCGTAATCCTATACAGGGTGTCCCAGAAAAGATGGCCAACCCATTAACCGTAAATGCTTCCCTTAAAAGATGTATGGGTTACTGTCATTAGCGTTGAATCTAAATAATCGTTTTTTTGTTATATTTAGGTTATTGTTATTTATGTACAATTCGACCAAGCAATAAACTTTCATAGGTAGCTTAAAATCTTCTGAGGAATCGACCTATATGGAGTCTGCACATTTCTGTGGTGTAGAATTTAATTAGGTAAGTAAGTACCATATTTTTTGTGTCTTGGAAATTAAAAACCATTGTTGTTGAGAGTTGAGATAAACAGGGTTTTTGGAATAAGATACCTGTTTTCTAGATGCGTGACATCATTATGGTAATTTTAAAGGACAAGAAAATACTTAGGAAAAACTACTATGGAAGGAAATAACACAACCCAAGACTAGGTTATTATAAGCACGTGCTCTGAAATCTTTCTTGGGAAAGATACAGGGTGTTAGTCCAAAAGTGCTCTGCCCCCCCCCCCCCCTATAACGACTATTTAAAAATTGACACCCTCATAGTAAATGGCCCCACACAGAATGAAACTGACGCAAAAAAATCAAAATAAAAAAGGTATCAGAGAATAGTTGACTGTTATTTGGACCCCCCCCCCTTTAAGTTACTTAATGTTGGCAAGGGGCCCTCAGAGCCAACAATTTTGATTAGAAAATTCTCATAACTTGACTGGAAGAAACCTGACAGGGCCATGTGTATAGAATTACGGGACCCATGTATAATATTGTAGTTGAAAGGAAACAATTTAACATATTATGAAGCAAGAACTATCCAATATTACAAAAAAATGAAGATTCAGACCGAACCCGAAAATTTATAATATATTAAATTCTTTGGATGATTGCATTTTTTAAGGAATTGCGTAATAAACCAAAAGTATTGGAATACTTTGTAATAAAAAAATCTTTGTTCGTCTTGATCACAAATTATTATTCGCTACGTTGACTCTAAGCTAAACATAAGTGACTTTCAAAAGTTCTTAAAAGACTTGGAAATTCCTCGCCTGTCGCTTCATTATTAAAAAGATTTATGCCCTTGAATAAACATTTTATTCCCATAAATTTTGGAAGACACGGCGCGTCAATAATACTTCACAAAGTTCCGTCCTGAAAAGTTACTCTTGTTTTAGATGTTTATGTAATAATTTATAATAATCTCCGGGAACAAAGTTTCCGCAACAAAAACTGCTGAGAACTCTCGCAAACAATTTACAATTTAAAGTTTTCGGGCCGTTTTCTTATCCGGCGAACTTCGCGGCGTCATAATCTTCCGAAACTTGCTTCTGGTCATTAATCACAGACGTGCGTGACCGTTTGTCGGGAATTCTGACCGGAAAGGTCTGCCTTCCGACTTGCAGATATTTTAGCAGGATTTGCCAGGCGTATTAGAGATTATTGGGTCTGGGGTGACAGAGAACAAAGGAACCTCCTACGAGACTTCAGGTCAGAAAATATCAGGCAAATAAGAAATTCTACGAAATTTGCAATTATATTTAAAAATGTGTAAAAATATAAATTTACTGCGTGTTTCATAACGTCGAAGCCATATACATAAGACAATAATAATAAAATAGTTTATTTAAATTTTCAATATTGCAAGTTAATTATTGCATTTATTACAACCAGACAGCCGTTCTTTAGCTTCTGTAGCTAACATTTTTGCTATAGGAAGTCACCGGATGAGTTATATAAGAAAATGTTGCAAAAAAATAACTTTTCTCTAGGACAACAGACATTATAATATCTATGATTAATAGATATCCATCAATTTTCCAAAAATTGATATTATTATAAATTAATAACAAACAATTTTTTACAAATATATTCGTTCGATGACATACAGGCGCCATTACATAGGGGCAGGGGGTTCGGCCGCTCCCACATGGACGAAAATAAAAACTTTTATCCGTTCATATTGAACATGTACTAAACTCAGAATGTACAACATTGATTAAAAATTCAAAATAAAGTGGAAAATAGTCGTGTAAAAATATGTAACATTTTATTATTATACATAGTTTATTCATTCAAATCACATAGGCACTGGTATTGATATTGACACATTGAAAAATGTACGTATTGTTGTCGACTAGCTATTGATTAAACGAGTCTTTAGAGGAGAAGAGCAGTAGAGAAGAAAATACATCGCAATGTATCCGCATAATATTTATAAAAAAATTTGCCTGCTTACTTCTTGGCTACAAAGTAAACAAAGAAAAATTGCTACCAGTTGGCAGTAATATTTTTGCTTTGATTTGTCTTTCATTCATGCAAACTGATTTGGTCACAAATTAAATTTCTTTTTTCTAATGTACCTATATGACCCTGCTCTCCTCGAAAAATGTAGCTAGCCCCCCCTGTACTTTTCCGACGATATCAAACAATTTTCCAAAATCGGTATTTCTCATAATCCTGAAAAATGTTTCGTTACTTCAGGAGCCTCCCCCTCCCATCTCAAACCGTTCCCATGACACGATTAAAATACCACTAACACTAGTCAGTTATAAGCTAATAAAAGAATTAAGACATACTATAATATTGGTGTAAAAAATTAGGTCAGCAACTTCATTGCTGTTTATAAGAAAAACTTTATTTCTGTTCGGAACGGATTTATTGCTAAGTGTTTCGGAAGCCTTATAATATATCATATAATTTCTTATTGTTCCAAAGAAATAATATACCACCTAATGACTATACTGCCTTGTGTATACTCACCGGGCAGAAATAATAATCAAACGGGACGGGGTCTTTTGAGAAGAACCCCCTCCGTAATAACGGTTTCGGCAACAAGATTATATTGTGTAGCGACAAACCTAAAAGGAACTTATTTCATTTTTTGCCCGCTATTAATGAATCCTTAGGGCTCAGTTTAATCACCAAATCAGCAACAAAGGCCAGTAACGAGTTCTCGGCTTCTAGGTGGATCATTTTCACAGGAGCCTCCACCACCACGGTTTCAGG
The DNA here is from genome assembly GCA_963920635.1 of Pseudeuparius sepicola. NCBI lineage: Eukaryota > Metazoa > Arthropoda > Insecta > Coleoptera > Anthribidae > Pseudeuparius > Pseudeuparius sepicola. Next base: position 41,309,779 of record OY987299.1, on the reverse strand, counting down.
GACGCGGAAATTATGCCCAGTGCACTGGATTCTAATCAGAGAATAGAGAATAATCGAGAAAATAGAAAACGTCCTGGCTTCATTTTGGGGTTAATGGGAACGATGAAGTCACCTGGAAGCACTTTTGTTAAACTTCTTGCTCGAGCTTTCATTTTATTACCTAACCTCTAGTGGAGTAAATTTTGGGAACAAAGGAACAAGTTTCAGCGTATAAAAGTGTCATGCCGTACTAGATTTTATCGCCAGCTAGTAAATGCCATAATGTATTGTGGGTTACACATTGGCGATAAATATTATGTTGGCCCTAGTTATTGATAATTAAAAAATACCTATACAGGGTGTTCGTAAATAAGTGCGACAAACTTTAAGGGGTGATTCTACATGAAAAAATAATGACAGTTTGCTATATAAACGTAGGTCCGCAAATGCTTCGTTTCCGATATACAGGGAGTTAAAGTTTAAAAAAAAATGATAATTTATTTATTGCGCTGAAACCTCGGCTGAAACGGATTAAGGTATTCAAATGAAATTTGGTGGGTTTTAAGAGGACTAGAAAGCGCATTTTTTGACACCCGATTAGAAATTTTATGTCAATCAGTGGCGTGCATAGGGGTAATGGCCTCGATATTTTTAAGAAAATAAATGATACGCCACTGAGATAATTTAAAATAAAAATTATTTTTAAAATACTCGTTTAATTAGTGACAAAAAAGCTCTCCTACCTTTTTTTCACAGGGGCCGCCATTTTTATGCAAAAAATAAAACAACATAACGCGTATTTTTAATTTATATTACAACAATATCAAAAACCTATCCTATACAGCAACAATAAATCAAAACAACAAATGAAAATAAAAATATCTGGAATAAAACATTTTTAGTTAGGTGCGCAGTAGTTAAGCAAAGCGGGCATCAGGACAGTGACGTCACGGCCTCGGCCGCTACGTGGCAGATGTTTATTTCCGACAGGTGAGGACTTGCATTTTGACCTGGCGTGACCCCCGGGAGGTTATTAACCTTTTCCGACAGGTGCAGACTTGCATTTTGACCTGACGTAACCCCGGACGGGACTTGACCTCGATAGGTTATTAAGAATTGTTATGACATGTTCAGCTCCCCCTCTCTACCACTAGGTTAGGATATAAGGTGGTCCGTTCTAGCTGGAGAACTCAGTTTAGTTTGAAAGCAGACAACATGGATCTACAAGCAATCAACGAGTTGACGTGCCTCAATCGGAAATCCAGCATCAAGTTGGCGGAATTACCGCAAGATGTGCCATTGAAAATATATTCAGGCAAGCTGGTGAAGACAAAATTCGGGGAATGCGTCTTACTGGAATTGGAGGAGAATGTTGTATTCCTACCGCAGAGAGTCACGGTAGCATTCAAGCCACACTTGGAGGATTTCTCATCTGAAAGATATTCCCTCGTGTTTAAGGGACAACTCAACACTGGAAAACTTCACCCGGCAAATCAGTTTGAGATTGTAGAAAATAAAAATATTTAAACGAAAATTTTTTTTTTAATTATCCAACCTAAACCAACTAATATGGTAAATATTAATAATAGGAACTACAGAAAAATATAAATACATGATATTTAGAGAGAATCGACTTCAGTCTAATGTTATCATTTACTGGAGAAGGGTTATTTAACTCGATAATAAATAAATTACCAATTGAGTTCCACATTCCCGGATATCAATATTGTGGACCTGGTACTAGACTAGAAAAAAGATTAGCAAGGGGTGACAGTGGAATTAATAGATTAGATACTTTATGTAAAAAACACGATATATTCTACTCAAAAACCGGGTCGCTGGAAGATCGACATAAAGCTGACTTGGAATTGGAAAATCAAGCTTGGGAAAGAGTTAAAAGCAAAAACGCAAAATTAAGTGAAAAAGCTGCTGCTTGGTTTGTAACAACGGCAATGAAAGCTAAACGGAAGTTAGGTATGGGTCTAAAAAAGCGTCCCAATTCATTCAGGCGAGATATAGTACGAAAAGTTGAAAAATCGTTGAAAAAATCATTTAACAACAATCAGCTGAATAACGTTAACAATATTAAAAATACAACATTAGCTGCCATCAAAGCTGCACGACTAGCTGTTAAAAGAGTGGGAGGAAAAAGAAAGGTGCGAATACCAAGAATTATCCCATTTCAGCACAAAACCGGTGGGTTTCTACCGTTGATTCCAATCCTAGCTGCATTGGGAGCTCTTGGATCGGTAGCTGGAGGTGCTAGTGCTGTTGCTAAAACTATAATCGATGCCAAAAATGCTCAAAAAAAGATGGTTGAAGAAAAACGACATAATCGAGCAATAGAAGCTATTGGAAAAAAAGGATCAGGTCTTTATATGCGAAAAAATAATCGTGGTGGATTTGGTTTGTTTTTTTCAAAAAAAAAAACTTAGTTCAAAAACTTCCTCTAAAGCTTCCTAATAGACCATTAACTGATGTTGACCTAAATAAATTTGCTAGAAAAATAAAAGTGCCACATTTTAAAGGTATATTTATGAGAGACACGCTTCCAAAAACAAAACCAAATGCAAATGAGTCTGCAATTATAAATTTAGATATTCAAAGCAATAAGGGAACACACTGGGTAGCATATATAAAAAAGAATAATTTTGTACAGTATTTTGATAGTTTTGGTAACTTAAAACCACCTATAGAACTTATTCGTTACTTAGGTAAGGGGGTTAAGATTTTATACAACAACGAGTCCTATCAAAAATTTAATGAAATAAATTGTGGTCACCTGTGCCTCGCATTTCTCTATAAAAAGCAGAGGTAAGCTTAGAGTCAACTCAGTCATGTCACTGATATTCACCCTACATGGTTTCACTTCAACGCTAAGTATTGACTTTAATAATACAATATATTTAGATTCTGATGTTCAGTATGGTCTAGCATTGTTAGGATTTCATTCATACAATACTATTCCGAATATTGAGGCGCCTAATAACAAATTTTATGTTGTCAATGAAAACAATGAACGAAAAATTATAGAAATTCCTACTGGGTCATATGAAATTAGTGCTATAGAAAGACAAATATTGAAATCTTTGAAAAAGTTAGATAACAATCCAAATATATTTTCATTGAAAGCTAACAATAGTACGCTTCAGTGTGAAATTTATAGTGATCAATACAGCATTGATTTTCAGCAGGATTCAATAGGAAAATTGTTAGGTTTCTCTAACCGCTTACTACAATTAAAGAAACTTCACATATCAGATTTACCTGTAAGCATTGTTAAAGTTAGAACGATTCATATAGATAGTAATATAACGGCTGGAGCATACTATAATAATAAACCATCGCATACTATTTACGAATTTGCTGTGGGGACCGACCCCGGTTACGCGATAGACGAAACTCCAAGAAATTTGCTATACGTACCCGTTACCAAGCGTGAAATTAATAATTTATCATTATCAATTTTTGATCAAAATTCCCAGTTGGTAAATTTCAGAGGTGAAGAAATAATTGTAAGATTAGAATTAAAAAAGTTGTTATAAAATGGGTCTAGTTTTTGATGACGCTAGATATCAACCGTATAAAAGGAGATCACAATATTCTCAAAAATCACTCCCTCAAAGGTCTCATAAGTGTGAACCTCGTGAGAAGAATCTTATACCTACACCTGAAAATCTAAAGTTTTTAAAATCTCTTGGGTACGATGTCGTTAACACCTCAAGTGTTCGACGTGTATCGCTCACCAAAATTCGATGAATCAATTCAACGATTGGAGACACGTACCTATTACCCATTTGTTAAGTCTTTTATGAATAACGATATAGTGGAAATAACTATCAATCAAGGTGATGCCTGGCTATTAATGTACGATGCCGCGATATTTATTAAAGGAAAAATAGAGAAAACAGGCGGAGCAGGTACTTTCAGCCTTGTCAATAATGGTGCTGCTTTTTTCTTTGAATCTATATCTTATGAACTGAATGGTAAAGAAATGGATGCTGTTAGAGATCCTGGTATCATGAGTTCAATTAGAGCATATTTGTGTTACACTCCTAATGATCATAAACATATGATGACTTCGAGTTGGACCTACAATAATTATACTGATTTTCATCCAAGTTTTATGAATACTCGAGATAAGCGTCCTATTCTCAGTTACAAAGACTTTAAAGAACATGCAACGCTTTTTGTTATCGATTGTTCCAAAAGAAACGAGTCCGTAAAAACCAGCACGGTTGACGTAAAGTTAGATATCGAGAGCACCAAAGGATTTCCAGCTAAAACTAGAGTTTATTGTATTATTATTCATGATTGTATACTAGAATATTTACCGTTGAGCGAAACTGTTAGAAATATAATGATTTAAATAACAAACCCCCTCTCCTTTGCTTAACTATCAATTGGATATAAAAACGTATCGGTTAGTGAAGAAAACCATTCTCTGTAAAAGTATAGATAAAACGTAACCATGAAAATTGCAGTTATTGACATTCAAGGCTTCATGGTAAAAAATGAATTCCATCCTAAAGAGCTGACAATTAAAATTAACGAACAAATATTACACGTATTATTAAAACCGTTCAGAGATTTTAATTCACTTAGTAAATTCGATAAAAGACATGTTAGAAATCTTGAAAAAAATCGTTTAGGAATTAAATATTCCAGTGGATATGTGGACTATAGTGAATTACCCAAAATAGTAGAAAATATTTTGTTCAACGTCAATTCAGTCTACGTTAAAGGTGATCAAAAGGCAAGATTTTTACGTAATGTTATCGACAAGAAAATAGTTGATGTTGGAGATCTTCAGAACAATTGGATTCAAGTACCAAAGTTTGAGAAGGAGATACCATCATGCTTGTGTCACACAGAACATAAGAAATGGTTATGCAGTTTAAGTAATTGTGAAAAACTATATAGTTGGCTACAAACATTTTTACCATAATATATTATGTTAGTTTAATCTGTAATGTAGTATAAAAATAATTAAATTTTTAATAATACTTAGTTGTTTATTTTAATTACCCCCTCCAAATACATATAGGTATAAATTACAAAATCTTAACAAATATCCTACAGTTTTATTCAAGATGTTGTTAAAAGCAGAATACATTTTTTTGCATGCTATAATTAACAACGTGTTCTATATTTATAAACCAACCTATGTAGACGAATTTGCAATTTGTGTGGATAAACATCCTATAAAATGGATTCCTTTTATACCTGTACCTGATACTAAGGATGTTGTAATGGTAAATCTACCTAGAAGTTTTGCATACTACAAAATTAGAATGACATTTAAAAATCGAACAATTGCTGATACGGAATGGTTAATCCATTGCTCAAAAATCTATAACAAAAGTAATCTAACATCTAATAATACACAAGGAACTCAGCAAGGATCTCAACGGTGTATGGGAGAAGTGAACCTGCTGTACATGATCTACTTTATAACAACATGTCCATCGTTATTAGTCGTGAAATTGCTTATTAAACTTATTCAGAGAGTACTTAGTGAACGAAAATGGTATACAACAATATTAAGAAAAAACTAAAATCAAAATCTGTCATTGTATCGTACGTATTAAATAAAAAGTTAAAAATATATCAAGTATTTCATTTACACCCTATCTATAATTTCTATAATCTGTTGCAGAGCAACATTTTTATCTTACTCAAGTTAGAAGAGCAAAGTATGATGATATTTATTGACGGTGGTTTTAGAGTATTAAACGCTAAAAAGTAGTATACTTACCTGTAAAGTTATCTTTCATGATTGTTTTAACACTATCTTTATACTTAGCACTTCTCAACATTTTTATGTTGCAACTTTTTGTAGTAGGTAAATTGAGAGAAAAATAAAAATTAATAACATAAATTTGATGATACATGTATATTAAAATAAAAATTAAAACAAGAGTTAACATAAAAGTAAGACTAAAAATAGGAATACAGATTAAAATAAAAATAAAATACAAATATAAACTAACTATATACAAATGTTAAGAAGTCATGTTAAGTCAAGTTACGTTAGTCAAGTTACGTTAAGTCAAGTCAAAGCCTATTCTAAAGCAAAAAGAGGTAATGTGCAGTTGACCCGAGAACTAAGTTATTTTGTTCTTATCCTCTGCAAAAGTTTAGTAGTTAATAATTCATCTCTTTGAATTTTTTCTTGTCGTTTTAATAACATTTTTTTCCGTTTCTCTAATTGAACCTGTTGTTTCTCTATTTGAATTAGTTCCCGGGTCAACTGTACATTATCTCTTTTAGACTTAGAATTTGCTCTTCTCAAGAAGTTTGTCGTATTCATCAGATATTGGCTTACACTAACATCCTCTTTCATAACATCCACCTCAAACTCATCTCCACTATCATCCATTGGGTCAATAGTCTGACTCACCGACAGTAAACTGAGGTCATCGTCAGAGTCGTCATTGTCATTGTCATGTGTTTGGTTGTAGCAACTCGCCAACAGCTTGCCCTTTCCCTTGCCCTTTCCCTTGCCCTTTCCGTATCCCGAAGGACCAGGTTGTAGCTCCGCGACGACGGTAGTGGCAGCAGGGATACGTCGCAGACTAAGGGATGGTCGTGTCCTGGGCGGCTTCGCGGGAGCGGCGAACGGTGACGCTGCTTCTGAGGCTGCAAAGCTTCTAGCGGACCTAGAAGACTCCGGCAACAACAGAGATGGGCTTCCAGCAATACTCCTGGTGAGCTTAGACGGTCCCGGTAGCAATAGGGCTGGGCTTTTGGTGGAGCACCTAGCGGAGCTGGAGGGACCCGGCGATGTGACGTCAACGGAACTGACCGGGCTGTATGCTTGATCCGGACGCCACTGCGAGGCTTCCTGATCATTCATAATCTCCCCCAAATTCATTCCAGGCGGCTGTAAAATAAAATTATATTTCATATAACTGAAAAACTTCTACTTACGAAGCTTATATCATTCGAATAAATTCAATATTAAAAATACACTTTTTAGAAGCTCCTACTTCCTAAACTACTCTCATAAAACAAAAAAATTAAAAAAATACTTACAATCACTAATTGATCCAGGATGTTAATTTTGTTGTTTCCAAAATCCATTGTGGTCACAGAGTACAAAAGCACAAAAATAAACGAAAACACAATCACGCAAGCTCGGAGACACGAAGGTACAAGTCGTATAGGAGGTGATGTTCAGTGAACACTGAAGAAATAAACAAATAGTGAATTATTATATTGAAACAAACTGCAGTGTCCACAATTTGTATAGGTAGGGGATTCCTTCCTATACAGCTTACTCTCAGAGTTCATCAACACAGGCGTAGAGTTACCTCCTGCAGTATCCACAATTTGTATAGGTATACGATTGCATCCTGTGCTATATGATAACTGCTTACTCGCAGAGTTCATTAACACAGGCATAGGGTTACTTCCTGAGAACTGATGAGTCTACAAAAGAGAATGCAATCTTGCATTCACACGAACAATAGAACCATGAAGTATGATACCGGAAACGTGTAATCCGACACTGGAGTATCAAATTACATTCGATTGAAACCCGACACCGGAAACGTGTAATCTGACACCGGTGTATCAAATTACATTCGATTGAAACCCGACACCGGAAACATGTAATCTGACACCGGTGTATCAAATTACATTCGATTGAAATCCGACACCGGAAACGTGTAATCTGACACTGGGATATCAAATTACATTCGATTGAAACCCGACACCGGAAACATGTAATCTGACACCGGTGTATCAAATTACATTCGATTGAAACCCGACACCGGAAACATGTAATCTGACACCGGTGTATCAAATTACATTCGATTGAAACCCGACACCGGAAACATGTAATCTGACACCGGTGTATCAAATTACATTCGATTGAAACCCGACACCGGAAACGTGTAATCTGACACCGGGGTATCAAATTACAAGCCCAAAATTTTCGCCTGCGGCGCGCTCGGCGCTTCGCGCCGGCGGCGCTCCGCGCCGAATCGAGTTAACGGGAGCTCAGCGCCGGTTAGCGGCGCTTCGCGCCGCGTTGAGCGGCGCTCCGCGCCGGTTACCGATGCACCACGCCGAGATTACAAGTACCGGAAATTTTATCAATAATTTTTCGAAAGCTTTAATTTCCCCTGGGTTGATCACGAGTACAAATTGGTCTTTTATTTTTGATAAAACCCCCAGAGCGAAGCTCGAGGGCGAAGCTCGAGGGTGAAGCTCGAGGGCGAAGCTCGAGGGCGAAGCTATATTATTTTCTATCGATGGTGAACACTTCATACAAAATACTAGATGTCCACAAGGTATCATCAGGATTTCTATATTATTTTCGTAACAGATTTTACATAACATGTTACTCATATACTCAGTTTCTGGAGTAGGTTTGGTGATATATACATTTTCTGGAGCAGGCTTAGAGAAAAAACTTTCATCTTCTGTAACGGCATTAGGACGAATTTCGATACCGTAAACTTCACTATCTTCACGATTTGTGATAAATGGACAATTCGGACTCCAACTTCTGTGGTCTTGCATAGGATCATCATCAACCTTCCATTGGTAACCCTCGATGAAGCAATAGGGACATTGTACTGTATCATCGGAGCTCGTATAAAAAAAGCCTGCCTCCGCCAGGTTTCTCGTTGCCTTAAACACATGCTCTTGCGGCCAATTTTCGAACGATTTTAGTCTATTATCAAATTTTTTATATTCCGAAATTAATTCCATTTCTGTACGTAAGAAACCAACTGCTAGATTTTTATGTCTATTATATCAATTTATATCAAAATCGAAGAGTGGGGACTTAAAATGACCTGAAATAACCTTGACCGTATTTTGAAAACGGATTAATATTCTATAGAAATTCCATAAAGTTGACGATACTCTAAATCTGTTAATCAAGCAGAATATATTTTACGTTTTAAGGGGGGGATTGACTATAAAAAGGTGTGAATTTAGATGGATATCTTTCAGTTAACCAATACAATGAATTCAGCACTACAGAAGGCGATTGATGAAGAGACGAAGTCATGGAAGCAGGATGAGGAAAATAATAAAGCAGCAATAGAAATGGAGAAGAAGAAAGTAAAGCAGGGTTACTGGGACGCATGGGGGAACGACGATGAACCAACAAACATGAGTTCAGTACTACAGAGAGCGATAATGGAAGAGACGTGGTTATGGAAGCAAGACGAGGATAATAATAAAAAAATAATAGAAATGGAGAAGGAAAAGGAAGAGCAGGATTACTGGAATGCGTGGGGAAAAGATGGTGAAACAATGTATCGACCACAACTCGATGAAAAAAATATAATAAGGTTTCCTGCAAAAAGAAGTAAGAGTGAAAAAAGGGCCTTTCGTGATCGTGAACGTGTTCGAATGGCAAAGTTCGTTGATAGTAAATATCATAACGATAAAAATATTGTTTTTTTTTAATTAATAAATGATCTATGCAAAATTAATTCTAACATTTTTATTTTACTCCCTTTTACCCATTTACAAATAAAATAACCAAGTTTAAATAAAGTTGTAAAAATAATGTGAAGAATGTAACAGCTCACTAGTTGTAAAACACATAAAAGATAATATTACCTACCGATATATTATTAATATATGTTTATTCACCATCATACTAACAAAAAACATATAATAAAACAAAAGTATTCAGAACAAATAAACAGGATAAGCATAAAAATTTATTTGATTCACTCGTTACCCAAAATAATAATTATAATAATCATGATATTCTCAAATTTGAATTAATCATAGTTAGCAATAATTACTAACAATAGGTGAGACAGTCAAATATTTTTAATTGAAATTTAGTATGCACAAATAAGGTTTCAAAAGTTTTATAATCAATTATATCATTAATCATTTACTAATTATGTTTATCGCATTAAAATTCTCATTTCAAATTCATTGTATATTTTTTAGATGATAAGGTAAATTAAAATAGGTACTTTCATTTATTTTTTTATTATAATTTTTATTATAATTTTTGCATTAACAATAATCCTTAATCTAATTTAATATTATCAACTTTCTTATTTAATTCATATAATATAATTTCAAATTTTAATTCTTGTAAAGATTTTCTATACATTTCTAATTTTCTTCTATAGTAGAGTCTATTCGACCTCCTTTTGGATTCCGTTAGAGTCATTCGTAAGACGAAAATTCTATGTTGGTTGTTCTACCTGGTGCTGGTCCAAGACTTGCCAAAAAAAATGTTTCTCCACTTTCGATCTTCTTGTTTATTTCTGCGATACGTTGGGGGGTAAATTCTTCAGTAAATCTACGTGGTAACAAAGTACGGAACTCCAAAAATTCTACTAACACTTTCTCTCCAAACCTTGTATGGATTTTACTAAAAGATGATATTCTATACTTTTCTCCAATTTCCATATCTCGCACACTTACGAACTTCTTCACTAATAAATTCTTGTTTAAATAACTTAGGAATGAGTTCATGTTTTTAATAAGTATAGTGTTCAACAATAGTGGAATACTAATAAATTTCAGAAACACCGTCACTGAATTTATAGTACCGCAAATAGGTGGGGGGAAGAACAGTTATACAACATTTAAACTGGTGTAAGGTTTTCATATGCGTTTACATTTCCGAGAGATATACATCACGGTATAGATCAACTTAGAAATGTCTGACGAAGTTTCTGACGTGAGTGACAACATTATCAACGTTTGTGAAAAAGGGTTTAGACTTTTTCGAAGAAATACAAATCAACGAACTATAGAGTATTGGAAAAAGATAATAAACGCAAACATTAAGTTAATTCGTAGGGCATTAAAGAAGAAAATTTACAATCATGGTACCTTAATAAAATTGGAGACAAATTTAGGACATCTAATTAGGTTCAGAACTTATTTGAAAGCATATAGACACGAGGGGGCAGGTAAAGGTAGGATAGAAAATAGAAATGACCGGGTAAAATGGGAGGATACAAAATCGGTGTTTCAAAGTCGCATTCGCTCAGCCATTATAGTAAACTTAAAACACAAAGATATCCTACAATTTTTTAATGATGCTTTTTTCTTATTCAAAAACCGTATCACCAGAATCCTAAAAACTCTTAGAATTATTAAAGTTAACACAGTGTTTTGTGGTGAATTTATTAAAAAAATAGGAGAAGATGAAGTGTTAGAAAATAAATATTTTAATACGAAAAACGAAATAATTGATCAAAGTACAGAGCTTAAAAAATTGTTTCAAAACTGTGTTATAGATAAAATCTTAAACAAACTAGAATCTTTTCAGGAAAGAGATTCCGGTTGGGCTTTACATAAAATTTTGAGCTTGGAAATCAATATCAACAAAATTGAAGTAGGAAACGGTGGTAAGTCTTATATTAAGCTTCCGGAATCCATAGCAGCTAAGCGAGCGTGCGTAAATGTTAAAAATAATGATGATCTTTGTTTCTTATGGGCTGTAGTTTCCGCTCTATACACCCCTCATGGAAAAAAGGTACCGTCCCGCACTTCTTCATATCCACACCCTTCGACGGTATTAAATTTAAGGGGCTTGAAATTTCCCTTAACTTTAAATCAAATTCCAAAATTTGAAAAATTAAATAATATATCTGTAAATGTGTACATATTAGATCTACTAAAACACGATCAGTCTGCAACGTTTATTACTTCACCTGGGCGAATTACAAAAAGTAAAATGCAAAAACATGTAAATCTCCTTTTAATTCAAGATAAATATTTTCCAAAAATTAATGATCATTCACTACCATTATTGTTGGATTAAAGATTTATCTAGGTTGATTTCAAGGCAAACAAATAAACATAAAGGTAAAATGTTTATATGTGACAGGTGTCTTAATTATTATTCTTCTCAAGAAAAGCTCGACGAACATATAAGCTACTGTCAAGATATAAATAATTGTAAAATATCCTTCCCTAAAGATAAATATATCGAGTTCAAAAATTATGTTCATAGAGAAAAAGTACCCTTTGTTATTTTAGCGGATTTTGAATCCATTCTGAAACCCTACAATGACCCACAAATAATGACTAAAACAGCTAGATATCAAAAACATGAAGCTTTTAGTGCTGGATATTATTTTAAATGTAGTTACGATAACACATTATCTTTTTACAAAAGTTACCGCGGAGCTGATTGTATGACTTGGTTTGCAGATCAGCTAGATGAAATTGCAAATTTAGTTTCATCGAAATTAAAAAACATCGAACCGATGAAAGAAGCTGTCAATCTAAAAGACTCAACACCGACATGTCATATTTGTGAAAGAGAATTTAACCCTAATGATATAATTGTACGTGATCATTGTCATCTAACATCTCATTTCAGAGGTTATGCGCACCAATCATGTAATTTAAATTATAGAAATTCATTTGTAGTACCGATTGTATTTCATAATCTCAGTGGGTACGACAGTCATTTTATTATTAGAGATCTATCTAAAAGACACAACACAACTTTGCTTCCAATTAATAAGGAAAAATACATTAGTTTTACTATTTTTAATAATAACACAAACGTCAAATTTCGATTCATTGACTCGTTTAGATTCTTAGGTTTCTCCCTAGACACCCTAGCCTCGTCTCTCAATAGTGAAGACTTTGTTAATACTCGTAAAGAATTTTGTGGTATATCTCAAGATAGATTTAAACTGCTAACCAAGAAAGGTGTATTTTGCTATGATTATATCGATAACTTAGATAAATTGACTGAAAATTCTTTACCTTCCATAGAACAGTTTTATAATAAATTAAATGATATTGGGATCGATGAAGATGCTTATAGACATGCTCAATTAGTTTGGGACACATTTGAAATACAAAATTTAGGTGAATACTCAGACTTGTACCTAAAGACTGACATTATGTTACTTACAGATATTTTTGAAAATTTCAGAAATACCTGTCTAAAAAATTATGGTTTAGATCCAGCTTGGTACTATACTCTCCCAGGTTTTACCTGGGATTGCATGCTTAAATGTACAGGTTGTAAGTTAGAAACCTTTCAAGATATCGATGTTTTAATGTTTTTCGAAAAGGGTATACGGGGTGGTATAAGTCAGTGCTGCAATCGATTTTCACAAGCGAATAATAAATATATGAATAACTATGATCCTAGTGAACCTTCCAAGTACTTATTATACCTAGATGTTAACAACTTGTACGGTTGGGCGATGTGTGAACACCTTCCTTACGGTGGGTTTCAATGGGTAGATACAACTATTGACGTTACCACTATTCCAGATGATGCTCGTGAGGGATATATTTTAGAGGTTGATTTAGACTACTCTGAATACTTACATGATTTGCATAGAGATTTACCTTTTTGTGCCGAACATGGTGTACCTCCAAATTCAAAATTATCTAAACTTATGACAACCCTATATCCGAAAGAAAAATATGTCATACATTATAGAGCACTTAAACAAGCTCTGCGAAATGGTTTAGTCTTAAATAAAATTTATAGGGTTTTGAAATTTGAACAGGCTGCATGGTTAGCACCTTATATTAAATTTAATACACAGTTAAGAGCAAAGGCAACATTTGATTTTGAAAAAACTATAATTAAACTGATGAATAACGCAGTTTACGGAAAGACTATGGAAAATATTCGAAAGCATAGAATCGTTAAATTAGTTAGGAAATGGAATGGGAGATACGGAGCAAAGAATCTAATTGCTAGCCCAGTTTTTAAAAGCAGATTAATATTTGATGAAGACTTAGTAGCTATTGAACTAAATAAAACTGAAATAGTATTTAATAAGCCTTTGTATATAGGTATGGCAATTCTCGATATTTCTAAAACTTGTGTATACGAATTTCATTATGATTATATGCTTCCAAAATTTTCATCGGAAAGTTGTAAACTACTTTATACAGATACGGATAGTTTGATTTACGAAGTAAAATGTAACGATGTCTATGGTGAGACTATCAAAAGTGATTTACATCGTTTTGATACCAGCGACTACCCAATTGACAATAGATATAATATTCCACTAACAAATAAGAAAGTGCCAGGCTTGATGAAAGACGAACTTAATGGTACTGTTATGACTCATTTCGTTGGTCTCAGATCTAAAATGTATACGTATTTGATTGAGGGGGAGAAAAAATGTGTTAAAAAATCAAAAGGAATTAAACATAGTGTTATTAAAAATCATATAACATTTGATGATTATGTGAATTGTTTATTTAAGAAGAAGGAAAAGACTGCCACCCAATGCTCTATCCGTTCGTTTGCTCACAACGTGTTTAGCATAAAACAAACTAAGATTGCTCTCAGCCCTTTTGACGATAAACGATATTTGGTAAATAATGTTGTCACTCTACCTTGGGGTATACTTATGATATATGTAATGTATTTATTTAGGTAAGAATAAATAAAAGTCATATTATCTTTAATATTGTTTTATTTCTTAAACCCTTCTTCTATACAAATCCGTTAAAACAAATTCTTTATCAAAAGAGAGAAGCTCGAATATACAATATGTTTCAATACTAAACGATAAGTTACATACAGACATTATAATATCTACAGGATCCATAACATAATTACATTTTCTTAGCAACTCATTAACTTGATCTAAAATATTATGTTAATGTTCAAGATAGTTACATTTTAGCAATAAGTTGATCTTTAAACTAATACTCTCGTCAATGGTGAGTAGCTCCAATACTTCGTTTTCGGTGAAATAATGACAGTCATCATTCTTACAGAGTATAACCATCTTGAGGTTGTTAAAACCCAGCATTGTTCTCAATTCCAGGTTGGAGCCGAACTTCATTGATGACTGTGCAATATCAGGATTAAAGAGATATTGTTCTGCGAGTTTATTTAATTGTAGTATAAACTCATTCCATTCAAAGCGGTCCATAGAAATCATACCTTGTGTTAGTTCATGTACAATTTTGACTGCTGGTCGGAAGAAGCGTACGGGACTCAACCCACAATGAACCGTAAACAAATTCTCTGGTTTTATCACAAATCGTGTACTTAAGAGCATGTGCTTTTCATTTCGAATAGCCTCTTCATAAAGCTCTAGGATTCGATTAATTTCATTGTTTTCTTCACTTCTTGTGCTGTATCCAGAGTCACTCATCTTCGAATTTTGATTTACACAACCAACAACTCACAGAACGTTTGTGGCACTTATCCATGAGTCGTGTGTTTTATCTAGACCAAGCCAGCGCACCAACACTTTTCCCCCCCTCCTACGTAGTACCCTCTCTACTAAGTAAATATCTGGATCTGCCGTTTTTTGTAATTCCTCTGTATAGAATCCTCCTTTTATAATATTTCCTCTTACATCTTCGAGTACATACGTTACCGGATTAGTTATTTGTATTTTAATAATTTTAAAGACTTCTGTCGTCCAGTTAGGAATATAACCCTTTTCAAAAATATGTTTAGCTTTACTAATTCTCACCATATCACCCACATTAAATTTTGGTTTGTTAAAAATCTTTGAGTGACTATAAACACTTTTAAGTAAATGACTTTCGGTACTCTTATTTACATCCTTAGGCTTCATATGTATAGTACGATGTCTCCTATTATTATATTCGTCGACTATTGAAAGTAACATATCAATCCATTTATATTTACCATTCAAACTAAAATATTTGAACATTTGCTCTTTCAGGGTGCGTATAACCCTCTCCACAATTGCAGCTTTTTTAATACTAAATGAACTATAATGATTTATATTAAATTGTTTCATGAGTTTCTTAAAATGCGTATTGTAAAATTCCTTTCCTAGGTCAGTTTGTAGATTTCGAGGTTGTCGTTTGTGAGATCTTTTCAGAATATTTGTAAAAGCTTTCGTAACCTCTTCCCCAGACTTTGATTTCAGCGGTTCGCACCAAACGTATTTTGAAAAACAATCAATTACTACCAATATGAATTTAAAATTTTTATTAACTGTCGCATACTGATCCATTTGCGCAAGATCAGCTTGCCATAGATCGTCTAATCCTTTGATAATAGTTCGCCGGCGAGAATAATTTTTTCTAGCCGGTGTATGTAGTTCCTTAACCAACTGAATTTTTTCTTTGCTGTGCTGTGTTTTCATTATTATATTTGTAAAATGGTTTTAGATTATCAATTTTATTCGATAGTTCCACTATCTTTTTATCTTTCTCTTCGATACACAATTGTAGTCTATTTACTTCACTATGCAATTCTTCCTTGAAATTTTTGATGAGTGTATTTTCATGTACCGTAGCAGTAGTTATTTTATGTAACTGTCTGTGAATATAATCGAAAATTTTGGTTCTTATTTCATTAACAGTTTGATCAACATATCGCTTGTTTGTTGCGTCACTATTTTCGTTTGGAGTTTGAAGATTACTAATCTTCAAATTCTTTACATCTATATTACCATTCGGAGTAAACTCGAAAATAGTGTTACTTGTATGGATCGATGAAGATAAATGTGATGAATAAATTTTAGAATTAGAATATTGTCCAAACTTATTGACACTCATAGTGGATATGATGATAATTTTGGCTCGCCCTTATATTTATATTAGCGAATAATGTTAGCTTCTGTTAACTCCTTGATAATAGCAACAATTTCATTATCGTGAGAGGTGTTTCCAGCTTGTTTAGAGGCTACGAGGAACCTTAATCTATCTATCAACTCATTTACATCATCCCAATAAACGAATTCTATAGGCTTTTTATTGTAGGTAAGGTTCATGCCGGTACCACATGCCGTCGATTGTGAACGTGTTTTAGGTTTAGGTATTTCAGTTTCTTGTTCACCTCTAACTAGAGGCTTGATAATATCACTATATTTAAATCGATTTGAACCTTTTAATTTACCCGCTGAGTTGAGGTGGACACTAGTTAAAGTTAAAATCTTTTTATAATTTTTTCTGTCTTCAAGGTTGCACTCTGGATCATCATAAAAAATTAAATTGTAAAGTCCTTCTGTACCCGGAAACCGATACAACCCATCAACGAGTATGTCTCCTGTAGGCTTATCAAAGTCAATAAATTTTCTTCCCAGTATCCATTTTGATTTAGAAGCATCGTAAACAGGTCCGTATACCTTATCAATTTTAGATGACTTGTCCCCATGTTCACGGATATATGGTCTTAGTATTTCCGGATAAGATTCTAGGTATTCGTCTATAACATCCTGAGGGTAGTTCGACATATCATTATCATCATCTTCTTCAAAAACGTTTCCCGGATTGGGTTCATTAGAATTTTCCCAATGACTCTCGGGTAGTGTAAACGATCCCTGTAATTTATTAATGCCCAACTTCAGCGCATCAAGCTTTTTGTTGATTCTATCTTCAATTCCATCTTGTATTAATTTTGTTTGTTTATCTAAATCAATATTATCATCCTCATCTTCTTCTTCTTTAGGTTCTAGTTTGATATCATTTTCATTCTTGGATTTTATCATTTTTTCTAAAGATTTTGTTACTGGCTTAAAAACTTTCTCGAGCGACTCATCTTCTTCAAGTCTCCCTAATTTTAACGCAGTATATTTTTTTCTAATCGAGCGTGTGAGTTCTCTAATTTTCTTCGCGCGTTGCGCATTTGCAATTTGATCTTGCGATGTTAGCGGCATCTTTCCAAATTAACTTATGACACTAACTTACAGCTTTATATACTTATCGAAACCACTTCTATATCGTCCGGTATTCAACCCAAAATCCTTAACGATTACTAATTTTCCGTAAGAATCACTCCAACATCGATGACACAAATCCTTAAATTGTTCATAAGTTAAATCTGGAGTTACATGCTCGTCATATACATGCCTTAAATTGATATCATCTTGCTTAAAAAGCACAATCATGTTGCAGTTATCTCGTATCAACTGTTTAGGTATCTTTGAATAGGTTTGACAAAGATATGTTACATCAATACTTTTGTGACGACCCATTGAATAGAATTCTCGTATTTTATCTTGCTTGTCGCAAGCTACATCGTCAAAAATAAAAACAGAATTTTCCAGAGCCTCCGATGGATCAATAACATCATCGTTAGCTTTGAATGGAAAATATTTAATTTTATCACCAACCTTTTCTAAGACATTTTGTAATAGTTGATATTTTGGTTGGAATAGCGATTTACTGTATACATATATATTCTCAAATTTAAGACCATTTTCACTGAATATAAGACTGAGAAGGGCATTGGTTTTACCACAGTTACTCGGTCCGCAAAAAATTGCTCTAATAGAATTTGGAAGTAGTTCACCATGTTTAGATTTTTTGGTGATGTCCTGCATCTGCAATATCCAAATTTTCAATGGGTAAAGTCCTTTGCTGTTGTTGAAATCGCATTTTAATGATGTTTGAAGTCACTGTATACATACGTACCTATTTATACTATCTTTTTATGGTGGGGGTTTAACTTACCGCTCTTTAATAATCAAACTGTGAAGTTCATACTTACGTAAGCAAATATTATACTAACTAGTGGGGGCAAGATTGGAGGGAGCAGCCGCATAGATCTATATATACGGTAGACAAATTTAATACAATAGTAAAGTAATAATGGATTTCATTAAAATTGAAGTAGATGCATACGTTGCTTCTCAAAAAGTGTACAACCGTTCCTGTAGTGGTGAAAAATTAATATATTTGCTTGGTAAACCAGATTTTATAATACCGAATGAAAGCTTCACAGAAGTTGCTGAAGGAGCATGTAGTGTTGCGGAGTGTTGCCTAATGTTGGAAAAGAAGCGAAAAATTGATAATTATATTAAGATCATAATCAACATTTGTGATCAAGAAAATATTGAAGAAATGAATTTTACCACAGTCGAAAAGCTTATGAAGGATCATTGCCTGGAAGATAGCATTGCATATAAAGTACACGTTTTTAGCTTAATATCAAATTTTAATCTATACTATTTGGAGGACTCTTATCCAGTGAAAAACATAATAAAAAACTACAAGGGATTGGAAGATTGCTGTGATGCTTTTATATGTCAAGCTGCCTACTTAGCGAAACATAAAAATTTAAAAATATTTGTTGAAGCTTTAACTGCTATGAAATTATCATATAAGTTTCAACCATCTAAAAACAAAAATCATTTAAGAATCTTGAATTGGTTGGAAGAAAACGTAAGAAAATATAAGGTAAACCCAAAAGCTCTTTTAGGATGGGATTGTGGACCAGACTCCGGTCACTGGCCATCTACCAAAGTGAAGGATTATAAGAAGACAATTTTGTTCTTATCAACTCTCACAGATAAATAAACATTATTAACGTAAATATATTGTTTTATTTTCAACATTCACTTTTCTGAAGTTTCGTTGACTTTTCGTCAACGTTTCGTTGACGTTCCGTCGACGTTCGTTAACGTTTCGTTAACGTTTCGTCGACGCTTCGTCGACGTTTCGTCGACGTCCGTCAACGTTTCGTCGACGTTTCGTTGACGTTTCGTCGACGTTCGTCGACGTTTCGTTGACGTTTCGTTAACGTTTCGTCGACGTCCGTCAACGTTTCGTCGACGTTTCGTTAACGTTTCGTCGACGTTCGTCGACGTTTCGTTGACGTTTCGTTAACGTTTCGTCGACGTCCGTCAACGTTTCGTCGACGTTCGTCGACGTTTCGTCGACGTTTCGTTGACGTTTCGTCGACGTTCGTCGACGTTTCGTTGACGTTTCGTCCAAGCGTCGACGTTTCGTCGACGTTTCATCGACGTTCGTCGACGTTTCGTCCACGTTTCGTCGACGTTTCGTTGACGTTTCGTTGACGCCTTCGTTAACGTTTCATCAACGCTAGTAACAGATTTAGGTTTAATAAATAAAAAAATATTTCCATTTAAATATTTTTATTTTCTACAATCTCAAACTGATTCGCTGGATAATGCTTTCCTGTGTTGAGTTGTCCCTTAAACACGAGGGAATATCTTTCAGATGAGAAATCCTCCAAGTGTGGCTTGAATGCTACCGTGACTCTCTGCGGTAGGAATACAACATTCTCCTCCAATTCCAGTAAGACGCATTCCCCGAATTTTGTCTTCACCAGCTTGCCTGAATATATTTTCAATGGCAAATCTTGCGGTAATTCCGCCAACTTGATGCTGGATTTCCGATTGAGGCACGTCAACTTGTTGATTGCTTGTAGATCCATGTTGTCTGCTTTCAAACTAAACTGAGTTCTCCAACTAGAACGGACCACCTTATATCCTAACCTAGTGGTAGAGAGGGGGAGCTGAACATGTCATAACAATTCTTAATAACCTATCGAGGTCAAGTCCCGTCCGGGGTTACGTCAGGTCAAAATGCAAGTCTGCACCTGTCGGAAAAGGTTAATAACCTCCCGGGGGTCACGCCAGGTCAAAATGCAAGTCCTCACCTGTCGGAAATAAACATCTGCCACGTAGCGGCCGAGGCCGTGACGTCACTGTCCTGATGCCCGCTTTGCTTAACTACTGTGCGCATAGCTATAACAATAAATAAATTATGATTTTTTTTTAAATTTTGACTCCCTGTTTATCGGAAACGAAGCATTTGCGGACCTACGTTTATATAGCAAACTGTCATTATTTTTTCATGTAGAATCACCCCTTAAAGTTTGTCGCAATTATTTACTAACACCCTTATTAATGCAAAGCTATCTTTATAAAAAAAAAATAGAATGTAAGTATGTATATACTCCTGGACAAAATTAACGCACCAACACACAAAATTTCAAATTATATTTTAAATTATTTTGCGTGTCTACCAAAAATGTAAATAGTTTGCTTTTTTATGCGGCTATGATAATAATATTAATATATCGATAATAATACCTTTATTTAAATTACAAAAATTATAACATAAGGACAACGGAAGACCTATACCTAGTTCAGTCGCTTTTTGTGTAAAATGTGTAAACTGCATAATTATTTTTATATTTAAAGTAGGAATGGTAATTTTATGTATGAAAAGAGCAAAAAATATGTCTTTTTCAACAAGAATTTATTTCTTCTTATTTTGTGCAAACGTCTCTTGTAATTACAGAGACGAAAAAGTACCCAAGCCTTTTTTAATTACATTAGATGTATAATTATGACCATTTTCTACGGCATCTGAATACTAAGGCTACCGTTTCCCTCTAAAAATAAATTACCCTGGAGAAATTCGGTAGAGCAAGAAACAAACTTCTAGAATTAAATTCCTCATTAATTGGCTGTGTTTCAAACGCTGAGTAAAATAAAGGCGGGCCAACAAAACATTATGCTACCTTCTGTCTGGTATTCCTGTGGGTACTCATAGTTACATTTAGATACACTATGGCGCTATTAGCAAAGATATATAATTTATTTAACAGCGAATGTTAGGTACTGCTTCACATGCTTCTTTCCAGTTCTCAAGATACTTACCGTACCGGCTTTTGAAACTTAGGCAGTGATGTTTGGATGATATACAAGGTGTCGCAAAGTGCAAAGTGTGTTACGCGGGGTACAAAAAATATGCTCCCGACGAGCCACAACCCAGGAACCTGAGTTGAGTTAACGTTAAAAACGCCATTGTTTCAAAATATTTTATAAAATAAAAACATGCAAATCGTATGCACAGACCATTACGTGAATTGCAGAATAATAAAGAGTATATATGTAGGTATTGCCAACAAAACAAAAATATATTTTCAAATTGTACTCAAATTCTCTGGAAGGCTTTCCCCTCTTTAATATCTACCGTTACAGTACGTTTACGTTTCGGTTTTCGAATCTGTTTTACAAGTCATAATATCTAATTCTTATTAAAGGTTTAGTGGCGTTCCATATTATTATTTCACTTGGAGTTTTTCTAGATACACGCCAATATGGCAGAAAATCATTATCGTAATAATCCAGGTTTCGACTCGCTTATTGAGTCATCATCAGAACAGCTTTTTAAATTCATAATAAATTCCAACGTTTAAGGCGCTACGATACCCCCCATTTTCAAGGGTTTCGTAGTTTACATCTCCTACTTGCATTTCTTAATATTTTCACTTGATTTTTTTTTGTGGCTTAGATAAAACTACGAAGAATCGTCGTTGTGTATCACGAACTGTGCAGGACTAATGCGACACTGTGAAAAAAAATGCCAAACATACCCGAAATTCGACTATATTCGGTTAAGAATTTCGAGTATTTCCACCACTCAAAAATAATTCGAAGGACACAACGACGATTGAGGCATTCTATAACATTATTTTAAGACTACTTTTAAGTCGATACGTTTGTTCGTTTGGCTATGATTTGAAAACTACGAACCCATTGCCCGGCAATAAAATGATCCGTGAATTGGCCATTCGAGCAGGAATTAGACGTACGGAGATAGGCGGGCGGGCGGGCGTTCGCTGGAACTCGTGGTTCCCCTACTTCCCCCTACTTCGGCGTACCTCACCGGGCTCGGAAACCACGTCAGGAGAACTTTCAATCGATATCAGATGGTTCATTTTTCATTTTATTAGTCTCAGTCTCCCTTATTTGTGTTTCGCTTGTTTTGAATGTTAGTATGTTAGCAAATATTTATATTTCCGAGTACCCGAAGAAAATATTTTCTACCGCGACATTATGTATGTCGACTGGCATATAATAATACTCATTATTATTATTCCTCCAGGAATTATAAATAAATAATTATTAATCCATTGCGCCACAAATAAATTTTAGAAAATAAATAATTATTATTCACAAAGTACTTACTTTTTGCTTTTGTGTAAAATGGTTTAATCCCTAGGGCATAAAATGGCCTGGTCGTGCAAAAAGAGTAAATTTAAATTCTAGACCAAATTGTGCGCTTGATTTTTACTTTAAAAATGTGATAGGTACAAGTAATAATTTTGCCAAATAAATGGGTCATGTGAAGCATTTTTTGAAAACGAATTCCTATGTAAATCGCTGCATGATAAAAGCTAATTTATATACTTTCCAGAGGGAACGGTAATAATTCTGACATCCAGTCAGTTTTAGAAACTTCTTCGTTAGAAGATTGTTCGAAAGTCATTGGAGTTGAAAATCGGGCAAAATAAAAATAGTACATTTTATTGTTCCAGTCTGTCGAATTTATGACATTTTAATACATTTTCTAGGATGTTCGATAATTCAGATTTGTCAGAATAAGGTTCTGAAACTGAACCGCAGTCAGGGCAAGAATACCTATAATGTTTGATAATGATGTCACAACCGTCACATGTAGTGAAACCTATAGGAGTAATTTGTGGGCTTGAGTGCTTTTATTCCCGTAGGTACCTAATATGGTTTCCAGAATTTGAGAGAGGGGTACCTACATATTTTGCATTTTGCACACTTATTCGGATTTAGGTATAAGTAGTACTGCAGGTGCATAGGGTTTGGGAAACAAACTTTCTGGGAAAAACAGGGCTTTGAATGGAACATTTACAAGGGATTAGAAATTAATAGCTCCTATTATCTCACAACTATTACTTTATTTAAAAAGGGAGACCAGTTTCGTAACTCTATAAATTAGTCCTTGAGGATGTAATTTTATAGATTAACGAAACCGTTGTGATATAATATGGCCTATTCACTCTAATCCCTCTAAAGTGAACTCTTACAGTGTAGAAAGTTTTTAGTTAGATTTATTTATTATTACACAAATGTAAATATGGAATACCTACTAGTTATATAAAACATTTTGAAGAAGTAGACTTTAGACGCACTTTTTTAGTCGTAGCAACACTATTATGCAGAACAATTATCCAATCAAACATTAATAGATGTTCAACTGACCCTAATGTGGTTCAAGAAGAATTCGGTAATCGAATCGTTAATTTAGATTTTATAATTGAGCAATTACAAGTTTTTTTTATACACGAACCCTTCATAGCATGCACCTTTGCTGATATGAAAAATAATAGTAAAATTGCTTCGACGCCAAAAAGCTATGCAGTGTGTTGCCAAGGAAAAGTGAACGCCCTGAAAAATGTCATTTTTGCAATAAAGCAAACAGGCCACCGCCGTTTTTTAAATATATATTCGCGCTTCTTCGTCGGCATCGGCGAGACTCGTGTGACCCCGGCGGCCGTCGGCGGCGGCCGGCACGAGTTATTATTTCATATTATCTACACGTCTACACAGGAAAAAAAGACTGTTGTGATTTTAGTGAGTTCGTGTATATAGTCACTTTTCCATTACCTACTTTAAATATACAAGCAAATCCATGTGGTCCCAACAATATAATCTATACTTTTGACGTAATTGCAGATGAACCAATAAGTTTAAAATAGTTTGAATTTCCGTTAAGAAGACGTATTGTCACTTCGATACTAAAATTGGCATACTACAATGAAAGCATAACCTCGGTTTTAAAATATCTTATGTTTTATTTAAACAATTAAATTTATTTTATTTGAATAATAATAATTCTCACCCTCAGACTACTCCAAACTATATAAGAGTACCCCAGAAGCAACTGAAAAAACATTATAATTCATTGGATGAACAAAAAACTTAATTGCAACTTTTATATTCATCAATGTAAGTAATCATAGTCCAAGCAAATTGTCATTTTTTTATAGAGGTAGAAAAAAAAATGATTCTTAACAGGTAGATATTTTCAGGGTTGGTTGTGGGTAGCGTCCTGAGTATAACCCCAAAAAATCACCGTCGAAGTCGTGTTACGAACCCCGCAATAGGAGTGGTTTTGCAAACATTTTTTTGCAATTTTTTTTCTTCTCATGTGTACAATTTTTCTTCTTCTTATGTATACATTATTACGTTCTCTACAACTTTCTCTCATGAAGTTTTTTTTTTAACTTCAATACTTCACGAGATATAGGTAAAAGATCACCACTATCTAAAGTGCTTTATAAGGGTAAAAAAATTTTTTTTAAAACAAGCTGATTTTTTCAGGGTTAACTGGGGGTTAACTTAGGAGTGCACACAGTGATCGCAAATTAAAGGTTTTGAATCAACCCTACACTCTATATCGTTCGTAGTCATAATGAACACTGCAAGTGAATGGCTATAATTGATATTAGTACCCACAATTAAGTATTACAAATCCAGCAAAAATTCAGTGACAATAGTTGTAATTTCAGTATAATGAACAGTTAAATGTATCCCTATTCAATTCAACACCATGAAACGTTATGTTGTTCTGACAAAAGAATGTGCTTAGAAAAGAAGTATTATAGAATCAATTCCAGAACACGCTATTTATTGAAATAAAATATTACATTTAAATTATTCATTAGAATTCAATATCAATTGTAATTGAATTGATTATTGTTAGTTACAAAAAAGCTTCTGCTTGAGTTTGAGGAATAATATCTCATATTGAATTAAACAGGGTTTTTTTACAAAGTGACAGAGTTTTCTCAGTGTAGTACCCACGGCCGGCCTGCCCCTCAATCGTAGCACTATGAAGGGGCAGGCTGGAGTGGGGAGTCGTGGGGACCAGAGGAAGGAAAAGGATAGGCATATCTAATCGAGCGACGTTTGTCCTGAATTGAGTCGGGCATTTCGGGCGGATTTCATAAGTATCGTAGCCTCTTAACAAAGTTATTCGCCCTAATTAAAACATTTTGGGTCATTTTTATCTTGAAGAATACCTTATAGACTTTGCACAGTGAGCAGTGGATCATTATGAAATTTGTTGGTAATTTTTAATACGTCTTTGTTTAACCATATTTTTCCATATCTTACAAGGAAAGTCACGCAATAAACAACAATAAGCATTCTATGCGCAAAATCAAGGATCGAGGGT
Source organism: Pseudeuparius sepicola (assembly GCA_963920635.1). Taxonomy (NCBI): domain Eukaryota; kingdom Metazoa; phylum Arthropoda; class Insecta; order Coleoptera; family Anthribidae; genus Pseudeuparius; species Pseudeuparius sepicola. The sequence goes on along the minus strand of OY987299.1, from coordinate 41,284,111 downwards.
TATTTATATAACTTTATGAGTGGAATATCGTATTAGGTGCCTGAGGTTGAATAAGTTAAAGACAACATAATCTCTCCAAAAAATATCTAGTTACCTAGGTACACGGAAAAAAATAGATTTATTAGAATTTGTTTTATTAATTTTATTAACACAACCTTGTATCAATTATTATTTTTTTTTTATACTAAAAGAATTATATTAACAATACTTTAACCCGTAAAGAAAATTCTAATAAACAAGAAGCCAGTATAAAAAAGTAATATTTAATAACTTAAAATAGTGTACGGGCACTAAATAATATAATTTTATTGTACGTTTTAAAATATGTTTGCTTTTAAAAACAATTTTAAAATACGCACTTTATATGTGCTATTATGTCTGGTTAATAAAATATGCATTTTTACTAAGTGTGGTGTTTAATTTAATTATCTTTGGTGTTACTTCTTACAACCTGAAATAATATCAAATAGGGCGCTGCCTTAACCTCTCCGCGAAGACGGAATGCAATACAGTTTATCGGTGGATTTCATAGCGACAGTTTCGCGAGGTGACGCGCATCATTTTGGTGTATTTATCTGCAATTTTTTTTATTAGTTGCATTGATCGTGATAAGATAAACTTATGGCAATTGACATTGGGCTTTACTACAGGAAGTTTTGTATTTCTATGTATGGCGTGCAATTGTGTTTTAAATTTAAGTTTTAATACAGGGAGTATGTAATCAATACTGTGTTTTGTTTCTTGTTCCCTGCATACGAAATAATGCAAAATTGCGGCACGAAATTCAGAAAAAAATGTGCAATCCACGTAAATGAGGTAAGAAAAGTATAAGCAAGATATTTTTGCAAGATATATTTACCTTCTTACTTAAAATGTTCAAGCACTTAAGTTTTTTGTGATGCTGAATAGGTCTAATAGGAAATAAGTTTGGTTTCCTTTGGTAACTAACACGAAAAATCTGGGAAATCACTCGCCTGAAAATAAATTACTTGCCACTATACATTCTGAATTAAAATTAAAGGTATATTGAAGGAGTTCAAAAATATTTTTTCTTATGTGGCAATATGACCCAGAATAATTTATTTCAGATAGCGAACCTTTGAACACATAAGTATTTATATGAACCATTTTTTCTTAAAAATGACTCACGTTGATCACCTTATAATATTACATCGTCCTTCAGTAACACCAACGAATTTTTTAAATTGTTTTTTTTTTTTTACAAAAAATTATACCATGCATATTAATTTTTATTATCATTTGTAATACACCATATAAAATATTTACATCTATTTCAACAAAAATTTTAACTAGACTTTGTAGACTGTATTATAATGAATTATATTTCTTATTATACTGGCTAATAGAGACTACAGGAAAATGTAATAAAAGTTACGGGAAATTATAATAAAGTATATTAAAAGAAATAATAACTATTATATCCCTCTTTTATTATTATTTATTTTAATCCTTAATGGTATTGTTAGTAAACAGAATTAAATAGTATAATAACTGTTTAATATATTTTAACATAAAAAAATTATATACGTTAGTAAAGAGGATAGTAAAATACATGAGAAACGTATAATATCAAATATATAAGAATCCTTTAATATATAAAAGAAAAGATATTATATTTTATTAAAAATGGTAAAGCAAAATTATTGTAACTACTATTGTACCAGATGTTGGTCCTATAGACCTATAGAGTATTAAAATTTACATTAATTAATATTATTTTTTTAATAACTTTTATTATCAATTTTTTTCCGTGTATTTGTGCAACAAGTTACTGAATTTCAACTGATTATAACGAATGTGGAATTTAGATGACGAGTCCTGCAAGGCAAGTACAAACTTTCTGTTAGATTTTTAGAAGGGTTCTACAAAGTTCTACCTGACGGAAAATTGGAAAACGTGCGAAATTAAATCCTTCTTAAAAGGTATTCAGCAGATTTGCCGCAAAGCTGCGCATTTTTACATTAACTGGAAATGAGTTTGTGCTGAAATACCGATTTTTAGTGAAAGTCTTTATGTAAAACCTCATTTTTTAATAACAAACCCTTCTAATGTCATAAATGAGAAAAAGGCATGGACCCTTTAAGAAAATTGAAGAACACGCTCACCCATTCATGATCCAAGTCAAGTACCTTTATTTTTGTCTTGCTCTATAGATTGATCCAAAGAATCACTCTGTGCGTCGGATCCGTGAGCATACTAAGGCTAGTCTCGACTGAAACTGCTCATACTAGAAGATTTCGCTGTTATAGGTAACAATTCTGCGATGACGTTAAAAAGTTCAATGATCCTTTATTGGCCGGGTTTTTATCTGCCTACGTTCGACGGGCGAAGGGCCTGTCTGACGTTTGATCGTTAAACCTCGCCAAAATCATAACTTATAGAAAAAATCGTACAATAACTAAGTTACGGTATAGAGTCGTAAAAAATAACAGTTCCATAGAACTGCTTAGTAAATAAGGGTTTATTTATACTGATACAATTTTGTGTTCACTCTACGGGGTAGTTCACTAAATCGCGACTTTACTTATTAGTGTTAGTATTATTAAATTAAAAAAAAACTGTTAATTTCGCAAAACGAGTGATGGCAAGCAATATTATAGGCATTCCTATTTGGCCAGGGCCGGCCTTAGCCGCCGTTGCGTCCCTGGGCAATATTTTCAATAACTCCCCCTATACAATAGCGTTAAGATGAAAGATTCACCTTCAGTTAACGATACAAGTTATTATTTGAAATATTTACCTACGGAATGCACCAAAATGTTAATAAATAAAAGGAACCATAAAATTTATATCTATATTTTGATACACAAAAAATACAACGTTAAGGTAAAAAAAACTGCACATTGCACATTGCACTAGGGTGGAATTATTAAAAACTTATTCTTTGGTTACGTACCAGGTACAAGATACAACATTTACCTTAAGGCACTACATGAGAATTCTCCAGAGAATTCTCATGGTTTTCTAAAATCATTGTCTCCATAGTTGCATACATGTATACAACAAACAAAAAGTAAGTTAAAACAGAAGAATATACGTCTATGTTACTACGGAGACAATGATTTTAGAAAAACCACGAGATGTCACTGAACAATAAGGTACCTACTTGACGAAATTTTACAAACTTGATAAAACAATTCCTGGACACTAGCATAAAACCCTACAATTATTTCTAAAAATAATATTTTCGTAATTAGCAGGTTTTTAGACTTTTTTCGAAATTTGGCGGGAAAGCACTTATGACGTTACAAGTGTTTTAAAAATGTAAGGCCTAGAACCTAGAGATGAAATTCGGTGCATCTACTGATGTAAACTGAGTCCGATTTTAGAGCAATTAAAATTACTGACAAGTACCCGATATTTATATTGTACTGTATTTGAACAATCACAGTCCAAACTCGTTGCCTTGGTTACCATCTTTATTGTTTAGCCTTCAAAAATTACAAATAAACTTGTCAGATTACTGTCACTGTCCAAGAATATTCTCTCAGTTCCAAAAATTCGCACAAAATCGCTTTCTAACCTTTTACATTCTTCGGTCCCAATTCCCAGGGCTTATATATTCAAAAGGAAGACTGGAGAATACTCTAGAATATTCCTGGCCAATGATAGTTCACAAATCATAAAGTTCTAGCAAACTTTCTAGAAAGTTATGGAAGCTCTACAGGGAAAACAATGAAAACTAAAGGAAAATGGGGCCCTGGGGGCCTCAGGCCAACAAAGATGTGACGGAAAATGCCTTCAAATTAATTACAAAAATTATAAAACTTAAAATTTATCTGCTAAATCTTTGAGTAGGTTAGAAAACCGTGCAGACATATTCATAGAAAGCTGATATAACAACTTTAGAGGCATTTTTCGTTACAATATAATAAAAATTACTTTTCTGGCCTTTCCGTCGGCAAACTCCCTCATAATATATCAGTAAAATCCCCAGAGAAATAAACAAGCATCAAAATGCCCACGTTTGTAGTCAACCGACGTCTAGCGGAAATTTACCGAAGTAAACAAACATTTCGCCTGTGTGAGCGGCGGCGGACGGCTGCGTTGCCATGTTGGGCGATTTTAAGTGTCTGTTGAGGATTTTGTTGTGATAATTAGAGCAATTTAGTTTTAGTTTAAAATTGTCACATATACAGAGAATGAATAGCTACATTTTTAATTTCATCACCTCATAAAAAGATGTTGGCTCTGTTCTTACTCCCTCTATCCTCTGCTATTTCTTTGAGGTAAAATCTAAACTGTAATATCAGTAAAATCTAACGCGCTGGGCCATCATTGACCTCGAGTACGTTTTGATCAACTTCAACTTTGATTCCCCAGTTGCCCTGTGGCGCTCTGCGCCCTCGGGCCGTGCCCTGGTTTTGCCCCCCAGGGCCGGCCCTGTATTTGGCAATGTTCGTCGTTGCTACGCTCCTGAATCTCCGTCGCCCAAGGACCGTAAACCAGCACCTCCGCGAGTCTCATTTACATCCGGAATGCAAATTCGGCCACGGATCTGGGAGCAGGTGTTAAATTAATTCGGTCGACGGGCTGAGTGCCCTCGTACGGACGGGCATGTTTATGGGGCGAGCATTTTGTTGATATCGCCGGTTGGCACTGCCGCGGATCGGTGGTAAATCCGAATTACGGGCTTACGGCCCGTCGAGTCCGCAGCCGGCGGTGCTCTGATTGTCATACCGCATAACTCTCGCAAGGTGTGATCTTTGAACCGCGTGAATTTATATCGTAGAGTATGAGTCTGAACAATCCTCACAGTTAAATCTTGTCGGTTAAATGCTCGGTTAAAAGTGTCGCCGACATCAGCCCGATGTGTGTCCTTGAATTTGCCCAACTATAATAATAGTCCAGGCGGATGGGAATTAAAAGTAGAATAATAATAATTATTGAAACCATAGAAGAATATACGAAGGGCTCTATTCCCGTCGCCTTCACTATTATCTCTGACTCTGACCGACTGAACTGTAAAGTAAATTGCGTGACTTTCAGCTTTTGGTTTAAACAAAGCCTTCGTGAAAATGTCCGCAATTTTCCCCATGGTGCTTGTCTGAGACCATAAAAGCTTGTTTGGAGAACTATTGGTATCATCTTCATAGTCATTTTTGGTTGTTTCATGTAAATCTCTTCATCGAGTTTTCGATATAAGCGCATGCTGTAGAGACATCCAATTGAGTCAATTCAATATTTTCACCAGCAGCTATTCTATTGCTATTATCATTCCAGATTTGACTACAGGGCTAATCGTTTGGTCGTAGTTTTCACCTTTTCTTCGTGAACAACCTTTAATTACCATCCTCGCCTAATATTTTTCTATCGGTCCATCCGGATTTATCCTCTCCTTGTATATCCATTTTCAAGATACTATAATGCTTTCTTGCCTTCTGGAAGTTTTCGAATTTTGCTGGTTTTGCAACTTTTTACGATCTCTTAGCTCCATTATTTTCATTTCTTCATGGTCTACCTCCTGATAATCAGTCTTATTTTGACCTTCTGTACGGCCTTTTCCAACTTCTTCATTGTATTCTTCTTCTGGATAACCATCATCTTCTTGCAACCTTCCGTCGCTTTTATACATTTCTTAAATGACAACCATCTACGTACTTTACTTTTCTCAAAGAAAAACTCAGATAAAGCGCAGAAATATGATAATACACACATAAACAAAGCGTACAGCGTACATACATCCATAATAAGGGACAACACGAAGGACGGATCTGTAGAATGACGCCGTCATTATGAAATAGATACAATAAGTCGATCCAAATTTGACGAAACATGACGGAACCAATCAAAAATCGGACCACGGCTGTCGCCAGTGTCTTGTATAAAGCCACTGTAGGCTAAACTGGTGGTGGTGTGGAATATGAGACAAAATTTAAACAGGGACACCCAACCAAACATTTTTTGGTCTTAGAGATGTAGAGTGTTGTCATTTAAGTGTGCAACGTATGGGATTTTTTTTTATTAATTGCACAACGAAAATACAAATTTTCCCGAAAGTTGGTGCATGTTCGATAATCATATTAGGCGCACCTATAATGGTTGCAAGTCAAACAGCATACAGGGTATAGGTCAAAAAATATAAAAATTGTACAAGAGTAAAGTACCTTTATTTTAGAAAATTGAGCAAAAGGTTATTAAGGAAAGTTGTTTAGAATCAAAAGTTATGCCTAAATACCAAAACATGGCCTCCTAAGAAAAAGAAATATATTTTTTTGAAAAACATTCATAATTTCCCAAAAAAAAATTGTTTTATTATTCACCCTAAACAATTTCATAAATCAATCAAAATTATATCAATTTCGCAAATTCAAGCATATTTGTAAAATTAACTTAGATTTTAATTTTTTTAGGGAATCACAAACTTCATGTTTGTTGCAACGATATTAAAGAAAACTTTAAAATTTCGCAAAACTTTTCCTAAACAAGGTAAAACATTAGTAATGATAATGTGTATATTAAAAACTCTCATTTAAGGTGCAAAATTTTTATTTTAAATGTTTATTAAGAAACTGTGGAAAATACATAGGAGGCTATGTATTGGTATTTAGGCATAGCTTTTAATTCTAAACAACTTTTCTTAATAACCTTTTGCTGAATTGAAATAAGGGTACTTTACTCTAGTGCAATTTTTATATTTTTTGACCTACCCTGTATGCTGTTTAACTTGCAACCATTCTAAGTGTACCTAATATGATTATTGAACATGCATCAACTTTCGGTAGTCTGTATTTTGGTTGTGCAATAATTAATAAAAAAAAGTCCCACATGTTGCACACTTAAATGACCACACTGTACCTATACTGGAACTAGATAGGTAATAGCATAGCCAAACGAGTAAATAGTCCCGTATTCCCGGTGTTAAACTTTCGACGCAGAATTAGATACCAAAAGAGTGTCTCCCCGTGTCGATCAGTGGCGGATTACCCTATAGGCAGAGTAGGCTATAGCCTAGGGGCCCAAGGCTTTAGGGGGCCCGTTCTTATTTCGATGTTTTGATCGGAATTCGGAATTGGAAAAGGTTTTACATTTTGCATTTTGCAATTGCAAATTTCAGACAAAGAAAACATCACTCCTTATTTTTTTCATCTAGGCTGTTGGGTACTCTATTTAGTCCACTCACATCAGTAACAACACAGCAATTAAAAATAATAAAACGATGTTCTTCAGACGAGCTGGGTTCCAAGCGGAGCAAAAAAAAAAACGAAAAATTGCAAAATTAACGGCTTCAAGGCAAGCCGAAGTTTTGCAAAATGTTCCAAAAATATTTTTTTTTCAAAAAAGGCATTAATACTAATACCTACAACTGATATTGATTCTGAATGTCAAAATGTGTGTGAATTATCGAAAAGTTGAAGGTAGGTTGAACTTTTTCTGCTGAAATTTGAAAAAATAAGCTTAGGGGATTTGCTTGCTTCCTGTTTTTGGTTTTTGTTCTCTAGGTATATGCATTTTTTTGTTTTTTTTTAGCTTTTTCAGATTTTTTTGCTCTTTAGGTCTCGCCTTAGTTCTCGCCTTAGGTAGATACCTAATTCCCGATATTATTTTTTCCTTTGTTTTAGAAGTATTTGTTGAGAACAAAAATCTGAATCCTTAATAATATAGAAACAAAAAAATTATGGCAAGCTTTGCAAGTATAAAAGCCAGGAAAAAAGGTTTTAATTAATAATAAGTACCTATGTATCTACTCTGTTCTTAGTACATAAAGTTAAATGTTAAATTAATATTTTTTTCAATATGGCCTTTTCTAAAATAAATAAAATTGTTAATAAAAAACTATCGGAACTTAAAATTTTACCAACATTTTACCAAATTTTTTTATTGTGACGGGTGAAGGGGTCCTTAAATAAATTTAGCCTAGGGCCCAACATAGCTCTAATCCGCCCCTGGTGTCGATGGTATCCAAAATTAGGATTTCACTATTCATTCATTGTTCAGGAGCGCACCCCACCGACAGTGTCAAAGTAAATATATTGTGCGATAAAGTGATAGAGGACGCCACATCTGAACGTACAAGGGTAATCGAATTGGTAATTTACAAAGACGTCGCCAAGGGGGTGCAGGGAGGATTCAAAAAAATCTAGATAGTTTTTTGGTGAGTCACTCAGTCACTGCGCTTAACTTTCGTATTTTCCGTAAAATAATGTCAGTTGTTTTTGTAAAATATAAATAAACGTGAGCTTTGAGCTTGTGAGCAAATCAAAATTTAGCTTTCTATTATTTTCATATATGCGAGTGAAACAATGTTAAGTTAAATATTGAATACATTACACCTACATTAAGTTGGCTCAGTAGGTACCTTACCTACAAGGAAAGTAGGTACATACATACACACTGATAGAAAAGGATTTATTTGGGAATTCGGGAGTAATAAACTAGATTTAATAAAACTCTTTTCATAAGTTTCTTCGAGACAACCAATATTTATTACAATTGAATATGGTTGCATAAAATAAATTTATTTTAATATACAATATGTCTGTAATAAAAAATGTAAAAAAATATATTTTAAATGATGGTTTTCTTTATTTTTATTGCTTAAATTATTTTTTTATATTTTTATTAACTCGTAGTTTGAGAAAATTGAGAAAATGAGGTGATATATGATACGACAAACAAAAAATGATTTATTAATTATTAATAAATCATTTTTTATATTTAATATATTAATAAATATGTTTTTGGTGGGAAAAATGCTTTCTAGTAAATGATTTGTTAACTGTTAATAAATATTTATTAGAGAATATTCGGTAATAACCCATTTCTTAAATATTAACAAATCTTATTGAATACGATTCTATCAGTGCATGTATACGCTGGGTTATTCAAAACAGAGTGAGCGTCGCGGGACACTCGACTTCTTAAGATATTTATAGATATCAGTTTTTTCTTTCTTCGTTTTTTCGTCCAACTTTTTTACATAACAAATAGTAGTCATGGTCATGGTTCCGTAACAAATTTTTAACATAATTTTTTGTTTCATACCCTTACCCTTTCGCCAGCCGTCAGCCCCCCCCCCCCCCCTGGGCCATCGGCTGGCGACGCCCTTGGTAATTTAGATGTAACAGCAGCACCTGGCTTGCGGTCGCGCTATATTTGAAGAATTCTGGAAAGAAACAAATAATGGGGCCTTATTTTTCTCAAACCTCCAACTCCAACTTTCTAAATAATATTCAAAAGGTTACCTAAGTATAGGTATTTTGGTAAATAGGAGAAAACAATTATTGCTTTTAAGTATATTATTATAGTCAGAATTGGATTTTTAGTAGCATTACATGCAGCTCTGTCGGCTGAAATTCCACCAGCTGATCATCCCCTTACTCCATACTTATATTTTGCGGTTGCGCAGAGCAAACATTCTATTCCTAGTCAATTTATTGTGATCCAATTATTGTCAAGTGTGGAGTGGAATACATTTAAAATCATAATATCTAGCAATAAGTGTTCTTATGAGTGCTGTAATAGTTAACAAAATAAATGTCCCACTAAGGATGAGACAACATTGAAGCCTAAAAATTAACTTAAGTAATATTAGCTAAATATGTTTTTTAAATTTATAATTTACCTACATGTACAGGGTGTGATTCATTACATGTACAGGGTGTGATTCATTACTCCGTCCTTTTCTATTTGCCATGTCGTTCTCGCTCACTACTCCGCCGGTGAAAGCACCGCATTTACTACTAAGGAAGCGACCCTCGTAGTGTAGTCATGCTCCAAACCCTATAGATGACTTCGGCGATTCATTCGTGCGTCGAAGAAAACTGTCGCGGATTGTAATGTACCACGCCACCGTTCATGAAATTAATAAGCGTAATTCGCCCATTTACGGTAGCTAACTCAAACCTACCTAAACACTGATAATACCTATACCGTACTTTCACCGTTTTAGTAGACATTGCCATGGCTGGGGGGCGCGCCGCCGTGTATTCGGCTAGGTTCGTCAGTCGTTGGCGGGGGGCGGGGCGTGTTTTTTGCTCGCAAAACTCGACTAATAAGCGGTGCGGGACTACTGTGTACTCCCCCCGCCAACGACTGACAAACTTAGCTGGACTCACGGCGACGCGCGGCCTATTCCCCTATGTCTACCAAAACGGTGAAAGTACGGTATATAATAATACCGGTCTTCACTGTATATACGATATGGCATGTTACAACATTCAGTGTATTTGTAATTGAAAATGGATCCTCGGGAAAATACCCACTTTAGGATCTCCGACACGTAGAACCACGATGAGCACCAATGTGTATCGCTTGCGGGAAAAATTGTTTTTTTTTTACAGAGCAAACCTCTGGGGACGTGCATATTTATATATGCAAAGGCAGCGAAAACTCGACGTTGAAAAAATAGCACGCAGAGCGAAAATCCTTTTACCACTTTGTGGCTTGTCCTACATGATGCCACAGGATTAAAGCGTGTAGATATACAAACCAGTGTTACGAAGCTATGTGATTTTATGCAGAGGTGTTATTATGACGGCAGCTTTTGTATTAGAAGTGCACCATTTTTGATACCTAGTTGTTTTTTTATACAGAGATTCCTAAAAAAAGTCGATTATTATAAATTATAGTTATAAGGTAAAGGAAAAGCCTATTCATTACATTAATTTTCTAGGCCTATATTATTCGGATAACAAAATATGAAACGATAAAAGCAATTGAGCCTCTTCATCTTCTTTCTGAAGAAAATATCTAGAAAGTAGAAAAAGGAATAAGATGAAAATGATGAAATTATTTTAGAAATATTCTTGTCTTAACAGTTAAAATATACATATTTAACTTGATGATGGTTTTTGTAACAAAACGTAAATAAATATGTCGCGTTCAAATAATCTTCAATATTTGATTGTTTATTGAAATATCTTATAGTGCTTCGGAATTTTTCCTGTCCAGGAAGAGAAGAAAGTCCTTATAGGGGCCCCTTTTCGTTTTTTGGTTCTATAGATTTTACACTTCCTTTACAAAAACGAATGCCTTAGTGACAACATAAGTCTCGGTTGAAAACCAAATGTCCGATTGTTTATTTTATTTAAAAAATTCTAGATGGTTTACGCTCTCATATTGTGAAAAGCATTGTGTCTCAAAAAATGCCTTATTGGCTTAAAATCACGCAGGAAAATATGTTCAATTAACCGAACTAAACACCACAGATTTTATCGCTGCTTTCATAAAACTCGGGTAGCCAGATAAAAAGTTTTGAAAAAAGCTAATTTTGTCATTTTTGAGTATAAATCACAAACGAATCCAGGAATCTGAGATTTAGTAACAGAATATGGTATAGAATATGATAGGGCAACTTTTGTCTAATTCGACCGATGTTGTAGGTATCTTTCATCGTTAGATACCAATAGTGAGCATCGTAATTTTCACTGTATAGCTCCAGCTGAATTCAGTTCAATTCAAATTTATGGCTTATAAGAGATTACAATAATTTCTACAACAAAGAGTAAAGTGCTAATTAACACAGAAACTCAGAAACTGAATACCAAAGATACTTATTAAGAAGACTCTATTCTTTTCAATTCTTCAAGGACTTACCAACTTACGTTCAACATATTTAATTTGAAAAACATTGTATACTAATACCTGTTGTGGCGCTGTTTAGAGTTTATTATAATGGAAGCAGGGGTTCAAGTAGACCAGCAGTGGCCTCAAAAGCGACCGCAGGTGCAGGTGGTTGACAATCGGACCAGTCATTTCGAAATGAAAAGCGGGACAGAGCGGACCCCGCAGGGCCCACTCAGCGAATATTAATGATCTGCGGGACGAGGAGCGACGACGTTGATGGATGTAGCTGCGGGCTGTTTTATTTAGTGTGTGACGCTTTTTTGACTCCGGATTCGAGTAATTTTAAGGGAGGGTTATGGCGGTGACGTTGGTGGAATTTTAAAATTTTCCCGTTCGTTGCTTGATCGCCTGGGAAACATCTGGTCAAATATCGATTTAACAAGTTAGGATTGGTAAACTTATTTTCCTGTGGCAAAGTGTTATGCAAATATTTAAATTATGAATGATGGTATAGTGTATCCTAGAATAAGCGGATGCGAATACTTGTCACGAGTTTCAGAGTTGAAAACCAAGAAAGTTTTCCAAAATTGAAAGCAATCGTACTATAATATTTCTTGTATAAGAAATGAACACAAGAGTGAAAAACGGAATAGTATTTTTCATACTATCACCTTTAAAGTATACACATTATGTTCTAGTTTTTTGTAGACGTCATCAACTTTCATGATACGACGAAACTGCGCCATTCCTACACCCGTATTAAGTTTAAGTCGGTATCACGTATTAGAGATAAAATCTGTTGTAAAATTTTATACTTTTGAGTAAAATTTATGGAATTACGTGAGGAAAGACGAAGTTTAGAGCACGTTTCAAGTGTCGGTTGTAACCTAAAAGTTCATTACCCACCGATTTTTGTTGGATCCTTACCTAATCCATAAACCTATTTACACCAAATGCGACTCATCAAATCATAAACTGCAACTACGTATATACCTGCTATAATATGTTCACATTTTATTTTGCAGTGTTTAATATTTTCTTCCCAAGCTTTTGAAGATTCGTTTTGAAGAATCAGCTATTCTTTATTATTTGTTAACGAGGGGGATGCCGACAGCAAAAGTGACGTTAGATTTCGTATTTTTTTTAAGTTGTATAGCATAAAATCTAATAACATTTTACCTGGCAAAAATTTAGTACAAACATCTCTGTCTTCATTTTAATCATCATTCATTAATCAAGATGTTAAAAGCATATGCACTGTAATTATTATTTTCCCCAAGGTTTTCATAAACTATAAAACAAAACTCTGCTTGTAAGATCTTATGATTAAAATGAGGACAGAGATGTTTGTACTAAATTTTTGCCAGGTAAAATGTTATTAGATTTTATGTTATACAACTTAAAAAAATACGAAATCTAACGTCACTTTCGCTTTCGGCAACCCCCTCTTAACTTGGATTATACACAATTTACACAGCTTTCGAACAAACTTATAAATGCTATTTGTCACAACACTATAGATGGCTTTTTTCAAAGTTAAATTTTAAGTCAAAAATGAGTTGAGAAAAATGAGGGTGTAGAGAATGGAAAGACGTCATCAATTTTTAAAATACGACTAATAAGCCATGCCATTTATAAAACCGTCTTATAGGGAAAGCAGCTGCAATATTGAAAAACTTTCTCTCTCTTATTGAATTGATAAAATTCGTAAGCACAGAGAAGTTTAGTTGAGACGCAACTTGTTTATTTTATTTTATTTTGGCAATCAGAGTGGTATTAAATTATTATTCGAATGGGTGATTGAGTTTAAAAACTTTAAGTCGTTTATTAGATGAAATGGAAGGGAGATTTTCCATAGATCAACTGCTTTTGACAGACCATAGCCAGCAAGTTATAGCAAATGAAGAGGTGTTGAGTAAATGTTACATCAAAATTATTGGTTTCTGAAAATGTGTACCTATATTTGAGATAATGTATACTACTACAGATTTGATAAAAGCATAGATTAGCAGCCCAGGCAGCCATTTTTATTGTTGTTGGAAAAGGAAAAAGGCTTGGTCAGAATAAGATCAGAGGTCTATTGATTTATTTTTTTACGGTTTCAACCTTCAAGTAGAAAATAGACTAACTAACTGCAAGCTTTCGTGTAATTACCAAAGTTAGAATAACATAAACAGTTTGTTTAAAATCTTGAATCTTGCATAAAATTCTTCTTCGGGGGTATAAAAATAAAATAATTTTATTGTAAATAGAGTAGATTGTGTAACTTAGAACATTTTAAGACATCATATTAAATTTTGAAACATTAGATCAGACTCATGTGTATATGCTAATAATTATTGTTTTGGTATTAAAGAAGTAGAACCAGAATATATTATATCACACATAAATTGTTAGTATCTAATTTTCCCGAAGATATTAACTACTTAAGTGCGATATTATATTCTAATTTGATTTCTTTAATACCAAAACATATCTATCATATTATTTCTTAGCTAAGTCAGAATTCTGAGATAAAAGTCAGAATTCTGAGGTAAAAGTTAGAATTCTGAGACAAAAGTCAGAATTCTGAGTTAAAAGTCAGAATTCTGAGATTAAAAGTTAGAATTCTGACATATAAGTCGGAATTCTCAAACACAAATTCGGGTGGCACTTCCACGCTTTCGTAGTGTTCAGTCTTGATTCTACAAAGAGCAGGAGTTATAGCACGTTTACTGAATGGCAGGCCACTAGACGCTGGCGGCGTTGGCCGTCAGTGACTAGTAATTCAATTATTACAGATTACTTATACGGGAAGGCAAGTTCACGCAGCGCTCAGCGTTCAGCAACGGCTCCACTCATCTCGGAAAGTAGGAGGATTTTTTGTGAATAGTTATTTAACCGCAGCTAATTCATATCAGTAAAATTATTTCTTAAAAAGTAGTCACAATTCGTTTTAGTCCTACGTTAAAATTTGTGGATGTGAACTAACTGCGGGGGAATAACTATTCCCAGAACAAAAGCAATTGTCCAATTGTATTTAAGCTTTATTTCAGATACTGAAGAAATTTGTTTTATAGTTTTTGTCTGTATAGTAATAAAAAATAAAGGTAGTTTTATCTTGACGCATTTTCAGGTTTTCTTAATTTCTTAGTCAGATCAAAAATTTTAATATGACAATTTTATTTTTTTGACAAGAAGAACTTTATATGAAGAGTGACTTTTCGTCGAAAAATAGATAATAAAGATTTTTCTCCCCTCGTCAAGTCCATCCGGGGACACACTGTATGTTGCGAAGCTACAAGTTAGAAGAGAATGTGTTTATTTACGTCTGAAACTTATGTAATTAACAGTAAACTTTGATTTGCTGGGGCATCTGTAACATTCGAATATGCGGCGTGGACCCACTCAGCGAAATATTAATGATCTGTGGTACGCCGAGCGACGTTGATGGATGCATAGCTGCGGTCGCCTTTTATTTAATATCGAACGCTTTTTTGACTCGGATTCGAGTAATTTTAAAGAGGGTGTGACGGCGCCACACCGTAGTGAGACATGTGCTCGTTATTTTAAAAGTTTGCTTAGGGCCCACATGACCCTTTCTCGCTTGCGGTCTATGAAAAAATGTCTGAAGGTAATGCTGAATCCATTTCGCATGGAAACTGCTAAGAGCAGAAAAATTCGGAGCATCATGGGAGCCCCACTTTCCGCGAAGGCTAAATCCCAGTTGGTCCACCTTTCGGTACAGCGCTTTCTTCTCAGGCCCAGCTTTGATATGGCAACGTTGTGGTGCACAGATTATCTACGTTCCAGAATCTAAAATTGTTCTTTCTTTTGGATGAACGTGTGGTGAATGGGTATTGCGAAGGGCCTGTCGGGAAGTGGACCTGGCTAGAATTGGGAGTGCAGAACACATAGGTCTGTATTGTAGGCGCACCGAGAGATTGCGTCCGCGGGGAAGCGGGGAGCGCGGAGAACGATTTGTCGCTATTGGCCGACTGCTACAGTGCAAAAAATGCACCGCGCTTTCGTATTCGCAATTAGAAATAGAACCAAGGCGAGGTTCAGAGGACTGATTATCCCTAGGCGTGCGCGTTTTGAAAACTTCTTAGTATTATTAAGTTCGACGCGCACACCTAGGGATAATCAGTCTGTGGCGACCGATCACAGGCGTCGTGAGGGGTCGTTGTCACGGCGTTGAAAATATTATTATTATAATGACGTGTAATTTTGTCAGTCAATAAAAGAATCGTTAAAAGTTGATATATATTTAGTTTATGGTTGAGAACCCAAATTTGGTGACCCCGACGTGATATCATGCCTCACATCAACGAGCAGCAACAGAAGCAGCAGCCCGAGCCGCTGCCCCAGGACCACCAAGTGGATGTGTCACAGCAGCCAGTTGCAAATGTGGAGGCCACAGCCAGCACCGTTTGTAAGCTGCCGATATTTTGGAGGACAAATGCAGAAGTGTGGTTTCATCAAATAGAATCGGCATTCTCCGTCCACCGCATCAAATCAGATGAGTCAAAATATCATTTAGTTGTTTCTAAACTTGACAATGAATCGTTACAAGAGGTTCTGGACGTGATTCGCTCTCCACCAGTGACAGGGAAGTACGATCACCTTAAAAGGCAAATACTTAGCCGTTTTTCTGAATCCGCAGACCAACAGCTGCATACACTGCTTACACGACTTGAGTTAGGAGACAAGAAACCGTCGCAACTATTGCGGCAGATGCGGGCCCTGGCAGGAGATCGTGCTTCTGAGGATGTTCTGCGTGTTAAATGGTTGGACTTGCTGCCGATTAATGTGCAACGACCGCTTAAGATCTTTAAGAACTTGACTTTGGACGAACAAGCTGTTGCTGCAGACGAGTTGACGGACTGTGCCGGAAGCCCCTCGGTCTTGGCGACAGGATTTCATCAACTTGGACGCACTACTCCACCGCGGCAACCCGCGGCCGTTTCAGCAACCCACAGTGCCGATCTGGCACCGCTCACCGCCGAACTGGCTGCCATGCGAGCTTCCATTGCCGAATTGGTAACACTCAATCGCAGCGTTCTCGACCTTCTGTCAGCGTCATCATTTCCTGTCAATGCTGGGGGCCATCATCGCCATGGTCGTAGTCAGAGCCGCAGATCTTCCCGTTCACCGGCACCCCCTAGTCTCAATGGCGTATGCATCTACCATCAGCGTTGGGGAGCAGCCGCGCGGCGTTGCCTGTTGCCGTGCACTTTTAGTTCTAGTTCACAGTCACCCGCTGGTCCAAAAAACTAGCACTGCCGTCGTCTGCAGAGGTGGGCAGCGATGGCAAGGTGCTTTGTGAGAACCGCCTACATGTCTACGATCGGAAGACCGGCATGAAACTTCTGGTGGACTCCGGTTCCGTGGTCTCCCTCCTGCCTCGCTCTCTTTTTAAGAAGAAATTATTACCTCAACGGCTAAAACTATACGCAGCAAATACATCGCCGATCACCACCTACGGACAACATTTGCTTACCCTTAACCTGGCACTCAGAAGAGATTTCGAGTGGTCTTTCATCGTGGCCGACGTTCCAACAGCTTTACTAGGCGCCGATTTTTTTGGCCCACTCTGGTCTCCTGATCGACATCAAGGGCCGTCGTCTTTTAGACCCACTGACGTCACTCTCTGCGCAAGGAGAGATCGGTAGAGCTGCCATTCACAGTGTGTCCCTGATAGAGCACCTGTTTACTAAAGAAGAAGCTACCACAGCTGGATATGACGATCTTATCGCCGAGTTTAAAGATATTACCATGCCTAGTTCAAGACCGGCGACATTGAACAACACCATCGTGCAACATCACATCGTCATCACGGGGCCACCTGTACATGAACGCCCTCGTCGGCTTTGTGGCGAAAGGTTAGCCGCGGCCAAGAGTGAATTTGGTACGTTGCTTAAGCGTGGCGTCATCCAGCCGTCTTCCAGCCCCTGGGCCAGTCCTTTGCACCTAGTGGAGAAGAAGAATGGAGGTTGGAGAGCTACAGGTGACCATCGCCGATTAAATGCTTGCACTCTGCCGGATCGTTATCCACTGCCACTCGTCGAAGATCTTCTGCAGAACTGCCACGGTAACGAGATTTTCTCCATTGTTGACCTAGAGCGAGCTTATTATCAGATCCCCATGGCACCAGAAGACGTCAAAAAGACTGCAATAACAACACCCTTTGGATTATTCGAGTTTTTAGGCATGCCCCTACGGTTGCGAAACTCGTCCCAGACTTTCCAGAGATACGTCGACTCTTTACTACGTGACCTACCGTTTGTGCGCTGCTATATGGACGATATGCTGGTGGCCTCTGGCTCTCACGAGGAACACATTCGTCATCTGCGCGAGCTTTTCCAAACGCTGCGCAACGCTGGCCTGTCCATCAATGTCGGCAAATGCGAATTTGGAAGACCCGAGGTCATCTACCTTGGATATCAAATTTCCAAGTGCGGATATGAGCCCCACAAGATTGAAGCAATTGCTGCATTTCCAAAACCCAAGACTGTTGCCGAACTGCGTCGCTTTCTCGGTATGGTCAATTTTTACAGGCGCTGCATTCCAAAAGCCGCACACCTTCAGGCCCCGCTTCATCAGCTAGTGAAGGGAATCACAAGGTGCAGCAAGAGTGACATTGTCTGGAACCCAATCGCGGACGAAGCATTCGAAGCTTGCAAGGCCAGCATATCAGCTGCTGTTAGACCTGCTTTTTTGTCATCTTCAGCTCAAATTATCCTCACTACCGACGCTTCCAACTCAGCCATAGGCGCAGCTCTGGAACAGCTAGAAGATGGTGAACTGAAGCCAATTGGATTCTTCTCCCGCAAACTTAGTGACACAGAATGCCGCTACAGCACCTACGATAGAGAATTGCTCGCTATTTTTGCTGCAATCAAGTTCTTCTGTAGAATCCTGGAGGGTCGTGCGTTCATAGTTCGCACTGACCACCGTCCGCTCATCTATGCTGCCCAGCAACGGTCCGACAAGGCGTCGCCTAGACAACAACGGCAACTGGACTACATCTTGCAGTTTAACGTAAGTTTCGAATATCTAAAAGGCATCAATAATGTTGTAGCTGATGCGCTGTCCCGTACCTGCGTCGTAAGCATGCCCACTCAGCTGGACCCGGAAACGATCGCCGCTGCACAACGTTTAGAACAGCAGCTTCCTCACCTGCTGGAGAAATCAGCGCTCAACCTGCAGCAGATCACCGTGGACGATTGCAACCTGGCGTGCGATATCTCCTCCGGACGGGTACGACCTTACATGCCTGTTTCACTCCGTCGGCAGGTCTTCGACGTCGTGCATAGCCTGTCACATTGCAGGGGAAGAACGACAGCACGTCAGCTCGCCGAGAAGTTTGTTTGGCCTGGAATAAAGAAAGACGCTCTTGAATGGTGCCGCGAATGTGTACCCTGCCAGCAAAACAAAGTTCATCGCCACAACCGTGCGGCAATTGACAGCTTTCGGGTGCCCGACAACCGATTTGACCACGTGCACATAGACCTCATCCAGCTTCCAGAAGCTAACGGTTTTAAATACTGCCTCACTGTTATAGACAGGTTCTCCAAATGGCCCGTAGCAGTTCCCCTGAAGAACATTCAAGCCAGCACTGTTGCCACAGCCTTTTTCAACCATTGGATAACAAGCTTTGGCACACCGCTCACCCTTACTTCAGATCAAGGTGCACAGTTCGAATCTGCGCTCTTCTTATCACTCTCACGTCTTGTTGGCACCAAGAGAATCAGAACTAGGTACACCCTACCATCCTCAGGCCAACGGACTCATTGAACGTTTCCATAGAACGTTGAAGACTGCGCTTATGTGTGACCAACGCACGCCGTGGCCAGAATGCTTACCTACTGTCCTACTCGTTCTGCGCACCTGCTTCAAAGAAGATCTCCAGGCTTCGCCCGCTGAAATGCTTTTTGGTAGAGCAATCCGCATCCCCGGTGAATTTTTCGCCGTTGAGAACACCTCGGCCGACCCAGTTGACTTCCTAAACAAGTTTCGCCAGCTCATTCACTCCATCAAGCCCGTGCCCACTTCCAACCACTCCAAGAGTAAACCATTTGTCTTCAAAGACCTTCACTCGTGCACGCACGTTTTCAAGCGCATCGATGCCATCCGAAAACCGTTAGAGCCTCCATATACAGGACCGCACGAGGTAGTAAGAAGACTCAACGACAAGGTCTACATCATCAAGATCAATGGGGTTGAGAAGTCTGTTTCCACCGATGGCCTCAAACCAGCCTACCTTGAAGCCGCTGACCCGAATCGAGTTGCCGATCATGCTTCCACGTCAATGGTTTCAGCTGCCAATTTTGTACCTACACGTCCACATAAGAAGGTTTCGTTCCGTTTGCTTCCCGCGAACGTCTCTGGAGGGGGAGTAGCTGTGGCGACCGATCACAGGCGTCGTGAGGGGTCGTTGCCACGGCGTTGAAAATATTATTATTATAATGACGTGTAATTTTGTCAGTCAATAAAAGAATCGTTAAAAGTTGATATATATTTAGTTTATGGTTGAGAACCCAAAAGTCCTCTGAACCTCGCCTTGGTTCTATTTTTAATTGCAAATACGAAGGCGCGGTGCATTTTTTGCACTGTTGCAGTCGGCCAATAGCGACAAATCATTCTCCGCGCTCCCCGCGAACGCAATCTCTCAGTGCGCCTACTTTACTTTTTTTTAACGAAACCAAAAGATACCCAACGTTTGTAGGTATACCTTTCTTCGTGAAGTGGTCTTACTTAGTAAGGAGGTCAACGGAAATTTTTAACGGAAAGTTTCTGAAAACTGATGCAACTTATTATTATTAGTAGGTATTATTAATTAATTTATAGTTGTAATGTGCGCCGAGTTAAAACGAATAAGGAAACTAAATGTATGCCAAAATTGAAACTAATTTGCCAGGAATTTGGTTTCAACGAAGACATAATAATAGTACAAACAGAAGCATTCAGTTACTTCTAGGTTACCTACTCCTATAGTTTGGAGTATTGTGAGGTTAAGAATTATTATGATTAATAAGCCATTTTGCAATTTTAAGGTGAGTATCTTCAACTCTTTATAACACAATAAAATCATGGGCAATGAATTTCCAGCATGATACTTTATATACCTACCTGTATATTCGTATGGGCTAGTATAAAAGCAAATTAATATGCTAGGTACATAACAGTTCGCCAATATTTCATTAAATGCGAATTTAAGCTTCGGAACTCTTAAAATCCCTAATATTCTCAGTTTTTATTAAGCGTTCACTATAGCCAATATTTTAAACAATGTGGAGTTTCGCAAATGTGTTAGTGGCCGGTATCACGAATTAGAGATGTTGCGTAGCCAGCATTTAAGGGCGGCAGGGGGAAAAAATTTTCCGAAATATTTTTTGTGAAATATTGCTGTCTACTATGCTTAGTCGAACTGAAATAGGTAAACAAAAATTACAAAAACCCACAGAAAATACAATGCTATTCATAAACTTTACACCAAATGGCAGGGCTGTGACGTCTCTACTCTCTTTAGGCACAATTAGAGTTCCTGGATAGGGAGAGTTAGGACAATAATGTCACTTTTTAACAGAAAAAGTTATTTTTCAAAAGTCACATCAATTTTGTGGATGAAAAATAATTTGGGATAGATTCCATGGGCGTAACAATTTCTATATAAATATGTATTAAACTTGTTCCGTGGTACACGCGCGCCAACTATGAGGTGAGGAATATACTAAACAAATGGCGGGTTATTTGAAAAGCTCCTCCTATTCATTACTTAATTACTATTACTTACTGTTACTAAATCGTATTTGTTGGCAAAATCCACAGTTTAATTATGAAAAAGTAAAAAGTGTAATGAAGGTCACAATTAAACTGTAAGTTTTGCCAGCTGATACGATTTAGTAATAGAAATGAATATTAAAATGCAAATTTTTTAAAATTAATGTATTGGATACATTTATATGTGTATAATCTAGAACAAATCCAAACAATGCTTCGCTACAGACTGTGCTTCGCCCTATCACAGGTGGTAAAAATCTTCTAATGCAGGTAACCTCTGCTTTAGTTTCTCTCCAGTTCCAATAATTTTATCAGCTATTTATTGAACATTGGTCGCATAAATTACTACTACTTTTTAAATACAATCGAAAATACATAATTTATTAGTGGTTGTGGTTGTGCTCTAGGATTTGGAGTTAATTTTTAATCTAAAATACGAGATAAAATATATATTATCTTATTATGCAGATAGGTATTTCATTATCATACCTCACAGATATGTTACTTTATTGATTTATAGTCTCCATTTATTGCAATGGGACATCTTCTTTGCTGTTTCTCTAGTGTTTTCTGCAATCATTCTGAAGAACGCATTTTGTGATACTGGAGTCATTTGAAACAATTCCCAGAGCTTTTACACTTCTTGCTAGCATGCTCGCTGAATGCGCTAAACCATATTAGTTTCGCCATACCATACCAGGTAGGTATTTAGTCGTTTCTAATAATCGGGCAGCTGCAACTAATGCTTGAAAACTAATAAAGTGCAATATTTTAAATTTTCCTTTTAAATTATTTTAAAGTTGAAATGACAGTGTCATTCTTTTAGTGTCATATTTTCATGCTGCAAAAATTTGTACAGAAATGTATCAAAACATCATTTATTTTCAAGGTTGTTGGAGTTTGTTTTGTTTTTTTTTTTTGTTGTTTTGTCATTTACACCCCACGTGCACTCAATCCCTGGGCACACTGTATATATCAAAAAGTTATCACTGGTATGCAGCCAAAGGTATACGAAGGAAGGCTTAGCTTTTTAATGGAAGTTAAATAAAGTTACATTTGGCTGCATATCCATGATAACTTTTTGATCTAACATGATACGACAAGCCGTGATTTCAAAAAAGTCTATAACACTGTATAATTTTAAATCAAAGTTGGATGCACATTTTTGTAACTTACCGGTTTTCTTCAATTTCTTTGGAGCACAACCCATAAGCCTGGATTTAATTCCATCTTCGAAATCATCATGTTGGAAGTGCTTTGAACATATACGTTTGTTAACTTTATATGCAAAAGCTGGCTTTTGACGGCACAGTCGTATCCACTCTTTGGAGATGATATCATCTTTAGGAAAGGTGAAAAAGCTAACCCGCTCAATATTTTCTTTGCCATCAACCTTACGGTATTTGCTTGAGCAACTAGCAATCCCACAGGAGTGTCCATCAGGCATCTACCAAAGTTATGTAAATATGAATTGAGAATTTAAAATACCTACGTGAATTTTCTTACTTACGTTTATAAAAAACGGTTATTCGAATCTTAAAACTCGAAAACTAAAAGCACAGACCGCACTAAAGCGGCTAAAAGGAACTGACGGACGTCACAAACATGGCGTCCCGATTCGGATAAGATCGGGTATTTTCGTTTCCCTAGTTACGATGCAACCTCTCCACTCCAACAACCTTGATTTATTTTAAGATGAATTTAGTAAGTATTAATTAATTAATTTGCAGGTTCACATTATTCCTGAGAGAGATTTCGAAATTAAACTCACTTTAAAGGAAAATGCAATACCTACTATTTTCCGACCAGAAGAATTTCAACTAAAGCATTCCAACAGAGACCATAATAATCTCCATTCAAAAATTGCAAATATTGAGGAAAAAAATCAACTTTTGGAACGTGAGTTGGAAAAACTGAAATTCAAAATTGCCCAGAATAGTAAAGAGATAATAAAGAAATTTAAAGGAGTTTTTAACGAAAATCTAATTCAAAATCTAGATCGAAAAAAAAAATCACGGACCCAAGAAACGATTTAAACAGGACTGAAAATTAAGTTTGTGTGCGGATCTTCCGGTTACAATTATTTACGTAATCAAAATTTTCCGTTACCATCGACCAGAACTCTCACCAGAAAAATAAGCCACATCAAGTTTCAACCAAGGATATTATATGAAATTTGTTACTATTTACATAATAATAATAATTTACATAAACTCCTTATAACTACCTAATAGTTAGTTATTGTGATCGTATAGGTACTATTATGTAGGTCGATATGTTTTAATAATGTATTTTCAAATGTAAGAATATATAATTTGATATAAATCATAACCTAAATACAAGAAACCTCCAATTTGACATAACAGTTTCAATGGAAATATAAAATTTTGGCGAAGGCAACAGATAGAAAATATCTAGCTATCTCTTTAATGCCCAAAATCGGCGAATAATGACACTAATGACTTTACTGTCCCAACTCTCCCTATCCAGGAACCCTAGGCACAATAATATGCTCCAACATATCCCGAAATCATGTTCGTCTTTGGTTTAAAATAAAAGTAATATCTGTCACATATAAAAAGAACAAAAGATTAAACAAGTATATTTTTTTACGTTATAACTAAAGGGCGGAATATATGCATTTAATTTCAATCGAAATATGCGCATATACAGTGTGTCTGGTTTTTCATGTTAACACCCCTGAAAATCTAAGTAGGCTAAAGGAATTGAACGGGGCATTTTTTTTATAGATATGTCCCTGAAAGGTCATCATTTGCGAAGTATTGGTTTGGCATTGCCGCGAAAGCCTGGCCTACTGCGATTTTTTAAAGGGGTGCATTTTTCGAAAAACCATATTAGGCATTTTTTTATTTAAAATCTGACACCACAGCGTTAATCAGGACACACCGAAACCCCCATATACCAAATTATAACAAAAAATATACAGGGAGTTCCATTCTGCAGGGTGTCAAAGTTGAGCAAAATAGGAATTTTAAAGGCATCTGCCAAGTCAAGTGTGCCATGGAATCCCCTCAAAACAGTTGAATGTTCAACAGGACCACTCAAGTTGTTGGTGTGCAAAGGTCCAATACAAAATATACAGAGTGTTCTTATCTGTGCCATCTCAAATTACTGAATTTTTGAACTTATATACGGGTCAAAAATCGAGTGTATTAAATCCGCTCCACATACTATAAACGAACTAAATCTAAAAAATACAGAAGCCTGCCAGTTAGTAAGTCCATATCAGTTAATGTGGCTGATGTGCCACAACAGGAAACGCACAGAAAATGTATCATCTTAGACAGTAACTTTGTTGAGAAAGGTCCAATAATTTAAATTGTTTTTATTTGTTGGTTGGCATTTTGCAAAGAAATGAATTACTTTTGTGTTAATATTTTTCCAATGATTCCAGAGCACTCCTGACCAGTATAAAGTTTAATAAAAATTCAGAATTTTGAGATGGCTCAGAGAAAAATACCCTGTATATTTTTGTAGTAAATCTTTTCACACCAACATTTTGAGTGGTCCTGTTGACCATGCAACTGTTTTGAAGGGATTCCATGGCACACTTGACTCGCCAGATGTCTTTAAAATTCCTATTTTGCTCAACTTTGACATTCTACAGAATGGAACTTCCTGTATATTTTTTGTTCAAATTTGGTATATGGGAGTTTCGGTGTGTCCTGATTAGCGCTGTGGTGTTAGATTTTAAATAAAAAAATGCCTAATAGGGTTTTTCGAAAAATGCACCCCTTTTCAGGGGTGTTAACACGAAAAACCAGACACACTGTATATGCATCATTTTTATTTAAAATATGCAATAATATGCATTTATTTGGCCAAATATGCAATAATATTCATTTATTTTAGATGTAAAAATACCTTAAAAAACACCAAAACTGATTTTAGAGAAAAGGTTTATTTTAAGAAAAATTAAAGGAAAACTAATACATAAAACACCTTGTAAAATACCTATATTAAAGCAGAATTATAAAAACATTTTAATTTTAAATTGTATAGTAGGATACTTTCTAAGTTTTCCAATAAAAATATTTGCCTTCTGTCGGTAAAAATATGTTTATGTACAGGGTGTAACTGAACTGATGATCAAAAATAAAACCACGTATTCTTGGAGCCAAAATAAGGGCACTTCTTCATATATTTTTTTGTCCTACGGGCCATAGTTTTTTTTTATACAGAGCGTAGAAGTTTAGAGAAAAATACACATATTTATTAGTATCTCTAGAAGTATAAGAGATATTTCCTTCAAACTTGGCGCGTCACATGAGCGAATGAGCTGTCCAACTTAAGGTTGATATGAAGCTTCTGAGGCCCCCAGTTGCGGGGATAAAGTGTGTTACTAAAATAAATTAGTTCAGAAAAATATGAATACCCTGTATAATCGTATTTTTAAAATTTGTTTTGAGTGGCGAATCCAATAGTTAACAAAAAGTATCTCTTAGTATTTTTTCATATTCGCAGCCGTTTCTTAATTATTTTCAAAGAACGGCAATGCTGCAATGAACAATAGTCACTTTAAGAATAAATCTAGCAATCTGTGGAAAAAAATTTTACCTACACATCCATTAGAGAACCTTTAAGTAGTATTCCCGAATATTCAGTTTTTTAATATAACTTCCGGTTATAGCGGAAATGAAAGTGGTTTTCTCTATTTTACAACTTACACATTTCTCTTGACCATCACAGGATTCCTTTTTTAATTCTGAATCCAACGATATATAATTTGACCTATTTATCTCCAACCATTTCCGAGATATTTATCAGAGAAGCTCCATCAAACTAGATACATGGTCTCATGGTCGGTGTCTGATGTTCGATCTGAGTAGGCCAAACAATAAAACCAAATTTATGACTAATCAAGTCAGCCATTATAATAAAAGCGAGTAGGCTGAATGTTAAAGTGGCTATAGCCATTCAACTGCATTCAACTTTATTAAAAATCTCGTGGAAATTATGAAACATTTATTATTTTTACTACTGTCATATTTATTATAACAACAACAATATGATTAGTTATTAAAAATTAGTTAGAAGTTCATTTACATTAAATGTTCAAAATGGTTTCCATTATTATTTACACATAACCTAAGTCTTTTTAAGAATTTTTTTCGGACATTTTCAAAGATTAAGGGACGATTGTTTAAACTATCAATTTCTAATTTTACTCGTCTTTTAATCTCCTCAACATTTTCGGGGCGGTTCTTATAAACTTTATTTTTTAAATGCCCCCACAAGAAAAAATCCAAGGGGGTTAAATCTGGACTACGTGGCGGCCACCTTATCGTTCCTTGTTTACCAATCCAATTTTCAAACGAATTGTTCAAAAATTCCGTTATGGGCCCACAGTTATGGAAGGAAGCGCCATCTTGCTGCCATATTAATTGTCTTTCCTGGAGTTGGTTAAGAAAAATTAATGGCAACTGGTCAAAGTATTGTTCCAATTCGTTCTGGATTAAATGTAGGTATTTCCTACCTGTCATACTTCCCGAATAAAATAGAGGGCCCATTATAAAATTTCCCACAATTCCGCACCAAACACCCACGGAATTTCTGCCGGATTTCACAACTTCGCGAAATGCCCGTGGATTGTCAACAGACCAAAATATACTTTTTTTCCGGTTGTATATTCCCGCCGTTGTAAATGTAGCTTCATCGTACCAAATAATTTGCTTAAAAAATCCAGCTCCACCTCTTGCAAAATAAAAGTTTAACATTGTTTGACAATATTCCAGTCTTCTTGCAGCATCTCCAGGGAATAGCCTTTGAACAGGTAATATTTTGAAGGCGTTAAATTTGCTTAATTTCATTACCCTTTGTATTGCAGACCGGGGAATTTGTAAGTCTCTCGCTGCATCTCTCTGAGATTTTTCGTTATTTCTTCTGAAATAATTTAAAATTCGTTCTCTCTCGTCCTCACTAATTCTAAACCCTTTTTTTCTCTTGCTAATCACACTTCCTGTCGATCTGAATCTTCGATACAGCTTACATATAAATGAAGCACTCGGAACATTTCTATTTGGATATTTACGAGAATACTCCCTCAAAGTTTGTACGTATCTTTTATCATTTTTTATGAAGATCTCTAAAATATCACAGCATTCTTCTTTCAAAAACATTTTTTAAACTGCAACTACTAACAGCTTCAGCAACAAAATTTTAGACTAATCTGACACGTAAATAGAAATATTGAATTGACAGCCTACTCGATTGTCAGTTTTATTATCATGGCTGACTTGATTTGTCATAAATTTGGTTTTATTGTTTGGCCTACTCAGATCGAACATCAGACACCGACCATGAGACCATGTATCTAGTTTGATGGAGCTTCTCTGATAAATATCTCGGAAACGGTTATAGATAAATAGGTCAAATTATATATCGTTGGATTCAGAATTAAAAAAGGAATCCTGTGATGGTTAAGAGCAATGTGTAAGTTGTATAATAGAGAAAACCACTTGCATTTCCGCTATAACCGGAAGTTATATTAAAAAACGGAATATTCGGGAATACTACTTAAAGGTTCTCTAATGGATGTGTAGGTAAAAAAATACATTTTTTTTATTTTGCAAAAAATGTTTTTTCGCGATAACTTTTTTACCGACCCCCGTATACAAAATTAGGGTACACCCTCGAATTCCCCTTAATTTTTACTACAATCTCATTTTTTGAATGACGATTTTATGTTAACGTGTCTCCACGTAGCACACTTTTTCCGCTTGGATGGGCCACCCTGTACTTGTTGCACTGCAAACAATGTTTTCTAGTCAGTGGTGTAACTACCGGGAGGCATAGGGGGCAATGGCCTCCGGGCCCCGGACTTTTAGGGACCCCTTTCGCATGAGTAGGTAATAAAATTTTTCTACTCCTATACTAGTAACATACCTATTAAGTAACGGTTTAGGTTATAAGTCCATTATTACGAACACTGACACGTGATGACTGACACGTAATGACTGACACGTAATAAATTACATATCTGTTCTTAATTAAAACACAATTATCACGGGTGCCTTGTTAGCGCGGCATCCGCGCCACCATAGCAACCAACCAACATACTAATTGTTGCCTGCCAGATAATCAGAAATATAGTTTATCTATTATAATAGTTTTTCTTTTCGTCGAAGAAAAATTATAGTACAAAACTCGAGTTGTAAGCTTATTACATACTCGTGGAATTACAGCACTCACCGCTGCGCGGCTCGTGCGCAACTTTTCCACTCATACGTAATAAGCTGTTTACAACTCTCGCTATGTAATATACTATTTTAACACGTCAACACCCTCACCACACAACAGTCACACAAGAAATCCCACCGTCCACTGAGAAATAGCGATCCAGCGATCGCATCGCCTGTCGCCATCTATACATCACAATCACAAACAAAAAACTTAAAACAGATAGAAAAATCCTGCCTCCGGGCCCATATTTTGAAGTTACGCCACTGTTTCCAATGGCAGCTAACTTCTCTACCTCTACACTCCTTAACTCTTTACTATTATCTATTGCAAGCGCCCCATGTTTTTCGAATCTTTATGGGGCTAGGAGAAATTATTGTATATTTTTAAAGCGTGTTACGAAAAAAACATTCTCGCGGGGAGTGGGGCAGCTGGCAGTAGGCCAAATCGGTGCAGGCCGGGGGGCGCTCAGGCTAAGAGAGCGCCCCCACCTAGCTACGCTACTGAATCACAGGTAAAATAGGTTTTACAATTTTAAACTTTTGAGTAAAATTTATGGAATTAGGCCATGGAAGACGAAGTTTAGAGCACGTTTCAAGTGTCAGCTGTATTATGCAGTGCAAATGACGAGCCTACAGTGATCCATCGGACGAACACTCGAGCAGACTGTGAATTTCAGTCCAGGGTTGGCTTTGATAAAAAACCGGTGTATGATGCGAGATTCATATTTCCTGTGTTTTATTTCTCCCAGATGCGATTTCATTACATGCATCTATTTTTTTTTATTTTTTATATTAATGATTGGAATAATAATAGTTCTCTTCTCACCCTCACAATACTCCAAACTAAGAGTAGGTACCCCAGAAGCAACCGCTTGTGCGGGGAAAGGGTGGCAGATACTATTGATTAGTTTGTGCCATTTTCGGCTACGACGGAAACTGCGGATAAACCCTAGAAAATAAATTCCTGTGGGAGTGTAGGACAATGATGGCAATCATTTTGGTTCTCCCAGCACAGGGTGCCGTTCAAAATACGCGTGTTCACTAGTTTTCAATTCTAACTTAAATCCCTAAGAAGCATACCTAATCATAAAACCACTTTAAATATAATTCTTAGTCCTACCAAAATATGTGCAAATTAGAAACAGCGAATTTGGCGCGACTATAAAATGGTTAAGGTAAGTGCACCTCGTACCGCCGCAACACGCTCCATACAGCCGCCACTGACCGCAGTTTTGCTACGCCTGTTGTGGAAACACAGAAAATATAGAATATTTACGCTTATGCAATAGTGAAGTTTCTACTGTAGTAATATGCACAAATGCACGCTTCTCAATTGTGGCAGTGACGTCAAGCCAATATAGAAGCGTTCTCCGAATTAAAATGAATGCAAGTATCTTGCTACTTTTTTCTAGAGAAAATATTGCTTCACTTTTTTGCACTTCACAGACTTGATTTAGAGGCTTTATATACCCTTCTTATGAAGTTTAGTTTTTTGTTTCTGTGAATATCCCTATTAGTTCATGTTCCTATTTATTTAATGTTTAATGAGTTCCGGCGAGCCTACCACGGAAGCGTCCAAACTATTACTGCCAACCCCTTTGAGTTCGTAAAAAAAAACAGAAGTTGGGTCACAGCGAGCGCGAGCTGAACAGTTCGCGAGCGCTCGCCTATACGTCGCGTCGTCCATAATTTAATAATATATCTGACGAACCGCTCTCGTGGTAGGTACGCTCGGCTCGCGCTCTGCTCGTCATGCCTGGGCCCTTTTTATGGGCTCTAAGGGCCTCGAAATCGACACTAGAAGCGCAGAAGTTGGCACCTAAACTAAATCATTACTAGACTACCAAAAGTCAGAAGGGGCCCGTCGTTCGTCCTCCAGACGAGCACACGAGTGGCCATAGATATTCCAAACTTAAAATTCTCGGTACATAAATAAATACTCGCGCCACACTTTCGAAAATATGTTTTGAACAATTTTTGGTGAAGCTTTTATATACCTAGAATATACACGGCTTTATACTATAAGTTATAAAATGGCAGTTGGGGGTCTTTGAATCGTTTTAATTTTACCGATAAACGATCTTAGGTTACTAAAAAATAAGTTCATTGAGTTCATAAAAATGAGGGTACAGTGCCTTCGAAGGGGAAACTCTCAGATGTTCTCATGAAAACAAATCGTACAAGGCCGCACGCGTGTTGTACACTAATAGTATGAGCTTAACACCGCGCCGTGTGTCTACAAGACTAGGATTATGAAGCGAGATGCACTGAAGGAGCTGTTCGTGCCTCAAGGTGCCTCAAGTGTGCCCCTATGCAATATGCGTATATTATCCTGATGATATCTGATGAGATTAGAGAAATGCTTGCACCAATCTGAAAGTCCTTATGCGTGCATTTTTAATAGAGTTCTAGTGAAACTACCTCTACAAATAAATTAGAATTGCACTACTTTTTGGGAGATGTATAACCATAATTAAATTTCAAAAAATGAACTTCAACGGCTTATGTCTCATAAACAAACAACATTACTATAAGGCGCATACTGGCCTAGCAGTTGTCATATTTTGGCCCGAAATATATGCAGTTGCTCTATGGATCATTATTAACGGGACACCCTGTATATACAGGGTGGCCATTTTCTTGAACCGTAAAGATACAATATAGGTGAAATGGGCATAATTGGGCAGAATAATTATAAATGAAATGTACTCACGTTTTAAAATGTGGATATGAGAAATATTACACTCGCGCTTGATATTTCTCTTATGGAAGAGTTTGGTTTATAAACATTATACGGTAAACCCTTTCTTCATTTTGTTCCTTGAATTGAATTTTCTGGTTTTTGGGTTTTAGGAATGACTCATATTTAATTAAATTGTTTTCTAACTTATAAAATAGTTTCTTGTCTGGTTGCCTTATTTATGGGTATCTGGCAAAATACATATCACTTGCTCTGCCAATATTTCTTTCGTTAACATACCTAGTAACAAAATATCATTTGTTTTTTCTTCATTGCTATAGTATGTCATTAGACACAGATAAAAATATTTGTATACCGCAAAGACAAAATCTGAATTTGACAGACGTATGTTGACATCAAGATTGTTGTTTCCAATACCTACTTGATAAGGTACAACTTCTCAGTGGGCAATAAACATTACTTATTTTAACTACATTGTCTACACATATTAACGTTGTACAGTGGAGATGTTGCAGTCAAAGTAAATATGTTACACAAGAACCGTAATAGATGTACTAATAATTTAATTTATGACACGAAATTCCATTTCCTGTATATAAGAACTGGATTAAAATTGTTGATAGTTTTCTATTAATTTATTGATGTTTATGTACAATTATCCTAAAAGGTCATCTATTTTCAAAGCCTACAGCATTTTTTTCAAAATATCCCCTTGCCAGGCTTGCTACTAGATATGTGAAAATTATTAAATAATGAAGCTCCTTTCTTCAAAACGAGAAGAGATAAATACATATATGCATATAATATCAGCTGTGTCTTTAGGGATGGAGAATAAGCTGAAGACTTATTTTTAAACACTCTATATAAGATATGCGGATGATATCGTGTGAATTGATACATTAGGTGACTTTTAATCCACTGGCAACCTAATATTTGCAAGACACTAAGTAGCGTTTACACAGGGCACTCTCAAAAAGTCGATTTCTTCATTTCTTTTGTACTTACTTAAGTTGCGAACACTCGGTATAAGTTACGATATTGAAACTTAGGATTTGTGGGTTCCAGATAGAGGTATCTGTTTTTTCGTTAAAAAAATGCTTAATATTCTTTGGACATTTTTTATGTCTTATTTGATAAACGTAGCAGGTTATGGAAAAGGCGAATCTTAAAATAATGCATACCAGGATATAGACCTTTCCGAGTAGGACGTAGGACTATACTAAAAAAAGTTTTCGAAAATCGGCCGACCCGTTAGAAAATAATGAATTGTCGCCACTTAAAGTGAAGCACACTGTACAATATCCATTTTCACGTTGAATAAAAGTTCTTCTGGTCTTCTAAAAAAAATTTCTGCGGATAGTTGAACTGAATGCTAATAAAATAACATAACATCATACAGAGCCATCATTGTAGTTATAATAAAGCAAATATCTGATTTTATTATAGGCATATAATATGGTTCAGGGTTTTCCATACAGCCGCCCTGATGTGCTGTTGTAGCCCTCATAAATCCATTCTCATCCCCGCAGGCATACGACATATCCCTAAAATAAACCAACAGCGCTAAAGATAAGAAAGAAAAATGTGAAAGCTAACAGGTGAGGGGCGCGGGCATATAAATCATCTACGGTGGCCCCCGGAAAATAGCAACAGATATTGAACTAAAAAAATTGGTAGGTATGCTGCGTAATATTTTTGTATATTGTAGTTTAATATAATAGAAACCTAGTATATACAGTACGTAATTAGTAATAATAATTCTCACTCTCGCAATACTCTAAATTTGCAAACATAATATATGTACCTACAGGGTGTCCAACTTTAAAACTGTACAAATCCGTAAAATATTCTTTTCTTTTTGGAGATAATCGCCTAAACTTTTTTTTGTTTGAAAGGCCTTCAAGAACCGCTTCTTTTGACCTTCCTGCCATTTTCAAAATGCAAATCCAGGGCCGGCTGCGATTATACCCCGATTTTTACGAAAACCATTTAGAGATTTTTTTTATTTAAAATCTGACCCCACATCGTTAATCAGAACACCCCAGAACCCCCATATACCAAATTCGAACAAAAAATATACAGGGAGTTCCATTCTGTAGGGTGTCAAAGTTGAGCAAAATAGGAATTTTAATGAAATCTGGCGAGTCGAGTGTGCCATGGAATCCCCTCAAAATTGTTGAATGGTCAACAGGACCACTCAAGGTGTAGGTGTGCAAAGGTCCAATACAAAATATACAGAGTGTTCTTATCTGTGCCATCTCAAATTACTGAATTTTTGGAAGTTTTACGGGTCAAAAAACGAGTATATCAAAACTGCTCCACACACTATAAACGAACTAAATCTAAAAAATACACAAGTCTGCCAGTCAGTAAGTCCATATCAGTTAAGGTGGATGGTGTGCCACAACAGGAAACACACAGAAAATGTATCATCTTAGACAGTGTCTTTGTTGAGAAAGGTCCAATAATTTAAATTGTTTTTATTTGTTGGTTGGAATTTTGTAAAGAAATAAATTACTTTTGTGTTTATTAATATTTTTTCAATGATTCCAGAGCACTCCTGACCAGTATAAAGTTTAATAAAAATTCAGAATTTTGAGATGGCTCAGAGAAAAATACCTAAATCTTTTCACACCAACATTTTGAGTGGTCCTTTTGGCCATTCAACTGATTTGAAGGGATTATATGGCACACTTGACTCACCAGATGTCTTTAAAATTACTATTTTCCTCAAATTTGACACCCTGCAGAATGGAACTCCCTGTATATTTTTTGTTCAAATTTGGTATTTGGGGGTTTTTGGGGTGTTCTGATTAACGCTGAAAGATTTTCATTTTCAAAATGGAAGGAAGGCCAAAAGAAGCGGTTTTTGAAGGCCTTTCAAACAAAAAAGTTTAGACGATTATCTCCAAAAATGCAGATTTTACCGATTTGTACAATTTTAAAGTTGGACACCCTGTATATGTAAACTAGCTTAAGCCAAGGTAAAATAACACTATCCAAGATTTTTTAAATATATCTATATTTTTTTACAGAACCACGCATGTACCTAACAACAGTGTTCCTTAAAACACTACCACATGTTAGCACCTATACTCTATAGGGTCAGGTGTTAGGCTTCAAGTCAGTATTGGAGGTTTCAGATTCCACACCTACCCCGATTGATTATTTTTTCATATATTCTGACCATAAAAAATATATATAAACTAGATTAAACTTAAAATAACAATATTCATTATTTTTTAAATTAGTATATACGGGGTAATTCAGTAATGATGTCAAAATTTTAACCACAAGTGGGAAAAAATAGCGTAATATGAATCTGAAATTACAAATATTGAAAAGTCAACAAAAAAAGAAAAATATATTTTCAGAAGTGTATTAAAACCCCTTATTAACCCCGCTCACCTGTTTAGCTGTTAACCTCGCGTGTCGAGGCTGCTGACCCCCCAGATATTTCAAAAAATATATGCATAGCATTTTTTAATGTCAATCAGCAGTACCTAATTAGTGGGCGTGTAAGAGTATAGGGAGCTTTTAGTTTCCCACAACGGATGCACGTTGTTTACGGAGACAAAACACAAAACTAAGCACAAAATGTGCAAATATGCATCAAAACTGAAACACACTATCACTGTTTACTTTCGTCGAGGAAAGCCACGGTCCACACACCTGTACTCAAGATATTTACAAGACTGAGTCGCCACAGTCACGAGAGCGCCATAGTCGGTATTGTTTTTTCCTAGCACATGCCAACCGGCGCTATAGCAACCACCCGACCATTTATTTAGGCCAGGGAAAATAGAATTTGACCTAGACAAAAATATAGTTATAAGTAAATACGTTGGTAGAAACCAAAAATTAAACATTGTGAAAAAAACGGAACCTTGAGTTCCTCAAAAAAACACCTATATTTTTCGTTAGAATTTCGAGCAAAAATGTTAACTGGATTTTTTTAGACTCTTTAGGTAAAAAACTTCCCTTGCTAACATATATTAAGAAATTAAACATTTTAAGAATATGGAAGTACTTAGATCGACAAAGAGAGGTAAAAATCGGATAATTTTCTATTTCGGCAAAAGCAAAAATATTAACTACGTTTTTATTGCAGATGATCATTCCCTTTTACAAATAGAATGTAACTTATACAAAATTAAACATTTATCTGAGCCGCATGTACGTCAGCTGTCACTTCTCATTGGTATAGAATAGGCAAAAATATTAACTGTTTTTTGTTTGTTTAACTTTTTACAATATAACTATATTGAATCATATATAGCGAAATTGAACATTTATTTACGGCGCATATAGGTAAACTGTCACTTGTCATTTCTTTAGGAAAAGCAAAAATATTAACTGTTTTTTTTTGTTTAACTTTTTACAATATAACTATATTTAATCACATATAGCGAAATTAAATATTTATTTAGGGCGCATGTACGTCAATCGATCAATATTTATTTTTAAAGAAAAAAATACTTCCGTTACCAATTTTTGTTTAATTTTAAAAAATTTAACAAGACTTAGTATCCACTTACA
Organism: Pseudeuparius sepicola; assembly: GCA_963920635.1. Classification (NCBI taxonomy): domain Eukaryota; kingdom Metazoa; phylum Arthropoda; class Insecta; order Coleoptera; family Anthribidae; genus Pseudeuparius; species Pseudeuparius sepicola. Next base: position 41,248,375 of record OY987299.1, on the reverse strand, counting down.
AAGTTTAACAAAAATCAGCCAGTTAATAATTTTGCTCTCAAAGACAGCTTCAAATTTCTTTAAAATGCGATTTCCGGCGAAACAATATGTTTAATTTCGGAACAAACTATAATACTTGATTTTTAAGGTAATTATAAATAATAAAAACGCAGTTAATATTTTTGCCCAACAAAATATTACGCAAAATGTCATTTTTACATCATTCGGATACTTGCGCAAACGTAATCAGTTTAATTTATCAATCTCAACTTTATATTATACCTTACTTACTAATAAATGCAGCTTAAAGTTCGCAGTTAATATTTATGCCGGCTTTATTACAACAAGAAAATATATTTTTCTAAAAAACGTATAAAAAACAATTCTGGCGTTCATTTATTACCAATATTTTGTGATGGCATTATAAAAATGCGGTTATGAATTTTGTCTAGGTTTCGTTATTTTTTACCGTAATTTCCCTGGCCTAATTGCTTTTGTTTTGGGAATAGTTATTAAATCGCAGTTAGTTCACATCAACGAATCTCAGGGGGCGCTAAATTTACTTTAACGTAGTACTAAATCGAATTGCGACTACTTTTTTAACAAAACCTTGAAGTAATTTTACTTATATGAATTAGCTGCGGTTGAATAACTATTCACAGAGACCATCCTCCTACTTTTCGAGACGAGAAGAGAACTTGCCCTCCCTTAAAAGAAATTAATATAGTAATCTGTAATTACTGAATTACTGGCGCATCTGATGGCTAAATCTCTGAGAGCCAACGCCGCCAGCGCCCAGTCCGTGAACTAAACAGTCATGTCATAATAACCACTGTCCGGCTGTTTTGTTGTTTTGGTTTGGAAAACGTGCAAAATATGTATCGCGGTATCGTTACGGGTTGCCGATAGCAATATTCTCGTGCAATTTAAAAATTGTGATACAGATGTGTGTACGGAAGTTCGCGAAAAGGCCTGAAGCAAATGCTGGTGCTTATGATGTGAATACAACATTTTTCTAAGATGTTTGAAGTGTTATAACACCTGCCCTTTGTAGAATCAAGACTGAATACACCAATAATGCACATGAGAGGTATAGGTAGGTATTGCCTATTTCTTCAATTTCATCTTCCACAAAAAAATTAAATGTGGCAACATAGCTCTCCAGTGCCAACCTTGACGGTTTACATTGAAGCAGGAGCGTCGAGTGACCCGGGTACTAAGGTTCATTTTTAAAGTTCGGGAAAAAATCTTTCGCATTTTTCTTTTTAGTAGACCTCCCCCAGTGGGTGGTTAAATTTTTTACATCATGACTGAATCACCCTGTATATATTTTATAGAACCACGCACGTATACTAACAACAGTGTTCCTTAAAACACCCATGTTAGCATCTAGGTATAGTGTCAAGTGTTTAACTAATGTCAGATTCCATATCTACCCCTATTTATTATTTTTTCAAATCTTCCGACCGAGTGCACTAGGTATCAGCAGCTAATATCCATCACGTAGAAACAAAATATGGTAGAAAGCAGTGAAGCTTTGTAGTTGAACTTCCGTTGTAAGTATTGATTTTGTTTATGAAGCATGAAGCAACATAATGTTGCTACCAAGTAGTATTAATGCGATCGGTTTCAGATGAGTTGTTGGGATTGTTTCAATTGGCTACGTTATATTATAGGGTGGGGCAGAAATATCCGGAAATAAACTTTTCCTTGTAGTTTTAAAGGGTTATTTTCCGGTCTATCATCGTTCGAAAGCCAAAGTGCGAGTCGAGTAGAGCCTAGATAATAGACGCTGTCAAAAACGCGATGCAGGTAACTATTTTAAACGATTGAATTTAACTTTGTAAAAATACTGTGGGAAATTGGTTTGTTTCCAATCAATGAATGTGAAAAATGTGGGAACGATGGAAAGAATCGGATATAAATTGAAAAAGTTACATCACAGTATAAATAGCTTCGAAACAAAAGTTTCAATGGGCATAAAAAAGGCCTGTCCCCGATTTAATACAATTCTAAAAATAAATTTTTAGATGCATTGTTTGATATTTGACAATTCTCTATTTTTCAGTAGATCTTCCGATTTCCAAAATTATTTCCTTCAACATATACAGGATGTTTCCTAATTTAATGCTGATTCTACGGGGTGATAATTCTTGGATGATTTTAAGGAAAGAATTTTATATGAACTTATGTCCGAAACCGCTTTATTTCTGAGATACAGGAGCTTGAAATTTAACAAAAAAAAAAAAACAGTTTTCCCCCGATATCTTTAAAACCGCTTTGCATTTTTTTTTCAATTTGTGAAACAACAAAATGTGTTTTTAGCATACTAGATGTTTCTAGCCTACAAGATAATTAATTAATTACATAATAAATTGGCCTATAGGGACGAGCAAATGAATGCGTTTTATTTTTTAAATCGAAAACCATCTGCCGGACGAAAAAAAGTTAAGGGATCATTGTTGATTGATCATCAATGAGCAGATAGAGGGCCATTTTAAAAATAACATTTATTTAAAAAATAAAGAGAGACGTATCATTTTTTTGATTAAAAATATTGCAGGGCATGTTAACAGGGACGCCACTGATGAAAACGGAAAGAACCTTTATCCTGAGAAAAATTTATTTTTATGCGTACTTTGTACGTACCTACGTACCAAAATTAAAAAAAAATACAAAGCTGTTTTAGAGATAATTGGGAAAAGTGATTTTTTTTGTTAAATTTAAACACCCTGTATGACATAAATAAAACGTAAATAGAACGGTTGCGTACCCATGTTTATATAAAAAAATTCTTAAAATAATCTAAGGATTGCCGTCCTTTCGGATCAGCATTCAATTATGAAACACCCTGTATGGCCCAAGTGAAATATAATTTTACTTATCACGATCAAAGAAAGACCCTTAAAGACGATGACATCGCATTATGCATTTCTTAAAAAACAAGATAGTTGACATTAAACTGGTTATACCTACTTAAAAACCCTAGTTACCAAGTTTTACTGACTTAGTAGCTTGCACAGGATATTTATGGGTTAGAGACAAAAGTCGAAAATGCCATATTTTCCGAACCCCTATGTTTACAGGATAAAGTATTTTGGAGATATTTTTTATCAGTCAAGTAGGGACACACCAGGACTATGGTTTAACACAATTTTGTTGGTCTACTTAATAGAAGCAAAGGTGGCATAATATACCGTACGTGTATTCGTGTATACGTGTATTCGGCTAGGTTCGTCAGTCGTTGGCGGGGGGCGGGGCGTGTTTTTTGCTCGCAAAACTCGACTGATAAGCGGCGCGGGACTACTGTGTACTCCCCCGCCAACGACTGACAAACCTAGCTGGACTCACATCGACGCGCGGCCTATTCCCCTATGTCTACCAAAACGGTGAAAGTACGGTATAGGTAGGTACTTAACAAATTAATTTTATTGGACAAAATAATGCAAGTAAGTCAATGCGCACATCAGCAGGCCCCTTGAAGATTTCAAAAGAAGATGTATGTACATACATAGAAACGTAATTTTTAATTAAGTAACGGACAATGTAACAACAAGCATAAACAGATGTCTGTAAATTTGAATACAGACATTATAAAACAAAGAAGAAAATATCATATTATGTAGAACTAAATTAGGCTGGCTTTTACACATGTTCAAAGTCATGTAGTAGTAAACATGACGGTTTCATCACTAATCTGAAAATCCCCATTGTGGAAAGCAATTCAAAAACCTAATACAAAAATCTGGACTTTTTCTGAATTTAACATCTTTGCCTGGAACTCATTGTATTAAGTAAACAAAACAACAGTGCGTTGAAACATAGTTTAAATATGTCCCTATAATATGTAACTCGTACGAAATATCGACAAAATATTTTCTCTTGTACCTAAATACTGAGGCATTCCGAAAATATGTCATTTTTGGACTTTTGTCCCTAATCCACAAACACCCACAACCACAACACACAAGCTAGGTACGTCATTAAAACTTGGTAATTAGGGCTTTCAAGTGTGGCTAATTTTATGGTGCCAACTGTTTTGTTTTTTAAAAATGCGACTTCGCCGTTTTTGGGGTTTTAGGGATTTTTGGCCGTAATAGACCATGGAATAAGTGAAATTTCAAAAATAAAGCAGACTGTAGAGTTTTTCACATACTTATGTAAAAGAAAAGAAATTTGAAAATCGGGCAATCCGCTGAAAAATACGGAGTTGTCAAGTATCAAACTGAAACACACTACACTCTGTAGGAATATTATTTATTGCCACTTTGGAGTAACGGATCAACAAATAAAAAAACGTCTTTGGAAGATGATTTAGCCAAAAGCGAGTCTCCCCTTGACACGTTATCACTGAGGAGCCCCTGTTACTTATGGTTACAGATATTTTACTTGTCTAGACGTACTTTGTAGGTCTTCGAATTTACATTAATTTATAGAAATCTGAGAAAATAAAAAATGGGTAGGTACCTGCTTATTCTGCATAGAAGTTGAAATAAACTGGAAGAAACTTAACACAAATAAAATGCGTCCATTAAATTATTTTGTCTTTTAATAGTTCATTATAAATTTGTTTAGGTTAGAACTAACGAGCCGGAGCCAAGGACATATATTTTCTCGTCGCTTCTCTGGTTTCTCTGTTGCAATTTTGCTAGTCTGAATATGCGCCCCAGACCGAGCTACATTGCTCCAGGGGGCATTGCAAAATGACGCTGGGCACCTCGACTAATGAAGTTGCAAATTAGGGAGCACAATGCACCACAAACAGCTGCTGGTGCGAGACTTGGAAAAGGCCATAAGTGCGCTTACGATGGCAACACCTTCACTTTATTTCAAGAGAAACAGCTTAGAGGCTTAAGGAAAGCGTTGTGTGTTATTATAGGGTGTAATTTTAAAGTAATGTATTAAACTCTTTTAAAAATGGTCAAGCTAAAAGTAGCTGCCTCAGCTTCTATTCCAGAGGGCCAACATTTTCAGGTTACACGTCATGGTTTCGCACATTATTTCTGTATACAGGGTGGTTCACCTTAAACTCGTCGCCTTTATATCTCAGCAACGAAATTGGATATTTTAGTTTCGCAAATAAGGCTGGTAGAGCTCGCTGAACACTTTATTCGTAGGCTCAAATAAAATTTTTCTATTGCAAACTTTAGATGGCGCTGCGATCGATGGAAATTTTTCGTCCGTAGTGACCCTGAAAAGTGGTGCATCCGAATTGTTCTTCAATTTGAAGCAAATTATGTACCATAAACAAAATTTTAATAATCAACACTTTTTTAGTTATCGCTCTTTGAAGCTGGCAAAATCTGCAGTAGATAACCCTGGTTATTTCCAAAACTACATACGAGAAACTGAGGTGTAACTACTCACGGAGTTGTTCTGTAATTTTAAACGTACAATAGTCAAACATGGGCGAAACTAAAGAATTTATTAAAAAAAATCTTACTAGGCTAAAACAAAAGTAACTCGATGTTAGACACTGTTGTCTGCGAAATTTTTCCGGTCTGATTGCCATCTTTGATAATCGTATTTTGTCTGCATTCACTCAAAATGAGCAGCATATAAAATTTTTCTTGATTGCTATATTAACCACGTAATTACATTAAAAAAGAAATAACTTAAACAGGTGACAGCCAAACACAATTAATAATAAAAGTATTTTGACAGTTTCTAATAATGAATTACTGTCGTTTCGGCTTGGAAAACTCTACTGGAAAAAAGTTTCTTTATTAGCAAACTCTTCGCCTTCGCTAATCTTTAACCATTGTACGTTTAAAATGAAAGAACAACTCTCACGAAAGTTACAAGCCTGTTCAGAACTGGTTCCGACCTAGCTCGGCATAACTTCTAAACTCGGTGTCTACAGGGTGATCATTTTTAGACGCCAAGTCTCTGTTGGTGGGAAATGGTCAAAGATATGATAATATGGAGATATTATTATGAGAGATGATATAGGGTGTCTAAAGGAATAAATTTGCCCATTTATGGACTTGCAAATACGACGCTAGGCGTCGCGACGCCAAGAAATATTTTTTCCTACCAATATACCACTTTTGTTACATTTTTCGAAAGCCCTAATCTTTCGGAACATTTTTCATTCATGTCATTTTTATTTATTATCTTCCGTTCAAAAGTTATTCTTCAAAAACCCATTAAAATATTAGGTATTTTTTGTTTATCGTAGTGTTTCACAAGACTCTTTAAAATTTCTTGTCTTGCTTTGCTTTGCTTTGTCTCGACAAGCTTTGTACGCAATAGATAATGCAATGGAATTACCAATGGTCAACAGGATCACACAAGGTAGGTACTTATTGGTGTGGAAAGATCCAGTAACAAACATACAGGTTGATTTTCTCTGTGCCATCACAAAGTGCTGAATTTTTTTAATGAAAAAATAATATTTTTTTTACAAAATGTCATTAGTGTTATTGAACTTTTCTCGATAAAGCCATTGTCTTATAAAATTATACATTGTTCTATGGGTTGCTGTTGTGGCACACTACCCGCCTTAACTTATCTGGACTTACTGACTGGCAGGCTTCTGTAAATTTTAGACGTAGTTCTTTATAATTTCTGCAGCGGTTTTGATACACCTAATCGATTTTTATCGCTCTTGATCCGTATAGGTAAAGTTTAAAAAATGTTAGATTGCTAGATTTTGGCACTCTGTAGAATATATAGAACTCCCTGTATATTTTTTGTTTCAATTTGGTATAATTCGGGGGTTCTGTGGTGTCCTGATTAATGCTGTGGTGTCAGATTTTAAACAAAAAAATCGCTAAATGCAATTTAATGATAATTGGGGGTATAAAAAAATCGCAGCCTAGCCGGTCCTGGATTTGCATGTTGACAACGGTAAGAAGGTCAAAGGACGCGGTTTGAAGATCTTTCAAACAAAGAAAACGTCAGGGGAATATATTGAAAAATAAAATAATCGAAAATGCTATGTGCACCCTGGTAACACGTAATAAGGATTAACAAAAATTAATATTTTAATGCGTTTTTGAAGAATTACTTTTTAACGAAAGTGTCGGCGACTTACCTAATAAATAAATATTTAAATCCGAGGTCGAACGGACTTTTCTTTATTTTAGGAAGGACAACAGTTTTATATTTTTTGACAAATTTTTTACAAGTCACTGTCACTCTTTTTTTTAAATAACAACTATGATCCTAATATATAAAATATCTGTAACATTTCTCTTCCCCAGTAACTGTTCTGACTGAAGTAACAGTTACTAATTATCTTCATTTTTTACATTCAACACGCAAAGTCTGGTTACTGGACGTCGAAGAATTGTACCATTTGCCAGTTTTACGTCTATATACTACTCGTACTTTCTTGTCTCTTCCTGGAAATAGCTTGACAATTCTTCCTTTTGGCCAAACGTTTCTAGGTCCGTTTGGATCTACTATGATGACAATATCACCTTCCTGTATCGGTTTGTTTTCTCCATGCCATTTGCTTCTTTGTATTAGAAATGGCATGTAATTTTGTGTCCATCTCTTCCAGAAATAATCTGATAACTTCTGAGCTGACTTCCATTTTGAATGCAGGTTTAAATTTGTTTCTTCTGTTCTTGTACATGGTAAAGCTGCATATTGTGGGCCAATGAGGAAATGGTTTGGAGTAAGAGGTTCAGGATCGTCTGGATCTATAGATACGTAAATTACTCTTTTGTTTTTGCATTTCTGACAGTTTCTTTATTGAGTTTTACGGCTTGTCGAACGCGTAAAATCCAAAAATTTTCTCTTAAACGGTTTACTAATGTTTCTTGACCTTGATGATATAGTTCCTCATGATAGTGTTGAATTATCAATTTCGTGATATCATGTTTTGAATCTAGATTGATAGGTTTTTTAACATATTTTGAAACATTATCCAAATGGCTTAGTCTTCCTCCTAGTCTCAATAATCCGTCTTCGTCTAATTCACAGGATAATGCATAAAGTCTACTAGTTTTCTCTAAAGGTTTCTTTTGTGATAAACACAATATTTCTTTGAGAAAGGTGCTTGTTTGACATTTTTTATATAACAATTTCTCTGCCTTTTCTATTTCGTTTACATTTAGTTCACCATTTAATTTTCTTTTCCTACAGTTTTCAAAATATCTTATTATCCATGCTGTGGTACGTCTCAACTTATTCCATTTTGAAAATCTTCTAGGCTCTGGAAGTTCTAAACAACCTATTTGAAAATTTACGAATACCGGTTGATTCTCTTTTATTTCTAGTAGATTTTGTTGGTTGTTTCCCACAGATAGTTTTTCAGGAGTTTCTGTTGGCCATTTTTCGTAATTTTCTTTTAAGAATTTTGGCCCTGATAGCCATCTGCTATCAACAGTAAGTTCTAAAGCTTTTCTTCGTTTTGTAGCTTCATCTGCTACATTGTCTCTTGGGGGTACATAATGCCATTCTCCAGAGTTAGTTAAATCTTGAATTTCACCGATTCTTTGTGCCACAAATACTTTAAATCGGTGCGCTTAGGAACGAATCCAATGTAACACTGTTTTTGAGTCCAATAGAAATTCTCGGATATTTTAATCTTCAAATTAGTTTTTAAATAATTTTCTAGTCTTCCCATTAAGGCTCCTAGCAACTCCAACCTGGGAATTGAAAGTGGTTTCAACGGTGCTACTCGAGTTTTTGCTGTAACAAATGCTGTTTGAACTTCTTCTCCTTCTTGTATTCTCAAATAGGCAACTGCAGCGTAACATTTGTCCGATGCATCTGTAAATACATGTAATTGAATATTTCCGATATTTCTATCTAAAGAAAAATATTGACGTGGTATTTTGAACTCAAATATTTTCTTCAAGTCCTCTAACCATGCTATCCAATTTTCATAAATGTATTCGGGAATAGTATCGCCCCAGTCTAATTTATTTCTCCAAATGTCTTGAAGTAATACTTTCCCTTGTATTAAAAAAAGTGCTAAAAATCCTAGTGGATCGAATATTGACATTACTATTTTCAGAATGTCTCTTTTAGTAAGAATCTTCTTTTTGTCTAAGATATCTTTGTTAATCTTATGAAACTGAGTTTGATACTGGAAAACATCTTCATAGAAATTCCACCAAATACCTAAAACACGTTCCATCGACTCTCCTAAGGTTTGATTGGTGTCTTTTGGGGCTATTAAACTGGGTGTTACGTCATCAAGTAAATCTTCATTATTAGTTATCCAATTGCATATGGTAAATCCACCTTTTGCATGAATATCTATTACATCCTGGATTAATTTCTTTCATACACATCTGGAGGTCTGTCTCTGTCCATTTGTCTCCATAAAAATCTCTGTGCATGGTGATCTTCTTCACGTACATGTACTTGGAGAAACATTTCTTTGATGTCAGCTGTAAAGGCATATATCATTATACGAAAATTTAACAAAATTGTGTATAAGGAGCTGTATAGATCTGGACCTGTAAGTAAACAATCATTTAAACAAATTCCGTTAGATTTAGAAGCCGCATCAAAAACAATCCTTAACTTCTTGGGCTTATTTGGATTGTGAACTCCAAAATGTGGTAGATACCAAGTAATTGGAAATTCTTTTTTTAGCTTCTTCTTCCGTTAGTTTTCTTACATACCCTTTTTTCTCAAAGTCTAAAATCTTATCGCAGTATAATTTTCCGTATGTCATATCTTTATCCATTTTCCTTTCAATATGACATAGTCTTCTCATAGCGTTTGTTTTACTTTCTGGTAAAATGATGTTCTCATCTTTTCACAGATGTCCAGTTTCAAATCTATCGCCAATTCTCTTCATAGTCTTCTCAATAATATGTTGAGCTCTTATGTCTTCTTTAGATAGAGCTTTGCTTTGTTTGTCTAGACCAGTAGTATCGATCTGCCATTGTTTTTTAACCATATCATGAAGAATGTCTAAATCGTCCTTTTCCTCATGGCTGATATGACATACAAATCGACTCGACGAACTCCTGGTTTCAAATGAAACATTTCCGTGGATAACCCAACCTAAAAGTGTCTTACTCGCAGTAGGACTATTCCATGGACCACTTATAGTCTTTCTACTGAGAAGAAGAGGGCAATTATCTTGACCTATCAGTATTCTTGGCTTGGCGTTAATCATGGAAGCAATTTTATTGTTAATATAGGGATATTTCTTTTCAATTTCTTCAATAATTACCGTCTGCTCGGGTAAATCAAGTCCCTTTATTGTTCGAACATGTCTTAAAACATAATTCTTACCACCTTGCATACCTCTTATGTTACACGTCACAGATCGGGAGTCATTTTGTTGTTCCACTTGTGTGTTTGTCCAAATAATACTTAGTGTATGTTGTGGTCCATCCAGTTCCAGTTCTTTAGCTAAATCGTTGTCAAATAAAGTCACTGTAGAGGCATCATCTAGGAGGGCATAAGTATTAATAAATTTTCCTTTATTGCTTAAAACAACAGGTAAAATTTTCAATAAAACATTTTTATTTGTTGCGATATGGCAATTAATTTCTTGTTGAGCATCTGTGTTTTATAAACTAGTTACCACTTCTTTGTGCAATAGTTGATGATGAGGTTTTTGGCAGTTGTTAATTCCACACACCTTTACCTTTTGGCAGGTTCTTAGACTATGTCCTGGTGTCAAACATGAAAAACAAGTTTTCTTTGAAGTTACAAAACTCCATCGTTCATCGATTGTCATTGATTTAAACTTTTCGCAAATGCTTAAAGAATGTAAGGTGCAATCGCAACAAAAGCATTTCTATTTAATTTTCAATTCTTTGGTTGCTAAGGTAATCTCCTTTTTTTTACTCTTTGGTTTCATGGTATGTTCATTGTCATATCTGAAGTCTATCAATTTTGGCATTTGAATTTGACATGCTATGGATGGCTTTCTGTTTAGCCAAGCACTAAATTCTACTAATTTGGGTATTTCGAGAGTAGTGCTAGAAAGATGTTCTAACCAATTTAATTTATGGCTCGTTGGAAGTTTATTTAATAATTCTTGTAAAAGAATTGGATTTCGTAAGTGATCGTCTTCTTTTAGAACCTCAATAGTTGTTACCATATTTTTAATCTCGTCAGAAAAATCGATTAACGTGTCTAATTTATCATCTTTAACTATAGGAAATGTTTTTAATGTATCTAATAACATCATTACAATGTGTTCAGAACGACCAAATCTATTTCTTAAGATTTCTATGATTTCATCAACATTCTGAGGTAATATCAATAAGCTTTCTACTATTTTTCTAGCATGACCCTTTAAGCATTTTTGCAGTCTACATTGATTTTCTTCCTTCGAGTAACCACAAATAGCGTTAGTATTTTCGTATTGATAAATAAAATTTGGCCATTCCAGCGGATTACCACTGAATATAGGTAAATCCTTAGGAACTGATTGTCTAGTAAGAATTTTCGCAAGTTGATGAGTAGCTATTTGTTCATTACTTTCAATTTTGTTTATTTTGCCTACCTTTTTGTCTTGATTTGAAGAATAAGAAGAATTTTTAGATTTATCCTTCCAGGGACATTGTCCATCCATCCATCTGTAGACATCAGGCGTATCCTCTGACTCATTATCTAAAATTCCAGACTCCTCATCCTCGTCAAGGGTTGCTAATTTCATTGCTAATTCTAGGTCTAACATCTCTTGCTGATGTTTATGTAAAAGCTCTTTTTTCCTCATTTCCATTTCTAATCTTACCTGCTCTTGTTTCTTGCTACTTCTAGCAGAACTTCGTAAGGATTTCTCTTGTACTGGCAGTAGCTTTTCTTCTGTCGATTCCACTGGCACTGTCGGTTGTTTTTCTTCCACCATTTGGGGACATGTCTTTGTCTTCTTCATGGTAGCTTTCTTCGTCAAGCGTTCACTTTTCCGTAGTTGCGCTCCAGGTTCAGACATTGTTTTATTGGCGTCCTGGCTCAACCAAATGGATTCAGCAGCAAACGTTTCTTCCACAGGGCAAATTCTTAAGGTTTGAAGGACCAGTTGTCGGCGACTTACCTAATAAATAAATATTTAAATCCGAGGTCGAACGGACCAGTTGTCGGCGACTTACCTAATAAATAAATATTTAAATCCGAGGTCGAACGGACTTTTCTTTATTTTAGGAAGGACAACAGTTTTATATTTTTTGACAAATTTTCAGAAACATTAGGGCTTTCGAACGATGCAACAAAAGTGGAATGTTGTAAAGGCAGACGGTTAGCAATAGGCTCCGATCTCGGTGTCGGTGTGCACCCTTTTCGAGACCTTTCAAAGTTTGTTTTCGTTTTGTCAGTTATTATTTTCAGCATGTGGACTGACTGAATTTTATTATCGATATCTTTGAACGCCGAAACTTGGTTCTTGAGCAAAGGTATAAATAAATATCATCGTTGTCTATTCAGTTCAGTATTATAATGTAGTCTGTTACTGGAAGAGGATTGGTTAATAGCGTCATCAATAGGTTGCCAGTTGAATTGCACCTTCCCGGCTATCACTGCTGTGGTCTAGGTACAAAGTTGGAGAAACGCCTTGCTCGGGGAGATCCTGCCATCAATAAGCTGGATGCAGCTTGTGAAGATCACGACCTAGCATACTCAAAAAATGAGCCCTAACAAGAGGGACACAAAGCTGGGAAAAAATTGGAAAATCGAGCGTGGGAGCGAGTGATATCAAGGAACGCTAAATTTGGTGAAGAAGCTGCCACGTGGTTCGTTACAAATACGATGAAGGTCAAACGCAAGGTCGGCATGGGTGTAAAGAAGCGCCCGGTTTCTTTTAAAAGAGACATCGTTAAAAAAGTTGAAGAAGCTCTAAAAAACTTATGTATTATGTTGCATTTTCTGCTCACTTTGGTTTCGGTGAGTATACGTACTTTAGACCGCAGTGACATCTACAATTTGCAATAGAAAAATTTATTTTTTACCCGACGAAAGTCTTCTAGGAGCTCTACCCGCCTTTTTTACGGAACACTTTTGAACACTTGAATTGCTTCTGAATTATCAGCGCAAATTTTTTTGTTTTATGTAACACCAATGAAAGAGTGGAAGAATTCACTTGTTTGAGTAATAATTGTGATGTGATCAGTTTTGAACATTTTCCAGATCCAGATGTAGACTCAAAATCATTTTTCTATATAAGCGCTTACGGAGCATTTACAAAAATTGCCGGGGTTATTTGTTGGCTATATCGAAAATGGAAAATTGAATGGAAATAAATGTTCATCACCAGCGGAAATGGAGAGGCCCTGGCGAAAATTGCACCGCAAACGGCGCGAAATTTAATAAACGCCAGACGGCGAAAAAACACGTTCCGACGACGCGACGCTCCGGACCGGGACAAGTTTTCCGCTGCAATATACATAGGCAAATTTACGTTGACCTCAGTGATGCCAAGCTACGGTTTTACAACCTTTTTTAAATTTAGTTTACATCGAAATTTCCAATAAAGGTTGACACCTACATGAGTTGTTTTTTCAAGAATGGTGAATTATTCAGCGAGGGAATTACGTAAATATTTACCGTCAAGAAAGAACATATATTTGCTTGCTATGGCAATTAGTGACGCTGCGTCTATGTTTTTAAACGTATCAGCTTGGTAACAATGATTGCACCCATTATAAAAAGTAATTTATACACGCCTCTCCATTTAAATAAAGCAAGGAAAAGAAGGGGGGGGCGCATATAGTATACTATACTTGGTGGTACAGATTATTGACTACTTTGGTCTTTGATAATATTGCAGGTAAACTAAACTGGCGATTGAGTAGGTAATAAATGAATGATAAGCCCTTGGGGGCTTTAAACCACAAGCAGGTAGACAAATTAAACGAAATTACAGGTTGCAGGCACAATAAATGCAGGTAGAAAGAAATGGATCGGACTTGCCGGTAATCCTGCGTCGTCCGGGTTCCAGGTAAGCAGTCAAAGTCGGTGTTTACACCAACGCAAATAATCGTAAGCTCCAATATAGCTCCAACACAGCTCTATGGTGATATACGGCTTCGACGTCGGGTATTCAAGCAAGCATCTAGAGTTATTTCTCGCAGGTAGCTAGCTAGCAGCATCCAAAAGCTAATTTTGAGGTTTTGCACAAGCAAGGGTTCTGGTAAAAAGGGCCTAAAATAAAGCTATCATAAAGCCAACAAGCTCTGGGAGAAGATAATATGGAATCATGCATCTACTAGAAACGTGGTCAACCTTACCGTAGGTATAATGGCCGTGATGTTTCACATTAAATTCGATTATCTGCTCTCATGAAAATGTTCCTCCAAACATCCAACAGCACAAGGTTGACGGGAAATACACAAAGTCCCTTTAAGAGGTTTTTCGGCAGATATTCTGGAAAAATCTGGCAAAATTGCCGAACTATGACCTTCTCGGCCAGCGACTCAACGAAAAAGAATGACGTACCGGAATACCGTTAATCGGGGTTCCAGCAGGCTTGAATCTAGTAAATTTTTATGGCTCTTAATGGTACCAATGGGTTCGGTTGTCCGCAGAAATGACAAGTAGCTCAACGCGGGAAGCAAGCATACCAATAGAATGCTTTCAATTCCACAGCAAAACAAAATAAAGCAATGGACACATAATTTAATGTGTGCTGTTAAGAAAATCGTAAGATTTACACAGCTACGAAGTTTAGGGAGGCTGTTAACATGTGAGCTAAGTCGGTAGGATTATTTGCTACAAGGTAGGTTCCGGAAATAAACATAGCATCTCAACACAAAGATTTGTTCAAAATATCCAGGTATCTAATATTATATTTCGTACCATTTTAGACTGCTTATAAATCGGCGATCACGAAATAAGAGATTAATATTACGACGCTATCGATTAATAAGAAAGACTAGTCAACAACAACAATGAGAAATCATAAACCATAACAAATCAACAAATTCCCCCACGCCATCTATGCGCTAATAGTATAAGTACCATCTAGAGAGTGAACGTGGGCTCAAAATTGCCAAATTCAATCTATTATTTATGAAGGTATGCTTATAACAACAAAAAAAGGTAACGTACCTATAAACTACTCATTTTGATTTTAGCTTAAACTATGTTTTCCAAATATAAGCATAAAACAAGAGAAATTTTGTCCGAATATTAAATTTCGATGTCAGCACCCGCCGCGTTCACCAAGATTTGAAAATGAAGCACCTGAATTGCCGAAAACCGTTACAACGCACAGAAAATGTATCATCTTAGACAGTGACTTCGTTGAGAAAGGCCCAATAATTTAAATTGTTTTTATTTGTTGGTTGGCATTTTGTAAAGAAATAAATTACTTTTGTGTTTATTAATATTTTTTCAATGATTCCAGAGCACTCCTGATCAGTATAAAGTTTAATAAAAATTCAGAATTTTGAGATGGCTCAGAGAAAAATACCCTGTATATTTTTGTAGTAAATCTTTTCACACCAACATTTTGAGTGGTCCTGTTGACCATGCAACTGTTTTGAAGGATTCCATGGCACACTTGACTCGCCAGATGTCTTTAAAATTCCTATTTTGCTCAACTTTGACACGGTGTAGAACCGAACACCCTCTACATTTTTTGTTAAAATTTAGTATATGGGGTTTTGGGGTGTCCTGATTAACGCTATTGTGTCAGATTTTAAATAAAAAAAATCGCTAAATGGTTTTTGTGAAAATCGGGCTACATAAAAAAAATCGTAGCAGTCCCTTGATTTGCATTTTGACAAAAGTAAAAAGTCAAAAGAAGCGTTTTGTGAAGACCTTTCGAACAAAAAAAGGTTTTTGAAAATATCTCACAAAATACATATTTATCGATTTGTATACACTTAAAAGTAGTAAATGGCCAAAATATGCTTTATTTGTTATTTTATCGAAAGAAGTTATTTGAAAAAGTTGCTTGGAATTTTATTTTACACCTTTGTGCAAATTTTCAGATAAAAATTCTGACTGATAAATTTTCGATTTTTTGAAAAAATATAAAAACTAATAAATTTAATTTTTTTTTGTGTGCCATATTTGACATTATAATTGTTTGCCTATCATCCAAAGGTGATATTTTTTAGTTATGGACCCTTTTTGGGCCGTAATCGGCTAGTTTCAAGAAAAACTCAACTAACAAGGAGCAATTTTATATCTTTTCAAAAAATCAAAAATTTATCATTGTCAGAATTTTTGTCTGAAAATTGGCACATAGGGGTAAAATAAAATTCCAAGCAAATTTTTCAAATAACTTTTTTCGATAAAATCACAAATAAAGCGTATTTTGGCTATTTATTAAATTAAATGTCATTTTTGACAGGTATGTCAAATGACGTCACGACGTTTAACGATCTCAGTTCGAATCTTTTTGAAAGCAGAGTAGTTTCATCTTTTCCCAAAAATAAAAAAAATCCCATATGGTTACAACTTTTTGGCGGGCACTGTATATTAAATTTGACGCCATATTCCAAGTCTGGTTTTTTAACCATCAATTTATCTTTAAAATTACCGAAACAATCACGTGTATCACCTTTAGTTGAAGAAGGTGTCCAGTGGGCACCCTGCATCCACTGTTAATTGTTATTTGAAGGGAAGCGTAGTTTGCTTATATTATATTAATGGATCTAGAGTGCCCGAACCACAATCAAGTGAATCCGAAGAAAAAACGAAATGACAAAAAAAAATCAAGTTGGATCATGCTTTTCTGGGATTAAAAAAAAGTAAAAACGTTACAAGATGTTTGTGGTTTGTCCTGGCCCAGATAACGTTATTATGGGACGTTTATTATAAGCCTTCCATTTTGTACGTTTTTTATTTGTGAATATTTTTCATCCCTAAAAAACATTTTTTAGTATTTCCCAATTAAAAATATGTCGTTTCTTTATAGCTAGAAAGTTGGCGACAACTTCAGCAAAATACACATAAAAAATTCTTTAAGGATAAGATTATAAAATATCACATAAAAAAGTTAAGGGACGAAGATGCATACATTTTGAGAGTCACCCTGTATCTCATAAACTAAAATATCGAGATGCGGTTTGCGGCATTCAGCTTTGACACTTCAGCTACTTTTGTAAATTATGCACGTGGTTACGTGGTTTTGTAGATTATGCACATGGTTACAGGTGAATTTTAAGAAAATGGATAAATTATTTTTCCTGTTACCTCCTCCGTAAGTTCACTTAATATGCTCGCTAACAGGTCCGAAAGCGAAAGTGAAAAGTTCGAGGTGCCCAGTTGCTAGGTACAAAAAGTATTGCCTAGCAACGATGCAACGATTGTGCAGCAAGGACCTTAAAACCATTATAAAAATATATGTAGCAACTTGAAACTGGCGTCAAATTTAATATGTTTCACATCGATTGTGTTCTAAACTGGTTTTGATCAAAAAGAATACGAATTATGCCAAAGAAAAATTAAGAAAATGGATATATTTTCCACTGTGAAGCTTCCGGATAGTAAACCGTAGGTCACGTGTTTGAGCTCCCCCTCAAACCATTTTTTATATTTTTTTTATTATCGCTGCATTTGACTTATATTTATTACTGATTTTAATTTTTAGTAATTGAGCAATGGTTATTTTGAACAATATTACTCACAATATACTCCATAGCGTTTAATTAAAATTACCTATGCCCTATACCTAATAGGAACTTGTCGGAAGCAGGAAAAATATAATACATTGCATGATACGTAAGCTCTTTTTGGCCTCGGAGGTTTTTTTAGTAGGGGAGCCCACGATGCTAAAAGGGGATTTACTCGAGCGTCATGGGGACCTATTGGATTTTGAAGATTAAATGGTAGAAAGAAAAAAAGGTTATATGAGATATACCCTTCCACCGGTGGGGGGAGCGTCTACAGGCTTTCACCAATGTAAAAAAAATAGTCACATGGAGATACTCGAGCGCGTCAGATATTGATAGTGTATATGCCCCACGTGTGTCCGATGACGTAGGTATGTTAATCTGCCGGTCTGCATGGTGGGGGCGGCCGTACGGAAGGGTTAAAAACGGGAAGAAAAAAAATTTACTCGAGCGCATCAGATATTCAGAAGAGATGTTAAGTGAACCCGAAAGAAGCTCCCATTCAATAGACTGGCGATTCGGATGTGACGCCAGCTCGTGGCGGGTTTTTGAAAAAGCAAAAAAAATCGCCATTTTGAAATACTCGAGCGCGTCAGATTTTCATATAGACGGTTCAGCTTGATGTCCTGGTCGTGCTGATCCATAATCTGACGTTTATTTGGAGCGATTTTCTTAATCTGACGGTTTGAAAAAAAAATTTTTCATAAATTTTTTTAAATAAATATTTGCGTTTTCTAAGAAAATTATGTTGTCTGTTAAAAATTAAGGACTTTTTTTGTCTATAAACATATGCTCTTAATAATTTATTTTCTATATTACAGGGTGTTGAACGTGGACTTTTCAAATATTGTATTACCTATATTTCTTAAACTAAATAAAATTTGACAAAACGTCTAAAATAAAACTTATAGACAAAAAACAGATCTATCCAAATATCAAATAAAAAATGCACGTTCGTTACAAAAAAATTCAAAGGGCCCTGCGACGCAGAGCGTCGTTTGTCAAATATTCTAAATTTTATCTTAATTTTTTATTCTTCGTTTGGTCCTATTTAAGTTCCCGGAAGCAGATATATTTTTTCTCTTTTCGTTTGCCCACAATAGGCCAGGGACATCGAGTTTGAATAACCTGTACATATAATACCACGAGTGCTGTGCTCAGCTGTGATGGCGTGATGGCTGGCGTGTGGGGAAGGTGCGAGAGAAAGAGTGAAAGGGAGAGAGAGGCGCGGAGTGGGGAATACATGCTTCACTGCAGCTAGCTGCACGCGCGCTAAACTTTATCGACGATTTTTGTTACTTCGGCTTGTGGAAATCGGCAGATTATATTTTTCCCGTTATCCTTGAATTATTTCCTTCAAAATAAAAAAATATTCGACCTCGCTCGAGAAAGTCGAGGTAACGTTTTTTTTGCAAGTTTGTGACCCTCCCACCCCATTACGTCACGCTCAAATCGTCAGATTATTGAAATGCACCCTTTTCAGCATGTAATTAACCCATCAAATCTTAATCTGACTCGCTCGAGTATACCTATCCACCTATCGATTTTTTTTACTATTCTGATCGGCTGCCCTACACGCGCGGCCCTGTATAGAGGGCTTAGATATGGTGAAGGTACTCAACAGGGTGCAAGGTATCCCCCCATTATGTTAATCTGTCGCACTTGAGTAAATCCCAAAATCCCTTATTGGGCTCCCCTACTATTAAGGACTTCCTTTGCCAAAAAAGTGGACTTACGCATCTTGAAATGTAAATAACTATAGGCAACAAAATATGTATGCGCCTTGCACACAAAAAAAAACATTCCTATTTACCAAAAGCCCTCCATAAAATATTATTTTTCAAAAACTTTTCTTAATGTCTTGGCGTCATTTGTTTAACTGCATGTATATGAGAAAATCTACAAATAAACTTCTTTCTAGCTTAGCGAAAGCCTTTTATAAATTTAATGTTTAGTGTTTTTTTCCATAGATATATGAGCAATATTCGACTGCGACATGGATGTAGTTGTGGGAGTTCTAAAGTCACTTCAATAGCTCCCGGACTCGGCCATTTTAAATTTTTTAATCACATAATATATATTATGCCTTGGTAATACTTGTGTGTCAATTTACAAAACAATTTCAACATTATTTATTTTATTATCTGTTAGTTTGTTGGTTGCCCATCGAAATGACTAAAATCGAATATCGAGCTGTTATAAAATTCCTAACAAAACAAGGAAAACCCCCAAAAATTATTCGTGAAGAGATGTTGGCTGTATACTGGGATGATTGCTCTTCCAAGTCAACTATTTGGGAGTGGTCAAAATTAGTGGATACTCACTGGATGATGATCCACGTCCAGGATGCCCTGTTGACGTGATCACTGCAGATGTTGTTAAAAAACCAAGTGTTTGGTACTGGAGGGTGCAAGACTAAAAAAGCGACAACTATAGCAGCTTCACTAGAAACTAGAACTTTCAGAAACCGCAGTTTTCAGCATTTTACACGATTACCTTGGGATGACAAAGGTTAGTGCAAGATGGGTGTCGCGAATGCTTTCGCCATTCCAAATGCGTGTTCTGGTAGAGACCTGTGAACAATTCTTGGTGCGCTGTGGAGATGAACCAGATTTAATTATCGATCGACTTGTCACTGCAAATGAAACCTGGGTTATTCATCATTATGATCCTGAATCTAAGCAAGTGGCATCCATCTTTTGGGACTCTCAGTAAATTTTGCTGATTGATTATATGAATAAGGGTAGTACGATAACGTGAGTGTCTTATGCACACCTGATGCACCACCTTAGAGATGCTACTATAGTGAAGACACGACACGCGGGAAACTGACGCAAGGTGTCTTGTTGCTCCAGGATAATGCACCAGTGCATAAGTCCAGACTGCTGTAGCTGATTTGACTGAATGACTATTTTTTGTTCCCGATTCTCAAAAAAACAGTAAGGGGGACAAAATTTAGGGACAATTACCAACTTGTAGCAGCTGTTGAGAGCCATTTTGCGGAAAAACCCATGAATATTTGTATACTGGATCAAAGATGCTATTGAAACGGTGTTATACCTGTATTCAAAAGCAGGGGAACTATATTTAACAATAAAATTTAGTTTAGTTTCTAGTCTCTCGTTTCCATGCCTTGTCCGGGAATATATAAAAACGAGTATGATGTTGCAATAATGTTAAAAAACGGAAATTGTCAATTTTTGATATTTTTTAGAAGTAAGAATGTTGCAAACAGTCTCTTTATCTAGAATGCACCCTATACAAAAAATGTATAGAATCTGAGCTGGATTTACTCCCAAAAAAAATCGCACACTTTTAGGTAGGTACACTAATAAGAGCGGAGCGCCCTTCGTATAACCGCGTTGTGCCTTCCCTTTTGGAAAGGCGAGTCTGTTGGTAGAGACGAAGGTGATTTATTGAACTTTAAAGACCAGGAAGTACGTTTTTGGAATAATTAGTAATATGTGGCTCTGCGAGTCTACCGAAAATTAAGATGACAAAGGGTCTGCTAATCTAGGTTCAATCATCTGTGCGGTATTAGAAAAGGGTGAAAGAATGAAAATGCAGTTTGGCATTTTTTTGTCAAATTCTCCAATAAACTTTTGAGAAGCGAGTGCAAAGAAAAAGGCGTAAAAACATCATTTTCAAATACATCTTCATGAAGCCACTTCGACGGTTAATTTCAGAAGAGTATCTACACAAACGCATCTACTGACAAATATTTCCTGCATTAGGTTTTAGGTAGGTAATTACCTCGGTACTTACGGAATACTAAAATTATTCTAAAGAATGGTTGAAATAAATCCTTTATTCGGAGAGAACTCCAGCTACCATTTTGTTCAAAAACTATTGGGACTTGGAGATTCATAAATATATATTAATAATTATTGTAGCTGGATAAAAACGTTTTATCATTTTCCTCCATTTTTCAATACAATTGCTATTATATTTTTAGAACCCATTTTAATAAAAATAATAATTTTAGGGCAAAAAGTTCCTACAAACATGGGTGTATTATAAACACATAGTTATCAATTATTTTTGATGTTTAAGAAAATAATTATATTTTATCTCTGAAACAAAAGGGGTACCGACTTCAAACTCGTTAACTTGTAATATAATAATATGTTTTCAAGGCCCACAAGTACGCGGAAGACCGGTCTATTAGATTTACTACCGGCGCTTGACAAAAAGGTAGGAAAACACTAAAAAGACCATCTGCCAATTTTGAGATTTTCCGTTACCTGTAAAACCTATAATATAATAATAATAATAATATTACAAGATAATGATTTTTTTCCAAATTTAACAAAAAGCAAGACACTCACTACAATTTTACAGGCCATTGGCGAAGAAATCATGCTCAAAAAAGAGGTACTATAGTTGCCGGTTGCCGCCAAGCACGCCACTGGTAAATCTAGATCTAGATGGACACTTTTCTTCAGGATACCTGTGTGCCTTGAAGGCCTATTATTACTAGATACCGAGTTTGAAAATTAAACATGCATATGGTTGCATATGCCCTCGCATATGCCTAATGATAATTTTTGTTATTCAAGCTTGGCCGTTTATCAAAAAGGCTTCAACTACGTAAGGTCAAGTTGCGTGAGGTGGATAGAATCGGAAAAGTATGTAGTGAGTGAAGACGTTCCAAACAGAAAAATATTAAAGATAATTATAATTTTTCCATATACTTATAAATTATGTAGGTAGATATAAGCCTTACCTATCTTACACTACACCACGAGTGCGTTAATGAAAATGAGAAAACTGTACCTCAAACAGAATAAAACGAAGGCACATGATCTGTAAGTTGCAAAATTGTCTGAAAAGGTAAACGTATTATTTCAATTCGGCAGCTGAGGAAAATTCGTTTTTAAACCGAACGTTGGGGCGGCGGAGACCCAGTCTGCAAAGCAAACTTGAAATGGAAATATCGCAAGTGTTAAATTGTCACAATTTGTACTGCGAGGTCTGCTTCCGAAATTGCAATTTCGCCCTGGAATATGGAATACATTATATGTATACGTATGAAATATACGAATAGAAACCACTGATAATATATGCCTGTCAATTTAGGGTGACTCTGAGGAATATTCTTATAGAGTTCGATAGGACCGTTACCTTATCACGCACATGCACATATGTTCGTCCATTGTCACCGGATTGTGGGATACTACAAAGTATGTATGATATTTATGGTCATACACAGGGTGTTTCATTAAGGGTGAAGAGGTACCATATCCCAGGAAACTAATAGTCCTGGAGCTTTGGGAAAAAAATCTTCTTAAGTAATGTTGTCACGAAAAATTGCTGGAAATTAAGTTCGTAGGTCGGCCGCTAGGGGGCGTATTCGAAAAAATACTAATAAAGGTAGGTATACCTACCAAAAATAATTTTATTGCACGCTTCAGCAAATTCTGAATAATTTTTGTTAAGGATTTTTTGCTCTAGATCTTCAAATGAAGGTGAAACGGGCGGATAAACCTTGACTTGAAAAAATGCTGCTAACTCCGGTTTGGTTGAACCGAATTGGTCGAATTGGGGCTTGTTGAAGAGAGCGTTCCTTCTTCTATAAAATGATTGTCCAGAAAAATTATTTCGAATTTCACGGTCACCGCTAGAGGGCGCAATTTAAAAATTTTTCCTTTTATTACAATTTTCCCCGAAATTTTAAATGCAATGATATATTTATTCTATTATAATCGAAAAGTAGATTAAATTTACAACAAAAAATACCCAAGGTTCAAATATATATCTTCATTAGTTTCGGAGTTATAATAATTATTAACATATTATCTGAAAGATAGATATTTGTTGTCAAAAATTTTCGTGGTCAAGCATGCCATGAAATAAATAAAAATATGCTTGAGCTTTTCGTAAATTGCTATTTTTCTTACTTTTATTCCGTTAAACGTATTTCTAATTTACTTACCTACCTTGCATGTCTTATCGATATGAAATTATCTCGGAAATCATCTAGTATAAGCCATGAAACAGAATCGTTTGGTACCTACCTGACAGCGGAGCATGTTCAAAATATTGAAAATATACGGCAAGCATATCGTAAGCCTCGGCATTCCTATAAGGCACTATTTAATAAAAAATTCAACACACAACTTTAACTCAAAATTTACAAAAATCTAAGAATTGACACAATACTTATACCTAAAGCTTAATAATTCATGTGACGTTTACCTTTTAGCTTCCCTATAAACCAACCGTTTTACCTCTACATTTAAAGAGCTAGACCCAAAAATCCTTAACAAAAATTCAGAATTTGCTGAAGAGTGCAATAAAATTACTTTTGATATACCTTTATTAGTGATTTTTTTGAGAAAACTCATTTTTCAAATTTACTGTTTCGAATACGCCCTCTAGCGGCCGACCTATGAACTTAAAAATAATTTCCAGCGATTTTTCGTAACCACATTACTTAAGAAGATTTTTTTCCCAAAGCTCCGGGACTAGTAATTCCTGAGATATGGTACCTCTTCACCCTTAATGAAACATCCTGTATATACCAGACAGATTTCAAAAATTCCCGAAGTTTCATAGAAAAAAACATATTTAGGTTCAGTTTTCAACAAGGAAGTGTGTGCGATACTTCTCTGTGAATTCCACACCTGCAATAAACTCTGTACCGTCATTCAGTCAACCAGACCAAGAAATTCGCTCCAATTTAGGTCCATTTCGAGAACACGATCGAAATCGGGACGGCCAGGCAGTCGGTGCGGCTGACGTCGCCCAGTTTTGTTGCAAGTGAAAAAGTCCATTTCCCACTGGATTTCCGCGGGGATAAACGCCTCTTTTTGAGCCGGCCGCTTTGTCGCCTTCAAAAAACGTGCGTATCGGTATACGGATCAACATTCCCTATCGGTCAAACGCCACCGAATCAAAAACAAAGCTTTTATTTAAGCCATGTACTAAAACCAGTAAAATAAATTTAGGTTTTCGTTAAGATAATTCAATTCCAAATTGCGGCAGGTTTTTGCAAATTGAAAAGCTTGTCGCGCGAAATGTTGATGAAAGTAGATAGGTACCACTTATTAATTTTATCGAACAGTGATTAAGCAAGTACCTATTTGCCAAAGTATGAACTTTTTTCTTTACAATCCGCGCGACAAGCTTTTCAATCTGCAAAAACTTGTCTACATTTTGAAATTGAATTATCTTAACAAAAACCTAAACTTATTTTATTCGTTTTAGTACATGGCTTAAATAAAAGCTTGGTTTTAAAAAGGTTTTTTTTATTTTCAACTTTATTTTGTGCTTTTTAGTACCTATTTGATTCCCATGTCAAGAGGCTGGTATTAAAGAAATTTAGTCCGCCATCTTGGGGCGGCCGCCATATTGGATTTCGTATGAAGTCATTCACCTTATTGTTTTCTACCCGTCGAGCCCTTTCATTTGATACCCATATTAAGAGGGGTTTGAAAAGAAAATGTAATCCGCCATCTTGGAGCGGCGGCCTTATTGAATTTAGTGTGATGCCACTAACTTTTTCGTTTTCTACTCTTCAAGCCCTTTCATTCGATATATACACATATTAAGGTGGTTGACAAAAATACATCATCCGCCATCTTGGAGCGGTGGCCATTTTGAAAGTACCTATTACAATATTGAGTATTGCATATTGTATTGTCACCGGAACAGCTCAATCGGATGTCAGGAAGTGGTTCTAATTCAGCTTGCAAGATTCGACCCACACACACCTATACAGGGTGTCCGGTAATTATGCGGCAATCTCGCGTAAGCAGGTAGAGGACATCAAAATATTACGATTGAGCTCAACAACTATGGGTCAAATTTTAATAGTTACGGAGATACGGGGCGTTGTAGTTCTTTTTTTAAAATTGAATTATGGCAATATCTCATAAAATAATCAGGCTGCTGATCTGAAATCTAGTACTATTATGTTTTTGTGGATGGAAAATAAGATGAAAATGTCAATTTCTACGTATCTCACAGATGGCGCCATTTGCGCTATTTTTGGGTGGTACTTTTACTCGTAACTTTTTTGAGGTTATCTTTTTGGTCTTGCAGATCCATCGTTTTAGTGCACCTTTTTATACTGCAACAAAACGGTACTCATGCTTCATATGGATAAAATCAACCATTTACGTTTAAATTGGCAAAATGTGCCCCAAAACACCTGTTGACTCCAATATTCGAAACATAAAATTTTTAACGACCGCTTTCAAATGCTACAGACCAACTGTACATTCAAAATGAAGAGAAAATCTTAAATGGATATTGGTCAAAACACCATTGGTTTTCTTGAAATAGGTTGTTCAAATTTTGTCAAATTCAATCCTTTCCATTTTGAAAGCGAATAATTTTTGGTGCATTGTTCGTAGTGATTTTTTTCTTCATTTTAAAGGTACAGTTGATCTGTAGCATTTGAAAGCGGTCGGTGAAAATTGATGTTTCGAACATTGGAGTCAACAGGTGTTTTGGGGCACATTTTGCCAATTTCAACGCAAACGGTTGATTTTATCCGTATGAAGCAAGAATACCTTTTTGTTGCAGAATAAAAAAGGTGCACTAAAATAATGGATCTGCAAGACCAAAAAGATAACCTCAAAAAAGTTACGAGTAAAAGCACGATCCAAAACAGCGCAAGTGGCGCCATCTGTGAGACACGTAGAAACTGACATTTTCAGCTTATTTTCCATCCCCAAAAAATAGCAGTGCCAAATTTCAGTTCAGCAGCTTGATTATTTTGGGATATATTGCCATAATTCAATTTCAAAAAAAGAACTACAACGCCCTGTATCTCAGTAACTATTAAGATTTGACCCATAGTTGTTGAACTCAATCGTAATATTTTGACGTCCTCTACCTGCTCACGCGAGATTGCCGCATATTTACCGGACACCCTGTATACATACATACTAACAGGTTAAGTTAAATAAAAGCGCATGTAAAATATACCTAGCTACAAAGATAACGCTAGAGTACTAAAAATTTCCTTTTTTAAAAGCTTTTATTTAACTTGCAATGTATGTATGTATGTATGTATGTATGTAATTTGTTCGGGTGGAATCTTGCAACTCAATTTTGAAGCAGATATCTTCAACCGATCGAGCTGAAATTTTGTACACACGTTTAATTTGGATGACAATGCATGATTATATGTGTGACGTCATTCTAAATCCAACATGGCGGATCACCCAAGATGGCGGACTAGTTAAATTTCAACCGATCGAGCTGAAATTTTGTACACACGTTTAATTTGGATGACAATGCATGATTATATGTGTGACGTCATTCTAAATCCAACATGGCGGAACACCCAAGATGGTCATTAGAAGGTCTCCTCATTGAAGAGCTAGACTGTTCTAAACTAACCGGCAAACGACCTTGCAACAATGATGCGTTAACTGAGATGAATAGACTCAGACACCTGGCCAAACTAAAAATTACAAAATAAATTAAAAGTAAAAAAATATTTTTAAAAAAAGCTTTTATTTAAATGCGCTAAAAAGAATAAAATAATCTTTTCTTTTAAAACTTTTACTATCAACTTATAACGTCATTCCACAATTTATATGATATAAAAGCTTGTCGCGAGATTTAAGTTTTCAAACTAAGTAAATACCACTACTTAAATCTCGCGACAAGCTTTTATATCATATAAATTGTGGAATGACGTTATAAGTTGATAGTAAAAGTTTTAAAAGAAAAGATTATTTTATTCTTTTTAGCGCATTTAAATAAAAGCTTTTTTTAAAAATATTTTTTTACTTTTAATTTATTTAAATTTTGCATTTGAAATTGAAGTTGTGACCAATCATTCGAAGGCAAAGGATGAAGCATTTATTTTTGTAAATTTTTTATATCAAAACTAGCCACTAACGAAAATAGAAGTTCACGTGACCATAATAGGCCTTTGTGTCCACGTTAACGGTATGCCTAGGTTTTTCCGAGGAATTTTCTACTTTGAACTTCATTATAAAACACATGGCACCCTGACTAAAATCACATCAAAACGCATATTTTTCGAATAAATGAAAACTCACTTTTCCATATGAAGAACCCAGGATGACTATAATTCATTCGTTATTATTTGTGAGATATATGCAACATAATGCAATAGAAGGCATACTGAGTAAAATCAAGTCCAAAAATCTGTCACTCTGACACGTCATCACGTACTGATGATTGCCAAATAGCATGAAACACGTGTATGCGGTTACTATAGTTTTTCTTTTTGTTAACTTTGAATGTTTGCCCATTATCCCCTTTCCTTGTAATTATTATATTTACACTGGCTAATCTTACATCCTTATTGTCATTGTATCTTGGGTTATGAAGATTTCCACGCAGGTCGCTTTAGCAGCCTCCGTGGCGATGTTAATACAAGCCCCAAAATAGGGGATGTGCTGACTGAAGCTGCAAATGTGCTGTTGGCTCCTGCCGGGACTTCATTTGTTGCTTCCCAAATCATGCCTATCTTTTGATTTGGTTAATGTTACATCGTACTGATGATTGCCAAATAGCATGAAACACGTGTATGCGGTTACTAGTTTTTTCTTTTTGTTAACTTTGAGTGTTTGCCCATTATCACCTTTTCTTGTAATTATTACATTTACACTCGCTAATCTTACATCCTTATTGATATTTTTTGAGTTACAAGTTCAAAGTTTAGTTCATTTACTGTTAAGAATTTATTAATTTTCCAGGCAACTTGAAAAAAGTTGTCTGGCGAAAATCCCAATTAAAATTCAATGGATCTGTTTACGCCACAAATAAATTTTAGAAAATAAACAGAATTTTAAAGCGTAAATATCATTTTCTTTTAAAAAATACCTATTCTTATCGGTAATTAGTAATAACAAATTAATAGAATGTTAAAGCTAGTGATACAAAATAGTTTTTACGAAGTTACGAGTTTTTAAAATTTTCAGAAATTTCATAAATATTAAAAATTGACAAAAAACTAAATATTTTAGTAGAGCGTTCAACTTTGGTACACTTACGTAGAATTGAAAACAAACAACTTTTTCAAGTAAAACTTTTTGATATTTTAACAACTAAACCTATTTTTGGCGATATATTTTTTTAAATCTCATTTTTGACAGATAACGAAAGTCACACCGTTTGAGTGGGTCACTTTTCATCTTTTTTAAAGCAAAAGGTAACCCCAAAATTAAATTTCAAAATAAAAGGTTAATTCAAAATTTCCTCCCTATGGTGCGAACTTTTTGGAGGACACTGTATATTGCGCAGATTAGTAAATTTCCCAGTTTCTAGTAATAAGGTGGTTAGTTTGTCGTGAGAATGAAAAAAATCGTGCATGACTATCAATAATCTCCTTTCCGATTTCGATCACGAGTATGCGTCATACAAATCCTCCTGACAGACGACGACTGGCGCTGACGCCCTGTTTCCATTCGCCCTTTGTCTCAAACTAAAAAATACACAACCCCATTGAATATCCGCGGAAAAAGTCCCCCGCATTGTGCCCGTTGCTTTGTGGCCTCCGAAAAATCCGTGTTTCGGCTGGAATCCCCATTTTCTGCCTGCGTCGCCGGTTCGATACCTATAGGCCGTATGTCCCAAATAATAATTTGGCACACTTTTACCACAGAAAAACAGCATAGCTTGCTGTTTTTCTGTGCTTTTACATAATCACACGGCGGCTCGTGGATTTTAATTGAATGAAGTTCATAGACGTAACTAGGTCGTATTTTTAGGGGGGGCTGATCAGGACCGGCTCAAGATTTTGCGGGGCTGGGTGCCGCATGAAAATGCGGGGCCCCAACAAGGAATTATTTAATCCATTAAGAAGAATTTTTTGAAAGTCGGTACGCTAGTTACAAAGCTATATTTTTTACATGTCATTATGTAAAATGGTAGGCCGGGGCTACGAGTTTGGATCACTTCTGTGACGTATATAGGAATTCATTTCGAGTGGTGGAGGGACAATTTTTGTGTCTTTTTTTAAACAAGGGCATTTAAAATAATTCTAAAAAATGCGCCGCAGGCGAAATTTTTTAAAAATTTGAAGAAAAATTGCATAAAATTAGTCTTGGGAAATCCCAATATCTTCAAATTTACAAGCTTTTTACGTTACTGATTGGATCACCCTGTACCACCCTTGAGGTGCCACACCCAAAAACGTTAATTTTAAGGCTCCAAAAAATAATGTATAGGTCTACTGGTAATCTTGAATCATCTTTAATTCATTTCAGAAAAAACATTATGAAAAAGTAGAGGTTTCCGAGTAGAAACCAGAGAAAAAATGTTGGGAATGTCTGCTATTTTGCGATGCAAGATTTCTTACATAGTACATATTATAACGAAACAACAATACACTGGATGAATAACAAAATAAAAGTCTGGAGTCTGGCACAGCAAACGTACATTCTCCGACGCCCGTCTCGTCTCTCTTTCTCTCGGCAGCAGGCACGGTGTGTTCGCTCTCGCTTGCGCGTTTAAATTTCAGTTGGATTTTGTGGGGGCACAAGGCGCAAGATTCCGCAAGAACAAGCGATTCGTCGAAACTGGTGAATTTAAAAAGGCGCGTGCGGTGTTCGCCGTGTTGCGTAACGTTGCGTTGTCAGAATGTTAGATCTATTCTGTTTGCGAGAAGCATATCTTCGCACATCCTTTACATTTTAGGGAGGGCTAATAGAAATGTAAAGGGGGCTAAGCCCCCCTAGCCCCCCCTAGTTACGTCTATGATTAAGTTGTTATTTGTCGACTACGACTGTTAACAAATCAAGGTTTGCACCAAATATCAAAATAATTTAAATGGGTCATTTGAAAACGAATACAAATAATAAAGTTGTCCAGGCTTGGCTTGTCCAGGGAGTCGGAGGAGCCTACTCTCTAAGAATATAGAAAGCTAAAAACAGATGTTTTTAGGATAGTTAAGTTAGTAATTATATTTTCTAGGTGGGGAATATTGTTGTTCTTGTCTGTCGCATGCCAGGGTTCAGCTGTGTGAAATCGTCTCACTTCTTCACACTAAACTAAACCGGAGGCAAAAACTTCCATTGTGAAAACACCAAAACAATGCAGTTAGCATAGCACGAGCTTTCGCTCTCTGTCATTTGAAAATCATGGTCTTTTGGTTCAGATCGATCGGGTTCTTTTTCGAAGAGAAGAGATATGGAAGTAACATGAGAAGAGGAGAACATGAGAAATTGTAAGGATATAGAATTTCTTATAACAAATAGATTTAGTGTGGATGTAGGGGTACCCATACTATCTAATATCTCACCTAAGGTAGCTCAAGTTTTATATCTTCGAAGCTTATTTATATTGACTATTTTTGCATTGCTACTCCCTAATTTTTCCACTATATTTTTCTACTGACAAAACTGTGTATTTTTTTAAAAGTGGAATAAGTACACCTTCTCAGTGATTTTCCTTTATTATTACAACATTTTTGTGTGGTTGGTATCACCTGAGCTGACACTGCCTAGCTAGCATATTCAAATTTTGTAAGGGAACAAGTAGTGTATAAAAATACCGAGACAAATACGATATTTTTGGTGACCAAGTAGCTTTATTTATTAAAAAGTCTGCCTTCCTATATGAAATTGACACATGCCGCCACTGATAATGCTGCATATTTATAGCGCCACTGGCGCAAAGAAAACCAACTTGTGGGCGGTGTTGCTATAAATTTAAGAATATAATTTGAGGTGCAAGGTGTATTGTAATTACAGAAAAAAATTAATTCGAAATACAAAATTTTTATGAATTCAGTTTTAAATGTCACATTAACCGACTTAAATAAAGAAGTATCTTTACGATGAGCTTGTTCTTAAATATTGAACACTCTGGCGAAACGAATTGATTTTTAAAGCACGCTTGCTCTTTTCTTTTTCAACGACAGTATGAGCTTGTTATTAAATAATTATTCAACTGTCATATGTTCTCTAATATAGGTATGTAGGGAAAACTTTCAACTATATATTTCTGCGAAGTTCTTACTCTCGGCCATACGCCATACTCTAATTATCTGGTCAAATATGTGAATTTTAAGTTATTTAAATATGTGTAATTCTGAGACAATTTTACATACCTACTGTTGTCATCATTTTGGTTTTAATATGGAGACAACGATCAGAAGATATTCTGTTTTTTCGCCAATACACGAAAGTATACGGTTTCACCATACAGTCACGTAGCGAACGTGCGGGGGCTCCTCGTAGCTCGCCGGATATCGTCACGTTTTCGGGCCGGCGGCGATAGCCGGAAGAGTGGCGTAACGAATTGTTTCTTAAGGGATGCTTCCAGGGCTATCAATTCACCCAGACAGCCCCCGGAAAAATCGCGTGGCGCCGCCTAACAGATAATATAGGTTCCCGGACAAAAAAAAAATAAAACGATGTTTTCTTTTTTATATGGGAACATAGTTAGCAGGAAGGAAGCAGCAAGTATATAATTTCAGGATTTTGCGATAAGTGTGTCCCAGAAAAGTGTCAAGTACCAAAATTTTTACCACGTAGGTATAGGTAGGTATTTGTATAACTCAACAAAAGTAACAACTTTCTTGAAATATATTTTTTTAATCTTAATAAAGTGTTTTTGTTGCCCGCCACTGGAACGCAGTCTAAACTCTTGGTTGACTCAGTAATAACACAAAATAATAAAAAAAAATCAAAAAGAATAGGGACAAATTAGGTTAGCAAATTGCTATTTAACTATTTAAAATTAATAACATCTGGTGAGAAAGTAAGAAAAGATCTAAATTACTAAAACCACACTTTTGACTTAAACAAAAAAATCAACTTTGTCATTATTCAAGTACCAACTTTCCTGGTTTCCGCAAAATCTTTTGATACATTGTAGGTACTGTAATGCCAGTCTACTACACAATGGGTGCTAATGCCAGAATAATTTACAACACTTGCAACAATACGATTTGGCTGTTGTCTGCAGCGATCGGGAAAATGTCCGTTTTTTTTCAAAGTGTACAACTGGAACAAATAGACGCTGTCGATACGTAAAGGCGTATCTCGTTTTTTAAAAATTTTCAGTAGTGCACTTTTAAGAAAAACATATTTCCTATTTGCTCGAGAAGTTATATAAACTATTTGGTACAATGAACTTCTTTTTTTGGCAAATATCGCTACCAATGACTGATAAACACTGCAGACGAAATAATTGATAATTTATTGTTATTTTTTGTTTTTTGATTGGTTGGAAAGCAATGATATATTTGCAATCGGCAAAAGCGAAATTATTTGAACGTTAAACATTACACCAGTACTATCAAGTTTTTCAAGCACTGTTCGGATTGACTTTTCACTAATAATTTTCGGCAAACTTCGACTTTGTCTCCTTCGAGTGTAAAAACATTTGATTGTTGACGTCTTGTGGCACAGTTTTAGTATTATTTGACTTCTTTGGTACCTGGTCAACGTAGCACGCAATAAATTCCCGTTGAAGTTGAATGTCGCACAATTTATAAAAATTTTCCAATATATAGCTTGCCTACGTCTCTCACTCAAATTACCACAATATTGTCTTCCGCCTTTTTTACACTACTTAATTAGTATTGCAATATGGACCTAATACTCGCCTCTTTTTTTTGTACGTGTGCACCACTGCGATCGTAAATCCCGAGCAACTTTCTTTTTGTTTATCTTTCTGATATTTTTAACTTTACTTTTTGTCTTACTTTGTCGTTTCTTGTACAGGGTGATTGGTTATATTTTCCGTTTCCGAAAGAATTACAGTTTTGTGGGCCCAATTTCACGCGCCTTGTGGATTTTTGAAATCTCTCTCTAGAGTTGGCTGTCCCAAACATAGTGAAAATCACACCTGTGCGACTTCCAGAGTATACTTGTCAATTCGATGGTTTCAGCACATCACTGCAGGTTGGATTGTATCCAGCGCCATTCTTTGAGAAAAAAGGGAACAATACCTTAAAATTTTCGAACCGAAAACTAAGAGGAACCGACAAAAATTAACTATGTCAGGGGAATCTACTGCATATAGTATGGTTTTATATATGACGAGGCTAATTAAAATACTTGGGTTTTTAGTTAATGAAAAGGTTTTTCTACATAATTTTTTTATTATTATTCTGACACATACTTAATATCTACGGCCGTTCAAATTGGAGATACGCCACTTTGCGAAATCAAAGATATTCCCTAGTATTAGTAGTTTGATGGCCCTAACTCACTTTCGTGTTTTCCTGAGATACGTCCATTTTGCGGTATGGACGACGACTTGTCTAGTTTTGCGTTAACAATAAAAATAATTATTATTGTTGATATAATTACACTCTGTAAATTAAATTTGTTAAATTTGTTAGGATTTTTGTTTTAGAATAAAAAATTATCCCCATGTGGAAAGCAATATCTACTTTTCTTTTACTTTGTGCAAATGAAAGAAAACCTGCAATATAAAGAGGAAGGATAGCAATCCCCTTGCCTTGCCTGTCGGCTTGAGGAAAAACATGTCGACTTCAGAATATAGACGTTTTTCTCTCGCCTCTCTGTAGCATAAAAGAATTCATGGCTGGAAACTAATCAACCTATATATTTTCAATAGGGAAGCATCCTGCTATAAAGCATATAAGGATGGCTTAATTATGTTTTACATTAGGCAAATGTCCCAGACAAAATATATCTAAACAAATTTTTCCAAAGGAATAAATCGTGGAACACGTCAAACTTAACCTACTGTTTTTCATACGATATATGATCGCATTTTTATTTAATAGAAAAATATATAGATTATAAATGTGCCGACTTTTTGATAACTTACATCATATAATATTATTGTACATTGTACAGGGTGTTCCCGTATATTTTGACCCACCCCTAGGGCCTTTATTTTTCAAGTTAGAAAAATAGTATATTATACACTTAGGTTGAGAAGTGAGCCATTATATACCGAGCTTTTTTATATCCTGAGGCGCGTAGCGCCGAAGGATATAATATGCGAGGTAAATAATGGCCTTCTCAACCGAAGTGTATATAGATTTTTTTTACTACTAACATTGAAATATTGCCATATTTTAGTTTATTTTAGTCATTTCTCGCTTTTTCAAATACTTGGAAATATCAAGTAGCCTGGGAGTTCAGTTGTCAAGCTGCTAAAATGACACTAATCTTTAAATGTCATATAGAAAATTTTTCATTATTTACCTAGGTATTTTTTTATTATCATTTACCTAGGGTGAGAAATATTACTTCTCATTAGAGGAATGAGGTAAATAATGGTGATTTCTCAGGTTAGTAGTAAAAAAAATTACTTAAATGAAAGTTGTAGGGTACAAAGGTGTATTGTCCCAAAAATAATGAATGGACAGGAATGCTCTTGCCTAAGTTGAAATGTTTTTCCATGCCAACCTTGATTAAATATAAAGATCGCATTTATCTGTAATTTGGAATATCATGCAAGTGTTTAGAGCAAACATATAACATATTTATATTGTTGGAATCGGAAAAATGCGTGCAATTCAAATATCCACAAATATACAGGGTGATCCATTAAAAAATCATAAATTTGCGACGCTCGTTTGTTTTATCTAGTAACAGATCCTATTGGTTCAGAAAAAACCCTACAACTATCATTTAAGTAATTTTTTTCTAACTGGAAAAATAAAGGCTCTAGGGGTGGGTCAAAATATACGGGAACACCCTGTACCTATTTATTCTAGTTAATTTATTTTTCTATAGGTACTCATCAGTTGAAATTCGTAAAATACTAATTTTTCCAGACGATGGCACAATCCGGCAACGCCGCCCCGTCAACTATTTCATGTGCTTCAGTTTATCTGGGTGCACATTCGATGAGTGGAAACGTGTTATTTTATTAACTATTAAATGTTTATAATAAATCTTTTCGCAGGTACGTAAAGGATGACATTATGCCCGTAACGCTAGAAAATATTTTTTGTTTTGATTTGGTATTTTATATAATATGTTGAATGATTACTATGCCGTTTATTACTGTTGGACTATGTGATATTTTTTGGGGTAAATATTCCAAGAAAAGAAAAAACAATGTGTGTTTTGTTTTGAAGATTGTTAGCAGCTTTGCCGTCTAGGTACTATATGTTTTTAACTTAATAATTAGTAAATATATTAAAAGTTAAATACGAGTTACTTAATTCATATACAGTATGTAAACGGTTAGAGTGTCCAATAAGAAAATTTCTATATTTTTCATTTTATTGAAAAAGGTTACTTTCGATAAAAAGTTTTGCTTGTTCTTAAAATAGGAATGGAATAGAAATAATTAACATTTATTTCCTTGCGCGGGGTGTTAAAAAAATTGAAAAAACTTAAAAAGATAGAAGAGTAAACAGCTTTTATTTGTAAAGATATGGAAAAAGTTATTAGGAAAACTTGTTGGAAATTTAAAGATAGCATAATTTTCCAACTTCTATTTATTTGTAAATCTTACTTTGGAACCACGCCAAATAATAGGCATTGATAGTGATACGTAAGTTGATTTGACAATTGGCTATCTAATTACCCGTCATAGTCATGTGAAAAATGAAAACGCATACTTTACATAAAAAAATAGTGCCGTGTTATGGCCAAGGCGAAATATGTTATCGTCGATTTATTCAGGAATATAAGGAATAATTTTCGAATTATGGTATGTATGAAGACTACTTGCCGTATAAGATAATCTTCAATTTTTTACGGATCGCTCGCTAGTGCATATTCCCCGAGTGACAGAACTGTGACAAGAAAAAGTTTTGTTTTAGAATAAAAAAATTATCCACATGTGAAAAACAATACCTACCTACTTTTCTTTTACCTCGTGCAAATTAAAGAAAACCTAATTCTGAAAAGTAAAGGAATTACAATCAATACAGGAAACAGTTATTTGGATTCGGTGAATTAGAGGACGCTCCATTAGAATACCGACATTTATTTAATTTGCAACTCGATGGATGCTCTGCTCATTCTGCGCGGCTATTGAAAGACAATGGTCAAACACTACATTTCGAAACCGGTTGGATTAGGAGACGAGGACCAACTCAGTGGCCTCCGCGGAGTCCAGATTTAAAAATCCTGGATTTTTTCTTATGGGATCGACTAAAACAAATTGTTTATCGCACACCTCTAGTAGATGCCAAATATTGACCAGTTAAAGGACAAGATTAGTCGTTTCTTCAATATCTTTAGAAGAGATTAAAAGAAGTTTCTCTGAATTACTTTCTTGTTTGATAACATGTGTCAAAGTAGGCTGATTATGATCTTTTAATTTTGATCAACTTTTACTAATAACGTTTACCATATCTTGACAAATAAAGATCGTTTACTCTTGTACCATTGGAAGTTTTTTCAATTTTTTGAGCACCCCGTACCCGAAATGTTAATTATTTCTATGGCAATCTTATTTTAAGAACAAGCAAAACTTGTTTCGATAAAATTGAAAAATTAAGAAGTTTTTCCTATTGACCACCTTAACCGAAGGAATATATACTTACTGTAGGTATAAAAGTTCAATCGTATACAAAACATTTCTTTACCTTTCTGAGGAACCGTTCATTGCACCCGTCGGCGTCCGGGTTGCTCTTCCAGTGCACGTGCCGGTACCTCATGTTGCCCAAGAGCCTGCCGTCCAACCGGGCCACCTCCCTCACCATCCGCCTGATGTCCAGCTTCCGCACCTTGGCGCACTGCTTCTTGTGCCTGCGCCTGCGCAGCTCCTTCTCGTCCATCTCGCTGACCTCGCCCTGCGAGGTCAGCCCCTCCTCGGCCACCCACGCGCTCAGCACCGTCTCGATGAAGCTGAACAGCTGCTGCACGTTGGGCTCCATGGGGCCGCAGGTGGCACGCGACGTTACGTTCGCGTTGGCGCACACCTTTTTGGGCGGGGAAGGAAGGTCAGGTTTTGTTGCACCTAACCGGGCGACGACCAAATAATCTCTAGGACAATCGATCAACCGCATTAAAGGATCAGTAGGTCAGAGCAGCTTGCAGGCATCTGATCTCGATTCATAACGTTTTGCAAAGTTGGCAGTGGATTTAGCATCATTTACTTATTTGCACTAATTTTAGCTGGTAGCCCCTATACCTAGAGATTGGACAGTAAGAATCTCAGAGAAATAACCAAGGATAGAGGGAGCCACAGCATCAAAATACACATGTTTGTAGTCAACCAACATCTTATGCAAATTTACCGAAGTAAACAAACATTAGGACCGTCTATCCTCAGAAATATCAATTTGGCCACACACTTTCTGCGTCCCATTGTATACAAATCAGTCATTATATCCTAAATGCTAATAAATAGCCTATAAATTAACAGAAAACAATTGAAAACACGAAAAATGCATACGTAAACAATCGGAAAACTTGACTTGCTGGGCATACACAAAACAAATACCGCCGAGTAACGAACGGGGCCCCCGCGGCGGCAACGGCGGCGTTGCCATGTCGGGCGCTTGACGATTTTATTAAAGCGATAATTAGCTACTATAATTACAACGCAATTTAATTTTAGTTTAAAATTATTACATACAAGAAATTAATCTACATTCGTCAATTTAGCGTTATGGGAGGTGTGCCTTCATTTAATCCCATTTTGAAATGAAATGCTGTAAACAATGGAGTACCTACGTGGCATCACAGTGATGCCATCACTCAAAAAGATGTTGGCCCCGTTTACTTTTTGTTGTTTCTTCCCCCGCACAAGCATGTGGTTGCTTCTGGGGTACTCCTAGTTTGGAGTATTGTGAGGGTGAGAATTATACCATTCAATCTGGAACACTGTGTACATACTTAAAACCTAAAATGATAGCTCTATGGAAAAACAAATCGGCTGCAAAACACCATCAAGTCAAACTAAGTGCAGTGACATGAAGGAAAAGCACATGAACAAATCTGTATTATTGTATTTTAAATAAAAAATAGGTAACTCGTAATAAATGGAAATTATAAAAGATACAGCCAGAAAATCCTTGCGACTGACACAAACGAAGGTTGAATCTGACGTTTTGCCCATAAACATGTCTGTGTTAAGACCAATAAGCATGTCTGTGTTAAGTATTTGTGCTGCTTTCTATTCGTTTTTTTGCTTACTCAAGTTTAGCTGCCAATTTCTCTCTCTAGGCTCGTTCCATACTACTTATCAATTCGATGTTAATCTCGCATTTAAAGATTGATCGATTGTACTATATTGAATTCGGTCGTCGCACTGTTGTCATAGCATATTTTAGGCCAGGGAAAATAGAATTTGACCTAGACAAAAATATTGACTGCAATTTTGTTTTACCATATCAAAGTTATAAGTAAATACGTTGGGAGAAACCAAAAATTAAACATTTTGAAAAAACGGAACCTTGAGTTACCTCAAAAAACACCTATTTTTCGTTAGAAATTTCGAGCAAAAATGTTAACTGGATTTTTTTTAGACTCTTTAGGTAAAAAACTTCCCTTGCTAAGATATATTAAGAAACTAAACATTTTGAGAATATGGAAGTAACTTAGATCCGGCAAAGAGAGATAAAAATCGGATAATTTTCTATTTCGGCAAAAGTAAACATATTAACTACGTTTTGTCACTTCTCATTGGTATAGAATAGGCAAAAATATTAGGTAACTGTTTTTTGTTTGTTTAACTTTCTACAATATAACATTGAATCATATACCTATAGCGAAATTAAACATTTATTTACGGGGCATATAGGTCAACTGTCACTTGTCATTTCTTTAGGAAAAGCAAAAATATTAACTGTATTTTTTTGTTTAACTTTTTACAATATAACAATATTAAATCGCATAGTATAGCGAAATTAAACATTTATTTAGGGCGCATGTAGGTCAACTGTCATTTGTATTTGTAGAAATACTTCCGTCACAAATTTTTGTTTAATTTCAAAAAATTTAACAAGACTTAGTGTCCACTTACAAAGTTTAACAAAAATCAAGCAGTTAATAATTTTGCTCTCAAAGATGGCTTCAAATTTCTTTAAAATGCGATTTCCGGCGAAACAATATGTTTAATTTCAGAACAAACTGTTAATACTTGATTTTCAAGGTAATTATAAATAATAAAAACGCAGTTAATATTTTTGCCCAACAAAATATTACGCAAAATGTCATTTTTACATCATTCGGATACTTGCGCAAACGTAATCTGTTTAATTTATCAATCTCAACTTTATATACCTTATTTACTAATAAATGCAGCTTAAAATTCGCAGTTAATATTTATGCCGCCTTTATTACAACAAGAAAATGTATTTTTCTAAAAAACGCCCACACGCGTATGTTTATTTTGTATAAAAAACAATTCTGGCGTTCATTTATTACCAATATTTTGTGATAGCATTATAAAAATGCGGTTATGAATTTTGTCTAGGTTTCGTTATTTTTTACCGTAATTTCCCTGGCCTAATTTATGCGAGTTCATTTGCAACCTGACTCCCCCACCATCAAACTGTGCACGGCAATCCCGCGCGCATACGTTGATTAATAAGTTTCTCATAAGATTACTGGTAAACGCAGGCACTGAATACGTTTAACCATAGGAGGTATTATATATGGCCCAGACAGTATGACAGCCGTTACCCCTTGCCTCTCTACCCCGCTGAAATACATGCAAGATATGTTCTTGTATACAGCACAGCCAGAAGGAGATAATGGTGAAGGCGAAAGTAACGTAGCGCTTCCTGTGCGGCAAGCCGAGATCGCAATGTGCTGGGGCCAAGTGTCCCTTCTATGGTTATCAATATTCGGTGATAGTCCAGGCAATAGAGAATATTACCTGGAAAAAATAGTAGGATTTTGTTTTATAGGCTTACCTTATGTTTTTTGGGTCGCTGATTCCGAATTTTTCACTTCCCACCAAAAAATCTCACCGGAAATACCGGAAATTTAAAAAAATGGCGCCAAAAAAATATTTTGAAAAAATAACATAAATTTGTTTAATGAAAAGCCATAGTCACTATAAATTTATTAAAGTGAGCCAGAAAATCTAAAAACACTTAAAAATTTACAAAAAATGTAGAAGAAAGTCTAAAACCGCCTAAAACTCAGCAATGTTGCAAAGTCTTTGAATTAACTTAATTTTTCACAACTAAGTTTCTTCGGCGTCGATTTACAGCTGTTGAAGAACCAGGCTCATCAAAGGCCTCACTTTCTGAGCTAGAATCTTGCATTTGCAAGATATGAGCTTTAAAAGCTGTGGTGGAAAGGGAGGCATAGAAGTAGTGACTGGAGTTAAGCCTTCGGGTGTTCTTTTCCAGCCCCATTTTTCAAGTTTTAACTCGTTCCCCTGCTTAAGTTGTACTTGATGGTATGTGCGACACGAATGCTGTTCTGCTGCGGCTTCGGTAGGCGGCAAATTTGCGATGTTATGCGTGCTGTTATACGCCGTTCTAATAAAAGTTTTATGTCTCAAAGCATTTAAAGTTGAATTTGCAGCATCGCAGCCATATAGGCGAAGTAGAAATTGATTGTCAACGTTTGCAATGGCTTGTGGATCTGCCTTTGGTGTGAGGAAAAGCTTGACATATGGCAGTAAATCAGGATTATTAATCAATACCAATGATCTGTATACCTAGATGACCCATTCAAATGGCATTGTAATCCACGTTGATATACAATAAAATATCAAAACAAAGACCCTGTAGTGATGATGATCCGTAAATATATCGCCCACCAGTGGAAAGTTTGGTTTGATCCAGTATTTCTAGCACAACACACGACGCATTTTAAGCGCCCCATCACTATTCACTATAATAGTTTGATAGTTAAACAAATAATGTAAAGAGTATATTAGCATTTTTAACCTGTACCCGGCACACTACAACAAGGCGTCTGTAAAGAAACAGACGTTTGGCCCTTCCGCGTCGTTGCCAAATCTATTGCGCTTGCCCCAGTTTTCCTTCTATGCAACCAGGCTTAGTACATAATTTAATATATATTCAACATGTGTATTTTAATATTACCAATTATAATATATATCATTATAATATATATCATTATAATGAAGAGATAATATTAACATAATTATATATCTGTGATGACTTTGCTACATTTACGTTGTAAGAAATAAGTGCTTTCATTATTTGTCACATTAGGGAAGTTGCAACTCAATACCAAAATGTCGAGGACGAAGTTGTGTATTGGATTATGGATCTAGGTATACAGATCATTGATCAATACAGTAAGAATTTTATTTTGCCTTTTCCAAACAAAGCAGAGAAAAGGAAAACATACAAATTGAGACAAAACGAGACGTGCGTCCAATCGGACAACGCATTTTATACTAACTCGACTCAACGGTTTTACAGCGGCAACCAGGGTTGCCAATATTCGTCGCGCGTCTGCTTCGCTGCATCTCAGAGCGCAACTTTGACGACGCACTAGCGCCTTTATGCGTTCAATCATTTGAAAAAAAAAAAACATTTAAAACATTTTTTTATTGTATATTTTCAGAATTTTAGGCCATTTAAAAAAATATATTAAAAAAGCAGATATTTTCAAAATAACACGCTATTTTTTCAAAAAAAAAAGTATTTCCGGTGAGATTTTTTGGTGGGAAGTGAAAAATTCGGAATCAGCGACCCAAAAAACATAAGGTAAGCTTATAAAACAAAATCCTACCATTTTTTCCAGGTGAACCCTTTATTTAGTCTCTATCGCCTAGGGTATGATGCACGTGCGCGGATTGACCACTCACATCGAGCTGAAAAATTCCAGCCGTGCCTACCTGCAGCAGCAGGTTGTCCCCAAAGTGGACGGTCTTGTGGCGGCGCCGCTTCGAGATGAGGCCCTTGCCGGGGGTGTCACCGTTGCAGGCGGCGTGGTGCTTCACGCACTTGCCGCCGCCGCACGACGTGTTCGACTCTACCATGGCGGCTGGCACGGCGGCTGGCTAGCTCGGCGCCATTGCCATTGCTAGGCGAAGGCACTGAGTGTGGGTGGCCCGGTAGGAGGGCGCGTTAAGGCAGGCGTTTGAACAGTTTCTTGCGGTATCACAGCGATTGACGGTCTTCGTAAACGCGAAACCAAACACGGAACGGTTTTAAACAACGGATTACATCTACGGATATTTAGGAATCTGGGCGCGAACGAGCGGCGTTAGGGTGTCAGCTGCGAGGCTGATGTACTGGTGTTATTCACGGTTTATTTTGGATTTTTGGATCAGTAGCGAAAAGATTACGCTACGCCAAGCCTACCTGTCGCTACACCGAAATCCCCGCCCTCCGAGTTCTCGCCAAACGGCATTCGCCACATGATATTGTCGTCGCAACGCGTACAGGGTGTCCCATTTTGGGTGTTTTTCTCAAAAATCTCGGTTATTATTAAAGCTAGAGGGTTGCGGTTTCCACGTCACTGTACTACTTTTTTGAGAGGAATTTGGTGACCAATCAGATTTTAGATAAGTTTTATAGTTTCCGCGCATTGGCGCAGGACTGAAATTTTCGATTTTTCGGAAACCTCTCTCCTGGCTACAACTTATATATATCGACAAATTTAATCAACTATTTTTATAGATTTTTTGGCGTAGAATCGAATGGAATAATTAGTTTTTTGGTAGCGTTAATAGTTTTTGAGTTATGAACCAAAGTTATTTTTTTTTAAATGGAAACCATAGTTCATATCTCAAAAACTATTAACGCTACCAAAAAACTAATTATTCCATTCGATTCTACTCCAAAAAAATCTATAAAAATAGTTGATTAAATTTTTCGATATATATAAGTTGTAGCGCGGATACTATAAAACTTCTCTAAAATCTGATTGGTCCACCAAATTCCTCTCAAAAAAGTAGTACAGTGACGTGAAAACCGCAAACCTCTAGCTTTAATAATAACCGAGATTTTTAAGAAAAACACAAAAAAACACCCAAAATGGGGCACCCTGTACTTTGAAGAAGGGTCCTTTAGAAACTTGACACGACGATTTGGTGGAAGGTAAGTCCTGGGATTTTGGATTTTGGCTTTGCGAAATATGTGGGCTTCGAGCGAAAGTTGTATAAATAAAATAAAAATAAGAATACATAATTCACTCTTGGGTGTAAATGGGATTTCATACACATTAATTTCGTTATCGTTGTTAGTATTTTCTTAGGAAGCAAAAACTTTCACGATTTACGAAGAGTGAATTTTCTTCATCGTATCGTAAATCTTAACCGCAAACTAGTATTATATTAAGTGTTCGAAAAATTCTCGAAAATTATGCATAACAGGTGTAAACATGAGTTACCTATAAGATAACAAGATACAGTGTGTTCTGTAAGGATGTGCATATTTGGAGGAAGAGTTCTGCAGGTAAATTTAAGGGGGTTGTAAAATTTTTCGTTCTGAAGAACAATTAGAAAAAA
This sequence comes from Pseudeuparius sepicola, assembly GCA_963920635.1. Lineage (NCBI taxonomy): Eukaryota > Metazoa > Arthropoda > Insecta > Coleoptera > Anthribidae > Pseudeuparius > Pseudeuparius sepicola. The sequence goes on along the minus strand of OY987299.1, from coordinate 41,204,627 downwards.
AAGTATTGATTTTTTTTCTAAAAATTTGAATTTTGGGGATATATTACCGGAAAGTTGGAAAACACCTTACGGTGAAATTACTTATTGCATCCTAATAGTAGAATCCCGCAACGCAGATTCGTCTTTCTTATTGAACTTTTTGGTAAGTTAGTTTAAAGTAAATTTGCGTTCGGTAATCCAATTCATATAGAATTTAAATTTATACTTTGTCTGGAAACAACCTATTTTTTCCATATTTAAAAACAGTTATTACATACACACAGAGTGGAGAGTAGGCTGGTAAATCATATGTTAGTCATATTCTTATTTTACCGTTTATGAGCGTGGTAGTGAATGTTTTTTCCTACATTCAGACCCATTTAAATAAAAAAACTGTCTAACATTTTTGCCCGAAATATGAATAATTTTTTTAATGCCTCTTAATTTGAGAAAAAGTATTCACTACCCCGCTCGTTAAAAGTCAAAAACACGCAACATTCGCCGACTACATTTGTATGTAATCGAGTGACAATAATAGTTATTAAACAATAAAGTAATTTTATTTTTTCCAGAAAAAACTATTAATGTTAATAAAAAAATATCGAGAGTAAAAAATCGATATTAATTAGGCTAAGAACACAAAATTTTCTTTTTAAATACGCCAACTTCAAAAAAAAGTAATTCTAGCGTTTTTGAGAAAAATGATCAAAACCAATTATTTTGTAACAACTTTGCAGGGGAGGCTTATATCGAAAAATTTTCCTTAAAACCGTTCTCTATAACATTCCCTAAAATATATGATTATCATTTGCACTAATAATTTATGCCTAATTTTTAAACGGAATATTAAAAACTAAGTTAGAAACAGTAAGAAACAGCTTTTTGGATTTAAGGCGGTACGTGCGTTTCCAAATAATTCATAAAATAACCACATAATGGGAATTAATTCCGTTCATTACTTTTAGGCAAAAAATAGTGCTCAAAATATGGAAAGAACAATATCTCGACAACTAATGGAGTTATCTAGGTTTGACGGATGGGCCAATTCGCAACACTTTGTTACTAACATTCTGATGTTACGTCTTTCACACTACTGCTATCATATAAAATTTATCAACATCGTTTCTAGGCATTCAAAACCTGTAATAATTTTTTTTTATTTCAGGGCCTCATTGCGCCTCAACGAACCAACTTTACACTAAAGATAAGTTTAGCTAAATCGATTATTCAACACTTTATCTAGTAGAGTGTAAACACCCTTTAGGGACACAATTATTTTTGCTCGTAATCTTTGCTTTTTTGAAGTTTACTTAGGTTCTCCTTTAAAAGATAAATGACTCTTATGGAATTAGTTCTATTGTCTCAGACACAAAAGAGCCATCCTATACTGTCTGAAAATTGTTCTGCAACACATTGCCTCCTATAATTCATTTTAAATTGACATAAAAGGATTTTCTATCTTACGCTATTTTGGTTGGTTGAGCCTAGGGGTGCACATGTGAAAGGATTGGTCCATATGGGAGAATAAATCCAATTCGTTCTCCTGTAAGGCGCACAGCAACAGGCGAAACCGATTTCATGAAATAAAGATATGGAAGTTTTCGAGTAAACAGAATTGGAAATTCAATAACTTTATAAGTAGATTCTTTTCGGTAAGGCACACGGCAGGGCCATAATGGATTACTTACTTGCTTTTTAAAAAAGTAAAGTACGATAAGTAAATGCTATTTTTGATCTGTATAAGAGAAGGTGTATAATTCGAAACTAAAGCATTAATTATTGACTGATTGCTTGCACGGCGGGGTTAATACATCGTGCGAAGCTCTCGAGCCGCGTAATGAAACTCTTCAATTAAATTATTATAATTTTAAGCTCTTCACTCTATACCAGATTATAATAAAAATTAATCTTAAGTATAATACCGCCCCATATCGCATTGCGCCCTCTAAAGTAAATATTTTACTTTTATATGAGATTCCCTATTATTAAGCGTAGTTCAAATATTTTCATTGAAGCGACACGTCCCTCTATCCCAAGGAACAAAACATATGATCTTCTTCCACAAAAGCGAGAGAAGCGTGAAAAGGAAATACGAAAGGACGGATGGCAATTTCTTATTGAAGGATTCTTTACCACTAAAGAAATCATATATTATATGGACCAACAATTTATTTACCAATAAAAAATCATTTCCCTATCAGATCACTTCATGTTCATTTCACTTCAAATTCACTTGTGCAAAAAATCAAAAGGAGGACAACTAAGAGGTAGGTATGTGCAGTTGTCGTTTTAGAAAAAAAAATAGTTTCAATGCATTTTTGGAAAACCTGCAAATTAATAATATACATATTTTTATATACTAATTTTAGACGTTGGTCCTGAAAAAGTACCACTAACGTGGTGACGTGGAAATGCTTATGGATACTCTATATAGTTGTCCAGTGACATATCTAGGGATATGATAGAAATACAAAGATACAGGAGATACATTTTGAAAACGTAAATTTCCTCGCTATTTTTTTAGGTGACTCTAATATAACGAAACTAGTAGGCCACTTTATTTTTTTTCCTCTAGCATACAGCGCGATTCAGTCATGAGGTAACCACACAATGGGGGAGGTCTACTAAAAAGGAAAATGAGAAAGAATTTTTTTGTCGAAGCTTAAAACTTGGCGCAAGTGAACCTTAGCACCCGAGTAACTAGACGCCTCTAATTCAAAGTAAACGGTCAAGGTTGGCTCTCGAGCTATGTTGACACATTTCAATAATTTTTTTTGTGGAAGGTGAAATTGATGAAATTGATGAAATAAGAAATGCCTCTAACATGCATTATTGGTGTTTTTAGTCTGGATTCTAGAAAGGACAGTCGTTATAACACTTCAAAAATCTTCAGAAAATGTTGTACCTATTCACACCATAAACAGGTAAATTTGCTTGAGATCTTTTCGCGAATTTCCGCACACAGTTTATTGCAATTTTTAAATTGCACGAGAATATTGCTACTGGAAACACGTAACGACGCCTACCGAGATCCATTTTGGAAGTTTTCGATTTTATAAGCAAAAAAAGAGCCTGACAGTAGTTTTGGTGACAGTATTGTCTAATGATTGGCCGTTCGGCCGCTGGGCTGGACGCTGGCAATGTTGGTTGACAGGAGACACTAGACAGAAGTCGGAAATTCAATTATTACCGATTACTTATAAGGGGAACAAGTTCAGACACCGCCGGATAATAGATGGATCCACTAATCCTGATGGCGGAATGTAGGAGCGAATATACACTTAAAATTTATATTAATGTAAATTTAGCGCCCTTTGACTTTCGTTGATGTGAACTAGATGTAGTTAAATAACCATTCCCAAAACAAAAGCAATCGCAGGGCGCAGGCAGTAGAAAGGAACAATACCGACTGTGGCGCTCTAGCGACAGTGCGGCGACGACGACGAGTCTTGACAGTCTTGAATCCATGACCTGTGTTGGTTTGGTACAGGATAGGGGTAACCTGTTCTATGTGGGTACAGAGGTGTGTGGAGAGTGGTGTAGAGCGTTTCGCGAAGTTTAACACGTGATAGAACCTTTAAGTTTTGCTGAATACTTGCACATTTTGAGCTTAGTTTTGTGTTTTGTGTGCTACTGCAGTTCCAACAAACAACGTGGGAAACCAAAAGCTCCCTACCCCAAGAGAGGATTCGCATTTTTCTTTTCTAAGCTTGTAGTAAATTAGTAAGAGGTTGTGATTATGTCAGATTATTAATAACATATTGGTCCTCCCTCTTATTTTAGTTTACTCATATCTTTTATGGTAGGTAGGTATTTACAACAAATTATAGATACTTTTTCAGTGACTAACAATATATCTAAAGATAAATATGATCCCAGATGTGATCGAAAGGCAAAATAATCGAATGGATTTTTCGAACGGACATTTTATCTAAAGATAGTAATAGTCCGAGAGTTAGTGAGATATTTTTGGATATGATTTTATACACTGAGACTCAGTGTGATCGTCGCGCCCTGAGGATGTCCCGTGCAATCGAGGACGAAAGCTTGGAACGAGAAGTTTCGCTGACACAGAATTCATCCGGAAGAAACTCAGATTCATCACATTCTGCCTGTGGAAGTTTCGAATCAAGAAACATATTACATGTATAGGTACATCATTGAAATTTTGACAATAAGCAGATTTCAAATATCTAAAAATACCTATATAGGGTGTCCCGTTTAAAAAATATAAGTTTGTTTTGGCACCGCTTTTGTGAACACCCTGCGTATAAAACTAAGTAAACGCTGAAAAAAGCCTGCTTTGGCTTCTACAACTTTTATCTGAAACTTTTTTCCCAAACTCAAAAATATAGAAAATAAGGGTGATGTAAAAATATTCGTGATCACATGCTACATATTTATGAATTAAACATATATATATATATATGTCGTAGGCATCGCGCGGAATGTCTAGTCATTACACGTATTGCGGGCAAAAGCTGTAATAAAACAACTATTACCTTGTTTGACTCAAATTTTGCGTCATTTCAAGGATTGCCCTTGCCCTTGTTAGTCAAACAGAGTAATCGGCCGTTAAAGCGTCTGACTGCCGTTTGTTCAGTCAAATCCTACAAATTTTCAACAAATGACTGAACAAACGGCAGTCAGACGCTGTAGCGTTTAATGGTTCGACCGATTACTCTGTTTGACTAACAAGGGCAAGGGCAATCCCTGAAATGACGCATAATTTGAGTCAAACGAGGTAATAGTTATTTTATCACAGCTTTTGCCGGCAATACCTGTAATGACTAGGCTTTCCGCGAAATGACGTATTACACTCGAACAGTCCATGATCTCATACAAAAATGGTAATATTACAACCAACTAATTTGTGTTTTGCCATATTAGCGAAAGAGTTAATTTTTTATTCGAAATTATTGTTACATTATCTACATATAAATTCCTGGCGATATAATACCTACACAATATATTTTTAGGACATTCACAAAATTTATTCATCCCTCCGCTCCCGGCAATGGCCAACAGATAGCGGAAGATGGTGGGAAGTTATGATTTGCGTCACTACGACGACAATGACGACCGAATTCGATAGAAATTCTCCGGAGACGCCGCCGGAGGCGCCGCTTACTCTGCAGAGCCGATTTCGTGAACGAGTCGGAGGGCGAAGGAAAAACTTCGTCGAATGGACGAGTAATCCCGGAAAGACATATTGATGAAGGCGCGCGATCCGGGATAAATTTGGCAGTAAAAAGTTTGGATTTATGTTTGTTACTTTCGATGTGCGGCGATGGAGAAAAGCAGATTGAAAGGCATTGCCCGACTCAAGATAATATGTCTACCAGAATTACGTTTTATATAGATCTTCCCTAACTATCTATTATGAACGACGATGCTTTTTTATTTGTTTTTCTCTAGTTTCTAGTTTAGATCTTGAATACCTATATTAAACATGCTTCCACGATAACTTTTACAAAAAGCGCTACATTAATGCGGTTTTGGCCAAATGTATTTGAATTGAATACGGGATATGGGAATTTAGTTTTCTTGCCAAAAAATTGCTTCTAGGAAAATAACCTACCCTCACAATTACCCCCGGACAATAACCCCCTGTAAAAAATAAAGAAAACAAATAGAAGACGTGTTTAAATTTTTTTCTAGTCAAGCAAAAAGAAATAAGTATGAAAATTGGGAATTTTTACGAAAAACACTAGATATTTTCCCATGGCATTTTAGGATATTAGCCCAACAAAAATTTGTAATATACAATAAAAAAACCAATTTCAATATTATTGGCCTTATAAATAATAAGGTGTTGTTCATTTAGCCTGCAGGCTACCTGTGGTAGTAATAGGAGGCCTATACCCTTGCTATTGCCGTAGGATAATGAAAAACGTTAATCCGCCCGCCGTATACGTAGGCCGTATGCTCAAGCACCTACTAAATCCGAGGCTAAATACCTAAACACTCAGTAAACTGGATTATGGTAATAAACACATGTGGAATATGTATGAGCGCTTCGAGAACGAATTGCCAAAAACCAACAACTCAGTGGAAGGATGGCACAGAAGTTTCCAATCAAATGTCGGTGGTTGTCATCCCACAATTTATAAATTCATTTCGTTTCTACAGAGGGAACAAGCAATACAACATGTCTATTGCACTCAAGCCTTAGCGGGGCATCCACCTCAACAACAAAGAAAAAAATATGCCGATTCAAATGCGCGAATTCTTAATAAGTATTGTACATAGCTATCGTTAAAGAGATATATTGGATTATATACGTGGAATAGCTCACAACCTTTCTTTATAATTAAGTTTATGTATATGCGTAATAAATGATTTTCAGTTATTGTAAATAATTAATAAATGTGTTATCATATTTCGGCTTTTCTCTGTATTTGACACTGGGATAGGCAAGGGCAAGGGGGGTAAATGTCCAGGGGGGTATTTACCAAGGGGGGTAAATGTCCGGGGGGTGGTTTTCCGGGGCATAAGTCCGGGGGGTGATTGCCCGGGGGGTTATTGTCCTGTTACCAAAAAAAAATCCCTAGTGAATTATCTTTTAGAAGCACGTGTAAAGTTTCGGCTCCATATATGGATAATTAGCAACGTTATAATGGAATTACAAAAAAGCTCCACTTTTGAACTGTAAGGTACTGCCTCCAGGATGATGAAGAGTATTTTTCAAGAAATGTCGCACCTATATTATATAATACCCTTAAGTGAAAATATTATTGACATTGAGTGGGACAAAAGCACTGAGCTTGCAAGCGCACGTGTAATATGAGCGTTAGGTGTGAACGACGCTTTATTTATTGGATATTTCATGATTTTAGTGAAATAAAAAGATTCATACAAAAATGTTATGTTCGACTAACTTTAGGAAATTTCTAAGACATAATCTTTCCCATTAGTACTGACTATACTCGTAAGTAGGAAGAATTCTCTAGTCGCTGCCATTAGTTACTTAGCTACTTGTATCCGCGTATTAATAATAATCGGTTTAGTATATAATAGCCCAGTAATTACGTAGGTAGGTAAATTTACCTGGAAAAATTTACGGAAGCTTTGATATTTTGTGATTCTATGTACTTTAAGCTGCTTTTTTATTTTTCATTTTGCCGCCATATTTTTCATTTTGCCGCCATAATGTAAGAAATTGAGAAAAAATAGATTTTTTAAGATATCTCGTTACTGGTTGCCTTTACAGTAAAAACAATTTTATAGTAAATTAAACTACACAATTTTCTCTACAAAATTAGTTATCATTTTTTTATAAAACCAGCCGTTTTCGCGTACCAGAATTTCAAAGTTGAGCAAATAGGCAGGGTGCTCGGCGCTCGCCCCCTTCCCACCACTACGGCATTCCGCTATTCTCGGGTAATATAATCGAGTACAGGCGTACCGCAGCTAGTGAAGGGATAATCGGATTATTTTCAGAATCGAATATCTTGCATTCGAATACTTTTGAGAATAGAATGATTATCCGAATATACAAAGAATCGAATTAGTCAAGTTTCGAGATCGCAATATCGCAAATTTTGAATTTAGCGATTCGATTCAACATCTCCAGCTCGACTCGAGTCTCGGTCTCGAGATTTTCAGTCTCGACGCGGACGTCTCGGTTCTCGGTCTCGGAGGAGGCTCATTTCCAATTCATATTGGTTCTCTAATCTCTGGGTTTGTTTTATCTTGAAAATCTTGATACACTGGCGAATTTGACGATATAGGACAGTGCTTTGTGCTCTTCTGGCATATTTTTAAATGACAGAGACTATATAGGGACACAAAATACAAAGCCCACCATTTTTGTAAAAAAGCAGAGCTCAACTGTTCTATAATTTGCTTAAACTGTGACAAATGTGACAATATGCCTAAATGCGATGTTGTTTTTTATTAATTAAAATTTAAAATATTATTATTTTCAGTCGTATAATAAGTCACTACAATTTTTCGAGATGTCTCGTCTCGTCTCGAGCTTGTCTCGAAGGATTTTATCTCGTCTCGTCTCGTCTCGTCTCGAAATTCGAGACAAAATGCTCTCGAGACGAGACAAAACGGCTTCGAGACGAGACGAGACGTCTCGTGTCTCGCGGCAACTCTAGACACGACAAATAGAAAAATTTGTGCTATATGCATAAAGTGTTTTACGTTTGCATGAAATGGATGTACCTATTACAATGGCTTTATACGAGACAGTGGCGACAACCGTGGTCCGATTTTTGATTGGTTCCGCCATGTTTCGTCAAATTCTGTCATAATGGATCGACTTATTTGTATCGATTTCATAATGACGGTGTCATTCTACAGATCCGTCATTCGTGTTATCCCTTAATATGGACGTACGCTTTGTTTATGTGTGTATTATCATATTTCTGCGCTTTATCTGTATTTTTCTTTGCAAGAAATGTATAAAAGCGAGGGAAGGTTGCAAGAAGATGATGGTTATCCAGAGGAAGAATACAATGAAGAAGTTGGAAAAAGCGGTACAGAAGGTCAAAAGAAGACTGATTAGCAGGAGGAAGATCCTGAAGAAATGAAAATAATGAGGGACCGTATAAAATTGCAAAACCAGCAAAATTTGAAAACTTTGTTATAAAAGCTGTTGCAAATGTTTTAAAAATTAGTGGTCCTAATAACCTAATAACTATGAAGAAGCTGTAATGGATAAAGTGATGGTTAGCTGTAATGGATAAAGAAATGAAGTCACATGAATAAAACAAAAATGAGTTTTACAGAAACTTCCAGAAGACAAAAAAGCATTAGGTATAGTATCTTGTAAATGATATACAAGGAGAGGATAATTCCGGATGGATCAATAGAAAAATACTAGGCGAGGTTGGAGGTTAGTAATGAAAGGTTGTTCACAAAGAAAAGGTGAAGACTATGACCAAACGTTTATAGCCCTGTAGTCAAATCTGAAATGATAATAAAAGGAATATTAAGCATATAGCTGCTGGTGAAAATGTTGAATTGACTCGATGGATGTCTCTACAGCATGCGCTTATATCGAAAAATCGATGAAGATGTTTATGTGAAACAACCAAAACGTTATGAAGATTCAACCAATAGAGTTTTGTAGACTCCAGACAAGTTTTTATGGTCTCAAACAAGCACAATGGAGCAAATTGCGAACATTTTCATGAAAGCTTTACTTATTTAAACTAAAAATATTTTGAGAGGCTGTTACTCCTGTAAAACAATGGGCTTAGGAAAAATCATCCAAAGGGATTGTAATATCACTTTTCATTTTTCTTATGGTGTATCCATGAAAATAAGTACCAAGTGCTTTAGGACTTCAACAGCTCTGAAGAAAATTGTTAATTCTAAAGTTTTCTGTAAGTATGTACATAATAACACCAATAAACACCAATTATAAATTGAACATGCCTACGTTTGGAGTTGTTTTTTTATAATGTAGTTATCGTTATCATTACTTTATTTCCTAAGCTAAAAGTACCATATAATTATATTGTGTTTTCCCCATTTTATATTTTTAAAATTTTCTGTTTATTGCTACCTGCTTATTTCTAAACTTTTCAAAATACAATCACATGCTCAAAATTTGTTTGTCTATTCTAGATATGTCCAGTGAGAACCATTAAATATTAGCGGTATAGTCACTGATATTAGTAATTAATTTTAAAATATAAACGAAACGGAACAGCTAGGTAGGTACGTTTTACCGTTTATTTCCCAAAAAATGGGCAATAAATTGATTTTATTTAATATATAATAGTCATATCGATAAAAAAAAAAGATACTGGATCTGGATTCACAATATCGATATATTATTTAAATAGTCCCACCTCTAATTTACGAAACATGGCGGCCGTGTCGCCACTGTCTTGTATAAAGTCACTGTAGTACCTATCACTCCTATCAGTGCAATGGAACGACGGTATATCAAATGTGGTGTCGTGAAAAGAACTTGAAACAGATAAATACAGACAATTTAAAATAGGAAATAAGATATCGATGTTGTATAAACGAAGATGGTATAAATGAATTTTCTTTGTTTCATTAATTTACGAAGACTGAAGAAACGATTAAAATAAAGCAGTTGTGCTAGATATTGGTTAAAAATATTGACGTTTGTTTATTAAATATAATGTGTACCTTGGCAGTGAAGTTACTCTTTATAATTCTTGTGCTTTATTTGCCGAGGCCTTACTGGCCTCTGCATCCAAATTCCAGATTTGTTGAACTTCAGTGCCTTGGTATATAAATAATTATTATTTTGTCGAAATTTGCATTAATAAATATTCTTTAAATAGCCTTTAATTTAGGTAAGATTTAATTTAAGTAAAATTTCACAAAGTGGCGTAACTGGTCAAAATATTTTTTTCTCAAAAATGAAAAAACCCGCAAGTCATTTAATATTGTCATGTTTAAGCTTCAAATCACCGGCATCTTTGAAAAAGTCTCGTTAAATTTAGTAAAATTTTAGTGAAATTTTTACCAGGTATATGACTAATTATTTCATGCTATTTTAAGTTTTTTAGCTCTACTTATTTGATTTTATGAAAAAGGCACCATTTGTGGCGTATCGAATCAGACCCTTGTTAAATAGATTCACTTTTATTTAAAAACTGTAGTGAATTTAAATAAATAAAATATGTCAGATATTAAGTTAAAGCACGATCTATTTCGGGGCAAAACCAAACTCATAACGTGAAGCCGTTTTGGACCATAACCGAATATTTTGTGTTTAATTCTGTGTGCCTCCTCTTAATAACAAAATTAACTTAAAAGCAAAAAATGCACTACGTAGTGAGATGCTCCATAGCCGTATTATCTTAGTGGGCTTTGTTCTAGAGATAAATAACTGTTAGGCTCACATAAAGGCCCAAAAAACGCGTTTCGTAGGCCTGTATTGTTTTTAGAGGAGGAAAAACCAGAACATAATAGGAGGCAGTAAGCGGCAGCAACTAGTTTTGTGCTGAAAATCCCATCCTTGCAAGTAATGGGTCTAATATAGACATGCCTGAAATGTACACTCTGTGTTTTCCAGAGTTTGAAAAAACAAGATCTTCCCGATTTATTTTATTCCATGGATATGATTTAGGTATACCAACTATAATGGGAGCGCTTTCACTAGTACTGTAAAAATATTTTATCGGTAATTTCTTTTCGCCAAAGCAGTTTAAAATGTGCGAAACAATGCATAGTATAATCTTGCATGTACACTTACAGTCAGGCTTTTCGGATTGATTTGGACAAAACCGTTCCAATGAAAATATATTTGGTTTTTCGTGGCGCTTACAGTAAATGAGTAAAATGTTATTCTCTATGTTTTTCGAGAAAAATAATTCCAAGTAAGCATAGAGAAATAAAATTGCGGTTATAGTGCGGTATTTTATTTTATCCTATAACAACGGAAGACATATTTTTCTTTACTTTTGAAAATAAGTTAGTTTTTCTTTTGGAAACATTCATAGTATGTAATTTATTACCCTACAATGAATTCCAGACGGGCGAACTGCTCCGCAAAATAATTCTCCAGCCAAGATTTTAGATTGTATAACTTCTTTGAAATATCGCTTAAAAGCACGTTATAGCGTCTGGTAAATTTGTATGACATTTTTTTATGCGTCCAGTGCTGAATTTTTGTATCTACTGTTGCTTTGTACTAGACTCTTTAAGCCTCTATATTATTTCCTCCAGCATAACTCATTTATGATAAACAGGAAATAAGTTACTTGCAGGTTATTGCAGGTACTAGGGACATTATTTAATTCATGACTTTAAATAACCTTTAAAAAATTCTTGATTTGATTGTAATAAGGAGGAAAGTTTGAGTCAATATAAACGGAGTATACTATTTATGTGTGTAGTGAAACTCGCCTAATAAATGTTTTGTTTCATTTCTGGGAAAACTATTGTGGTGATGGGCAGAGTCGGTTACATCCGTGGGGGTGAATACCTGTAACCTTCCAGCAAATTAATTAACGAAACGCAAGAACGTCATTTATTGTGTTACTCTCACTGGATTCAATAGTAAACACCAATAAATCGCACATATTATCTCGGCGTCAATATTCTGGCCCACACAATGATTTTACAAAATTAGAAAATGCTAAAACGGCATCTTAAAATTTTATATCTCAGAAATAAGAAACAAATTTCTTTGACCACTTTAAGCAGAAACAAGAATATGAACTAATTTGTGATGATAGTATCCACCCGTAGCTACAAATTATAACAAGAAACTCTACCAAGGAGCAAAACAATAACGTCCTACTATTTCGCACAATATTAAAGCAAAACATCTCAGAATGTTGTTAACTTGACGAAGGCTCGTAGTAAATACAGAAATAGAAAATAACCATCTCGTTCCATTAATAAAGACCTGTTTTCTGGGGCTTTCATTGTTTTCGCTATGCAGTGGAGAAATTATATTATGTATAATAGGATAGAGCAAGCGGGGCAACTGGTTTTGTATTGGAAATCTCTGCTTCCGCAAAAAGGGGAAAGAGGGCCAATATTTTATTTTAAACACTGGCTCTTATCATAGTATTCTTGCTTTATCATTTCTAGAAATTAATAATAGCAGTTATGCCGTTTGGCATATAGTTAGAAAATGCGATTCTAGGACTACATACCACGAGGCATAAGTGTAGGACGGGGTTTTCATATTTATTATGACTAATTTAATTAAAAAAATATAGCTGACAAATGAAAATTTGTTTATACATAGTAGACAAAGACTTCCTGGGTTTCTACCATTTATTGCAGATTAAGACACATTTAGGTTCTTTTTAACGACGTACATTTCGGCCTTTTTTTGTGGCCATCATCAGGTTTTTAAAATTGTTAACAAAAATGTTGAAAAAAATTTTGTTTAACATTAAAATTCCATCTAAAATAATAAATTACAAAACACTCAATAGAACATTCCTCCAAGTCAAAATTCACATTCAAAACACTATTTATAACAAAAGAATACTTACTTACAAACGACATGGACAAATTAAAAAAATAAAACATCTCCATTAGTGCACAATTGGTCTTTACATGGTTTGACAAAAATTCTTACAACATTTTGTGTAGAGTTTAAAAATTTTTTGTTTAACATTAAAATTCCATCTAAAATAATAAATTACAAAACACTCAATAGGACATTCCTCCAAGTCAAAATTCACATTCAAAACATTATTTATAACAAAAGAATACTTACAAACGACATGGACAAATTAAAAAATTAAAAAATCTCCATTAGTGCACAATTGGTCTTTACATGGTTTGACAAAAATTCTTACAACATTTTGTGTAGAGTTTAAAAATATTTTAACATGTTAGGAGAAGCACTTTCATACTTTAGAAAAAACATTTCACTATACAGTGTGAAGAATAAATTACAATTGGGACAATCTACAGTGAAACATGCAAAAACCTAAGACCCAGGAATCATTTAAATCTTTTTAGTTTATATTTTTATATTGATTAATAAATTTCATATTCTAAATTTTAAGAAATTAAGTTATAATAAATATGTGAAAGTCCTTCAGTGTCAGTTCTAAAATTAATAGAATTCTTATGTTTTTTAATTTGAACCATTTCCAAAACATTTCGTTTGAGAAAATCACTTTCCTTGCACACAATTTCAGAGTTGCTAAAATCAAACCTGTGGGTATTTTCTATTGCATGTTTACTGAGGGCAGTAGAATTTTCGTTGTTATTTCTAACGTCATACTAGTGTTTATAAATTATTTTATGTAAGTATTCCTTGGTTTGGCCAATGTAAGATGACGGGCAATCAAAACAATTAATTTTATAAATAAGATTTTTTTGTAAATCATTAGAAATTTTAGGTTTAAGTTTGGAAAACAATTTTTTTGTGTTATTTTGTGGTTTATGAGCAATTTGAACATTAAATTCATTGAAACTCTTGGAAAGTGGTTCAGAAATACCTTTAATATAAGGCATAGAGAAAAACCTATAAGAGTTACGAGGATGAGAATTATTATTATTATATATTTTGTGAATTCGTTTTTTAATAATAGGATTGAAAACCTTTCAGGGTAATTATTTTTTAAAAGCGTATCTTTAATTTTATTAAGATTATTAGATCTAAAATGGTTATGGGAAAGAATGATAGCTCGGTCAGTAAGACTGTTAATGACACTATTTTTGTAGGAGTTTGGAACATTTGAGTTAAAATTTAGATATCTTTCAGACCATATTTTTTATTGAACCAATTAGTGGAAGTTTTACCATTATGGTCATAAATGATGGTGAGGTCTAAGAAATTTAGGGAATTATTGTTTTCTTTTTCCATTGTGAATTCTAGACGGGGATGAAAATTATTAAATGCATTAAAAGTATCCTCAAGTTCATTTTTTCTGATACAAAGTATGCAATCTTCGACAAATCTTTTATAGAAGTATGGCTTTATCTATTTATCTTCCATAACCAAATTAGCAATAGTAGAGGAAAGTGTGGATCCCATACATAGTGTCAGTTATGCCGTTTGGCATATAGTTAGAAAATGCGATTCTAGGACTACTTACCAAGAGGCATAAGTGTAGGACGGGGTTTTCATATTTATTATGACTAATTTAGTTAAAAAATGAGATAAATTGTGTAAATATGCTTAGAGGGGGGGGGTTATATTATTTTATACTATTAATTTACAAAAAGAGCGTATTTTGCAGCTATTCTGTTTCGCATATTTAGAGAATACTTTATAGACCAGATGGTGTGTATTTAGATGGAATCGCTATTTTTGTATAAAAAAAGCTTGACTAGGCCGGCTGAATATTTCGCAAAATAAAGAACCGAGGTTCAAATCCACCGAATATTTCCAGAATTATTAATAATTGTTTAAACAAAATTGTCCATGAATTTTATTACACTTAAAATTGTAAAATAAATATTTCTCCTATTTTTCGCACACGCTATAAAATCAAGTTTTCTATATAAAAAAGCGATTAGAAGAAAATACAGAGTGGCCCACCACGAACTGCATCGATCTATATATGGAAAACTAAAAGTTTTCCATAAGTGCATTTTTCGCGTCACTTCTGCCAATCAATTTTTGGGCTAGTGACGATATAAGTTTTCATCAATTCGAACGGCATAACTGACGGAGTCAGTAAACCAAGTATTTTTTTGTGTGATCTGCCAATCCCTTAATTCAACCCTTTTTTCACAGGCTACACTTATGCCTTTGGGTTTTCGAGGTCGGAATAGTATAAGAAATCATACGGTGAACATGGCATAAGTGAGAATTAGTACCTTTTTTTTCTGTTTTGAAAAATCCAATTTTCCATATGTTTTCCCCGGGGGCCAGACTTAAAATTACTATTTTCCGACTCAGCATCGATTTACCTTTCAACCCTCTCCAAGGCATAAATGAGAAAATCAGTAAGGAAAATCTGTCGCTGGCTGACGGTTTAAAAGTGTTTGCCCCCTTAGGGGGCATTTTTGAGGCCATGTTTATAGGAACTTTTTTCATTTTTTGGGTCGCAGAACACGCTGGTCAATTATGGCAGGCTAATTTCTGGACACCCTGTATACATTATGTATAACGTATGAAACTCAACTTGGTATAAGCGGAGCACCTGCCAATTCAATTTATATTTTTTAGTTTCAGTGCGTTTCTTGACTAGCGGAAACTTGAGTCCAGATAAGCATCCACATGAATAAATTATTTATTTCGGAGCACCGTGTCGATTCCTATTGGCGGGACACCGCTCCAGCAGAAAAAGGCACGGTTTAAAATTGTCGGAAAACTTTTCTACCATTTTTATTTATTTTTTTAGTTTTTGAATAAACTAGGAGTGACAAATTTTACCTCATTATAACTAAAACTCCAATGGGGGTTGCTAATTTCACCTCTTTGTAACATTTAGAGAGGATTGAAAGAATGATTTTAGGAAACCTCTTCCCCTTTAAATTACGCAACCAGAATTCAATATTTAATATATTTACCCAATTTGGTAGGGGAGGGCTTTATTAGGATTTAATAAAATTCCTCTTATTTTTGCTCATGGATTAACCTTCTACGATTTTTACATGTACTTAGAAAATACCTTGTATCTCATTAACTAAGAATATTTTTGTTTCTCCGATATACAGATATTTTTAAGAAATTCGATAGTCGCGCGTTTTTCTAGTTTTGAACACCTTTATATCATTAGGTATACCACAGCCCATTTTATTTTACATGCTTGCTATTATAATTATATTCCTCTCGGGGTGTTCTAAAAATACCTGGATATCCTTTTTGTGGGATTGAATTAAGATCACAAAATATCTTTATGCATAGACCAAATATCTTTATGCATAGACTGTCAGAACCATTGTTGAAATTTCCGGGAGGCTCACTAAATGTTTTGCATAGAATTTTATATAAAAGTAATAACTAAATTTAAATAACCATACATCAACATCGAGTGGTAAGTGTCGTAGGAATTGAAAAAAATTACAATTTATCTTATTTAATTTGTTCCAAAATCAAAGTTTGAAAGATGGTGTGCCAGGATTTTTTGCGGACTGTTTCCACAATTCCGACTATTTATTTCTCATTCATTCTCATTCTATGCTATATGGTGTAACGGATTTTTTTTGTAAATTCCAAGAAACCCGTTACAACGTTTTTATTTGATTCCAGACAGGCATAAACTAAGAAGGCACACCTATTATAGGATGGTACTGCTTACATTTTCTTGTTAAATTATTGATATTTCGAATTATAAACAAATTAATTTCGCGAGCGTGCCGCCAGCGACCTCTTGTAGTGGGTGGCGCAACCCGCAGAACATGTCGACTAGTTTTCGATATTTGGTAGAACAGGCAGTGGAATTTATTATGTAAATATTTGCGAACAGATTGAATAGAAGTAAGTATGTTAAATTGCTTTAATTATAATAGCATTTGTTTTGTTACTATTTACTGTACAAGTAAAGAGAATCGTTTGAAATAAACCGTCAATTGACTCCAGCAGCTCGATTCCTATTGGCTGCACTTTTTTTATGTACCACGGTTGTATAGAATGAATCGCACGACGAGCGGCTCTCGCTCTCTTCATTTTTGCACTTTCGAATTGATCGGTACTCTCCAGTGGCAATCGCCTTTTCTGAATATTTTTCTCGTTTGGTTTTTTAGCATTTTGGTCTAAATTGATCGCGAATTTGATCGGTAGTACGGGTTAATTGTTTTTGGTGAAGTATTTTCATTGTAGTGCCTGGTTGGGGTGATTAAATTGGTTTTCTTTTGTTTCACGGCGGAGTTAACACCGCCATTGCAAAACTGACGTCGCCATAAGCTGACTAGGAGCTTGGAACGGAGTTCTGTTGGGCGGGAATCGATCAAGGACTGCTAGAGGAGGAAAATCGCCTAGGTGAGTGTGGTTTTTTTATTATATAGTTCATATTTTCGGAAATTGTTTCTTATTCAGTACCACCTCACCTGCGGCCATTTTCTCTCGAGGTTGCTGTTTTTTTGTATAACTTGTCAGTTATAACCTTTTTTGGTACCTCAAAAAAAAACAGCTACCTAAGACTGTCGTTCTCCTGACCAGTAGATTTCCTTTTTAATATTATACTTGTTTAAAAACATCATTTTCACCCCTGGCAAAATACTACCCGATCGAATTTCGTCAATAATTTCGCAATAAATTCATAAATACTAGAGAGTCCACTTAATTAAATATTAATATTCAGGCATAATTTTTATTAATAATTTTCAAGTTCAATAAATAATTTCGAATCAAATTCCCTAGTTTAACTATAATAAAGTTAAACGACTAGCAATTTATTGCAGGTTCTAAACTCAGCTGAATTTAATTTTATATTTTTTTAATAATTAAGTCTTAAAATAAGTAGTTCTGGTTTAGGTTGAATTTTGTATACCTTCTTAATAAATCACTGAGTATCTTACACATTTAAATAAATATTAGCATTCTTGGACTAACTTCTGCTCTTGTTGTGTTTGTTACCTATGTACATCATCGACACGGAGACGTGATACTGTGACAGTGAAGAACACCCACCTTCGACTAGTACGCTGCTGAGGTAGGCACCGAAGCGGTACGGCAACATCTGCACAACACCTGAGATTGGCTCTGCTCTAGCTAGTCAACACATGCGCCTAATGCAAGCCACCCGTTAAGGCCAGTTCGTAGCAGGAAAGTCGTCACATCAACAGTCAGTAAAGGGAAGGGTCGTCGCATCGAACACAGGATATTCTTCGATCAAGTGTTACAGTCGCAAGTATAAACTTTCACTCAAACCTCAAGTGCTAGTAGTTCCAAGAGACTTTAAAAAACACAGGACGTTCGAAATTTTATTATTTAAAAAATTCACTAAGTTTTAAACTCTTTTGTTTGTTATCAAAATCTAACGACTAATGTAAATTTTGAATTGTCATAACTTATCACAGTTACTTTACATCTTTACCTTAAAGGTAAATAAATATTGTATGATTATTTTGGTGTTTGATTTAGGAGGGGAGAATAGTTTGTCGGGGCAACGAATTCAGGTCACAAAGGAATCCGAACCCACTTAAAAATTCCAACTAACTTTTACGGTTATAATGGTTATATTTTCTATACTGGCAGTCTATGAGTCACTCTACGAAACTAAAAAAAAAGGTATATATAATTTTATGTACAACCACAGATTACAGGAGTACAACAATAAACTTACTAGAGCCAATAAAGGAGTAATAAGTTTATAATGAATCCACGTTTAGTTTTTTATTGTTTTAAGAGTTCTTTGGAAACCACTGAGTGTACGCTTTGAAACAGTTAACAGGTAACAGTCAACAAAAAATATGTTATAATAGATATATCGAAATATGCTACCTAACTTTACTCGATAGGTGTAACTGTTGTATATTTACATTCTTTACAACAAACAATGCTCAATTAGCTCCTATAGAATACTAACATTGTACAACAGCTTTTGTTTTTCTTATGCCAACCTCAGATTATTCAAATGGCTCCTTTGTACATTACTACAGAGATTATGCCGTTAAAAATTCTTGAGCTAAAGGAAAAGTACTTACGTACTTCGGTTTCATTAAAATATTTCAATATAAATTTTTCAAAAATGCATTCAAAACTAAATACAATAAATACAAAGATTATTTTATTTATCGCGACATTTATTTTAATATTGTTTATCAGTTGTCAGAAGCACTAAATTCTAAATTAGTGCAAACAAAATTAAATTCAAAAACCCGTCTGTGGCCTAACAACGGTAGGTATTTCTATGGTTAAGAAAAAAATCGCATACATAATTATATTTTTAGCAAACTTTGGCAACTCGAAATATCCATTATTAATAAATTAAAACCGTGTACGTCGCATAGATGCGTAGAATCTAATCTGAAAACGGGGGTCCGTCTTTAGTAAATATAATATTTTTATGTGGTTTGACTACTGAGGAATAGTTAAACGTATTTCCAGGGTTCTTCTCCACATTGTAACGACTCTGGCTTTTCATCCACCAATAAAAAAACATTCGATAACAACCAACCTACACAGCACACCCATAACAACCCGAACCCGTATACCCGCCCTCAGACCCCACTGACCACCGACCGATCGTTGTGCTCTCGCCGTCTCCGGCGGGCTTCTGCCCTGCGCCCCCGCACCATATCCGCGACCGCGCGCGTCCAAGGAGGGCCCGCGACTGGCCGGCCGGCCGTCGCGTGGCTGAAGTCAGGCGGGAACGGAAGCGCCGTTGGTGGCGACATCTAGCGGTCGCAGCGCGAAGCGGGGGAGAGGGATCGATCGACGGGCACTCTGGGTACGGGCTAATCGATGGCACGGAGGGTGCAGGAGGATAATTTTTTTAGATGTTCGGGTAAACGTTTTGATGGTTGCCTAGGTGTTTTTTTCGCTGGTAACCTCAATGCTCATTTTTTTCAAGATTAAAAAACATAAAAACTGAGATCTAAGCAAAATTATAATTTATCAGTTAAAAAGAACCGTCTATTGTAAACGAACATCCCTTTATTTCCTTACTTTCCGATAACCTGAAAATTTGTTATTATAAGATAAAAAACTGACTTTGGCCTGAATATGGCCCGAGAAACTTCATGCAGGTATTGCGGTAGTTATACGAGGAGGGGTCAAAAACTTAAACGAGGTACGTGAGTAATGTTTCCTCATTTTGTGTAGTAGAGAAAAATTGTTGCAACAAAAATAAATTATATACTTAGTAAAAAAATCATGGCCTTCGATTAAAAAAATATTTTTAATTTTTTTTTATCATTAATTTCAGTCTTCTCATTTGCCCGAGAAAGAAATTTTACGCCATCATATTCTAACAATTACCGTGACTATTTATTTGGGAATATGAAAACACCCAGTGAACATGTTGACAAGGATTTTTTTGCACTATGCAAAATAATGTCCAAGTTTCACAACAGAATTTGTGAATGACTTTTTACACATAAAAGTCTGCAGAATGTGCCTGGTATGGTATTTTAAATTAATTCGATCACTTAGGTTTTTTAGTATTAAATTCACCTAATGTTAAAAATAAATAAAAAAAGGATATGCCTATGAAGCCCAATTGTCAGTTTTTTTATTTCGGCCCAAAATAAAAAAAAAACATTTGTTGCATACATATATTCTGCCAATCACTGTATTCCTATGTAGGTTCTATGAAATGTAGGTCCAAAAAAAACTACATTTTGGTACTTACAATTTTTGGAAAATTACATTTTCCATGGCCTGCAATACCTAATTAAAATAAGACCCCCAATAATGACGAAATTATTAGAAATTTGTATAATAGTACAGTTGGCTTCCTCATATTGTTACCTCAACCTCAAACCCCAAATACCGATTTTCATTACGACACGGTGTCCACAGGATATATGGCAAAAAACCGATTTTTCGCTGTATGAACAGTAGGAAGTATTTCAAAAAGCTTTTTTGTTGATGGATTAAAATTCACCGGAAGTATTAATTCCCCTAGTTTCGTTCCTCTATCTTGTACAAAATGTTCACAATAAAATTAGAAATATTTAAAAAATAGTGTTAGCCTATACAGGTTTTCTTGTTTCTAAAATTTAAAATAAGTTATTATCAGAATATAGATTTTTTTCGGAGTGTTATATTATCGAGTTAAAGTGACACAAACTGTAGATAGGGCGGGCTATAGTATAGAGGTTTTAAATTTAATAAAAAATAAACTACTCTGTAGATCTAAATAAAAACAATAATTATTTCTACCAATCAACGAAGGTATTTAGAATGGCCTCCATTTACCCCCTCTGGGAGATGTAAAGACGATTGCAAATATGCGCGTTACGTATTCAAGACTCGTCTGCACCTGTGCCAGGACTGCCAGTAGGTAAATGGGAACCACTCTTGAAAGTAATTTTATACGGAGTGGCTTAAAAAAGTGGCCTACTCAAAATATCTCGGCTAATTTTTGACAGAAAAAATCAGTGGCCGGTGCGATCAATAGCTCTTCGGGGCGGCCTTCGTTTGTTATGATGAAAATTGCTGTCCATGGCCACCTAGGAAACTTTACGGTAATCCACACATCAAAACTAATATCATACGTAAATTCTGTCGGTTCTTGCAAATTTCGTGTTAAATTTTTTCTATATTTCGGAAAATAAAAAAGTTACAAAATTTCGAATTTTACCGATTTTTGGTCATAGTTTTCGTAGATGGCCATGAACAACAATTTTCTTCATAACAAAAGAAAACCGCCTGGAAGGGCTATCAATCGCATCTGCCACCGATTTTTTCTGTCAAAAGATAGCCGTGATATTTTGAGTGAGCCACTTATATAAGCCACCTTGTATATTTCCTTACCTTTCAAATAAATTAAAGCCAGTCTTTTGCGCTAGTAAATTCGTTTATGTTTGTAGTGCCACTAGTAGTAAAAAGTCATAAAAATTCAGAGACTTTTTCTCTCGAGAAACGAGCAAGAGAGAACAAAAACGGAAATAAAATGGGCGTAAGTGATAAAGCAACACTTCTATGCATTGAAGCATTTATGTATTAAAACGTTAAATAAAATTTATATTGCACAGTAAAAAAATCGGTGTAAATCCTCTTCGTGCAAGTGGTGAAAGAAATTTGGTGAAGAATTGACACGAAAATTGGTGGATTCTAAATATATGAACCAAACCTCATTTGGTAAAATTCACACTATAACAAATTCGTTAATTTTAACATTTAGGGGTGTAATTTTTTATATTTCTAACACGGCTTCGTATTTGTTTACACCACGCGGTGTTCCTTAACACCATGTGGTAAACGTAAATTGATCGTATTAACTCAAGTTCGTGCTAGGGAGATGAGAAGGGGAAGGTACTTCGCCAGTTACAGGTGTAAAATCTTAGGCAATCGAAGCATCACCCGACCGCGTGGCGCGTACCTATAATAGGTATAAAAGTGATTCTATCGACCGCTAGTGCAAAAATGGTGTTGTTATTGTAAAATAAAATTTCATAGTGAAGTCAGATGGATTAAAACGACAGGCGAATATGCAGATGTGATGACGAAAGGTACTGTGTGATAGCCGAGGTGATAGCCCCTATAACCTATACTCATGAACTGTGTTGATACGAGTTTGTGTTCACCGAAATCAGAAACCAGTCGCGAATCTGATTGACGGATTTTAAATTATATTCGGCTTCGTCTTGTAAATAAGGTACTGTGTGTAGTACCTCCGTCTCTGGCGTTATCGATCCACACTTTAAAGTAAACAACCCCCGCTTGCCCATCGCACCCCGGGTATTCTACATCAAACGTCAGTCTTCATCTTTGTGCGTTTCGGTTCACGTCGGTCTTTCCGCTTAAATATTTACGGCGTAGGTACTTCTAGAATAACCAAGTTTCTGGAAATGCCTAAACGGTCGCGTAGTCGTTCCCCGGCCGGGGATAACAGAAGCATTATTAAAATGTTAAAAAAGTTGGAACGAAGAATGGATAGTTTGGAGAAACGTAAACGTTCGAGTTCGGATTATGATTCCTCTCTGGAGAGGCGTCGTAGACGTCGGGGGAAAGGCAGAATGATTGGAGGTAATTTATATCCTTTTTCTTTTTCTGTTTAGGGAAATGTTCGGTGTTGCCTGATTTTGATATCAGAGTAAATATCTGCTTTTGACAGCAGAATGTGTTGTTCTTTTGATAGAACTCACACATCAGCTTGGCACGCTTTGACGCCGTGCTTTACTATATATACTCGCTTTGAATCGCAGTATTTTTATTAACTCGAATCTGTTTTTGATAACAGTTTTTGTCGCTCCAGGGTTTTTTTCCTTTCATTCCTTACCGTTTTTCTCCCCTTTCAGAGGAGAATAGACTTCCTGAAGCTGATCCCGATCAGGGAAGCCGGGAAAACGTTCCTAACATACCGAGTGACGGTATTTCTACTGCGAATCCGCCCTCCGCCCTCAATGAAGACATTTTGTCGGTGCTGGGAGAAGAACTAGGCGCTACTAAAGTCTATGGCCCACCGATTCACCAACAGCTGGCGGATAGATAGCTTCACATTTTTAAATCTGGGTTAGATTGCGACAGGAAGAAGGAATTAATGGCTAAGTACCCAGCGTCCGCTAATGGTCGGTTCTTTGAGGCGCCCAAATTGAATCCGATGGTGCCTCCGGCTGTGAATGAGTCTGTGATCAAGAGGGACGAGCGTCTTTCTACGAAGCAAGTCCAAATTGGCGTGAGTCTCTCCGCTATAGGGTCCGTTATTTGCGATTTATTAGAAAAACAGGAGGGGGTGAAGACCATAAGGCTATTATTGAACGTCTTAGCGACGCCGGTCGTCTTTTATCTGACCTTCACCACTCGGAAAGTGCAACAAGGAGAGATTTAGTTTCTATTAACCTTAATAAGGACTGGAAGGATACTTTATGACAGTCAGTTAGCGACGAATGGCTGTTTGGAGGAGATTTGGAAGACAGACTTAAGAATGCCAAGGACATTCAGCAGTCATCGAAACAGCTGAAAGTTAATAGACCCCCGGTTAAGCGCGTTTTCAATGCCGAGAGTTCTATAAACTCGAAAGGTCTACTCAAGAAGTTTCGGGGAGCAACTCAGAGTGGACGTTACCAACCTCAAGTTCCCACTTCCAAGTACTACCAGCAAATTCGGCCACGTCGTCAAGAGAGAAACACCACCGAGAAGAGACATCGTCGGAAGTAGAGGTAGGAACAGCAGGAAGGTTAAAGTACTTCCTGGCTCATTGGAAACAACTAACCAACAATAAGCAAATCCTATCTTTATCTTGGGTAAAAGGGGTTAAACTTCCTTTTATTCAAAAACCCTCGCAGGTGTTGGCGCCTGTTGAGCCTAATTGGTCCCTAAAGGAAAAGGAATCTATTTATCTTTCCATAGGGAAGATGTTAAAATCTGGGGCCATTTCTAGAGTTCAGGCTTGTAAAGGTCAGTTTTTGTCTAAATATTTTCTAACCCCAAAGAAAGATGGTACTTCTCGTTTTATATTAAATCTTAAGAGTTTAAATCAATACATAAAAACTTCCCACTTCAAATTGGAGGATCATAGGGTAGCGGCCAGGTTAATCGACCGAAATTGGTTTATGGCAAAGATTGATTTGCGGGAAGCTTACTTCTTGGTCCCGGTTCATGAAAATTATAAGACATATTTAAGATTCTCTTTTAATCATAAATATCGCTCCTATGATTTTCACGAAACTTTTAAAACCGCTATCTTAGGAAGAAGGGTTTTCCCTCGGTGGTTTATTTAGATGATTTTTTATTGATAGGTAAGGACTATAGAGAGTGCGTTCCTAATACATCACAAACAGTATCGCTCTTAGAATATTTGGGATTTATTATTAACTATGAAAAGAGTTAGCTTGTTCCAAGCAATTCCTGCGTTTATTTAGGATTTGAGTTCAATTCTCTGGATCTGTCTATCTCAGTGCCTAAAAATAAACGTGAAAAATTAATTGTATTGTTGCAGAATTTTAAGAAGCTAAAGAACTGTAAAATTAGATTGTTTGCGGAAGTAATAGGGAAGTTGGTATCTGTTTGCCCAGCTATCAAATATGGATGTACTCAAAATTGTTTAAGCGTGAAAAATATTTAGCTCTTAAAAGATCGCGAGGCAACCTTAATGCCATTATACCAATTAGTTTAAAAGATGATGTGAATTGGTGGCTAGAGAATTTAAAATACAATAAAAATTCTTTAAAAAGGCAGAATTTCGTCAGAGAAATTTTTTCAGACGCGTCTAGTACGGGGTGGGGAATCTGCTGCGAAAATAACAGTTCCCATGGTTTCTGGTCAGAGCAAGAAAAAACCGAGCATATAAATTATCTCGAGCTCTTAGCCATATTTTTTGGTCTAAGATGCTACGCCAAAGATTTAAGAAACTGTTCTTTACTTTATACTACTAATACTACTGCGATCGCATATATTAACAGAATGGGTAGTGTTCAATATCCTAAGCTAAATCGTCTTCCTCGAACGATTTGGCAGTGGTGGGAGAGCAGAGATATCTTTATCTTTGCGTCGTACATTAAATCATCGGATAATATAGTAGCAGATAGAGCTTCTCGGAGCTTACACTTAGATACAGAATGGTCTCTTGGGGAGCCTAATTTCCAGTCTTTAGTTGAAAGATTTGGTCATCCGAACATTGATTTATTTGCAAGCAGAATAAATAAGAAATGTAGCGTTTATGTTTCATGGCTTAGTGATCCATATGCCTTCGCGATAGATGCCTTTACATTAAATTGGTCAAGTTTTTTCTTTTATGCTTTTCCGCCTTTTTCGGTCATTCTGCGTGCTTTAGAAAAAAATATTACTACTACTAGCAAGAGGCATCTTAGTGGTTCCCATGTGGCCTAGCCAGCCTTGGTACCCAATTTTCTTATCCCTTTTGATAGAGGAGCCATTAATATTTCTACCTAATCATAACCTTCTCTCTTTTGGCAGATTGCACCACCCACTGGCAGCACACCTCTCTTTGCTGGGAGGTCTATTATCAGAAGAGCGCTCCAACTAGGCCAGGTTCTCGAGTCATCCCTAGAGATTTGCATGGCTTCTATTTCCGAAAATACCTTAAAACAATATGTATCGGGTCTAAGGCTTTGGTGGGAGTTATGTGCCTCGAAAAAACCCGATCCATTTGTTGTTTCACCAGTAGGGGTCTTAGAATTTCTTACCATACATTTTTACAAAGGGGCCTCATACAGTTCTCTTAATACTTACAGGTGCTTATTAGCTCAGATAGTACCCGATCTTTCCCAGGATTTTAGAATTCAAAATTTTTTTAAAGGTGTTTTTATGCTCAGACCAGGTATGCCAAAATATCAGAACACTTGGGATCCCTCGGTAGTTCTAGTTTACCTTAGGAATCTTAAAAATGCAAAAATAAGTTTAAATATTCTTTCTCAAAAATTAGTTACTTTGTTAGCTTTGGCGACGGGTCAGCGTCTACAAACGTTAGCTTCCATAGAAGTAACTAACATACATAGATCGAACAAAAAGATCGAAATTGCGATTCCTAAAAGAATTAAAACATCAGCAAGAAACAGGTTTCAGCCCCTTTTAAACTTACCGTTCTTGAGCTCTGATGCGGAAATTTGCGTTGCCTCGGCCCTGCTTTTTTACCTGGATAAAACAAGACCTCTTAGAGGATCTATCAAGGGTTTATTCATTTCTAGTACAAAACCTCATAAAGGAATTTCCTCTCAGACTCTCGGTCGCTGGGTCAAAGTTATCTTG
Source organism: Pseudeuparius sepicola (assembly GCA_963920635.1). Classification (NCBI taxonomy): domain Eukaryota; kingdom Metazoa; phylum Arthropoda; class Insecta; order Coleoptera; family Anthribidae; genus Pseudeuparius; species Pseudeuparius sepicola. The sequence goes on along the minus strand of OY987299.1, from coordinate 41,177,959 downwards.
AAGAAAAGCGGTGTCGATACTGACAGGTTTTCTGCTCATAGTACTAGACACGCTTCAACCTCGGCTGCGAACAGGAGGGGTGTCAGTTTCGATACCATTAGACTTTCAGCAGGGTGGTCTAGCAATTCTAAGATGTTCGCTCAGGTGTACAACAGGCCCCTTGTACCGAGCTTATCCTTTGCAGAGGCAGTTTTGTCTACTTAATGTCTAAAGTTTTGTCTTACTTTGTGTATCATTAACAGTTTAGTTTTGGTTTCTCCCCTTCTAAAGCCATACCTAGTACTTATGTTCAATGTTGAAAAAATATGTTTTACGTTTGTTACGTTTTATTTTTTTCACTTTATATTTAGTTTACATGTTTGTAAATATGTTTTATTTTTTTTTTGGAATTTTATATTCTTATGCTATTTTATTGTCTAGTTACCCATCAATAAAAAAGATGATTTATTTTTGAGACTAGAACATTTCTTTTGCAACTTTCTCTGAACATCTACACAGCACCTTATTTACGAGACGAGGCCGAATATAATCACAAACTAACTTACCTGTGATGTTCGATCTTGATTATATGAAGGCCTCGTCGAAGTAAATAAGGTCCCACCCACTATACACCCGATCCCCAAAATAGTTGCAAGAGATGTCGGCCCAAATATGAAGACTGACGTTTGACGTAGAATACCCGGGGTGCGATGGGCAAGCGGGGGTTGTTTACTTTAAAGTGTGGATCGATAACGTCAGAGACGGAGGTACTACACACAGCACCTTATTTACTTCGACGAGGCCTTCATATAATCAAGATCGAACATCACAGGTAAGTTCGTTTGATCTTGTGATTATCTTACTGTTCTGATTTTTTTGATGCCTGATGATTGGCTCTGACTGAGTTGAGGCCTGCTTCTGAGACGTTTGAAGTAAGTTTTTGTCTCTCCGGACAATTTTGTAAGCAACAGTTACTTAAGTACTTTGTATGAGAATTCGTACGAAATAGTTTGGTCGCATCAAAATATCGTAAGTACGAATTTATAAGACAATGCTCTTTTGCAGTATAAGTGTAAATAACCTCCTAACATAAAGCATTTCTGAAATTTTTCCAAAAATAACTTATTTTTTTAATTTCTTTCGAGCCCATTTAGGAATTCTAACCAAATTTGGTACACATTATGCATTGGAGTGTTGCCATTTTGTGCAATAATTTGACCCCGTTCCGATGACCAGCGGCGTAGATACAAATAGTTACTGTAAATAAAAATTAGTACGGTTCTGTGAAGAACCAAAATTTTTTTGATAGCCCATTCAATTTGGAAGAAATAGCTCCTCTTTGTATTTTTTTATATCTGGTACAGTTTCTTCGTAATTTCGGATTTTTTAAACTAGTGCCAAGGCGATTATGCTGGCATTTAAAATAAAATTATGTGTATCTACGCCGCTGGTCCTCTGAACAGGGCCAAATTATTGCAAAAAATGACAACCTATAATATGTACCAAATTTGGTTAAAATTCCTAAACGGGCTCGAAAGAAATTAAAAAAATATACAGGGTGATTCAGTTTTGTTCTGCGACACTTCAACAGATGATAGAAAACCAAAAAATAATCGCACTTTCTTTTATAAACTATATAATAATAATAATAAGATGCCTTTATTGATAACTTAGAAAACATTTTCGTTTTACAATTTAATACAAAGGCGGCGAGATCTAGCAAATGCTACTCCATCTAACCGCCAAACCAAGGAAATACACTAAATATCACTATCTGCAATATGAAAAAGTCGATGCATCCAGCGCACAAACATACAACTGGTAACATAGAAGCAATTAGATAGTACTATTCTTTCCATTTTCACTCAACGTGTGATCTTATGAATTTTTTTATATTATTCTTAAAACTAGAGATATTTATCGAATTTACAACATTGTCAGGTAGAGAATTATTATATCATTTTAAGGTCTTATAAAAAAGTTACAGGGTGTTAAAGTTGTATGAAATATGTGGACTTTATTGAATACATATTTACCTAGTTAGGATATTTAAGTCATATTTGGTACAAGTTATAACGGCATGGGTTAGCATAAAACCTGTTAATATCAAACACCTTGAACAACCAGTGGCGTAGAAGCGGGTAATTAGTATTATTATTGTTTTTTTAAGAAAAAAAACAACCTTGTATAGCAATAAAATGTATTCAATTTATTATGTAAATTTTAATTTTAAACAAAAATGTCCTTTTGGTATTTTTTCGTGTGTGTTATGGTTTCAAGGCAAATTTGATTTTTTGTATTATTTCGGGGTATTTCCGAAAAAATACTTAAAAAATTGGCTCCATAAGTAACACGTAAAGTAGAAATAATGTGTTTGCTACTTTAAATAAAGTAACTTTTTTTCCAATAAACTTACATATATTTAAGGCTATACTTTTGAAGATACAGGGTCTAAAACATTTAAGGAAGATACAATTAATGTTACGCTCTGTATCTTGAAAAGTAAAACCTTGGATGGGTAAGTTTATTGGGAAAAGTTACTGTATTTAAAGTAAGAAACACATTTTTCTACTTTGAGTCTTACTTATGGAGTGAATAATTGTTAAGTTAATTTTTCAGAAATACCTCGAAAAAAATACGAAAAAATCAAATTTGCTATGAAACCATGACACATAGAAAAAATTGTAAGAGAACGTTTTAGTTTACAATTAAAATTTACATACGAAATTGAATACATTTCATTGGTATACAAGGTGGTTCGTTTTTTTTTTTTTTCTAAAAAACAATTATAGTTATTACCCACTTCTACGCCACTGGTAGAGTACCCGCATACGTGATTGGGGAACGCACCCCTAACAGTTGACAAATCGAACTTTCTTGTCTTGTGGACCAACCTACCCTCTTATCGTTTGTAATAACCTATCTATTTTGTGATTTGTAAGGCGCTGTATGGTTGGTGAACGAAATCTATTTTGTGGTCGAGGTCGAGTTCGCCCTGAGGAAGGCTCGATTAGGCGATGAAAACGCAGTTTTAAGTACTTCGATTCAAGGGGAGTGCCTCCCGGCTATAATAAGCCGTACTGGAATATCAGTCCCCCGTGCCTGCGGTTGCTCAGAGGCAGTGGCGGCGCGTGGGTTCATACTCAGGGGGTGCACAAATTGCGCAGGCAAAATTTTTTTTTGAGAACAACGCCCTAAAATTTATTTTTAGGCATTCAAAACGAAGAAATAAAAGGAACTTATTAAGAAATCAAACAAAATTGTTTTTATATTGTCAAATATTTCACAGTTTTTAAATTTCACAAACACGTTTTATATTGGAAATTAACACGTCTGTCCTTTTTTGAGATAAATTCTTCAATAACCAATTCATTAAAATTTGGAATATCTTGAATCATTTGTTTCTCAATAGATAACATTGCGAGGGCAATAAGTCTATCCTGGCCCATTGTACTTCGAAGGAAAGTTTTTATCCGTTTTAATGTGGAGAAACAACGTTCAGCTTCTGCTGTTGTCATGGGCATTGTAACAATTATTTGTAGCACTAAACATGTTTCTGAAAAATCTGCTTGCAAGTTATTTTCAATTAGAAATTTAAATAAGTCGACAGCTCCGGAAACTTCTCTAAAATCTGCTCTTCTGTATATTATTTCCAATTCTGTCTTTAATTTGCTTTTATTTAAAAATGGAAAGTTACGAATTGCTGAATCTAATTGTAAGATAGGAAAAGTTGACGAATATGTTTCAAAATGTTCCACAGAAAATAAGCGTGTAATTTCCAAATGGCCTGTGAAAGAAAACCTTCTTTTTATTTCTGTAATTATGGTATCACACACTTCCTTAGCTTGGACAGTCGTGGAAATATAAGAATTTCTTTCATCTGTCTTCCTTCTTTTTCGAGATTGACTTTCGTCGATGTCGACTAACTCGGTTTCTCTAATGGTATGCATGTTATTTCTTTCTTTTTGAATATTTTTCTCCAACTCTGTTATACATCGTTTTATGGTTACGGAATCAGTAGCTCTTTTTTGCAGTTGTGAATATAAAATATCAACGTGAGGCATTATACGATGAAATACTGTCAACCAAAAAACAAATTTAAGGTCATTCAATAATCTTAAAAGTGCACCTGCCTTCCTGATGGTATCAGATTGTCTGGATGAGGATTGTATTTTTTCCATACATTCAATTAGTGCTTCTCTGTTTTCATATACAGTGTTAACGGTTCTTATTTTAAAATTCCACCTTGTGGCAGATGCTCTAGGAACCCTATTTCCAACCACTTCATCCAATATGGCAACTCTTTGTGGCGAATTGGAAAAAAAAATTGGTGATATCACTCAAATCGGAAAAAAATATGCGTACATTCGTATTTATGCTTGTTGCCTGAGACATTATTAAATTTAATTGATGGGCATAACAATGGATGAAATAGGCATATTGAAATTTTTCTTTAATAAGTTTTTGTACACCACCATGGACGCCACTCATAACGCTTGCTCCATCATAACTTTGAGAAATTAACTGGTCAGATTTTTTCAAAACTGAATTTAAAGTACTTTCTATGCAGCCAGCTAAGGAAACAGCATCGTGGTCATTAGGTTTTATAAAAGTAAAAAATCGTTCAACAGGAGAACCGTTTGCTACAGTATAACGGAAAACTACAACCATTTGGAAAATATTTGAAATATCAGTTGTTTCATCACTCATAACAGATACAAAATTCGAAGTGGTGATTTCTTTTTTGATATGTGCTTGACACACGGATAGCATACATTCTAGTAAATCATTTTGGATGTCTTTTGATGTACCTTTAAACACGGTAGCTTGCTGAAAATTATCTCTGAGTGCTAGATCCAATTCGGCAGAAAAATTTACGAGGCCTCTAAATATACCAGGATTTAATGAATTTTCTCGTTCATCGTGGCCCCGAAGGGCCAGCTCAAAGGCACCACAAAATTTAATAGAGTCTACAATTTTAGATAAGACATACCTATTTTTCTTCACTTGCTCATTATGTTTTTCAATGTTCAATCGGTATGCACTATTTAATTGCTGTCGAATATCTTGTTTACCTAGCAAATTAAACCCTAATTTAGCAGATAGATGTGACTTTGAATTTTGATGCTTTTTGATTTTTTCGGATATATGTATTAAATCTTTAACACCTGATTTTGTCCATTCTGATGCAGATGCTTCATCGCTGCCAAATAATAAACACGGAAAACAGTAAAGACTATTACTTAAATCACACCCGCAATACCAGTCAGTTTTTTCATAAGTTTCTATTTTAAATGTTCGTTTGTATTCACGACTTTTACATTTAGTCACATTCGTTATTGCCAAATTCGGTTTTGGACGACCGACACTTTTAATTTTTAGTTTTTCTTCCAACGATAATGATGCAAATTTAATTGTTTTTAAATATTGAACGCTAACACTAAATTCCGCCATTGCACAACACAACGCAACGCCAACGCCTCCACGAATTTCTAAACAAAAGTCTAATCAAAACAAATACAACGTACAACAACGCGAAACGCGACGAGAAACATTCGAATAGTGCACAGTGCACGTAATAGTTGTGCACACGAGGCAGCTTTGAAATGTGTCTGTCGAGTGGTTAGAAGAGAGCGGGAGTAAGGTTTCCACCAATCAGATTTCAAATTTGCCTGAGCAGTGAACGGACGACCGGGAGGGTCGCTGGCTGGCCACGACGCAACGGCGGCGGCGACACGTCGGCGTGGAAATAAAAGTCTGGACCAAACGGATCAAATATATCAGTATTAGGTTAGGGTTAGGTACTTGGGAAGTCTATAATGTAATTAAATATTAAATTTATTTTGTGTTTATGTTAAGAAGAGTAATTAATTTGGGAGTGCACGTGCACATGTGCACTTATTGAGGAACCGCCACTGCTCAGAGGTGAGTGGTCAGATTGTATGCTTTGAAGATTACGCTCCTAAGAAAGGTACTTCAGGGTGCAGTTGGAGAACAGGGTTGTACGACACCCATTACCAGTAGGCGGGGTCGTGATTTACAGAATTAAACCTATGCTTATCTGACTTGCGAACATCCGACGTCCTCCATTGGCTCCCGACTCTATTTAGGTAGGTGTGACGACCAACTAACTACGGTCAGCTATAAGCATCTAGCATCTTTCAGGAACCTCAACCATAACGTGTAGCGGGCCAGCATGCAGCTCATGCAGAGGGGGGTCTTGTAAGCTGGGAGCTCTCTTATCGCAGTAAGCGAGAGTCTGTGAATCACCTACTCGTAACTATGAGGCCTGACGGTGTAAGGCGGCCTCTTGATTAGGGTCGGTGCGAGCTGTGGCATTTATGGCAACTATAGGTCCCCGTTCCCAAAAAAAAAAAATCGGCCTAAAGCCTCATAGGTCCAACTTAGAGCTAGTTGGCACCTCAGAAAAAGAGAACGTACCTTTAATTCCAACAAATCTGATATTAAAATATCATTCACCCATGTGGTCAGCTCGACACCTCAAAATTAAGTGCCTTTTTTTTTGTGGGGCGGCCTACGGAAATGGAGGGAAATAATCTGGTTACTTTTAGTTTTTCTGCCAGAAATATTGAAGGTGTACAGAATTTTCACATGCCAGAATTATGAAAGTTGGACAGAAATGGCAGATAGACAGCACTGCCAGAAATTACAGGACCGGGAAAAGATGATGATCGCGTTAACTTGGTAGCTATGAGTACATCAGCCAAATATAAGTTTGTAGCTCAGCGAGATATGGACGTGGCGTAGGACCGCAGTGGAGAGGACACACACTATTGGCGGGATAGTTACTAGCCATTATGAGTTATCGAACTGAATTGATGTACGCTTTATCGAAAATAAAGGGTAATAGAGGGTTTTCAGCGTGTTACTTAAATATTTAGCCAGCAACGCTACATCCTACAAATGAAACGTAACACAACTGAATAACTGTATATATAGGTGAGTTTATTTAAATCGCCATATTTATACGTCAAGAATCTAGGGTTAATGGCTTGTTTTTTTTTTATCTGGGACGCCCTGTATATTTTGTGCAAATGTTGCTATTATACCTAATAAGTACAGGGTGGTAAATTTTAAAAAATATATACAGGGTGACCCATTTCAGATGGAAGCACCCCCGTAAAGATACGTCGCAAAAAACTCTACTTTATACGGATCAAGAGTGCTCTGGAATCATTGAAAAAATATTATTAACCACAAAACTAATTTATTTCTTTACAAAATGCCAACCAACAAATAAAAACAATTTAAATTTATCAATAAAGTCACTGTCTAAGATGATACATTTTCTGTGCGTTTCTTGTTGCGGCACACCAACCACCTTAACTCATATGGACCTACTGACTCTCGCAGGCTTCCGTATTTTTAGACTTAGTTCGTTTATAGTGTCTGGGGCGGTTTTGATATACCTACTCAATTTTTGACCCCAAAAAATTCAGTATTTTGAAATGACCCGGAGATAGGCACCCTGTATAATTCTATTGGATCTTTACACACCAACACATTGAGTGGCTCTGTTTATCATTCAACTGTTAGGGATTCCATGGTAAACTTGACTGGTCTTTAAAATTCCTATTTTGCTCAACTTTGACAACCCACAGAAAAGAACTCCCTGTATATTTTTTGTTCAAGTTCGATAAGTGGCGGTTGTCCTGGCACTGATGACCGGAACTCACTTCGCCCTTTTTGCCGCAGTGGAATACTTCCAACTCTTCTGCGTGCTCTCAGGTTAGGAATGGCTGAGAGGTCTAATCTGCCACCAGACGAGGCACTTGTGGCAGACAGAAGGTGAAAGGTATATAGTTGCTACCAGACGAGGCACTTGTAGCAAACAGTAGGAAGGTATTTACTTACTACCAAACGAGGCACTTGTAGTAAGTATGTTTGTTTTGGACACCACTGTCATAGTGCAGCCTCACTCCCTGCGAAGATATTATGGCTTGGTCACAGTATCGTGATGGCAAAGGTTTTAGTGAAGGGATATATCGCTACTAGAGAGCAGCCTCACTCTCTGCTAGGGCCAACAAGGCTTGGACATAGCGAAAGGTACAACAACACAAACGAGTTGGATCTGATTTATTAATTATGCGGAGGCGTATTTATACAAGAATTTTGTTTATATTTTTATGTACTGACGCACATACTACGTGCGAACGCGCGTGCTGTTCTGCAGCGGCAGTACATTTTATTTCTATGGGTTATGGGTTTGAAATGAAATATTATAATTTTAATGATTTAATTTAGATTAGACAGCGGTTTTAGGGTATTCTGATTAACACTGAGGTGTCAGAAAAAAATTCGTAGTAGGCCTTGAAAATTGAGATTAAGACATGACATTTTGCAACAAAGTAAACTTTTTGTGACCTATCTTTAGAAAAAATTGGCTAAAATCGGAAGAAACATAAAAAAATTACGGGGGTGGTTACATTTCAAATGCGCAACCCTGTATATAAAATTTACGTTATTTTCGCAACCAATAGATGAATCTGAGTTTCTTCCGGATGGATCCTGCGTCAGCTTCCAAGCTTTCGTCCTCGATTGCACTGGACTTCCTCACAGCGCGACCATCACACTGAGACTGATTGTTCTATTACCTCTGAGGGTTTTTATAGGAAACCGGAAATGGAGGGATCAGGCGAAAATGCAGAAAAATTAATGATATGATATTATGGTGGTTGGTTTTGCCGCGTATTTGTAAAAAAACGCGCGCCAACAACTATGTAAAAATAAACTCTGATCACGGCTTAAATTTTTGGATTTCAATGGATTCAAGGATTTTTCTTTGGATGGGATGGGCCGATTTTGATAGGACCTTAGTATTACTAAGCAAGACTTGGTGCTCCGTTTCCAGATAATGTTCGGCAAGTGCAGAATGGCCCGGTTGACGCAACCTTATAAAACGTTCATGTTCTGATACAGTACGTCCCGTTTTTCCAATATACACTTGTCCACATGAGCATGGCATACGATATGCACCACTTGTACTCAATGGTATAATATCCTTAATCGGTCGGTAATATTGGGATAATTTAGGGAGCGTAGAAAATCTTGTTAGTCGATTTAGAATTTTGGAGATGCGTCGGTTATGTTATGGATAATAAGGAAGGAAAGCGATAGTAGTCGGCGGGTCATTTACGCGTCTGTTAGTATTATTGTTGTAGTTAGTGACTTTCTTAATAGAGCGTTAGATAATATGATAAGAATAATTGTTGGCAAGTAGAACGTTAGTAAGATGATTCAGTTCTCTAACGAGATTATCAGGATCAATAAAGTCGATAAACTAAGGAATTGATAACGGATTGTTTTTAAGATGGGTGGAAGTTTCCAATCAAGATTACTACATCTTTACGGAGAGGATGTCAAACGCAACGCCAGAACATTAGGTAAGCTTCAAGACAAACTGGTAGGATTGCTTTCTTCTACCTTCCTATCCCGTTCTCGTGACTACCAAATTATTCCAGTTTCCTTTAAATTATCCCATCCTTCCAAATCCCATTCTTCTCAATCCATCCTAGCCCGCGCCAGTCACGCTTTAGTTCGAAATGAAATAAAGTGTGCCAGGCGTGAGGTGGATTCTTTAAACACTCAACTCCTAAAATTGCATCTCGAATTATCCCCTGTTCTTCTATATTCAGATTGGCTTTTGGTTGATCGTTTTACTTACGAACAAACAGAAAAATTAAAATCTCTGTTCATTGAACGTCATATAAATAAATTTCATAAATTCTCACAAGAAAGATCCAATGCTCCCTCCCATCCTCCTCACACTCCAAACTCTTTACATACAGTTATGAACCTCTCGAACCATCAATTAACTAACACTGAAATTTCTGTTTTATCTAAAGGACCTAATTTCGTATTCTCCCTGAAAGAAATACCTAAAGAAAGCATTATCAGCTTGGTAGAATCTTCGATTTTGAAGCTACCGGTTACCATAGCTGACAAAATTAGGTTCGAAACAGCACGCATCCTAAAACGTTCCAAAATTCGAAAAAGTAGTCGTTTAAAGTCCGAACTAACAGCCCTGAAAGCACTAAGATCTAACTCCGATAATGTGATTTTGAAGGCGGATAAAGGTAATGCCACCGTTGTTATGAACAATACCAAAGTGGATTCTATTCTTAACACTGACTCCTACAAACCAATCAGCAGAAATCGTACTTCTTCACTTGAACGCCGCGTAACACTACTAATTAAAAACTCATCTATTCCCGACAGTGGCAATAGAACAATCAGTCACAGTGTGATCGTCGCGCCCTGACGATGTCCCGTGCAATCGAGGACGAAAACTTGGGACGAGAAGTTTCGTTGACGCAGGATCCATCCGGAAGAAACTCGGATTCATCACATTCTGCCTATGAAATTTTCCAATCAAGGTTAATAGATGTGATATATAAATTTGGTAATTCTGTGACAAAAGACCCTATAATAAGGCAGTAAATGAGCTAGTTTGTCCCACAAAGAGACTTCAGATAATACAGAGGTATTATTGTGAATTTAATATATGGTGTCTACGTCTACCTACCGCTACACCGAACTCCCAGAACTCCTAATTCTCACCAGACTTATCGACGGGCTACCTTCCCAACTCTGCATTAGCCACACAATATCGTATCTAGTTTTGCTCTACTCTGAAATCCCAGCAGTCCGACTTTCTGTCTAGAGAAGGTCACTCACAGTTTGTTCAGCGAATGTTCGGCTCTACGTCCCAACTCCCGTCTTTGTCTGACTCGTGAATATACGACCGATATCCATCGTATATTCATGAGTAAGACAAGGACGGGAGTTGCGACGTAGGGCCGAACATTCGCTGAACAAACTGTATGCCATGCAACGTTGTCACATTGAAGGTAGGCTTCGCGAGACTACGAATCTGTGGAAGCTGTATTAGTCCTGGGATTTAGGTTCTGAGAAACGTCTGCCTTGCGGAACGCTTCATGGGTTTTCTGATGCATTCGCTTATAACAGCGACGCCTAAAACAGCCCCTGTTTACCTTTCTAAAGTTTTAGCAAGCTCTCTTTTAATTAAAAGCGTTATTCAATCGGGCCAAATTAATTTCGCGCTAGCGGCAAGCGGGGCGGCATTTTCGCTAATTCGTTTATTCCCGGGGAGCCCCTCTACAGAAACATATTATAAAATCAACTTCGGTGCTTCCGGAACATCCGGAAACTGGCGTTTTATTAGCCATTATACAAAGTATTAACGTTCGTCAATAAAACGCATCAGAAACCACAAATTCTACAATAACAATGTACCTACTTAGATACCTATCGACCATTGTTTCGCCACACGAGAAACCTGAAACCGGAGAAATAATTTTGTAAAAGTATAATTTTGTTTATGAATGCTACTTAAATAATCAAAACGTTGTTTTATCCTGTCAGAATAAAAATGGGAAGTAAAGTGAGATGTCTCATTTTGCTTTACTAAAAAATATTGTCCTTTATTTTAATACAAACAAAATTAAAATTTCCTCAAAACGGTGAATTGCTTGTTTTCAAATTTGACGAGTCGGTAATTCTTTTTATTAAGTATACATTTTTTATTTTTTCCGGATTTTCCTTGTTTAGTCTCGTTAGAAAGCTAAATGTTGCAGTAAACTGTTTTCACACGACTTAATTCAAGCGAAGCTAAATGATTACTTTTTTCCAGAGAAACTGTTCAGTGTTCACATTATACAAACATTCCACGGAGACAGAGCAACATGTATAATATAAACCTATACTAGTATTGACCTTATTAACGTGGTCGCAACGTCGATCTTTCTTATGTGCCTTCGAAGGAACTAATGAGTAAAATACAGTTTCCAGTTTCCTGCAAATTGTAAAATTAATATATAAATACAAACTGATGCAATAGCGTTTTAATTTAAAGGTCGCCTGACAAAATTCGAGCAAACCGTAAACAGATGCTCGCGAATGATAAAACTGAGAATTAATTAATGTTAATTCCATGGAACCTAAGGAATATGGAATCTGATAGGAGAGGTAATAATGGCATAAGAAAACCAATGAAAAATATACCGATTTTGACTGGTATTCCGAACTTTTCTTCACAGCGCAAATCTTATTTTAAATACAACCAAAACTTTTGTCAAGAATATTTTTCTCTCGTAAAAAAGTGACAAAAACGTATTCATATTATCCAGTGAACATACTCGTATAGGGATATGGTACCTATTCGATTTTCCGATTATAACAAACGATATTCTTTATAGCATTACGGTTGTGACAACATTATAAATGGCATACCCATAGGAATTAACACGTTTAGTAGATCATAAACAGGGCTGTGCTGTTTATAATATAATCAAACAATGTTCTGTAGCCCATATACCTACTATTTCGAATCTCCACCAGGCAGGCAGGTGTCAATTCATAAACGTAGAATAATTAATTTACATTACGGTTTTCCATTTTCCTTCCAATTTCCATCGAACCTCACACTAATCGCATTTATCATAGAATGCTCGTTTCCACATGCAAAATTTCTGTTATGTTATTTATGTCTAAGAGTGCATATCTGTGAGTGATTCATTTGAATGCAATAAGTATTAATAATATATTATCTACGAAATACTAGGAGTATTTACTTTTAGATAGAATTATTTGCACTAAAAAAACTATTGGAAAACTGTGGTACTAATTAGTAGGTACATTAGGCACTATTTCTCGTAAATCATAAAAGAGCATACCTAATATATTATAGAAACTGGCATATCGGCTTTAATTCCCTCGTAATCATTCTGAATCACTTTTTTCTTCAAAATACTATGAAAATTGATTTCCTTTAACACAAAAACATATTATAAGCTGAATATTATTATAAGATGATCCAAGCAGCCCGATTAAATCATTTTTAAATAAATTTGCATCATCATGCTTTTTTGTAAAAAAGTTATGGCCTATTGGATACAAATATAAAAAAATACAATATATTTGTATGTATACAAGGTATCCGAGGTTTTTGTAGACAAATCTGACAATTTGTGAAAAAAGCCATGAAGCCGCCAAGGCTCACAGGTACGTAGAAAAACCTTCCAATTAGATTCACCACTATGGTGTGCGTGACAAAAAGTAGGAGAACGCTAAATAGACCCTCTGGCTAATTTTGGTATTCCGCTTCCACCTATTCCATGCATGAAAATAATTTTTTCCGAATTTCTAAAAAATTAACACGAAAATTATACAAGAGATTCTTCCTCTTAGAAATATAAATTAGAAATTAAAAAATGGTGCTAGTTATACCCCACTAACCCCACGCACGCCACTGGTGCATCTAAGTGGTAAATCAAAGAATACCTGCAGGCCTTGAGGACGTATTACTACATAACGAGATTTAACTTGATATATCCTTTTGTTAAAGAGAAAAAAATCAAAACCAACATTTTTCAAAACGATCATTAATGCACCCAAGTATCTGTAGGTATATTCTCTGCAAATGATGACTCACTGTCCGCAACATGGATTCTAGATTCTAGAACAACAGATTTGCATAGGATGTGTGAAGTCCAGGCAGGTACAATATCTTGATTGACCTGATTTGATGCCTGTAGAGCGCTATAGGATGAAACTACAATATAGGTCTAATATTTCATTAACGGTATACCCCACGGGTGTAAACTGAAATGTGCTAAAATTAATAAAAGTTCAACACGATACACAATCAACTTAACAATGTCACGTCGGCCATTTTTAAAACTCGAGGAAAGAAGCTTCAGAAAAACTTGTAACCTTTTCGAGTATGAAACTCTAAATATTGTGAACATCCAATAATGAGTAATAAATTCGAACTTTCCAAAGAAAAAAGTAATTATGGAAATTTATAAAGAAAAAATACTGATTCGAAAAACAAAATAATTTCATATAGGACTATATAGTATGCTATTTGTACCTACACAATTTTCTTTTCTGCAAGAGCCCTGCGGGCTCGGGTGGAAATTCACGCGAACGAGTAATGACAATCATAATCCACTAATTAAGTAATGTACTATTTTTCACGTTAGCTATTGCGGGTTTTCAACCAAACGGACGAAACCAAAACACAACAGAAACTCGTATTGAAAAAGACAAAACTGCAACTTTTTACAAATGTTTTGAAGACTCGGTGTTTACGAGACAGTTGGTGGTTAGCTTAGTACCTACAACTGAGGGTGTTGGATGTTACGGTTAAAGTGTTTACTTGGCTAGTTTATAGAAACTATCCAAATGGCTGGTTATTTTGATGGAAAATCATCTTTTCACTAAAATAGCCACGAGTATTGGTTGGTTTGTATACAGCTAGTTTACAAACTATATAAGATTTGTCGCTAAAGTACAAACCACAAGAAAATTACACAAATTAACCGGCGTTTTTGGCTAGTTTACAAACTATCCACAGTAGTTGGATAAAGTGCGAACTTAATATTGCTAGTAATACATAATAACCAACTCGTTGGTTAGTATGTAAACTAACCAATTTCCTTTGGTTAATTTGTTAGAAAAGTGAGGTTATGTTTATTGCAAGTGAGTGTGCTGTTATTGTTTACGGTGTCTTGTGAAATTTGTGTATTTTATTATTAAAAATGAATCAACAGCAACAATTTGAATACCTACTTTTGAAAATTTACAAGCAAAAGTCGCAAAATTCGAAATTGAATTGAATGATTACAGTGAACTTTTACAACGTATAAGGAGAATACGCGAAACTGGACCTAACACTAGTAACGAGAATGATTATTATGTGGTAAATAGTTACGATTTACAAAGAATCGATGATCTTATGTAATCTTACATAAAAGATCTGGAAAGATTATTTTACGTTTGAGTGAATGGAGGTCGTCAAGCAACAACAAAATTATTAAATGAAAAGTATTACAACTTAACACAGGAAATGGTGAAATTATTTATTGAAGCTCCAATAAATAATAATACTTTTTTTTAAATACTTGATAGGGATGTCCATTATAGGAAGTAGATAATAGATAGAAAATAGTTCGTAAATGTCTTTATTTTCCTATAAAAAAAATTTCTCCTTCTTTCTTTGATTACCGGTTTCGCAATATTAATACAATTGCATCATCAGATCAATTTTAAACTACAATAACAGAAAACATATATGAGACGTCCAACCTATGTAAAACCTTTTTTTATATATCAACATGTTAAAACTTAAAAACTAAAAAATTACTTATAATATAATAATATCTCTAAAACTGCTTCGTATTTTTTTTCAATTCTGGTGCATGCAAAATAGGTATGCATAAAAATACATTTTTTCCAAGATAAAGGTTCTTTTCGTTTTCATAAGTAGTGGAGTCTCTGTTAATATGCCTTGCAATAGTTTTGATCAAAAAAATTATATGCCACTGGACTCTTTTTCGTCCGGCGCACGGTTTTCGATTAAAAAAAAGCATTCATTTGCTTGTTCCTACGCTAATTTATTATTTACTACTTAATTATTTATTTAACACCCTGTATATCAGAAATAAAGCGGTCTCTTACGTGTATGTTCATATAAAAAAAAACATAAAATCATTCAAGTATTATCACCCTGTAGGATTAGCATTAATTTATGAAACACCCTGTACTTCGTAAAATAACCGTAGATGCGTAAAGTGATCCATTCATCACTTGGCGCTCTGCTCAGAGATTTTTTCTAACTTATCTGGAATCATACCTGTTATTGCTTTCTCTTCGGCATGCCGAAGACCATTATTTTACGTTCTTGTCAATTAAATAAAAGTGCCATCGTCATTACAAAATGGGTAGGTACTTTAGTATGGGCAACCCTATGTACATTTTTAAAGATATCTATGTAGGCTCTGTGGATAGAAATGTGTGGTAATTGGGTTTTTACAATCCTTGAATGAAACATCACTCGAGAAATAAGTAAAAGTAGTAATTATTATTGGAAAAGGCGAGGGTTAAAATCTGACTAATTAACTGGTTGCAAGCTGCAAATATGAATGTAACTATTGAAAATATCGTTACTCCTTTCTCCTTTAAGGAAAATTATAGCTTCGTTTTGGGATTCGCCTCTCAGCGCTCAGATTTAAAAAAAAATCTAGGCCTCGGGCCTACGGTAATTTATATCAAGTTATACGCCACTTTTCCACGGGTGGAACGCTGCAGGCTGCCCCCCCCCCCCCCCGTATACAAATTGGAATATCTCCCAAAATGCATAATTGGATCAAGCAGACCGTTACTCATTTCTTCTCGCGCCCCAAGCAGCTGACGGCACCGGGTTTTCCGTTGTGTAATTCTTTATTGTTAATTTTGGCAGACGGATATAATTTTGGAGAATAAAGCGAGACTATTTATTATTCGCATATGTTTCAAAGTCCGAGAAGGTTCTTTATGGCAAAATTATATTCCAGGCAATATTATTTAATATGTAAAACGTAGCGAAACACGCGTTATTAAAAATGTTGTTCCTCATTCAAAACTATACCCTTGTGTCAAATTCAGTCGATCTATGGAAACATTTTTGTATGTATATAAAGACGTGATGTAAATAAACATATAAGTATATTTGTAGAATTGTTGAGTATATTCCAAACTATAGAATAGGCACATGGGTTAAGAACCGCCTTTTTGTATTCTTAGTCAATTTAGGGGAGAGATTAGCTTGGCTGAGGTTTTGCTCGTCCCCAACTGTTTCATTTTAATTCCAGCAATATAACTCGACCCGGATTAATATACAATGTGACCCACTTCAAACCGGAAGACCCCCATAAAATGTGTATTTATCATCCGATTTTGATCGAGTTCTTTTTAAGAATAGGTCATCAAAAACTATACTTTGACATATTTTTTGGTCACAATGGGCTCGTATACCAAATTTTTTTTATTTTTGCAATGGATAGATATCGCCTTTAAACGTCCGGAAACGTTAAAGAAAAATTTTTTTTCCCGGTAGTTTAGTTGCAAAATTGAGTTGAATACGTAATGAAATGCCTGTGACGTAGTTAGCATTAATTTAAGAACCGGCAACGTCGCCTTCTCCCCTCTTCGTCTTCCGTCAAATAAAATAACCTGACCTGGCCTGTTAACCTTTATAAATACAACCGCTGTCAAACTATCAATAGTTGTCTGAAAACGTTTCTACGTGCGAAAATTATCAGCCCTTTGCCCAATGCGTTAGCAGAAAATAAGCAAGTGATCTTTAGTTATTTACTAGTTTGCGCGTCGTTATAATAGTGATGGAGGTTGTTCGTTCACTCTTGTGAAAACTCCAGCAGAAACTCTGGAAAATTGTTTTTATCGACACCGACGAAATTCACCGAAAACGGTGGGTGGAAATAGTTGGCCTTCCAATGAGGAAAACGTTTTTATATTGTTAGGAAGACCATTTCAACGTAAGTACATATTATCTGTTATAGATAGTTTGAAGCACTTTTACTTCTTTTTTTAATACTTACTTACTGTCTTGGAGTTATTACTTAAGACTACATCTACCTGAATGTAATAAACCTCAAAATAACCCCTGTTAATAATTTATATTACATATAGAGATTAAAAGTGCATACTAATATTAAGTTCTTACTTACTCTTTAATCGAGCACCTTTTATTGCAATAATTTCTGTAAAAGAATAGTAAGATATCTACATTTTTCTTTTTTTAGCTTGAGCGTGATGCTAAGAATTGCCTGTTCTTCAAAACTGTGGGAAGCAAGATTATCTTGAAAAAGGAAGTTGTGCCTCAGCGCTACATAAAAAGCATAAAAAGCAAACGAATTGCTTCCCTTTCAATTCATGTAGAGAGGATAATAAGACGAATTCGAGAATTTGCAAAGCTCAATATACATTCCAGGGTAAATCATCAATTAATATAGGTACCTTTTAGATCATATACTGGTTATTGTGTGAGGCCTTTAATTTTATGAAATATATTTAAGTTAAATAAGTTGTATTGTAAATGATTGCTCAATAAACTGTAAATTATTTTGTGTTCATTCTTTCCCTAATTGGTTACCTTTTTAGTAAAGTTTGAATAATAATTCATATCCAAAGTGATATTTTCATTTTCTTTTTGTTAATGACAAATATTCGGAACCTAAAAAGAAGAAACGAACACACCATTTCCAATTCCACATAGGTAATATGGCAGATTGTCCGATGTCGCGTTCACTAATCCTTGCTCCATACTTTGAAAAGTTCGATTTGCTATGTAAAAGACTATTCAAATAATAACACAAACTTGCAGTGCAAATTTGAACTGTATAAGTAAGTTCTAACGCGTCAGACGTTGAGTGTCAAATGAATCCTCGTAAATAAGCAGTATTGCCAAACTTCCATGGCCGTTTACCTGGCGACGGGGGTCGTATACAATGTATTAATATAATGATAATATTTTTGTTAATTACCCTGATTTGCATTGAAATTATATTGAAAGATATTAACAATAATAAATTCTTTTAATATTAGGTATTTAATAATACCATAATATGCTAACAAACTAGATCAGAATTCCAGTAAAAATTATGAAATACCACTTGTATAAGGAAGGGCAACTACGTCACAACCTTTGGCGGGAAAGTATTATTTATAAAATTACAGCAAATCTAAAGCACATATGACAAAAATTAAAACCCACGGGTCGATTTTTTTGTCATTTTCTACCGATAGATAAAAAAAAAGCATATTTTTGTCCGAAGTATACGAGCCCATGGGACAAATAATATTAGGCATATTTTTATAAAATTTGTGACTACTCCGTTGGATTGGGCATCCCTTAGAATGTAGTTGTAACAAATTTTGTCAAAAAATATCGAACAACAAAAATTCTAGAAACCAATGAAATTTGCGGTTTTACTACTTATTTTACCAGCCTACTCGCTGAAATCATGTTGCATGTGGATTAAAGACAATTAAAAGTTCCTTTAGTACAATAATTATTAGTAATGTCAATAAGTATACCTAAATACAAAAAAACTAGGTCAAAATCGGATGATAAATACAAATTTTAGGGGGTTTATTTTCGTCACAAAATTCCAAATTATAGCTTTTTTGAAAGCCACCTGGAGATAATCCGAAGGTATATTCGCAAAATTTAATTAAAATCGCCTTAAATCTCTAACTGGCATATTAGTACCAGAAAAAAATTAGATTTCTTCAACTTTAATTTTTCATTGAAAATGTAAATTTGCAGAAGTAGATTTATTTTGAGCTTTATATGGTTAATTAATATCCAATTGTTGTGCATCAAACACAAAACTGCCAGAATAAAATATAACTGCTGTGGATTAGTTCCTCAAAGCTTGGAGGTAATTAATTAATGCAATTACAGTCTATTTATCTTTGTGCCCCAATAATAGATACAAACTGCTGGTTAAATTCAAATATATTATTTTGTACTTCTGGTTGTGATTTAGTTACAAAATCAATTACATTACCACACATTCAAAAACGCCCAAAAGAAAGTATTTTGAGTGTGCACATTCCTATATTTATTTAATAAGTCTCATATCATCTTAATTTTGACTTTTAAGGCGTAAAATTCTGTTGTCACAAAATCTTAGAACGGAAAATTTTCTAATTTCATAACCAAGCTCACTTAAGAAACCATGTATACGGATGCAAAACAGGGTGTTCAGTGAACACGGGCCCAAAGATATTAGGGGCTCACATGGCCCACATGGTTAGCATTACAGGCTCCTCCCCCAACAAGTTTAATTGTTTATAACGAATTTAAGATTTAAGTCAAAGTGGTATTTCACTTTGCGCGAATTAGATAAATTATTCGTATTATTCGTAAAGAACGTTTCGACAAAAATGATAGACCATAGAATCCTCTTAAAAGTAGGCACTGTGAAAGCAAGGAGAAAAGCCTTTTGGATGTAAAAAGTAGAATACATTTTATGGCATGAACCTTATAAATGAAATATTTAAAA
Organism: Pseudeuparius sepicola; assembly: GCA_963920635.1. Classification (NCBI taxonomy): domain Eukaryota; kingdom Metazoa; phylum Arthropoda; class Insecta; order Coleoptera; family Anthribidae; genus Pseudeuparius; species Pseudeuparius sepicola. The sequence goes on along the minus strand of OY987299.1, from coordinate 41,158,085 downwards.
AACGGCAAGAAATAGTGGCATAAGATTTCATCACTTTAATTGTAAAAAGTAGGGAATGTACAGAGGGTGACTACTTCTATAAATATACAAATCTGTAATATCTTTATTTTTGGAGATATTTGCTTGACCTTTTCAATGTTTGGAAGGTCTTCAAAAACAGTTTCTTTTCACTTTCATACCGTTGTCAAGATCCAAACCCAGGGACGGCTGTGATTTTTTGTATCCCCAATTTTAACAAAAACCATTATTGATTGTTTTAAATCTGAAACTACAACGTTAACCAGGACACACGAGAACCCCCATTACCACATTTGAACAAAAATATACATTCCATTCCACAGGGAGCCAAAATTGATAAAAAAAATTAGAATTTTGGAAGCAGGTACTCAGGATCGAAAACTGCACACTATAGTTGGTTTTATTTTTTTTCCTATAGGCCCAGAGGTTCTGATAACCCATGCGAATTTTCAAATAAAATGTTAATTGGGGTGAAAAATTGTATTTTTATTTTTATCTCGTTAGGGAAGCAAAATCGCAAAATACCTATATTATAAAATGTTCAAAAATAAATACTTGCCTAAAAAGTGTTTTTTCTTCATTATAAACCCTTATTGTGGAGTTATTGACCATGCACCAGTGAAGTGGAAGTTAAGAAAAGAGTTTTTTTTCTTGTTTTGATATTAGCAAAAATGCATTAATAATATAATACCGAATCCATGCATTCCATGTAAAATTGAATACCTACCTGATTTTTTGGGAGATATAACGTTTTACAGGTTTTTCTCGTTTTCAAAATACAAGCGTGTCCATCCTGAAATTCCTCTATCTTTAAAATCAGTTATAGATTTTTTCGCCAATAAAAATAAATTATGTAACATAATTTGATGCGCTTATTGCAGATCTGTAAAGACTTCTGATGCGTCCACTTACTTCGATATCAATGGCGACTGTTTCTATAGGTTCGGTGAATGAAAAATACGGGTTGAAAATTACATTTATTTGCCTTTATTTAGACGGAGCGAAACGTCTAGTGCCGAGAACGGCTTACAAGTCATTGCCGACAGTACGACTGGTACCGACTGCCTGGTGCAACAATATACATAGCGCGATTCGCCTTATAAAATATTAACAAACGACGTAACATGCCGCCGGCCTTGAAATATAAAAATTTCAACAGAAAAGATTCTAAATCTAACATATAAATAACTGCAGCATACAGCTGAACCGAAACTGAACATATTAACTTTAAATCTAGAAGTCATTGCCGGGAAAATATAAGTGCCAATTGCACTTTAAACTGGTAACACGCACACCTTACGAATGGAGCGTCTCGCTACACTACCGTCACTGTATTGGAGAGTCACTACTCGCGTGACCTTGTCTTCACCTGGATGAAGATCTCGAACTCTCGCTGTTCTCCATTGCAGAGGGGGAAGGTTGTCCTCCTTAACAAGGACCAAACTGCCAACCTTTAGCAACTCCGAAGAATGCTGCTGCCATTTAAGCCTGGACTGAAGTTCTGACACGTACTCGATACTCCATCTCTGCCAAAACTTCTGAAGAACTTGTTGAAGTCTCTTATAGTGATCTAGACGATTTTCCGGGATAGGAATCAGATTGGTTTCAGGAATGGTGGTTAAAGGTCTACCGACAAGGAAATGTCCAGGAGTTAAAGGAACATAATCATCTGGACTAGAAGATAAGGGGCTAAGTGGCCTTGAATTCAATATTGATTCTATCTGCGTCAAAATCGTGTGAAAGTCCTCGTAGTGTAGTGTCATGGCACCTACAACTCTTTTTAAGTGGTGTTTTACACTTTTGACACCGGCCTCCCAAAGTCCACCGAAATTTGGAGCACGAGGTGGGATAAACTTCCATGAAATGCCTTCATCAGACATACTTGATTCGATACGGTGACCATGTCCCTTAAAGAAGTTCAAAAGCTCGTTATTTGCGCCAACAAATGTTGTGCCATTGTCTGAAAAAATGCAAGAAGGTCGCCCTCTACGAGCTATGAATCTCTTAAGACACGACAAGTACGCTTGAGTGGTTAGGTCTGTTACTACATCTAAATGAATAGCCTTTGTCGACACACATATAAAAATACAGATCCAAGCTTTAGTTATACAAGGGTTTCTTGTCTTTCTGTCCTTCAAAGGAAAAGGTCCGGCGTAATCACAACCAGTGTTTACAAAGGGTGTAAACTGATTTATCCGTTCTTTTGGCAAATTTCCCATAATATAATCGCATGGTATTGGTTTTGCCTTAAAACAAATTACGCATTTGTGTACTACTTGTTTTGCCAAATTACGACCAGAAATCGACCAATAGGTTTCCCTAACCGCATAAAGTAATTGCTGTGGACCGCAATGAAGTAATCTCTGGTGTTTTCTATTAAATATTAACACGGTAAGTGGGTGTTTGTTATGTAGTAACATTTGATGTTTCCTGTTATAAGGAACATCTGCATTTGCCAGCCTTCCTCCAACTCTAATAAGACCACTATGGTCAATAAAAGGATTTAATGACGCTATAGGGCTTGATTTGTGTACACACCCTCTTTTTTGTAAATCTTGTAACTCTTGAACAAAACTTTCAACTTGCGATACCTTTACCAACACTATCATCGTGTCGTTTAGTTCTTCAGCACTCAAAGGACCATTAAATTTATTACTGGGATTTTTTGAATTATGAATAAATCGTCTACAATACGAAACAACTCTCTTTAATTTTTCTAAAGAAGAGAACCTGGTAAAAATATCGCTGTCGTTCACTGGTACTGTCAAATGTGACATTGTTCGCTGTTCAGGAATTGTATCTAGCTTAGTGACATTTTCCAATGACCACTCAGATTCATGTAATCTTAGCCAACAAGGCCCTTCAAACCATAGCTTGTTTTCTAAAAGTTGTCTAGCCGAACTACCGCGTGAAATTACGTCTGCGGGATTTTCAGAACCCTTAACATGGTGCCAATCTTCAGTATTCGTCAAATTCTGAATAACGCTTACTCGATTTGCTACAAATGTCTTCCATCTTTCTGAAGCACCCTGTATCCAACAAAGAGTAATAGTCGAATCTGTCCATTAAAACGTTTTTTGAAACTCTATAGTTAAAGAATCCCGTACCTTATGCGCAAGTTTGGCACCTAAAACCGCAGCGCACAACTCTAATCTGGGTAAAGTTAACTGTTTTAACGGCGCTACTTTACTCTTAGCACATAATAATCTAGAAACGAAAACACTGCTATGCTTGCTTCTTATGTAGATACAAGAACCGTAACCTTTTTCTGACGCATCCGTAAAAATATGCAATTCAAAATATTCCGCGTCAGTCATCAAAACCTTTCTGGTAATTTTAAGATCATTTAAAAGCTGCAAATCGTCACAAAATTCTAGCCACCTTTGATAAATATGGCTTGGTACTGGCTCGTCCCAATTTAAGATTTTCGCAGCACAATGCTTGCATAATTAATTTCGCATTAATAATGACTGGACCTAATAATGACATAGGGTCAAAAATTTGGCTTATAATTGACAATATTAACCTCTTTGTGACAACATTATTTGACTGTGGCTCAAAGTTTCTGATACGATACTGTATAACATCCGATTTCGGATTCCAATATACGCCCAGTTTTGTTTTGCTCGTTCTCTCCTAGAACCAAAATGCTATTGTCTAATTTGGTATTAACTTCAAATCTACTACAAAGATCTCCGCTATTAGACAGCCACTTTCGCAACTCGAAACCTGCACTTGATAGTATTTTTGTAATATCCGAATGCAATTTTAAAAGAACTTCTTCTGAGTCATGTGAAAATAACAAATCATCCATGTAAAAGCTAGATTTAATGACTTCGCAAGCTAGTGGGTATTTTTCTCATTTTCTATTGCTAATTGCACTAAACACCGTGTAGCTATAAATGGCGAAGAAGCCAAGCCGTATGTCACCGTTTTTAGTTCGTAACATTCAATGTTTTTTGAAGAATCTGTCCGCCAAAAAATTCTTTGATATTTTGTCTGTTCCGGGTCTATCAATATACATCTGTACATTTTGCAAATGTCTGCATTTATCACGTAATTAAATTGCCTAAAACGTAACAAAATTTCAAACAAACCGCTCTGAATAGTAGGTCCCGGATGGTGGACTGAATTTAATGACATATTGTTGTCTGTCTTGGCAGATGCATCAAATACGACTCTGCATTTCGTCGTCAAACTGCCTTCCTTCAAAACCGCGTGGTGCGCGATATAGTAAGCCGTACCGTCTTCTAAATTTTCAATTTCCCCCGGTACTTTGACCATGTGATTCATGTCTTCGTACTCTGTCATAAATTCGATATATTGTTTACGCAATTGTTCGTTTTTCTCGAGTCTTTTTTCTAGAAGCATGAATCGTTTTAAAGCCATTTGTTTTGAATTGCCTAATTCGCACAAATTCTCTGTAAATGGTATTTTTACTACAAACCGTCCATTTCCATGACGCTTAAAATTTTCTTTAAAATGTTTTTCACAAAAATCATCTTGTATTTCCCTCTTATCAATTTCTTCTACCTGCCAAAACCTTATTAAACTGTCTTCTAAAGATGGTTGTAACTTAGCAGAATGTAAAATAGAAATTTGTCTTGGATTAACAATCAGATAACAGAGATCACCCGCTAAAACCCATTCTAATTTCGTGTTCTGCATAACGAGACCGTTTTTTAAATGTATCTGTTGCATCAGTATTAAATCGTAAAATAAGCCAACGCCGCATAAAATGTCAATCTCTGATTTCACATTAAAATTCGGATCTGCAAGATTCGTATCCTTTGGAATATCTAGACTACTCGTATCGAAGGAACAAACTGGCATTGCCTGTGTTAACTTTGGCAAAATTAAACAAGCAATTTCCCTTTTGTAACTCGAAAAACGTGAATTTATTTCTATATTTGTCTTATATTTACATGGAATCGTAGTATTGTCGCCTACACCCGAAACTGCAAAATTAACAGTGACTTTTTGCAATCCCGAATCGCTACATACTCTTTCCTTTACAAAATTACTCTGCGACCCTGGATCTAACAACATTCTAACAGGAACTAACCTTCCATTATTATCCTTAATATTTACCCCTGCTGTGGATAGAAGCGAAAGCGAAAATACTTTGTTGCTATTGCTAGCAGCTTTCCCCAATTTTAGATGAGTATTCATGTCAGCGCCTGATGTTAACGCTAATAAGGTACCGTCACCCGGCTCTATCTGCGTATTTGACATTGGCGCAAGCGAGAGCGCAGTAGCAGTCGTCACTGTTTGCTGCGAATCAACAACTCGTGGTTCGTTAATCGGCGGCGCGCTGACCACATGCGCAGCCGTTGTCACCGATTTTTCTAGATGTAGAATGGTGTTATGCATTTCTTTACAAAGTTTACAACCTAATTTTTTTCAAACATTAACTGCGTGAAAAGGACTAAAACAATTGGAACATAACTTTAGTTTTCCTATCTCGTAATACTTGTCGTTTATGTTTAATTTTCCAAAGGTTTCGCACCTAAAAATAGTATGATTTTTCTTGCAGAAAAAGCACGAAATTTCTTTTTCCCACTAGATACTAATGCATGTACTCTTTTACCGGCAAATTTTGAGAATTTCTCATTATTCTTTACGTTAGTTTTATTAGCATCCGAATTTATTTCATGTTTAGAACATTCTAATTTTTCCAGCAATTCGCATTTACCTCTTAAAAATGTTTTCATTTCCGTCATCGTAGGAAGATCACCTTCTCTCCTGTGAGCTTCCCAGTCGCGTCTAGTGCGATTATCGAATTTATTTACAAGCATATGTATCAATAATACATCCCAACTATCAACTGGTAAACCTAAAGTCCCTAATGACCTGAGATTCCTATTAAAAACATCATACAGTTTACGAAGGTCAGTACAAGACTCCCTTGTCAACCCTGGCGCATCAAATAACGCAGTTACATATTTTGAAACTATTAGACCTTTGATCTCATAGCGTTCCTGCAGTGTCTCCCAAGCTACCTTATAATTAGCCGAGGTAACTGGAATGTTTTCGATTAATTCGAAAGCCTCACCTTCTAGTGCAGACCGCAAGTAATAGAACTTCTGAACCTCGTCAAGAGACATGTTACTGTCAACTAGAGAAATAAAAACATCGCCAAAATCTAACCACTTTGTCGAAGAACCAACAAATGAAGGCAATTTTAAGTTTGGAAGTTTGGCTGACATAGAAAATTGTGGACATTGTTGGGATAATGCTGGTGTCACAGCATTATTACGTTGCATCGCCCTTTCGTCCTCAAATTTCGAAATCACCATTGTAATTTTTGTTATTAACTGAAAGTAATTTTCCTCAAAACGCTCGCGTTCAGACAATTCCTTTTCTTGTTCTTGGTCCCTAGCTTCATTTACTAGTAAAGTATATTCAATATCCTCTTGGATTTTAGTAAATTCTACCAAAACCGATTCGACCTTTTTAAGTCTAAGTTTCAACTGAGCTATAACAGCCTCGTCGGGCCTGTCAGTGTCGATCGTGCCAAAATAATTCTCCAGCCGTGTCAGGCTAGCCTTCGTTTGGCCTCTTCTAAACCGCAACTGAGTTAAATCAGCCATTATGACTCTCAAACAATCTAAATTGGTCAGTATTTGTCACTCGTCGTAGGTCAGCTATGTCAAGCTACCACGAAATTATTTGGAAAGGACTCACAGGATCACAGGATACTTGTAGATCGTCGCTACTTCCTGGGGCTGCTACCGTCTCGCCGCAGTAGTAGGCCCGCTGGTCTCAGCTGATCAGGTGTACTGCCGCCGCCGGTCGTCGCCGGTCTTCGCCGCTCTGGTCTCGTCTCGGCGCCCGAGCTCCGTCTAAAAACCCGTGTTTTCAACTCGAATTTCCGGTAGAAATCCGGCGCGATTGGACCAAATGATGCGTCCACTTACTTCGATATCAATGGCGACTGTTCCTATAGGTTCGGTGAATGAAAAATACGGGTTGAAAATTACATTTATTTGCCTTTATTTAGACGGAGCGAAACGTCTAGTGCCGAGAACGGCTTACAAGTCATTGCCGACAGTACGACTGGTACCGACTGCCTGGTGCAACAATATACATAGCGCGAGGCGCCTTATAAAATATTAACAAACGACGTAACAACTTCTTTAGGCCTTCTGTAGGCCCTGTGCCTATCTTTGTAAAGCCAAACCTACACATAGACTGTAAGAACCATTGTTGAAATTTCCGCACGCTACACCAAATATTTTGCATAAAATTTTATATAAAAACTAATAACTAAATTAAAATACCTGTAAAGCTAAAGTTTGAAAGCTGGTGAAGCGGGATTTTTTGGGGATGGTTTCAAAAATGCTTCTGAGTATCTATGGCTCTTTTAATCTATGATAGGCATAAAACAACATTTTCGAAACAACCCCTTGATCCTTCAAATAATTTTTAAAGGGGTCGTTGAAAAATTTCTTTTACCTGTAATGTCTTAGATGTACCTGTAGAATTGTCTTTTTATAACTGTACCCCAACACCCCAACACCCCAACTACCCTTAAAGGTTTTGAATTTTAATGAATATTTTTCTTGAATTCGGCAGTGAAGTGTCTCAAAATCGTCATTTCGGCAGTGAAGTGTCTCAAAATCGTCATTAAAGCTCATAAATCTTCACTGAAGTAGCCCACTATTGTACGATTTTTTCAATAAGAAGGCCTTGACAAAATGTAAAAATCAAACGTTAGACGCGGAGCCATCGCGCGTCAAAAGTGACCAAATATTCAAAACCCGGCCAATAAAGGCCCACTTAACTTTTCATACATATTGCGAAATGCTTAACTATGGCAGCACAATCTTTCAGTATGAATATTTTAGTAGGTTTGAATATCAATCTATTCTTCATGGAGGCTGCACAACAAGCAGCAGTTTCTGTTGGGAAGCGCCGTGCCTCGTCATACTTGACATAGGTAGAGCGATCATCAAAGTCAAGCAACGCCGCGCGCAGCCGGTTCATGGATGGGTGATCCCTTATGATTATTTTTTGCCTAATAAAACATTTTTGTTCCGATTTAAAAAAAATGTAGGTACCTCGGCACTGAAGTTCTTTTTATGACTCATGTGGTTTATTTGCGTCGACCAGGGGCCTCGGCAACTAAATTCCACATGAGTCATAAAAAGTTGAATTTCAGTACCTTGGTACATATGAAAAATAAAATATTTAGAGAAGAATATTTAATTGATTTTCTTCGGTTAAGTACAGTTTTTTGCCGTGCCTATTTTTCTTTAGATAGGTATATTACCAGTGACTAGAAATCTTTCTAATAATATCTTGAAACACTTTTGTTGTGGATGTCGCCTTTCAGGATATTTTGCAGCATACATTCTACTCGCTAAGAAGCAATTTCTATAACTCTCACCAAGCACAAATATCGTGTCAATCAGTTCATCTTGAGAATAATTCATTACTTTTAATGTCTTAACACTCAGCTTCAATGAAACCATAAATCAGAAAAGCGGTAAATGAAACTATTGACACATAACGTCGAAGGAGGAATCAACGCACATAATGAAAATATTGTTTACTTTTTAATGTCATCAAAAGTTGGAAAAGGACTGTTCGAGAATTTTAAAACCCCAAACTGCATGGATTTCTAATACCTCAGCGTTTTCACAACAATCATACCTGTGCATTGGAAAAGTAAAAAAAAATGAGCTTTGTTTTGATAAGAATGGGGGACATATTGAACATGTTTAGAAAAATAACTTATTTAATAATTTAATAAACAGTTTGTGATTTCTTGCTCGTTTGTGTTATTAAATTCTTGTTGATAGGTATCTTCCTATTGATAGTTTCAACATTACTTGTATTAATTAAACTAAAACACAGCATTTTGAAAGACAAAGAGAAATTATAAACCCATATGGATTCGAAAAGTGAAAAAAAATAGAAAATTTCATTTTGAAAGTACTCGTAAACTATCAAGAATAACCCCACATAATGTGGTAATAAAGGTAATTTTGTCTACTTTTGATATCCATTAATAGAAATAGGGCATTCCATTTAAAAATTTTGAGAAAATTTTGATTTATCAAAATCCAACACCCTGTATTAATGGGAATATTTATGGAATGAAAAAAAGCATTTTATAAACTTTAAGACCGTTAGTGACTATCTGCGAAGAAAAATCGTCACCAGCTTCTTATACTGGGTGTTCACATACGCTCAGATATGACGCTATTTTCGGATTTAAGCGCCTCTACAGGGAAATCGCCTAATTAAAACTCCTGCAACCATATATCATTTTGCTGCATTTTTATAGCGCTATCCAAATTTGCAATAAAAACATATGCATTCCATTTAAAAAAAAGTTTATGTTGTTTATGTTTATGTATACACTCGATTTTATAAAGTGAAAATAATTTTAAAATATGCGTCCCATCGACCCCCAACACTGTACCAAATTTCATTTTGATACCGTTCTTAATAAAATAGCTATCCTCCGAGTACCTACTAATGACACACCCTGTATTGAATTGAGGCATTATAAAAAAATATAAACAAAAATAATGGTACTTCGTTCCTAAAATATTTTTATGTTTTTTTTTATTTATTAACACTCTGTACACGTGATCAAATATTTTTGTATGGTTAGCGCATTTTCTCGGCAAGCAGAATTTATTTTATATATAATTTTGTCGAAAACGCAATAATAAGAAAAATATTATTCACAATTATTATCAAAAAATCTAGATTTGATTATTTAAAAAAATAGTTATAATTTAGGTTAAACGTCAAGAAATTCATTACAGTAATTTCAGTCAAAATTAAATAGTTAATATGTATAGCTAGTTACAATAGTATAATCACAGCCGACTCTAGGAAAGCCCTGAAGTTGAGAACGCTGGCAACATGGCTTGCCGGTCTGCGAGGCGTTGCCTGTCACTCCCTGTCAGTTGATTTTGCAAGAAATTTACCAGAATTAATTTGTGTAGTGCGGGTAGTACTATCGACGCCAGATTGCTACGACGAGGCAGTGTGTCTCTGGGTGGAAACAGACAGCCCGAAGTGCTGGCGACAGATTTTTTATAAATTTGTTTTGTTTGTGAAAAAATGAAACATTTCTCTAAAATCGAAGTGAAGAATCGTTATTTTATAATTTCAAGCCTCGAGATGCCTAGAACCGTCGAGGGAAGCTAGAACTTAGTTTTGTACCTGGCTGTAAGTCAAATCGTAATAATAACTTTGCTTGACGGCAAGCGGTCAACTTGTATTCAATTTGGGCTTTCCAAAGGACGAAAATTTAAGAATAAACTGATTAAGGGCCAATTGCATAGACAAACTAAAGTACCCTTTAAAATTTAAGGAGCTTCCTAACAATCCACCCATTGTTTAGTATTCTTGCAAAAGTTTATTTACCTAATGTTAAAGTCAAAAGATAATTTAGTTGAATGTATTATGAAATTGACTCTATCTGCCATATCAATCAGAAGAGATTTCTCTCCTTCACAACATGCTGTTCTCTGTTCGCTTGGCGTTTGTATTATTATGAAAATTTAACCATAAGGGAAGATTAGCTAATCATAATTTGCCTGATGGCGCATTTTGCGAAAAATTCTCACAAAAATTCGACTTAAAACAAAATGTAGTGACCTCTATTTGCCCAAATTTACCATATTATACTTATACTTCTGTGTATATTTTGTTACTTGTTACTGCTTTTATTGTCTGTTAAACAAACATACCTACTTACCTAGGTACCCAATTATTGGAACAAAGTTCACAAATGTATCTAATAATTATATCTAAAAAGAGGGTTGAACTTTTATTAGAAAAGATAAACTAAGCCATAATGCAGACTGCTCTATGCTGCATAGACCCGTTGAACCGTCCCGCTGCGGCGTTGCCACATGTTTGCACAGGGCTTGTAAGCTTGAGAAGGTTGTGGTATAACATATTGCGCAACAAGTTAAGCAATGAAGCTTATTGCATGCGAGTGTACAAGTTATGGCACGAGGCGAATCCGAGTACCTTCAAGTGCACGAGCATGCAATCTGCATTGCTTAACGAGTTTTACACTATACTTTGTACACAAAGCGCAATTTAAATTTTAATATTTTGTTGGTATTCATCTGGTTAGTATAGAGATGGTAGTGGCGAACTATCGACAGTATTATATTCGATACCGAAACCATTAATCTAAGGTAAAATCCATTCCAATTATTTTAATTCATATACCCATCATACTTAATTAAATATCGTTAAAGTTGAGATTATATTTTTATTGTCAACATGTATGATACTAAGATCTTAACTCGCGATTTACCCTTTAAATGTCGAAAATGTTTAACAGATTCCCACCTTCATAACCCAGTTGCAGTTGGCGTTGTTATAAACAGAGAACAACAATATATAGCTTCAAATTCCTTTAGTGCGCAATACAATGTCAATAATTGCGCGTCGAGTAGCAAAGCCAGCTATGACAAAATAGCCAACATTTCCCGTAGGTCTTGCACAAATAATATTGTTTTGTTACTAGTACCACTACTATTATTTTAGCTGTTGCTATTAAAAATCTACGGAATAATCTACCTGTTTTCCCATTATGTTTCCCTACTATAAAGACATTTTTAAAACATGGAGCATCCTATACAGGTTGAAGATATCTATTATGATAATTAAATTTTCGAACAACGTATACGCTGCTTTATGTTGTTAAACTGTTTTACAAAAGACGAGGGCCACATTTTAATAGAAAAATTCTAAACGATAACTGAAAACTCAAGGCAATCTTTTTCTTTGATTTTAGCTCGCCTTGTAACAACCTACAACGTGGCGGTATAATAGATATAATTATTACGAAACTATACATCAGAAAAACAGTTTCATCGGCTCTATAAACACACTATTACACCAAGTGTCTATTTTTGAATTATCTTCAATAATTATTTTGTGAATTGAAAATTTCGAGAGGTTGTGCTAGTTTCAAAACCGACCAACCCACTTAATAATAAATGTGGTAACTCCGCAACTCCAGATATACCACAACAATTTATCGTGACCTCTAAACTAAAAAGGTAAGAACGAGGAAAAAGCTTTGCTCATTTTGGAATGTTTTTTATATCTAAGGGTCTTCTCTTATTGGTAATGGTCATGAACTTTTAATTAATATGTAATAATTGTCTTGTTTGCGCGGATTTGCAAAATTTATTTTATCCTGCTCATTCGTATACAAAACATTGGAATGATCTGAGTTTGTACAGAGACTGTTATCTGATCATACATATAGTCCTCCAAAGTAGCAGTGACTATAGAAATTATTTCTATAGTCACTGATAGTAGTGAGTCAATAGTCAGTACCTACTACTTATTATTCTTAATCATCCTTGTTGCTATAACGACGTTTCAGTTTCAAAAATAATATAATAATTAGGTACTTACCAATCAAAGCAGACAACATCCGTAGAACTAGTAGGAATAACTTACCTGAAAACAAATAACAAACATTAATATAAACTTATTTACATATATCAAAGCAAATCTTTATTTCCACGTAAAAATTTACAAAATTCTACCCCAGTTTCAACTCACGAACCATTTTTAAAATATACGAATGTGTTCGCGGCTAAGGTGTAATTGCCTGATTAAAATTCAGAGCCTAGATACAGCCGGCGATATACACTATGATTAATTACGTTTTGTAATTGACTTGCCAGTTTATCTCCAATTACCATAGCAACCAGATCTCACACTATAGAGGTAGCGACCCAGATGACCCCGAACCCAAATATTTGCATACGCATCGCGTTCCTTGTAGGGGAAAGTGGAAACAATAGAGCCGGAAGGGTTGCCCAAAGTTTAGTCATAATGAGGTCATGTAGATTTATATTGGACTTTCTTACCCCGATTTCAGCGATACATGTTTTAAAACTTATCTGTTTAATCTAACGTTTATTATTTTATTTAGCTACAAAAAATAAATTAAGCCATAATAAAAATGCCTCTTGAGTGTCGGTATTAATTATTAATTCTCTGGAACGTCGCAAACAAGACTATATGCTTTAGGTGAGAAATGATAAGGTGTGGATTTCATCCGAAACTTTTGTCTGTATTCTGGAAGTAAACGACATTAGGACAACAATTTACTGTGTATGGTAACCATCTGCTGTTTGCTCCAATACACTTATTTTTTGTGCTGTCATATGCATAGTTTTAAGCTATCAGTTATGACACAAAAACTATGCACCATTTATTTAAGATCCCAATCAGACACTTTTTTCTCCTTTCGGTTGCCCATCGAGTTTCAATGACCCTGTACCTGAATGATCTATAATTTGTTTGTGGTTTCTGAGAGAGTATACAAAGAGAACTTTCTAAAAAATAAAATAGTTGAAACAATAATTATTACGACGTCAAGGTGTGATGAATTTAGTGAAAAATGCTCAATGGAAGAAAAGTCCCATGTATAATACCAATTAGTATTTTTTGTTGCTTTGTATAAAGGTTTTACCGAACTAAAGTCTATCCAATAGTTACAGCGGCAGTATATATAAACAAGGTCACATGGCCGCCTTGCGATCGATTACCAGGATCGGACTAATATGAGATTCCAAGTGGCTTGTAATTCCGAACTAATTCTTTTAGAAGTTATAAAATTTGTGTTTCTACTTTTCGTGGATCTTTATAAATTTCGTTAAATTAAGTAGCAAAATAAATTTACATAATATACTGCTCGCGATCCGATCTAAAATATGCAAGAAACTTGACTGAGGGAATAGCCAGCCCTGCATTCTGCTCGCTACGTAAACATTTGAAATTTTATAACGGCCAGACCAATAAGAGAATAGGTCACCTGGTGGCCAATGTTTCGATCCACTGCATCTGTAACTTGGATAGACTTTAGTTCTAATACTATCCATTGTATGCATAACCCGGCAGAAAAAACGCTTTAATTTCCAACTACACCACCGATCATCAAGGAGTTCGGTACCATCATACGGACCGTCCAATAAGAACACCGACGGTTTATGAGAGCAATAAAAGACGTAATTCCAATTTATACGGGGACGGAATCGTCTAGGAATCCGAGAATCCCAGTAATTTTAAGAATTGAAAGGGACAACTTGTTGATGGTTATGGCTGATATAAATTTCAGAACGATATCTAAAACTAAACTTATAAGTTTAATACCCACAACTTTAACTTGCAATTGCTTTATACGTACAGCATAAGCGCTATAATAACCCCCTGACTGAATCGGTTGATTCGCGATAATTCTTGTTTAATTTCAGGATTACAGAAAGGCTTATATTTTAGGACGTTTGCCTAATCTTCACGCATCGCCGGTCACCTTTGTAAATTTACGCTTTTTTATTACATTTTTGGTGACATAAATCAGCTTTTTGGGACAAGAACCCACCGGAGGACCCTACGGGATTTATTACAGAATTATCTGAAGCAGCAAACCTCTCAAAATATATCATTTCTTATTTAATATCAGGCGTGAAGATAACGTAGACATTTTTCAGCCCCTCTATATAAAGAGAATTTTATAGCTTAGCATATAAAAAGGAAAGTGGGGTAGATCAGAAACAATCTAGGTGGCAATTTGCAATATTGAAATATGATGCAAAGAAACATTCCTGCTCATATTGAAGAAAGGGGCCAAATCAAGCCAGTATAAAAGAATGATCAAGGAAATAACAAAAAAGAATGCTTATATAAACATAGGTACATTGCCATCTACCCGCTGGAGTTAAAAAACCTTATAAAAGCTATTTTAAATGTCCTGTTAATAGGTACTTTTAGAAATGCGGCATATGATTAGAAGGCCTTACTTAGCACGCATTTATTTATGGTGCCGAATAAATAGACTGTTATTTATTATTTTGCTTGAAATAAACAAGTATTATACAGGGTGGCTTATATAAGTGGCTCACTCAAAATATTTCGGCTATTTTTTGACAGAAAAAATCGGTGGCAGGTGCGATCGATAGTCCTTCCAGGCGGCCTTCTTTTGTCATGGTGAAAATTGTTGTCCATGGCCATCTACAAAAGCCATGGCCAAAAAGCGGAAAAATTCGGAATTTTTAAATGGTTGTAACTTTTTTATTTTTCGAAATATGGCAAAAAGCTTAACATGAAAATTGTTTGCAAGAACCGGCAGAATTTATGTATGATATTAGTTTTGCTGTTTGGATTACCGTGAAGTTTGGACTCTCTTGGGTTCGACAATTAAATTATTTGTAAAAATATTTAATTATATGTGTTATGTCAAGCAAAGCATTTAATTTGATATGTCATACTTGCCGGATTGTTCTGTATTTACTTTAAAAAATTAAGAAACAATATTGGTAATATTTGTGGCTGACATAAGATATATTTACCCATGAAAATAAACGTGCAATGATAGAGTTATGACATTAGAAACGTTAGACGTTAAAAAATTAGAATATGCAGCAGCTGAAATGCAAATGCTCAAAACGAAAACGTTAAATGTTGAAGAATGTGCGGTGTTGTTTGTTGTGAAAAGTAGTAGGTGTAAATACTAGAAATTCACTGAGCATTTATTGTATTGTAACAGTAGGTACCTACGACACTTTATTATTTCATTTATATAATTGCAATGGCATTACCTACCTGTTAAGTGTTACGTTAAATTGAAAATATTAAGTACTTTTAATTTATTTTCATTACAACCAATAATGTCTATACGAGTTTCGCAATTTTTGTTATTTAAAATAAAAATTAGCTATTCGACATTCGATGAAGTTCATATAAACTGCTTTATTCAGAAAATTTGAAAGCCTACTATGCCTACTTTAATTTAGCGTCATAATCGATTATTTATTTTCATGGGTAACTAGACCTTCTGCCAATCACAAACACTACAAATAATTTTTCTTAATTTCTTATAGTAAATACAGAACAAACTGGCAAGTGTGACATGTCAACTTAAATAGGACATTTTGCTTAACAAAACACATATAATTAAATATTGTAGATTAGAAGAGAGTCCAAACCTTACGGAAATCCAAACATCAATATTAATATCATATATAAATTCTGCCGGTTCTTAACAAACAATAATTTTTATGTTAAACTTTTTGCCATATTTCAAAAAATTAAAAAGTTGCACCAGTTTAAAAATTTCGAATTTTTCCGATATTTGGCCATACTTAGTTTTCTTAGATGCCATAGACAACAATTTTCTTTTCTATTTCTGTCAAAAAATAGCCGAGATATTTTTGCAGGAGCCACTTATATAAGCCACCCTGTATAGCTGCAAAGTAGGTAGTTTTAGTTTTTAGGCAAGTTTTTTCAAAACAGCTATGAGTGTCCATCGATAATGCGCTCTCTTCAATTTAAGCTGTTACTTAAATAGAATGATCTCGACAAACTATTGTAAAAAACAAAGTCGATATCATATATGTTATATCCGACCTCAAGCATCACCTTGATCATAACCTTGTTTTTACCCTTGATTCTGTTTACTGTTGGATATTATGTTCTCATTCTCTATTGTTCAAGATGCTTACTACAAAGATATCATTTTCCATTGTATATTGTTCTAGAATGATTACTAGAACATATCATATTCCTTTTGAGTATTGTTAAAACTTGCTTACTGCAAGAATTGCAGAATTTGATCTTCCCTTTGTCTTTATATTCTTTTCCCATGAGAACCACAACACCTCAGCATAACAGATCTGTATAAATAGGACCTAGTAAAGTAAGAGTGTCAATTCTAGTCTTGTCTGTAGTCTAAGCCGAAACTCTGTAACTCGCGTTACTCAAATAAAAGTTTTTTTTTTTAAAGTCTTCGTCTTCACGTCGCCCGTAACAATTTGGTGTCAGAAGTGGGATCCTCGATAAAAGGGTCTTCAACGAGGGAGATCCGGAGGCACTTAGAAGGACAGTCTCCTCGGGGGTCACCACACCACTACGATTGGAGCCAGCTGAAAAGGGTCTTCGACAGGGAGATCCGGAGGCACTAAGAAGGACAGTCTCCTGAGGACAGCATCCAGCAACAACAGCAGCATCAACGACATCCAGCGAGCATGAAGTTACTTCTATTATTGTAAGTGAAAAACTTGAAGTGAATTTTATTTGTGATTTTTTTTGAACTTTCTACGTTGATGTTATTGAACTTTCTACGCTATAACGATATTACCTTTTCATTACTCTAATGTAAACAATGAAGCAAACGCTTCAAATAACGACGAAGTACCATTTAAATTAAGCGAAATATTTTCTATCATCCCTGAATACGATGGGGATCAAATCAATTTAAATACTTTTATCATTGCATGTGATAGGGCCATGCAAATGACTGTTGGCGACCAAGCCATTTTACTTGTTATAAAAATTAAAAATCAATTAAAGGGACGTGCGGCCCAACTCATTAATTCAAGAGACTTGAGTACCTGGAGGGAAATCAAACAATTACTTAACGTTCATTTCGGAGATCCTCGCGATCTAACTTCATTAATTCAAGATTTACAAAGAATGTGTCAATCCCAAAATGAAAATGCTTTGACTTTTGTAGGCAGAGTTCAAACTCACTGCTCAAAAATGTATGCCGCAATAGGAAAACAAAGCCTTCTCACTAGGGAACAAAAAGAATCGCAAGCTACATTAATCGATAGCATGTGTCTAAATACAGTTTTGACAGGTCTAGAACCAAGAATAGGGCAACTAATTCGTGCTAGCAATCCACCAAACATGATGGATGCTATAGCTTTAATTAAGAGAGAATTGCAACTTTCTTATTTTGAAAATCAAAAATTTCAGAGGCAAAATCGTGTACCAGTCTTCAATAATAATGTTAAGAGAACTAATAATAGTTTTCCAAAATTTTGTAATTATTGCAAAAGAAATGGACATACTATCAATGAATGTCGAACAAAAAATCAAAATAATTATTACAGAAATGGTCCAAATCCTTCTAGCTTCTCTAACAATTTCCAAAATAACTCCCAAAGAAATAATTTCTCCCAAAATAGGTTCCATCAAAGACCATCTTTTCCTCAGCAAAATAATTTTCAAACTACTTCTTTCCAACCTAGGAACCACCCTCAAAACTTCCAACCAAGAAATCAACCTCCTAGAAATGTTTCTAATAATGCTCCAAGAAATAACTTCCCCAGAACTTTTAATAATAATTCAGGTTTCCAGCCTTCTAATCAAAATTTTACTCCTAGATTCCCAAATTCAAATCCAAATAATCAAAATAGAACTCCCCAACAACATTATCTGGGCCAAAGCGAAAATTTTCAATTAACAGCCTCGGACCAGAATCCTATTCCGAATTTCAAGAATCTTGGTATGACCAATACGGACCAAACGTTTGCATAAATACCGTTGACAATAGTAACTTATATTATATTAAAGATAATACCGATAAGTACAAAATTTTAATTGACACAGGAGCTGGTATTTCAATTTTCAAACCAGAGACGGTTCAGCAATTTTTAAATCGATGTCCAGAAAATTTTCAAATTAAAGGTATTTCTGGCCAATCAATTCCTATTACTTAAGCGGTATTTGTTTCTTTTACGGGTCCTCTTTCTCCCCATAAAGTTTATATTTGCGATCTAGATATAGGATTCGACGGAATTTTAGGCGCTGACTTTCTAGAAAGGTACGGTGCAATAGTATATTTTAGGAATAAACAATTAATTACGTACTATAAGGTACACGAATTACTTAAAGACGGAGATGAATTAAACGAGTTAACGAATAATAATGATAATAATAATCGAGTCGTTTATAAAAGACAAGTTAATGTTGACGAAAGGTACGACAGCCTCCATATAAACGCTTATGAACGAAATAATAATAATAATAATGATTATACGGAAAATATAAATAAGGTTATGATAGAACCGCGTTGCGAAAAAATATGCAAGTTTCATACGAATAGATATACGAATAAAGAAATGATTTTATGCGCACAACGAGTAGAAAAGGTCTATGTGCCAAACGCTATTGTAAAAATAAACGAAGACGGTAATTTTTATACGACAATATTAAACGCTAATGCCATAACAAAGGATATTTGTTTCGAAGAATTTGAATTTGAGCCTTACATTAAAGAAACGAACGCTAGTACTAATATTATTTGTAATTTTAATAAAACGAAAAGCAGAGTAGAAGAAATAAAAGAATCATTAAGGCTAGAACATTTAAACGAAGAAGAAAAAGAATTAATTACTAATTTATGTTTGAATTTTGAAGATATATTTTACTTTGACGGAGATTTCCTAAGTTTCACTAATGAAATAAAACATACTATCGATACAGGCGACGCTAAGCCAATTTTTACTAAATCTTATCGATATCCACAAGTTCACAAGGAAGAAGTAAAAACACAAATTAATAAAATGCTTTCTCAAGGAATAATTAGACCTTCTGTTTCACCATGGGTCGTTCCAAAAAAATTAGACGCTTCAGGCAAACAAAAATGGAGAATCGTAATTGATTATCGGAAATTAAATGAATTAACAGTTAATGACAGGTATCCACTGCCTAATATTTCAGATATATTAGATCAGTTGGGTAATTGCCATTATTTTACTACTTTAGATTTGGCTTCTGGTTTTCAACAAATTAAAATGAATCCAGAAGACATTTCGAAAACTGCTTTTTCCGTTGAAAATGGTCATTTTGAATATATACGTATGCCCTTTGGCCTTCGTAATGCGCCCTCAACCTTTCAGAGGGTTATGGATAATATACTAATGGGGATACAAAACGAAAAGTGCTTAGTTTACATGGACGACATTATTATTTATTCTTCCACAATTAATGAGCATATCTCTCGTATTACTGAAGTTTTTCAAAGATTAAGAAATTCGAATCTAAAAATACAGCCAGATAAGTGTGAATTTTTACGAAAAGAAGTAATTGATTTAGGACATGTTATTACACCTGAAGGGGTTAAACCAAATCCACAAAAGGTACAAGCTGTTATCGATTTTCCTCAACCTGCCAATACTAAACAAATTAAACAATTTTTGGGTCTTACTGGTTACTACAGGAAGTTTATTCCAAATTTCGCAAAAACGACAAAGCCTTGAACTCGACTTTTAAGAAAAGACGTACCATTTATTTTTGATAAAGATTGTCGTGAATCTTTTGAACAACTTAAAAATGCATTAATAACTTCACCAATTCTAATATATCCTAATTTTGAAAAAGAATTTGTTTTAACTACAGATGCAAGCGCTTTTGCTTTAGGCGCGGTACTTTCGCAAAGACCTGTTGGAAATGATCTTCCCATAGCATACTTTTCAAGAACCTTAAGTCCAGCAGAAATGAAATATAGCGTTATAGAGAAAGAACTATTGGCAATAATTGCTGCCGTAAAAAACTATAGACCTTATCTTTTCGGACGAAAATTCTTATTGGTTACAGATCATAGACCTTTAACCTGGCTTTTCTCAATAAAAGATCCCGGTAGTCGTTTAGCACGTTGGCGACTTAAATTAGAAGAATATATTTATCAAATAATTTATAAACCTGGAAAAATTAATCGAAATGCCGACGCTTTATCTCGAATCAAAATCAATCATATAAAAGAAGCTGTTTCCTTTCATACTTCCCTAGACGAACCATCTACTTCCCATGATAATCCTCAAGACATTGACCCGCCTATTGACAATAATGCGACTGACGAAATTGCTCTACTCTGTAATGAATTTGACAGATTTTTTGATTTATACAAGACGACTTCAATGATAGACTATTCTAAAATCCAATACACAAATAATCAACTTTTAGACAAAACACACAAAGACATTGTACTAATTTTTCAACAAGACAAATTAACAGACCTTCACGAAAAAGTTATTGATGATTTACTTGAGCTAAATCCTGATTTTAACTATAATAAAGCAAATGTTCTTTCCAGTCAAACCGTAGCTAAAAGAAAATACTATATAATTCCTGTTCCTTTTAATTTTGAAACCGCAATACAAGTACTCTTCATATCTCTTTATTACAGTAAAGATATATTCGAAGAAAATAAAACTTATTATATTGACAAAAACTTTCAATTAACAATTTGTCAGAACATTGTGACTATACCAGACGAAGACCAAATACCTATAATAATAGATCAATTTCATTCAGGCAAGACAAACTTACATCGAGGAATAAACGAAACAATTAGACGTATTAAACAAAAATATAACTGGACAGGACTAACTAAAGACGTTGAAACATTTATTCGGCAGTGCGAAATCTGCCAAAAGACAAAAATTTGTAGACAAAACTTGGACAGTCCCTTAGTCATTACCGAAACTCCTAAAACTCCTTTCGAAAGAATAAATATTGATATTCTAGAAATCCCAGTAAAAAATAATATCCTTACCATAAGAGACGAACTAACAAAATTTACCCAAGCTTACGCACTTCCTAATAAAACAGCGAGATCTGTAGTAGACGCTCTTTTACTCTATTTTCAACATTTTGGAACTCCTTTAAGAATCCATTGCGATGTAGGTAAAGAATTTAATAATCAATTAATGAAAGATCTTTGTAAATTATACAATATAAAATTAACTTTCTCTAGTGTTAGCCATCCGCAATCAAATGGTTCTTTAGAAAGATTCCAAAATGATACGCGCGTGTAGTACAGAAAATCCTAACGAACACCCATTTCAAATGCTTCCTTACGCTTGTATAGCATATAACAATTCTATAAATAAAACACACGGCTTTACTCCTTACGAATTGCTATTCGGTCACACCTCGTCTCGACCTCCAGAAGTTTTGTATAATCAGCAAGAATTAATCTCTAAGTACGTTCGCGATTTAAACAATAAAATAAAGCATTATTATGAAGTGGCAAGAAAGCGTACGGATATGCGCAAACAAAAGGCGAAACAGCGATTTGATACACACGTTTCGGAGCAGCGACAATTTCGCGTAGGAGAAAAAGTTTCCTAGAATCCTATACCTTTATCGAAAGCAATTTAAATGACATTCTAAACTCTATTACTTTTGCAAAGTTACATATCATTCACACGTCAGTTATAACTCCTGAAGACTTGGTTCATCATTTGCAAATAATCACTCAAACTTTAAACAAAAATAATTTGCCCTTAACTCCTCAACTTCTAAATGTTGCAACTTATCTTGATTTTATAGAACTAAAGGTTTTTCAAACAGAAAATAGGCTTGTTTTTATATTAGACATTCCTTTAGTAGAACCTCAATGGTATACTCTTTATAGAATTTATCCTATTCCAATTTTCGACAATAAAACTGGATTTTATCACATGGTATCCACTGATACTAAATTTGTAGCAAAAAGCGATGACCCAACTCTCTATGTAATTCTCTATGATATAAAAATTGTAAAGAACTAGCATTTGATTTAATAATGTGCAAAGATTTATATCCTACTCCTATTGACTCACATTCAAGATGTGAAGCTCAATTATTAGAGGTAAAAACCCATTTACCTAATACTTGTGACATAGTCACAATTTCAATTGAAAGTTACAATGTACAATTGATTCAAGAGAATCAATGGTTAATAATTTTAAGTGAAATATTTCCTGTAACTATTAAGTGTAAAAATCAAAATCCTTTGACTATAATGCTAGACAAAACTTCAATTTTAACGTTAAAATCCGAATGCATTGCCTATATTGGAAGTACTAAAGTTCAAACGAAAAATTTAAATAAATCTAATCAAACATATAAATTTCACCCAATTAATATACCATTTGAATGTTGCAAAGAAACTCCAAATAAACTAAAATTTCCTGACTTAAAACCTTTACAATTAAATAAATTTAATTATGACGATTTAAATGTCGCAAAGCATAAATTAGACGAATATGCAAAGGATCTTGATAATATTATTAACGAACCAACTGTAAATAGGTATACGCCAATATTGACATATCTATCCATTACTTTAATCATACTTTTAACTATTGTGTACTTTTATTTTAAATGTAAAAAGTCTAGGAACATTAAAATAGGCATTATTACTACTAATAATGGAGACGACTATCCACAACCTCCTAGAACTCGAAATCACGTTTTTCAAAATTTAAGAAAATTTGTTACTGTCAAAAGAAGACCTTCGTATAGATTGGACGAACCTCGCGAAGAAGAAGAAATTGAACTAAATTCTAATACTAAAACATATGCCTAATTTAATGTCAAAATTTGTTAACACAAATTTTTAATATAAGGGGGAAGGTGTTATATCCGACCTCAAGCATCACCTTGATCATAACCTTGTTTTTACCCTTGATTCTGTTTACTGTTGGATATTATGTTCTCATTCTCTATTGTTTAAGATGCTTACTACAAAGATATCATTTTTCATTGCATATTGTTCTAGAATGATTACTAGATACTACATATTCCTTTTGAGTATTGTTAAAACTTGCTTACTGCAAGAATTGCAGAATTTGATCTTCCCTTTGTCTTTATATTCTTTTCCCATGAGAACCACAACACCTCAGCATAACAGATCTGTATAAATAGGACCTAGTAAAGTAAGAGTGTCAATTCTAGTCTTGTCTGTAGTCTAAGCCGATACTCTGTAACTCGCGTTACTCAAATAAAAGTTTTTTTAAAAAGTCTTCGTCTTCACGTCGCCCGTAACATATATGTTAATAATAAAAAATATCTCATTTTTCTTGCATCAACTTCCTACTTTCACTTTGCTTGCGCACCAATACAATTTAATACAGTCGGTGTGCGGGAGCACTCGTTCATACCCCGGGTCTCAAAAAGTTTTTCCGCAAGTGAGCATTTTTTACCTACCTATACCCATTGAGTAAATTATTCCCTCACTCAACGCTATACCTCTAATCCGATTATTTTGCCGCACAACATTCGGCGACTCTCTTTTTCCAAAATGACACATCTTTAAACATTTTTAGCATTTTTGTTTCTTATGGTAAGTTATTGTTCATAAGAAATCGTATTGTGTACATTAAGTACATTATTTTTTTATGGAAATAGTGTTGTTGTTTTATAATTTTGGTAGTACCTACCTATACTGGGTATTATTTGGAAAGCTGATATTAATTGAATCTGAACACCTAAGCGCTTCGCGTTTGGAAATGTCATATTAATAGTCTCAATTTTATTCTAATTTCAAACAGTAATCAGTGCGCTAAGCGACGTCCACCTTTCGACTTCTAAATCCCAATACTCCCAGCTCCCGCCAGGTCCACTTCTCGACAAACCCGCTTTGGCAACACCGCATTCGCCACATATGATAATATCGCTGCAAAAAGAAAGGTTATTATAGGTTCATATACAGGGTGCGTTTTTTCGATGCCCACTATGGGGATCTCGGAAACTAGCAGAGCTAGAACAAAGGTTAAATGGGGAAAGAATTGCGGTTTTGAATGCTCCATCTAATGCCCCTTTTGGATTTTTAAAAAAGTTCATGGCTCACTAGATATTTTGGAAAGAGTGAAAATTTGTAGATAATTTTGGGCTTAATAAGATAATCTCATCTAATTTTTTATGTTGTTTGTGATTTTTGAGATATGACATACACTTGTGTTTTTTTAAACGTAAATCATAGTTGGCTGTGGCTTTATAAAATCGGTCATTTTTTGGGCTTTCCAACGATATAATACTCGGCATAGTTATTTTAAAAAATAAAAGAGCTATAGCTAATTTTCTGATTTTTTTTTTAAATTTTCACATAATCAGCCATGGAATATTTTCATAATAATTACGTTCTATTTTATAATTAGACATACTCACTTTAAACTTTATATAATTTTGTTTTTAGCTGGTAACAAAATGTAACAAAATAAAACAAAAATTAAAAAACTAAAATTCAAATTATTATTATTTTAAAAGGTCGCCTTTTCAAACAATCCACCATTATTATTTATGCAAATATTGCATCTTTTTAAAGCTGAATTTGTCGCCTTTCTCAGAGAGCGCCTGTCAATACTGGCAATTGCTTCTAAAACAGCTGTTCTTAATTCAACAATTGTCTCATACTTTATTGTGTACTGTTCCCCACAAAAATAAATCCAAAACAGACAAATCGCGGGATCGGGGCTGCCAGGAAATAGGTCTATTTCTCCCTATCTAACTATTTGGATAGAGCTGAGCTAGGTAA
Source organism: Pseudeuparius sepicola (assembly GCA_963920635.1). Classification (NCBI taxonomy): domain Eukaryota; kingdom Metazoa; phylum Arthropoda; class Insecta; order Coleoptera; family Anthribidae; genus Pseudeuparius; species Pseudeuparius sepicola. Next base: position 41,132,971 of record OY987299.1, on the reverse strand, counting down.
TTTCTTACGGGCAATTAGTTTTGTGGTGGAGCTCCATCATGATAATTTTTGTTTTATTTTGTTACATTTTGTCACCAGCTAAAAATAAAATATTTGAAAGTTTGAAGTATGTGTAATTAGAAAATAGAACGTAATAATTATGAAAATATTCTATGGCTGACTATGTGAAAATTTAAAAAAAAAATCAGAAAATTAGCCATAGCTATTTTATTTTTTATAATAACTATGCCGAGTATTATATATTTGGAAAGCTCAAAAAATGGCCGATTTGATAAGGCCACAGCCAACTATGATTTATATTTAAAAAAACAAAAGTTTATGTCATATCTCAAAAATCACAAACAATATAAAAAAGTCGATTAGATTATCTTATTAAGGCCAAAATTACCTACAATTTTTGTCTGTACAGTTTTTCTGTATAATCAGAATTAGAAGCCAACAAATATAGCTTTGTGACAGGGGCGTGGTCGCCGTTGCGCGGCCGGCGGCGTGGCCTATCATTCAGGCCAGTGGTGGAGCGAATTTAGGAAAAATTAAATAGGTTGCATTTTTACAAGTACTAAATATATCGCGTTCAAAAGAACAGAAATCCTCAGTTGCAATCCTTGGAATGCATTAGCGTTTTTAATTCAAATATTTCAAGAAGTTGCTAGAAATTATATTGGCTAAAAGGTATATGGCTAGTAGGTATATGCGTAATTACATTAGGAATGTTTTTTCTTGTAGCGAATATTACCATTTCTTATAACCGATTTATACAGTTGCTATAAAGGCACTATATTTATTTAATTTATTTTCATTAAAAAATAGAACTGAACTGGATAAATATTTTATTCATAAATACTATAGAACAAACTAATCTGAATTATTCCCGGATTGCTGTAAGAAGTCCGGATTTTGTCAGATGAAAGTTTTCACAAAATCGCTAGGAATTTTCTGTTGTCCATGGGTATAAACATTGGCATATTATATATACCTATGCGTCGCAACCAGTTAATAACGTCACTCATTGATTTATGGTGGTAAAATTTTCCCAAATGATACTAAAAAAGCAAAATTAAATAAAAACCATATTGCAATCACGACTATACCGCTACAAATTACAACAATAATTATGATTACACCTCATTTTAAAACTTCATGTAAACACTTTTCATTTTGATATTTTAGGCAAATTTAGCTTCGGTGTGTCAAAATGACAGCGAAGGTTTCCCGGATCGTTCAAACTGGTTCAAACATTCGGCAGTGAAAATATTCGCGGGTTTTGTACGTTTTGTGAGTTTTACCATTATCTGGTGTTGTTCTTGATACTTTTCGTGATATTAGTATAGTTATTCATTGTGCAAATGGACTCGTTACTGACCTGAACTTATGACCCGGTTGCATTTTTTGCTGCATTGATGCCAACTTAGGATGTCGGAATTACCAATTGACAGCCCTAGTAAGGATTTCTTAAAAACATTTCACTCTACTTTCAGACTACTGAATATGATATACGCCTAGACAAGCAAATGATCCTTTTCAATTTGGGTATTTTCATACGCTTGGACATGCCTGCAGATTTTAGTCCACTCCTCCGCTGGTAACTCAGGAAATTTCCTGCGGGTTAGATTTTCAACCCCGCTCAAAGTAAATTTGGGATGCCACCCAGTTTTTTCGGAACCACGTGAATAATTTCCCTTGCTTGACTATGAAGCACTTTTTTTATTTCAATTTTTTCGGAGCTATCACGATCGCAAAAACAATTATAACAAAAGAAAAAAGCTTCTATCGGTACTGCAAAATTAAGTGTATAATCACGAAACACCAACCCAAGACGCAATAAAAATACTAAGTAATACTATAGTTCTCTTGATGCGCCACTGGTATGCTCGTCTGACTGCCTGGCAAAGCCGTTGCTAGGCGACGCCCGTAAACAAATTTACTGCGCATCGCAAAGGCGGGGTGGCCATTGTCTAACTAACACACTCATTTTCTATCCTACGGGAAACTGCGACGAATCTGCTTACATATCTCTGAATGGACAATCCATACAGCAGGCTGACAGTGTAAAATTTCTGGGAATCACAATAGATAAAAAATTAAGTTGGCTAAATTATACAGACTTGATACTTAAGAAAATGAACTCTGGCTGCTATTTGATCAGATCTATGAAATACCACATGACAGTTGATACCTTAAAAACATTTTATTTTGCATATGTTCACTCAACCTTACAGTATGGTATACTCTTTTGGGGCTCTCCGCCCCACGCGAAAAAAAAAATTTTTTTTAGCACAAAAGCGTATTATTCGATGCCTGATGGGGGTGAATCGCAGAACATCATGTAGAGGCTATTTCAAGCAACTGGAAATTCTTACTATTCCATCTCCTTACATATACAAACTTGGTGTATTTGCAAAAGAAAATCCTGACATTTTCACACGTAACGTTGAGGTATACGGTTCGATAACCATTAGGGGTGCGTCAGATTTTAGGACACCGAGGCATGCACATGCTTTCTTTGAAAAAGGGCCCTACTATATGGCCGCAAAAATATTTAATAAACTGCCCCACGAAATAAAAGGTGTTGGTAGTATCTCTAATTTTTATTTATTGGATAGGGATAGAGTAATATACGCATTATCGGAATTCTAACGGTGCACTCTGTGTGTCCACTTTTTATATAGGTGCTTCCTACATGACTTTACAGTGACAATTTTTAGATATTTGCATATAGGATGAGTCGCCCGCTCGCCTATTTTCATTTTTATTTTTTTAATTCTGTCATCACTTTTATACTTTATTGTGTTTTTTATATAAGTTTTTCTATTATTTATTATAAGTGATAATCTACATTTTAAAATATGTGACACTGTCTATGTCCTCCACGGATCAATGACAATAAAGTATGTATTGTATTGTATTGTCCCTTTCCTATTTTTGTACCACTCTAACGGAGCTACAGAGATCTGATGAAATAGCAAAAAATCACTCATTTCAAAATATCTAGTGAGCCATTAATTTTTTTAAAAATTCAAAAGGGGCACTAGATTGAGCATTCAAAACTGCAATTCTTTCCCCATTTAACCTTTGTTCTAGCTCTGCTCGTTTCCGAGATCCCCATCGTGGGCATCGAAAAAAAACTCACCCTGTATAATGACGTTGTCATATCAAAGGGCGACCTAGGGAGAGGTGACGGAACTATTATCGAAACACAAAATATCGAAAACAAATTATTGAATGCGTAATGTTGAATTACAAAATGTCAAATAATGATAATTATAATATCGAATATATTAATATGGAAGCAACAAACGATCGAAAAACAGTATAAATATGTAACAAGATATTGTCGAAAACTAAAATATTGAAAAACAAAATGTCGAATAGGTAAACAATCTTAGGATTCTTAAGATCGAAATACAACATGTCGAATACTTAAAATTTTCAATATTTTTGATTGGTCAAATTGAAAAATAAATTGTTTTTATTATTTTTTAATTTCCACTATCGATAATATTATCTAATTTAACAAAAAACTATAACGGAAAAATTATTAATAAATTATAAATTAAGAAGCAGATAAAAAATCTGCGTCTCCGAAATATTCTTCAAATTGAGACACATACGTATTCGAGATCTTTGACTTTTTACTTTTTCTTCCTCTTTTCCTGTATTGCAATTTCCATTTTGAAACTATTTTGATGCTACATGCTGGTGTAGGTAGGTAGGTACTGCTTTTTTTCCACTTTCGATATTTAGTGTGTCAACAATTTCTTATTTTGTACTTTTGGCATTTTTTACACCTTCGCTTCTTGCGATTCGACGTTTCGTTCGTTTGACAAATTAATATTTTCTACGAAATGTATTTTATTTTATATACAGGGTGAGTCAGAATGTATAGTAAATACTTTAAAGGGGTGTTTGGCAGGTGGTTTTAAGGGGGGTTTTTCATATAAAATTTTTCGATTTGGGCTTTCCTTGCCAAGTTATTCGGGTCTAGAGGGTGACCCAAAAGTATTTTTTTTATTTATATCTCAATAACGGCGCCACTTAAAAGTTTGAAATTTGGTATGTGTTATCTACTTACTGGAAGACGCCTTGGGGTAGTTTATTCATTTACACAGTGCCCTAAAAAATTGCAAAAACTAACAACCCCTATTAATTTTTTTGCTCAAACTTTTTTGAGGTTATTTTTTGGCCTTGCAGGTCCATCATTTCAGTGTACCTTTTCATTTTGCAACAAAAGTGTTCTCTTGTTTCATAACGATACAATCAACCGCTTGCGTTGAAATTGGCAAAACGTGCCCCAAAACACCTGTTAACTTCAACATTCGAAACATAAAATTTTTACCTACCGCCGCTTTCAAACGTGTTCAAATTTTGTTAAATTCAATCCTTTCCATTTTGAAAGCTAAGAAGTTTTGGTACATTGTTCTTAGGAATTTTTTTCTCAGTTTAAATGGTACAGTCGATGTATAACGTTAGAAAGCGGTAGGCCCGTTTAACGCAAACGGTTGATTTTATCGTTATGAAACAAGAGTACACTTTTGTTGCAAAATAAAAAGATACAGTGAAATGATGGACCTGCAAGACCAAAAAGATAACCTTAAAAAAGTTTGAGCACAAAAATTAATAGGGGTTGTTAGTTTTTACTCTTTTTTAGGGCACCGTGTAAATAAATAAACTACCCTAAGGCGTCTTCCAGTAAGTAGATAACACATACCAAAATTTCAAATTTTTAAGTAGCGCCGTTATTGAGATATAAATAAAAAAATACTTTTGGGTCACCCTGTAGACCTGAATAACTTGGCCAGGAAAGCCCACGTCGAAAAATTTTATATGAAAGACTCCCCTTAAAACCACCTGCCGAACACCCCTTTAAAGTATTTACTATACATTCTGACTCACTCTGTATTTGAAATTTTTTGTATATTCGACATTTTCTTTTTCGACTTAACAAATTCGACAATTTGTATTTTCGATGTAAATATAATTCGACATTGCGCATTCAATAATTTGTTTTCGATCTTTTGTGTTTCGATAATATTTCCGTCACTCATTTGTGCAATACGACGTTGCCATATTAAAGGTGGGCCTGGCGAGACAGCGATGTAACGGAAGGTGGGCCTCCTGGGATTTATAGGCTTCGTGGAAAGTGCGGGGCTTCCGTGATGCACCGTTAGTACCTAATACGAGGTAGATTCTTCTATGATACGAGCCATAAATTTCTACCGTAGCATTTAGCGTGCATTTGCAGTAATGAAACTGTATAGAACTAATTACAAACTGTACCTGTTATTAGGTAACCAAATGTTACATTTAATTGAAAATTTTATTCGGAAAATTCAATTTATCTTCCTATTTTAAACGTCCTGTTAATACTTTTAAACTTTATTCGGTGTGTATAAATACCCAAAAATGCGGCATATATTTCATTAGAAGGCGGTTCTGTGGATTAAAAGCTTTGCGAGGGCGAATTATGTAAATTTCATGGAACGCTTTTATCTTTACAACTGAGCAGCTAAGACAAAATTACAATCTATATTATGCATACGTCAGCCGCTCGGACCTAATGAATTGGAGTGTCCGTTGCCCATTAACTATTGCCCATAAAAAAATACTTTTGGAGATGAGCTTGAATAATGTGCAAAAATATGTAACCTAGAGTTACCATTTTTTTAAAAGTAGATGGAATAAGTATACCCGTTGAGTGAGGAATACTAAGAGGCGCAACCTTACGGGACGCAGTGTAGCCGAAAACGCGGCCCGAAAAGCGTCCGAGATAAAAAGCGTCCGAGACAAAAAAATAAATATCCTTCCAGTAAAATAAAAAATATACAAAATTGTACCGTTAGCCCGTTGTAGAGGGATTGGTGTTCTCGAAAACATAAACAAGTTGTAAAAATCCATATGGCCGCTAGGCGACTATATTGAGTGGGGGCAACGGGGTGCTTCAGGGTAAGCACACGAAAACCGGCTCGCAATTTTATATGGGCGTTGCGCCTCTTATTATTATTCCTCACTCAACGGTATACCTCTGCAGCTAGTTTATTCAAACATAATTATAAGCTAAGCTAGTAGATATATTGTTACGCTATACTGCCGCCCAGCTCTGTTACTATACAGGGTTAATTATTCATAAATACAAACTTCAAACATCCAAACCAAAGAAACACGGAGAGGGTGGGCTAAGAAATATGGGAAACAAATATTCCGAAAAGTCCCAAGTAACCCACACATATTTACAAAATATTTACAATGCGTGTAGTGCATAAGTGAGGCTGAGAGTGAGAAACGAAAGGAAAACGACAGTGCACTCTCCAAAAACTTGGCAAGGACAAGGGGAGGACCACCCCCACAGCGAAGATTCTATTGTAAATATGGATTCCTCTCTGCGACAAGAAAACATAACGAGAAAGAAGGGAATGAGAAATGTGTGTCGTTGGTATTCGAAACGACCTAAGCGAAAAGCGCGGTAATTTTAAACAACTAGACTAGAGAGATGTTGGCTAAGTTGACGCTCTGATTTCAGAGGAAGCGGGACACCCACAGAACACAATAATCACCTTATACGCTAAGAGTGTCTCGGTGGAGTAAAAATGAGTATCAGTGAACTAGTGAGCGGAGAAATTAGTGCGCCAAGTGAAAGTGAATGAAGTTCGCTCTATCAAGAAAAATATCGTTCTCAGTGGTGTCGAGGTCCACGAAATCATGTAAGCCCCCTAGTTAAGTACTTAATAAAGCATCCAAAAATCAAAAGGTCACGTAAGCAGTCGTTTCATTTATTTTTCTCGCTGGTATTTATCCCTTAAGGTGGCTACGGTTAAAACTAACCGCTAACATTTTTCCATTTCCGCAGGCACTTTGCACAACGTTTGCCTAATACAAAATAATCTTGTACTGAAAACATTTATTTAAATTTATGAACCTTTTGTACATCTGGCAACAAACCTAACGCGCATGACGTCAAGCGTCGTCTGATGCCTCATACACGCTTGACGCAAGTCAGTGACAGTGGTAAATAGGGGGTCAAACAGGTAAAAATGCGGTTTAGAAAAAAATTAATTCCCCCTTTAAAAAAGTTTTTTAATTGCGATTTCACTTTCAGGTTATTTTTCCGTACCTACTGTTGAAATTAATATAGTTATGAATAAATCACCCTGTATACATTGTATAACTTAAATACGTTAAAATATGTTAGGATGGTGATCCTCAGGCAATTCTAAGAAAAAAGGTTCGTTTAAACATGCGTCGTAAAATTCTTCGTTTGAACTATTTTATACCTATTTTGAGTTCAAAATTTTGTCTTTAATTAGAACTTTGCAATCTTTTCCCTAAGATTTTTAAATATCTGACATTTTTTGCAAGTAATAGGAAGAAATAAATTAGAAGAATCAAATTTGCCATCAAACGGCAACAGATACAAACATAAGTCAAGAGATATTTTTTGTTCAAAATTATAATCTCCAAACTGCTAAACAGTATTTTGGTATAGGGCCGTATTTTTTTTTCTTAAATTTGTCCAATGATTTATCCATATCTTTGTCACTGATTCAATCTCAACCTTGAAAATAATACATTAAAAAAGGACGTACCCAAGTATAGTGCATACCAAATTGGGTTAAAAAAACAACAACCGGAAATAAAAAAGTTATGGGGAAAAGACGATTTTTTTAGAGAATTTTATCGAAAAGGAAGAATTTTTGGACACATATTTATATGAACATTTTTTAGCTGAGGATCACCACCCTGACGGTATCATGCGGTAAGACGGGACAGTACGGACTACGGAGCCCACGGTAAGTTTCCGTGGGCCCCGGACAGGACCGACTGTAGCGCTCTATAGCGACTGGGGCGACTAATTGACTCAGTCTTGTCAATATCTTGAGTACAGGTGTGTGGACCGTGGCGTGTAGAAAGTTCCGCAATTCGCCAGGCCATATGAACTTGTAGGTACCTATTGAAGTTGAAAGTAAACAGTGACAGAGTGTTTTAATTTTGATGCATATTTGCACATTTTGTGCTTAGTTTTGTGTTTTGTCCGCTACTGCAGACTCTGCAAACAACGTGCATCCGTTGTGGGAAACTAAGAGCTCCTTATACTACTACACAACACACCCCCTAAAATTACAGTTGATTGACATTGAAAAATCAAAAATGTAATAAATTCACTTAGACTATGCATACATTTTTTGAAATATCTGGAAAAAGGTTCAAAAAAGGAGTTTACGATTTTTTAATTTCGAATTCGTATTAAGCTGTTATTCCCACCTGTGATTACAATTTTTTACATCATGATTGAATCACAATGTATTAACGTATTTACCTAAGTTACAACCTGTATAATATATCTAATTTTTGTGAATTTTGCTATTTAGATAAGAGTAAACGAACGGCACATACGTGGTGATTCAATATTTTGACCCTCAAAATGACTGTATTCGATCTGTGGTGAGCAATACGCAAAATTTTTAACTTCTGGTCAACACAAATTTTAATCTAAGTAAGTAATTACTAACATTTTATAAGTTATAAATACATAGAGAATAATCCATCTTAAACTTTGTATTGACCAAAACGTTAAAATTATGTTTAAATTTTTGTGTTGCTCACTACAGATCGATAAAAGCCATTTTATGGGTCAAAATGTTGAATCACCACGTACGTGCTGTACGTTTCCTCTTAGCCTTTGAAAACTAATGCTGAAAATTTGGCGTCATGCATTATTGTTGCGTTTCCATTAGTAGCCAAAAGTTAACTTGATATTGCTTAAAAACCTAGGGACACCCTTTATATTGTAATATCGTCGATGATAATAACAACGTATAAAATTAGTATATTAACTATAATATTAAGATAAATTGTGTCAGCTAGTGACACTGTCTTCTTTTTTCTAGGTAGAAAATAAAGACAGATATATTAAGCAGCTTGCAAGCGCTTCCTTCGCTCGATAATAGTGATTGCACCTATTGAAGTTGTTAATTGGAGACGTCACTAAGAGATGATTTTATTTTACATCAATACTTATTTCGATGTCGAATTCCGACACGTCATCTTTGTGACGTGACGCACCTAATCGGGCTTATCTTCATTATATAGAAAGAAAATTTGTTTCTGTTTGTATACTTCGACTTCCGTTCTCCCGTTTTGAGCGTATTACCGACCCCGCCTAGCTAAACCGTCGCGTTGAGATTCAAGCCGCAGAGCAGCAGTGACGTGCTGAGCTGTGACGTCCGTGTGAACGGCGCCTAATGAAGCCGTCTGTATTCATATCCTGCCTCCGGCATAAACTCGGACGGTTCTTGCGGCATTTCGCTTCGCTCCCCCCCCCCCCAGATATTGCCGTCATAAAAGCGGGATATTCATTCGGCTCCAGGGAAATAATTATTTGAGATTGCGCCGGTGAGGGTGCCGTGGAATTACCTGTTGGTCGTCCTCTGCATGTCTATGCTATTACATTGTCAAGCGGGACAAATTGGATAAAGGAAAGACCCAGAAGAAACGGGTTCGAAGTTCAAAAGTCAGTTAACCCCACACTTTTCTTAGAAATTGGGGAATTCTTGGTAGACTTGTGATTTTGTCATATTGGTTCTGTCGCTACCTGAACTAAAAATCGTATCGTCAGTATCTTTGACTGAAATATTCTTCAGTCAACTTTCCCCCACAGTTATTGACAATTCAGTATCGATATATCCCACAATAAACCGTAACAAGGAATGAATTATTAATATTAATGATATTATGCCAAACACTGCGCGGAATTCTTCTACAGATTTTGTTGTAATGACATTTGTTCCACATAGTTTTTGATTGTGGAATGAGTAGTTTCTGACATAAAAATAATAAAATAAACTTTGAAATAATTCAAACCAAAGCAAACCAATAATTTTGTTACACGCGCAAAACAACACCACACAAAAGTCTATAGGTACACAAAACCAAATCCGTTAAATAAAGCGCAATCCTTATTTCCGTGCACGGCACTGGTTATACTGCCCTAACTGGCCGACGTCGAAACCTGCTCCATGCGGATCGCCGAAACGCCGACCAATCAAATCGCTACGCTCGCTATCTTATTGGCTGCCTCCGTGACTAGGTCGACGTTTGAATTTTATACGGGTGATTTCTGCTGATAAGTCTGATATTTTCACCAGTAGAAGAGCGTGGTAAATGCTATGAAATAGATCGCGCCCCGTATATCACTGTGTTCCAAGTGAGCTCATTTATTTGTACCATACCCCGCCCTTCCGCCTCTGTGCTGAGGGAAAATAATATTTCTACCTAAAACTGTTGCAATTGACCAACTAAAGGACCATTGTAATAGGGATAAAGTGTAGACTTCTAGAAACCATACAATAGTGTTCTACTCTAAAATTTTTAAATATCTGGCCTTATTTCAAGTTATTTAAAATACATGTATCTAGGGTATCCCATTTATTACGTCATTTGTTAAGATATTAGGTGTAAGGTTTTTACAAATCTCAGTTTTTGCCACACAAATTGATTCCAACAGTACATTACTTGACTGCGGCATAGCTGGCCTAATCTAAATCCAAATGAGGGAAATCATACTCACATGCTCTGGCAATCAATATCTGGATTGTTCAAATTTCCGGTCTCATTAAATTTCAGGTTAGGTAGCGCAACATGGCATTTCCGCATATGGCACGTCTGTTAATTGTTCGTAATTTTGTCATTATAATTATTATGAATCCGGAGAAGTTGCGTGTTACTACAGAAAAGGCAGAATATATGTCAAAGTGAAAAAGAGCTCAACTTTTACCTAACTTTTCACACTCCGGATATAATTACTGTCATTTAAAGTTGGGCTCCATTTGGCAGACCTATTGACAAGATGAGCTCTCTGAATATATTTTGGATAATTTATATATAGTAAGGTCATTATCATGAAACAGAACTTCATGATGATAATGGTATAGTGTATATATTGATAACGAATCTTGAAAGTTGCATTGTGCGTATCTCCTGAAGCTGATTCTTATAATCTCATTAGTCATTAGTCATTTCGATGCAACTAGTTTCAAGGAGTCTGTCCATTTTGGTGACAAAATATTGTTTTTATAGTTTCAGCTTTCAGTGATAGGTAATAACTTTTAGGAAAACTTCAAATTGAACTTTAACAATACTTCAAACTGTATACTTAACTTTTGTAACTTGCTACAGTTTTTCTTATAACGTTCTGGCATAGGATTGATATTTGATATTTGATTTAAAAGAATAGAAAAATTTCTAGTTTTGAATAATGTAAGAAAGATATTTTAAAGCAATTTTAGTTGTTTTCTTAAAAAGGTAAACGTGCAAGCAAAGCAAGAAAACTGAAAATTTTGACTGTATACAACCGGTCAGTAGAAAACACATGAAAATAGGCCGTTAGTTTCGGACATTATCTATATTGCCACTTCTGAGAAAAAAAACGAAGAGATAAAAATGAGAAATTGACCATTTGCTCCCGGGTATATACAATGCGAACTGTTATGAATACTTTAAGGGAAATGCTTAAGTTATTGCCGCTTAAATTTGCATTGCAAAAATTTCGTTTCCAACAAAAATTTCCAAAAGTTTTATAACGTCTCTACAGGGTGATTTATTCATAACTAATTTTAACCGTAGGTAGGGAAAAATACCCAGATAGTGAAAAAGCAATTTAAAAAAGCCCAAATTTTTTTTTACCTGTTTGACCCCCTATTTACCACTGCCACTGACTTGCGTCAATCGTGTATGAGACACCGGACGATGCTTGCCGTCATGCTCGTTAGCTTTGTCGCCAGATGTACGAAACTTTCATAAATTTAAAGAAATGTTTTCAGTACAAGACTATTTTTTTGTATTGTAGGCGAATGTTCTGCAAAATGCATGCGGGAAAAATGGACAAAAGTTAGCGGTTACTTTTAACCGTAGGGATAAATACCAGCGAGAAAAATAAATGAAACGACTGCTTACGTGACCATTTGATTTTTGGATGCTTTATTAAGTGCTTAACTAAATGGCTTGCATGATTTCCTGGACCTTGACACCACTGAGAACGATATTTTTCTTGATATAACGAAATTCATTCACTTTCACTTGGCGCACTAATTTATCCGCTCACTAGTTCACCAGTAATCCTTTTTACTCCATCGAGACGCTCTTAGCGTAAGGTGGTTGTGTCTTCTGGGTGTTCCGCTTCCTCTGAAATAAGAACGTCAACATTAGCCAACATTTCTAGTCTAGTTGTTTAAAATTATCGTAATTTCCGCTTAGGTCGTTTCGAATACCAATGACACACACTTCTCATTCCTTTCTTTCTCGTTATGTTTTCTTGTCGTAGAGAGAATCCATATTTACAATAGAATCGCCGCTGTGGGGGTGGTCCTCCCATGTCGCACCTGTTAAGTCGTATAGGCTTTTGCCTTGTCAAGTTTCTGGAGAGTGCACTGTGGTTTTCCTTTCGTTTCTCACTCTCCGCCTCACTAATATCATATTTGTTTACCATATTTCACAGTCTACCATCTCCGTGTTTTGGTGTGGATATTTGAAGTTTGAAGGTTATGTCATTGCATTCATTGACACTACTATACTAAAATCGAGCCTAGTGTAAATAAAACCACGTGTTCAATGACGATCCGCGATTGGTCGGTAGGCTATAAAATTTCACCCGACTCGGAAACAGGGACGTGCTCGATCGCAGAAGTGTAGATATTCGGTTTTATCTTGTTGTTTTCAGCAATTTAGACACTGCCACGAATACATTTATCGATGTTTTGAACCATTTTAATTAAGCCAATAATTCTTGTCTGAAATATTTTGATGTACACAATTGTAAGACTAAAATTAAATAAAGGTCGTACCCCCGTGCGGCTATGGCAGATATTTCAACCCACGTGCTCTTGTTTACTTCAGGCGTAAGAGTTGCTCGATTTTACTATAGTTGGCCTTCTAGTCGTATTCGTAGAAACCTTGTCGAGTAGAAACCATTCCTTTAATGAAACAGATAAGTTTTCGCCTGAGACCCTCTCTCTTAGTTTCGCTACCTGACGATAGGTGGCACGGTTTTATTTCCGCATTTGTATAGCGAACCGTATTTGTAAAAAAGCAAAAATATTGCACAAAGAGTCCGGAATAAACAGAAAATAGAGAACTGACGTTTTTGTATTACCTACGCACCTACGCGGTGCCATCATACAGAGTGGCTCAGAGGTCTACAGAGGTCTTTAGTTTAATTACGTAAATTCGGAGACGTTAATAACAATGGAGAGATGGAGCCACATAGAAACCAGCGAAAGCTCCTTGACAAGTGAGAAGTTTGACAGTATTAATAGCAGCTGCCGATCCGACGAGCGCGTTGTTTTTAAAACTTTTGTATCAAATCTCCAAAGTCTACCGAATTTTTGCAACAGTTTCAGTATTTTGCAATCACTGTTGACAGTTGACACTGTGGAGTGTGTGCGTCTCGTGCTTGTGATTGCGATTGTACCTACTCTTGTATTGTTAGAGCTCATGCTGTGAAAAGTGTAATGTGTAATGACATTGTAATGACATTCTTTGTAATGACATTCTCGAGGGATATGTGCCAGTTAGATGCTGAACGCGGAAGGTTCAAAGTGTGCTAACACTCTGTTATTGTCTCATCAATAAGGTAACCAGGTAAATTCATTAACTCTATATTTTTCTGTATTTAAATAATGAAAACTTAACGGCAACGTCGCGGCCGACGCCATGTGCTCTACCAGAAAACCTCATTCCCGTGCGTTCAGGTGCGCCTCGTTACGTGGGAGTATATAGGGATAAATTGCCCCATTATTTAAACATGCCATACATTTTTTTTGCGTTTTCGGCATATAGGTATGTACCACCTTAATGACGTAGTTAAAATTATTGTATTTATGAATAAATCACCCTGTATATAGATCGTAAGTAGTGGAAAAAGACTCGTTCAGGACAGTATTGTTTATAATGTATAAGTTGCAGTACAAAATTTGATATATGGATTTTGTATTTTATTTTTAATTTTTTTAAAGTTGGATTTTTTAAAATGGATTGAGAAATGTGTGGCGGTTCGACGAGGATATGTAGAATATATTTTTCCACATTCATACAAATTTTTATTTTATTTCTAGTGTTTGTTTCAGAAGACTGATTTTCATTTAGGATTTTCATATATTCAACTTAAAGAAATAAAAACAAAATTCAAAATTCAGGTTTAAAATTTTGACTTCACGCTTTATTTTGGGTTATTAACAACTTTATTTTATAAACATTTATAATCACTTCTCGTCGAAAAATCAACAATGAAAATGTATCTCCTTTTGTCAAGTCCATCCGTGGACACACTTTATAATGGAATATATATGTCTTTTTTCCACCACATCTTTTGAAAATAAAATACAACTTAAATGGAAATAAAAAATTTTTACAAAAAAATTAAAACCGACTTCAAAAATTTGCCCGTATGCACACTCCACTAAAAATTAAAAACAAAAAATAACACCGACTTCACAAATTTGCCCGTATGCACATTTCAACTAAAAATTTAGAACTATTTTTCTCTTTCTAAATTGAGTTATCTTTGGATTTGGTGACAGTCAAGGCAAGGAATTTAAATCTATTTATATATGAATACATCATATCCTACATACATCATAACTTACCGTCACCGACTCCAAAGATAACTCAATTTAGAAAGAGAAAAATATTTCTAAAATTTTAGTTGAAATGTGCATACGGGCAAATTTGTGAAGTCGGTGTTATTTTTGTGACTTTTTTTAATTTTTAGTGGAGTGTGCATACGGGCAAATTTTTGAAGTCGGTTTTAATTTTTTTGTAGATTTTTTTTTATTTTTTTGGTGAATTATTAATAATTATCGAAATCGGTCCAATATTAAATTCCATCCCCTATTTGTCCACCCTTAGGATTGAAATTTGTCTCTTCAAATTTGATTTCTCTTCAAATTTAAATGTGACAGCCCTTTTCTAATAAAGTAAGAATCATCCAAATCGGTCCAATATGAACTTTTATCCCCTATTTATCTACCCTTAGGGGTGGAATTTTTTCTTTAAATTTAAATGGGACCGCACCTAAGGTACCCCCTTTCCAATAAAGAAAGAATCATCGAAATCGGTCCAATATGAAATGTCATCCCCTATTTTCCACCCTTACGGGTGTAATTTTTTCTTCAAATTTAAATGGGGCCACTCCTAAAGTGATCTATTTCTAATAAAAAGAGAATCATCGAAATTGGTCCAATATGAAATTTCATCCCCTATTTTCCACCCTTACGGGAGGAATTTTTTCTTGAAATTTAAATGGGGCCACTCCTAAAGTGATCTATTTCTAATAAAAAGAAAATCATCGAAATCGGTCCAATATGAAATTTCATCCCCTATTTTTCCACCCTTAGGGGCGGAATTTTTTCTTCAAATTTAAATGAGGTCATCTCTAAGGTACTCCCTTTCTAATAATAAAAAAAAATACAACCGAATTGATAACCTCCTCCTTTTTTGTAGTCGGTTAATAAAATTACTTGTTATCCTGATAAAAATCAACAATCAAAACCATGTCATCCTATGTCAGTAAGAAACATCAAAGTACATATAATATGTAGTTTTCTATGGCAACAGGGAGGAAAATTCTTTCCTTCCTAAGGAGACAAGTAAGTACCTACCTTGGGATGGAAAAGATGGAAAACGCTGTATTCTCTTGGTTTCTTGGATAGAGAAATATATTATTTAAATTAATATAAAATTCCCTTCTGTCACATGCCCGCTATAGTTTCGAATATTGGGCACAGCACTTGTACAGACTGAGTCATTTTCGATGGTTTTATGGGGTATCTCCGTTATTTGTATAGATAAAAAAAAACAAGGTAGGTGTTCATGAGTTAATTTTTTGAGATATTTACGATCCTCAAAACAGATCTCTGATATCTCCAATACTTTAGGAGATACAGGGCGTTTTTGAAATTTTTGCAATTATCATAGATCATTTGTTTTTAAACCTATATATTTCTTTGAAAACGCTTTATACGCACTTTTTTACGTAGAATCCATTGGAGTAAACAGTTTTTCTATAAAATAGTTATTTATGTACCAAGGCACTGAAGTTGAATTATTAAGTTGAACTTCAGTGCCTTGGTAGGTAAAATAACTATTTTTTAGAAAAACCGTTTACTCCAATGGATTCTACGTAAAAAAGTGCGTATAAAGCGTTTTCAACGAAATATATAGGTTTAAAAACAAATGAGCTATGATAATTGTAAAAAATAGCAAACATTTCAAAAACGCTTGTATCTCCTAAAGTATTGGAGATATCAGAGATCTGTTTTGAGCATCGTAAATATCTCAAAAAATTAACTCATGAACACCTACCTTGTTTTTTTCTATCTATACAAATAACGCAGATACCCCATAAAACCATCGAAAATGACTCAGTCTGTACGTGAATTTCTGATAAATTCAAATGAACGTACCCATCAGGCGAGCAATCAGTTTTATTAAAGTAGATTGTATTATGTTTCCGATAATCCGAGCCTGGAAGATAATGGATTTGAAACTAATTAAATTTTTGCACAGTTTAGAGTGGCAATTATTATCTCCAGGCACCTCGCTATTCCAGTAAAGGTGACACAAAGAAAATAGATAGATTATCAAAACTTGGAAAGCGGTCGAATGATAGAGATAATTTCAGTAATTTGAATGTGTCTGTCTAGAGAGCCTTAGCCTCAGCTTTGAACGCTTCCTCAGAACGCAAGAAGAATGAATACAGAGCGATTAAAATCGATCGTTTTGCCAATGAATGCAATATTAGGAATAAAACCTAATATTAGACAAGTTAAAAACTCGTACCAACAACTACTACCCCATATAGCCAAATTTGAAAGTATATAAAGCTTTGCTGGAGAAATCTACAAAAGGTGAAAAAACTGGGGAATAACTTACTGTGCGTCATATTATCACTTCTGTAGATGCTACTTGAGAAAACGCTGTTCTTGTAACAAAGTAGCAGTTGACAATTTTATATCTAAATAATACCTAGAGTCATATTATTTTGAGTAAACAATAAAGTTAATATAGTATCAACCTAAGGCCAGAAATGTTTCACGTATGATCAGGTCATCAGATTGTGCAATCGCCTACCCAGTGACATCAAAGAAACAGTTTTATTCAACATATATAAACGAAAATTTAACACATGAGTCCGGTAAACATCCAGAATATAACTTAAAAAACAACTAAATAATTTAAACTGACTATGAGTAAATTTTGTATGTACCCACGCACAGGGCTTGATCTTAGTATGGGATCATCCAGGGTTATTTTATTTATTTAGATTATCTTTCATGTTTAAATTTCTTCTTTTTCTTCTTCTTGTTTATTTAGGGGCCGAGAAGACACGTGGTTTTTACAGCAAATACACTTTATAGCAACTGTATACCTAGGTACTAGAAAAAGTTGTAATATACTAAAGCATGTGGATGTGTTTTTATTTTCATTCCTTATGACGATTAGGTGCACGACTGTGATATAATTTCCCTAACTCATTTTCGTCAATCCAACGTCGGCAGAACAAATCCAGCATTTCTCATCTTCAACTTTTCTAGATTTCCTCGGAAGCCGCGTGCCAGCGATACGTGCTCGAAAGCGATTAAATTATTTTATTATTTTTACTTTTTCTCCAATTTTCTCGGAATTCTCCGCTGTGTGGTCGGCATAAAGATACCGGATTACCCTTTTATTGATTTCTAACTTACAAGATCGTATTACAGGACGAAAAGTTTTTATCGGTATGTGGAAGAAAGAATAGAAAAATATTAGAATTATTTTCGTCTGTAGTACCAACAGAATAATTAATAATAATATTCCGTTCGGAATGTGCAACTTGGTATATTATAGCTTTAAATATAAGTACATAATACATCAAATAGATGACTCACAGGAAAATTTCGTGTAACTTAGTACCCAAAAAACACTGATAAATGGGCCATTTGTAAAAACCAGCACTGCATCATTGACCTGGGTCCGTAATGTCTCGGTGGCCGGCAGCTTTCCACCAGTCACTTTCTCATCAGGGTGACCAGTGCAAATTTTAGGTTTAAAGGTTTTTTATATTTCAAACATTTCGTGTCTTTAATAATTAGTACAAATCAAAGTACCTCTAAAGAATTATTTTCAGGTTCCCGACTTAGGTACCTATAGCTACATATATGATGTTTTAAATCATAAGCAAATAATATTAAACAGGGACGGATGAGACAGCCGGGCAGTCGGACAAAATGCCCGAAGAGCCGGCCGCAGTCGGGCCGACTTGAGGCGGCCTGGACATCTAGCGGGCATACACAAAATATCGAAATAATCATCACAGCCGCCGCATCGCAATCAACGATGACGCGACGTCCCTATTCCGGCCCTTTCTTCCCTTCCTAATATGTTCCAAGGGGCATATTCTGCTTTGGCATCTGCATATCAGCACCTTTTGGCATTGCCTATTTGTGTTGAATGTGACGGTCGTTTTCAACATTAAGATCTATAAGAATAGATTATGGAATACATTGTGTTACTCTTGAAATCTATGAACAGCCGCGTAAAATTTAGCATTAGACCTAAATACAATAATTTTAACCACGCATGTGGAGAAAATTGAGCTTTCTTCTTCAAAATCCAAAATATCCATAATGCCTCTGTAAGTTACCTAGAAATTTATTTCTTCAGCTTATTCTCCATCCCCAAGCGGTCAGCAGCTTGGTTATTTTGAGACTTATAGCAATAATTCAAATGAAAGAAGAAGAACTTCAACGTCCTATTGAGATTTGACCGGTAGTTGTTATAAGCTCAATCATATAGATTTTAATTGTAAACAAAAAGTCCTCGTGGCATTTTTTTCATATATGTCATGGTTTCGTGGTAAATTTCATTATTTTGTATTATTTCAGCGAATTTCTGAAATATTTGCTAAACAATTTGCTCTGAGACTCAAAGTAAAAAATATGTATTTCTTAATTAAATAAAGTAACTCTTTCCAACAAAAAGCTGCACAAGTAGAAATTGGCATTTTCAGCCTATATTCTCCATCCCCAAAAACATATCAGTGTCACATTTAAGATCGTCAGCTTGATTTTTTAGGAGTTATAGCCATAATGCAATTTCGAAAAAATCAACGCATTGTATTAGTAACCATTGAGATGTGACCCAGTAGTTGTTAAGCTCAATGGTAACTAAGTAAGTAAGTATATATTTATTAACATGTAAGAAGCCACTGTAATATTTTGTGATAGAATATATGCAGATAATCTATGTACCATTATTAATGAGACACCCTGTATATGGGTACCACCTTTACCTTTGTTTATCTACCAACAAAAGTTATTCTGGAACAGGTGCTGCTCACAGAGATCTCTGTATGGTGTTACTGTGAGCCAGAAATCTTTTGCTGATTATTAAAATAATCCAAGTACTCGAACTTCTCCAACTCATTGTCGTTGTGTTTCGACCTTTTATGATTCGACCTCTTGGTATTCGACCTTTTGTAGTTTCAACGTTTTGTGCTTCTATCTTTTGATTATTCGACCTTTTCTGATTTAGAAATTTCTTGAAATTTAGACATTTTGTGTTTCGACCTTTTTTCCGCCAATCTACGGGGAGTAACAAACAATTGTTTAATCTCCTAGTTCCAACCATATATAGTTTCATATAGATATAGTTAATTCCTTGCAAAATTCTACACGAGCTTAGTTTTTGAACCATCAATTATTTTTCTTTAAAATTACCGGGAAATCGGGTTTATAACGTTAACTGGGACACCCTGTACACGTAACATAAATTCGAACGAAATGTAACCTGTTACATGGTAGATATTGTTCATTATTAATAGCTTTTGCTATATTATTTAGCTACCTGTTGACAAATTTTATTTTCTAGAAATTTCTCCGGTTCAGAAAAAATCGTCATAGTTAATTCTCTAGGGGACGAAGCCGAAAATACAACAAACGATTTACCCTGTGGCCTCTCGCGGGTTCCACTTGAGCACAAATTCTGTATTTCTGATAAATGAGGGAGGTCTAAGTGTTTTTCGAGACGCCAAATAAGAAGAGCAATTGTTTTCAAAGAAAATAATGCGTTCGGAGGCCAGCGTTTTTTTATCGGATGGGAAAACACGACGGGAATAATTTCGGAGGCAATTTGGGGGAAAAATGGTTACTGTGTGTCGTAAACGGAAAATACGATAACACAGGAAATTCGCTAAAAAATATAAAAGCCGCAGTCACTTTACAAGCTGGAGCATAACTGGGACGACTCTATTGCTAATTTGGCATTTTTATTCCGAATGTTAAAAAGCAACTTATTAAAATTAGGTTTTGTGTTCTATCGACGTAACATTATACAGTTTTAGATTTCCATAAATTTTCAAATAAAGAAGGGAATGTTATTGACTGCACATGAGAGAAGTGGGACCATAAACAAAGCTTTCATAACTCATATGTAATTTTTGCATATTAGAGCAACGATAGGTCCGTAAAATCTCAGAAACTTCAAATACTAATTTGGATATACCGGGTGAAATTTTGAAAAGCCGAAAAGCCTGAAAAGGCAGCAACTCGGCAAGCAATATCTTCAAATTTTTGTAACGCGTTCAAAATTGATTGCAATAATTATTGTCACCTGACAATAGTTCATGAACTAATGAGTAAGGTAAAATTTTGTTTAAAAATGCACTTGTATAAGAAATTTCTTTGTATAACAAGACCCATTGTTAACATCTCCTTACCTATTAAAAAAAAAACAATTTTGGCATTGCCTCTCACAATTTTCTAAACAAATCCTAATCGGAGAAAAAAATATATATTTAAAGCTAAAATAAAAATAATAATACGTATTAGGAAATTTAATACTATTTGGCACAGCAATACTATATTTTACAAAGCAAAATATTTTTATAATATCGGCTGTATTATAAGAGCAAATATACTGGTATTTGGTTTAACAACTTGTGTGCGTTTTAAATCTAAAAACTAAGATGATATCACATATAATATTCATGTTTTTAATTTGACTATTTATTACATTCATTATTAATAAAGTGTATAATAGTTTTAAAAATATTTTTCCAGCGTGCAGTATTACTTATTATAAAATTTAATATAAATATATTTTTTTATAATGTCCAAAGATTCAGAAAGAAATATTATGCATATTAGTAGTGAAAATATTGAATTGTTACTTTAAATATATTTTATAGAAATTGGTAATATTTATATATAATATAAATTAATATACATTATACGAGAACAAATTTTCTGGCTGTCGCGCCGTGGTCGATGGAAATCTTCCAGACGTTTTTGCCACAGAAAATATACGCTCCGCGTAGCGTATATTTTCTGTGGTTTTTGCTGATCGTACCCGTAAGCATCTTCAGTGACGACTCGTTCTATGTTGGATCGCAACTTATTACCAGTAAGTTCGACACTAGAACTTACTTAGGCATTTGATGATCAATTACAACCCCTCAATGGACGAGTCACCACTAAAAATGCTCTCAGTTAAACGACTAGCAAAATGTCTAGAAGATTTCCATCGACCACGGAGTAACAGCTCAGAAATTCATTCTGACATGGACAACAGCCGTGAAAGCCTAAAAATAAGAGAAATAAAAATTGCATACAGGTTTTGAATGTAATAAAAAATATTTATATATTTACTTACACTTTTGCAAACGCCCATTTATTTTAACGTTTTTAAACAAATTTAAATAATTGTAGTTTTTATTGTTGAAATACATAACTACCCAAATAAACATATTCATGAAATTTGCTATAAAAACTGATGGTAAGAGATATAAACAAACTGCCTTTGGAACATTTTTAAAAAATAACGATTTTTATCGATACTATCAAATAAATAGAAAAACGCACTTTTATTCTCTATTTTCTCCAATCTACTAAGTATTGGCTATTGGATATAATGAGTCTTACTGGCACTGGCCCATTATATAAAAGTAAACATAAAAAAGGAATGCGCACCATCACAGGAACAGTCAAAGAAGGCTAACTTAATTCACCACACATCTTCTTGAGTCCATAGAGCAAAATAAATGAATTAACAATAATGCCGATAACATTATGAAAAACTTATTTTCAAATATTTTCACTTACTATTCGAAAATAGGGAGTCAGATATTTCGCTACTTTACACGCACTTGCTCTAACTGATCATAGCTGTTTACGCAACGAAAGTGCGACACCAAATGACCAGCTCAAATTAAGACACCAGGCACCAGGCCCAAAGGCGCCCCTCTACAATATATTATTTTTATTTAAAAAATTTGATTTTATAAATTTAATTACTAATTATTTTGTAATATAAAAATATGTTAGCTGATATTGACGGGTGTTATAAAATTAGAAATAAATTGTTTTACATTTTAACATATTTTCGTTAAAATACGCATTTTTGTATATTATCTGATAAATTTTGCTCCGTGAGGAAGCGAGTTTGATTTCGGGGTTTCACAGGTAACGTTATGCTAATTTATTATTTATATAAGGTGTGTTTCGACTCGACATAATTTCGACCAGTTTGAAACTGTTACAAGCATGCGCAGTTTCATTTCGATGTTACAAAAACAATCGGTTTGATGTTCTGCTGAAACGGTCCTATTATTTTCCAGAATTCAGCACTGTCCCAAGAAAGGTAACTGAGAAAATCATGGTCACCTATGCAAATGTCATAAAATTTTAATGTAGAATTTGACAGTTATGATACTTTTTGTCCTAAAATTTTCAGTTCGTAATAATTTATGAAAAATTGTGCAGTGAATCTGAGAATGTAAAACATACAACGTTCTATATAACCTACCTAATTCAATTTCCGGCGGAAGCGGAAGAGCTACGAAAAGTCAATTAATTTGAATTTAATCGCTGCTAGGTAGGTACCTTCTAATTTAGATGACACAAAATTTCAAAAAGTTAGAGGGAATGAGACTGATTTCGTTTACATACGGTATATATCACGGTTTTTATTAAAGGCCAGCCTATATATTTTAATTTAGTCGAATGACGGTGGGATGTTATTAATGATCCCGTTGCGAAGTGTAAAATAGTTGGTAATTTGCAACAATAATTCATAATTTGCGGTGTACAATTTTTTGAAAATGTCCAATTTGCGGAACTCGCAACGTTTTGTGGCCATAATTTACGAATAATAGCAAAATGGCAAAAGTAATTACAAACAAACACGCAAACATTTCATTAACCTCAGGTCACATTTAAAATATATTTTCGCAATTGGTTGGGTTTAGATAACTACCCAGCACGAAATATAATTTCATAAAACTCGTATGTCATAAAAGAATCAGACTTAGCTTATTTCCGTATCTAGTCGGGATTGGTCATTATTGACACCGAAATCAGTGTCATTTTAAGAAGAATATATATTCCAAGTTTCTGTACGCCGCAAAACTTTTTATTGAAATATATTTACTGGGTGTTCTCTTGAAAGAAAAAATGTTCCTCTCGGTTGATCACAGCATCAAACCAGTTCGAATTTGTCCCATAAAGCCGCTATAACTTTTCTTTTTGTAAATTCTAGTTGATCATCTTTCTATTATTTATAATTGCTGTAAGACGCAAGGGTGACAAGAATAAGGTCACATATTGTTGATTTCTACTTTGTAAGATACATTGGTGAGTCCGTTTCATGTTTCACTTCTTCTTCACGTTTGTCTGTTTGGTGATTGATTCGACACCAATCCATACTGGTTAGCCTTGTTTTGTGTAGGTATTTCAGCTCTGGTACTCGTACCTACTATCAGCTTGATCCTAAAAAATTCAATGTGGGTTTTCCTCCAAGTGCAAGTTAACTATCATAAAAGCAACCATTTAGATACAAGTTGTTCGAGTAAGGTTATGGCTCCCTCGATAAGGAGAAACAGCTGTCGTATATAATCTACTGATTGAAATAATTTAAATCTGAAAACTAACACATCCATTAGATCTTGTATATTGTCACCAGATGCCAAAATAATTAGTCCCACGAAGCCACTAAGATTAAATTTTATTTTGTGTACGTACGGTTGAAATATTGTGTCTGAAGGATCTCAAACGATTTTCCAGAAAGAGACTGAAAAAAAACTTCAAGCTGATTATCTTTGAAACCCCTGCAAAAAGAGCACCTATACCCGAAACATCATCCACAACTTTGATGAAAGAATCTAAATAATCACTTTTGATTAAACATTCCATTAAGAAACGTTTGTGTCTCGTAGTATAAAATGACATAAAGCGAAAAAGCTGTTGCACGTAGTATAAAATGACATAAAGCGAAAAAGCTGTTGCACGTCTTCCCTTTTTCAAAAATATCTCCGAAAGTAGGCCATCATTCCTAAATTTGTTGTCATAAAACTAGATCAACAAAACCAACTTTTTTTAAAATAAACGAGTTACTTGCGAGGTCAGTTAAATTTGAATTATTTCTAAAATATGAATCAAAATGGGCCAATGGATGAAATATTATGGAATATCTCTATATATAGTATATTATTATATTTTGCACGCCTTATGGGGCATATGAGAATATCCTCAGGATTTTCAACGCCTATCCATCATATCTTGGCTATCTTTTGTCGTACATAAAGGTGGATTTATAAACTCGACGTTTTCGTTGGCGCTCGAAGTTGACGGTGACCTTCGCAGTTTGCGTCCAGAAATGTGATCGACGGAACGTGAAAGATGAAATTAGTTTATCTCGAACGGCATCGGACGCAGACTGCAACGTTCGACGGCGTTTATAAACGGTGTTACACGTAAAATATTGGGATTGAATTTTCGACGCAAACGGCAACGGCGAGCGCCAACGCAAACGTCGAGTTTATAAATCCACCTTAAAGCTATTTTATAAGAAAGTTGCATCCAATGCTTTCTATAATTTGACAGAGTCCGTCCATTTGAATTTTCTAAAAATATACAACTTCCCACTTATACCTAATGTTATAAATCCCCATATTTTTGATTTTGGACTTGACTACAATGAAAAAATCCATTGACGAGTTAATAGATACGTTTGGATTAGCAATATTAGCATTTGGACATAGAAACATGTGCCTTATGTATTTTAAAATAACGAGCGTTCATTTAAATTTGACCTAACACAAGTAGGGTTGCCACCTTTTTAACATGGTTAACCCGGAGGTTTCAATTTAGTTAGGTAAATGCTGGGTAAGAACGGTCTTGGTCTTAGAAAAGGTGGGGGGGAAGGGAGGAGCCAAGGAAAAGTGGAAGGGGAGGGGAGAGCGGGAATTCTAGAATAAAAGTTGTTTCAAAATTTTTTAAATATATATATATAGGGTGGCCCATTTGAAATGGAAGTACCCCCGTAAAATTTTTATTTTTCATACAATTTTAGCCGTTTTTTTTTCTGAAGATAGATCACAAAAAACTCTTTTTTTTACTTTGGTGCAAAATTTCAGGTCTGAATCTCGATTTTCAAGGCCTACTACAAATTTTTTTCTAGTAAAAATGAAGATAATCATTTAGCGATTTTTTTATTTGACACTACATCCTTAATCAGGGCACCTCAATACCCCCGCATACCAAATTCGAACAAAAAATATAACTACAGGGAGTTCCATTCTACAGGGCTCCAAAGATGAGCAAAATGGGAATTAAAGTGTCTTGGGATCTCCTCAAAACAGTTAAATGATCAACAGTACTACTCAAAATGTGGGTGTGCAAAGATTCAATATAAAAATGTACAGGGTATTTTTCTCTGGGCCATCTCAAAATGCTGAATTTTGATGAAACTTTATACGGGTCAAAAATGCTCTGGAATTATTGAAAAAACGTTAGTAAACACGAAAGTAAATTATTTATTTACAAAATGCCAACCAACAAATAAAAAACAATTCAAATTGTTGGACCTTTATCACTAAAGTCGCTGTCTAAGATGATACATTTTCTCTGCGTTTCCTGTTGTTGGACTTCAGCCACCTTAACTCATGGACTTACTGACTGGCAGGCTTCTGTATTTTTAGTATTAGTTTAGTTCGTTTATAGACTGGGGCGGTTTTGATATACTCAATTTTTGACCCGTATAAAGTTGCAAAAATTTCAGTATTTTGAGATGGCACAGAGAGACAGTCTGTATATTTTTGTATGAGATCTTTGTACACCAACAGTTTGAGTGGCCTTGTTGACAATCCAACTATTTTTCGACTTTTTTCTGATGCATAATGGGTTTTGTTCCGGGTTCCGTACTGCGTTTGGGCAAAATTCATACAGTTTGACTAGTACTGTCGAAACTGCGCAAACGATTCATAGACTCTGCAATTAGACAAGGTCAAGAAAATCATATTTATGTTTCAATAATATTTATTTACGATATTGTTTTGTTTGTCCAGGTTGAAGTCTCGACAATTTCGTAATCTCCAGTAAAAGCATTAAATTTTTGGCTTCAAACCCGGAGCCCGGAGAGTAGGCATACAAACCCGGAGACTCCGGGTGAAACCCGGAGAGGTGTCAACCTTAAACACAAGACCGTGATAGTAAAAATGTTTGTCTTCACTTAATTTCTTTCTATAGCTGTCAGTAAACCACATGTTGAGCAAGTTTTTTGTGAGCACTTTTGGCATATATGCGACAAGTTCTTTGCTTCTCAATTTCGTAGCCCTCAATCATAACTAATTTTTTTTTTGTAAATCTGGGTAGATAATGTTTAACTTTAGATGTTGGGTGAGAAATAATAAGTGTAATAGCGAGTCCACAATCTCCATGCCGATAGATCCCGGTCAATTGCTTTAGGACGACTTGATGCGGTTTCTCGTTGATTAAGCCGTCCTAAGGCAATACAAGTTGTTTGTAGTTTTCTCCAACAAATGGAGAGTACAGCTCCAAATGAACCTAATTCTGCTTTAAGTGAATGATTTTGAAATCTTTGTTTATCCGAAAAGACATATTAAAGATACTAAACGGTTTCTTAATTTCTACTGGTAAAATAATGTATAAGAGATTTGTTGAGGATCATTGCTAATTCACTGTTGTTGAACAGTCGTTAACTAACTCAGATAAATTATTGTTCCTCGACAAAGTGGCATCGAACGATTTATTTTATATCTAAAATCCATTAAGAACTTTGTCTAAACATATTGAAATGAACTACTGAACAACGTCTCAAATAATACAATATGTAGATATCTACCTCAAGGATGCATATTTTTAATTCCAATTGGGGGGAAATTATAACATTTAAAAAAATGCTTTGAAAATTCTCAGTATGGATTATCTTGTCACCCTTTTGGTCTATTAATCTCCACATGGAACCTTGTGGTTTAAACTAGATCCCAAAGATGCACGTCTCAATTCCAAGTTGTGGAATTATAACAGATAATATTTTTAAATTAATAATTCTCTTTTACGAATTATCATTATCTCCTGTTTGGTATTGTCATCTACCTATACCATGCATCTAACTTTAGCAAATTAATGAAACCAGTCTTGCTTGAGAAAGATATTTTATATGTCAATTATTATCATTAGATTTTTCATTTTAGCAAAGAGTATACCAGAATATACAGAGTTCATCTTGTCAAATATGTCAAATGGAGCCCAACTTTAAAAGGTAATTAATCCATTGTAGATCACTGTGGATCTTCTTTCTCAGTTTTAAATTATATAATCTATAATAAATGAAGAACGCAGTCATGGTTTATCTGAACGATCTTATCGTGTGTGTGAAAAATTACGTAAAAGTTGGGCTCCATTTGACATATTCGACAAGATGAACTCTCTATATTCTGGTATCCTCTTTGATTTTAGGCAATAATCTCAAAATTTGTGCCTCAAGGGCCATGCTAAATAATATTGAAACAAAAAAATGGTCTTGGTGCAAACAAAGAAATATTTTTGATGTAGGTAGTATATTGTCCAATGTGAAAATGTCACTGCTGGACTTTTGATGTTTTTTCCTCCATTATTTGTTATATTTTTCTCAAGCTACTACAAATCTTATAGAATAAATCCTGTGTATTACCAACTGAAAGTCAGTAGTTAGTATCTGCATACGCATTTCACATTTTACAAAATTGATTCGATACTACTGTAATATATTTATTTGCATTATTTCTAAATAATTATTATAAATGCAAATTATACAGTGTGTTGGGTTTTCCGTGTTAACACCCCTGAAAATCTAAGTCGGCTGGGGGAATTGAATGGGGCAATTTTTGTATAGATATGTCCCTAAAAGGTCGTCAGTTGAGAAGTATATTGCATGGTTTGGCATTGCCGCGAAATCCTGGTCTACTGCGATTTTTTAATGGGGTGCGTTTTTCAAAAAACCATATTGGGCATTTTTTTTTATTAAAAACCGATACCGCAGCGGTAATCAGGACACCGAATCCCCTACATACCAACTTTGAAAAAAATATATATATACAGGTAGTTTCATTCTGCAGGGTGTCAAAGTTGAGCAAAATACGAATTTTAAAGGCATCTGGCGAGTCAAGTGTGCCATGGAATTACTTAATTACTACAACAGGACCACTCACAGTGTTGATGTGGAAAGGTCCCGCATAAGAAATATACAAGGTGTTTTTCTCTGTGCAAACTCAAAATGCTGAATTTTTTACGGGTTAAAAATCGAGTACATCAAAACCACTCGATAAAGTTAAATGTTGCTTTCATAGGCACGCGCGTTAGCCTATTGTGTTAAATTCACTTTAGAAGATTCTTTTCATGAAGTCGCTTATATCTGACGTAGATATTGAACAGTGAAATTGAGTAGTTTAAAATTAACACAAAATTTGAAGGTCCAACCGGAGAGAACCTCTTTTTATATTTTGTTCAGGGGAATTTTCTGAACAGATTGTTATATCATCATCCTTGGGATTATTTATATTTATTTATCTAAAATGGCTGGCCTATTTATTGTAAGCCTTTACTCAGGGCTTGGAAACTCCCCCTTATAGGCATACTTGGCAAATACTTCCCTAATAGTTTGTCCTTTAACTTTGTGTTTTGAATTTGGATCTATTTTTTTGTGTTGCGTTTTGTACCTAATTCTGAAGAACCAGGACGACAGTCGAAGGTTGACATGCATAGTTTTCCCAAAGACAAAATACTAAGT
Source organism: Pseudeuparius sepicola (assembly GCA_963920635.1). Taxonomy (NCBI): domain Eukaryota; kingdom Metazoa; phylum Arthropoda; class Insecta; order Coleoptera; family Anthribidae; genus Pseudeuparius; species Pseudeuparius sepicola. Next base: position 41,103,880 of record OY987299.1, on the reverse strand, counting down.
CGAATTATATCTAAGTAGGTATTATTGTGAAATAAGAGGCTCTTCTTATATCTCTACAGTCTACAGCATTGTAAACATTTTCTGGAAAATATTATTAATGACTCAAAATTAAATGATGATCTGTAGTTCACAGTATTAGAAGGCGACAACGGTCCAGGCTCCAGGTTTAAGAGGAATGCTGTGCCTTACAACATAATAAATGATTTTGTAAAGTAATCTTAAATTGATCAATTTCCTGGGTTACTATCATATCAAACATTTGGAACCATTCAACAGTTTTTATTTCATTTCTTCTACGTACGTTTCGGCTGATAATAGCCATCTTCAGGTTATCCAATATTTATTAAAATTACGAACATTTAAAAATTTCTAAAAAGAATAGAACACATATTTTTTAGTCTTTTTCTCTATAAAATTAACGTTTAAAAAGTATTTCAAACATATTTTTTTAGTTGTTAAAATCTTTATATAATAAAAATCAGAATAAAAGGGGCATGTTATAATATAATGTGAATCATGTCTAATAGTGAAAAGTTAATTTTTTTCTATGAATTGCTTTAAGAAATATTCAGGTTTTTTTTTTCAAAAGAATACTTACAAAATCAGCCAGCAACATCTGTTTGTTACGTGTAACAATTTAAAAACATCATAAATGTTCTTTTTATTTTATAAATAATATGTGAGATTGATTTTGTGGTCTTTCCGAATTTGCTACATAAAAAGAAGGTTGGCGATTTTTTTATATAATATATAAGTGCAACCAAAAGTTTTCAAGGGACAGTTAAAACGTTATACAGTGTTTGACAAAAATAAGGGTATAATAATTATTACATGGTTTTAGTTGTAAGAATCGTAAACAAAAATTAATGTTTATAATAAATGTTAATAACATTAAAGTAGATATGTGAGAGTCCATCAGTGTCGTTTCTAAAATTTACAGTATTTTTGTGTTTTTTAATTTTTAACATTTCCAAAATATTAAATATTACGCTTTTGGGAATCATTTTCTTTGCAAAGTATTTCGGTATTTTTAAAGTCAAAATTATGATGGTTATCAATTGCATGTTTACAAAGGGCAGTAGCATGTTCATTTTTATTTTTGATATCATATTGGTGTTTGTATAGTCTTTTGTGTAAATATTGTTTAGTTTGGCCGATATAAGTTAAATGACAATTTAGACAATTTACTTTGTATATAAAGTTTGTTTGGAAATCATTTGAAATAATTGGTTTTAACTTAGAAAATAATTTATTAGTGTTGTTTTGATTTTTATAGGCAACTTGGATGTTAAAATCTTTAAAAATCTTAGCAATTGGTTCAGAAACGCTTTTAATGTATGGTAAAGAGAAGAACTTAATAGGGTTGCGTAGCACCAAAATTTGTCTTAATTCTAACTTTTTCCAATTTAATAATGAATTCTATTCACAAATCTATGGGACTGCTATGGGATCTCCAATTTCATCTACAATTGCTAATTTGGTAATGGAAAAACTAGAAACAACAGTTATTAATAACATAGTAACCTACATATTATACCACATTTTTACAAAAGGTTTGTTGATGATTGTATACTTTGTGTTGACAAAAATGAACTTGATAATACGTTTAACGCATTTAACAATTTTTATCCTCGCTTAAAGTTCACTTTAGAAAAAGAAAAAATAATTCATTAAATTTCTTAGATATTTCTATTTCCTATAACCAGAACGGCGAGATTTTCACAAATTGGTTCAACAAAAAAAAATTGGTCCCAAAGATATTTAAATTTCAACTCAAACGTTCCAATCGCTCACAAAAAAAGTGTTATTAACAGTCTTACCGATCGTGCTATCATTCTCTCACATAAACAATTTAGACCTGATAATTTAAAAAAATTCAAAATACTCTTGAAGAAAATGATTATCCCGAAACCTTTTACAAACCTATTATCAAAAAACGAATTCATAAAATTTACAACAGTAATAATAACTTATGTCCACGCAACCCTGTTAAGTTCTTCTCTTTACCATACATTAAAAGCGTTTCTGAACCAAATGCTAAGATTTTTAAAGATTTTAACGTCCAAGTTGCCTATAAAAATCAAAACAAAACTAATAAATTATTTTCTAACTTAAAACCAAATATTTCAAATGATTTCCAAACAAACTTTATATACAAAGTAAATTGTCTAAATTGTCATTCAACTTATATCGGCCAAACTAAACAATATTTACACAAAAGACTATACAAACACCAATATGATATCAAAAATAAAAATGAACATGCTACTGCCCTTTGTAAATATGCAATTGATAACCATCATAATTTTTACTTTAAAAATACCGAAATACTTTGCAAAGAAAATGATTCCCAAAAGCGTAATATTTAATATTTAGGAAACGTTAAAAATTAAAAAAAAAAATACTGTAAATTTTAGAAACGACACTGATGGACCCTCACACATCTACTTTAATCTAATTAACGATTAAAAAAAATTAACATTTATTATAAACATTAATTTTTGTTTACGATTCTTACAACTAAAACCATGTAATAATTATTATACCCTTATTTTTGTCAAACACTGTATAACGTTTTAACTGTCCTTTGAAAACTTTTGGTTGCACTTATATATTATATAAAAAAAATCGCCAACCTTCTTTTTATGTAGCAAATTCGGAAAGACCATCGCATTCTGCATCATGTTTTAGTTTATTACTGGTCAACAAAAATTGTAAAGAAAATCAATCTCACATATTATTTATAAAATAAAAATAACATTTATGATGTTTTTAAAATGTTACACGTAACAAACAGATGTTGCTGGCTGATTTTGTAAGTATTCTTTTGAAAAAAAAATTCTGAATATTTCTTAAGTCAATTCTTAAAAAAAATAACTTTTCACTATTAAACATGATTCACATTATATAACATGCCCCTTTTATTCTGATTTTTATTATATAAAGATTTTAACAACTAAAAAAATATGTTTGAAATACTTTTTAAACGTTAATTTTTAGAGAGAAAAAGACTAAAAAATATGTGTTCTATTGTTTTTAGAAATTGTTAAATGTTCGTAATTTTTATAAATATTGTATAACCTGAAGATGGCTATTATCAGCCGAAACGTACGTAGAAGAAACTAAATAAAAACTATTGAATGGTTCCAAATGTTTGATATGGTAGTAACCCAGGAAATTGATCAATAAACAAAATGTACCAGGAATACAACAATAAAGTAATCGTAAAAACATTTCATTAATTGTTTAATTCATAATTTTCGCTTTCAGTATATACCGTCATAATCTCGTTTTAATTTTTTAATTACACATGTGCATTGAGCATCCATGCCTTAGAATTACAAGTCAATGTGAAGTTATGTCTATGTAGAGTGTATTAAAAATTTTAAGTAGGTAACCATCGAATTCAAATTTCCCGCTTAATAATAACGCCAGTAAATGATAGAAGAAATATGTATTATAGGTCTGTGAAATTCACCGTTATTCAAAATCCAATATGGCTGATGGTGTATAAACATTGTTGTTTGCATTGTATTGCTAACAATTTTATAGATTTGCCTTGTTTTTAAATGAAATATTTAAAAAATGCTATATTTTTAATGTTTGCTAAATTGTGGGAGTATAAGAACCCGCGGTAGACTTCAATTTTTCCGGGTTCCCGGTGTTTTAAACTTTCTACCCTGAATTATCCGAAAAACGGCATAATAGTGGCTAATTGCTGTTAAAAGGACGGATTTTCGGATTTTCCAGAAAATAAGCAAAAAAGATGTAATTGAATGCTCAAGACCCTATACCTAATATTAGTAGTTAAGTGTTTTCTATGGTGATATGCACAAAGGAGAGAGAGAGGGGGGGGGGCACGATCCCAAGTACGGAAGTGACGGAAGCTAATGAGAGCGTTTCGCGAATTCAAATGGATGCAGGTACTTGTGGCTATTTTTTTTTTCAACAGAGAATATTGTGTATTTTTTGTATTTCACAAATTTCAAGTTTAAGCATAAATTTATTTGTTGTGAACATCTGTATTGCAAGTATGAATATGCATTGAAGATTCCATGCTTATCTGCTCCAGTTGCAACGTGAAACTAGAGCAGGCTGCACGGCAGGCCGCTCCAGCTCGATTCTGCGCTACGTACCAGGAATCCCGCCTCACGACGATGGCGCTTGCGCAGACCCGAATCAAAACACAAGCACGCACCGAGCGGCGCGGGCGGACTGCTGTGATAAGCAACCGAGCGGCGGTTGAAGCGCGATAGCGACAGAGCCACGGCTCTCAATCAACTAGTCGGACTCCGGCTTCCGGCGAGCCGGCCTCATGCAGGAGAGATGCGCGCGGCCTGAGGAGCCGAAATGATACCGGCGATATGAAGAGACGCTCGATGGCTAGAGACTGATGGAAATTAAATGAATAAAGAAATGTTAACGTATATCAAAAGCGAATTAATAGTCCTCGGGCCCATGCCTACTATTTTTTTTTACTACTTCACCGTTGAGACTTTGTATATGTGTTCTTTATGTCCACTTGGACCATTTCTGACATAACAAAATTCTCGGTGGCGGGGCGTTTTTTTTAACCTTTTCAAAAAGGGCGTCCGATGACGGAATTTCCCGAAAATTTTCATCGGGCAAGGTTACTTAAGTGATTGTAAATATTTTTATTAAACTATCCTGAAAAAATCAGCTTTGAATAAATCAGTTGTGAAATTTTACGACGTCATACCTTTTCCATGTTAGGGTGTCCTAGCTGATTTTTTACAGATTATTTTTCAGGATAGTTTAATAGAAATATTTAAAATCAAGTGGTAACTTTGTCCCGTAAAAATTTTCGGGAAACTTCATTGCCGGGCGCTCTTAAAAGTTTGAAAGGTCCAAAAAACGCTCCGCCACTGAGAATTTTCTTATGTCAGAAATTCTCCAAGTGGACATAAATAACACAGTCTCAACGGTGAGGTAATAAAAAAAATTAAGTTGGGAATCAGAGACCTTTGGCACTTAGAAAATACTTCGTTTGCTTAACACCACACACCAAAACTTTGTTTTTTGTACTCGACGCGCGTTTCGCTATAACCATGTTAGCATCATCAGGAGATGATTAAGTCTTAATCTGATGATGCTAATATGGTTAGGGAAACGCTCGTCGAGTGCAAAAAACAAAGTTTTGGTCTGTGGAGTTAAGCAAAATAAGTAAAAAAAAAACAGTGTAGGCATAGGCCTGAGGACAAAAGGTAACAGTACACTTTTAGAATAATTTACAGTAACTACAATGTTTTCGATAATTGGGCAATATTAAATGTATAGAAACCAAAACTATAGTCGCTTGCATTGTTTTGCAATGAAATATTGTCAATAGCCAGATATAGGTAATTTAGTACCTATATATTTAGGCTAATTTCAGGTTAAGTAATCAACTGTGTTTTTGTGTAATAAGATTGCTTTGCATTCCAAAAAAGTAATAAACGATAAATATTAATTTTCACGTGAAATTGTGGCAGATACAAAAAACTTCAAGAGACACTTTTTGCTTAGAAAAAATTATTCAGGTGCATAAAAGAACATTCTGTACAGAGCCTCATTAGTGTTTTTCTTGATAAAACAAATGTAGTGTTATACCCATATACCATACACTTCATCAATCAAAGCATGCTGTGTGCCAAGAGTTTGTGCAAAGAATTTTCATGGTAAACTTTTTTGTGTATCTCAAGAAATAAAAAAGTTTAGTTTAGCTTTATACGAAAAGTTTAAATATTCTATTACAATAAGTAGATGCATAATTTACTTCTGCATAAAAAATTTTACTTGTGTTTTTTTAGAGTGGTGAAGCGTTTATAAGGAAATCGTGAAAAACCATGTTGGAACATAAATGCTTGCCACCGTATACAGTTTGAGTCATTCCATAATATGTTATACCGAAAAATATTATTTAATTAATAATTATAGTTTGTTCTATAAATATTTTTATTTAAGTAGTATTTACTACTCGATATTATGACGGCATGGGTTGACATAAAACTTGTTAGTATCAAACACCGTAACGAACCTATGGCGGAGGAGTGGGAAATTTGTCATTACTGGAGAAAATTAACCTTAATAGTAAAAAATAATAAATAACAAACCTTTTTAAAAACAATCTTTTATTTAAGCCAGGTACTAAAACGAATACGATAAGGTTAGGTTTTCGTTAAGGAAATTCAATGCCAAATTGCGACATTTATTGAAATCAAAAAGCTTGTCGCGTCAAATATTCTTAGAAGTGCGTACCAACTAGTGTTTCAGACGACAAGATTTCTTGTCTTGCTAGGCCTATTCTTGGCTCTTGTCTTGCAAAGCAAGATAAGAAATAAAAGTCATTCTTGTCTTGCCCGAAAAAATGGAAAAATATTGTCTTGTAAGCAAGACTTCTTGCAACTTCTTGCTCTTGCATTTTTTGTTCAGTGGCGTCATATCAGCAAGTCTTGCTATACTAAGACTCTTGTTAGCAAGACTCTTGCATTATTTATTACTTGAAAAGCTTGTCGATAGGATCTAGACAAGTTGGCGCAGCGCTTCAGAGCCGCAGTGCGGCGGGTTGACATAGTTATTTTTTGTTATTGTTTTTATTTCTTTTTTGTATTTCAATAATAATTTTGTTTTAATGTCTTCATAATTTTCAATTCGAAATTTCTCTTAAGTCGAAGACTTATCTTTCTGTTAAAGTTATTTTGATGTCTGTGGCTTTCGATTTGTGTGGACAAAAGCCGCGAAAACTCACTCTCCCAAAATGACCCTATCTACACTATTCCACACTAATATGAAAAGAAAGGTAGTCGTTTAAGTATTTTAGCAAACATACAGTTAAAGCAAACTTATAAAAAATAAAGTAATCCACTGTAGTGGATTAATTCAAGAGTACATACTTATTAATTTGTTGAATACATAAGAATTAAAATTAAAATGAATTTGTTTCTCGGGAGTCGTGAAGTATGCATTTCCTGCCGTGAATGCGGCGTAATACGTTAATCATTACGAGTCTGAAAATAAAGATTTTCCGTGCGCGCGTGACAAATTCCCGTGTGAGCCGCAGCCGAACACGGGAAGTCATGCAAGCACGGAAAAATCTATTTCTGGACGTGTAATGAACTATATTTTTTTATTATACTTCTTTGAAAACGGAAACTTAAAACATTTTATCGGCATATTATAATAATAATATAATTTAATTGACAAAAAATAAACAATGCAGACAATATAGTGTTTGGTATGTATGATGCGTTTCCATGGTTACTCTCAAATTATTTCAAAGGTGCTTTGTTGTAAATTAGTTATTGTCAGATAAGAAATATATAATATACGATAGATTGGCAACTCTCGTGTTTTTGAGAGTGTCATGCGACATCTGGTGTCTTTAGTACAAAGTAGAATATTTAGGCGGGTTTTTTTGAAACAAAGCTCTATTTTATTGTTCAAATTTAAATTTAATATTTGGATTTTAATTTTGTAGTTCGGTATATTCTAAGTCTTATATCGAGTTACAAATATGGAAAATATAATTGAAGGTTTAAAGTTTGTAAATAAAACAAAGAATCATAACAACATTTTATATTCATGAACATTACACAATTTCACTATATTAAATTGTTAAAATTTGCCATTTCAAGCCTTAAACAAAAACATATGATTTTTGGTATATCTTTTTAAATTCTAACAAAAAACAAGAACTAGATCATAATAATTATCCTCGAGATAAGTATTTATAATTACCTATAAATGATGAAATATAGATTAGGTCATTATATCTAGCTACATAAATAGAAAGAAGATAGGTAATCTTTTATTTAGTGGACAGTTTCAGCAAAAATTGAAATTATCTCTTTAAAAATGCATCTACAATTTTCTTGAAAAAGAACATACCTTTCTACTTAGCTGGCGATGAAAATCTTCTCAAAATGATTATGGTACCTACCATCAAAACAATGGGAAGATGATGACTGGGACCATTATTGGGGTATACTTATAAGCCTGTGGAAACAAAAGAAATATCAAAATTACCACAACTAAGAATACATGAAAGTGTCTTTTATTTTAATTAAAGTATCGGTACTTATATGTATAATTGCATAGGCCCTACCGGTAAAATCAGTTTCCTTTCATGTTGATATATATAGTAGACGATAAATCTAGAAAAAAATTAATATCTATATTATACTCATATATGTATAGGTAGAGGTTGTCAGCTGATTGAGTTATCAGTATGATATACTTTGTTATTTTTGACTTTTTGCGAAAATTATATTCTTAATATAAAAAATTGTTTATGGGTGACCAAAGCACACATATCTTCATCAAATTTTTATACATGGTGGTCAAAAATTGAAGAAACATAAAAGTGCATAGCGAAAAGTTACTTTATTTTTAGAGATAATATGGAGAACCTAGATATAGTTTTACGGGGTAAAGGTTACACGAGAATGTTGAATTATTTTCTAAAAATTTGTGTTTATCTCTGTACTATATATATAAAAAAATTGAAGGCAGCTAATTAAACATTCTTAAAAACGCTATTAAAGTATTTTAGCATACCTATACCTACACCTATTGTTTAAAATTACCTTTAAGGAAACAATATAGTAAAATTGATGAATTAATTTAATTTAAGGTTTTTTTCAATAAAGGACTGCTATGTAACATTATTTGGGTGCAAATTTTATTCCAAAAAAACCTTCTGCTGTATCACCAAAAATAAAGTTACTTTACTCTTAGCACTTTTCTACTACCCTGTATGTAAATTTGATGAGACCTTGTGTGCTTTAGTCGTTTTACCGCAAGCAGAAGTTTTTATAGAAAGGATAACTTTCCCTTAAACCAACAACTAAAACAGTTTTTCCTCTTCGGTACTTAAGTAACTCTATACTCAATCCCTTGACGCACCGTATCACTGTATATATTTAGAAAAAACTGCAATAAGTAGATTATTATTGTGCACTCACACTCACCAGGCAAAAATAAGCATATTATAACCCTTTTAAGTTTACACTTTGATCTTGTGCCTCCTATGTACGAGTCATCTTTTGAAAAATGGACATCGCAGTCCCGGTAGCATATTCTCAGTCTTTTCAAAGAAAGTTTACACAATTTATGGTTATTCTCCTTTTCCAACTAGAGTCTGTTAAGCTGTAAATAAATAAATAAATAAAATTTCAAAACATATAGTCGTTATCTATAAGAATTTTCTAACTCTCTAAGCAATTTATTGTAGTTGAAAACTGCTAGTGCCTAAAGAAAGGAAAACGTAAAAATGATGAAAATTGTGATTTTTACTTACCGTCTCGTGCTTCAGAAAAACATACATTTCCAATTTTTTGTTTCTTCCACAAAGTTCATATCCAGGTACACAACATACGAAAACCATGATAATTTCTTATAGCGAACTTATAATTAATTTAATAATACGTAATTGTAATTTAGGTACTCTAAATATACCTTCTAAATAAGTTAAATTAACGAAAGATAAATGGCGAAAATTTGTCTGGCTCAATGCAAACGCCAAAGTGTCAGTTGACAGTTGTCAGTGACTAAATTTCAAATCATTCATATTTTCCTTTATACATAGTGATATTTTTCAAAAAAAAAAAAAAACTATTGAAGCGCCCCCTCGTGTCTTTAGTACAAATTAGGGAAATGCATTTACCATAATAAGAGGGAGTTTCACGGCCCTGAGGTGAACGAAACGTCAAAAATATTACAGAAACACTTACGAATTAAAATACAAAATAGGTATATGTTAAATATCAGAGAGCATTAGAGAGTTTCTTAAATGTAGTTTACTTTGCTGTATATTTCTATTTTAAAGCCATATATTCGGTATTTTTATTCAGCGCACGGAAAGTTTTTCCATGCGCTGTTTCCGTGCGCTAGCCCGAAAAACTCCATCTTTCATTATTGTTAAAACAGATGAAAATAAGGTGTTTTCAATGAAGTACATATAATAAAAATATCTTTTTGAGTACCTGTAATGCCTGGAAACATGGATTAGTATCACTTACTAGGACTATTGCAAATATAATATATGTACTACGTAATATACTAGTATACAGTGACCGGCAGAAAGTTGGACACAAAAATTTAATATTTTTAAGCTCTGATTTCGATTAATTTAAATTTCTAGCTGCTAATCGAGCAAAATTAAAGTTTAGTAGCAAATTCATGTGTTATCCGATGATAAGTTGCGCTTGCGGTATTTTGTTTTTTTGTAATACACAGAGTGGTCGAAAAAAAAATACAAAAAAAAGTTAAATTTCTTTTTTCTTACGGTGGCTGTGACTTTAAATCTGACATCCACCTTTGATTCCAAACAACTTTTGTAAGTAACTTTTTACCGTATTTTAAAAAATAAGGGTACTTTACTCTTGAGTTATTTTGATATTTTTGAATCTACCTCGTATCCAAAAAGAGATATTTAAATTTTGATATGTGCGTTTTGAGTTTGAAATGATGCACCAACTTTTATCAAGAATAAAATTTTCTGAGAAATTAATAATAAAAAAGTTTTCCATTTGTGTCCAACTTTCTGCCGGTCACTGTATATGTCGTACGCATCGGACGTAATACGTCATTTCGCGGAAAGCCTAGTCATTACAGGTATTACCTCGTTTGACTCAAATTATGCATCATTTCAGGGATTGCCCTTGCCATTGTTGGTCAAACAGAGTAATCGGTCGAACCATTGAACGTTACAGCGTCTGACTGCCGTTTGTTCAGACATTTGTTGAAAATTTGTAGAATTTGACTGAACAAACGGCAGTCAGACGCTATGTAACGGCCGATTACTCTGTTTGACTAACAAGGGCAAGGGCAATCCTTGAAATGACGCAAAATTTGATTCACACAAGGTAAAACTTGCCGAAAAGTACGTATTTTCTTTACAATTCGCGCGAGAAGCTTTTTGACTTCAAAAAGCAAGCAAAGAAAGTTTGACGGGTCAGCAAAATAATTTTTGTGGCGTATACACACTACCCCAGACCTGACACCAACGGCCAGCAGAAACGATGATTCCCTGGATTTTCTCACATGATTTAGGCCCGGATTTATAAAGCGACATCCCAACGTTTCAGCCATTTCCATAATAATCCTGTATACTCCGTTATTCCCTAGCACAATCATGAAATTTTAATCCGTACGGCGACAAACCGTCGCTCTTCGTCCTGTATTCAATAGAAAATAGGCCTTTGGCGGTGACAGCAGGGAATATGCCACCTTTTTGCCTTAAACAGAATTCAACGCTTCGTAACCGGTTCCACTCAGGCATATAGCTTTCTCTAAGCTATCGAACTGCTGAAAATTTACCAATTTACTTAACCCTTGGTGGGATAGTATATTTTATTTAATTTTGCAATACACTGCAATTTCACCGATACCATCAGTGTTGATCAAACGAAGTGAATGCTATCGATTTTCCCGCAAGCAGCCTCAATTATGCCAGCATAATCGTGCAATTTTAATACTTCCTTCACTGAACTAGGACGACCGTCGTTGGTCCACCAGGCAAAATATGACGGGTTTTGCTGGTGACGGTTTTGAGACACGAATGGAATATGCCGACGTTTTTTGCACGCTGAATTATATTTAGCGCTTCTAAGCCGACTATACATGCACTACGTTGCTTCCGACAAGTTTAAGAGGGCTCCGGCAACTTTTTGGTCGATTTTTCATGCCAAAACAACAACAAAATGTTACATTTCCTAATTAAGTTTACTAAACCAGCGATTCGAGATGCAAGAAGTGCGATTGTGTAGTTTTTCGAGTTTACGAAGATGTCTCATCCGTGTGTTCACTAGTATCCAATTATTGTAACCAAAATCGATATTATCTAAGTCTATAGAAACATATATGTGAATCAAAAACCCGCTTTAAATAAAATTCTTACTGAAATAAATCCAAAAAAATGCAGTACACACACGCTGGACATAGCCGATATCATTCGCAGTTTTACGGTGCCTATTGTGGGAACACAGAAAATATTTATGCTGTGACAGTTAAGTTTTTACTGTGGTAATATGCATAAAGGACAGCAGCTCAGCTCGAGAGACGCGCGCGCTTCCAAATTGGGGCAGTGACGTCAAGCACATATTTAATTTGGAGGGTATTTACTGCTTTTTTATATGGGTATAAAACAGTGATTCATCTTTGTGTTTGTGAACGTCCCATTGCAGAAATGTAAGAAAAATATTGTTTCGGGCACCTCATCCCACCAATAATTGGAATTTGTTTCTCGTGTCGTGTTTATCGTGTAGTGGTATAGAAGTGTCTCGTTGGGTAAATTAAGCCGACTTAATTAACTAACTAATTAACGAATACGGTCAAATAATCCAGAGTTATTTGTTAATTATACTTACAGCATAATCTTCAATTCGCGCACACTGCAAAGTGGATGTCTGTCTGCCTTCAATATTCGGCAGCAGCCTGATGTACCATGACGTCTATTAGATCGGCACTGATTTCAGTAAACCATGTTACAGAAACGCAACGTAAGAGCCTCGAAAAATCGAAAACTACTAGGCGTATACACCGGTGTCATCGGGGTTGCTTCTTCCTTCTTCTCTTCTGTGGCTAGGTTGCGCTATTTTTTAGAAGCAGACCGGCGAACGAAGACAGCTGTGACAGGGTCTATAGTTTAGATTTAGAATTTGCCATACCTACTTCCTTATTTATTAATGTTACAACTAGGCAGCAAATGTACGGCAAGTTATAAATAGAAAGCATTGCCTTTGTTGCTGTACCTACTTTGAGTGTATACTTGTAGATTGAGTAGAAGATTGCCACAATAATAGGTTTTTGGAGTTGCCAAATGCTAGGAAACTGAATAGAAATAATAATAGTGTAATTTACAAAAAAAAGTGTAATTCACCATTAGTTATTTAGAATAGCCAGTTGTAATTTTGAACTACTAAAAATATACCTAACGCATAAAGTAAGAAATACTGTTATTGTTATTTATAATTTTGTTATGTACCTATTATTAGTATATCATTGTTAGCTGGTGTTTCTACTATCAGATATAATTTTAAGTATTTGAATGTCGGTCTAGAAAAATAATTAATGTCCTATCTATAAAATAATAATAAGATATTGTCTTGATCTTAGAAAAATTTATAAGAATAGATTTGTCTGTAGTCAAAAAAGGCTGTCTACCGTCTACCTTATTGTCAATAAAGGAATGTGTCTGAAGAAGAATTCTCTGATAATTGGCAAAATACAAAATATTTATTTCTTGTGAAGGAAGCTATTGATTGAGCCGAATGAATAAATTTTAAAATACCTAAATATATCTTCTATCAAGATGGATGAATCTTGTACAAATAATCCAAGTTTACGTGGACATATCGAAACCTTCTTCTAATATACAATGTAAGTGAATTTTCTATGTGCTCTAAGTATTTCTTAAAGTTAGAGGTAGCAAGAATTAAACAAATTTTCGACTTTAAAATATAAATAACTATTATTTTACTGCTTCTAAATTGGACGATTTTCAGCCAAAACTTTTAGTGGATTCCATACAGCCAGTAAAGTAAATAATAATTGCAAAAACACGTCGAAATGCTGTTTTCTGTGTATATTCTTCTATTATTTCTTTGCTGGCATTTACCCGTGCCACTAGGGAACCTATTGTAGCATTCGTGTGCTCGATTTAGTCCATACACTAACACTGCAATGTAACTGCAAAATATCTCGAGAGTAAAAATTTTAGTTACCTACAGTGTGGCCCGTTTGGAATGGAGACACCTCTGTACTATTTTTATTCTTCATCCGATTATATCCGTTTTTTTTTCTAAAGATAGGCCACAAAAAACTCTTTTACTTTGGTGCAAAATTTCAGATCTTAATCTCAATTTTCAAGGCCTATTACATATTTTTTTCTAGTAAAAAATGACGTAAATCATTTAGCAATTTTTTATTTAAAATCTGACACCTCAGTATTAATCAGGACACCCTAAAACCCCTACATACCAAATTTGAACAAAAAATGAACAGGGAGATCTATTCTGCAGGGTGTCAAGGTTGAGCAAAGTAGGAATTTTAAAGGCATCTGGCAAGTCAAGTGTGCCATGGAATCCCCTTAAAACAGTTGAATGGTCAACGGGACTACTAAAAGTGTTGCTATGTAAGGATCCAATAGAAAATATACAGGGTCTTTCTCTGTGCCATCTCAAAATAATGAATTTTTTGGGGTCAAAAATCGAGTATATCAAAACCGCCCCAGACACTATAAACGAATTTACAGAAGCCCGAGAGTCAGTAAGTCCACATGAGTTAAGGTGGCTGGTGTGCCACAACAGGAAACGCACAAAAAATGTATCATCTTAGACAGTATGACTTTATTGATATAAAGGTCCAAAAATTGAAATTGTTTTTATTTTGTTGGTTGGCATTTTGCAAAGAAATAAATTACTTTTGTGTTTATCAATGTTTTTTCAATAATTCCAGAGAACTCTTGACCAGTATAAAGTTTAATAAAAATTCAGCATTTGAGATGGCTCAGAGAAAAAGACCCTGTACATTTTTGTACTGAATATTTGCACACCAACATTTTGAGTAGTCCTGTTGATCATTTATCTGTTTTGACGGCATGGCACACTTGACTCTCCAGATGCCTTTGAAATTCCTATTTTGCTCAACTTTGACACCCTGCAGAATATAACTCCCTGTATATTTTTTGTTCAAATTTAGTACACGGAAGTCTTAGGGAGTCCTGATTAACGTTGTGCTGTCAGATTTTAAATAAAAAAATCGCTAAATGATTTTCGTCGTTTTTTACTAGAAAAAAAAATTCATAGTAAGCCTTGAAAATTGAGATTACGATCTGAAATTTTGCACCAAAGTAGAGTTTTGTGTGGCCTATCTTTAGAAAAAAAAACTAGCTAAAATCGGATAAAAAATAAAAATTTTACAGAGGTGTCTCCATTCCAAACGGGACACACTGTATATGTATACTAGACGAAAATGGATTTTTAAGAAGTATCCTAATCATTTGTGCGAAGGATGGTATAATTAGTAAATACCAATTGTTTATAGTTTTGCGTATTTTTTTAAGGATTGGAGAAAACAATAATATCTAATTTGGAAATTATTGTTGCAAAACTTCTTTATTGATATCAGTCCTTCCCTTCAAATTACGCGCTAAATTAGAAAACTGTTGATTATAATAAATAATACAAAGTAAACAGTTACTTACAGTTGAAAATCTATTTCTGGACGTGTAATGAACGATATTTTTTATTATACTTCTTTGAAAACGAAATCTTAAAACATTTTATCGGCATATTATAATAAATTTAATTGACAAAAAATAAACAATGCAGACAATATAGTGTTTGGTATGTATGATGCGTTTCCATGGTTACTCTCAAATTATTTCAAAGGTGCTTTGTTGTAAATTAGTTATTGTCAGATAAGGTGAATAAAACGTCAAAAATATTACAGAAATGTATCTAAATATTGAAACACTTACGGATTAAAATACAAAATAGGTATATGTTAAATATATCAGAGAGCATATAGAGTTTCTTAAATTTAGTTTACTTTGCTGTATATTTCTATTTTAAAGCCATATATTCGGTATTTTTATTCAGCGCACGGAAAGTTTTTCCATGCGCAGTTTCCGTGCGCTAGCCCGAAAAACCCCATCTTTCATTATTGCTAAAACAGATGAAAATAAGGTGTTTTCAAAGAAGTATAATAAAAAAGGTATTACTTACATTTACAAAATAACAGTCCATAAACTCGTTGCCTTGGCTACCGCCTTTATTGTAGCCTTCACAAATAATATACATATTAGGCACTGCCACTGACCAAGAATATTCCTCAGCTCCAAAAATTCGCACAAAATGGGAGTTCTAACCTTTAACTGATGACTCTTATTAGACCAAATTTCTAGAGCTTATATACTCAAAAGGAACATTGGAGAATGTTCCAAAATATTCCTAGCCAACGATAATTCTACAAATCGCAAATTTCTACACTATTTCTAGAAAACCAATAGAAACAATATACAGGCACGTGATGAAACATTAACAAAAATGAGGCCCCGAGAAACCTCACCATATTTGTAATTTTGATAAATCAAGTAAGCCTTGACAGAAAGATTTATTTATTTTCTGTGCAGGTTAGTGCCTTTTTTGAACAATGTATCGAAAAATGTTATTTAAAAAGTTGCTTAGAATTGAAAATTATGCCCATCTAGTCCATTTTTTTTATTTTAGTCCATTTTATTGTCTATATAGGTAGTTGAACTGAGAATCAAAGAAAATCAAAGTATACCTAATTGTTTTGAGGATCAGTAGAGGGGTATAATTTTTAATTATAAGCAACTTTTCTTAATAATATTTAAACTAAATTAATCGTTCCTGTCAAGGGCTTTTTTTTATATCTCAAAATTACAAACATGGTGAAAATTATTTCCTAGACAAGCAGGTCTGGACCCCAAATGAACAAATTTGAACTCGAAATTTTTTTATCATTTACACCTATTCGGACAACAATTCTTTGTCACTGCATGTATACTAGAATGGGATAATATTTGGGTGACACAATTCCTTCCTCGTTGTATATTATGATCCTTTTCTCTTGTAAATGCAACTTGTGGACGAGATAAAAGTACGCCGTAATCAATTCGTTGCCGGCACACGAATCGGAAGAAAAGTCCCCGAAAAAGTCGATCTGCCAGGAACAGAAAAACGTTTCATTAAATCAGTCACAGCGGCAAACAATCCCCGATAAATCTGGTGCCGTCGGGGAACAGTTTAAAACTCATTAAAAAGCAAGTGTCTCCTTTATTTTAACGGCGAAACTTTTTAAACGTTATGGTAAATATGCGGGGCTTTTGAATTGTCTCTGGCAGGATTCTGCGTGCGGAAAAAGTTAACTGGCGAATTTTTCAACAAAACGGACGAGGGCGACGTTGAATGTGAAAGTCGACCAAAAATAAAACGTTAATAAAACGCGAATATTTGAGCAAATTAATTTGTATCAGAAGGATATAAAAAAATTGTCTTTGGATTTAAAAATTCCATGTTCGACTCATAGGAGAAACACAACACGTTTAACCGGTGTTTGTGTGTCTGTCTACTAAATTTATTGCCAAATGGTCCCAATTGTGAATAGTTGTTTGGAGTTGAATAAGACGAGCGGTAAACTTAACTCCTTGTAGGTAAAGTGTCTGTTTCGTTGAGAATATTGAAAAAAAAGTAGTTAAAAAGGATGTGTTGCGCCTTGGGCCAAATTGGAAGAAAACCCCCAAAAAAAGTGCAAGGAATCGTTTTTGAACAATTAGTTGCAATCAGAAAGTACACACATGGTGTTATATCGGCTGGTACGGCCATTTCGGAATACCCAAATCCCCCTTTGACACGAAACGAAATGCAAAAACCATTGCCCTCGCAAATACTTCGTACAAAATCCATATCCCGGGGAATATTAATATATAACAGCAATAACGAAGCCCAGAAACTGTGCCCTACCGCACGGCACCCAAATTGCCATCGATTGGGTGCATTGTGCATAAGCGATGTGCCCTGCGTGTCGGTAATTGCTGCAAAATTATAATGGGATGCTGGAAAATTTTTGCCGGTCGGACTTTTAAGTACAACATTTTAAAATCAATCTCATGCCCTGTACTTATTAAAACTATGCCTAAATTATATTGGCGTAGGCATAGTCTGTACGTCAAAATAAACTTGGTCTGGTGTAATAAATATAGATAGATCGATAGATACATAGTACCTATATTGGATATACCTATATATAACTACAGGCTACTTTTACACATCAAAATATAAAACATGAAAACATATTGTCATTATACAATTTCAAATTCATATACGAAATAGAATATAACAAATACGCCCCCTATAGGCTCAATGCTAAACTAGTCTATGGGCCATGCCAACAATGAACAAGAACAAAGAACACACCAGTGTAGACCCAAGGCTATCACCGTTCCCATGGTGACGATGGCCCATATATATTAGTTCGCATAGTCCCGTCGGGGCGTTGGCATCTTCAGTCGCGTATAGTACAAATTAAAATATAAAGTTAAAAATGAAGTACTCCTCAAATGAGTAAAATGCATTGTCCGATAGTCATTTTAAATTTAATGATATCCAGATCTGTAATCGTTTTTGGAAGGGTGTTAAAAAATTATATACCAGAAATAAGAGGTGAGATGAAAGGTGCCTGTTCTACATCTTTCTAGGCTATGAAACGTAGGCAACAGATCTTCATTATTTCTTGTCAGATAATCATGTGTGTTGTTATGGGGGTTAAAGTTATCAATATGTTGTTTGATGTTTTATGAGATCATAGATGTTTTTTTTTTTTTGAGAAACGGAGAACTTGCTCACTTTAAGTCGGAGCAGGATCCAGAAAAACTCCAAGAAATTTGATTTCATTACTACTTGTTGAACCTGCTAACCCGGTGTGACAAGGCATAATGTTTTTCTACTCTGAGTTTTTGAATAGGGTTCAGTTACTGTCTCTTGATTCGATTATATTTCTATACAAATTATTGCATAACCAAGTAGACGTTATTGATTTACTTTCTCAGCTCGAATTTTCTGCCCCTTCTCTCCCGTTTGTGCAACAATTATAACAGCCCTGGAGCACTCCATGTTTCAAACTTAAGATACTTGATTTATTACCATTAAGAAACACAAATGGAGAACGATCAGTAAGATAGGATTCCAATAAAGAGACTGCATTTGATGAAAACTATGTTTTTAGAAAAATATTGTGTGAACTGCAATCATATGCTTTGGTGAGGTCCAAAAATATAGCATAAGTGTCAAGAAACTATTCAAAGCCTTCAAGCACGTCGTGAGCAAGCATATCAATGGCAAGAACAGTTGACTTTTTTCGCGAAAACGGAACTGGAGTTTGTTATTCTCTAAGTATGTGCACACCCGTACTTTCAACGTGTGTTCAAAAACCTTTGATAAAACAAGTAGAAGGGAGGTAGGGCGATAATGTAATCTGCGGCATTATTAAATTTTATAAACTCGCAAGAACCTTCTATTAAGTATACCTTAGAAATTGAAAATAATAATCAATTACCTTTCTTAGATGCTTCTATAATGCAATCAGATATACCTATAGAAAAACAACACATACTAAGAGATATCTCCATTTTAATTCCAATCATCATGTTAGTGTTAAAAAAGGAGTAATTAAAAGTTTGTATGACAGGGCTAAAGAGATTTGTTCTAATCACACACAATTTAAGGAGGAAATTAAACGTATAAAACATGTTCTTGAGAAGGATTTCCAACAAAATAACAATGCTAATAGAATTAGAGAAATAAATCTGGTGGACCGACCAGTAAATTTAATTATTCCTTATATTCCTGGACTATCAGAAAAGCTAAAACGCTTAGGCAATCGTTTTAATATCAGAACAGTATTTAAAACCAAAAATACATTAATATCGATGCTAGTTAAAACAAAACCATTTAATGAGGTACAAAGTTCAAAAAATTGCATTTATAAAATTCCTTGCAAATGTGGAAAGGTCTATGTTGGGGAGACTTGTAGGCCATTTAGCGTTCGTTTAAAAGAACATAAAAATATATATCAGGCAAAATCAGATTTCGAAGTCGAAAATATGTGAACACTCTTTTAATAACAATCATAGGATTTTGTGGGATAGTTCCAAACCAATTCTCAAAGAAGAAGTAGGAAATAGACGAAAAATTAAAGAATCAGCATTTATTCTAGGAAATACAGACAACTGTGTTGCTGAATGTTTAGTGGAATTCAGTAAAATATTATTGCCACTTATTCAAAGAGAAATTTGTATAAATAATTAGGTAGAATAGAGGGTACAATATCAGACAGGTGGCTAGGCTATTGTTTCTGTTGTCATGACATTTTAACCTGCAATTAATTAATCTGTCATTTCACTTTGATATGACAAGATCTTTGAGAAAGATTTATTCTCGGAAAGCTCAGGAAACAAATTTGTTGAAGATATTTTTTGAGTTGCAAGTTCAAAGTTTAGTTCATTATTTACTGTTAAGAACTTATTAATTTCCCAGTCAACTTGAAAAAGTTGTCTTCTAACCAGTTTGGTGGCGAAAAACCCCATTAAAATTCAATGGATCTGTTTACGCCACAAATAAATTTTAGAAAATACATAAGTCTTTACTGTTACTATTTTTTAAGTTGGATCTAGCATTTCTGATGTAATCGAATGAAACCTGTTAGTGGATTGGCTGTGTAGAAAATTGTCAGAAAATAGTTTGGAGCCCCGAAGAAGCTTTATAAATTAGATTTTCGGCAATGGAGGAAAAAAATAGTAATAAGAATCTGCATTTAAAGAATCAGAAGTGCAATTGTTGGCAGTTTTATTTTTGACAAGCTTCCACATGACTAACTGAACATTGGTGGCTCCCGTATGAAATCATCGTTCGCGCTAATTTTGGCTCTTTTAAGTTCGTTGTGATATTTATTTTTTTGCGCAGATTTGTAGTGAACCAAATAATTTTGAAATTATTGCAATTTTGTTAATCAGCTTATTCTTTGTGGCAAGACATGCATTTACAGCATCGGACAGAGCATTTAGAAACTTTAAAAACTTGGTTGCAATATTCAAATACCTAGTTATCATCAATAAATTTCCAATCGAACATCTCAATTTTGTTGTATACATAATATAGAAGAAATAGTCCCTGATCGGTAATGGGTCTAAACTTTATATACGAGTTTTTGAGACAGTTGTATTGCTTACATCAAACTTGAAATACTTATATGCCATTGAAGCCTAACATTTCACTTAAATCTACTTAGAAGAGGTCTACGAAATGTCCACATTTGTAAAAATATTGTCCAGACTTGCATCGGAACGGGCATTAAATTTGACTGTTCTAAACAAGCTAAAGCTTCTAAATAAGTTACATAAAGCGTAAAAGCTTTGATGTCACCAGGCGCGGCTCGTGACTTATTGTAGAGGTGGGTCAAAATGTGGTGGATAGAGTCGCAGGCGCTGGCCCGCACAAACTAACTTTTATGTATTTTTTATGTTTCTCACTTTTAAATGGAGCAATTAAAAGATAAATCCCTTGAGATATCCAATAGACTCGCCTTTTATGTTGCTTGTTTAAAAATTAAATTTTGTTAATTTTTTTCAACATTAATATTATATAATGTATTATATTAAACACAAAGTCTTTAATTTTGCTTTGTACTTTGTACTTTGTACCTAAAATAAATTATTAATATTTTTGCTGTTCATTATTAACAATGCCAAGATAGAATATTTAATAAAGGAGCAATAATTCCCCTTGATTTGACAGTAAAGAAAATGTTTTTTTCTACTCCTATTAAAAAATAAACCCGAAGTATTCATCATTTTTTGAATCTACCTTCTTATGCAACCCAATTTACACTCCCTTAATTTCTAAAAATAACGACGCGCCACTGACTTTTAACAGTGCACTGGAGTTGTAGTTTTTGACATTTGATGACGTAGGGCCGAACATTCGCTGAACAAACTTTACTTCTTCTTCTTGAAATCGGCAGTGAAGTGTCTCAAAATCGTCACTGAGATCGGAACTGAAGTAGTCCATTATTATACGATTTTTTGGCGAGATGTAAACTTTAAACGTCAGACGCGGAGCCATCGCCCGTTAAAGGTGACCAATAGTAGGTGTGAATATCAATCTATTTTTCATGGAGGATGCATAACAGGCAGCAGTTTGGAGTTTCTATTGGGAAGCGCTTTGCCTCGTCATACTTGACCTATAGGTAGAGCGATCGTCAAAGTCAAGCAAAGCCGCGCGCAGTCGATTCATGGACGGGTAATCCCTTATGATTATAATAAAATTTTGAAATCGGATGATAAATAAGGAAGGTGCGCTCTAAAGAATGTGTGTTCTGGTCACTACTCCTACTTCTGAACAGTCGCTCGCACCCGAGGGGCGTTTCATCAGAGGGGGAAGTCCTGTACACTTGCAGGGAAGTCCAAAGGAAGTTTCAGGAAGTTCAAGGAAGTTCGAGGAAGTTTAGGGAAATCCAGGGAAGTTGGGTGAAATCAAAGGAAGTCACAGGGAAGTCCTGGGAAGTCCGTAGCTTTGGACGAGTCCATTTTCCTAAAAACGAGGTGAAGCAGGCCGTTCCATTCTAACCTAACTTTTTTTAAAAAGTCAGAAGCGGTCACAACAGCATCGCGGCTACGTGTTTTAGTGTATTAGTTCAAATTTATATTTATTACTTAAAGTAAGTGTATCTAATCGTAGATTAAACGGCTTGCCTGTAAGGATGTCTTAAAGGATGTTAAGTCCACATCTCGATCTAGATTATTATGAAGAACCATTGTAAACAAAATTCAAGGGAAAATTACAATGTGGTCATGGTCGAGGGTTTATAGACTCTATTATTTTTCTTTAGTTCATATCACCCCGTTTCGAATCGATGCGCAGAAAACGACGATGATGTGTGGCGAAAACAGTCGTATTGTTTATTATTTCGGCACGACGCGACGATTCGAATCGCGGCAATACGAACGGACGAAAAATAACAATGTACCTATTATACCTAGATACCCTTACCCCTTACATATTATTCGTAGATGACCCGTTCTTTTTTGAGGAAGTGGAAAATAATTTGAAAAATATTCTTAGGTTTGTGGATTATGATAACTTTTACGCATTAAAAAATTTATCAGATTCCAATATCGAGGCTATAGAAAAGCAAGTTAGATTTGATTTACCTGCCATAATAAAAAAAAATAAATTTCAAAACTATTATCATTGACTAAGACTTCTCACGGTTATAGTTTCATGTCCTGGAAAGTATTGCATTGTATGCATTGTATTGTATTTTGTCTCCGGGAAGCGCATGGTGAGCCAGAGAACTGTCAAACATGGCAGCCGTGAGCAGTCTTTATTAATACGACAGTCAACGCTATTATGGAATTTATTATAAGAATCCTACATCTTATAAAATTTCCGCGGGTCATAGAAAAATTCTGTTTCATATTTCCGAACAAATTAAAAAAAAAACGCTTCGGAAAACACCAAATAAAATAAGGTCAGTCGAACAATCTGTAGAAAAGTCATCGGATGCAGGTGCAGCAGTAACAGTCAACTAAGCAGTCAACTATGAAAAAGAAATTGCAACAGCCTCTAACGCATTGTTATATTGGATAAAGAATAGGTCTAACCGGTGGATAAATTTTGAAGAATCTTCTTGGAAAAATTAAAATCAATATTTACTTGGATCTTGGATGACAATGATCGACTAATGGGAAAATTCACGTGCTTTTGCTGTGAAAATATAGCACCTCATCTACTCATTCGATTTCAAAAGTAGCCAAAAAGATTGGAAATAAAAAGCGATGGCTCTATTCAAATGTATACAAGCATTTCAACTCAACATTTGTCGCCGTTAACAGAAAAAGAAAGCAATCAATTAAGAAACAAAATAAATTACTTATTATAGGAAATGAAAATAATATGTCCCGTCAACGTGTCGTAATAGTGTTTTTAAAAATAAATGGGAGTTTTGATATAGAATTTTCTCCAGAAAAGCTTCGTTTTCAAATTAGTGAGGGTGGGATGTTAAACTTTTTTAATATTGTTTTATTTTATAATTTCTAAAACCCTAAAGATATTGTAATTAAGGCCTGGGCAAATTCTACAGAAAAATATTTTATTCTGTAAACTTTGGCCTGGAATATGCGTGGCAAATTAATTTAACTTTAATGTAACATTTAATAAATAAGAAAGGCTATTGGTCGGTTTTGAAATAAAGTAGCATTTTCATTGATTGTTCTTTAAACATTACTTTAAAATTAAATTATTGTGCCATCCATAAACCACTTAAGTTTAGTAGGTACACATCCCTTATTTGTATAGTTGTCTTTGAGGTTGCCATAATCTGACATAAGATCAAGTATAATCCCTTAGGGTACGTTCTCGGGTACGTTCATAGTATGGAGCGACGAGACTTCAGATTCCGATAGAGGCTACCTGCGTGGCGACGGTATTTGAATAGGAGTGGCCATAGTGGATCGACGATAGTCTCTTTGTAGCAGACCAATGTTAATCTCAGAAATACTTACAAATGGGTACAATCGAATTTTCCAGTTACGCAAGAGCAACAAAGTATTTTTGAGACGAACAAAACACTAGTGCAAAGGGGTTTTAGGCCACTCTGAACGAGAATCTGATATTAGATCCCCCCCTAAAAAAAATCTCTAATGTAATTTCTAGAATTTTCGCACCTAAAACTGAAACCTATCGAACAAAAAACTTTTCAAAATTGGTGTGCCAATAAAAATTTTAGAGGGGTGGCACGTCCTTAACACACTGCACATGAAATTCACGGAAATTTATAGAGAAGTCCAAGGAACTCCGAAGGAACTCCTAGGAAGTTCGGGGAAGATTAGGGAAATACACCAGAACTTCCCTTTCAGAGGGAAGTTTTGTACGTTTTTTGACCAATGAAACGCCCCTCGCTCGCACCAGTCGATTTTGCTTTGGACTTTTTGAAACATAATATTTCATTTTTCCATAGCCCACCCCTTATTCTCTCCAGAACAACCCCTTCTAATTTTTGTGTCCCATGTAAAAGTGTCCACACCTCCAAACCAAAAACGACGGGTGCGAGCGATTGCTCAAACACCGCGCGTGCATTAAACTAGAATAAATAGTGGAAGCTGACGCATAGAGTGTTTAATTTTAGCAAATTATTTAAGTTTAGTATCATTTCAGACTGATTTTACGAAGGGATTTCCTAAATGTTACTTTATTTATTACTACAGAATGTTGTAAAATTTAGAGGGTACCTACTATTAACACCATTTTTTTTTTATATTATTAACAAACTGTGTACCAGGTCGCAATAATTTAAAATCACTATACCCACAGAAAAAATGAATTGAAAGTTATCGGAAATGTATTTCTCCGATAATTGATTTTGCTTTCTGTTCACGGTATGTAACAAATAGATACTAAAATTTGCTGAAAAGTCTGCTTTGTATTTTTTTACAATAAAAGTTTATGTTAATGTGTCCTGTAATAAATAATACTGCATAATTTAATTTAGTATTTATTAGGACTTTTACTAAAAAAGGAACTTTCTAAGAAAGATTTTATGAAGATATTTATTTTTATTGCAAAAATATTAAATATCTTCACAGATGTCTGTCCCGAAACTTCGTATCCCGGAAAACTCAGCAAAACCTTTCATTCTCGTCAGCAGCGCTAAGCTATGAATCTAAATCTGTTTACCCTATGCAGACCAGATTAAACTTGGCCAGCTCAATGTAACATCAGCTATCAAAATATGCTGAATTTGGTATCAACGACATTAAAGTTTTTCTATACATCTTACACCAATGTAAGACGAAGTCATTGTCCCAGGTTTATTGTATTGAGTTTAGGTACTCATATATCAGATCGTATGCGGTTGAATAAGTATGCCCAAGAACAATTCTAACCCTAACGCCCTAACCAAAAAGTTCATTGTTCCTTAATGATTTTTGACGATCCTTGAGCTGATGAAATAACTATATTATCTTTCAGAGTTATTCCTAAAATACCTACAAAAGGACCACTACGAAATGTGCATAAATTGAAAGGCATTTCCCCCCTCAAACTTCAAAGTTTGTAGCATTATAACTAAAGTAATATTGAACTCGCAAACTATGTGAATACTCCAAAGATTTCCTTGAAGTTCATTTCACGTTATTCCTAGGTATAATTTAGGTCTGAATTCTAGGGACAGATGGACTAGTTTCAAATGTACAGATTGCGACTATGAGCCCAATCTCTAGGCCTTTCTTACAATTGAGCGGTGATGTCGATCGCGCAAAGACATAAACCCAAGAAAACTACACGATAACGAAAACCTGATTTCCCGGACGGGGCATTTCTCTTCGCCTACGACTCTTATTTTGTTTCACTTCTTCTTATTTACACAGGCTTCATTAAATTTATTATTGACGGCGAAGAAGTCGTTATCTGGAAAGGTAGCTTACATATTGTATAGCAAGTTTGCTAAATATGGAAAAATAATTACCTACTCTCTTATAATATATCCACTGAAAATGGTATAACATAATATAAGAAAAAAGGCGAAATTTTCAGACGCTATATGTTGATATTGGCAACTTATAATTATTCAACAGATATTTCGGATCATATTTTACTACAAACAAAAAGTGTTTGTTCTTGCTTTCTTGATATATCTAGGTAGGTACCTACACGTTATTTAGAAAATACGAACAAAATCAAAAAAACGATGTTTTTGTGGGAAATTAAGATATCAACAGTAATTGCTTCATATTACAATTTAAAACAAAGTTTATAATCTTGTCAGAAACTGCCAAATAAGTTCTATAGGTAGTCCACAATAAAAATATGTCCGGGTAAAACATAAAAAATCTGATAAACTTTTCTCGTGTAATACCATATTTCGTAAATAGTTATTTATGTACCAAGGCACTGAAGTTCAACTTTTTATGACTCATGTGGAGTTTAGTTGCTGAGGCCTCTGGCCGAGGCAAATAAACCACATGAGTCATAAAAAGAACTTCAGTGCCGAGGTACATATTATATTTTTCTTGAAATCAGAAAAAAAATGTTTTATTAGGCAAGAAAATAATAATAAGGGATCACCCGTCCACGAACCGACTACGCGCGGCGTTGCTTGACTTTACCGATCGCTCTACCTAGCACAAGCATAATGATGTACGGCACCTTCTGACAGAAAAACCAAACTGCTGCTTCTTGTGCAGCTTACACAACAAATCTATTGTTTTTCAAATTTACTAAAATATGTATACTGAAGGATTGCGCTTCTATAGGAAACAATTTCGCAATGTGTACGAAAAGTTAAATGAGCCTTTATCGGCCGGGTTTTGAATATTTGGTCACTTTTGACGGGCGATTTCTCCGCGTCTGACGTTTGATGTTTACATCTCGCCAAGGCCTACTTATTGAAAAAAATCGTACAATAATGGGCTACATTATTGTACGATTTCTGTGCTTTTAATGACGATTTTGGGACATTTTAATGCCGATTTCAAGAAAAAATTATTATTTTTACCAGCTTACTTCTGGTAAATCTATTTTTTGAACAAAAAATACACGAGCGGGTGTTGAATATACAAGATGTGTATTTTTAAAAACACACATCTTAAAGTTTAATTTCAGTGCAAAACACATGGATGCTATTTTTAACACCTGTCGTGTTTTTTTAATACCACTCGTGTTTCATTTACACCGTTCGTGTGTTTTTTTTTATATTTTCTGAAAGCCGCTTTTGTTCCGAAGATACAGGGCTATGTTATCTTCAACTTGCTATCAACTTTAAACAATTGATTCAATGCATTCGAATACATTTGATTTTGATTGTAGATTAATAACTTTACAAATATGAAAAATTGTTTTTTCGAAATTGTCGAAAACGTTTATACTTGAGTGCGTTCGAATTCGACAATCCGCTTTTACCTTAAGGAATTAATCTTTATCGGTTTTAAATGGATTGCCTACAATGCATATACTTATTTAATGTAGGAACATTTATAAAAATAGAGGATAAGCTAAAGGCAACCAACATGATGACAATTTCAGCACCTACTATCCACCCTCGCAGCTCGATTTGTCACCTTGATGAAACCGCAGCAGGCTTATAAACACTTACTTGCCGTCGTCCTCTTAAATTAATTAATCACCTTTCCCAAGTTCTAAAATGGTCGAAATATCAAAAGTGGTATATAGGCAGTCTTTAAAGAAGTTCATATTTCTTCCAACAAATCAAGTCTCTTATTTTTAAAGTAAAAAAGTTACGGCCAATATATCTTAAATGCAACTCAAGTCTCAATCAAAATATCAAAATTGTATAAGAGTTTTTCCCTCTATAATCTTCTAAATTTTAATTTGAAAATATTCACAGCAGCTTGTAAATCAGAAGATTTTAGGGTTTCATAAGACCCATTTTTAAGTAATGGTAGATATTTTGCAATGAATGTATTATTTTGAATTTTATACCATTTACCAGATTTCAGACCTTTAAAAATACTTTAATATTTTTATTTAGTGGAAACTCCGACCTGTTCGTAAATGCCAATATAACAGGTATAGGAAGAGCCAGGACAACCTAGCCGTTTATAACAAGAGACTTAAAAGTTTCCAAATGAAATGGGCATTCTAAAGCACCTATATTTACGTGCGACCAAACTTTAGATAATTATAAAGTTTAACTATATAAATTAACTGGAGAGGTTTAGCCCCCTCCCCTCCCATCTCAGTATAAATCTTAGTAACGTCTACCCAATACCTATATATCTACCAAATTTTGTTTGTAATTAGATTTACTGGCTTAAATGAAGAAATTGATTTTTTAAACGCTCAGTGCAAAATATTTGATTGAATGTTTTCCGATATAATGAACGATTTAGAACACGATAGGTCTTTGACCCGTACAAAAGTTTCAACATGGGCAAAGTTTAACCCCTGGAGCATGCCTATGAAGTTATTTTTAAGAAACTCAAAATTAAATTAGATAAAAATTTTAAAATTTGCTATTTCCTAAAAATTATTAATAATTAACAGTTTTTAAATATTTCAAAATAAGATTATGTTTAGGAAGTGATAGATATCTATTAAAAAATTTAAAATTTTAAGTCTTGTAAAAAATAAATCTGAAGATTTTTCATCATAAATATGTCATGGATAATATAGTTTTAAAACAAATCTAGTAAGTAAAAATTGTATATTATATAATATGTGTATATTATTTAAACACATTGTAGCTGTCCTGAAGAAGAAATAAACAATTCCGAAAGCTTGGCAATTAACAAATACCTAGTTTTCTTTAAAGTCCAACTTGACTGTAAACCCACTAAAATTTTAATCTTTGATAGTTGGTCAACCGAAGCATGACCACCAACGGGGTTCTAACTGTTGTCAAAAGCAAGGGAGCATTGTTCGGGTGCGTCGAGAGGGTACATTAAAAGGCAGGAGAGAAAGTATTTTAGGGGAATTTATTTTATTATTTATAACTTTATATAGAAATATAATGGTTGTTAGACTGCGTCTTTGCTCCAGTGAAAGAATTTTAAATTCTCATCTATAAGATGTACAGTTCTGTTTACATTATGATTTGGCCAAACTTTGTATTTCTTATAATATAGATAAACTGTTTGAACTTTTCTGAAAATTTGTGTAGTAGTAGTGAAAAGTAGACAATCAGTATATTTTAATACTAACAATAATATTGCAAATACAGAGACTGAGATAAAAATTTAAGTTTTACCTACATACTTTTGTATTTTGTGGTCAAATAAACAGCTATCTATCTATCTATCTAATGTGCAATTTTCACTGAAACTTTGTTTTTATTGGTCGCGATTTATGTGATTTGCTTGAATATTTTGTCGTGAACGGAATAGTTACAACAGAATTGAAAGAAATAAAAAATAAGGTCTACACTTTTACAATTTTAATACAAATTTAAGCTAATCCAGACAAACATTTAACCAAACATCATGAATAAACAAAAACTAAAACTGAAAGAGGTGCAATTAATTTGTTACAAATTTAAAACGAATTTACACGTGGAAACTGTCATGTGTAAATAAAATAGGCCGCGAAATAACAAGGCCAAATGCCACGCACGCAAAAATACAAAAAAATTATTTCGTGTCTGTACTCAGAACCGACTCTGCCTCGGACTCTGCACATAGGTAGCGATATTTAAAAAACAAACGAAAAAAAATAGTTATATCAAGATAAAAATACCTACAAAAACAGATAGGTAAATAATCAAATGGGTTGTATAATAAAAATATAAACAAAAACCCAAAGCAACATTTATATGAGCCAGAAATTACAGATATTAGATAACGCTGGCTCTAAAATCTGATCCTTTTCAAACATGAATAAACATGAATAAATGTATTTTGAAGTATAAACACAGTATGTTATTTAAATTGGGGCTGCCACTTGCAAGTTAAAAAATCTTCTCTCCTTTAAAGCTAACTTTTTGTTTCCATATAGGTACCTATAGAAATATTGCGTCACTCTATAATAACACTAACTGTCCAATGGAAATAAAAAAAGAAATATGGAATCGATTTTTTTAGGATATAGCCTGTTGCGTATTTTCAAAATGTCACCCTGTATAAAAAGTTACCATAAGAGTTTAGAGAAATATATCAAACCGACCCTGTGGATTCGTAATTATTGCCGGTACTTTTTGAATCTGGCTATATCCGGAATACGCAAATGTCGATTTTGTTGGAAAATCCCAACAACTGCACATTTACCAATTTGCTAATTATTTTGCATTCATTTGTTATTTCCTTTCAAGCGTATCTATACATACTGACCGACATAGTGCATTCAAGGGTTCTCCCCTCAACATAATATTATACTTATTTGTGTAGATATTTATGTGTATCTATTTTTTACTGGCATAACTTGCATAGATGGACCGGGCCAGTTTTGCTTTTATCTTCGAAAAAAAAATGAACATGACCAATATAATAATTATGTACAGGGTTTCCCAACGAAAACTTGACCCCTCCAAAAATTAGGAAACCGAAAAATATTTGAAAATTCGCCGAGACTCGTCGATTTTTGTTTTTGGGGGAAGCCTTTTTGACAGTCTAGTCAATCCGATATGTTCATCCCCCTAATGGGATTATATAATTACCTAGTTTTTATGGATGTGTCGATCAGTTTACAAAAAAGTCACAAATGAAAAAGCTGAAGCAAAAGAAAAAAAGTCATACCAGGGACCCTTTATAGTAAGGGACCCAGCATTATACTTTCCAAAGTGAGGCCGTTTCTTTCCTCATTCTAATGGTCTCATAATGATGCCAAGTATGCCATTTTATTGGATACGAATATAACAGGTACTTTGATTGTTAGAAAAAATTAATAATGATTTCCATGATTTCAAAAATTTGACTTGACAATGTTCTATCAACAAACACGGAATATGGCAACTGTCAAATGAAACAAATTTATTTTATATTTGAATTTGGTTTCCTGCAATTATTTCCAGGAATTTAAATAATATAAGTATGGTAAGTCATTGCCGATTTTGCTTATTTGAGAATTTGTCGCTATTGCACTTGTTACCAGGTTCCTCAAACCATATGTAATATGTAGGTATAGCTACGTACTTGAACTTTCTTCCCTTGACCCAAAGAACTTTCACAGATTTCGGGATGGACTAATAAGATTAGGTCTTGTACTTAGTTCTAATGATGTAGTTTTTCTCGGTGCTGATTATAAAATTTTTGTAATTTTATTTCTCTCCCAAGGTAGGTACCTCACAAACGTAAAATAAACTTATAGTTGTAGATAAAAACTGTTTAAAAAAAGACTGAAGCTACCTGCTTAATAATTTAAAATTTACGAAATACAATTTTTGTTTTGAATTACTTACTTATACGTAATGCCCACGTAATGGGAATTGTAGGATTACTAAAGGTGAGACAAGAAAAATCTGGTTGCAATTATTGGGACTACTACAGGCTGCCGCATTACCTGTAATTGACTGTCTGGAAGTTAGAAATCTTAAAATTTGTGAAATATGATGGGAAATATTTTGCCTCCTTTGGAATCTATGGCACTGGCATGTCACATAAAACCTGATGGCAGTTGGACACTGACATATAACATAACCTTGTACCAGCCCACTTATGTGGTCTCCTTGGAGTATTCAGAAAACAAACTTCCCCTCAAAGCTTCACTTTTCCTATGTGATTAGCTATGACTGTGACATGCTGGGTCCCCTTATTGCGAGACTTATTGTAAAGAGTCCCTGGTTCATACGAATTCAAACCTTATATGTAACAAAAAGTCACTGTCACAAAAAAGTTCCCTTTTTTTTGCATGCAACCACGAAACCGTTAGTTTCAGCCTGCTATTGAAAGTGGAAACGTATTTTCGAAATGGTTTTTTCTATCACAGAAAGGTTAGAAATTGTTGCAATTTGTTATCGAAATCATGATTTCGCTAAAGCTACAGCACGAATTGCAACAATTTCTAACCTCTAAGCCATTTCAAAAACAGGTTTACACTTTCAATAGCAGGCTGAAACTAACGATTTCGTAGTTACAAGCAAAAAACGGGGACCTTTTTGCGACAGTGACTTTTTGTTTTGCTTCAGCTTTTTCATTTGTGAATTTTTTGTCTTGTCAACTGAGGTACACGTCAATAAAAACTAGGTAATTTGGTCGTGTGTAGTAGATAAAAAACTTATTAGTGGCGAGCATTTGTGTAAGAAATTACTACGCGTTCAGTGGATTGTCAACTTTCCGTTTTTAGCCAATAATTCTGTCAAATCTCAACAGATTTCTAAAAACGAAGCATCACTGTATTCGCAATTAAAATGGCTTTAAAATGATGCGCACAAGTGGGGTAAACTTCGAAGCTCGATAGAACTATAGAAAATCATGTGTTTTTGATAAAAACTTTTTCTATAGGAGAAATTTGCTAGATATATATTCCTGGACATAGAGATCTACAAAAAAGAATTAAGTTTACCAAATCACCCCGTAATGGAGATTAGGGTGTAGGGACCTAATTCCTGGTATTAAATTATTGTAAAAAGTAGTACGGTCCTGAACAACATCAGAAATGGCTACTAAATTATTTTTAATTTAGAACAAAAACTTTCTCTCTTCAGCATTTGATATCTGCTATGGTTTCATGGCAAATTTGATTTTTTTAAATTATTCCGGGAATTCATCACTGTGCCTAATTAGGCAAAATCTTAATAGAAATTTAAATTTCCGTAACAGTGACATCACTGTTTCGGTCTATACAACGCCGCTTTTTTTGATCGTTCATTATCGTCCCTCGGCGTTTGTTTGATCGTGAATGTATGGGCTTTTTGCGAAAATGGAACACGAATTTGTGAATAACTTCGAATAACTAATTGGTCATTTTAATTTTTATTTTTAATAGAAATTTTTATTTTAACAAAAATCAGAAACATGAATGTGAATGTGAAGGACTTCAACGTGGGAAAAACTAAAAGTGGGACTTTAGTATTGCTTTAGTATTGTTTCGGAGTTTTAGGATGTCAACGATTATTTCGCCGAAATGCACATGCAGTAATAATTTCTCTGGGTTGATGCTGGTATCCATACAACGAAGCACAAAACTCTTTTTTACTTCCATTGCGAGAAAGGATTGGTGGCAATGTAAACTAATGAAATAAAATAATGCAAATATACAGTCCGGCAAACGAAAGAAGTCCAATGAAAACCTCAGTCTAAGTGCCATCCGTATGTTATTAATGTGGGCATGGGCGGTTAGACTGAGTTTTTCATTGGACTTCTTTCGTTTGCCGGACTGTAATTCTTTTATTCTAACGATCATGCTTGGGCTTTGCTTTTGACTTTGACAGCGGCGGCCGGCCAGGGAACAAATTTAACGCCCGTGCCTACAAAATGCCCCTTCATCATCGGTGTAACTGCAGCGAGAATATGAGCAGGATATGTTTTATCTTACCCGATAGCGTCGATGGAGGAAGGTAAAGATTAGTTCCTAATGCAAAATAGCGACTGACTCAATACTCTTCGGAAGAAGATGGAGCCACCGTCGAATACTTCTCGGCGTGGTGGGGGAAACGAGGCTTCCCAGTCCGACACGGTTGTTCGGTAGATGGCGCACTTGCACCATCCTCGGATTACGTCTCGGCGTTGAGGTGGAAACGAGGCTTCTGTCCGGTAGATGGCGCACTGCGCACTTGTAATGCGGCTTCCCAAGACGAACTTTTGTTCGGCAGATGGCGCGCTTCGCGGCTTGCCAAATCTGTTGATTTGACCTTGGCCGTTTGCGTTTTTTGTGCTGGTACGAATGAGTCAGCGCCATCTATCGACGGCTGGAAGATATATTTTAGATTTTGTATTCCAGCCTTCGATTCGAGTCGCCCGGCCGCGGCCCCGCCCCCCTCTTTGCCTATGGAGGCGGTTTTTTTAAAGTAGCTAGTAACGTTATTAATTGTTAATAACAAATTTCTCGAGTCTTTTTAAAATAATCTTTTTATAATGGAGTTATAACGTTGATTGATTCCTTTCTCCATTGACGGTTATAATATTCATATACAACAAGGTGACCAACTCCTGGCTGACGAAAACCGGGACAGTAGTTAGGTACCTAGCACCTAGCTATTTTTTACCTATAATATGCAACTGTCAAGTTTTGTAGTTTAATCAACTTATGATTTTGTTAGAATTGATCTAGTTCATGCTTTTAACCAATAAAAAAAAAGGATTTGTGATCAAGTAATATAACAAAAATAAAATTAACACAAAGCCACAGGTACATAAATTAAAAAAAAACAAATACTGGCTGTTTACAATATACAGGGTGGCCCAGGATAAGTGAGCCAACATGTGTAAAATAAAAAAAAATTCGCGTTTAAATTTGATTGTTTGTGGTTCCGATTTGCTTGACTAATGACTGGAAACTAATTTTTAGCATATTTTCGTCTTTGAAAAATCAAGATGGCGTCGACAGCGACCATTTATTTATTTTCATTGTAGGTGAAGTGCCTTTTCCTTTAAAGATAACAAAACAATTCATTAAGAAAAGTTGTTCCCAATTAAAATTACCCCAGGGTACCAAATTTTGGAAAGATCGGCCTACTTTGTTTTCCCACTTTTTTTTCTAAAAAACGAAAAAATTAAGTAGGCTGATTGTCTCAAAATTTGGTACACGGCAATAAGTTTTAATTCTAAACAACTTTTTCTCATAAAATTTTTCGATACCTTGTATTTAGAAGCCACTTTAGCGCGTTAGAAAAAGGAAAGAGTGAGAAAAACAAAGTAGGTAGGTCCATCTTACCAAAATTTGGTACCAGGTGGTAACTTTTAATTGGGTTTTAACAAATTACATAGGGTCTTCGGCTCTCTTGAGGGCATGAACATTTTTGTCGATTTGAAGTTTTTTTAGCACAGCGCGAAAAATTGGGCATGGAGGCCCATTTCTTTTTTAACGTCACCTGGCTGGCCAAAATTACCATATTTTATTTTCTTATCTATTTTCTGTGCGGCCTAAAATAACCGAGAAAATCCCTTAATAAGAAATAAACAAAAAATGCATAGCCTCAAGAGAGCCGAACACCCTGTGTAATTTTCTGAAACTATCTGAGTACCCAGTTGCATAAAGCTTCTTAGTGCCATCAATTTTCAATATGATAGTTTTCCTCTATCTCTTAAAATAAATATGCTAGGGCTATTAAATTGTTTTGCTCAATTTGAGGTATTTTTTATATTGCGCGTCAAGTTGGCTATGGCTGCCGGTTTCTTTTGCAGCACCACTTAGCTGTCCAAAATTGCCACATTTTTGTTTCTTCACGGTTTTTTATTGTAGGGCGCAAAATAAGTGAGAAAATCGCGGTGGTATAGTTCTAAAATAATCATCCTGTATATAAAAAATAAGTTGATCAGTGTTATATACAATTTATAAAAAATATTACAAAAAGTAAAGTATGAAACAAACATTTAAAAAAAACTATAAGTTTTAAGTACAGGGTGGACCAACGTTTGGCGCCCTGCCGGAGGGGTCACCCATGGGGGCCCTGGTTATGATGTATATAGGATAATATGATGTATTCATATCTAAATAGATGTAAATTCTTTGCCTTGACTGTCACCAAATCCAAAGGTAACTCAATTTAGAAAGAGAAAAATATTTCTAAACTTTTAGTTGAAATGTGCATACGGGCAAATTTTTGAAGTCGGTTTTAATTTTTTCGTTAAAGTTTTGTTATATTATTTATGCCCTAAACCGTTGATTGAATCTTCCATCGACGTCTAAACCAAATTTTCTGTATGAATGACAACTATATAAATTTAACTAGACATCATATTTTTTATGCTTAGGTATGTCAGTGTTAATACGCTTATGAAATATTGTGTATAATAAACGATATGCTTTACTAGGTATGCTACTTCAGTACCTATATCACATAGATAATCGAATAACAAAACATGAAGATAATATTATAGGTATATTCCGTTGTTTGAGAATCGACGATATAAACTTTTTATATACCTATTATAAACAAGGATTAAAGGTATCAAAGCGTTGATGTAGAACTTTAGAGAACAGATACGTCGTTGTTCCTTCCTCCATCGGCTGCGAATATAAAAAATTCTAAGAGATACTTTTTGTTAAACATTTTTCTGAAGTAATAAATTCTAATATCTCCGCAACTCCGCCTCAGAAGTTTCATTTCAACCTTAAGTTTGACGGCTCATCCGATCATGTGACACGCCAAGTTTGAAGAAACTATCTCGTATAATTCTAGAGATACTAAAAAATACGTGTATTTTTCTCTAAACTTCTATGCTCTGTATAAAAAAAAAAGCTAAGGCCCGTAGAAGAAAAAAATATATGAAGAAATGCCCTTATTTTGACTCCAAGAATACGTGGTTTCATTTTTGACCATCAGTTCAGTTACACCCTGTATAGAGTGTCTGACAGAAAGTTGGACACAAATGGGAATTTTCTTTATTTGAAGTTTCTCAAAACAAATTATTCTTGATAAAAGTTGGTGCTTGTGCTTAAACTCAAAATCGACCTGTAAAAATTTTAAAATTTCTATTCGTATACAGGGAAGGTTGAAAAATATGAAAATTCCTCAAGAGTAAAGTACCCTTATTTTTAGAACTACAGCAGTATAGCACTAAGAAAAGTTGTTTGGAATCCCAAGAAAATGTCAAATATGAATTCACAGCCAAAAACTCAAAAGAAGAAGAAAAATCACACTTTCGCATTTTTTATTCACTGTATAATAGATAATATTAATATTAGCTATGCATTTGGAGGCACATCTTCAAGCATGACAGTACGATTTTTATTTACGTTCAACTAGCATCTTAAAAACACTTAATAACTGAAACTTCTGCAAAGTTTGTCGTTTTTTTGTGTAGCAACTAATTTGTGGAACACAAAAATATTTTAATAGAGCAACAATTTAAGTTATTTAATAAATGATAATTCAACAATAAAAATATCACAACAAAAAATTTATTACGAGAATAAACATTTCTGTGGCTACTCTACACGTGACCCTTCCTTCGCTTCCTTTCGCCTTCAACCGGCGACTAGGCAATATAACAGGTAGTTATGGAACGTAGTGTATGCACCGCCCGATTTTCTTGAAATTTTGGCTACCCACCTATTTTCGAGGTCCCTGACCAAGAATCTGACCTCAGTTTTTTAAGGCCGGACGTAGTTTCCGAGAAAATGAATTTTCAAATTTCCTTTTGACACCCGACACCCCATTTTTCACGGCGACATTTGTGGTTATAATCCAGATAAATTTTTAGTGTACGCAGCTTAAACTGATCACCACCCTATGCTGCAGAAGGCGCAAAATATGGTGGTGATCAATTTGAGCTAAATTCATCTCGATTATAACCAAATATTAACGTGAAAAAGTAGGGCCTCAAAAGGAAATTTGAAATTCATTTTCTCGGAAACTATGTCCGACCTCAAAACACTGAGGTCAGATTCGTGTTCAGGGACCTCGAAAATAGGGGGTAGCCAAAATTTCAAGAAAATCGGGTGGTGCATACACTATGCTCCATAATTACCATTTTTGAATACGCTTCCTCAATGTTTGAATACGATTTTGCAGACTTCTAAGCTTCACAACTCACAACGCTTTCGGCTACGGCTTTTTCAACCTGTCCAAGTTCAATTTTTTGTTTTTTTTTATTTGGGACCTTCCCTACGACCCGTGCTCGATTTGGACAAATAACTTGGGCAACCTGCTAAGTTACAAGGTATTGCACCTAAAAAAGTAAGTATATTTTGTAAAAATATAATAAAATTAACTTGTCATGGAAATTTAAAACCTTTAGCTAAACGTGGAATTTTTAAGGGTGCACGTAGTTCTACCAGGCGATTCTACAACACACCGTTGATTGAGGACCATCGACGAACACACGTAGTCTCCCTTTCAATGTCTTGTGTTAAAAATTGTTGTTCACAGACCTACAATAACCCGAAGCTTTATGAAAAATATATAAAAAATGTAACATAGAATGTTTCTTGACTACAAAGTAAGCCCTTTTTATGGCTTGCACCCTTGTTTGTATAAATAAGGCTTGCACCCATTTTGCCCTCAAAACTGGATCCTTAGGAAAGGCAAAAACGGACACTTTTGGCTTTGGCCCGGTTAGGTAATTGCCTTTCCGATTTGAGCGTCGATTGATTCCTTCCTCCATCGACGAATTTGGGACACAACACTTCTCGAGCGTAGGTACAACCGTTCATTTCCATCGATTCTACAACCACAAGAAAACACTCATTTTGATAGAACAAAACACATTTTCACTTCCTAACCTCTGTACCTATTTATCGTTTATCTGATGGCTCAAAACATGAAATGTTTTTTATATGCACACACTAATTATCGGACTAGAACACACACACTACTGTATCCACCAAATACACTGTCGTAACAATAATATAAGTGGAAATAAGAAAACGAGAATCTAACCGGCAGCAGAAGGCAAAAACAGCTGGACATCGGATCGGACGGGACTATGCCTGATCGTCGATGGGATCAACGGCCTGATGACGGGTCGATCGATACCGGCGTACGTATATACATACAACAGTTTCCTGCGCTGTAAAATTTAACCTTCCATCGTCGATGGAGCAACGCTTTGGCCGAACCGTTGATTGAAGATTCCTTCCTTAATCGACCGACTCGAACGGTGGTTTCGGAATTTGGCGCCACCGTACGGACGCGTCTCGGTGAAATGTAAGAGAACGAGACAGAAACATTTAGTAACAAGTGGGAATGCGACAGACAGACCATAAGGGTCATATTTGCATGCCACCCTAAGGTAGAATATCTTCCCCTTCCTCAATCAACGCCGATAGTCACGGAAATTTTTGAATCTTAATATTTTTTCTGGTAAATCCCGGTCGACATTTTTGCAGTCACCACACATAATCGAATAAAGAACTAAAAAATAATGGTGTATTAGCCCAATAGGTTTGATTGGTGTTGAATAATTTCCAATTGGCCTCATATTTCGAGATCACGTTGCCTGACGCTTGAACACATTATAATTGAAATACTTCCAGGAAAAAGCCCTATTATGAATATATGAATATGTACAAAAAAGGGAATATATATCCATTATGTGCGTTATCTTCCCAATATCGAATATGAAGTTACAATGAGCGGCGACATGGATTCCCTATTATATCCATTCCATTACTGAATTTCCGTTATTGACTTCATTTACCTAATTTCGTCGTCCGCGCATGAAAAACCGATGCTTGTCTCGGTCGCACGAGGCCGACATGTTCCTTTGATGAAAGTAATATCCGTACATGTCAATGAGCCCCATTTCCATGCATAGCACTAGTAATTATAGTTTCCCGGTGATGCAAGAAACCATTAAATGAATCAATTTTTCTGCCTGTCCCGCTTTTATATTCAACATTTCCACATGAGACTTTAATTAGGTACTTACCCGGATTAGTTATGATAATAAAGATCCAAAATCAAACAATTATTCTTTAGGGTTATGTTCGTAGAAGTAAATTAAGACAGTTTTAGCATTGGACCAATTCAATTGGATCATTATCATATTAGGTATGTCACAAGTCGGCGGCCATGTTTGCTGCAGGACACATACGACAAACTGCCGTAATATCCTATGGTTGGGTATATTACCTATTTTCTTGATCTTTAAAATTAAAAAATGTGCGTTAGTTGTGATAAATTGTTTAAAGGATGCGAAACAGGGATAATGTACCTTTTTAGCGCTTTGAAACGTTTGGTGTGAAATGTGGATTATAACTTTAAAAAGAGGGTTTTTGAGTGAAAGCCAGTTAAAATAAGGATGAATTTGTTCCAGACATTGTATAAGGGGTAAGTTTCCTGTAATAAGATGAATTTAGAAAATTACTTAAAAGTATGATAGTGTTTAGGTGCACCAGCAGCTTTAGCAGGTAAAGATAACTGACTGGATCCTTAATAATAACAATATGGGATATTATAACCCACTATAAAGCATACTCATACTCACAGGGTAATAGACACGAAAGATCGATCAAACGAAAATGAACAAAATTATGAGTGGTATGTAGGTACCTACCTGTACAGCTTAGGGGAAGTGGTAAACTAGATACTCTTTAGTTTGTTTTTATAAAATGATATTTTAATTATAGCTGAAAAAACTTGAAGGTACGAAACAAGTAATAGCATATTGCATTTTATGCGAGAGTTGTAAGGAGCTTATTATGTACGTACCACTCCTACGACAACAAAAGCATTCTGGTTTACTTGTTCACACCAACATTCGGCACTACGTGATTGCTAACCAGTGTAAAACAGTGAGTGAGGATCAGGTAATTCACCAGTAGGCCAGTCGACTGGTTCCCAAAAGTACCGGTTTGGGCTTTTTCACAATATTTAAGATAAAAAAGGCGTTTTCAAAATATGTTTCAATACATTTTCTGAAAAAACTCATCAGGATGAGTTCCTATGGCAAAAACGCCCTGAATGTAATTTGTTTACAATGAATTCTAATGGTTATAAGTGCAATAATTAATTTGCAATATGAAAAACTAACGGCAGTTTTCCACGAAAATTAAGAGTTATTTTTAAGTGGCTGTGAAAATTGCTATATGCCATGCCAACTATGCAAAATACCTACCGATTAAACATGTATTTTATAGTTTTGGTTGTTCTCCGAGCAAAATTATCAATAGGTACAAAAAATAAGTGGAAAAACACCTTGACGTGGAACTAATTGCAACAAAAATTATTATTGTTGTAAAACTACTGAACAAGGAAGTCCATATTGGCAATATGTACATTTCGTGTTGTTACATGATCCTTCAACTGTAGTTTGACAAGCACATTTAATCATATTTACGACACAGAAAATATACGCTACGCGGACAGAAGTGCCAGTAGCATTGGGCTCGTAAAATATGTATAGCACACTGAAAGTTGGTTTTGCCTTGGCCTAACAGATGGCGCTCGGATGCAGAATCGTTCTATTTTTAAAACCGTAAAATACCCTCCGATAAAAGTCACCACTAGAGGCGCCAGCAGTCAGCTGAAGAGCCTAACCGTGTTGCGGGTGGTTTAGGAATAAAGGTTTCATAAACGCGTCTATGCTGGCGGCGGCTTTCAGTCATCAAAATCTATTTCCGAGCAGACGGGCAGAGGCCTTGAACTATACGAAATATAACCTAGTGGGAGCATAGCTATTTTATTATTTGCTTCGTCTTTGTAGAATCCGTATGACGTATACTAAGCTTCAGAGCCAATATTAATTATCCGATTAAAATATATTAAGATGTTACAAATAATATAGTTTATTCGTATCTTATTTACTAATTATACACTTAGTATACGGTAAATATTTGTTCTACAATGTAGAAAATATGTACAGGATGTCAATGATACCAATTTTATGGGTTTTTACTATTTATAATTTTGGGCCTAACCAAAGTTTACAGAATAAAATCATAAATCATGAATGTTATATCCGACCTCAAGCATCACCTTGATCATAACCTTGTTTTTACCCTTGATTCTGTTTACTGTTGGATATTATGTTCTCATTCTCTATTGTTCAAGATGCTTACTACAAAGATATCATTTTCCATTGTATATTGTTCTAGAATGATTACTAGAACATATCATATTCCTTTTGAGTATTGTTAAAACTTGCTTACTGCAAGAATTGCAGAATTTGATCTTCCCTTTGTCTTTATATTTTTTTCCCATGAGAACCACAACACCTCAGCATAAAAGATC
The DNA here is from genome assembly GCA_963920635.1 of Pseudeuparius sepicola. Taxonomy (NCBI): domain Eukaryota; kingdom Metazoa; phylum Arthropoda; class Insecta; order Coleoptera; family Anthribidae; genus Pseudeuparius; species Pseudeuparius sepicola. Next base: position 41,062,075 of record OY987299.1, on the reverse strand, counting down.
TGTATAAATAGGACCTAGTAAAGTAAGAGTGTTAATTCTAGTCTTGTCTGTAGTCTAAGCCGAAACTCTGTAACTCGCGTTACTCAAATAAAAGTTTTTTAAAAAGTCTTCGTCTTCACGTCGCCCGTAACAATTTGGTGTCAGAAGTGGGATCCTCGATAAAAGGGTCTTCAACGAGGGAGATCCGGAGGCACTTAGAAGGACAGTCTCCTCGGGGGTCACCACACCACTACGATTGGAGCCAGCTGAAAAGGGTCTTCGACAGGAAGACCCGGAGGCACTAAGAAGGACAGTCTCCTGAGGCCAGCATCCAGCAACAACAGCAGCATCAATGACATCCAGCGAGCATGAAGTTACTTCTATTGTAAGTGAAAAACTTGAAGTGAATTTTATTTGTGATTTTTTTAAAACTTTCTACGTTGCTATTATTGAACTTTCTACGTTATAACGATATTACCTTTTCATTTCAACATGCAGAATAACGAAGCTATAAACTCTAATGTAAACAATGAAGCAAACGCTTCAAATAACGACGAAGTACCATTTAAATTAAGCGAAATATTTTCTATCATCCCTGAATACGATGGGGATCAAATCAATTTAAATACTTTTATCATTGCATGTGATAGGGCCATGCAAATGACTGTTGGCGACCAAGCCATTTTACTTGTTATAAAAATTAAAAATCAATTAAAGGGACGTGCGGCCCAACTCATTAATTCAAGAGACTTGAGTACCTGGAGGGAAATCAAACAATTACTTAACGTTCATTTCGGAGATCCTCGCGATCTGACTTCATTAATTCAAGATTTACAAAGAATGTGTCAATCCCAAAATGAAAATGCTTTGACTTTTGTAGGCAGAGTTCAAACTCACTGCTCGAAAATGTATACCGCAATAGGAAAACAAAGCCTTCTCACTAGGGAACAAAAAGAATCGCAAGCTACATTAATCGATAGCATGTGTTTAAATACAGTTTTGACAGGTTTAGAACCAAGAATAGGGCAACTAATTCGTGCTAGCAATCCACCAAACATGATGGATGCTATAGCTTTAATTAAGAGAGAATTGCAACTTTCTTATTTTGAAAATCAAAAATTTCAGAGGCAAAATCGTGTACCAGTCTTCAATAATAATGTCAAAAGAACCAGTAATAATTTTCCAAAATTTTTTAATTATTGCAAAAGAAATGGACATACTATCAATGAATGTCGAACTAAAAATCAAAATAATTATTACAGAAATGGTCCAAATCCTTCTAGCTTCTCTAACAATTTCCAAAATAACTCCCAAAGAAATAATTTCTCCCAAAATAGGTTCCATCAAAGACCATCTTTTCCTCAGCAAAATAATTTTCAAACTCCTTCTTTCCAACCTAGGAACCACCCTCAAAACTTCCAACCAAGAAATCAACCTCCTAGAAATTTTTCTAATAATATTCCTAGAAACAATTTCCCAAGAACTTTTAATAATAATTCAGGTTTCCAGCCTTCTAATCAAAATTTTACTCCTAGATTCCCAAATTCAAATCCAAATAACCAAAATAGAACTCCCCAACAACATTATCTGGGCCAAAGCGAAAATTTTCAATTAACAGCCTCGGACCAGAACCCTATTCCGAATTTCAAGAATCTTGGTATGACCAATACGGACCAAACGTTTGCATAAATACCGTTGACAATAGTAACTTATATTATATTAAAGATAATACCGATAAGTACAAAATTTTAATTGACACAGGAGCTGGTATTTCAATTTTCAAACCAGAGACGGTTCAGCAATTTTTAAATCGATGTCCAGAAAATTTTTAAATTAAAGGTATTTCTGGCCAATCAATTCCTATTACTGAAGCGGTATTTGTTTCTTTTACGGGTCCTCTTTCTCCCCATAAAGTTTATATTTGCGATCTAGATATAGGATTTGACGGAATTTTAGGCGCTGACTTTTTAGAAAGGTACGGTGCAGTAGTAGATTTTAGGAATAAACAATTAATTACGTACTATAAAGTACACGAATTACTTAAGGACGGAGATGAATTAAACGAGTTAACGAATAATAATGATAATAATAATCGAGTCGTTTATAAAAGACAAGTTAATGTTGACGAAAGATACGATAGCCTTCATATAAACGCTTATGAACGAAATAATAATAATAATAATAATAAATACACGGAAAATATAAATAATTTTGAAAGCGAGAATACGAGTTATAATATAAATAAGGTTACGATAGAACCGCGTTGCGAGAAAATATGCAAGTTTCATACGAATAAATATACGAATAAAGAAATGATTTTATGCGCACAACGAGTAGAAAAGGTATACGTGCCAAATGCTATAGTAAAAATAAACGAAGACGGTAATTTTTATACGACAATATTAAACGCTAATGCCATAACAAAGGATATTTGTTTCGAAGAATTTGAATTTGAGCCTTACATTAAAGAAACGAACGCTAGTACTAATATTATTTGTAATTTTAATAAAACGAAAAGCAGAGTAGAAGAAATAAAAGAATCATTAAGGCTAGAACATTTAAACGAAGAAGAAAAAGAATTAATTACTAATTTATGTTTGAATTTTGAAGATATATTTTACTTTGACGGAGATTTCTTAAGTTTTACTAATGAAATAAAACATACTATCGATACAGGCGACGCTAAGCCAATTTTTACTAAATCCTATCGATATCCACAAGTTCACAAGGAAGAAGTAAAAACACAAATTAATAAAATGCTTTCTCAAGGAATAATTAGACCTTCTGTTTCACCATGGTCGTCCCCAGTATGGGTCGTTCCAAAAAAATTAGACGCTTCAGGCAAACAAAAATGGAGAATAGTAATTGATTATCGGAAATTAAATGAATTAACAGTTAATGACAGGTATCCACTGCCTAATATTTCAGATATATTAGATCAGTTGGGTAATTGCCATTATTTTACTACTTTAGATTTGGCTTCTGGTTTTCAACAAATTGAAATGAATCCAGAAGACATTTCGAAAACTGCTTTTTCCGTTGAAAATGGACATTTCGAATATTTACGTATGCCCTTTGGCCTTCGTAATGCGCCCTCAACCTTTCAGAGGGTTATGGATAATATACTAATGGGGATACAAAACGAAAAGTGCTTAGTTTACATGGACGACATTATTATTTATTCTTCCACAATTAATGAACATATCTCCCGTATTACTGAAGTTTTTCAAAGATTAAGAAATTCAAATCTAAAAATACAGCCAGATAAGTGTGAATTCTTACGAAAAGAAGTAATTTATTTAGGACATGTTATTACACCTGAAGGGGTCAAACCAAATCCACAAAAAGTACAAGCTGTTATCGATTTTCCTCAACCTGCCAATACTAAACAAATTAAACAATTTTTGGGTCTTACTGGCTACTACAGGAAGTTTATTCCAAACTTCGCAAAAATGACAAAGCCTTTAACTCGACTTTTAAGAAAAGACGTACTATTTATTTTTGATAAAGATTGTCGTGAATCTTTCGAACAACTTAAAAATGCATTAATAACTTCACCAATTCTAATATATCCTAATTTTGAAAAAGAATTTGTTTTAACTACAGATGCAAGCGCTTTTGCTGTAGGCGCGGTACTTTCGCAAGGACCTGTTGGAAATGATCTTCCCATAGCATACTTTTCAAGAACCTTAAGTCCAGCAGAAATGAAATATAGCGTTATAGAGAAAGAACTTTTGGCAATAATTGCTGCCGTAAAAAACTATAGACCTTATCTTTTCGGACGGAAATTCTTATTGGTTACAGATCATAGACCTTTAACCTGGCTTTTCTCAATAAAAGATCCCGGTAGTCGTTTAGCACGTTGGCGACTTAAATTAGAAGAATATAATTATCAAATAATTTATAAACCTGGAAAAATTAATCGAAATGCCGACGCTTTATCTCGAATCAAAATCAATCATATAAAAGAAGCTGTTTCCTTTCATACTTCCCTAGACGAACCATCTACTTCCCATGATAATCCTCAAGACATTGACCCGCCTATTGACAATAATGAGACTGACGAAATTGCTATAATCTGTAATGAATTTGACAGATTTTTTGATCTATACAAGACGACTTCAATGATCGACTATTCTAAAATCCAATATACAAATAATCAACTTTTAGACAAAACACACAAGGACATTGTACTAATTTTTCAACAAGACAAATTAACAGACCTTCACGAAAAAGTTATTGATGATTTACTTGAGCTAAATCCTGATTTTAACTATAATAAAGCAAATGTTCTTTCCAGTCAAACCGTAGCTAAAAGAAAATATTATATAATTCCTGTTCCTTTTAATTTTGAAACCGCAATACAAGTACTCTTCATATCTCTTTATTACAGTAAAGACATATTCGAAGAAAATAAAACTTATTACATTGAAAACAATCCAGATTTTCCAATTTTAGAAATGTTTAATTTTTTGTTCTCAGATAAAAATTTCCAACTAACAATTTGTCAGAACATTGTGACTATACCAGACGAAGACCAAATACCTATAATAATAGATCAATTTCATTCAGGCAAGACAAACTTACATCGAGGAATAAACGAAACAATTAGACGCATCAAACAAAAATATAATTGGACAGGACTAACTAAAGACGTCGAAACATTTATTCGGCAGTGCGAAATCTGCCAAAAGACAAAAATTTGTAGACAAAACTTGGACAGTCCCTTAGTTATTACCGAAACTCCTAAAACTCCTTTCGAAAGAATAAATATCGATATCCTAGAAATCCCAGTAAAAAATAATATCCTTACCATAAGAGACGAACTAACAAAATTTACCCAAGCTTATGCACTTCCTAATAAAACAGCGAGATCTGTAGTAGACGCTCTTTTACTCTATTTTCAACATTTTGGAACTCCCTTAAGAATCCATTGCGATGTAGGTAAAGAATTTAATAATCAATTAATGAAAGATCTTTGTAAATTATACAATATAAAATTAACTTTCTCTAGTGTTAGTCATCCGCAATCAAATGGCTCCTTAGAAAGATTTCATGCCACCTTAACTGAAATGATACGCGCGTGTAGTACAGAAAATCCTAACGAACACCCATTTCAAATGCTCCCTTACGCTTGTATAGCATATAACAATTCTATAAATAAAACACACGGCTTTACTCCTTACGAATTGCTATTTGGTCACACCTCGTCTCGACCTCCAGAAGCTTTGTATAATCAGCAAGAATTAATCTATAAGTACGTTCGCGATTTAAACAATAAAATAAAGCATTATTATGAAGTGGCAAGAAAGCGTACGGATATGCGCAAACAAAAGGCGAAACAGCGATTTGATACACACGTTTCGGAGCAGCGACAATTTCGCGTAGGAGAAAAGGTTTATGTCAAGGAGTCCCAAATAAAAAATAAACTAGCTAACAAATTTAATGGACCCTATAAAATTAAAGAAATTTATACGAATTCAGCTTTGCTACATAACCCAATTACTAACCAAACCACAAAAATGAATTTTGATATGCTAAAGAAATGTCACGAATTGGAGGAAGAAGAACTAACGGTTAAAGAATTCTTTTATACTCTAGATGGAAAAATCCCTATTGAAAATAATAACGTTTCCATTGAACTGGGCAACTTATTTGATGCCCCTGAAAATATTTCATTAGCTCACTGTGTATCTAAAGATTTAAAAATGAATGCAGGAATTGCAAAAGAATTTAAGAATAAATTTGGACACGTAGATGAACTAAAAAATCAAAATAAGTCAATTGGTGAAATAGCAGTACTTCAACTTCCGACAAGAAATATTTATTATTTAATAACTAAAGAATTTTTCTATTATAAACCAACTTATGCTAATTTATTTAATTGCTTAAAGGAATTACGAACAAATTGTCTCGAGAGCACTGATGAAAAAGATAAAATTATAGCTATACCCAAGTTAGCTTGTGGATTAGACAAATTAGATTGGGACACAGTTCTCCCTATGATCAAATATATTTTCAAAAATACTGATATTAAAATAATTTGTTATATCGAACCAAGTTCCTAATTCTGAAACTTCGTTACAGATTTTCTTTGTTCGCTACCGCTATGGCACAATATACACTGCGACCAATTAATAACACCATAGGCGTGTTCTATCAAGAGCAATCCGGACTCAAAATTTCTAATGACAAGTGGAGTTTATTGGTATATAAAGACATTTCATCTCTAAAAACAACATTCGAAAATAATAATAAAATTTTAGAAAATATGCAATTTATAATTCAACCAAAAGACTTACGAATGGCCGCCTTTCTAAGCGAAGTTAAATCACATCTCACTTTACTAAATCAACTTTCTGAAAACATTGCGCTCAAATTTGAAGAATTAGCTATTGATGTAAGAAGATATAAAAGAGGTTTAATTAATGGTTTAGGGTCAGTTTGGAAATTTATTACCGGAAATTTAGACGCTTCAGACGGACAGTATTATAACGATTGTATCAACAAAATTAACAGAGACGAACACGAATTAGAAAAAATAATGAAAAAACAAATTTTAGTAACTACTTCAGTTATCAAAAACTTTAACGACTCTATCAACAAATTACAAATTGATGAAATTACTTTTAATAATGACATAAAACAAATCGAAAATTACATTTATAACATTTCTGATAATTTTAATTATTACACTGCAAAATTACAAGTTTTAGAGATGGCCGAAAGACTCCTAGAATCCTATACCTTTATCGAAAGCAATTTAAATGACATTCTAAACTCTATTACTTTTGCAAAGTTACATATTATTCACACGTCAGTTATAACTCCTGAAGACCTGGTTCATCATTTGCAAATAATCGCTCAAACTTTAAACAAAAATAATTTGCCCTTAACTCCTCAACTTCTAAATGTTGCAACTTATCTTGATTTTATAGAACTAAAGGTTTTTCAAACAGAAAATAGACTTGTTTTTATATTAGACATTCCTTTAGTAGAACCTCAATGGTATACTCTTTATAGAATTTATCCTATTCCAATTTTCGACAATAAAACTGGATTTTATCACATGGTATCCACTGATACTAAATTTGTAGCAAAAAGCGATGACCCAACTCTCTATGTAATTCTCTATGATATAAAAAATTGTAAAGAACTAGCATTTGATTTAATAATGTGCAAAGATTTATATCCTACTCCTATTGACTCACATTCAAGATGTGAAGCTCAATTATTAGAGGTAAAAACCCATTTACCTAATACTTGTGACATAGTCACAATTTCAATTGAAAGTTACAATGTACAATTGATTCAAGAGAATCAATGGTTAATAATTTTAAGTGAAATATTTCCTATAACTATTAAGTGTAAAAATCAAAATCCTTTGACTATAATGCTAGACAAAACTTCAATTTTAACGTTAAAATCTGAATGCATTGCTTATATTGGAAGTACTAAAATTCAAACGAAAAATTTAAATAAATCTAATCAAACCTATAAATTTCACCCAATTAATATACCATTTGAATGTTGCAAAGAAACTCCAAATAAACTAAAATATCCTGACTTAAAACCTTTACAACTAAATAAATTTAATTATGACGATTTAAATGTCGCAAAGCATAAATTAGACGAATATGCAAAGGATCTTGATAATATTATTAACGAACCAACTGTAAATAAGTATACGCCAATATTGACATATCTATCCATTGCTTTAATCATACTTTTAATTATTGTGCACTTTTATTTTAAATGTAAAAAGTCTAGGAACATTAAAATAGGCATTATTACTACTAATAACGGAGACGATCCTCCACAACCTCCTAGAACACGAAATCGCGTTTTTCAAAATTTAAGAAAATTTGTTACTGTCAAAAGAAGACCTTCGTATAGATTGGACGAACCTCGCGAAGAAGAAGAAATTGAACTAAATTCTAATACTAAAACATATGCCTAATTTAATGTCAAAATTTGTTAACACAAATTTTTAATATAAGGGGGAAGGTGTTATATCCGACCTCAAGCATCACCTTGATCATAACCTTGTTTTTACCCTTGATTCTGTTTACTGTTGGATATTATGTTCTCATTCTCTATTGTTCAAGATGCTTACTACAAAGATATCATTTTCCATTGTATATTGTTCTAGAATGATTACTAGAACATATCATATTCCTTTTGAGTAATGTTAAAACTTGCTTACTGCAAGAATTGCAGAATTTGATCTTCCCTTTGTCTTTATATTCTTTTCCCATGAGAACCACAACACCTCAGCATAACAGATCTGTATAAATAGGACCTAGTAAAGTAAGAGTGTTAATTCTAGTCTTGTCTGTAGTCTAAGCCGAAACTCTGTAACTCGCGTTACTCAAATAAAAGTTTTTTAAAAAGTCTTCGTCTTCACGTCGCCCGTAACATGAATAATACTTGTTGCATATTAAATTTATCATTCAAATCTCTGTTTCCAAATGTTTTTTCTACCTATAAGTATTGTTGTATTATTGAAATATTCATTTGATAACATGAATATCATGATCCCCGCAAGGACGTTCCTAATCATTCCAAATGCACGAATTCGTGGTTGAAAAAATTTGTTGGGCGAAAGTTACCCCGACTACCACCACGATTTTTAGCTAACGTGCTTTAAAAAAATTGTTGGGCGAATAAACTACCCCAGCACCCCTTTAGGAAAAAAAAATGATAACTTTATTGTCGGATCGTCGCTGATTTTAGCAAGGACGTTCGTAATGATTCCAGATGCACTAAATCGTGGCTAAAAAAATTTCTTGTGCGAAAACTACCCTCAACGCCCCTTTAAGAACAAAAATCATTGTCGAATCCTCTCCAATTTTAGCAAGGAACGTTCCTAATGATTGCAGATGCGCGAATTCGTAGTTGAAAAAATGTGTTGTGCGAAAACTACCCCCACTACCCCGTATTAAAGAAAAAAATATAACTTTCATGGTACGATTCCCACCGTTTTAGCAAGGACGTTCCTAATGATTCCAGATAATGTACAAATTTGTACTTTAAAAAACTTGTTGGTCGAAAACTACCCCAAGCACCCCTTTACAAAAATTATAACTTCATTGTCGGATCCTGGCCGATTTTAGCAAGTAGGTACGTGCTTAATTACTCTAGATTCACGAATTCGCGGTTGAAAAAATTTGTTGGGCCCCCCACTACCCCTTAAAGAAAGCTAACTTTCATGGTACGATTAGCACCGTTTTTAGCAAATTATTGGGCGGGAACTACTCCAGCATCCCTTTGAAAAATTATAACTTCATTGTCTCTAGATTCACGAACTCGCGGTTGAAAAAATTTCTTGTGCGAAAACTACCATCAGCAGCCTTTTAAAAACAAATATGACAAGTTTATTGTCGGATCCTCGGCAATTTTAGCAAGGACGTTCCTAATGATTCCAGATGCGCGAATTTGTGGTTCAAAAAATTTGTTGGGCGAAAACTACCCCCACTACCCCTTAAAGAAAAAATATATAACTTCCATGGTAAATTCCCACAGTTTTTGGCAAGGACGTACTTAATGATTACAGATGCACAAATTATTTGTGCTTTAAAAAAATTGTTGGCCGAAAACTACCCCCAGCACCAAAGCAATTATAAGTTAATTATCGAATCTTGGCTGATTTTAGCAAGTACGTTCTAAATAATTCTAGATTCACGAATTTGCGTTTGAAAACATTCTTTTTCGAAAACTACCCTCAGCAGCCCTTTAAGAACAAAAATGATAACTTCATTGTCGAATCCTCGCCAATTTTAGCAAGGACGATCCTATAATGATTCTAGATGCGCGAATTCGTGGTTGAAAAAAATTTCTTGGGCAAAAACCACCCCCACTACCCCTTAAAGAAAAAAAGGAAACTTTCATGGTACGATTCCCACCGTTTTTAGCAAGGATGACTCCAATTCGTGGTTAAAAAAATTGTTGGTCGAAAACTACCCCCAGCACCCCTTCAAAAAACGACAATAATCAAATTAAAAACAAACTTTCGGGGTGGGAAGGGGTAGTTTCTACCCCGCAAATGTTTTCAACCAAGGATTCGTGAAATAAGGGACATAGTGATTGCATTTTCAAAAAACGGCAATAATCAAATTAAAAACGAACTTCCGGGGGTGGGAAGGGGTAGTTTTTGCCCCGCAAATGTTTTCAACCACGGATTCGTGAAATAAAGGATGTAGTGAATGTGTTCTCAAAAAACGACAATAATCAAATTAAAAACAAACTTTCTGGCGTGGGAAGGGGTAGTTTTTGCCCCGAAAATGTTTTCAACCACGGATTCGTGAAATAAGGAATATAGTGATTGCATTTTCATAAAACGGCAATAATCAAATTAAAAACGAACTTCCGGGGGTGGGAAGGGGTGGTTTTTGCCCCGTAAATGTTTTCAACCCCAGATTCGTGAAATAAGGGTTGTAGTGAATGTGTTTTCAAAAAACGACAATAATAAAATTAAAAACAAACTTTCGGGGGTGGGAAGGGGTAGTTTTTGCCCCCAAATGTTTTCAACCACGGATTCGTGAAATAAGGGATATAGTGATTGCATTTTCAAAAAACGGCAATAATCAAATTAAAAACGAACTTCCGGGGGTTGGAAGGGGTAGTTTTTGCCCCGTAAATGTTTTCAACCCCCAGATTCGTGAAATAAGGGATGTAGTGAATGGGTTTTCAAAAATGACAATAATCAAATTAAAAACAAACTTTCGGGGTGGGAAGGGGTAGTTTTTGCCCCCCAAATGTTTTCAACCACGCATTCGTGATATAAGGAATATAGTGATTGCATTTTCAAAAAACGGCAATAATCAAATTATAAACGAACTTCCGGGGGTTGGAAGGGGTAGTTTTTGCCCCGTAAATGTTTTCAACCCCCAGATTCGTGAAATAAGGGATGTAGTGAATGGGTTTTCAAAAAAGACAATAATAAAATTAAAAACAAACTTTCGGGGGTGGGAAGGGGTAGTTTTTGCCCCGCAAATGTTTTCAACCACGCATTCGTGAAATAAGGAATATAGTGATTGCATTTTCAAAAAACGACAATAATCAAATTAAAAACAAACTTCCGGAGGTGGGAAGGGGTAGTTTTTGCCCGCAAATGTTTTCAACTAAATACCTAATCGTCTCAAAAGCAATATCTGGGGGAGGGTGTAGTTTTTTCCTAAAAAAATTTTTCAACCACTAATTCGTGAATTTGGTATCATTTGTAACGTCCTTGCTAAAACGGTGAAGATCGAACTAAGAACAATGGAATTATCAATTTTTTCAGAGGGCGCATGGGGTAGTTTTTGTCTTGTAAATTTTTTCTACCACGGATTCGTGAAATAAGAGTTATAGTGGCTACGCTTTCCAAAAACTACGATAGTCGGACCAAAAGCAAATCTATCTGAGGGTTGGAAGGGATTTTTGCCTGTAAATTTTTTCTACCACGGGTTCAAGCATCTGGAATAATTTGCAACGTCGTTACTAAAAACGGGGTAGATAATCGGACCAACAACAATGTCGTTATAATTTTTTTTCCTTGAGGGGTGTTTTTGCGCCGTAATTTTTTCAGCCACGGATTCGTAAAATATTGGATGTCATTTCTAAAAACGACGATAAAAATAAATCTCTCGAGGGAAGAATTCTATAGTTACTGCTGACAGCCTCACTGTTAACCTTGAATTCTAAATGGGCAAGCTCATTTTATTAGAGATCTTCTCTATATTTTTTATAGTTCGGTGAAACCACTGACTAATTGCACAATCCGGCAACGCCGCCTTCCGATTCTTTTCCCTAGCGTGCTGCCGCCTGGTATTGAGTAAATAAAGTACCAAGGCCGTGAAGGCAGAACTGTGGAAGATTTCTTCTATAGACACTGCTGAATGCCAGGGGAAGCCGGCTTTTGAGAGCCGGCTTCCTTTCGGGCTGCCAAATAATTACATTGTGTGGAACTTCTGTCCGCGTAGCGTATATATTCTGTGATTTACGAGTTTATCTGGTGCTGGTCTCAAGTCTGTTAATATCGTCTGAAATTCTCCATCAACTAACTGCCAACCAAATAGAGTAGGATTAGGAGTTGAAATATAAAGATTTTTCCAAATAAAGCACTGCAAATGCACTCGAAGTAGAAGCTATTTCTATGCGTTTTGTGTTGGCGGCAAACGAGCTATATCAATTTCTGTTTCAGCTGAAGCTATTTTCCTATATTATAACGAAGCACATTTAGGTTGCTTGTGTCGACGTTACCTCCTTATTGTGACACGATAACTTTATAGCCAACTTCGACCAAATATTCCTTATTAACATCTTCGGATGACCCAAAATGTGAAGCCCATTCGCATAATATTTTGTATTTTATGATTCTTTTGAAAGCGGATTTTTCTTCTTCAAATAACGCACTAGTGGTGTCTCATCCTATTAATGCGCGAACAAAAACCAACGGTTTGCAAGCCTCCTCTCCAATAAATCCTTGCATGGCTTGAATATAACGAACTTTATCAGTGTGTGAGGCAGATTGCCAGATTGCATTAAAATGTTTTGAGATGAATGATGTAGTAACATAATTAAAATATCATTATCATCAGCTACTACATTGACGTTTTTCCTGGGCTATGTTCCTGGGCTATGTTCTTTGGAGATTAATGTGTCTGCATCACCTTCTGCATGACTTAAGGAATGACCTTGTCTCCGAAAAGAACTCCCCAGCATATTGATAATGCGTTGTTTGTTTGTAGAGTTATAGAAAGAACTTTTTGTTGTTATTGGTGATCATAGGCGAATTTCAGCAAAGACTACTACTACAGGCGATTGCCTCATGAGCAATCTGTGCTTTATATAATTTATATTTCGTTTTTCATACCCATCAAAAACTGTTGTCACTTTTCCATACCTTCCGCTGACATACGATTAGTGTTGCATTATGACGTCTCCAAATAATGCAGAAACGGGCCATCATATTAATTGATGAATTAATGCACCACCATCCAGAACGTAGGAAATACTTTGCTGGGAACGAGACAATTTACATATTTAACGTGTAAATCCAGGGTCATTTACAGGGTGTCCCAGTTAACGTGATAAACCCGATTTTCTCCGTAATTTAAAAAAAAAAGATTTTTCAATACCAAACTTGTATAGACTTTCCCGAGGAATTCGACATCAAACTTAATATAAAAGATAATTCGAAAAATACCTGTTTCCACAAAATTGAGTAAACGAGGAGTAACAAAAAAGTGTTAAAATCCAACTTCACAATTTTTTAAAAAAGGGTATTTTTTTTAAATAATTTTTTTAACAACAGCCTATATTAAGTTTGATGTCATATTCGAATTTCTCGGAAAATTTTACACAAGTTTATTGTTTGAACCATTAATTTGAAATTACCTATAAAATCGGGTTCGCATTAACTGGGACACCCTGTACATATAATATTTTCATCATTTTCCCCCACTTCATCTTTATAAACATTTTACTTTTAACAAACAATATAGTCTTTTTCAGCATAAAATTGACTGTAATTTGATGGAGGACAATAAACGCATTTTGCGCAACAGAACGGATGTATATATTTTTTGTATGATCATAAGAGGCATAGAAACTACCATTTACACCCTATTTCTACTGCACTAATATGATTCGAATTCAAGCGTACTTTATAGGTTTTGTTTCTTAAAGAAATTTTATATAGAAGTAAATCTCTTAATCACACATTCTTTAAGCTATGATATTTAGACTTTCCCTAAATTCGTTTAGACGTCTCTACTTGAAATTGCAGTGTTAAAATTTTGAGATATCCAGAATTGAAATTTCAAATTCAGTTGAAATATGCAAATAAAAGAAGTTACTAGTACGCAAAGAAAATAATGATTGTAGGGGGAGAATATTACTAGAATAATTTTTCTGTTCTTTCTCGACGTAAGGGCATTTTATTCCATATAAATTTGTATTAAGAAATAAACCATTGCAACCTTCGCGCAGATCCTGGCTACTAATGGTTATCGAGTCATCACCATTTATAAAGAAATTAACGTTCCCGAATAAACATAGGTACCTACCTAACAAATTAACGATCAAAACTCGGAGTAGCTTTTGCAGTTATTAGTAAAGAAAGTGTCAAGTAGTGTGGTTGCGGATTATAATCATTGTTAGTTTTATTCCTTATTATCTTAACTTACCTTATGAGAAAGTATGAACGAACTTGGCTTGTCTCTTCCATTGTTCAATTTTTCCTTGAAACTTCAATATTATAAGCTATATTTTGAAGCTATAGGTTATGTAGACACCAAAAGAGGCAATGTATCATGTATCCAAAATACTACTGCTATCAAGTAGGTACCTGCCATCGAAATCGTGCGTACAGCGTAATAAATAATTGAAGACACAAGTGGATAAATGTGTCATGTCACATTTTCAACCGTTCACGATATTTATTTTTGAACTAGGTAGAACTTTTTTAATTACTATTTGGAGACTTTTAAATCGAGTTAAACAACTTAAACTAATTTCAAAGCAAACAAAAATCAGTTTCCTCTAAAATTATTATCTTTCTGTCTTTTTGAGAACTCCTACGTAAGTACATAGATACCAAACTTGCGTTTTTTGGTTTCAATATCTAACGGTTTATAAATTAAAAATAAAAATATATTTTTTACAATTTTTAACGCACTGCATTTCAGAAACGAAGAACTTTACGGACTCTGTTTATATGGGTAACCCACCTTAAAATAACTTTTTCTATCATCTGTGAAAGTTTAGCCTAAACAAAAATTGGAGACTATTTTAAAATATTCCTGGCCAATATAATACTATCTCCGGTTTCCCGATTTCCCATTTCCAATCAATCACCCTGTTTTATTGTAGGAAATTTCTGCCACGAAAAGCAAAGGTTAATTTTGGTGAGCTCTCTTGTCATTAAACTTTGATACCTCGTGACTTCTCCTTGGAAAGTATAGTTTTGATTAATAGAAATATTGGGCGAGTTTTTAAAATCAACACAAATAATATGTGATAGAATCCATCAATGTAATGTGATTGGACCATTTAAAAACTTCGCACTTGGGATTGGCTTGATGGATTCCATCACATATTTGCGTTGATTTTAAAAACTTGCCCATCATATACCTAACGTTTTCAACAAACCGCCTGGACATTTTATTAAAGATGGATCATTTTAGTCGTATTTTTAACCTTCAATTCCCTCTTACACCACCACGTTTCAACGAATCAGTAAAGTATGAATGAAAGGTGACTCAGCAGAAGGGAAAACCGATACTGAATACATGAATACATCATAAAAGAAAACAAACCCTGGGTATTTATTCTCGTATAATTACATTATTTCAAAATTTCCTGGAAAGTACAATACTTCACAGCACGAATTCGCGTATTGTATCCATTAAAGTTTGCCCTTATTGGCTTCATTTGCATAATTTTTTTATTTGCTCGTTACAATTTCAAACCTCCAAGGCGGACATATTGCTTCATAAAAAAAGATATGCCTTATATATGAAACAGGTATATTTCCATCTATGGCACTATAGTATATAATTAGCCTTCAGTAGCGCGAGAATTCACTAAACTAATAATTCTTTTTTTATGCCGTTGTTGTATACTCATCATTTATGGGAACTATATAGGCAGTATCAGTCATTTTTATGGATTTCGATTGTTAGAACAACATACATACGCATCATCCTTAGTTGTAGGGTAACTAACGTATACCCTTACAAACTTAATGTATAAATTAATTTCAAAACTAATTTGATACAAATCAAATGTTGAGAATTTTAATAGGTACTTAGTAAATATTATACTATTAAACTTTAATTTTTTTTATTGCTATTGTATTTTTATAAAAATGTTTTTAAACTAATATTTGTGCTAAATAACATATTACTTTAGAAAGAAATTTTTTTGACAAAGTGAAGCTTATTGCGAATTCATTTAATAAACTTTCACGTAGAATGTCTCGTAAAATGTACCGGCACAAAACATCCTACAAATTATTATGAATATTTTTTCTGTATTTATGATGAATCAATGGACAATGGGGTATTATTTCTAGATATACATAATATATTCAAGTATCCTTGGATTGAACCACACAAAACCTTCAACGAATTAACGCCCTGTTGTTCCTGAAACTATTTTGGATTCTTGGAATATGTGAATCAATGTATTATTTTAATATACAGGGTGAGTTACGTGTTAGGTGGGCCGCGGTGGTCTATATCTTCTACATTGTTAATGCTAGAAAAAAATAATAGACAAAACTTGTAGAGAAACATGAGTACCACATTCCTAAAATATTTTCCAATACGCAGGGTGATCCAGTAAATAGTGGCGACCCACAGTTATGTTTTTTTAATGGAACACCACATATTTTGTTACATTTTTAGAAAGCCCTTGAAGAGTATGTTCGTTTTGGTAGTAAGGGTATTAAGGGATGATCTTTAAAAGTTAGGGAGTTATTTTACTTTCAAACGAAAAAAGGGACCGCTTTTGAAAATATATTACTCAAAAACCAAATAAGATTTTGAGCTATAACTTGGACTGGAGATTGTCTGTTAAGCCTGGTTAACAATTTTGGACCGATATAGAGACAAAGTTCTGAAGAACATACCGGGCGATTCACTTACGAAAATCCTAAGTTTACTTGCTAATTTTAAACGGAACACCCTATATTTTATTACATGTTTGGTAGTACTCATGTTTCTCTACAAGTTTTGTCTATACTTTTTTTTTAGCATTAACAATGTAGAAGATATATACCACCGCGGCCTACGTAACTCATCCTATGTATAGTTATTAGTTATTAGGTATATATATTTACTATAATAATAAATCTGTTAGCGCTTCGGTCCCTAAACAAATAATGCGTACTGACTAAACGCAGTAAAGACTTTCATCTAGACTTAGTTCTTATTTGTATTATAATTATGATTACATGTACAGTATTTGAAACATGAAATAACATGATAATAAAATAGGAAAAACCTATAAAGGTTAAATGATAATGTCTTGAGACTCGATGTACAGCACGTACGTGGTGATTCAACATTTTGACCCATAAAATGGCTTTTTTCGATGTGTAGCAAGCAACACGCATAATTTTAAACTTTTGGTCAATACAAATTTTAATCTAAGTAATTACTCACATTTTGAGACAAAAATTGTTTAAAAATATTTATGACAATGGCCGTTATTAGCATTTGCGCAAAAAGCCTAATGACGGCCATTGTGATAAATATTTTTAAATAATTTTTGTCTCAAAATGTGAGTAATTACTTAGATTAAAATTTGTATCGACCAAAAGTTTGAAATTATGCGTGCTGCTCGCTACAGATAAAAAAATGCCATTTTATGGACCAACATGTCGAATCACCACGCACGTGCTGTAGGTACATTGAGTCTCAACGATTCTTACGTAGTAAAGAAGAAATCGTTTCCTATCTATCCGTTTTCATTTCAATGAATATGATGGAAGTGAATTCGGAATATAGGTACTTTTTAAAATGTAGATATTTATGGCCCATCACCGAAATAGTTTAATTTTGTAATGGAGCTTAAAGGGTCACATATTTACTGTAGAAGAAGCAGGTTTACTGACTTCAAGTTTCATAACTTGTGGGTTAAAAATGCCACAAACAGGCATTTTGGAATAATTGTAGCTAAAATTTATTCCTTCCGCACTACATGCAATAACTATAGGATTAATGTTGTCATGATTTTGTAGAGATACTTCTACTTCTCCTATTTTTTGTTATTTTCTTAAATAATTAGTAATCGCTTACCTCGGAAGACGTCAAGTAGCAGAGCCTGGAGTCAGCACTCTCGATGGAAGCCTGTTGGACAATGCCGTATCTGGAAGACTCTCTGTCGCTCATGTAATCCGATCGCAGGCTATCTTGGCGGTCGAACATATTCCTGTAAAATTAATTTTTCTCAGTCGAAAACAAAAGTTCTATGTTTCTTGTGAAGATGGAGACATCATTCATTTATCTTGACATCTCACATATTTTAAACTTTCTTTTATTTCATTAGTGTGGGTTGATCAAGTTTTTCCGTGTCGTTCAAGTTCTAACGAGCGGGAATATTTTTATTTGCGATGAAAAAACTTTGCGACGGCAATCTCGATTAAACTTTGGACAAGTTCCTGATTTTTCAGCAATGAGTTCTAAATAACTCGAGGCAACTTGAGGTGTTATAAATAATATTATGTCAAATTGATTGTCTCAAGAACAATTTCTCCGGACAAATTTAGAAGTTAATTAAAAAACTTTATTGGGACTACATAATATTAAGTGCAATAAGGCTTTTCAAACTCGACGCCCAGTACTTATTATATATAATAAAATAAAAAGAAAGAAAAGAACATATTCTGCTTTGTGGGTATACCAGCAATAGAAAACTTGTCCATGCAATTTTCTTCAGATTTTAAATTAGCGCTTTAAAAGTTCTCGGTTGTAGAATATCTTTTAATTTTTTGTTGAGTAATTTTTTTACATCTGCCTTTTTCACGTTTGGTACTTTTTTATTTTATCAAAAACTCGTCCAAATCACCAAGTAGTGCCCTGAAAGCAATTTTTTTCTACTGTTTTCTTATAAGTAATTAAAAAGGTCAAAGTGAGTATTTAAGACGTCAATTAAACGATAGAACAAAGCATATTCTGTTATGTGTAAGTAGTGAATTTAAAGACACTCTTAATGACAAAGTTCTGGAAAAGTTCTGTTGGGTAGAAACGGTCAAGGAAAATGAATCGTAAATTTTATTAAGGGTGCGCTCACAAAGCCATAGCCATCTGTATAACAGGGTTGCCAACCTAGACCAAAAGTGTAAAGGCTACCAGAAATGTCGGGTTGTGGCTATAGAGCGTAGACAAGGCGCGAAATTATATCGAAAATACGCTATTTTGCATTACAAATCATCTCCAAAAATTTGACAATTTTCAGGGTTCATATTTTATACAGATAGGTATTTTTGTCTCAAAATATGATTACTTAATAAAATTTGTATAGACCACAAGTTTTAAATTATGCGTGTTACTCGCTACAGATCGAAAAAAGCCATTTTATGGGTCAAAATGTTGAATCACCACATACGTGCTGTCCTACATTGAGTCTCAAGCCAAGTCTTAATAGACATCAATCAGTTTCGTATCTTTTTAAAAAACAAAAATAAAAAAATTATAAATTATGCCATAATTTTTTCCATGCGAGGAATTATCAGGAAATTATTTTCTATTCTATTTATTGGTACTACTGGTGAACACTGCGTGGAAACAAATGACTTCCGGCGCATAGTCGGCAGTTGTATAACATATCGTTTTACCTACATAGTTAGGTACCTACTTATTTTTTACCTTTCCCTAGAAATCTTGACAGATAATTGTCAGTAATTTTTTTTTGACTTTTTATTTGTGTCAACTGTTGTAGTAGCAAACACAACGCAAAAGTAAGCACAAACTGCACAAACACGCACCAAAACCAAAACGCATTATCACTGATTAGAGGGGTTGTTCGAAAACATGTATATCTACTCCACTTCAAGACATGGACTATTTCCTCAGTTTACATGTATACATGTTCAAGGCCTTCTCGATTTCTTCGCGAATCACGAAAAGCCCAACTCATGCTCCCATGCCAACATCTACTCAAGAGTCGGTATTGCTCTTAGCTCGTATACCGACGTAAAAATGAGTTCATTGAACATTGTAATGTGGCACCAGATCCCATGAGCGTCGAGATACTCTGGTGCTGAATTTGATTTGCTCCATGTTTTAAACATCGACAAAAGATATTTTCGCATTTTCCTTCTTAGTTTAGGCCTTCCCCACTGAGTGGTTAAAAATTTTAACATCATATTGAATCACCCTGTATACAGGGAGTCCAACTTTAAAACTGTACAAATCCGTAAAATCTTCATTTTTGGAGATAATCGCATAAACTTTTTTTTTTGTTTGAAAGGCCTTCAAAAACCGCTTCTTTTCACCTTCCTGCCATTTTCAAAATGCAAATCCAGGGCCGCCTGCGATTTTTTTATACACCCGATTTTCACGAAAACCATTTAGCGATTTTTTTATTTAAATTCTGACCCCACAACGTTAATCAGAACACCCAAAAACCCCCATATACCAAACTTGATAAAAAAATATACAGGGAGTTCGATTCTGTATGGTGTCAAATTTGAGCAAGTGTGCCATAGAATCCCTTCAAAATAGTTAAATGGTCAACAGGACCAATCAATATGTTGGTGTGAAAAGATTTACTACAAAAATATACAGGCTCTTTTTCAAAATGCAAAATTTGTATTAAATTTTATACTGGTCAGGAGTGCTTCGGAATCATTGAAAAAATATTAATAAACACAAAAGTAATTTATTTCTTTATAAAATGCCAACCAGCAAATAAAAACAATTTAAATTATTGGACCTTTCTCAACAAAGTCACTGTCTAAGATGATGCATTTTCTGTGCCTTTCCTATTGTGGCGCACCAGCCACCTTAACTGATATGGACTTACTGACTGGCGACTGGCAGGCTTCAGTATTTTTTAGATTTAGTTCGTTTATAGTGTGAGGAGCGGTTTTGATACACTCGATTTTTGACCCGTATAAAGTTCAAAAAATCCTGTAATTTGAGTTGGCACAGATAAGAACACTATGTATATTTTCTATTGGACCTTTGCACACCAACACCTTGAGTGTTTCTATTGACCATTCAACTGTTTTGAAGGGATTTCATGGCATACTTGACTTGGCAGATTCCTTTAAAATTCCTATTTTGCTCAACTTCGACACCCTGCAGACTAGAACTCCCTGTATATTTTTTATTCAAATTTGGTATATAAGGGTTTTGGGGGCTAAATGGTTTTCGTGAAAATCGGGGGTATAAAAAAGTCGCAGCCGGCCCTGTATGTGCATTTTGAAAATGGCGGGAAAGTGAGAAGAAGCGGTTTTTGAAGCCCTTTCACACAAAAAAAAGTTTAGCCGATTATCTCCAAAAACGAAGATTTTACGGATTTGTACAGTTTTAAAGTTGGACACCCTGTATAAAAAACTAACTTGAATTGTTTTTACTTTCCCTTGATTAATTTTAAAACTAGTCAAAACACAGTTAAATCTATTAAAATATTTGAGTATTCTTATCTTTAAATTTGTTCAAACGTTCAGAAAGAGTACCTACTATTCATAAAATTTGCACCAAATGGAACTATTTTTATGTTTTAAAATATCTTATTTTTCTTCTTAATTTTGCATTGTTTATATGTATGTTATATCAGAAAATACGCTAACTAATCACAGAAACTACGTCTCAAATAAATACGTTATCACGCTTCTTAAATTTCTGCAAACTTCGACTTCTTCTATTACACAGACTCCACATCCGTTCCAAGACTCTCTGGAAAAATCTCGCGCTTCTAGCATTTCCCTTACCAAGCACCAAAAGGCTATAAAAGCCTCTGATGCCATTCGGCGGCAATAGTTAACAGTAACACACAACAGACAATCATTATTATTAGCATTCATTGTTCAGTCCAGTTCGATTGTTCAATTTTTTCCAACAATTATTAAATCCAGTTCAATTGTAAAAAAAAAGGGTTCTTGTAATAATTATAAAATAAAAACCAAGTGAAAAAATAATTTTTTAAAAAGTTATTTACCGCTCGGTCCGCGTAACAAATTTGGTGGCAGCTTGGGGATTTTGCAAAAAGGGCTCAAAAAAAATTACCCTGCAAATCCTTACCTACGTCTCAACGAAAAGAAGAAAATAAAAGTCCCAGTTCCAGAAGATAAGAAGAAAATAAAGTCCTAGTTCCAGAAGAAAAGAAGAAAATAAAAGTTCCAGTTCAAGAAAAGTAAAGAAGAAAAACCAGTTCCAAGATAAAACTCCAGTCGCAGAAGAAAATTCAACTTCAACGGCGCATATCCCTTGGGAACCGGCGAAGTTGCGGAGGCACTAGTAGCAGCGCATCGAGCGTGAGCCAACGTATACTACTCCACTTTCGGCAGAGAGGCGACATCGACTTCCAGAGCTACTTCCTGATGCAGAAGTTTTCACTAATGTGAGTTATTTTATTTGATATTGTGTTTTGTTTCAATTTTTGGCAATTTTTGATATATTTTTAATAATTTTTGGCAATTTCTAATAATTTCTTGATAATCTCTGGTAGTCTTAGTAATTTTATTTTTGTGATTGCTTTATACTTTCTCTCATAATACGCGAATAATTTTAAAGATGTCAAGACAAGGCGATGATAATGTTGACCCTAACGAAACTATTGTCGAAACTACTGAACAAATTTCCTACGATTTAAGAGATATATTTATGCTAATACCAGAATATGACGGCGATTCAGTTGCACTTAATACATTCCTCAATGCTTGTAATACGGCATACGATATCTGTACAGAAGATCAAGTTACCTTTCTCGTAATAAAAATAAAAAATCAACTTCGCGGACGCGCAGCCCAGCTGATTAACAGTCGGGATATTAACGAATGGCCGGATATTTCTAATTTATTACAAGTCCACTTTGGCGACCCGAGAGACCTAAATTCTTTAATTCAAGATCTTCAGAGGCTTAGGCAACTCCCGCAAGAAAGTCCCTTAACTTTCTGTAATAAAATAATAAATTTAGATTCCAAAATGCAATCGGCTATTTCAAAACAAAACTTGACGCGAGCGCAAAAACAAGCTCAAGTCCAATTAATAGAAGACATGACTCTAAACACTCTATTAACAGGGCTAGAACCAAAAATAGGCCAGATCATTCGAGCTAGTAATCCGACTAACATGGTAGATGCGGTAGCCAGAATTAAAAGGGAAATGCAATTATCATATTTCGAAAACCAAAGATTTTCCTTACCACGAAATCCAAACCCAAGACCTACGCAAAGATTTGCACAACAAACGCCGACTAAAGTTTGTAACTATTGTAAAAAGACAGGACACTTGATTGACGAATGCCGTACTAGACAATATAACAATTCGCAAAGACAGACGAATTTCTATACTCAAAATAACTCTCCAGGACCATCTCGTCCTAATTTTTCAAATTACCCTAGACAAAACCAGAACTTTAACCCTCCTAGACAGAACAATTTTAATTTCCCTAGACAAAATAATTATAATCCTCCTAGACAAAATAGTACTTACCATCCTAGACAAAATTCCTATAACGAAAGACCATCCACCAGTAACAGCGACAATAATTACCGGAGTAATAACTACCCACAAAGGACAAACTACGTATCGATGACACATAGACCAACTCCTTCCACATCCAGGACTATTCCTAACGACAGACGAGAACCCATAAATTTTCCTCAACAAGCCTCGGACCGGAACTTAGAGAAAACTTTCGAGAACTTGTCGATAAACCAAAATACCCAATTGACCTAAGTGTTTACGTCGTACCTAAAGAACGATTAATTTATATTAAAAGTACAAATCAAAATTATAAACTTCTAGTAGATTCGGGAGCATCAATTTCTATTATTAAACCTCATGTAGCCCAAAATTATTCAGAATACTCCGACCAGGAAAATATAACAATAAAAGGCATATCGAATGACGAACATTTAATAACTCAATCAGTTATAGTCCCTATGAGTGAACAAAAGATCCCTCATAAAATTTATGTTTTTGAACTCCCTCTAGAATTTGACGGTATTTTAGGAAATGATTTTCTTATGAGATTCGACGCAGATATTAGTTATGGAAGACGAAAACTTATTACAAATTACGCTCAAATCCCTCTATATTTTACTACTGACGAAAATAAAACAACCGAACAAAAAATTTCTTCAAATATAAATGCTGTAACAATCGAACCAAGAGTTGAGAAAATATGTAAACTGACTACTTCAAAATTCACAGACGTCGATGCAATTATACTCGGACAAGAAATAAATAAAGTCTATCTCCCAAATGCACTCGTTCATATAAACGAAAAAGGTGAATTTTTAACCACTATCCTAAATAGTAATGAAACTGAACAAACTGTCAAATTTAATGATATTAAGATAGAACCATGCGATGAAACGGAAATACCAATAGAAAATGTTGAACCTAATTTTCCCTACCAAAAATTCAATTTAGGAACTGATGAAGAGTTTAAGAATTTCAAAAAATCAAAACATTTTATGCCGGATACAATTAAAGAAATAAAAGTAGATTTATTTTTAATTCCGGAGAAATATTCTATAGGACACTGTGTTTCTGAAGATTTCAAAATGAATGCCGGAATAGCTAGAATATTTAAACAAAAATTTGGTAATGTTTCTGAACTTTTCAACCAAGATAAGAAGGTAGGACAAGTGGCCATGTTAAGAGATAATGATAGATTTCTGTACTATTTAATTACGAAAAAACATTTTAACGATAAACCAAACTACGATGCTTTATGGGTTACGCTTAAGGACTTACGAGAAAAAATTCTTGCTGATGATGTCAAATGGTTAGCGCTTCCGAAAATTGCTTGTGGGTTGGATAAATTAAAATGGTATAAAATAAAACAAATGATAAACTTTTTATTTCAATCGGTGCCATGTGAAGTAATAATTTGTGATTTTGATCCCTTACCTAATAATTCTATTCCAATTCTAAATATTAACGAAATTAATCGAGAAAATGAAATACGGAATCAGTTAAGGTTAGGACATTTAAATCAAGAAGAAAAACAGTTAATTTCTGATCTTTGTTTAGAATATTCTGACATTTTCTACCTCGAAAGAGATAGATTGACCTTTACTAATCAAATAAAACATCGGATCGACACTAATAATGCAAAACCTGTATATACAAAATCCTATAGATACCCTCACATTCACAAAACAGAAGTTAAAAGGCAAATCTCAGAAATGTTAGATCAAGGAATAATAAAACCTTCAATTAGCCCATGGAGTTCCCCCGTTTGGGTGGTACCAAAAAAAATGGACGCCAGTAATAAGCAAAAATGGCGAGTTGTGATAGATTATAGGAAATTAAATGAGCTCACAATAGACGATAAATATCCATTACCGAATATAAATGATCTCTTAGACCAACTAGGCAGGTGTCAATACTTTTCAACCCTAGATTTAGCTTCCGGATTCCACCAAATAGAAATACAAACAGAAGACATAGAAAAAACAGCTTTCTCAGTAGAAAACGGCCATTTTGAATTTACTAGGATGCCATTCGGGCTCAAGAACGCCCCCTCAACGTTTCAGAGGGTGGTAGATAATATTTTGACAGGTATACAGAATGAACGTTGTTTAGTGTATATGGACGATATTATAATTTACTCTGCTACAATTAAAGAGCATATCTCTAGAATATCTGAAGTATTCGATAGACTACGCGTAGCGAATTTGAAAATTCAACCGGATAAATGTGAGTTTTTAAGAAAAGAAGTGGCATACTTAGGGCATGTCGTAACTAAAGATGGCGTAAAACCGAATCCTGAAAAGATTAAAGCGGTAGTAAATTTTCCTCAACCTAAAAATCCAAAAGATATTAAATCCTTTTTAGGCCTAGCCGGCTACTATAGAAGATTCATACCAGAATTCGCGAAAATTGCAAAACCAATGACAAGCCTACTAAAGAAAGACGTTCCATTTAACTTCGATATAAATTGCGAAAATTCGTTTTCTCAACTTAAAGATATTTTAACCAAAAGTCCAATTTTAATTTATCCCAATTTTGAGGAACCTTTTATAATCACTACCGACGCATCAGACTTGGCCGTAGGAGCCGTCCTGTCACAAGGAACGATAGGAAAGGATCTCCCGATAGCTTATGCTTCCAGAACTCTAAACTCGGCAGAATCAAAATACAGTACTATCGAGAAAGAACTTTTGGCAATACTCTGGGCATGTAAGACCTTTAGGCCATATATTTATGGTAGAAAATTCAAACTAGTTACTGATCATCGTCCTTTAACCTATTTATTTAATGTAAAAGATCCCGGTTCACGTTTAGCAAGATGGAGATTAAAAATGGAAGACTATAACTACGAAATTTTGTACAAGCCTGGAAGAATTAACAAAAACGCAGACGCTTTATCAAGGATTAAAATTAATCACATATTTCATACTGGTTTAAGTCCATTGGCAGGACCTTCAAATGTCGAAAACCCGCGGGAAGAAATTAATGTCGATTTAGAAACTATAGCAAGAGAATTCACAAGATTCATAAATTTATATAAAACTCAATCAATAATAGATTTTTCTAAAATACAATCCTCCAATTCTCAACTATTAGATAAGTCTCATAAGGATATTGTTATATTTTTACAGCAAGACAAAATTACTGATTTTCATGAAAAACTTCTTGAAGATATTCTTGAACTTAACCCAGACTTTAGTCAAAATCAAGTTAACGTCGTAACTAGTCAGTCAGTCAAAAATCGAAAATATTATTTAATTCCTTTACCCTATGACTTCGAGTCAGCTGTTCAAGTTTTATTCATATCATTATTTCAATGTAAACATGTATTCGAAGAATCCAAAACGTACCACATAGAAAATAACGTAGAACTACCTATTTTCGAAATATTTAGCTATATATTCGCTGAAATTAATTTAAACCTTGTAGTATGTCAAGACGTAGTTCAAAAACCTGACGAAGATCAAATACCAATTATAATAGACAATTACCATTCAGGAAAAGCAAATTTCCATCGAGGAATTAACGAGACTATAAGAAGAATCCGAGTAAAATACAATTGGCCTGGTCTAACTAAAGACGTAGAAAATTTCATTAAACGATGCGAGATTTGTCAAAAAGCAAAAATATGTCGAAAAAATTTATCAAATCCATTAGTTATTACGGAAACGCCTAAGGCCCCTTTCGAAAGAATCAACCTAGATATTTTAGAAATCCCCACAAAACATTTAGTACTAACCATTAGGGACGAACTAAGCAAATTTACCCAAGCATATCCTTTACAGAACAAAACGGCTAGAGAAGTGGCAGATAAAGTCATTTTTTATATCCAACACTACGGTGCCCCTATGCGAATACACTGCGATAGCGGTAAGGAATTTAATAACCAAATTATGAGCGACCTTTGTAAATTGTATAATATAAAACTAACATATTCGTCTATAAATCACCCTCAATCGAACGGTTCTCTTGAAAGGTTTCACGCCACATTATTAGAAATGATTAGATCTATGACCCTCGAAACACCAGGTGAACACCCCTTACAATTGCTCCCATACGCATGCGTGTGTTATAATAACTCTATAAATAACACCCACGGCTATACTCCATACGAATTAATATTCGGACACACATCATCTAGACACCCAGAAACCTTATACAGCGAGGAACAGCTGATAACAAAATACGTGCGTGACCTGAGTTCAAAAATGAAACATTATTATAATATAGCACGCGCTCGAACAGACCTTAAAAAGCAGAAAGCAAAAGTGCGCTTCGACAAAACGATATCAGAACAGCATGAGTTCAATGTAGGCGAAAAGGTATGGGTTAAACAATCGCAAATCAAAAATAAATTAGCTAATAAATTTAACGGCCCCTTCGAAATTCGAGAAATTTATAGGAATTCTGCTCTAATTTATAACCCTCTCACTGAGCAAACTAGTAAGGTGAATTTTGACATGCTAAAAAGATACTACGAGAATGAATATAACAAAAAACAATCTCAAGAAGTTGAATAAAAAATTTTTTTTTTTTTTCATTTTTCCTTTCCTTCCAGGTCGTTACAATGTATCATCAATTTAAGAGATCAACTTGAATCCGAACCGTATATAGGTCCTAAAAGAATAAAAATATCCTTAAATAAAAATCAAAGAAAAGTAAAATTTGAAAAACTAATGAAATTTAAGAGGGAACGCGTAGTTGAAAATAATAAAATTACTATAAAATATACACCAATCAAAATACCACCGGAACAAATCACTCCAGAAGATTTAGAAGCAGAAATAGATAGATTTTTAAAGGAACAACGGGAAAAAGTTCGAAAAATAAAAGAAAAATAAGCAATTAATTCCTTCTCAATAATACAAGTTTAAATTTTCTCTTTTCAGATTGTTACAATGTGCCATGATTTTAGGAATACCCCTCGAAAATCACCAATACAAATTGGAACCAATAAAAAACACTATAGGCTTATACTATCACGAAATATTTGATGTAAAAATCTCGAATGACAAATGGACAATTTTAACTTATAAAGATACGGCAACACTTAAAGAAAATTTTGAGAAAAATAATGTTATATTAGAAAATTTATATAGGTTAGCATCAGCTCCTAATAATCGAATGAAAGCCTTTAAGTCTGAAGTTGAAACTCATCTTAGCCTCTTAAACCAAATTTCAAACGATATAGAAAATAAATTTAAGGAATTAGAATTTGACGTGCCTACCAGGTCAAAACGTGGTCTAGTAAATGGTATTGGAAGTATTTTTAAATTCTTGACTGGTAACCTTGACGCTTCTGATGGACAATATTTTAATGATTGTATAGAAAAAATAAGTAAAGATGAAACTAGAATTGAAAATTTAATGAAAAATCAAATCTCAGTAACCACATCGGTTATAAAGAATTTCAATGAAACTTTAAGAAATTTGCAGATAGACGAAGAAACGTTTAACGAAGACATAATCAAAATTGAAGAAAGTATTTATAACATTGTTGATGATTTAAGTTTTTATGAATCAAAATTACAAATTTTTGAAATTGCAGAACAACTAATGGCATCATATTCTTTTATTGAACTTACATTAAACGATATTTTGAATTCAATTACATTTTCTCGTTTAAATATAATGCACACTTCAATTATAACTCCAAATGATTTTATTAATCAATTACGTTACATATCAGAAAATTTACAAAGAAATCACTTACCATTACCAGTCTTTCCAACTCTTATCTCAAATTATTTTGGAATAATTGAACTCAAAGCCTTTCAGACAGACACAAAGGTAGTTTTCGCAATAGAGATTCCACTAACAGAGCCAGAAAATTTCATAATGTTCCGCTTATATCCTATTCCCATAAAAGACAATCGAACCCAACTGTACCATATGCTATTTCCAAATGAGAAAAAGTATATCGCAAGAAATGAAGATTCTAGTAAATTTGTTATTGTTTCTGATATAGACAAATGTAAAGATTTACAAGACAACATAAAAATTTGTAAACATTTAATAGCAACACCTGTTGTTTCCAGTTCTGCGTGTGAAGCGCAATTATTTAAATTCCAAATGCAATTACCCTCTACCTGTGAAAACATGGTCGTAGATTTTAGAGGATACAATGTTCAATTCCTACAAGAAAATGTTTGGTTAATAATAAGTATAGACGAAACTCCTATCACCATAAAATGTAAAGAAAACATGGTTATTTCAGATACCATTAAAAGTAACTATATTTTAACTCTAAAGGACGATTGTTTTGCATATATTGGTGATATTTATATAAAATCTCAAAATCGAGAAGTCTCAAACATAAATTATAGCTTTCATCCAATTATGGTACCTTACGAATGTTGTGAAAAGTTACCAAATAACATTCAGACACAAATTCCAAAACTAAAGCCCTTAAAAATAAACAACATAAATTATGAAGATTTAGACGTTGCAAAACATAAACTTAATGAATATTCGAAACAGTTAGATGACTTGATAAACGAACCTTATTCTCAAAAATACTACCCCTGGTTCACCTACTTCGTAATTGTTTTATTAATATTATTGATCATATTGTATATATTTTGTAAATGTAAAAAGAAAGGTAGCTTTAAGGATTTTAAAATAAGAATCACTAATGATAACCAAAATCCGAAGTCTCCAAAAACAGATAAAATATTTCAAAGATTTATCCCGTCGAAAAGACGATCTTTTAAAGAAAAACTAAATGAAACCTTTGAGGAGGTTGAACTAAATACTAATAAAAACGTAGCTTAAGTCTAAACAAACTTGTCTCTAGTATTAAGCTGTCCTATAATTAACCGATACTTTTGCCTTATTATTATCAATTTAGTTATTGTTTTATACTAACCTATGTAACTATTTTATATTGTAACCAATAGCCCTATTATCTCATCTTAGGTACTATTTTATAACCTTATATTGTTCAATTATTGTATATTTTATATTATTATTATAAAAAGCTGCTGCATGGCATCATCTTTTTCAATAAGGGGAAAGCAATTGTTATATCAGAAAATACGCTAACTAATCACAGAAACTACGTCTCAAATAAATACGTTATCACGCTTCTTAAATTTCTGCAAACTTCGACTTCTTCTATTACACAGACTCCACATCCGTTCCAAGACTCTCTGGAAAAATCTCGCGCTTCTAGCATTTCCCTTACCAAGCACCAAAAGGCTATAAAAGCCTCTGATGCCATTCGGCGGCAATAGTTAACAGTAACACACAACAGACAATCATTATTATTAGCATTCATTGTTCAGTCCAGTTCGATTGTTCAATTTTTTCCAACAATTATTAAATCCAGTTCAATTGTAAAAAAAAAGGGTTCTTGTAATAATTATAAAATAAAAACCAAGTGAAAAAATAATTTTTTAAAAAGTTATTTACCGCTCGGTCCGCGTAACATGTATTATTGTTATGATTTAATAAAAGAGGAACCGATAAATGTCTTAGGTTATTTTTGGGAAAAATATCCGTAGGTACCTACCGATTTGATGAGAGATAATTAAAATAAACCAATATCCCTGTA
Source organism: Pseudeuparius sepicola (assembly GCA_963920635.1). Taxonomy (NCBI): domain Eukaryota; kingdom Metazoa; phylum Arthropoda; class Insecta; order Coleoptera; family Anthribidae; genus Pseudeuparius; species Pseudeuparius sepicola. Next base: position 41,031,394 of record OY987299.1, on the reverse strand, counting down.
CCTTCCAACATTAGCACAATAATATAATACGAATACATTTTCTTAATAACTTTTTCCGATATTTCCAAGGCACACCCGAATATCCCAATTTTAAATGTAAAATTTGACAGGCATGAGCTGTGACGTCGCGACCCTTTTTAGTGTATCTAAAACAGTATCAACATAGCCCGAAACCAGATTTTCAACAATCTAATAATAAAATTTCAAACTTCCAATTTAGTGCAAACGTTTTGAATAGCTCTGTATATATGATATCAGGTAACTTGCCAATGTTGTAGGCAATAAAAAATTTCTAATAACTACAGCCCTATCTATCATTTGCTTCGGTCTCTAACTAGAAAGGCATTTTTTGTAATACCAAGCTAGATTGTTTTCAAATTGTTAGTGCAAAGTGCAATCAAAAGTGTAACACAGATATTAGAGCACCGATATTAAAATTGCGTAAGTACCTATTGTACCTCTGCTCGAAGCTGTCGGCGCGGTTGCTCTTGTAGCCGCTGTCGTTCGTGCTGCTGTCCTGGCGCAGGGATGGCAACGAGTCCCACGGCGACCGTCGGTGGGGCGGTGGCTGTCCACCGCCCGGCCCCACGCGACCTTGACTCCCCGGGGGACCGCCGGCCCGCCACCCGTCCGAGTGGCGGTACCACTGGCCGCGGCTCGGCTCCGCTATGCACGACGCGCACCGCGAACTGAAGCTGAAACGAACGATGAATTGGCGAACATCTTAGACAAATTTACAACAAGCGAAAGAGAAAATCAATAATAGATTCTTTGAAACTATCTTGCACTTTTAACATGCTTTTATTAGCTTGACTTCTATGTATAAAGTAGTCTCACCGAATGACTGCGCCCGAGGGGAAGTGGAGAAGCGCGGGGTACGCTTTGTTGCTATTGGCTGACCATGACAACGCGATGCTGCGCGCTTCCCTATTCGCAATTATTAGAACCACGTGACGTTGAGAGGAGGAATGATTATCCTCAGGCGTGCGGGTTGAAATTTATAGTTTTGAAAACTTCTTAGTATTTTCGAGATCATGAGTCGTTCAGGGTGTACAATATACGGGTGACCGTATTTCGAGTCTATATGCATGGGGATCTTGGTTATCTTAAGAGATAAATTGGGGAAAAGTTGCAGAATTTGATGCCGAGTAACATGGTAAATAGAAATTTTCGCTGGCCCTTCTCGTTTTGAAAATAATGAGAAAAAACTGAAAATCGTCTTTTTCGTTTTTATTTTTTTAAACGAAAACGAATGAGGCTGGACATTTCTAAGTTAAACATTATTAAGACACTTTTTTATAAGGAATTTAAATATGACTTCATATTTTTTTTTCGCCTCCCTGGACAAAGATATGACGATCAACTTTTATTTTTCTTATGGGCGCCATATTGGATTTTTGCATTTTTGAAAAGAGGATTTTTTTCTGGTTAAGATGATATGCTTTATTTTGTTTTTCTTGCCGTAATATCAAATTAAGGTTTTTGAATTGAGTGCCTTGGAAACATAAGCCCCATAATGTTTGACGTTTTTGCATAGAGTGCCTTGGAAACATAAGCCCAGTTACCCATTGTTGCGAAGTGTGCTTTGGAATTATTCGTCATTTGCCATATAACACATTAATAATAAAAAAGTCAAACTGGAAACGTAAGAACAACAAAAACCTAGACGATAGACAAACCTATTTTACAATAAAAGTTGAATTTATCCTCCTTGTTCATCAAGGCACAATGCAGCACGTTTCCTTAAATTGTTTATGGCTCGTCCAATATCCCTTCGTCGTCATTTATATTTGTGGAATAATAAATTTGAATCATGTCACGCTTTTCTTCATGTAAAAATTACTTTTTTGGCAGTAAAGTAAAGTATCCGTGACACTTGTCAAACATTATGGGGCTTATGTTTCCAAGGCACTCTATGCAAAACCGTCAAATATTATGGGGCTTATGTTTCCAAGGCGTGTGACATATCATTTCAACCAGAAAAAATCCTCTTTTCAAAAATGCAAAAATCTAATATGGCGCCCATAAGAAAAATAAAATTGATCCAGCCTCATTCGTTTTCTTTTAAAAAATAAAAACGAATACGACGATTTTCAGTTTTTTCTCATTATTTTCAAAACGAGAAGGGCCAGCCAAAATTTCTATTTACCATGTTACTCGGCATCAAATTCCGCAACTTTGCCCCAATTTAACAAACCTCGTATCTCATAAGATAACCAAGATCCCCATGCATAGACTGGAAATACGGTCACCCTGTATAGCCAAGCGCAATCTCATATTACATTTTTCTATCGATTATTTCCGCATATATGAAAGTAGGTATAAGTAAAATAACCATTTATTTACTATGACAAAAAGTAATCTTTCCGCACGCCTCTGCTTCCTTCTACGCTAGTCCTGCTCACGGGCGGATCTTCACCCCTCTTACTTTCCACACCGCTCACCGCGTACACACTCTTTAGTTACGCGTAGTATACATGCATGTATACATGCATGTAACTTTCTAAACAAATTTAGCAAATCAATTTTCACCAACTTCTAATAATTGTATAATATTATGTTTCCATTGCGCTTTTATATTGATGGAGGAGGTAGTGAAAGTCCAGGACCAGATAAGCACCTGTGCCAACAAAAATTGGTACAGTTCACGATACACACTAATTGTCCGCGCGCATGCAGTTGCTGCGACCTCAGCGGTGACGCTTAATTGGCAAAAATATGGACACCTTTTTTTTAACGGAAATTTAACTCGTTTATAGTGAGCTAGGCAACCGCATAATATACAGGGTGGCCCAACACGAACTGCATCGATCTATAATAGGTATATGGAAAACTGAAAGTAGGAAAATTCTGAAAATTTGGCACCTCACCAACGCCAATGGGCGCTGCTCAACTAAAATATTTTGGTGAATCTGGCACTTCCGGTTATACCGGAAGTCGATATCAACATTCTTATTTCAAATGGAACACCCTGTATATTATTGCATTTTTGGATTCCAGGCATCATTTTGGAACAAAAACATGCAGCATGTCCTATGTCTAAATCCAACCGTTACTAAGATATTTGCATTTTTCGGAAAAAAAAATACAGGTGCAGACCTAAAGTCAATTAGCAATTTATACGAGGAAACCGCGAAATTTCAAAATGAATTTTTGGCATCGTGTAACTGAAGCCCTGACCTAGTGATCTCTGCTGAGAAATAAATCCGTTCTTATACCGGGTGTTCACAAAATGCGAATAAAAATTACATTCAAAATGTGCTTAAATCTCGAAATTTTCAATTGGAGACCCCCATTTTTTTAATGCGATCTTATTCATCACTAAAAATGATGACAACTTTCTGTAAGGTTTTCTATACCTAAATGCAGAAATTTCGATTAATTTACGAAAAAAACACTTTTAGCCTATGAAATGCGGGGTTTGCTTAACGCTTGGAAAATCATATTAGCCGTGGACGTTGAAAAGACAACCGCGGCTGAGGAAATGTCACTCGGTTTATAAATTATTGTCAACAATAACGCCGGCGCGGGGGCCCGGGAAGCATCAGAACCTCACCCGAGGACTCCAGGTAAGTTTTAAAAATTGAAATAAACCAAAGATTTGGGTCGCGGTTAAGACAAAGAAGTGTAATAAACCAATGAAAAACAAAACACTACGAGATTCTTCTATAATAACACCATTATACTTAGATATTATACCTTACTTAACCAATACCATTTTGACAATCAAAGTAATCCGGGTAATTTCACGTTACGCGAATCTCAAAACACCAAGAAACTGTGTAAAACTTTAAATCCACTTTATTATAATGAGAATTCAACGCCTGCCAATATGAACCAATGAAATGATATGATTTTGGAAATATTAACCAATCAGGTGATGATTTCAGCGATAATACCACTAGTGGTATTTTCGCTGAAATCTTACTCTCTTAGTTATGTCCTAGTTACGCTAAACCAATATTGTGGCAGCTAAAACTGATAACCCGACAACTTCTTCACATTACCAAATTTAATATAATGTCTAGAATATATGTTTCAGTTAACACATTGATCTTTAAATATCTATTAGCACAAAAAACATATTCAGAACCGAAAGTTCAATCTAAATGACAGCTAGCTGTCAAATTAACTATTTGCAGTTGTTAAATTCTCTTTTTAAATACAACTCGTGGTATGCCTAATAATAGATAATACCTTTCCTTAATTTATAACTCATTATAATCCCAATGCTAAGAAAATACCACTCCTGCTGCGCAGTCGTGGTATTTTCAGCTTTGGGATTATAATTCGTAAAATTAACGAAGGGTATTATCGATAATAGGCACACCACTTGTTATATTACCCCTGATAATGCAGCGATTTATTAACCTATTTTCGTTGACTGGCGTAGGTATCGCAATAATTTTTTATTTTCTACGGGGAGGAGCGGGTCGGTACGAGGGAATGCAGGGGAAGTTGTTGATTTGAGTAGCCGTGGAATTGGCGCAACGTTGCCGCACTTACCCGAAATTCTTGATTTCTTGCTTATTTCTCATGCCTAGTGGAACGATTTATGAGGCCGCGCGGTACACAAACATAATAAATAATATGTAAATAAATATTATTTTATTACCTGCAACATTGGTGCCTACCTAATAATGCATTATTATAATAATTACTTACATTTGCATAATTACAAATACCTAGGTATAGGTACTCTACTTCCACTCACGTGATTATTTTTGAGTAGATTGTTTCCCCAGAAGCACCCCAAACATAAGTATAAATAAATATGATATTCCTATTGAAAATTGGGGAAATTGAGAATTTTAGGTTGCGAAAGATTTAGGATGCAAGGAGTGGAATTTTTAAAATTCTAAAATGACCAGCTAAAAGAGTTTCCCTATTTCGTCCATCGCTTTTTCCATTCCATGATGATCACACAAGACACAGGATTTGATACGGTTAAAATAATAGGTAACACCAAGACGAGTAAAGGCAGCAGCAGAGAGGCATTCTGCTCTTGGATACTACCATTTTCGAAAAAAAAAAGAATCTGTACACATATTATTCTATTATATTGCCCTCATTACATACCATCTGTAGCTCTATCTTTGCATCAGCTTTTAGATTTCGTATGCATTTTTTGTCAAGCTATGTATCTTGAAAATGTGAAATGTTGAAATGTCTAGAATGCAAAACAGATTGCAAGAAACAAAAGTTGCATTGAAAAGTTTGTGATTCTACTTTCATGTTTTGTTTGCTATATTTTATCAACAGGAAATGCTGTAGAATATTTCACTAGAAGTAAAAATCGAATCAATCTGTCCCAGGTACATTGATACAAACATGGGATGCTTTGATACATACCCTGATAATAAATATTTATTAGGTATGGTACGGTTAAAGTATAGGGTTATTTTTATTTGTAATATTTATTAAGAAGAAAATATAATATATAACGAAACAATTTCTCTAGAATATGGCGCAGGAGGCACATTGATACGTATCAAACTACATCACGCGGTACATTGATACTTACATATTAAAGAACTCCAGAGGGATGAATCTGCCCCACATCGCCATATTTAACAAAACATTGCCATCCGGAAACAAAACCAATTCAGATCTAAATTGGTTGTAATTTACTAAAATAGAAAGTACTTCATACCTTCATACTGATATTTAACAAGTCCCTCCAGGCGCATCATGAATAATTTATATCTGTTTTATATGTATCTCAGGGGCATCTATTGTTGAATAGACATAACTTTAAGATGTTAGCAAGTCACTCCAGGCGCATCATGAATTTATTATTTGTTTTATGTATCGCAGGGGCATATATTATCAGTGAATAGACAAAACTTTAAGATGTTTCCAATGCGGAGTTATAATGTTGGATGTATCAATGTCACACTCGTATATCAATGTGGCCTACTTCGCCCGTTTTTAAATTTAAAATTATGTCACAAATTAGTTCCAAATCAAGCAAGGCTAAACCCAAGAAACTCAAATTTGAGCTAGAAATTTTTTGTCTTTCACATTTATTGTGAAGTCAACCTGGGAACACCCTGCCCATAATATACAGGGTGAGTTTTTTTCGATGCCCACTATGGGGATCTTGGAAACTAGCGGAGCTAGAACAAAGGTTAAATGGGGAAAGAATTGCAGTTTTGAATGCTCAATCTAATGCCCTTTTGGGATTTTTAAAAAAGTTCATGGCTCACTAGATATTTCGAAAAGATTGATTTTTTGCTATTTCATCAGATCTCTCTAGCTCCGTTATTTCTGATTCTACAGTAAAACTGTAGAGACAAAAATTGTAGATAATTTTGGGCTTAAAAAGACAATCTAATCCAATTTCTTATGTTGTTTGTGATTTTTGAGATATGACATAAACTTTTGTTTTTTTAAATGTAAATCATAGTTGGCTGTGGCTTTATAAAATCGACCAATTTTTGAGCTTTCCAAAGATATGATACTCGGCATAGTTATTATAAAAAATAAAAGAGCTATGGGTAATTTTCTGATATTTTTTTTAAATTTTCACATAGTCAGCCATGGAATATTTTCATAATTACGTTCTATTTTATAATTAGACATACTTCAAACTTTCTAATATTTTGTTTTAGCTGGTAACAAAATGTAACAAAAAAAAAACAAAAATTAAAAAACTCAAATTCAAATTATTATTATTTTAAAAGGTCACCTTTTAAAATAAAAAAGGTGTTCGAACAATCCACAATTCTTATTTATGCAAATATTGCATCTTTTTAAAACTGAATTTGTCGCCTTTCTTAGAGAGCGCCTGTCAATACTGGCAATTGCTTCTAAAACAGCTGCTCTCAATTCAAAAATTGTCTCATACTTTATTTTGTACTGTTCCCCACAAAAAGAAATCCAAAACAGACAAATCGGGGGATCGGGGCTGCCAGGAAATAAGTCTATTTCTCCCTATCCAACTATTTGGATAGAGCTGATCTTAGGGAATTTGGCTAGAGCTGATCTTATACGGGCAAATAATTATGTGGTGTGGAGCTCCATCATGATAATTTTTGTTTTATTTTGTTACATTTTGTTACCAGCTAAAAATAAAATATTTGAAAGTTTGAAGTAGGTAGGTCTTATAAAATAGAACGTAATTATGAAAATATTCCATGGCTGACTATGTGAAAATTTTAAAAAAATTAGAAAATTAGCCATAGCTATTTTATTTTTTATAATAACTATGCCGAGGATTATATTTTTGGAAAGCCCAAAAAATGGCCGATTTGATAAGGCCACAGCCAACTATGATTTACATTAAAAAAAAAAAGTTTATGTCATATCTCAAAAATCACAAACAAGATAAAAAATTGGATAGAATATCTTTTTAAGCCCAAAATTATCTACAACTTTTATCTCTACAGTTTTTCTGTATAATCAGAAATAACGGAGCTACAGAGATCTGATGAAATAGCAAAAAATCACTCTTTTCAAAATATCTAGTGAGCCATAAACTTTTTTAAAAATCCAAAAGGGGCATTAGATTGAGCATTGAAAACCTCAATTCTTTCCCCATTTAACCTTTGTTCTAGCTCTGCTAGTTTCCGAGATCCCCATAGTGGGCATCGAAAAAAACTCACCCTGTATAGACTGAACTTACAGAATATTACTCCACCGCACCACTCTATAAGTACATGTTCTGTACCTATGTTTGTTCGTAGTTTTAAGACCACTTCAACGACTAATTTTTTAATACATAAAAATTATACTGGCCAAAATTTCTTGAGGCGTATAAAATTGCCTTCATTTTCACTATTATCACAGACCTATATAGCTCGAAGCTATATAGGTCTGTGCTATTATGCAGCGTGATGGCGTCCTTTCAAACCCAATTTATTTCAAGTTAAATTTAACAGAACGTAACAAAAACATTTTTAGATTTTTCTGTACATTTTTAATAAGTCATACTTATGGCTGGAAAGAAAATTGTGGGAAATATTTTCAGTTGTGTGAAATGAAACAAAATCAAAATATATTTGGTAAAGAAGTTCATTTATCATCATCGCGGAGAGCCATTATATAATATTATTCTCGTCAGAGAAAGCAAACAAGGGCATTATTCAGATACCTACCTAATTGTGAACATAATGGCAATTTTGGATTCTGGGAATATAAAGGTCCTTTATAGCAGAGCAATTTTAAAAAAATTCAAAATAATATTTCTCATTCGGTTAACCAAAGCGGATATCGGATTTGAATTTAATTTCAAATAAGCATAAGCCAGCTTTTGTATATTTATTGTGGAGTTCTTGTGTTTTGCTTATCATTATTTTCATTCTTTTTTAATTTACTTAGTTCATTTCTGTTTTAAGGGCAATATATTTCCCAGGCGGAATTCGGGTAACGGTATTCCCACGGAGAGTCCCCGAGGGAGAAATACTATGTGAAAAAATTGTGTTTGTAAAGTATTTATGTCGTTTCGCCTTTCCAAATAAGCAGCACAGGAGGTATAAATTTCCAGGGAAATATGAAATGTCGAGTTTGTTTGTTTCTACAGTTGGAGACGCCGGAATGAAAAAGGGAACTTGATAAACGCACAAAGAAACTAAGTAGACGGACATTTTGAACTTTCTTAATTTATAAGAAAATAGTTATTTATGTACAAAAGCATTGTAGTTCAACTTTTTATAACTCCAGTTCCAAGGTAGGAACATATTATATATTTTTTGAAATCGAAAAAAGAAGAGGTCCCTAAAAAGAAAATAATTATTCAAACAGACCAAAATACATATATTCAAAGATTGCGTTGTTATAGATAACAATTCCGCAATGAGGCTGAAACGTTAAATGATATTTTATTGGCCGGGTTTTGAATATCTGGCCCCGTTTTACTGGCAAATTTACATCTTGCACCCGGGAGGCAGATACCCCAGGCTCTGATAACAATAGCATCCTACCCGACCCTCTGCTCACTCTGCTGCAACTGCGAGTTGCGAGGGAGCAAGGACGGCGCGCGAAAACTGCGACTGCGCTGACAATGGACAAGTATACTTAGGAATAAAAAATATTTTTTTTCATTGGAATTTGTAAAACATGTCTAGATAATCACGGAACCCCACCAACAGATTTTTTTGTCCATTAGTTTGCTCAAAAATTGAAAAAAACGGTCGCAAAAGTAGGGAATGTGACGTCACGATCCCTAATTTCAATAAGTACCTGCTATTTTATTAGTAGTTATTTCGTCTTTTTTTATATAACCAAGCATTCCCAGATAAATTATTGGATCCAGCTTTTATACGCCTGGTGAGAAATAATCAAATTTCCAAGCATTTCAATGAAATATTTGGATTTTACCGATCCCATTCTGAACTTATTAGACGCCCCCCATAAAATATGACAGATGACATACGAGTCGATTGTTTAAGGATAATCAGCGGCAACACCGCATTTTGCAGTTGACATTGTGTTTTGTGTTTTGTGCGTTTATAACCTCACTTTCGTAGACGGGAACTTAATCATTTCTGTTCTCAGTTTGTTATAAGAATCTCGCTGTGAATACTTTATTTTTTCGGATTATAATGAAGACAAGTTTTGTTAAAGCTTGTTCTGGTCACTACTTGCTTTGGTGTGTCAAGTTATTAATACAAACTGCGAGCAAAACCCGGAAAAATTAAGAGGAAGGTATGTTGTTTATTTGATTATTGTTGTAATATTATGATTATATACGTAGCTGTGAATGCTCCCTTTAGGTCAACTAGAGAATGGACTTATGGATATGTGCAGAAGAAAGGACAAAATAATAATGAATGCAGGGTTAAGGCAAAAATAACCCCGACCCCGTTAACAAGAACAATAATTATAATGTCATTGTGGTTACCAATGCATAAATATATTCGGTTGTGGAATGTGTAAAATGTGTTGTGATTGCCCAACATAAGTAGATTAGTCCTAAATTATGCACATGCAGCATTACGTTTCTCGAGACGGCAACGAAATCAGAATCAAGAATCTCGTTTTTACAGCACACCAGCTAAGTACTGGCCCTACGCATAGTGCACTAATGTCTACCACAAATTGATAAAATACTTAGCCAGTACACCAGAAAACAACAATTGAATAAATTAAAAGGTAGGTTTGTATAGTAATAATTATTGAGAATGAAATAAATTGTTTCAAATTCTTATTTCCAGAGATGTTTTCGTATCTTGCAGTTTACCAAGAAATGATGCCAGCAGCAAAATTGATATATACCTATGGGGCAACGCCAAACGAAAAAAGTCAGAAAACAAGAAAAATCCAAATTTCCACAATTATTGATTTGTCACCAGCTTAAACTATTTACCAAAATGGCACTGGAGGCATGCTAGATACTGGGGTAGCACAGAAACGAAAAACTCAGGTGGGTACGTGGCAATCGGGAGATCAAAAACAAGAAAAATCCAAATTTCCGCAATTGATTTTTCACCGGCTTGAACTATTTACTAAAATGGCACTGGAGGTCTGCTAGACACTGGGCTAGCACAGAAACGAAAAACTCAGGTGCGTACGTGGCAATCGGAAGATCAAAAACAAGAAAAATCCAAATTGTCACAATTAATTTTTTGCAGCTTGATATATTTAACAAAATGGCACTAGAGGCTTGCTGAACACTGGGGTAGCACAGAAACGAAAAACTCAGGTGCGTACGTGGCAATTGGGAGATCAAAAACAAGATAAATCCAAATTTCCACAATTGATTTTTTACCAGCTTGAACTATTTACCAAAATGGCACTGGAGGCATGCTAGACACTGGGGTAGCACAGAAACGAAAAACTCAGGTGCGTACGTGGCAATCGGGAGATCAAAAACAAGAAAAATCCAAATTTCCGCAATTAATTTTTTGCAGCTTGAAATATTTAACAAAATGTCACTAGAGGCTTGCTGGACACTGGGGTAGCACAGAAAGGAAAAAACTCAGGTGTGTACGTGGCGTTCGGGGGAATCAAAATACAAAATACAAGAAAAATTCTAACATCCAATAGTTGTTATAACAAAGATTACCAAAGTATAAATAAAACAATTAATGGTGTTTCTAATGGATAATGATATATTGGAAATATTTTGTTGATGCAACAATTTACTTTAGGTAAGCAAATAATAATTTTTGTTTGTGAATAAAATTTGAAAAAGTCGCAGGTCTAAGTATTTTATTCTATGTACTTTATGCGAAAAATCCGACCCCCCCTATTATTTTTCTATTTTTTGTCGATAAGATATAAAAGTTGCAATGTAACTACTATGTTAGACATATATTTTTTCTTATTACAACAGTACCTACTGTCGAATATACAGTGTCCGGCAGAAAGTACAGACCATATGTTTTTTTTTTTAATTTTAATTTATCAGAAAATTTTATTCTTGATAAAAGGTTGTGCATTCCTGCAAACTCAAAACGCAGTTTTCAAAATTTGAATATCTCATTTCATATATGGGGGAGGTTCGAAAATATGAAAAAGACTAGAAAGTAACCTTAGCGTTGAATGAATGAATAATAAGAAACGAAGCCTTACGGGACGCAGCATAGCCGGCCCGAAAAGCGTCCGAGACAACAAAATACATATCCTTCCAGAAAAATAAAAATATATAAAATTGTACCGTTAGCCCGTTGCACAGGGATCAGTGTTCTCGAAACCGTAAACAAGTTGTAAAAATTCGTGGTCGCTAGGCGGCTAGAACGAGTGGGGGCAACGAGGGACTTCAGGGTAAGCAAACTCCGACCGGACACGCAATTTTATATGGACTCAACGCCCTTAGATATTGTTAATTTTAGAGAAAACATGTAGGTATTATGAAAAGTTTAAAATTAAAAGGTAAGGCCAGCAATGAAGTTTCAATTCAAGTTTCTATTCCATAAAACACCTTTTTGACGTTTTTATGATTTACCCCGTGTAGAAAATAAAACCACCACTTTATTTAATATACCAGTTACTTTTCAGAGATGTATCATTTTTCTGGTGCAAACTTTCTTCGTGTTATTCCTTTACTCCATGGTATATCATTTTTTACTAGTATGCATTCGGGAATATAATTTACCTAAATGGGTTTGAAGTAGTCGATTCAATTCGAGCGATGACCTACTATAAAGGTTTTCGACTAAAAACTTGGCTTTATTGCTTTTTACATGTCATATTTTGAACAATATCTAGAGCTGACACCTATTATATGTGTTGGAACCGATGCAGGTCTTACTGACTTACATTCTGTAAGTAAGGGCTCAATATGTTTAATTGCCCAATCTTCTATACCTATTAATCCCTGTTTATTAATAAACCATTATAACAATTTTTTTTATATTCTAACCAGGTCAGTGCTGGACGTCTATAGGATTCGATGACTTTTCTGTCTCAATTTCTAATAAATCAATTATTAACTCCACTGTTTATGTCTTGCTTTGAAAAGAACTGGTAGGTAATGCTTTTTGAATATCATTAGATTTAGATTCAGGCCAAAATATCAGTTCCTTCATACAACTAGCAATCGGCGGAATATACTTTACAGAAAACTGTATGACAAAAATCATCAACTATTATAAAATATTACTTTGAACCTTGTCGGTTCTTATCATTTTTTGCTTCATAATGTATCAGCACTTGTATCCTTTTGTACCACACTCCTATACTTTTGTCAGACCTAAATAAAATCGACTCTTGTTTACAATAAACAAATTGCTAGGTTTTGTAGACTAACTGGCATTATCTCTGAGTCGTTAATAGAGTTCTTAGGAGAATAGAATGATTGTGATGCTGCTAGCTACCTGAATCTCAGTAAAACAAGTATTATTATTGACAAACAAAAATACAATTTTATTGAAATTTCGCTTGTACTTGAACAAACAGGTACAAAAAAGTCTTTTTCCTAATCATTTCCGTCATCTAATGGAATGAATGGCGAAAATACAGTGAAAATAGATCAAATGTAGGTAAAATATTAGCAGGATCTGATTTGTCCTTGCAGATTTATAGGTTAAGTTCTCTTGACATTAAGGCGCGCCTGGCGCGGCGTTGCCAAACGTGGCGCCTGGCAGTAAATTTAGGTAAAAATAAAATCCAACAGGTAGTTACGTATATTGAACTTTAAAAATTAATTGCGGCAAAACGGGGGCGAAAAAAAAATTTAAAAAAATACAGCAAGTATATCTCACCCAATACTATCCGGAGTAAATAAAAAAAAGTGGTGTATTAGTCCATTAGACGTCAAAAACACGTTTTATCGACTGCAAAAACTACAGCAACCTTACCAGGTGCAAAAAATAGGTTTTGACATTGCAAAAAAGAAAGTTCACACGCAAAGTCCCCCAGGGCTTGGAGCTCAGGAAGGGGAATGAAAATGCACGAATTTTCGTGTTTTTTCGCTGTTTCTTGCGTTTTACTCGAAAACTACGCATTATAGAGAAAGAGTACCTTAAAAAATACCGTAAATATTCATTTGCTTTTTGTTTCTTTGACTTTTTGTCGCTTTTCAAATTTAATGACAATACGAAAAATTTAACCAACCTTTTTTAACTTACCAGAGGTTCGTTTTTTGTTTCGTTGTCATGGCAACTCAAAAAAATTCCAGAAATATTCTCATTTGCACAAGTAGACAGCAGGGATTACAGCGGAAATTTTTTGACAGTTCCATAAAGCAATTTTTTTTAGGTTATTTTAATATATTTCATTAAGTGCTTTTTTTGTAATTGCTCATATACGTAGATTCATACGAAATCCACAAACGTTATACAGGGTGTTCCGGTTTGTTTAGGACAAACTTTAACCGATGATGGAAAAACTCATTTTGTGGTGGGTTTTTCCTATAAACATAGGTTCTAAAGTTCTTCGTTTCTGAGATACAGGGCGTTGTAGTTCTCTTTTTTAAAGTGAATTATGGCAATATCCCCCCCCCCCAAAATCGAGCTGCTGAACTGAAAATTGGTACAACAATGTTTTTGGAGATGGAGAATAAGCTGAAAACGTCAATGTCTACGTATCTCACAGAGAGCGCTATTTTTGGATGGTGCTTTTACAGGGAAATTTTTTGAGGTTATCTTTTTGGACTTGCAGATCCATCATTTTAGTGCATATTTTTATTCTGCCACAAAAAGGTACTTGTGTGTCAATCAACCGTTTGCGTTGAAATTGACGTGCCACAAAACACCTGCGTTAACTCCAACATTCGAAACATAAAATTTTCACCTACGGCTTTCAAAAGTTACAAACCAATTGTACCATTTAATGTAAGAAAAAATCCCTATGAACGATGAAACAAAAATGATTCGCCGGAAAGGATTGAATTTGACAAAATTTGGACACCCTATTTCAAGAAAGCCAATGGTGTTTTGACCAATGTCCATTTGGCATTTTTTTTTCATCATTTTGACTGTACAATTGATCTGTAGCATTTGAAAGTGGTAGGCGAAAATTTTAAGTTTCAAATGTTGGAGTTTGGAATACACAGAAAAATAACTAATGAATATTTTTTCACCACAATTGGTGCATCACTATTTTGACGGATGTGGAATAATTCTACGGTGTTATTTATTTTTCCGATCAAAAATGACTAATATAATTCTCCGAGAAACGCACCCTTTAAAAAATCGCAGTGAGTCAGGCTTTCGCGGCAATGTCAAACCAGTACTTCGCGAATGATGGACCATTCAGGGAAATATCTATAAAATAAAATTGCCCCGTTCAATTCCCGGAGCCTACTTAGATTTTTAGGGGTGTTAATACAAAAAAGCAGACTCACTGTGTATTAAAAATGTCCCCTCCTATAGGCGGTGAATTTAAAAAAGGAACTGACGGTTTCTCGGTGTTTCAAGATGGTACGAAAAGTGTCGATTTTCATTTACGGTTTTCCGTAGATGTTTTTTTTTTTTTCGGACAAACTTAGCTTCATTAAAATTTGATACTTAAAAAATCAAAAGATATTTACCTCGAGTTGTGGTCGCTGAGGTAGCCCCGTTCCCGTTCCCTCTCCTTGTCTCGCTCGCGCAACAACTCGTTACGGTCGCTGTAGTAGCCATCTCTGTCCATGATACCCCCACCTCTCCTATCCGGAGGAGGAGGGCCCATGCTTCCAGGTCCCATCCCTCGGTGGTTCATCGGAAGCGTAGAAGATTTGTTCATGGAAGCACTCGATGCGGGTCCTGCAGAAGATTAAATATTTTTATTAGTACATAATGTGACAAGTAATATTAAAAATATTTTATTGTGTCCGAGTAATAATTGTCGAGATTCAATGTGTTTAATGCTTTAAGTTGTTCTTCTTAAACCGCTTGATATTAAAAACCCCACACCTGACACCACAAGTAGGGAAAGTGTAGTTCTGGCAGGCACTGTTTGCGGAATTTACAGGGTGCGCCGGTTGCAAATGTGATAAGTGAAACTAACGATATAAAATCTCGCTTTAAGCACATACGTTCACCTCCGTATGAAGTTATGAATGTGGGACTAAAAATGACTAATAATTATAAAGATTCAGAGGTTTGAAATCATTAATATCCATGCACTGCACATGTGGTGTGCGGGAAGGTAAGTTGAGCACGCCTATGGCTCAAATTTGGTAATATCTGATATTCCTTATTCAATTCTACATAAAAACGTGTATTGCATATACAGTGTGTCCCACTTAAGGACTGACCACCCTTGTAAAATTTTTATTTATAGCTAGATTTTCATAACCTTTTTTTTGTTGGATAGAGCTTCAAAAATGGCATCAAACACATAATTCAGGTGCCTCGTGCGTTAAAATCATGGCGCCCACTGAGACGGTGTTTTAGTGCTGAAATTTCGAGAAGTACTATTAGGGATATTTTTAGAGGAAAATTAATGCCAGACTCTTATTCAGCATTGTTCGAAACCCAAAGGTACCAATTTGCATTGCCGTAGCTCTAAAGGGAGTTTCAAAATTTTTATTGCCACATTTAAAGGCTGACCACCCCCGTAAAATTTTTATTTATAGCTCGATTTTCATAAACTTTTTTTGTTGGGTGGAGCTTTAAAAATGGCATTAAATGCATAATTCAGGTGCCTCGTGCGTTAAATTCATGGCCCACTGAGACGGTGTTTTAGTGCTGAAATTTCGAGAAGTACTATTAGGGATTTTTTAGAGGAAAATTAATGCCGGTTTCTTGTTCAGCGTTGTTGGAAACCCAAACGTACCAATTTGCATTATAGCTCCACAGAGTGTTCCAAAAAAATTAAAAGGAAAAGTAAGGCCGGATTCTTATATGCAGTGAGAGGTTCCAAATAAAAACGTCCTAATTTGTAATTAATTTTCTTAATTTCTGGTAAGTTGGTCACTAAAATATTCATGAGGAACTCATGAATAAACAACACAAAGAATACATGAATAAACAACACAACATAACATAAACTCAAATTTCAGTAATTTCAATTGGTCCTCCATTTTCTAATCCAAATTGGTACGTTTGGGTTTCCAACAACGTTGAATAAAAATCTAGCATTAATTTTTCTCTAGAAAAGTCCCTAATACTACTTCTCGAAGTTTCAGCACTAAAACTTCGTCTCAGTGGGCCATGAATGTAACGCACGAGGCACCTGAATTATGCATTTAATGCCATTATTGAAGCTCTATCCAACAAAAAAAAAGTTTATGAAATCGTACTAAAAATACAAATTTTACAGAGGTGGTCACTAATTAAGTGGGACACTAAAAATTTTGAAACACCCTGTAGATCTATGGTAATGCAAATTGGTACGTTTTGGTTTCGAACAACGCTGAATAAGAATCCGGCATTGATTTTCCTCTAAAAAAATCCCTAATAGTACTGTTCGAAATTTCAGCACTAAAACACCGTCTCAGTGCGCCATGAATTTAAGGCACGAGGTACCTGAATTATACATTTAATGCCATTTTTGAAGCTCTATCCAACAAAAAAAGTTTATGGAAATCGGGCCATAAATAAAAATTTTACAGGGGTGGTCAGTCCTTAAGTGGGACACACTGTATCTAATAGAATGCTTAGATTTTGCGTAAAACAAAAAACGATAGGTTATTTCATCAGCAACATCTGCTGCTTGGGCAATGAAAACATTACAACAACTTGTACTTTTATTATTAATCTTTTTTGTTGTTGTTGTTCATAGTCGCATGAATTTTTCTATTGAGTACGAGTTTCTTTATCATTTGTTTCAGTTATGACATGTTTTGTCGTTTTTAAAATATTAATAAATAATAATGATAATTTTTTACATTCCCAATTTACACCCTGTAGAAATCTAATGGCCACAGCTCAAGATAATAAAGCCACCGACACTTATTTTCCACCTTTAACATCGATCACGAAAAAATAAAGACAACTCAATGGGGATAAACTCCGTAGGAAAATAAAGCAACATCAGAAGTCTGAATTACTTAGTGTATGATTATCTACGCATGCTTAACTAATTCGAAATAATTATTGCAACACATTATGTTAGGGCAAAGTAAGCTGTCGTGTCTAAAAATAAACTGAACTCTCGTAACATTGCGTGTACGTGAAACCATGGGCCCTAACAGCTCGAATAAGAATTATGTCTTACCCTATAAGTAAAACAAAAAAGTTTTACGCTACGACTTGGACTAAAGATTGGAGAGCTATGGCACTGAATGACATTTTTATATAATAATTAATATTTGCACAAGAGTACAGTCCGCGAGCCGAGAATCTACCAAATGTTTCCAGACAAAAATATGAAAGTTCCAACTTAACGTCAGATAAACGTCAAATTAGAGGAAATTACGAGGACGGTACCCGAAAATGTCCCTTCTAATAACTTTATGATTATTTATATATGCAGTTTTCCCATTTCCTGGCAATCGCTTTATTGCTTCTGAAAACTTTAATTCTAATTTTCGTAAAGCTTGGATATAGTCTTTGCCTTTCTGTGGAACTTAAGTTCCTTCAACTACTAGCATGAAAATAGCCCAAAAACTAAGACAATGAGCTCGAATCGCTCTTTCCACAGAATACAGCTTTGCAACAGAAGCCTCCTTACGGACATGTGACAAAAATAATCGAGTCTCTGTTTCAATTTACAGAAAGACAGACGGCATTCTATACATAAATTTGATTGTATTACAATCTCTTTGCCATGTAGATTAACGTAAAATCAAATAAAATGCACATTATTAATGTATTTAGTCTCCTTTTGACACATGTCGCTAAGGAATTGTCTGGATTACTCGTTAGTCTGTGCTCTTGCGTATGCATTATGGGGGATAGATTCAGAAGCTTAGACAAGGGAGAGGAGAGAGAACGCATAATTTGGCCAAATTGAGTGTGCCCAGCTAGGCACTACCAGTGGCGCGAGCAGTGGCGTATCGCGTGGGACTGTTAAAGAATGAAAAATGCCTATAAAGCATTACTGTTGGTTTGTAAAGGGACCAAATTTCGACAAAGCAACAAAATTTTAGTTGTTTGAGGCGGTATACAAATATAATAATGTCTTTTTTCCTTGAAGCTATTTTTCTAACTATAAATATTTACCTATGAAAGGTTATTCCTGATACTTTCTGTTCACCTCGACTTTGCAACCAAAAGCTGAACAAAACACCATTATGATGCCATAAAAATAACAATGTCTTCAGTACGTATGAGCACAAAATCACAAAAACTAAACCTGCTGTCACACACGACGTTTGGAATCAAATTATGGCGTCGCATTGTTGTGTGCCAAATGGGCACACTCTCTGCTATGGTCCGTGTATATACACGTTACGCGTCCTCTCCCCTCCCTTGTCTAAGTGCAGAAGCGTCAAAATTCTGCAAGTCCACTATCAGTCATAAGTCATAAGAAATCCGATTGAACCCAAGAACGACATTAACAGATGGAATAGTATTCCATGTTCATGTTTCAATAATATTCATGTTCAAGTTCCAATAATATTCCATGTTCATCGTTGTTTTGTAGCATGATGCCTTTGCTTTAATATACAATGGTTGAACCTTTTTTGCAGAAAATTCTATAAAGAATATTTTTAGCAGATAAGCATAAAAATTTCTCTGGAAATAGTTTCTGAGAAAAACGAGACAAAGCTCCACCTCCATCTATTTTATAGTTGTTTTTTTTTTGGGGGGGGGGGGGCTGAACCTAGAACTTTCTTTAATCGTTTTCAGCTCCTTTTGCAAAATATTATGAAGTTATACTTTTTTTTGTTATTTTGTATTGCAATAAATCTATTATTGTTATTATTGCTATTATTATTATTATTTAACTTCTAGTTAAACAACACATCTAAGACACTTTTATTCGCCATTGTATTAAGTACGTACTTTTTCTGGAAGGGTAGGGACTCCGTTGTGTTGATCCAGGCAAACTTTCAGCAAATTCTGAAATCAAATAATTCATTACAACCTTTCTAAAATTTAAATTCATACCTATCCATTCCCTGAATCTGCAGCGCTGTGCTTAGGCCTGTCAAATTATTAAAAAAGACTTTTTTGTGTCTAGCAATGTTATGATTTTACAGTTTGCTGTTGATTCATAAGGTAAACGATATATTCCTAATGAGAAAAAAGCACCATGTACTAGCGAAGGTTTAGGTACAATTTTAATCTGCAAAAAAAAGGTAGTTAGATTTGAAACTACCAAGTTTATATTTTATACAGGGAACCCCGTTCGTATTGGAATATATATTAAAACATAATAATTACTAGGCAAATATTACGTTATTCAATGGTTACAAATAAGTAGGTACTCTAAAATTAATTACTAGGTAGCCTGGCTGACAATCAATTTTCTATAGAACTGTCCTTTTTGTTTTGCAAATAAACAAAAGATAGTAAAGTAGGTACCTATTTAAATGTGTAATAAATTTGCCTAATTTCAAAAACAAAGGTAGGTATAATAGCTTCCGATGCTTTGCGGGAACCTGATAAAAAACACGTATTTATTTTATCTTAGAATTAATTTCTGGTTCAATAGTTTACTAAAGCTAACTTCGGAGAAGTTTTTACATACATCAAATTAAGACATACTGCAAAATTAATTTCACAAAACTCCTGAATTTTAGGTAAACAGATTTTTATTGCTTAGTGTCAGGTGTGGGGTATTTTAAAATAAAATAAAAAATATTAACAGAAACCAGACATTTAAAAACAAATATTTAAGTAATAACGATATCCTTAAAATTGTTTTTTTACTATTACAACTATTATTGTCCAGAGATTATCACACCAACCATATTTTATTTTGCAGGAACTTTCCTATTTTAAAATATACTTGGAGTGTTTGACGTTGATAGAACAGTTTTACTGTTTCATCGGACATACTATTGTGAAATATATTGCAAGAAATTCTGCACTATCTTAAGAACTCGAAGAAAGACAACTCTTAATGTTCTACAACATTCTAGAATTGAAGACTGAAAAGATTCTAGCAAACAAAAATGATTCTTGGTAAGACTTTCACCTTGGTATCAGGCGTGGGGTTCATAACATAGTAAAATATGTAAATTTTTGTAAACTAGCCATTTGAGAACGACTTGGCGAGCAAAGAGCTCAAAGAACTATTAGGTTCATCTATAAGGGTAATTATTTGCTTTCACACTTTGATACATTTAAGTGTAAATATACTAGTAGTAATAAAAAATTGGTACCTAATTGGATTCGACAATAATCTTGACATTGGTATTCATTCGTAGTAATTCATTCGTAGTAATTAATACTTGGAAAAAATGGAACTGATTTATTACTTACTTAGAATAACTTCAACCCAACATTGAAAGAAAAAAAAACAAAAAATTCGAGATTTTTTTAAATACTACTTATCCGACATAGGAGAATCAACGCCTAGTCCTCTACACTTTCCATTGTAGAAGTGATAATTTCAAAATAAGCATTTTGTTATATTATATCAGATTCACAAGATTACCGTAAAGAAGTATTTTAAAACGGTGCTATTTCAAACAATTCTGCAGTGGAAGCATACTGTGCAAGCATATTATGTTTTATGGATAATTTTTCCAAATAAGCATAATATTATTATCCTTGTCTATTTACCCGTGCAGAAATAATTCATAGCATTAAATTTCTGGTGAAGGCGTCGGTTTTGCTCCACATCAGAGGGGAGTTTTCCGATCGATCTTTCTGAATTATATAGCATTAGCATTGAGTAGAGGATATTCTGTATATTCTATATACCCTATATACATTACAGGCTGGCCAAACGAAAACGAACCAGACCCAATGGTAACTAGGGATTTTTCTTAGAAAATAGCAAAAACAAGTCAATTTTGTTTGGGAGGAGGGACAAATCTGGCATGAATTTAACTTAACTCTTCCGGCATAAGTGCAACCCTTTCGCGGGGCGAACGCTACCCCCAAATCCTTAAATCGAAAAGAGGTCGAGTAGGTACCTTATTTGGTAGATCTCTTAATTGTCTTTACAACGATACTCAACTTCTAAATTCAAATTCATGTTTAAAGTAACAAACTAAGGAAGTGGCACATTACTTTATTAAAAATATATATATCTATTGTTGGACTAAATTTAACAGTTGGGTATCTTTGTATATACAATAATTAAAAGACCTCCAAAACAAGTTACCTACTCGACCCCCTTTTCAATTTAAGGATTTGGGGGGTAAGTTTCACCCCCATGAAAGTGTTGAAATTTGGTTTTAACTTGTTGTTATTCGATCTGTTGTAACGGATTTTTCCATTTCAAAATCCGTTACTCGTTTTTTATATTTTGTTATTAACATAAAGTCATTATTTTCGAACATATCTCATAATATATCATACTTAATAACTAATTTATTCTTCGTACAGTTTCAATTCATTTATAACATTGTATTCAATTTTATTACCACTTTTTCAAATTTTAAAATTTCAAATAATTCAAATTTTCGCGCCCCATATACGGAAATGGCCGTGTACTTTCGCCTAGCCTCGAACCCTGGCATATTCAAAATGCGAAAATTCAAGTGTGTGTTTACATTTCAGCAGGTATGTAGTTAAAGATCTGTATTATGAATTACTCGATTTTTCGGTTCTGTTGATCCATAATTTGAACATAAATACTGTTTAGTTGATTAAATGCGTGTCTTGCTAAAACCTGATTGGTTGGATGACGTAGGTCCTGCCAGCGATCGGCCGGCAGGGTCCGACCTGAGAGAGTTTGCTCCCGTCTTCGTGTGTGTCGAGTCGCGCAGAGGCATCTGCCCATTTCCCGCCAAATTTTCGGCATTTTCGGCTTTTATCTAGTTGAATTTTTGCCATCGGTGATTTATTTGAGTGGTTTTGTATCTTAATGTCGGGGATTGACTTCGTGTGACTAATATTTTTGCATTTTTCTCTTTTCTATGTCCACGCCGTCGTGAGGCAGCGACGCTTGCCCGAGGCGTTTCCTTTTTGGCTGCGTAGCTGAGGAAGCGCGGGACACAGCAAGCAGGTGGTGGCTGTTTCTCCTGGAAAACCCCACAGGTGAGTAATTTCTTTTGATTTTTTGCTTAGTTCAGCAACTTTACCTACTACTCACCTGTGGCGTTTTTTTTTAAAACATAGCATTGTCCTTTTTTTGAATACCCACCATCTTGCGGCTGTTATCTTGTTGAATATTTTCAAGTTTTGGTCACATTGGTCACACGTTACTTTCTTATTTTTCGGGTTGGGTCTCCATTCTGTGGTACCGGGCCGCTCAAGTAAATCTGACACCGATAAATTCAGTTTTCTAGTAAATTCATATTAACTTATATATTTTTTAACTTTCTTAAATTCTGTATTTACCGTTCAAGTCTCAAATAAATTTTTCGCGTTAAATTGGAGTTAAAATATCATAAATTTCAAGAATTCGGGCTGGAGCATTCTCAAATTTTTCTTCTTATTAAATATTAAGCACTTTGCTATTCCGGTCAGTTCAATAATATTATCTATAAAATTTAAAAAAAACTATGCATGGTTCCCCTTAGTTTAGTATAGTTCTAAACGTTTAATTTTTATCATTATTTGTCAATATTTAACAACTTTAGTAACCTATTGGTTTATAATTTCTGTAAAAGGCTTAGACCTTGTCTAATGCTACTTTCTTTCTGATCTGTTCACGCTTGCAACACCATCGTTGAGGACGCTATAACCACAGCCCGCTGTCGACAAACAACGTAACGAGAGCTGCGTAGACATCGAGTGGAGTTGCGTTGGCATAGGTGTTGACTCCTGGCACAGAATAACTAAAAATATTCTGTGCTCCTGGTCAGCTCTACTTCGGCGACGCCCTGAGATATCTGCTAGCCTCAACATCTGCAACGCCTATTTGAGCAGACAAGGACCGGAGGAAGCCCTAGCCACGCCCCAAACTACAACGAGCCTCGCTTGAGCGTAAGCGACTGAAGACGCAGTTCAAACTTAAGATTCAGAGTGAATCATAATAGAAGCTGAACAGTCAGTTTAATTGTAAAGCCAATTTAACCCTTTTATTGTTTTCAAACCAATTATTAACGAAATTTAACTCTCCTAGTTTATTTTAATTGTTCGAATTTAACTTCATGCTAAAGTTGATTTAATTATTTATAGTTGTCTTTTAAAAGTTGTCAAATCAAAATTGTGAGTCTCAAATTTGTGATAAATGAATCTTTTATATTTAACGAAGGTAACAGGATTTTATTGGACAGACCCAAGTATAGCAAACCTAGGATTGTTATACTGTTTCATTTTCGTTTGGCCACCCTGTATATAACCTTTACTCAGTGGTATTGTACTTCCGATTTGCAGCTACTACGTTAACACGCTAAATGTAAATCGAATGGGTTGCGGAATATTCTTGGAAACCAATTCTTAGAAAACAATTTTTCGAAAAAAAATTCTTCCAAGCTTTATGGTAGTTCTTCCAACGTTTGACGATGATTAGGTTTTGAAGTAGTTATTTCATAATAGTAATGATAATATTAATATTAGCAAGTAAATATGCTGTATGCCTAGTCTTAATATGACTAGGAACTACTTATACCTATTATAGTTTATATACACTTTTAAGTGGACACAAATCAATAAAAAATTGATTTGTCGGGATATTTTCAAAAAAAAATTTTTTGACACAAAGGTCTTCAAAATGCGCAACTTTCTACGTGAACACATTTGTCAAATTGCAATTCCAGGGCCGGCTAAGATTTTTTTTAAACCCCGATTTTCACAAAATCTATTTAGGCATTTTTTTATTTAAAATCTGACCATACAGCGTTAATTAGGACCCTCTAAAACCCTTAAGTTCAAAATTTGAACTAAAAATATACAGGGAGTTCGGTTTTACAGCGCCTTAAAGTTGCGCAAAGTAGTGATTTCGAGGGCCCCTGGAGAGTCAAGCGTGACATGGAATGACTTTAAAACAATTGAAGAATTAACAGGACCACCCAAAGTATTGATGGACGAGACTGCAAGAAAAAATAATACAGGATGTTTTTCTCTACCGCTGCTGAAAGTTCAGACTTTTTTCGAATTTTATTCTGATCAAGTTTGCCGTGCTTTTCGAAACAAAGTTACTAATAACAAAATTTATTTAATCTTAACAATAGAATAACAAACAAAATATTTAGATCTTAAACTATCGGGGTTTTTTCAACATAACCGCCTTCTAACGTAATAATTTTTCAAGACGTTTTTTGTTATTGGAAACAACTCGTCTTAACTCATTTGTTGTTACGGAATCGCAAGCTTCAATTATTTTTTGTTGTAGGTCGTTTATGTTCCTAGGACGATTTTTATATACTTTGTCTTTTATGGTGCCCCAAAAATAATGATCCATCGAGGTAATGTCGGGGGAACGCGGGGGCCATTTAATCAAAGGACTATTTCGTCCGATCCATCTGCAAGTGGTAAAATTTATAATTAAACGAATAAAAAATCTTGCATGTAAAACAACAATACCTGTTCTCAAAATTATCATTTAGCCACTCAACAACAGCGCGAGTTCCATGGATAGGCGCAAATTGATTTTTTTTAACTTTTTTGTATTTTTTTCGACCACCCTGTGTATTACAAAAAAAAAACGAAATACCGCAAGTGCAACTTATTAGAGGATAACACATGAATTTGCTACTAAACTTTAATTTTGTTCGATTAGCAGCTAGAAATTTAATTTGTTCGAAATCAGAGTTTAAAAATATTAAATTTTTGTGTCCAACTTTCTGACGGTCCCTGTATATTATCTAAACCTTACCTAAGTTTTCCATACTCTGTGTTAACAAGGCCTCGAATGTATGTAAACTATAACTTTCTGCATCCATTCCTTTCGCTAACGTGTTCCTCAAATGCATTTCATATTCCAATAAAAGTCTACTCGTCGGTGAGCCAGGAGTTGGAGTGGCATTGGCATTCTAAATAACAAGAACAGAAAAAAATGTTTAAAACATTTATTTTCACAACAAATGTTTTGTGGTAAGTGCCAAAACTTGTCCTAACTGATTTGTGTAAAGTTAGTATCCGTATACACCTTACCACAAATAAATCTCTACTATCAATATTAAACATCCCAAGTTGTTGTAGTCCGTAACTGAATTAGTACCTACCAGTACGGTTGGCGTCACACGAAACCGAACGCTAAAAATCCATTTCCTTGGGATATTTGGATTCTGTTCTGACATTTGACAACGTCGCGTTCATCGGTCGTGTCATCCCTCGGTTTGAGCTTAAATCCGTTGATTGTGAAATGGATTTTGGGTATTTTCACTTCAAAAGTTTCAAGAAAATGGCATTACGTCGTTCCGTTTCATCTGACGCTAACTGTACCTACAGTGCAAAATGAAAATCACAAAACAACTTATTTTATTTGTATAAAAATAGTAAAATATTTCTTTGTTGGTTACTAGTTTCGGCAAACAGCCATCATTAAACCTAAAAAACTACCTTATTTTAAGAAGAAAATACATTAAATGTTACCTTATAAAATAGTATAGGTTCAAATATAAATTTTGAAAGGTCAATATGAAATGTTACATTGACAAATATATATTTGTATTTAATTTTTAATTGGGTTTTTCGTCACCAAACTGATCGAAAGACAACTTTTTCAAGTTGCCTCGAAAATTCATAAATTCTTAACACTAAATGAACGAAACTTTAAACGTGTAACTCAAAAAATAACTTCAACAAATTTGTTTTCTGAGCTTTCGGAGAATAAATCTTCCTCCTTTCTCAAAGATCATGCCACGTCAAAGTGAAGTGACAGATTCAATCTGATCTGTTTGCGCCACAAATAAATTTTAGAAAATAAATATGTATTTGGTTCCAGACGAAAGTGTAACGTTATTTTAAAGTAAATTTTATACAGGGTGATTTATTCATAAATACAGTAGTAATTTTAAGCACGTCATCAGGAAGTCATATTATATGCCTAAAATGCAAAAAAAATACTGCATGTTTAAATAATGGGGAAACATATCCTAAATTCCACGTAACGAGGCGCACCTGAACTAATGTGACTGCAGCGTTATGGTGGAGCACTTGGCACCGGCCGCCACGTTGCCGTTCCGTCTCATAATTGAAATACGAAAAAAGACGCCATCTCTGTGAATAACGTTGTAACATACCTAATACACAAAACATTTCCCAAATTTAAATGTTTTGAATATCGGTTTGAAATATAATAATATGGTAGAAGCACCTCCAAATTGTTATTTACGTCGCCGAATTTACGTAGACTAAAGATCTCTGTATATTTAAAACCGAACGTTTATAGCGCGGTTTTATATATCTTGTATATATTTTATATATCTTTATATCTCGATTTGAAATTTACATAACTAGATGACAAAAGGAGTAGTTGGATGGACGTCAGTGATTCAAAAAGTCTCTTTTTTCATCTCTCGATGTTTCGACCATTTTATTTTGTCATCCTCAGGACAGTGAGTTTATTTAGATTTATTTGTTTCCGTTAGGTGTATAAATCATTACAAAACTGATAATATAGATAATTAAATTTTCTGGGCAGCAAAGGTTAGTTTGCAGTTCTCCATTGTCTGTGTTTATTCGGTACTGTTTTGTGCAACATTTTTGCTTTTTTGCAAAAATGGTTTGCTACACAAATGCGCAAATTGTAGATATGATAGTCCCTTATTTATGTCTGCAGAATGCCAATCAAGCTGCCGCGGAATATCGCCGAAGGTTCCCTAACAGGCTTCATATAATGCAGGCAATGGGGAAGTTGCACCTATTTTTGTTATTATAAAAATGAAATCTATGAACAAAAATATCGGACCCGTATTTTTGGATTTTTCGTTTTGAGTTTATTTAAGCCCAGAAATAATTATTTTCTGTTTATGCAACGTCATCAAGCGGCTTTTTGAAAAATTAGTTATTTTTAGTTCAAAATGTTGGTGCTTCTTTCAGCAACAATGGTTATCTGGTTCCGTTGACAAAAAACTTATGATTTTTGTGGAAAAAAATCAAATTATAACCTTTCTTTTTTACTACGTGTTCCGTTTTCTTACAGAATTTTCAAAACGGAACTCCTTCGTTACTTCATCAACCTAACCTATTTGTGTTTTTTGAGTTGTCAAGAGTTGAGGTTAGAACTTTATTATTATTGTAGTTGTGTTGAGGGTGTTCTGTGGACGAATCCGACCGTGGCGTGCATAATGAATTACGAAGAAGCAAATATGTTTATATCGGCCAAACAAATAAAAAATAACAGCCCTCCATCGACTTTCACATTTCATAATCAACCACAAAACACCAAGGTTATAAACAACTACAACCACAAAACACCGAATAAATAGGAAAATAGGTTACAAATGTTTACCCCCCCCCCCCCCCCACAAGTTACAGAACTTATTGTGGTCGGGAGCTCGATTACTTCGGTAATTTCCAGTAACTTCGTGTATCGTTCCGTAATGTTACCGAAATGTTATCGAAACCAATTGCGGAACGATTTCTGTTACTTCGGTAAGAAAACGGAACACGTATTTTGTTTCACCTGTCGATCAGTTCCGTCATTGTGAAACATTTCATGAGATTTTTGGGAATTCTTGAAAAATACGAACCAAAAAACATACATACAAGCTGACAACTGTCCTGAATGACGTTTTACTGACTGCAACTACCAATTTGTCGACGAAACAATACTAAAATACCTAGAAAGCCGCTTAATGACGTCACTGTTAGAAACTTATATTTTAAAATGCAATAGCGGCTTTGTTACAAATTGTATTTGAATAAAACTTGAATACAGGAAGAAAAAATAGTTTTCTCGCTTAGAAAATAGAAGTTTACACCTTTATTTTAACTTAGTGCAACAACCCCATTATGATGCAGATCAGCTGATACAGTTGAAGATGTACTGGACGATTCTCCACAGACAAGTACAAGAACAATTGCCAGGGATTAGGAATAATCCAGAATAAAGTAAATAAATGAAGTTTGTCATTAAGACAGTTTCTATAAGTAATATACAAATGTTTGCCAGCCATGGAGAATTGCAAACTAAAACGGTCTTCATCCTTACCATTGTCAAAAGGTCCAAGTGCTAGAACCAGATGATTTTCCGGCAAGAATGGTAGATATATAGAACTAGTTTGAGAGACCAATGTGCGCAGGGTGCTACTTTACATCTTGTCCTACAAACTTGTGTTGGTATTTGTGTTTACCCTAATTAAGTTTCATTCGTTTAAAATTTGTAAAAATTAATACGGTAGTGGTTATTACTTAAACAATACATTAAAATTGTTGGTATTATAATCAGTAAAACATTAAATGTAAGCAAAATTAATTTTCTTCATTTTTTTAAAAGGCACAACTGTCACATCTGGTCAGGGGAAAATCCCCATGCTATTCGTTGGTTTAATTTCCATATAAGGTTTTCGATAATTGCTTGGGCTGGAATTCACCACAGGATCGGACCTTATATTCTGCCAGAAGATTTAAATGGGAATAGGTACTTGGGCTTTTGGAACCAATTATTATTTGACAACCTGTTATTTCGAGCCCTGCATGAAATGTAGTTCATGCATAACGATGCTCCTTCTCATTTGCCAGGCCTGTCCGAGAATTTTTAGATGCACAATGTCCTAATCGATGTATTGGAAGAGAAGGCCCAGTGCGATGGCCAGCTCGGTCCCCAGATGTCAATCTCTTGGATTTTTCTATTTGAGGCTACATGATGGCAATCGTATATGACGACCTGCAACAGCTACGTGCGCGAATCGGCGATGCAGCTGAACATATACGCAACAATCCTGGGGTACTTTCACGCATCCGGTGTGAACCTGTGCATCGAGAATAATGGTTCCATATTCGAACTGTTGTAAATTCGCGGTAGTGAACGCGTGTTCGTGTTTGGTTACTTCATTAAATTGGTACTTTCTCAGCGTATGGGATCCACCTGGTCGTGCCGTCACCCAAGCCATGGGGTGGATCAGGGAAACCAAGAGTCGCAATAAATTCAACAATAAATTTTATAGTGATAGTGATAAAAAAAACGACAAAAGTTCGGCGTTTATCAAATCCGAGATCAAATAATTATTCACATACCAAGCACATCCGTGAGGTAAGCGTTAATATTTTTATAAATTTTCCGCAATTTCCGTATGCATTTTGCAAAACATTCGCTTACAATCGTGTACTGAAAACATTCTTCTAAATTTACTAAAGATTCGTACATCTGACAACAAAACTAACACGCACGATGGTAAGCGTCGTCCGATGCGTCATACGCGCTGGAAGCAAGTCAAATAGGTAAAAATTCTGTTTAGAAAAAAAATCAACCTGTATACAGTGTGTTTCACTTCAACTCGAGACAATTCATTATTTTTTTTACGGGTTGACCGATTTTCAAAAGCTTTTTTTTATATATTGCGCCGAAAGATCTACATTTTGACACTAATTTTTTTTTTTCATATTCGTCTCTTGCATGACCTACTACGATCAAAATTATACCGCCAAAAACTGGAAAAGTAATTTAGGCATTTTTTAGGAAAAAAATGAATAGCACAGTCGTATATTGACCATACCCGAAAACCCCACATACCAAGTTTCACGGTCATAACATATACAAAATACCTTCAAACATTTATTGAAAATACTATCTAAAATTTATTAATGCTTATGTTTTTTAATATAATTTTTAAGTTAAAAATGCAGAAAAAATTTAAAAAAAAACACGATGAGAAAAAACGATTATTTTCGATTTTTGTATTTTTATTGCGAACGCAGGGCCATGAAATCGTGGGAATTGATGGTTTATGTGAGCTCTAATCAAACTGCAAAGAAATAATTTTAAAATATCTCTCGGTGTTTGTACAGGGTACTTCGAAAAACCGTATTTTTGCCATGTTTGAAGCTATTTTCTGAACGCCCTGCATAAGCTATGACCGTGAAACATGGTATGTGTGGTTTGCGGGTATGGCCAAAACGACTGTGCTATTCATTTTTTTCCTAAAGAAATTCCGAATGTACTTTTGCAGTTTTTGGGGGTATAATTTTGATCGTAGTAGGTCATGGAAGAGGCGAATCTGAAAAAAAATTAGTGTCAAAATGTAGATCCTTCGGAGCACTATATTTTTAAAAAAAGTTTTTGAAAATCGGTCAACCCCTTAAAAAAATAATGAATTGTCTCGACTTGAAGTGAAACACACTGTATATATTAAGAGGTCATAATATTATTAAAGTCAAAATTGATATTGTTGTTTAGACAAATAACATTAGGATCTTTACTTTAAAAATTTCTAACAAGTCCAAACGTTTACCTTTGTTACATAAATGTAACACTTTAAAATTGTGTTAAATTATATTATCTCTTAAAATTGTCTTCAATGTGTTGACAATAAACTGTTTTGTGACTTTTTTTCACTGCACTACTTGTATCACTTACATAGTTTTGCAAATGGTGAATATGCCGTCGTCCGTAATGGTGTCCCGTTTCAGGATCTGAGTTTCCATTGCTTGAGCTTGGCGTGGTAGCATAGCATTGATTATCAAATATCACATTGTCAGAAGGCGGTGAAAAATCCCCACCAGCCCCCCTTTCCAATTCCAAGTACAGTCCTCGTCCAGGGTAGCCCCTGCCAATTTCATGGGAAGACCTGGAATAAGGTAACTGTTACTTTTTAGAGTAAAAGAAAATATCTAATGTGTACAAAAATGCTAAATGAATTATTCTGGATAGATACCTACAGCAAAATTATCTACACGGGTTTAGAAAATGGGTAATATTTAAAGACGCGAAGAAAACCCATTATCTCTCTTGCCTACTCGTAATAGTATAATAAGACTTGCCTTGATCCTGAAAATCTGGAATTCTGCGCCATGGCGGACCTGGGATGCTGATGAGTAGACTCGGGTTCTGAATGTCTTCCATTATTATTAGGATGTCTTAAATGGTGGTGGTTGTTGTAGTAATTGTATCTCCTCCTTCCCATTTCAGGAGACGTCACAGGGCTTTCTTGGCTAGGCATCGGTTTCAGCATTCGTTTCAGAGTATTGCTATCCAAGCTCATCCCATTTTCCCTGTGGATAAAAGTAATGATGATATGCAATAGTGACAAGCAATACTAGACTTTCTGACGAGGACGCAATGCCATCAACAAAATAATGTACCCCAAAATATTGCAAGTTTGCAGGTAAATTGAACTTATCAGGGTATTACCCAGGGTATTTTATTTATGTAGAATCTGTTCCGTCATTTAGTTTCAGTAAGAAAGTGCACACTGTTGGCCCTATAAAGTAAATTATGCATGCTAAAACTGTTGAGAGAAATGCCAAACTAAAACTAGTCTAAAACATTCTGCACTGTAGGTACGGCACATATTTACTCAAGCTGCATTAGCCAAGGTTTTAGTTTTGTGTAAAATATGCACGATAATAATAGGTATAGGTGATAATACAAAATTTTGAATGAGCAAACAGAAAAATTGGCATATACGAGTATACCTACATTTATATCAATCGATATTTTTTCCAATCTCTCAAACACTCCAATAATGTCAAATATAGGTAGGTACCTTCCTACTCCCATAGTAATGTACCTACTAATTTTGTTCCCCAAAAATTATGTACCACGAAAAACGTTTTCATCTTCCAATAGGTAGGACCAGTTAAAATTTTTATCCGTTGTTTCTAAATACGTGGTAAAAATTTTGGCACTTATTTCTATGACACACTTTCCTTCCGTAACAAGTTATATTTTAATCGGATTTTAATGTTTTTAAAGATTTAGAAAAAAGCTTAGATGAAGATTGTAATCAGGCAAGAAACAAAAAATTATAAAATTTATTTCAAATTCGGATTACAGTAGTTTTTATGTAATTATTTGGTTTACTTTCTATTTCAAATTAAACAAAATGGCAGATCTACAACATATTATATGTATATGTCCACGGTTAGAGTGAATTAGATTGAACAAGGGGAAAACTTTTTTTATTTTACATAAGTACACTTTTTTGTTTTTTGCTTGTATTTAAAATGAATTTGCCATAGGCAAATTAAAGATTTCCGCAAAAAGAAAAAAATGTTAAATATTATAAAAGTAAACTAGCTTTATCTTTGGAACAAGTCTCGTGCAGTAGGAATAATTTTTCGTTATTAAAAGTTACGACAGAAGTCCGATTTCTGACCCACTTTGACTATTAGAAAAATGTATGTTCACGGTTAGAGCAAATAAAAGGGAAAATTTTTATTTTATATTTTAGGTAACAAAAGCACACGTTCTATGTGAAGTAAAGTGAAATAATGTCAAGCATTAAATTAATCTATCTTTCTTCATTTCAACCTGATTTTTCTCTTTTATTCACATAGGTATATATTTGTAAATAGTCAAAATGGGCATAGATTTGGCCCTAAATGGGAATTCCGTAGTAACTTTTACTTCCATAACCGGGAATTCTGTCGTAACTTTTAATTCATAGTTATTCTTTTCGGAGGGATAACAATAAAGGTAGTTTTCTCTTATGGCATTTTCATATTTTTTATTTTTCTGGACACACCAATACATGAAATGGAAAGTTTATCTGTGGAAACCTTATTTTAAACACATACTAAAAACTTTTTTTTATCAAGTGTTGCTTTTTTTTTTGTAAAGTGTAAAGTCAAAAAGTGTTCTCTCTTATTCACTCAAACGAGGACATACTATGAGCTGGACCGACTATTAAAGACCCGCGCATGACGTCATATTTCATTGTTGTTTACGGACTGAGGTGGCGCTACTCGACGAAAAAAATGGCGACTTATTATGGGTTATAGGGGGGTATTCTGTGGTTATTGGTATGTCAATTCCTCACGTTTAAAATGTCCCAAATTTTAAATATTCAGCTTTATTACGATTTGCCTTTTTTTACGGTAACGAATTGTCCAGTATTTAGCAGTTTCATCCTATTAACACAGCTTTTATAGGTTGATTTGTTTGTGATAACATGAAATTTCCATGCACATGAAGAAAATTGTAGGTATGCACACTGTACAGACCATTAGATTAATTGCAGAAGAATAAACATTATCTTGGAATTATGGGATGATCCGATCAACCAGCTGAAGAAGCGAAAATTCTAGATATTATTTTGGAAGAGTATTTTGTAACCTATGCATGAATGACAATAGAAAATTTTGTTTATAGCTCCAAAGCGAATCAATAGTCCTCCATATAAAGAAGAAACTGAAGAATCTAATGCGTTTTATGCATACTTATACTATACCTAACTAGCCATGGACTTTATTTCAGACCAAAAGGTACCAAATACTCTTGCTTGCTTTTTAGATTCGCTTTTCTTAAGAAAAGGTATGGAAATATGCCATGTGAAGTTGTCAAATTAGAGGGATATGACAATCAGATATTTTGTTTTATTTTGAATATTGAATTCGTTGTAACAGACATATTTGCATGTTTTTATTTTCTAAAAGATTCTGCAGCAATGGTGTTTTAACATTAAATCGCCGTGTAAACTTGTTTTGTCGTGTGGCACCAGTGGAGATCGCTTGAAACAGCGCTATGCGCTATGCACAAGTCTTTAATATAGTGTTGGTCCAGCTATATGAGTCAACTAGACAGTTGACCATTTAATACAATAAATAAAGTCAGGCCATAAATTTAGGTATTATTAAATACAGGTACCAAACAAGAAAAAAGTTGCCTCAAATTGCAAGTCCGCTAAACATTTTCCGCAAACGGATAATTCATCAACTTGATAGGGGTCTAACCTGTTCATGTCCTCCGTGCTCTTCGACTTGCTGCGCCTACCCTGCAGGTTGTTGTTGATGGCGTTGTGGTGGTGGGTGGCCCGCAGCTCAGCCTCCCGCACCACGTCTATCTCCGAGTAGTCGACGGAGCGGGTGTTGGTGAGGACGTGGTGGAGGCCTCCCCGGCCCGTCGGCTGGCCCGTCGGCCCCGTCGACGTGGCCGACGAGGTTTTCGGGGGCGGCGCCAGCGGGCCGCCGGCCTGCGTGCCCTCCGACTTCTGCGACTCCGTCGTCTGGGTCTGGGACTGCGATTCAGTCTGGTTCGCCTGGAAAGGAAACTTCCAGATTTGGTTTCGGTATAAGGAGTTTGCATCTGGTTCGCGCCAAACAAGTGCTTAGCAAAACGAATTGAAAATTGATTCCGTCCACTTTTCGGAAGAGTTCTCTTGGTGGAGATGGGCTGCAGACACGTATCTGTCTGCGTAAGTAGGACACAGGAATGTAAGAAAGAAGTAAAGAAATAAGTTACCTACAATTTAATGTACAGTGTGTAGTGTGTCCTAAGATAAGTGAAACAAAGGTTTGACAAAAAAAATTAAAATATGACCCGCCCCGCTTGATTTGCCTTGGCGTGAGAAAAAAATCATTTTGTGCTTACGTAAAGTATGCTTTTTTCTGCAAGATACGGGAAAATTTTATTGACAAATTAGTACCCATTTGTTGGTTTTCATATAATATAGGTACCTAGCTACTATTTGGTTTATTGCCTATCAATATTCAGTGATAACTATGAAATATTTGAAAACTCATATTTTAGTTTGGTTTTGCAGATAACCTAACCAGAATTATAATATTTTTTGTTAGGTTTAGGTACATATTTTCATTAGGTTTACACATCATAGACAAAGCTAAATATAGACGGTCAGAACCATTGTTGAAATTTCCGTACGCTGCACCAAATATCTTGCATAACATTTTGTATAAAAACTAATAACTAAATTAAAATGCCTGCCCTATACCCCAACTAGTATCGAGTCCTAGGAATTTTAAGACATTATAATTTACCCGTTATAATTTCTTTTCGCTTCAAAATTAAAGTTTCAAAGTTGGTGTAGCGGGATTTTGCGAACGGTTTCAACAATGTTTCTGACTATCTATGACCCTTTAATCTATGGTTTACACCAAACAAACTTTAGTGAACGAAGGGAAGCGAACAGAGTACAATCATTCGGCAGAATGCTCACTTTGGTTCCCAATATTGATTTCGTGTTTGCGTTACTTAACCCGTTGCTTGTTCGAATAAGAACGGCCAAACGCTGCAATTTGAAATTTATGTACTGTTCATGTAGAGCACAGTTTATTTGGCTAATTTGAAAAAAAAACAATGAACTAACAGAATAAACTATTCGCCAAAACCAAAAACTAGAAGATGTTAAGAAAATAGCAAAAATCTATGTGTAACTTATATAATAATACAATATTTTTCCAATAAATTTTTGGGAATGGTAGGCTTGCTTTCTTTTTAGAGCTTTTTGAGTTTTTGAACTTCGTGTTGCTTGAGCCATATATATTTATTTTTGTTATTGCAGGCGCATGTACAGTGTATATCACTTTAACTCAAGGCATTGGACTAATACATCACTTTTTTTAGTTTGTATGGGTTGGAAGACTACATTGGTATTAAAAAATTGTCAGCCGTGATTTGCCCAAAAGAAATATTAAAATTCAAAAATTTGCGTTACTATCTGGTGAAACATATATGGCAACACGCCTTGTATTCTCGCCATAGTTAGACCAATGACGAAAGGGTATTTTGTGGGCAAGCGCATTTGTTTCCTCGACGACCACAGGTGGTATTGGGCTACAGAGCTAGTACCTATATACATACAGAGTGTCTACTTTTAAGTGTATACAAATCGATAAAAAATGTATTTTGTGAGATATTTTCAAAAACCTTTTTTTGTTTCAAAGGTCTTCAAAAAACGCTTCTTTTGACGTTTTTACTTTTGTCAAAATGCAAATAAAGGGACGGCTACGATTTTTTTTATACCCCGATTTTCACAAAAACCATTTAGCGATTTTTTATTTAAAATCTGACACAACAGCGTTAATCAGGACATCCCAAAACTCCCATATACAAAATTTGAACGGTTCTACACCGTGTTAAAGTTGAGCAAAATAGGGGCTTCAAAGGCACCTGGCGAGTCAAGCAGGCCATGGAATTATTTCAAAACAGTGGAAGAATTAACAGGACCACCCAAAGTGTTGATGGAAGAAATTGCAAGAAGAAATATACAGGATGTTTTTCTCTACAGCGTCTCAAATTTCCGATTTTTTTCGAATTTTATGCTGGTCAAGTTGGCCAAAAATTAAGATTAACAGAACTGTCAAATTTATTGTATTGACTTGTTTTTTAATTTCCATGGCAGATCTGATTTTTGCGAATATTTTTATTAAGAATTTAAACTGTCTGGACCAATGACGTCAAAACCTATAGACGTGGTGCCCCATTGTTCAAATGCCCTTTATTTTGACTCCAAGATTAAATATATCCATACTACTCTAAAAACATGCTACAAACAAAGACAGAAAGTCAACCATCAACCAACTATACACCCGGTGATTCCCGGTTATAATTCTTCCAGAATCACACTTAGATATCGCATGATTTTTCTTGTTTGGGGGCGCCGGAAGCATCGGAACCTCACCTGAAGACTCGGGGGATGGTCTAACGACGCCAGCCTCCGAACCCAGAGTCGAAATAAGTTCGCTACGGCTCGACTAGAAGGGGCAATTTCTGACAATCTCGCGACATTTTCGGAATAATTTAATGGAGCGCTTAGATTGTGATTAGTTCTGGGCGTCAAGAGTTTATCAAAACAAACCTGTCTATAGGTTCTGACGTTATTGGTCTGGACAGAATTTTTAAAATTATTACCTAACAATAACTAGAACATTGTTCGTAAACACAATTGAAATGACTGAATGACTCTCTGTATTTTTTTTTAATTTAATTTATTTTACATTTAGTAATATTGTTTCAATAATCCAAGGCAAACTTGACCAGCATAAAATTCGAAAAAAATCGGAAATTTGAGACGCTGTATATTTTGTATATTTCTTCTTGCAATTTCTTCCATCAACACTTCCATCTACATTTTTTGTTCGAATTTAGTATATGGGGGTTTTGGGGTGTCCTGATTAACACTGTTGTGTCAGATTTTAAATAAAAAAATCGCTAAATGGTTTTCGTGAAACTCGGTGAATAAAAAAAATCGTAGCCGTCCCTGGATTTGCATTTTGACAAAAGTAAAAACGTCAAAAGAAGCGTTTTTTGAAGACTTTTCGAACAAAAAAAGGTTTTTGAAAATATTTCACAAAATATATTTTTTATCGATTTGTAGAGGTACACTTAAAAGTAGACACCCTGTAGAGTGCTGGATCATCCGCCATTAGTGGCTAATTTGATCCATTAAATGCGCATGTGTAATGGGCCGCAAGGCCGCAAGGGGAACGGAATATTGAGGGTTTATTGAGAAACATTTTTATAAAGCAATACCGGTACATGGTGGTGGGTACGTAAGGCTACCAAATTAAAATATTTTCACTTGAATTGCAGCACGTATAACTACTGGGTGATTTAAACCTAACTTATGTTTTTTTTATCTTTGGACTCCCCAGTTAATTTAAGTTGGACTTTATGTATCATATATGGTGTCTAAAATTCGTGGTGTAGATACAAGGCATTTTTTTTGAAAAAGTGGAGGTTGGGGCAAAGCCATATTTTGGCATACTAAGAGATCTCCCAAAAAAAATATTATAATTTTTATTATACCTAATAAGGTCGACTGAAACAATAATAATTGCATAAGACCCGTAAACTAAGCAGGTTGCCTCTTGATGAGGAGAGAGCATTCTAGATGACTTCAAGGGAATGCTGCCAATAATAATAATTGTCGGCAAGGGCGACATACGGGGGTACGCCAACTACATCATCTGACAGCATTCATGTGACATCAGTATCGTTTTATCTCTAGCATCGAATTGATAAGTACAATGGAAGTCGTACAGGTACCACTTTCATTGTTGTTTGGGGCAGCCAACTCTAGAGAGAGATAGGTTTCAAATGGCAATGAGTAAGACAAGGACGCCTAATGAACGTGTCAGCTGATTCAGGCAAAGGAGGTATATAGGGATGTTGCATATTAATGTGGAATTTAATGGGCATGTTCCGTAATTCTCTTTATTGTATGATCTGTATTCCGAAATTCGGGGCTTGTTTGTAGGAATGAGAATTTGTCTATGTAACCACCATTATGTAAATATTGCACAGAAAAAAGTAGGGAATTGATTAAAAAACATTACCTACATGACAATTTTATGTACCCGGAAGTAAATTGAGACAAATAAAATACAAATTCCAAAATAAAAGTTTATTTTAAAATAAAGGCGACAAAATATCTAGGATAAGGTATACATTTTCAACTTTAATTATTTATCTTAACTGATTTATTAATTTTAAATTTCAATTTAATAGGAAAAGCATGTAAAACAGGTAGCTTTTACATATTTTTATATAATTTTTAATGTTGAGGCATCTAACAAAAAGAATTACAAATAATTATCTTATTAAAGGGACCAGAACCTCAAGATTAATTCCATCTTTGACTACGAAGATCTAGGTTCATTAGCACAATATTTTGCCAGTTTTCCTTGATAGAGCTTCTATCATGACTTAGAAAATAAAAAACTGTAGTAATTACATACTTTTTATGTCTGCGCTGCCCAAAATTCTCTATGAAATTGCTCTCAATAAATTGTTGACTACAAATGCAAGTACCTAAATATTTGTAGACAGTATACAATTTTTTCTTTTTATTGCTGCAATCCACTTGTCTCTAATATCACCTTATCTCTTGGAAAACTGCAAAGTTATTAGCAAAGATTTTTAAGACTTTGGTACATCCAAATACAACACAGGAGTTGACCCTCTTTTTTGTCATTTACAACAGAGAGAATATAGCCACATAGCTAAATTAAATTTTCTCTCCGATCAAAAAATAATATTAAACCAAACACCAACTAAGAAAACTCAACGCCGTTTTATACGAAACTGCCGCCACGACACGAACTCAAATCAAATATAAATAATACAATAATTACTCCTATTCGTATTGGGACTTGGGACAGAAGGAAAATTAAAATGACGTTTGACAACGGAACTCGTTTGAAGCACAGGACACAAAAATAGAAAGTTAGGACAAACACCTCTTTTGTGTTATGTGGTTTTTGCCGGAATCAGCTGATTTATTTACTATTTCACTTACTCAAGTTTGGCTGCCAGTTTCTCTCTCTACACTCCTTCCATCTACTTGTCAATTCAATGATCTCTAGTTTACGAGTCTTGCCAAAATAGATAATTATGGTTTTGTTATAAAATACCTGTGAACCTATATTGTTTTCTGTCCCAACCGAGGCAGTTACGGTCTTTGGGCCTGTTGACGTATTTGACGTCATCGTACTAGTATCCGATTGTTGTTGCACTCCTCTGTCCCTTGTCTGTCGCATTTGGCTTCCTTCCCTTTGTGTCCCTTTTGTACCTATATTGCAGATTGGTTTTCATAATTATTATTACCTATCATTAAAAAAATGATAAAAGAATATACCTATAAAATGTGTCCACGGCAAAGCGGTATTATAGGTGTATATGCCTTTTTTGCATTACAAACACAATTTTTTGTACTCTACTCTTCACCCAAAAACTATTTTTAGTATCTTGGAAAATTTCTATAGGGAGCTTGTAGCAGCTTAAAAAAATAAAAATCGTATCAGGTAAAGTATCAGGCAAAATGCCTTTTCTGTGCGAAAATTTTTATTAGAAAGACTTGCTCAAAATTAAAAAATATTACATGTCAAATTACAGAACTAAATAATTTTTTTAATTTTAAAACATTATAAATGCATTCATAAATTTAAATTTATCTATTCTACCCATGTTCCTCCAATTTTCATCACACATCTCACTTTTATTTTTGTTTCCATGGCATACTATTCTTAAAACATTAAAATTACAAATGCTATAAATTAAATTGACCTTCAAGCTATTTAAAACAGCTACAAAGAATTTAAGAACAGAGTTGAGATGTGTGCTGAAAATGGAGGAATATGGGTAGAATAATAGTTATTTATGTACCAAGGCACTGAAGTTCAACTTTTTATGACTCATGTGGAGTTTAGTTGCTGAGGCCTCTGGCCGAGGCAAATAAACCACATGAGTCATAAAAAGAACTTCAGTGCCGAGGTACATATTATATTTTTCTTGAAATCGGAAAAAAAAATGTTTTATTAGGCAAGAAAATAATAATAAGGGATCACCCGTCCACGAACCGACTACGCGCGGCGTTGCTTGACTTTACCGATCGCTCTACCTAGCACAAGCATAATGATGTACGGCACCTTCTGACAGAAAAACCAAACTGTTGCTTCTTGTGCAGCTTACACAACAAATCTATTGTTTTTCAAATTTACTAAAATATGTATACTGAAGGTTTGCACTTCTATAGGAAACAATTTCGCAATGTGTACGAAAAGTTAAATGAGCCTTTATCGGCCGGGTTTTGAATATTTGGTCACTTTTGACGGGCGATTTCTCCGCGTCTGACGTTTGATGTTTACATCTCGCCAAGGCCTACTTATTGAAAAAATCGTAGAATAATGGGCTACATTATTGTACGATTTCTGTGCTTTTAATGACGATTTTGGGACATTTTAATGCCGATTTCAAGAAAATAAATTTAAATTATGATTACATTTATAATATTTAAAAATATATAAATAAAAAATTAGTTGTGTAATTTCATACGTCATATTTTTTAATTATGAGCAAGGTTAGTTTATAGGAAGGTTAGGACATTCGATGACTTGGAAGGGAAGGGGGGGTGAGAGAGGCAAAGGTGGTGGCATTTACACCTGAATTGGCGATTTAGTAACTTCCTAAATAGATAACGCTTCCAGCCATAGGCGCACACAGACGTTTTTGGCATGAACTTTGTTTGCGGTGTATATTTATGTTGTTTTAGCTGTTTTCAGTTATTTCTTCATTTTAATGTTTGTGCAATGAAATAACGGAACTTTGTGGTGTATGTTGGTGCATCGCATTTTTGTTTTATGTTTGTGTTTTTACTTTGTTTTCGGTTTTCAATACCCGTGTTGTCCCTTTTGATACGCCATTGGCATCAAGCTGAAGGCCAGCTGGTGAGAGCGGCACCGTCGCGCGATGTTGCCGGTTCAAAGGGACGGCCTTTGGTTTTGTTTAAGAGTGGGGGAATGTCCTAACCTTCCTATAAACTAACCTTGATTCTGAGCAAGTTTTTCTAATAAAATTTGTCAATATTTCGCACAGAAAAGGCACTTTACCTTAGGGGATTTTTATTTTTAAGCTGCTACCAACTCCCTCTAAAAATTTTTTATAGCCCAAGATACTAAAAATACTTTTTGGGTGAAGCAAGAACAGAATATAAAAACTTGTGTTTGCGATGCAAAAAACATTGTCCGTTACACCTATAAAACCGCTTTGCCGTGGATATATTGTATACAGGGTTAACTATCACTTAGTAAAAAAAAATTATCACGTGCGCAGGGTGGCGTAAAAAAACGGAAAAATATTTTTAGATATTTTTACGATCTTAAAAAAAAGGTAAAAACCCCAATTTTCCCTGTAAAAATCCGCCTATAATTAAGTAATCCAATATGGCTTCGGAACATACTGTCAGCTAAAGTGATTTTGGCGGTGTTGTCGTTGTTTTAGGAAGGATGAAATAAATACCTTTTTACTCAAACAAATTTAAAAAAATGCATAAATAACAATCGATTTGAATCTGTACAGCCGTAGCGCTGTTAGATTTACCCGAGGTTCGCCAGGACTCGCCTTACCTTAGTTTGAAATTTGAAAACAGGATATTAATCCCGAGGCTCGTCTCGAGCTCGGTCCCCAGGTTAGGTAATACTGAATCCCTACGCGTTTTCTGTTTTTGCATTTTCACATAGCAGCACCAAGTAAGTACAAAACTACATCCACATTTCTGGCGATACCACGAAAATTTCCAAACCGGTAGTATCAAATTCGACATACTGCACTTGGTTACGTGATCGAATCGCCCAAGACCCAAACTTTGTTTTCAATATTCTTTGGACTGATGAATGCTGGGACTGACCGACCTGCTGGGGTTTTAAACACGTATGTTCATTTTTACTTACTTAGCTTTTTCTCTTCCATATTATCTTTTGTATTTA
Organism: Pseudeuparius sepicola; assembly: GCA_963920635.1. NCBI lineage: Eukaryota > Metazoa > Arthropoda > Insecta > Coleoptera > Anthribidae > Pseudeuparius > Pseudeuparius sepicola. Next base: position 40,989,020 of record OY987299.1, on the reverse strand, counting down.
TTATAAAATTGGATTTGTAAATCCTAACGCACTCTTCAAAATTGTGAATATTTCTAATTTCTGATTTTTGTTTTGATACAACAGTCACATTTGGTCCGATGAAAACCCGCATGCTGTTCGGCGGTTTAATTTCCAACGTCGGTTTTCCATCAATGTTTGGGCAGGAGTTTATGGAGATCGCTTAATTGGACCATACATTCTACTGGAAAATTTAAAGTCTGAACGATACTTGGATTTTCTGAGAAATGTTTTATTTAATAACTTGTGCACCATCACATTTTGGGAGACCTGTTCGTGCACTTTTAGACGACCAATGCCCCAACCGTTGGTTACCCTTCGGGGTTTTCCTGGCGGAGAAAACAGAAAATGGTGCAATATTCAATCCTGGAAATGTCAGTGAGGTAGGTGTTTCATAGGAATTCTACATGTTCCTTAGAAATAAATCGTTTTCAAAAGGAAATCGAAATTTCGTGGTGAATCCTCGGGTAAATTGATAGACGTGGCAACGGCGCCGCGCTATTTCACTACCTGTCACTACCATTGACATACGGGAAATTTTAAGACACGTCACGCGAGCGTCCATAAGCGGCGTTGTTTGAGGGGTTCTAAATAATTTGAAAAACAAATTAGGCTTAAGACAAAAATGTTAAAAAATTAGAAAATTTATTTTGGCAAACCTGATTTTTATTTATCTACCATAAAATTTTTTATACTAAGCGATAGCTAACCCCGTATATTTAAACATTTATCTGCCTATAGAAACGAACTCTACCTTGTATAGGTCCAGTCTGTGTAGCACCAACATTGTCATAGAGGCTTGTAGATGAAGTGGCAGCTGTCACTTTGTCCGTCCTGCCATCAACATCTGTAGTTCTGGTTGTGGCTCTTGGCAGAGTCGAAGATCCTGCAATTTATTAAAAAAGAATTCAAATTGGTATCGTATATAATGTATTTAGGGTACCCCAAAAGTAATGAGAAATAGAGCAACTGCATATATTTTGTGCCAAAATATTACGATTGAGGCCAACATGCCTTGTAGAAATGTTGTTTGTTGAAGTTTATTTTTGAAATATAATTATTATGGCTACTGGCTGGTGAACTGAACTGAACTGAAATTTGGCACTGCTGTGTTTTTGGAGCTGAAAACTTATATATCACCGTATCTCACAGAGGCCGCCACTTGCGCTGTTTTTGGATCGTGCTTTTACTAGTAACTTTTTTGAGGTTATCTTTTTGGTCCTGCAGATCCATCATGTTAGTGCATCTTTTCATTCTGCAAGAAAAAGGTACTCTTGTTTCATAACGATCAAATCAACCGTTTGCGTTGAAATCAGCAAAACACCTGTTGACATTAATATTAGAAACATAAAATTTTCACCTACCGCTTTCAAATGTTACAGATCAACTGATCAACCGTACCATTTAAAGTGAAAAAAAAATTCCTATGACCAATGTACCAAAAATTATTCGCTTTCAAAATGAAACCAATAATGTTTTGACCAATGCCCATTTGGCATTTTTTTCTTCATCCAAATCGGGATAACTTGTCCATATTTTATGAGTATACCGCATACAAGGACTTTTTATTCTTCCTTATTATTGTATGTTATGTCTGTATACCTAACCTTACCCACTCAACAATCCAAGAAAAGCATCTCTGGAGAATGGGTACATTAGATAATACATTTTCTACAAGATATTATGAAATTATACCGTTGACTGAAAAATATTCCAGTCAACGATTATACTCTTTTTAAACATTTCCTAGTATCACACGTAGTATTCTGTTATAGCTTTTATTATTACCTTAATACTTGACTTGCCTGTAAGGATGATTTTAAGATGTATTTTATATCCGGGGGCAAGCATCGGCAAATGTACGGTTTTCTGCTTTGTCTTCTTCATCTTATTAGTTTCGAGTGTTAAATTTCTTTCTATTTTAGCAGCTATAAACTGTTATTATTAAAAAATAATAGAAAAACAATATACGAGTAAGTAAATAATAAATTAATGTTTTCCGCTTTTTCGCATTACAAAAGGTATTTTAACCATCAGCAAATTAATTTTCCCCAGTAAATTTTCAAGGCAGCTCCCATAATTTATCAATTTATTTGTTGGGTAGGTACATTAGGGCCTTTCTTAATCGCTCACTACGTCCCACCAGAGACGGAATGCAGAAAAAAGATGTGGATAAATTTGACGGGCCGAGAAATAGGTCACCCCGCCCTGAGACATCATACAACATTAATAATTTATGTGTACCTGTAGGCAAAAGAAAGGTAAGAGGGTAAATATCGCGTGCCCCGGAAAATTGAATTAGGAAAGGCGAGGGGCAGGCGGAAGAGGAACTACATAGATAGAACGGGAGTGGATGCTTGCCAATTTCTCGCACGAAAACGTCGAACAGGTGAAGTGTGGTCAGATAATATCCAGAATGATTTGTTGTCTTGTGTTACGGCTTTCTTCAGAAGCTTATAGACTGGCGGACTGCGCCACGCCGCCCAACCTCAGTTCGAGTCCCATCAGACAAAATATAACTAGACACATTTGTTTAAAGAAATAATTCGTGAAATACATCCAGTCATCAACTGTTTGTAAATTTGACGAGATTTCCACGTGTAGTACACCTAAATTGTACTATTCACATGATGGCACTATCCGGCAATACCACGGCCCCAGAACCATCAACTGTTTCATGCGCTTCAATTTGCCCGGTTGAATATTCGCAGTTATATCCTCGCCAGAGCGAAATGAGTGTTAACGTGTTCTTTTAACTCTAAAAAGGTTATTATAATATACACACACCAATAATTGTGCCCGCATTTTTCTTTTTTTAATTATTTTTCAGTATTGTCTCACACTGCGCTATACCAAAACAAACCAATTCCAACTCTCTGCACTAAATCCAAATCAAAATTCACCAAATAGCCACATTCCCATAGAGCCGTTTGATATACCCTATACATTGTATAGAGTCTATATATTAGCGTGAATTATTGCTTTTGCTTTGACCTCTTTTTCTTTAAAAAAAACTATTACTAAAATCGAGAGCAATCCCTACGCCTGGCGTAAATAAAACCACGTGTTCAATGACGATCCGCGATTGGTCGGTAGGCTATAAAATTTCAACCGACTCGGCAACAGGGACGTACTCGATCGCAAAAGTGTAGTTATTCGGTTTTATCTTGTTGTTTTCAGCTATTTAGACACTGCCTCAAATAAGTTTCTTGATGTTTTGAACTATTTTAATTAAGCCAATAATTCTTTTCCGAAATATGTTGATGTAAATAATTGTAAAACTAAAATTAAATAAATGTCGTGCCCCAGTGCCGCACTGGCGAATATTTCAACACACGTGCTCTTGTTTACGCCTGGCGTTAATAGAGTTGCTCGATTTTAAACTCTATTCAAACTAAACGCAAGTAAAACATAAACACAAATTTTTGCATGGCTAGAGCGTGATCAGCTTGCTATTGGCTAGCCGGCAATAGAGTCTGGCCCGGCGGGCGAGTGCAGCGAGTCGGTGTTTCTTACAGAGTTGCAAGTGGACCTTTATTTTTTTCCGATACAATTATTTCGCTGTTTATTAATGGTTGGAGCTACGATTTGTATTAATAGTAGAAATGTTCAGGTAAGTGAATGTCTAAGCGTGCCTTAAAAGTTTTTTTTTAAGTTCTTAATACTGGGGAATATTATTTTAATATTTTGTTTTATAAAATTCATAGAATTGTTCACGTCCTTCCAACGTGTAAATGTTTCGGCACTGAAGTTCTTTTCATGACTCATAAATAACTATTTCCTGGAATATAGGTTATTATTATTAAAAGTATTCAAAGAGATAATTATCCCAAGAAATATATTATGAAAATGTTAGATAGGTAATTAAAAATATTTTTCTTTAAATCGGCAGTGAAGTGTCTCAAAATCGTCATTAAAAGTTCAGAAATCGGCACTGAAGTAACCCATTATTGTACGATTTTTTCAATAAGTAGGCCTTGGCGAGATCTAAATATCAAACGTCAGACGCGGAGCCATCGCCCGTCAAAAGTGACTAAATATTCAAAACCTGGACAATAAACCCCATTTAACTTTTCGTACACATTGCGAAATTGTTAGCTATATAGCAGCGCGATCTTTCAGTATATAGTATATTTCCTAACAAGTGCGGAAAGTGCCACTTTTCAGCACGCGATTGCAGTTGGCTGAACGATGCGTAGCGGAGTTCAGCCAAGAAATCGAGTGTGGAAAAGACACTTTCCGCAAGAGTTAGGAACACTAATGTTTCTACAAGCGTGCGGAAAACTGTACTTTTCCGCACGCATTTTAGTTTTTTTTACTATACTTTTCCGCCTCGGCCAGAGGCCTCAGCAACTAAATTCCACATGTCATAAAAAGTTGAACTTCAGTGCCTTGGTACATAAATAACTATTCTCGTTTTTTATAAGTTAATGTAGCTATTGTATAAAGTATAATGTACAATATTAATTATATCCGTTCTTTTTGATGATTAATAGTTATTGATGTACCAAGGCACTGAAGTTCAACTTTTTATGGCTCAGGTGGAATTTAGTTGCCGAGGCCTCTGGCCGAGGCAAATAAACCACATGAGTCATGTATGTACTCGGATGGAGTAAACAGGAAGAGCAACTTTTTTATTTCTGGCTTTTTGCAAAAAAATATTCTTTATAAAAACATTTGCTTGGAAAATACAGGGTGTATCTTTGATAGGTACAGAAATTTTAACCACGTAATCGGGGACGTTCATAAAACCGAAAAATGAAAAAAAAAAAATTTTTTTAATCGATGTTTAGAAAATGGGGCAAATCAATCTTTATCCGTGCTCAATGCACGCCGCTGGATCGTCACTAGAAGCGCTTAGAGGGGAGGTCTAACCTCTCCCTAGGAGATGGAGGGGAATAACGTTAGATTAGGAAGGGGAATACCGCGACGTTGCCGCATGTCAGAGTGGAATAAATCTGCTTGCAGAATTAGGTACCTAGGTACCTTTGAAAATTACTGCTGGTAGGTATCCACGTTTTTTTATGATGTCGGTTGCTGTGACGAACTGTTTATTGCTTTCTTCACAGGCGCACACAATAATTTAACAAACACGTCAGTTTTTATCACTTTACTGTTATTTTAAGTCCCTAGGCAGCAGAAATGTATCCGAGCGCCGCTCGGAGAAGTCATTGCTAGAAAACTCATTGCTGATTTCACACTCATAATTTTTTGACAAGTCTTTTGTGGAGTAGGTATCTACCTACCTACCTATTTTACAACTGATTTTCAGGCCGCAATTTTTTTATACTAATAATTAGCCATCTCTTGGGACACCTTGGGATAATAAATTTCTGATCGGCAATCAACTGAATAAAGTATTTGTTTTAAAATACAAATTATCTGTAAAAATTGCAAATTTCCACAACCACCCATAGGGTAGAGCGTAGAGCAGCGGCGCGTTACTTTTTTTTAGCGAGTGTTCGCCTGTAGCCCTATCATCTCGAAAAAAGTGGGGGAAGACTGTAATTTGACGTGAATTTAACGCGCGGCTTCGATTTGTTCATAGTTTTTAATATTTTTCAACCCTTGCCCGATAGTGCGCCACCTTTAAACCCCCTCAGGGTTGTGGTCCTGTCTATTGTCTACTTTTAATAGTATATTACACACCGAGGTGTCTCGAGATAAAGTAAACTTTCCACCCGGGCGGGAGGGCGGGAAGTAAAAGTCAGAAAATTGACACTTTCAAACTTCTAAAAAGTCAGAAATGTCGATATTACATACATGGTTGTAAATAAAAAATTATTCGGTTCCGAAAATAGTTGGGGAAGACTGTCAAATTGGCGTGCTTATCATTTCCGCATTTTTTAACCCTTTGCCGTTTCGGAACTCTCTCAAGTTAATTCCTTACCATTCCTCTTACTTTTCGTAAAAACTTGGAGGCGAAATGTCGCGTAATGTCCCCAAAAACCGAAAAACAGCGACTGCTCCTGGTGAATTTAAGCTTCTGCGTGCCCTTGACTACTGCCCGACATTCCTTCGCCGAGATTCGCCAGGCGCGGGCATATGACGTTGGCGTCGGGCGCTGGCGTCCGACGCCAACTTCACACAAAAACGACGCCGCGCCGAATCGCGCAATAATTACAATTACGAATGAATTCACTGGCACTGATTCACTCGATTTTGCTCCATTTCCACGCCGCCCGGCCCGGCCGACCTACTAAATTACAGCTGGGCGAGGAGCGCAAGCGCGGGGCGCCACTTGACATCGACACTACAGGTGATCCCCACTACTCATAACTAGTGCGCGATATTAGCCAATCGCGGCTCGCGGCCCCTACTTCTCTCGGGGCGGCGCTACTATGTTGCCAAGTGTGCTGAAAATTTACCTGATTTAGTAATTTAATTCCGTATAAATTTAATTGTGTAGTGGATTTTTACATGGATTTACCCGTTTTTGTGCGTAATAATTATACGAGATAGTAGATTAACTTATAACGAATGAAACCCCGTATAAATCCGCGAAAATCAAAAATCGGATTTAAGGGACTTTAAGTCAGTTTGGGGACATGTCGGCATAAACGGCAACACCGAATAGTGGTATTGAATGGTATGGGGGAAAGCTTGTGCGCACGTACGCCGTCTCCGTCACCGTACCGCCGCGCCGTAGCCGACGCGCTAGTCGAAGATCGTCCGTCCGATTTTGGGATTTAACAGCTGATTGATATCGATCCGCGTCCGCCTGTAATTTTTGGGAGCGCCAGCTTCAACAAGCAATTTATTATTATACAGAATGCCTTACGTGTGGCTATTCTGTGGTATAACAATTCTGTTTCCAAAACGTGGACGCGTATGCAAACGTCGCGTCTCGCTAACCGATATTGTTCCGTTACTTTGCTTTGTTTTACGAACTGTCGTCGGAACTGAACCTGCTTCTGTACATTTTTCCAGATCCGTTCGCCATTTTTTTGGACCAGCAGTGATGTCCAAACCTGTTGCAATTGCCGCTACGAATTTGCAGTGAAATAACAAGTGATTTTTTCATATTTCCGTTAAGAAATGCAGTGTTAAACGTTCGCGGTCTTCGTATGAAAACAGTGCTAGATAGGTTCCTACTAGGTACCCCAATTACGCGCGAGGATAAAAGAAGCAGCTTCAAGGGTTCGCGAAAATTCGGGTTTTATTAGACGCATACGCTATGGATCTAATTGTACAATCCACCTAGTCGAGTCCCCGTTGGAATAAATCAGCTGAGGGAAACCGAGACGTCCCTAATATTTGGCATCGCGCCGCTTTAAGTGTGCAGTGAAAAAAAAAACAAGTGTTTTGTTCGTATTTCCGTAAAAAGAGACTATGAAGTGTTATACCTTCGCGACCATCGTATAAAAACAGTGCCACTAGTTAGGTAGGTACTTAGTGCTTTATGTGATTTTGTGAAGATTTTTGGATAGTATCTAAACACAAGAAAATAGTAAAAATAATCGATGCATCTCAAAGGTAGGCTTTTTCATGCTATTCGTCGAGCTATTCGCTAAAAGAACCTTTAAGGAGTTGTCCAAAAATTATTTATTTATTTATTTAATACACATACACCAAATGATACATGGTTGCGTCAATATTCTTCAAATACTGCGAAAAAGCCTCGGAAAAAGCGATTCGACTGGCAACCAGTTACCTAGTGCTTCTTGTGATTTTCGAGAGGATTTTTGGATAACATAAGAAAGGAGTACGACACCCGCAAGGAAAATCATCCAGGCATCCGAAAGGTAGTTTTTTTGCATGCTATTCGCTAAAAGAACCATTAAAGATTTGTTCAAAAACTAGTTGAAAGACTATTCCTGAAATACTGTGAAAGAGCTATACGTCTGACAACGCTGCACGGCGGAATTGGGGGGGATCCGCCGGAACCGGCCTCAGTTCCAGCTGGTCCCGGCAAGGTCAAGGACCCATGGCCGTAGCGTCGGAAAAAGGGGTTTTAATAGCGTTTTAAAAAAAATTATTTCTGACGTTAATATGCACTTTAGAAAAATTTTAATTGCATAGGCGTAACAAGTGCATTTTTCCCGACCTGCCCTTAAAATTTCTGTACTTATCAAAGTTACACCCTGTATATAAGATTGGCACTTAGTTCTTTCTTCTCGATATAGAGGGGGACAGAAAATTCAAATGTCTGAAAATGAAGAGAACCGCAATTTGTGATTTTGGAGAGAGATACTTAATAACAAAGTTGTTTGGAATTAAATAGGAGCCTCAAATATGTAATTTCAAGTAAATACTCATTAAATTTTATTTTCATAATAATTTCATTATTTCAGACGTATAGGTAGGTACGTCGGTTCGAAAATTTGTCAAGTTTGCAAACTTATGAGTGCAACTCGGTTTCTGCTCACTTTTGCTATAAATATAATTTAGAAAGTACGAGACATTTGTCTGATGCTGTATGTGTAATATTGTTTTTTTTTTCCGACAAAAAAGAAAAAAGAACACATTTTGGGAAGCCCTGAAGTGAGCTCGCTTCGCAGATCCGGGAACTTTTGGTATATCCATCTCCAGATACCTCTTAACTCTTAATATAGCCCAAAAGTAAAAATGTCTGTCTTCAACCCATTACTTGGGGAGCGCGCAGAACGATTTGTCGCTATTGGCCGACTGCAACAGTGCAAAAAATGCACCGCGCTTTCGTAGTCGCAATTAAAAATTCTTTTATTCCATCTTCATTTATACAACACCAATATCTTATTTCCTATTTTAAACTGTCTGTATTTTTCTGTTTTAAGTTCTTTCCACAACACCGCATTTGATGTACCGTCGTTCCATTGCACTGATACGAGTGCACTGATACGAGTGAGGTACACCCGTTTCATGCGTAAAACAGTTTATGCACAGAGCACACATTTTTCTATTTGTCGTGTCAGAATAGTATTGTAAAATGCGTAAACTTAAATTATTGTTAAAACAAAACGACTTTTTAAACGAAAGTATCGAATTGGAGTGGCAGTACAACACAGCTGATATTTCTAGGTTAGGATTTGAGGCCTATTTACTCATCGCATGTGTTAATCAGATACGCCAAAAGATGTGTGCGGTTATTTAAAAATTCGCGCATCACGAAGTGGACTAAATTAAGTTACGCTAGGAAAATAAAAATCTCCATGAACGTTTCTCACAAAGTGGCGTAAAGTATATATACGCCTCTGCGTGAGACACACTCTGCACTCTGCAACTTTTAATAGTTACGCCAATTTAAGAATTAATTATCCTGACGAAAGTACTGGAGATACATTTACGCCACTTCGTGAGATGAAAAAGGACGTTAAATTATGCATATAACGGGCGTAACTCATATTTTGATATGTATATTTTTAATTTTTATTCCAAAGCACAGAATTGTGCCAGATGCGGCCATGAGCGGTATAATATTATGTACTTAGTACTTGTTATAAGTACTTGTTTTAAGTATTTGTTATAAATACTTGTTATAAGTACTTGTTGTAAGTATGTGACAGCTAAGGCTGTCACATTTATTTTTTAGTTTATTTGTTTAGTTTTTATTTTGAGCAAATGATTTTTATTAAACATTTGTTTATCAAAAACTTATACCTACATATAAAGAGGAGTAATCAAAAACTTATACCTACATATAAAGAGGAGTTCCTTTTTTGCATGATCATCATGTATGCAAGAGAAAGCCAATAAGGAGGGTGCCTAAATATGGCGTGTCTCGGCAAATTGAATTAGGAAGAGCGGGGGAGAGAGGAGAAAATAATAAAGGTATAGAGATTCGGGATCTGGGAATATGTTTCCCGCCGACCCCGCCGTCGACGATTTCCGAACCGGTGAGGCGTGGTTAGAAAATGTGCGGTTTGATTGTGTTCTAACACGCTGATATTTACAAGCACGAATTACATTATTTACAGGTATCTACAGAGTGTTCAATTTAGGTAGCTGACTCATGATATCGCGGTTATTTAAAAAAATGGGGGGTAACTCAATCCATAGGATGAATCTATGTTACCAACAAAGGCGCGGTCCCGTCCACACCTCTGTGGAAATTGTGGCGGAAAATCCAAGAATTTTTTAAAAATCAGCACTACAGTCTCGAAACCCTCATTAAAAGCTCAGAAATCGGCACTACAATAGGTCATTATTCAGACGCCCGTCGCCCGTCAAAAGTGACCAGATATCACGATACACAGATAATGGTATGTCATAGGCGAACGAAAATGAATCTCTTTTATTACTTACCTACGTCACTGCCACAAAAGCGCGGCCAGCTTATTAAATATAGTCGCATTGACATACGTCAGCTATTAATTTCACGTCCAGTTAAACTGAAAATTTTTGAATTTTGATGTTTCGAAAATAAAATGTCGACATATTATGCTGTAGGTATACAGCATACTCATTCACATATGCCTTATGCCTTTTTCAATTTCATAATTTCGATTTTTTAATGTTACCTACATTTTAATTTTAAAAATCAATGTGGGCACCTTGAGGCACCTTGGTGTATATGATATGTGGTTGCCTAGCTCACTATCAAAGTAAATTTACGTTATAAAATAAAAGGTAGCTATGCTTTTGTCGCACGAGCGATACAGCTGACGTTATAGCACCTTCGCTCTGACCTGGACCGACACTATATTAAAGACCCGAGCATGACGTCATATTTAATTGTGGATTACGGACTGGGGTGGCGCAACTCGATGAAAAAAATGGCGGGTATTCTGTGGTTATTGGTATGTCAGTTACTGACGTTTAAAATGTCCCAAATTTTAAATATCCAGCTTTATTACGATTTGCCTTGTTTTAGCAGTTTTAGCAGTTTTATCCTATTAATACAGCTTTTATAGGTAGATTTGTTTGTGATAACATGAAATTTCCATGCACATGAAGAAAATGGTATGCACACTGCACAGACGATTAGGTGAATTGCAGAAGAATAAACAATATTTTGGAATTATGGGATGATATGACCCAACCAGCTGAAGAAGCGAAAATTCTAGATAACATTTTGGAAGAGTATTTTATAACGTATGCAAGGATGAAAATAGAAAATTTTGTTTATAGCTCCAAAGCGAACCAATAATAGTATCCCATATAAAGAAGAAGTTGAAAAATCTAATCCGTTTTATGCTTACTTACATCGCACTACAGCTAGCCATGGACTTCATTTGAAACCATATACTCTTGCTTGCTTTTTAGACTCGCTTTTCTTAAGAAAATGTATGGAAATATGCCATGTGAACTTGTCAAATTAAAAGGACATAAGAAACAAATATTTTATTTTGGATATTAAATTCGTTGTAACAAACACATTTGCATGTTTTTATTTTATAAAAGATTCTGCAACAATGGTGTTTTAACATTAACCCACCGTGTAAATTGTTTCGTCGTGTGGCGCCAGTGGTGATCGCTTGAAACAGCGCTATGCACAGGTCTTTAATATAATATTGGTCCAGCTCTGACATACCGTTATGCGTGTGTCGTGCCAGATATCCAAAACTACGTCAATAAATTATCATTTAACTGTTCAACTTCTGTCTGTTTAAACAACAGTAATATTATATAATGCATTATAGGTACATCGTGAGTATTTAAACAGGTATGAGGGACAAATCAATGTACCCCGATGTAACTAGACTTCTGTATGTGTTATTTAAGATTTTCATCTAATTCAGCGCTAAAGTTCACCAATTGTCGAAAAATTTCAGAAGCCTCTGCCTCACTGTGCCCTCTCAGTGACAATTAGAAAGCCCCACAAAAACGAACACAGTTGATTATTTGTTTTAAATCTTACCGATTTTTATCAATCTGCTCATTATGTTTAAGCCGTGTATCGCGATATTATGCTGAATTTAACTGCGTTTTTATATTTATTTTACGAGCATACTAAAATTGAAAATGTTATTCATGTGTACCTACCATCGATTTTCCAAATGTGCACAATATCGTTGGATCCCTTTTTTGACCATGTTTCTTCACCGCCGAACAAAACAAATACAAAACAAAACAACTTGTTTGTTTCTTCACACCCGCACAACCAATTATTTTTTAACTAGACACTTTTGTTGAATTTACCTACGTAAACGCGTTTTTATCCTGCCGTTTGATTTTTCTCTATAGTTAAACCAGGTAACGGTTTTCCCAACTCTTTAATTTGCAGTTTTTGTTCAATTCCAGCAGTATAGCCTACAATAGGCTATACTGCAACATGGACAGAGGATGCCTGCAGGTCAATTATTCAGGAGCGATCTAGTGGAAGGTGCAGCAACGAAGCGGTCGAATCATGGATGGGTGACATATGGATGGGAACATTTAAATTTATTTTAAGTTATTTTTTTTTTATTTAAATATATAGAGAGTATTTTTTAATAAGTGTTTTAATTGGCTAAAAACAAGTACCAATTTCCCTTCAAATATCGACATTAATTCAAAAATTATTTAGAAAAAACAAAAATAAAAATAAATCTAACACCCTGAATCTCAAAAATGAAGGTCTTGCGAACTTTTTATCTTAAAAATACCTGAGGAATCGTCCTCTGCAATGTCGGACACTTATCAAAAAGCGCCCTATATAATGTGCCCCTATGCACTGAAGTTTCTTTATCGTTATAGGCATTGGCAACTAGATCACACATTTGTTATAAAAAGTTGAACTTCAATGCCTTGTTACATAAATAACTATTTTTAACATGTTTTTTTAACTCGTGTATATTTATGTGAAAATCAGTTTTAAAATATCGAATACGATATAATTTCGATTTTTGAGGGATCAAAAATTAAATTATTTATTTTTAAAATTTTAATTTACATAATTTATTTCTTTATTTTCAGCATCTTTAATGCCTGTCCCGTGCTAAAGCAATATTTAATAATCAATCGTTGTTAGACTCTTTTGTGGTATTTGGTCCCGTGTTTACCATGATTAGGTACTTCCACATCACCACATGAGTGGAAATTTCGTTTCAGCAAAAAAAAGAAAAAATATATTGGTAAAATTGGATTAAAATGTTCTGGAACGGCGAAAACCAAAGTTTGAATAAAACAATTTTGATGTATGGGGGTGTGTGTGTGAGGGTGTCTTTATATATAGGTAATTTTGCTAGTTTGTCACGATACCTTGTCTCTTATACAGGGTGGACCCAGATGAACTACTATACGATAGGTGTAAAAAGCAAAACAATTTCGAGTTGAAACTTGAGCTTTGGGGGATCAGCCTTGCTTGAATAGAAATTGATTTTCACCGTATTTTTATATTTTAAAAATCAAGCAGGCCTTGACAGGGGCAATTTATTCATTTTCAGTTCAGGCATACTACCTTTTCCTCAAGAGATATCGAAAAATTTTATTAAAATAAGTTGTTCAGAATACAATTCCAAATCACCGTACCAAATTATAAAACAATCGGCACATTTTGATTTTTCTTCAATTTTTGCGGTTTTAGCGCAAATCAAATACATTTATCGAAAAAATTTATCAGAAAAAAAATTTCAGAATGCAAATTTAAGACCCTGTACAAATTTCAAAACAATCGGCATACTTTGATTGTTTCCAAAAAATAAAGTTGAAATTAAAAAAAAAACAAAATCTGCCGATTGTTTTAAAATTTTGTACGGGGACTTAAATTTTTATTCTGAACAACTTTTTCCAATAAAATGTTTCGATATCTCTCAAGGAAAATGTAGTTTACCTGAACTGGAAACGAATAAATTGCCCCTGTCAAGGCCTGCTTGATTTTTAAAATATAATAATATGGTGCAAATTAGTTTCTAATCAAGCAAGGCTGATCCCCCAAAGGTCAAGTTTTAACTCGAAATTTTTTTGTCTTTTACACCTATCGTATAGTCGATCTGGGTCCACCCTGTAGGTATATCTTTAATTATACCTTTTTGCAGATATAGCAAATTTAATTCAAATATAATATGAAACTGTTCTTAAGCTGAAAAAATTTAATACATTACACGATGCATAAGCTCTTTTTTGGCCCTCGTGAATACTTTTAAGGCGTTGTCTCGGTACTTAAACAACTCCCTCGGCCAAAAAGTGCACTTACGCATCTCGTCAGCGTGTCAAATAAATAAATAATAAGTCCTAAGTGATTAAGTTTCTTTTTTGTTTTTAGATTTTTTGAGAATATTACTAACTTATAGTTTTTGTGGCCTTTCTACATACAGATAAATAATTAAAGCACATTTTTGCTCAATATAAGAGGAAAATTATGCATTTTATTTGTTCAATGTAATTTTTTGCAAGAGAGCACTTCCATTGAAAAATTATAGGAAAATTTTGGGCTATTGTCAATTTTCTGAATTTTTGCCAGAGATGCGTGGCAAATCCTAAAGCCAAATAAATATCCGTAAATTATAATTTAGGCAAAATTGTGTAGGGAGACAGCCAAATCCTAATTAAGAATGTGAAATAAAATTAAATTGCAGTAATTTCAAATGACATATTGTCTATATCGTGAATATGCCAGAGGCAAGATAAATCGACTCTTTTTTGTTACAAAAAATTATGCAGACTAACGACGAATAAAAAAAAAATAAAAATGTTTCCTATGTCTAACGGTGCCCACTTTTTGGCGAACACTGTTTACTTATATATTTTTCTGATGTTCTGACTAAAACTTTAGATTTTGATATAATCACCCGATACCGTCAATGAAAGAGAAGACATGAAAATATGTAAATAGAATAATTATTAATTGATTGAAGGGGGACCCCATGTGGGTTATTCATATTTTAGAAAGGAAATTAAGGAAACAGACCTCAGTCCCACAATTTCTTTTTAATTCAAAAAGCTACCGGTTTCGTAACTCCCAAAGTTACATCATCAGGCTAAAGCTATAATAAAAGGAGAATAAAGCTAAAAAAGGTCAGCAGCAATGCTAATCAATGACTGATATTAATTTAACAATTAATGAGTAAAAAATTCGTTCATTTACTTACAAATATCATCAAGAGCTGTACAGTTTTAAGATTGGAGTCTATTATAGTCATTGCACTAACTACTAGCACTTATATAACTAAATTTAAAAGGTAAGACAAACTAAGACAAGGGACATACAGATTAAAATTCTTGTTAGGTCTATCTACGGCGGCGTAATAGCTGTAGGTGTTTCGAATTGATTCTAGAACATTTTTTATACAATGAAATTTTTTAATGGCTACGTATTTTGATGTTGGCAGCGCCCCCCCATTGGCAAAGGTGGGAACTAAGTCTTAGGAGAGAATTAACAACTACAGGTAACCTCAATATTTCAGAAAAACTAAAAGCAGAAACCGACAGTGCAGAAAACCCAACAGAAGAGTTAGGTATAGGTAGCTAATATAATTATAGAAAAACTAAAATTGAATTAGGATTGAATAATTATGTAAACGCCAATACAATCTGGAAATACCACACACATCCCTATAGGAACGAACAGGAGAAAATGAGGATATAAGCAGGGGGAGACGATAAAGGTAAGACAAACTAAGACAAGGGACATACAGATTAAAATTCTTGTTAGGTCTATCTACGGCGGCGTAATAGCTGTAGGTGTTTCGAATTGATTCTAGAACATTTTTTATACAATAAAATTTTTTAATGGCTACGTATTTTGATGTTGGCAGCGCCCCCCCATTGGCAAAGGTGGGAACTAAGTCTTAGGAGAGAATTAGCAACTACAGGTAACCTCAATATTTCAGAAAAACTAAAAGCAGAAACCGACAGTGCAGAAAACCCAACAGAAGAGTTAGGTATAGGTAGCTAATATAATTATTCAAAGAAAATAGAGAAATTTGGTGAAGATTCAAAATTTATTTGGGAGTTTAAGGATTTTTCATTATTCAATTTTACTTGTCTAAGAATCTCAAAAGACTCTA
This sequence comes from Pseudeuparius sepicola, assembly GCA_963920635.1. Classification (NCBI taxonomy): domain Eukaryota; kingdom Metazoa; phylum Arthropoda; class Insecta; order Coleoptera; family Anthribidae; genus Pseudeuparius; species Pseudeuparius sepicola. The sequence goes on along the minus strand of OY987299.1, from coordinate 40,973,154 downwards.
AGTTATTAAGAAAACAACCTCTATTGGCTATGTGTAAAATTTTAAAATCACGTTTCGGGTCAAAATCATGCTGATTATCATATAAATGTTTAGAAAAATGTGAGAAGCAACTTGAAAGTGGGTTTAAAGCCCTTTGATGTTCCTTTAATCTGGTTCTGAAATTACGAAAGGTTCTACCAATATAAGAACAATTACATGTCGAACAAATCAGTTTATTAACACCTTTAAGATCCATTCGATCAGTTTTATCTTTATTGTTTAACAGTAATCTACCCAATGAGTTTGAACTTTTAAACGAGACTTTAACGTATCTTTTGAAAATATTAGAAATTTTATAGCTTACTGGGCCACAGTAAGTTAATGAAATATATTTATTGGTTATATTCGAGTCAACTGTAGGTTGAGGTAAATGTTGATCGCTTTGATAACGATGTATATAAACAGAATTTTGCATTATTTTATTTTGTTTCTTAGATAATAATTTACTAACTAATTTATCATCGTAGTTGTGTTGTAAAGCAATTTGAGATACAATATGTAACTCTTTATTAAAAGATTCCTCTGAGAGGGGGACTTTAATTAATCTATCCAGATAAGAATTAAATGCAGCCAATTTATGAGATATAGGGTGTTTGGAAAAATTATCTATCACCACTCCGGTATGAGTTGGTTTTCTGTAAATGTTAAAAATAATATTATTATCTAAATGTTGGACTGTAAGATCTAAGAAACTCAATTTATGATTTTTTTCTATTTCTAATGTGAATTTAATATTATTATCCAACTGATTGAGATAAGAGAAGAACAACTGTAAATCTTGTTCATTGCCTGTCCAAACTAAAATTATGTCATCAACGTATCTACCATAAAACTTAATAAACCTTGAAAAACTATTATTAGTTAATATTTTAGAACACTCAAAGAAATTCATAAAAATATCTGCCAAAATTGGGGAAATAGGGGAACCCATAGCTAACCCGTCAATCTGGTTGTACACCTTCTCATCAAATTGGAAAAAATTTTGTTCGAGGCAAATGCCTAGAATTATAAAAATCTCATTCCTTTCAGCCACAGAAAATTCACTTTCATCTAATTTATTTTTAATAAGGTCCTTTATTATGTTGGTAGGAATATTGGTAAACAAATTCGAAACGTCAAGGGAAACCAATAGGAATGGTTGATCAAATATAATATCCTTCAATCTTTCTATTAAATCTAAATTATTTTTTATCGTGTAAGTAAAACAACAAGAATAAAGCTGTTTCAAGATTTCATTTAACCATTTTGACAAATAACAAGTAGGAGAATTTATGTAAGATACCACAGGTCTAATAGGTATATCTACAAAATTGTCAGATTTGTGGATTTTTAATAGACCATACAATTTAGGGGTAGAAGAAAAATCTGGGGAAATTTTTTTAATTAATTCATTATTAAAGAAAATTGGACATTTTTTGAGAGTGTTTTTTACTTTTAGGTTAAACGAGTTCAAGGAAAATTTGTTATTAATAGAAAAACTACTAGAAGTCATAAATTGATTCACTTTATGTTTATAATCTGATTCGTTTAATATTATCACAGAATTACCTTTGTCAGCTTATGTAATGGTTAAATTATTAATTTTAATTTTATTTTTAATTTGCTTAATTAAGTCACTATTAATTCTACCTTTATTATGGTCGGTCAATTTTCCCAATCGTGACTTCTCCCTTTTCAAAACTTCTTTAACGTCATGGCGTATGGAATCTTTATTCTCAAAATCGTAAGATTGAATAATAGTTTCAGTCTCAACCGCAACGATCTCTAATTCTTTAAGACTAAGTTCTGGCGAACATTCTGGGTTAAATTTAAAACCCTTTTTTAATAAAGAAATTTCATTACCCTTAAATTGAACATCCAAAAAATTTACAAATGAATCTTGGAAAATATGAGCAAAATTATTAAAACCCCTCGTGTCTAAAGCTTCGGATCGTTTCTTATCCAATAAACCTTTAAGTTTTTTATGTAATTTTTTCATCTTTTTAACTCTAAGAAAATCCAAAACAGAATGTAATCTATTGAGTAAATTATGTAGTACCTGATAGTCGAAATTCTCTCTTAACATGTCATATAACGCCTTCAACCTCAAGTCTATTGTATAGATCTTCCTATATGCTAATCTAATTTCTTCTTTAATTAGTAATCTAGTCAACGATCTCAAACATCTTCTGCTGCTATCTAAGTGGAGTTGTCTGTTGATCTTAATATTTATGTATGTGGGTTGTAGACCATTTTTTAAACATTGGTTGTTGAAGAATATATCACCTCGTAGTTGTGTCTTCTTTATCGACAATCTCTTGTATTCCTGGGTCCAAATTGCTGGTCTCGCATTATTAATTAATTGAAGGGGGACCCCATGTGGGTTATTCATATTTTAGAAAGGAAATTAAGGAAACAGACCTCAGTCCCACAATTTCTTTTTAATTCAAAAAGCTACCGGTTTCGTAACTCCCAAAGTTACATCATCAGGCTAAAGCTATAATAAAAGGAGAATAAAGCTAAAAAAGGTCAGCAGCAATGCTAATCAATGACTGATATTAATTTAACAATTAATGAGTAAAAAATTCGTTCATTTACTTACAAATATCATCAAGAGCTGTACAGTTTTAAGATTGGAGTCTATTATAGTCATTGCACTAACTACTAGCACTTATATAACTAAATTTAAAAGGTAAGACAAACTAAGACAAGGGACATACAGATTAAAATTCTTGTTAGGTCTATCTACGGCGGCGTAATAGCTGTAGGTGTTTCGAATTGATTCTAGAACATTTTTTATACAATGAAATTTTTTAATGGCTACGTATTTTGATGTTGGCAGCGCCCCCCCATTGGCAAAGGTGGGAACTAAGTCTTAGGAGAGAATTAGCAACTACAGGTAACCTCAATATTTCAGAAAAACTAAAAGCAGAAACCGACAGTGCAGAAAACCCAACAGAAGAGTTAGGTATAGGTAGCTAATATAATTATAGAAAAACTAAAATTGAATTAGGATTGAATAATTATGTAAACGCCAATACAATCTGGAAATACCACACACATCCCTATAGGAACGAACAGGAGAAAATGAGGATATAAGCAGGGGGAGACGATACGAAGAACTAGGTCATCCGCTCCCCACGACACTCAAACAGGGTTAATAATTTATAGGTTGCTGTAGACAGAAGAAAGGCAAGAAGGTAAATAACTCCCTCCTCAGCAAATTGAATTAGAAGGAACAAAAGGGCTGCTGAGGAGAGTTTATATGAATGGAAGAAAACAAAAATGTGTTCTATCATAAGATGTTGATGTAGTTAGTCCCTTGTAGGCATTAATTAGTTTATTACATTTTTGTTCTTTACGTAAAACTTGCCTATATATATTTTTGCCTATGTATATTTTTACTGTTTAATTATTTTATATTCCACCTGTCCATTCATCCATCCATCAGGTTGTTCATATATTACCTACGATAACTAGGAATATTACGATTACATTCTCGGATGTGTCATTGAAGAAAGGCTGATATTTGATTCGTAATTGTGTTGAGATCCAACAAGTGAACTGTATTTTGCTCCAAATACCAAAAAAATGAAAGACCTATGCTTGACTATGCTGACTTGAGAGTGTGATTGATGCTGCAAAAATAGCTTGTAGATAGTTTTCTTGATATAATAAATACAGTAGTTCTTGACAAAATTCTATTTTCAACTTGTGCCTGACTGGATCAGGAGCAGCAGAGGAGAAAAAGATAATAATCTTATTGATTGTATAATTGGAGGCAATTACAATTATTGCTTTGTTTTTAATATAGTTTAATTGCAATTTGTTACAATAAATTACGTAATTGCAATTGTAGCTTTTCACAATTAACAATATTTGAAGTGCTAATTCAATGTCATTTTAAAAATCAAAGGAATTGCCTCAAATTACATTTAAGTACTTCTAATGGTAATTATTGTAATTTGCCCGAAACAATTACTTTTTCAATTACTTTGATGGTGGCGGGTATGACGTCACCATTAGAGGGCGACCGAGGCCTACGATAAAGACAGGCCATGGCGCACGAAAATCACGTGACCATCTTAGTCCGACATTACATGTCATTTGTCAGATAACTGAAAGCGGCAGCTTGTGCTTTGAGAAATTTTAAGTGTTTAAAGTGTTATTAAACGTCTTAGTTAATATTTTAGAAACATAAGTTTATCATTAGTGCGCCTATTTACAGTATACCGAGATGAGCTTTCATTTTTATTTCGAAAAAAAAACAACCCAAATACCCACTATTAGGTCTGTTTATATTATAGGTATTTGATTTGTTCCGTAATGTATTTCCATATATTGTGCTATAAATATATGCTGATATCCAATTCAAACTAGTTAAATTAATCATGCAACTAGGTATATGAATAATGATAAACTCCATAATTCTGTTGTTTAAGTTCTATCTTTGATTTTTGAATAAAGAAGTTCCACTTAAGAAAAATAGCTCACTTGTATCCTCGAATTTTTGCTCGTTTTATTTGCAGCTTTAACTTGCTTTTACTGGTATATTTTGCATAGTTTTATTAAATAATTCTGTAAACATTATTTTATCATCGAATAAATTGTTTTTAAATTATATTAAATTTTATAAAAATTTGTCTGTAAAATTATTGTATACTACCATCTATATTTCCCAAGTTTTCGGTTTTCAAACTAAACATTTTTATTGGCAAATATTTTCTGACCTTTTTGACAAATAACCTAAAGTTTAGATTTCTTTTGTTTATTGTCAAACTTTTTGGTAACCTAAACAAATTTTATAACCTTAAAAATATTACTGTCTGCTATCATTTGTTTTTCATGACCTGCTTCATAATATGAAGATTTTCTTTTATTTCAAATTTCTATAACAACCATAAATATTTATTACAAAATTGTCAGTAGACAACAACAAAAATATTTACAAAAAAATTTATTCCATTTTTGGAAGTTTATATCCATTAGAACCATAACTTTTCAATATTCATTTCAATAGTAAGTATAAATAATTCTTACTCAATAATATATTTTACCTAACACTATTTTAGCCCTGACGAAGGCCAAAAATATGGCCGAATGCTTGGTTCATTGTAAAGAATAAATAATACATAATTTTGGCAAAATACCCGTTATTTTACTTCATTGGTATATTATATTGCTCCGAATAATAATGATCTATTATGACTTATGACCTTCAATTGAAGGGGCACAGAAAACAAAACCGTGGACATGCACTTAGTCGAATAGCTAGGACATCCACGAAATGGGGGCCGCGGTGTCCGAGTGGGTCTTTGGATTAGATCCACGCTTTGGCACCGTATGTCGTGGGTTCGAGTCCCACCACGGTATGTCCATGGGTGTTGTGTTTGTATTTATGTTTGTGTATGTCTTTATGTTAAGATAGTCGAAAAATACAATTATGAAGGGGGACGTGTCATGTAAAACTGGCATGGTCCTCGAAACTGGGCAAATGGTAAAACCGAAAAGGTAAAACCGCGAACCCATTAAAAAAAAATCCACGAAATACAAACTGCATACCTCGGTATCTAGGATCCTGCGCGCGCAGCCTGGCGTACTGGTCGGCGGACATGCACGTGCACTGCGGCTCGCGCCCGGCGGCCGCGGCCGCCCTCGACGGCGACGCCGGCGTGCTCTGCGGCTTGCGGCGCTGCTTGGGGCGCGGCTTGCCGCCGCCCCCGCCTGGCGGCTCCAGCTTCAGGCTGTACGACGAGGAGGCCTTCCGCGAGAACTTGAACGACGGCGACTGCAACAGATCACACTGCGGTCAATGAGCAGTGCGCGACCGCGCTACTCGGGGGGAGGTTGTTAGGAGTTGAGCGCGCCGCGCCAGTGCGTGATACTATAACCAAAGTCTGGAGAATACTATAAGTCCGCTTACTTGGCCTGTATGTAAACAAACATTTCCCTCCCTTCGTCTTATCCCTCGATCAATATCCCGCTGAGCGGGCGATTCCGAGCGTCAATTTGTTACACAGTGTCTCTCAGAACGGTGTGCTTCGTATTGTACCGGGTGCGCGTAAATTATATCAATTATATCAGTTGCCAATTTTGAGTAGTGATGGTTTATCAGGGTTTTTATTGCAGTGAGGCTGGCTGTAAAAGCAATTCAAAAGACTGTGTCCCTTTTTCTAATTAGTAAAGATCCTGAAAGGTAAGATTTAGTTTGACGTATAATTAATAATAATGTCGAAATATTATTATATTATTAGTGTGTTGTAAATAAAAATATTGATAACTGCAGATGTAAGCAATGGAGGAAGGCCATAGGGTTCGTCCGAGGGTACGTCAAAGACCATCAATTTAATATTGCACCAGAAGAGGCACATAAATGTATAAGAATTTGTAAGGCACATTTCGATGACCAATCATTCACTTCGTCCGCGTCCGGAAAAAGTTTATTCACAACTACTGTTCCATTATGATTATTAGGTACCACAAGCTTATGGTTAGATTAGAGGCATATTCGCAGGTATGTGTAATCTGGCAGGCAGAGAAAAGTCAACAATATTTTGTGAACTAAAAGCCCATGAAGGCAGTTCAGGACCATTTGGCGGTTTGACAGTACCTCCACAAGAATATATTTTCTTATCAAAATTTAATGAATTATCACATTACGATGGCTTAAGTTCTAGTCTACTAAAGGAATTCTGATCAGTAAAATACATACAGCCGTGTGAAAATTTTCCCCATAACTATTTGGTTTTATTAATAGGCGAGTTCGTATTTATGTACTACACACTTAAATTTGCGAATAGGGAATTAACATCCCAAAGACAAAATAAATCAAATCCAAAACTTACAACTTTGCAAAATTTGTAAACTATGTAAATAATATTGTTTTCTCCTGGGTACACACTTATACAGGGTGTAACTAAACTGATGGTCAAAAATGAAACCATGTATTCTTGGAGTCAAAATAAGGGCACTTCTTCATATATTTTTTTCTCCTACGGGCCATAGTTTTTTTTATACAGAGCGTAGAAGTTTGGAGAAAAATACACATATTTCTTAGTATTTCTAGAAGTAGACGAGATATTTTCTTCAAACTTGGCGTGTCACATGAACAGATGAGCCGTCAAACTTAAGGTTGACATGAAGCTTCTGAGGCTCCTAGTTGCGGAGATACAGGGTGTTAGTAAAATTAATTAGTTCAGAAAAATATGAATACCCTGTATAATCGAATTTTTTTTTTAATTTTTTTGAGTGGTGAATAGATTGGTTAACAAAAAGTATATCTTAGTATTTTTTCATATTCGCAGCCGTTTCTTAATAATTATTTTTAAAGAACGGCAACGCTGCAATGAACAATAGTCACTTTGTAAATAAATCTAGCAATCTGTGGATGTCAATTAAACTTTATTTAACAAAATACAAACGCAAAAACAATAATAAAAAAAACGTATTGCTATTAGAAAATTAAATTATTAAATGTTCGGAATGACCGCCGTCTCTTTCAATACACGCAACTATGCGTTTCCGCATGTTTATTATTGCCATTCGCAAGTCCATAGCAAAAGTGCATATCAGTCGATTCTTCAAATGAAAATATAATTTTTCAAAATATTGATATTAAGGTGCAAAGTTGGCAGCCAAATGATTCAAATAATGCCAAGTTTAATTGACATCCACAGATTGTTAGATTTATACTTAAAATGACTTTTTTATTGCAGCATTGCCGTTCTTTGAAAATAATTAAAAAACGGCGGAGAATATGAAAAAACACTAAGAGATACTTTTTGTTGACCATGGAATTTACCATTCAAAACAAATTTAAAAAATGCGATTATACAGGGTATTCATATTTTTCTTAACTAATTAATTTTAATACCACCCTATATCTCCGCAACTGGGGGCCTCACAAGCTTCATATTAATCTTAAATTTGACAACTCATCCGCTCATGTGACACGCCAAGTTTGAAGAAAATATCTCGTATACTTCTAGAGATACTAAGAAATATGTGTATTTTTCTCTACATTTCTACGCTCAGTATAAAAAAAACTATGGCCCGTAGGAGAAAAAATATATGAAGAGGTGCCCTTATTTTGACTCCAAGAATACGTGGTCTCATTTTTGACCATCAGTTTAGTTACACCCTGTATTTTTACTTACCCTATGTTTAGTTAAACGAAAAAAGTAAAATACCTGCATTTTATACATATTATGCTCCTTATTTTTCTGCTATACCTATTACTCCTATTGTACATAATGGAAAGTCGATATAGAGGTGCACCCGTATAACTTGGTTCACCCTCGTAAACAACGGAGTGGCGAGCTGACATTGATTTACGACCGGTCGCAAAAAATCGACGGCTTTTCGACGATTTCAAAGCAGTGAGCGGACTTATAGTATTCTCTAGACTTTGCCTATAACTTACAACAAGATAAGCGCACGCGCATGTTTGACGTTCGGATGTTTCGGATATACGCTAGGATGGAAAAGTTGCCTATCGGGGTTTTATATTATGCCTCAAAAAATGAACGATAACAAATAAAAACTTCCACTGCCACACACCGCCTGAAATTTGCTAAAAATAATTTGGCAGTTTCCGTAATGGCAACTCCTTGCTTATTTTGTTTTTGAAATAGCTGAGATGATATTTTCAAATTATCTTTTTTCTTCCTTAATATAGAGTTCTGAACAAACCGTTCGTAGAGAAAATCCCTGCCCGAGAGCTAAGAGAAAATAAGAACCTAACCGCATAGACACCACTTGCTAAGTGTGGACTAAAAAAAAAATTTGAATAATTCTTGAGTTGGGAAATTTTATTGAAACTTAATACATTTTGGTATTTGACATGATTTAATTTCAGGAATTTATGTCTTTTATTTTTATGATTTTAATGCTTCAAATTTGTCCCTATTGATATACTTGGTACTGTTTTGTATTATATTCTCATATTTTATTCTCAATATAAGTACTTATTACACTACCTTTGTGTTTCCGTTAAATACTTAGACCCACACCAAAAAGGAGTTAACTTGTAGACCACCCTGTATATACCACTTCCCAACTAATATCTAACAGGGTGGGTGCTACACAGGTTATGATTGATGACGAAGAAGGCAGTGGCGGAGCATATCAAAATAGTTGTATAGTTTGTACAAGAATGACTCGTTTTTGAAAGGCATCGGACAGTGGAAAGGAATCTCATATGTCCACCACATTTTGGGGGTTTGGTTTGAGATGCAGAAGACAACTTTTGAGCAATATTACTCTTCTGAATTTTTTTAAGAATATGTTTTTTTTTGTATTTTATTGAAAATCGATTATTTTTTAATATCTTTGGGGCACCGGAAAGGATACTCCTATCTTCTCCAGATTTTGAGGTTTACATGATATGTGACCCAAAATGCAACTTTTAAACGCCATTAGATTTTGAAATTTAAAAATAAAAAAATTCGTTCTAGCCTAAATTATAGGTAGTCGGTTCAAGGTTCGTTCTTCAAGTGATCATATTCGTTATTATTTATACTAATTAGTATGCAGGAAGCCTTGAGAGAGAAACAGGCAGCCAAACTTGACTAAGTAAAAAACGAATAAATCGGCACGATTACATAATACACTAATAGGCAACACATGTTTTTGGTGAAAAGTAAGATTCACAGATTTTATTTCTTATGAAAGTGATGTTTTCTTGAAATATAATCTTCCCAATTCATAAATTAGCCAACATCTAATAATGGACCTCAATATCAGTATCAGTATTTGGAAAATGTGAAACCTAAAAGTTCATTCGACAGCTTATATAAATATGTTAAGGAGCTTTCCGTTTTGAATATATTTTCTGAGGTTTTATGCTTTAGGTATGTATACACGGTGGCCCATTTGAAATGGAAGCACCCCTGTAAAATTTTTTTTTTTCATCCGATTTTAGCCGGTTTTTTCCTAATGATAGGGCACAAAATAGTATATTTCATTTCGAGTCTGGAAATAAAGATTTTTCCTTGCGCGCGTGACAAGAAGTCATGCAAGCACGGAAAAATATATTTCTGGACGTGTAATGAACGATATTTTTTATTCTACTTCTTTCAAAACGGAAACTTAAAACATTTTATCGGCATATTATAATAAATTTAATTGACAAAAAATAAACAATGCAGACAATATAGTGTTTGGTATGTATGATGCGTTTCCACGGTTACTCTCAAATTATTTCAAAGGTGCTTTGTTGTAAATTAGTTATTTTCAGATAAGGTGAATAAAACGTCAAAAATATTACAGAAATGTCTCTAAATATTGAAACACTTACGAATTAAAATACAAAATATGTACATGTTAAATATCAGAAAGCATGTAGAGTTTCTTAAATTTAGTTTACTTTGCTGTATATTTCTATTTTAAAGCCATATATTCGGTATTTTTATTCAGCGCACGGAAAGTTTTTCCATGCGCTGTTTCCGTGCGCTAGCCCGAAAAACCCCATCTTTCATTATTGCTAAAACAGATGAAAATAAGGTGTTTTCAAAGAAGTATAATAAAAACTCTTTTTTACTTTGGTGCATATTTTCAGGTCCTAATCTCAATTTAAAAGGCCTACTACGATTTTTTTTCTTGTGAAAAATAACGAAAACCATTTAGCGATTTTTTTTAATTTAAAATCTGGCACCACAGCGTTAATTAGGACACCCCAAAAAACCCCACGTACCAAATTTGAACAAAAAATATTCAGCGAGTTCCTTTCTGCGGGTTGTTAAGTGTGCCATGGAATCCCCTCAAAACAATTGAATTGTCAACAGGACCATTCAAAGTGTTGGTGTGTAAAGATTTAATAGAAAATGTACAGGGTGCCTTTCTCTGTGCCCCAAACACTATAAACAAAGTCTAAAAATAAAAATGCCTGAGAGGCAGTAAGTCCATATGAGTTAAGGTGGCTGGTGTATCATAACAGGAAACGCACCGAAAATGTATCATTTTAGACAGTGATTTTATTGAGAAAGGTCCAATAATTTAAATTGTTTTTTATTTGCTGGTTGGTATTTGATAAAGGAATAAATTACTTTTATGCAAGAAAATAATAATAAGGGATCATCCGTCCATGAACCATGAACCGACACGATGGCTTCGAACAGAAAAACCAAACTGCTGCTTGTTGTGCAGCCTCCATAATAAATCTACTGATATTCAAACCTACTAAAATATTTATACTGATATATTGCGCTGCTATAGGTAGCAATTTCGCAATGTGTACGAATAGTTAAATGGGCCTTTATTGGCCGGGTTTTGATTATTCGGTCACTTTTGACGGGCGATAGCTCCGCGTCTGACGTTTGGTGTTTACATCTCGCCAAGGCCTACTTATTGAAAAAATCGTACAATAATGGGTTACTTCAGTGCCGAGCCGATTTCTGAGCTTTTAATGACGATTTTGGGACACTTTACTGCCGATTTCAAGAAAATAACTATTGTGTTTATTAATGTTTTTTCAATAATTTGAGAGCATCAGCATTTTGAGATGGCCCTGAGCCCTGAGAAAAATACCTTGTAAATTTTTGTATTGAATATTTGCACACCAACACTTTGAGTCATCCTGTTGACCACTCAACTGTTTTGAGGGGATTCCATGGCACACTTGACTCGTCACGTGCCTTTAAAATTCCTATTTTGCTCAACTCTGACGTTGAGCGACTCTGACAATATACCGAAAGAAACTCCCTGTATATTTTTTGTTCAAATTTGGTATGTGGTAGTTTTGATTAACGCTGTGGTGTCAGATTTTAAGTAAAAAATCGCTAAATGGTTTTCATTTCAGCAGTTTTCAAATTCAGCGTTTTCCAACACACCAATAAAACGAGAGGGTTGAATGCAGGTCTACCTCAACGATCATAGCCTCCTCAGACTAACCTCAAATTTTAAACATAAATGTCTCGCAATCCCAATTGAATTCAGAATAGGCAACACCCAGCCTCCTACTACTCAAACATGTAAGCTAATGTGGCCATGAGTAATAATTAGGACAAGGATTACACAATCCGATTTAATTTCCACATAGGTTTCCCAAGAGAGCATAATTTGCAATTGTAGACATTTCCATTTCAAATCCACGTACATACACAAGTTATTCGTTATTTTCTCGCAAATGTACAAACTTCGCACTGCTATTTGTAAAAATTTTGGGGACAGCTGTATGAAACTTATATACCTACATTCGAGGCAATACTGTGCATGACCTCGCCATAAAAATTCAAAGTCGTAACTTCTTTCAAAAGCTATCAACATTCTCTCTCATCTAAGTTAACTTCGGCCTCAATGTCATCTTATATACTTATTAAGGCGATGGTATAACACCATAATGGAAGAAAAAACATTATGATTTCAACCCCAAGCAAATAATATTATGTATGTAGGTATTAGTGTTAAAAATTAGGAATTTTCTTTGGTGCACCCATCTCCCCTCTAGCAAATACCTCAGCCGATACAAGGCAACTTTCTAAAAGCACTTATGTCACGTTATGAGGCAAAGTAATAAAAGAGAAAATTCCTCAAAATGGGTCCGTGGCTGTGATTAATACATGAAACCGCCTTCCTTAAAGGATATTTTTGTTCATAAAAGACGAAATAGTATGTATATACGTTAACAATAAATGTGTTAACAAGAAATGTGTGTTTTGTACACAGATATTGCGTGTCCGCGATCTTCAACAATGTTGAAATATATACACGAAAAAATAACTTTGAACGAATTTGAAATTGGAAAGGATACTTTTACTTCTGCAATATCCATCTATTTTCCTCAGGTCCAGTTTTACGACAAACTCAGCTGATATATTTCTTTACAGAAATATTATAATAAAAAATCCCAGAGCAACAAAATTCAGACGATTGTAAGTTATACTTACACAGCAGTCCTTGAATTGTTTGGCATCGATGGGTGAAGTAAAATTTAGTCCCCATGTATCGTTGGTCATGGGGTCCTTCCAATACATGAAGCATTCTGAGGCTTGCCCAATCCTTGTTCCTGAAAAGACAATGAAAATCGGTATTGTTTGAGGGATATGGAATTATGTTACTTATTTTTATAACATATTATTCCATGTTATGTGTACATAAAGTACAAGTGGCTGATGCATCTGTACCTACTGATTGTTGAGTAGGTAATAATGTACAATTTGATTTCATCCAGTATCCTTCCTGCCAAAAATTGCATTGAACCGAAATGTACTTATCTGCCAGTTTGCACATGTTTTTCCCAGACACACGCTTGGGTTTTTAGTGCGTATATTTTATAAATATCATCATATTGTCATTTTTATCAGATATGGAGTTAAAATCAAAATTGAAAAGAAGTAAGCAAACCACTAACCAGGCTGAACGAGGCGCACGTCGAGGATCTTGTCGACCTGTGAGTTGTAGGCCGTGATGTGGAAGACGCACTCGGGTGAGTCCTGGATGCAGGTGATGTTGACCGGCACCAGGTCCTCGCTGACTTGCTGCCACTTGACTGTGCCGCCGCCGCTGGCTGCCACGTGGAACACTTCCGCCCATAGCCTACGATAAAAAGAACGTTGTTGATATTTCCAATGTCCAGACATTGTCACGCAAAGTTTATGTTTTCTAATGTGTCTAGGGTTCTTTGGAGCTTTTACTAAACCCTGCTACCGTTGACTGACGTATTAATAAGACTTCTCACGGCTATAGTTTCATGTCCTGGAAAGTAGATGGTCAACAATGGATTTTCCATTGTATTTTGTCTCCGGGAAGCGCATGGTAAGCCAGAGAACTGTCAAACATGACAGCCGTGAGCAGTCTTTATTATAATACGTCAGTCAACGCTGCTACCTTGGCACTACCATATAGTATGTTATGATTTTTTTTATTTCAGAAAGCTGAAATTAAAAAATTAAGTAGTTTATAGAAACTACCTATAAATTATTTGTACCTATACATTATTATAGTGAACCACTTTCCAAAAATATACAAAAATGATTGTGTTTCGAGGATATCGGTTTATGTTCATTTAGAATATTATTTTTCATTTTATAGATATTAACCTCAAAGCATGAAAGCGCTAGTAGGTGAAAAATATGTCGGTGAATGGGGTCTCAAAGGAGATGGACCTACACCTTTCCCCAAAACTCTGTCAATACAAATCAATTATTCCGGTTTTAAAGGAAAATTTGATCTATGCAATAAAAAAATTTACAACATTTTTCAACGCTGATTTGCTCCAGTAATAGCTGTTTTCCTAACAAGTGCGGAAAATCCATTTTTCCGCAGGAGACTGCCGTTGTCCGAACGACGCGCAGCGGAATTCAGAAAAGCAGACGAATGCCGAAGGCATGGATTTTCAGCAAGTGTTAGGAATAATAATTGTTATTCTACAGGCGGGCAGAAAATAAACCACTCTTTGGGACTAATTTTAATAATTTCACGTAAATATATTGTTGGGTATTAATGCTGACAATAATGGTTTCTGCTCAGGTTTCTGCTGATGTGTTAGGTTGTTATTAATTGAAAACACCAGTAATTTTGATTGTTTCGTGTATTTGACATTACAATGTGGAAAATATTTCCGCACTTGTGCGAAATATATTTTCCACACTAGTGCGGCAAATGTGAATTTTCTGCCCGCCTGTAAAAAAATACTTTTAATAGGTTACTAGGTAAAAATAAAAATTGTATATTGACACTAACAACTACTGAGATCCAATTGGATATATTTATATTTGGGCTGAATTTACTTAGAGATAGATCTCTGTCCTATCAATAATAACTTATTTTTTGCTTTTCTTTTAAAGGAACATTGTTTGCAATCTAACTATTTTTGGCAAAACTTTTCATCGCGAGTAACTTTTTTTTGAAAAAGAAATAAAAAGTCTGTGCTCCGAACACTATATATAAGCAGTCGACGATTTCTTAGAATTAGTCTAGACACTTCTATTCAACTTTGAAATCTCAATCGACCAATGATATATAACTTGAATTCGTTATAAGCTCTTCGTCTAAATTTTAAGTTAGAAACAAATCGTCTACACTGAAGCAAAGCAACTTGATTTGAGTTAAGAATATTATTTGTCAATTGAAATGGTTTATTGAGCTGAATATATCTATTATCTTCGCGGGTGGTAGTGGTAGGTATTATAAGAGAGAGTAATTATTGAAGAAGTTAGTTGTCTTGAAAATCAAATGTAATAAATTTAAATAATAGAAAAATTGCAAACGAATCACAATTTTTAATTAATTAGGTATGTAGCAAACTACAAGAGGCATAACAGAATCATTGCATTAATGCAAACTAGTTTTATAAAAGCGGGTTTCTGTTGTTTTGTTGTTGAATAACTGACGTTTCTTAATATAAAATTATTAACCAACACTAAATCGATTCCGTTTCACAAATAATTATGTTAACTTTTATCTAAGTTACTAGTTATTTTCTAAATTAATATAAAGTACCCTGCCTTTACATCAAATAATTTCGTACTAAGAAATATAGTATCAAATCAATTATTTTTTAGTGTTTACAATAAAAAAAATATATAATTTTATTTCTTAGCTTATTAGTTTAAAATAAAGTAAAAGATTTGCTAAATTTATTTACAGAGTTATATTATACTTGCTTATGTATACACAAGTCAAGCTTAGAATATTTTTTCAACTGTACCAGTAATTTTTGGGCCAGTCAGTACATCAAGTGCTTATCTGGTCCTGGAGGTACACTAGTCAGGGAATTTTATTTTCCCTACAATGCATATCGAATCCGCCTTTAGAGAGATACATTATCGCTAAATAAGTTCGGATATCACGGAGAGAGGAATGAGACAAAAATAATTGATTCATAAGGATCTGAGATTAAATTGTAACAGAGGAGCGAAAAAGATTGATCGCAAGAATACAATTGGAACGCACCCGACATTTAATTTAGCCTATTATCCTGCCAGCATTTTTTGACCATATTTCAGTACCATTTTGGCAGCAAATGGAAGAAAGTAAGTAACAAAAAAACGCGAAAACCAAACATACGTTTTTTTAATGGAAATTACCTATATATTGAAAATTTACGGACAGCTAAAAATATTCAGATACCAGTTTATTTTACAGGAAAACCGTAATTTTAGGTCGCGGTGGATTTTTAGAGAGGGAAATATGTAGTCTGGTAGAAGGGAGTTGGTAAATATGTATATAAGCCTAGATTATCAGGTCCTTTGTTCTCTTAATTTTGGGTAGACTCGCAGAGTCACCTATTACAAAGTGGCAGACTCGTACGCGATTATACCAGGGGTGTTTAATAGAGTACTGGTTGTAAATACCAGCGAACGGGCCCATGCAACTTTGTATTTACCTACGAATAGGTAGAGGTAGGTACAGAAAATAATCATATGGGAGATACGTAGCAGTCCTATAACAATCACTAAAAATTGTCACAGCTAGGAAATTGCTTCCACTCACATAGTGTCACAGCATAAATAGCGCTCTAGGTTATACATTCACGTGGTAGGAGTGTTATTTTAATTTTTTATAGATAAGTTCGAGGGATAGCCAATGTAGAATTTTATTGACCATTTTCTGCATTGGATAATATACGAAAGGGTTGAATGTAGGTGTCGCTACCTTAACGATCACAGCCTCCTCATACTAAACCCAAATTTTAAACACATCTACAAGTCTCGCAATCGCAAAGAGTATATTCTTACTTCCCAACTGAATTCAGAATAGATGACTACTCAAGCATGTAGGCTAATGTAACCATGAGTAATTAGGACAACGATGACACAATCCGATTTAATTTTTTACATAAGTTTCCCAAGAGTGCATTTGCAATAATTTTAGACATTTTCCTTTCAAATCCACGTACAAAGTATTCGTTATTTTCTCGCACTGCTATTTGTAACAATTTTGGAGACACAGCTGTATGAAACTTATATACATTCGAGACTGTGCATGACCTCGCCATAAAAATTCAAAGTCGTAACTTCTTTCAAAAGCTATCAACATTCTCTCTCGGCTAAGCTAACCTCGGCCTCAATTTCATCCCATTTATTATTATTATATAGTATTAAAGCGATCGTATAACACCATATAAAAGAAGAAAAAACATTATGAATTTAACCCCAACAAAATAATATTATTTAGGTGATGCGCCCATCTCCCGTTTATAGAAAATAAATCAGCCGATCTAAAAGCACCTATATGTCACGTTAATGAAGCAAAGTAATAAAAGGGACAAAAGTTTAAGGATTTTTGGACGCTTTTTCCGCGGTCTTGTTGGAATTTATCTAGAGTGTTGCCTAAAAGCTGCACAAAACAAACTTTGTTTTTTTTTAAATGGAACATCCTGTATATTATTGAATATTTGGTACCAAGGATGATATATGTTATATATGCTTGCTCCAGTCTTTTTTATAATACAAGGCGTTCCAACCTAAATTCCTCTTGTTTCCTCACCCTGTATCTCAGAAACGAAACATTTGTGGTTATTGAACGAGAAAATATGTTGAAAATAGTGCCCCTAAAACGTTCAAATCATTTTGAGTCCTCCTGATCAAGGTTCATTATTTTCATAATAGTTTGCCTTGGAGCGGAAATATCTTGACGATTTCAAAAATACAGTCATTAACGTTTTAGGAGCACTATTATCAAAAAAATTTTTAATATCCAAGTTTACGCAAATTTCTCGTTTCCGAGATACAGGATGAGAAAACATGAATAAATGAAATAAATTGCGTATAAACATTGTTGTTATTGAGATGAAGGTAGGTTCCGAAGATTAAATAATATACAGGATGTTTCACTTCAAAAAACATAAGTTTGGTTTGTACAGATTTTATGGAACACCCTGTACTAATTTCAATATAACCATGGAAAATACCACCAAAACTTCTAAAACTTTTGTATCTACAATTGTTTTCTTTAACTCGAAAATAAAGAACTTTGACATTTTACAAAAGAAATAAAAAAGTCACTTATTTGTCGAAATATCGAAAAACTTAAAAAACGAATAAAAATCCCTTGTAATTCTTTACCGGTACACCAATTTTCATTTATTTTATGAATTGTTTTTAACACTCTGTTTTATTGCATGCCACAAAATACCCACCTCGTATTTACTTCAAAGTACAAAAAAAGTCCAACACACGAGAGAAGTCCGATGAAAAACTCAGTCTAATCGCCCAAGTCCACTTTGCTAACATACGGATGGCGCTCAGACTGAGTTTTTCATTGAACTTCTCTCGTTTGTTGGACTCAGGGACCCTTTAAAGTAAGGGGACCCAGCATTATACTTTCCAAAGTGAGGCCGCTTCTTTCCCCATTCTAATGGTCTCAATGATGCCAATTATGCCATTTTATTGGAGAATCTATGAATATAACAGGTACTTTGATTGTTAGTAAAAATTAATAATGATTTCTAAAAATTAGGCTTGACAATGTTCTGTCAACAAACACAGAATATGGCAAGTGCCAAATGAATCAAATTTATTTTATATTTGAATTTGGTTTCCTGCAATTATTTCCATGAATGTAAGTAATATAAGTATGGTAAGTCAGTGCCGATTTTGCTTATTTGAAAATTTGTCGCTATTGCACCTTGTTACCAGGTTCCTGAATCCATTTGTAATAATATGTGTACTTGAACTTTCTTCCCTTGTTGAATGTATCTACCCAAAGAACTTTTACAGATTTCGGGATGGACTAATAAGATTAGGTCTTATACTTAGTTCTAATCATGTAGTTTTTCTCGGTGCTCATTTTTGTAATTTTATTTATCTTCCAAGGTACCTCACAAACGTAAAATAAACTTATAGTTGTAGATAAAAACTGTTTAAAAAAAGACCTGACTGAAGCTACCTGCTTAATAATTTAAAATTTAGGAAATACCATTTTTGTTTTGAACTACTTACTTATACGTAATGCCCACGTAATGGGAATTGTAGGATTACTAAAGGTGAGACATGAAAAATCTGGTTGCAATTATTGGGACTACTACAGGCGGCCGCATTACCTTTAATTGACTATCTGGAAGTTAGAAAACTTAAAAATTGTGAACTATGATGGGAAATATTTTGCCTCCTTTGGAATCTATGGCACTGGCATGTCACATAAAACCTGATGGCAGTTGAACACTGACATATAACATAACCTTGTACCAGCCCACTTATGTGCCATGCTGGGTCCCCTTATTTTAAAGAGTCCCTGGTTGGACTATAAGACTGGAGTTATATTTTAATACTGTGCCTCGGCTAGCGCGTTGGGTTTCCATGACAACGTCAGTATCGGGTGGATATTATATACTTTTTCAGCGTAACCAAGGAATCACGGGGGAATAAGGCGAAGTGGAAATTTTGTCAATCTCGGATACGTTATCTGTGATAATTGATAACTGAGTAACTCAATTTTATTACTTAATTATAAATGCGTCGCCCGTTTTTTATACTCTATGGCACAAATACAGAATTGAAACGGGAAATATTCTGAAGTTCAGTAACGCTTTATTATTTAATGTTCAATTATAATAATGAAATAGTAGATTATACCACGAGTCAATAATGGCTGCTATTATTCACGAGGAATATTATGAACCGAGCCGCGTTACCTGCGAGGGAGCAAAATTCCGAGAGAATAATAGCCATTATTGCGAGTAGTATACTCTACTTTATTTGTACAATTTCATATTTTAATTCGTAAGTCTTTAAGTATTTAGATACATTTCTGCAACATTTCTTTATCTTTTATCCGCATAGACCAATTTAAAACAAATCATCTTTGAAATAATTTGAGAAAATAAAAATGTTTCTCGTTTTTATGTTTTCGTTTTCAAAGAAGTATGATAAAAAAATATCGTTCATTACACGCCCATAAATAAATTTTTGTGTGCTTGCTCACTCCTTTTTTCCAGACGCATTATTTTCGAAAAAATTTCAGGTTTTTCAGTGGCATAATATCTATAAACAGCGTTTTACCACAGAATAAATAGCTTCACAACAGAAGGGTCCATAAAGACATGTGTCAAAAGGATGCTCGCTTTGACGCGAAATATCTTCTAAAGGGATAAACATTGTGCATTTTATTTCATTTTACATTAATCCACATTGCAAAGAGATTGTATTAGGGCTAAATTTATGTAGATATATATTATTGGTTATTTTTCTGTAAATTGAAATGGAGGCTCGCTTATTTTTGACACATGTCTTTATGGACGCTTCTGTTGTGAAGCTACTTATTCTGTGGTTTTACGAAGTTGCTTATTATTTCCGGATCCATGGTAACTTGTTTACATAACCGGATTATCTAACTAGTATATACATTTTATCTATATAGAGTAAAAACAAACAGGTTTGTACGTCCCCTTATCTGGCTTTCCAGCCTTGTTATAGGATGAGGTAACTCCGGACCTCAGAGAATATTACATCATAACAGTCCAGGAAACGTTGTAGCCAAAGCAATACTACCTATAGGTAGTCACGCAGCTAGCTAGCAGGTGAAGCAAAGCCAGGTTGCTTAGATTAGTACTGGGGTAGGTTACCAGGTTACCGACAAAAGGGCGCCGGTGGTGAATGGGGTAAGTCCAAGCCAGGAAAACAAGTCCTACAAGCAGAAGATTGCGCGGGAACGATTTGGAGAGAGCTAAGCATTCGAGTTTTTATACGCATGTGACATTCTCAAAATAAAATATTCTAGGTGACACTAGAATTATTTTATCCCCTCCTATAATCAATCTGGCCACGACCACATGATATCAAAGTGACAGATGTCAAATTCTCCAAAGAAACTTATTTATTTTTATATTTCCTCAGTCTAAAAAATAAATCTTATAGTTACAAAAAAAGTATAGTGTGAAACAAGCACGAAATAGCTATTTCCTACTCGCGTGAAATGTGATGGTCATTTCCTACGAGTCCAATAAGCACGAAATGATTTTCGTGCTCATTGCACAATATTCTATATATGAATTTCAATAACATTATCTAAAATGGAAGCTAACATTCTAGAATTTTAATGAAAAATTCCTTCGGTTACATAAAAAATTTTGTTATTACGTTGATCAATTAGGAGACCCATAAATCGAAGTTACACAGATTTAGTATACAATTTTAAAATTAAATATTTCAAAAAATGGTAAAAGATAATTCATAAAGTGAGAAGATTTTAAAACCTGAAAATATCTAGAGTGCTCCCATTAAAAAAAAGGACGTTTGGTTTGCCCATCTTTTAAGAAATACCCTGTATAGTCACAGTATAGGTTTACAAGCTAGGAAAATATTGATATTTAATTTCAAATTACAGACCATATTTTACCTCACGCGACTAGAATAATAAGTAGCAAGTTTTCTGCATTTTAAATTTTCTACTGCTCTACATTCCCAATTGAACTTTCTTTCCGTGTTTTTTATTTCAAGAAAAATGTTTTTGTAAGTTAAATCCATCGAATTGATAAGTACAGGGTGTTCCCGTATATTTTGACCCATCCCTAGAGCCTCTATCTTTCGAGTTAGAAAAAAATTACTTAAATGAAAGTTGTAGGGTACCAGTCCCAAAAATAATGGATTGACAGGAATGCCCTTGCCTAAGTTGAAATGTTTTCCATGGCAACCTTGATTAAATATAAAGATCGTATTTATCTGCAATTTGGAATATCATGCGAATGCTTAGAGCAAACATATAACATATTTATATTGTTGGAATCGGAAAAATGCGTGCAATTCAAAAATCCACAAATATACAGGATGTTCCATTTAAAAAAAGTAAGTTTATATTTCTTCATAAATTTGCAACGCTCATCTGTTTTATCTAGTAACAGATCCTAGCGGTTTAGAAAAAACCCTACAACTTTCATTTAAGTAATTTTTTTCTAACTCGAAAAATATAGGGTCTAGGGGTGGGTCAAAATATACGGGAACACCCTGTACAATGGAAGTCGCACAGGTACCACTTTCATTGTTGTTTGGGGCAGCCAACTCTAGAGAGAGATAGGTTTGAAATGGCAATAAGTAAGACAAGGACGCCTAATGAACGTGTCAGCTGATTCAGGCAAAGGAGGGATGTTGCATATTAACGGGCGAATTTAATGGGCATGTTCCGTAATTCTCTTTATTGTATGATCTATATTCCGAAATTCGGGGCTTGTTTGTAGGAATGAGAATTTTTCTATACCTATAACCACTATTGCACAAAAAATAGTGAATTGATTAAAAAAATTCTCCTTTGAAGCACAGGACACAAAAATAGAAAGTTAGGACAAACACCTCTTTTATGTTATGTGGTTTTTGCCGGAATCAGCTGATTTGTTTACTATTTCACTTGCTCAAGTTTGGCTGCCAGTTTCTCTCTCTACACTCCTTCCATCTACTTGTCAATTCAATGGTTAAATCCCCGAATAAAATTCACTCCTGCCGAGAGTCCAACCCGAGATTTCATTGGAGCCCGCCTGAAAGTCTTTTCAATCTCACCGCTACTTACTAACGCCAAAGGAAATGCCACAAAGTCAATTAGTCGACGGAACGTATGCATACTTCGTTAGAATAATTGTTTAATGCCCAGCACTAGTCCAGAGTCCTGGCTGAAATGAATTTTATTCACGGATTATCCTTCTCCTATTAAGCCACAAAAACAATCCTCTTGAATAATAATTGTAGAAACAAAAATTCATCCTTATTTTTTACTTACTCAATACCGAAACCGACAGAAATAGTAATATTGTAGTAACTTTTTTAATTGAATCAATCCCACACCTGACACCAGGATCATTTTCGGTACGTTAATCACTTGTCGAAATTTTACTTTAATAATAATTATAATCCTGAATTGAATAATTCAAATAATTTTAGATAGATGCCACGGCCGTGAGAATCCTCAGTGCCGATAGCCTGACCGAAATGTCAGAGTTCCAGACTCCCGTAGGAATGAATGCGGCGCGCAACGAAATTGATTTTCTACACAGCTATTAGACCAATGTAAATTGCCGTTTTAATTCTTCATATTATATGCCCTCACTATCGCCCTCCGCGTTTTAATTGCCACTTTCATCGGATATAATATCAGTCCTTATTGCCCAAACTGTCCATTTAATCGGAACTGGTTGCCGAAATATCGGCCATTCGAATATTTATGAATAATTGATCTTTTTCACGTATTATATTTTACACGAAACAATCTATGGCAGCGTCACTGAATACTGTCAGCAAGCGCACGCATGAGCTTTGGTTATTTGTCAACGGTGAACGACACCACTAAATGCACTACTGCAATAAAATATGGAAAAAATGTATTATATTTATATATGTATATCTATATTGATTTAAATTCGGGGAGATGTAAGTCGTCTTATTAACCAACGGAAGCATCAATACTAAATGGGAATATCGCTTTGGGAAATTATTAAAGTAAGTAGTCTACAGCTGGAAAAGATTCAAAGTCTTTATTTATTCTTTCTTTTGAACATTATTATTATTATTATTTGGGTTTGCAAGCAAGTTCTTCGCTTGCCATGATTCCATTGATGCAATGATTCCATTGATGTGTTAAATTGAGATTTATTCGGCCGCAGCCATTTCTACTCACTTTGTTCTCCAAACTAGTGCCAAAATTCAATTCTGCTCGGTGCGCCTGTACTATAAAACGCCACAGCACGTAAATATTGGATAACTCCTAACTTAGGAACTCATAATACTTATTAGTAGGTAGTTACTGGACCCTACACCTGATACCCGGGAACATTTCTAATAAATTTTTCAAGTGGGGAAGTTGATCGTTATTCAAATTTAAACGTAATGTCTTCCCTTCGCCTTCAATAGTATTGAAATGACACGTTCTATTTTCCCCCAACTATATGACAAACAAAAATATATAAAAAGGCCCTAAATAACCTCCAACTTAAATCTGTGAAGTACAATGAGTGATCAAACAATATTTTCTGTAGAAAAAATACCGTGAAGTACCTACCTGCATCCGTTTGAATTCGCGGAACGCTAATGACACAGATTGACGACACTGCCTTATTTGGAAAGCTCGCCTCCCTCGACGACATTGGCGTAGCAAAAAAATCCCAAAAATCTTGTTTTTGTGTAAACCAATCTTAATCTCAATGATATTTTTGGAAGACACATAGGGGATGTAGTAATATAGAAAAAAAACTGTAGGGGTGCTGTTACAAACAACAGTGGCGTCGCAAAAAATCCCAAAAATCTTGTTTTTGTGCAAATCAATCTCAATCTCAAACATATTTTTGGGAGACGCATAGGGGATGTAGTAATATAGAAATAACCTATAGGAGGTACCGTGACAAACGACATTGGCGTCGCAAAAATATCCAAAACATCTTATTCTTGTGTAAATCAATCTTAATCTCAAAGATATTTTTACAAGACGCATAGGGTAGGGGATGTAGTAATATAGAAAAAAACCTGTAGGGGTGCTGTGACAAACAACAGTGGCGTCGCAAGGAAATCCCAAAGAAATTTTTTTTGTGCCTAAATCAATCTCAATTTGAAATATATTTTGTGGGGACGCGTAGGAGTATCGAAAAAATGTGTAGGGATGCCATGGTAAACGACAGTGGCCTTACAATTATGATTTTTTTTGTAAATTAATCTGAATCTCAAAGGTATTTGTGAGAAACTCGTAGGGGATGTAGGAGTATCGAAGAACCCTGTATGGGTGCCGTAACAAACGACGGTGGCTTCGCAAAAATCCCAAAGAAGCGACAGTGGCATCGCAAAAAAAATCCGCGTAAGCATTTATAAGCCTGCCGCGGATTCAGCGCGGCGACAACTTGGCACCCCTTAATTTGGTGGCGCTCCGAGGTCGGTACTTGTTAGACTCGCTTTTCTTGAGAAATCAACTTAAATGACGTGTTTCTAGTGAGGAAACTTCCCTATTAAGTAAGTTTCTTTTAGACTTTTATTGTATGTGTTCCTACTTTAATTTATATAAGCCCGAATTCACAGTTGTTGAGCCGGAAATAATTTTCGCTAGATCCGACAACCGTGAAAATCCTCACGGTCGAAATTCGAAGGGCAGCACGAGAGTTCCAGACTCCCGTAGGAATGAATGTGGGGCGAGACGGAATTGATTTTCTGCAGACCTATTAAACCCATGTAAATTGCCGTTTTAATACTTCATATTATACGACCTCACTCTCGCAACCCCGGTTTTAATTGCCACTTTCATCGAATATAATATTAGATAGCGCCCATCTGACGTATTGCCTAAACTGTCTACTAGAGATAGTAACTGGTTGTAAATGTAGCAAGTTGGATTTTTTTGCAAAACTTTTCATTAACTGTTACATTATGAATAGCAAAGATTAACGCGTCGTCTATACATTTATATCTTCAGGATTGAGGAACAGGTACTCTTGAAAATAAAAGTAGATTTAACCCATAACGATCTGGAATGACCCTTATCAGATATGTCCACGTCCAGGCAGGAGCTATTCCGAAAATATCAAGTTCCAATTCGCTTTTTGCCAAACTCAAGTACCAAACACGTTGTATAAGAAATAGGCCCAACATGATTTAAATGAGGTATACCACATCGTTTTTATTCCTAATTTGTGTACATGCAATATGCATTTTAATATTGTTTGGACCCCACACCTGAAACTAGAAAACGATCTTGAAATTACATGTTGATGATGTTTTTTTAAATCGACAATAAAGTGTCTCATAACCGTCATTAAAAGCTCAGAAATCGCCACTGAAATAAGCTATTATTGTAGGTACGATTTTTTATCAGTTGGCCTTGGCGAGATGTGAAATCCAAACGTCAGACGGACCCGTAGCCAGTCAATTGTGGCCAGATATTCAAAACCCGGCAAATAAAGTATCATTAAGCTTTGTAGTCTCATGGCGGAGTTGTTATCACAATCTTTCAGTATGAGTATTTTGGTTGGTTTGAACAACAAACATATTGTCTTGAAAACGGCAGTGAAGTGTCTCAAAATCGCCATTAAAAGCTCAAAATCTGCACTGAAGTAGCCCATTATTGTACCATTTTTTTCAATATGTAGGCCTTGGCGAGATATAAACATCAAACTTTTGACGCAGAGCCAACGCCCGTCAAAAGTGACCGAATATTCAAAACCCGGCCAATAAAGGCCTTATTAAGTTTACGTACACATTGCGAAATTCTTACCTATAGCAGCGCAATATTTTAGTAGGTTTGAATATCAATCTATTTTTCATGGAGGCTGCACAACAGGAAGAAGTTTGGAGTTTCTGTTGGGAAGCGCCGTGCCTCGTCATCATACTTGACCTAGGTAGAGCGATCGTCAACGTCAAGCAACGCCGCGCGCAGTCGGTTCATGGACGGGTGATTCTTTATGATGATTTTTTTCTGTTTTTCTTTCATTTAAAAAAATATAATATGTCTCTCGGCACTGAAGATCCCTTTTATAACTCATGTAGTAGATTAATTTGCCTTGGTCTTAGAGTTGAATGTTGAAGTTCACTGCATGCCTTGGTACACAAATAATTATTCTTTCTAGAAGTATTTTATTTGCATTAGTAGGTAGGTATACCTACCAAATTCTCCGCATGAAATTGTTTGTATTGACTTCCACAATTGCCACATTTATCACAGATGAATAGAGTTTTTCTGTCAATAATTCGCGCTGGTTGCTACAACGCGAAAATTCATGCTAGCAAACTGCGAATCGTTGCGAGAACATTCAACACTCCAAGCGGACCGAACGCGCGAACTGAATTTATTTTACACCGCGCCGCTAAACCCGTTTAAATTCCCATTTTAACACGTCATATTACTCTTACATTTACCATCCGGATTTTTATTGTACTCGGATATAACATTGCAAACTTTAACCTTCAGTTCGCTGGAAAATGGTGGTGAAATATGCGTCTTTGTAATATTTATGGCAAATCGTAAAACAAAGTAGGTAGATAGACTATACCGTACTTTCACCGTTTTAGTAGACATAGCGGAATAGGCCGCGCGTCGCCGTGTGTCCAGCTAGGTTTGTCAATCGTTGGCGGGGGGAGTACACAGTAGTCCCGCACCGCTTATCAGTCGAGTTTTGCGAGCAAAAAACACGCCCCGCCCCCCGCCAACGACTGACGAACCTAGCCGAATACACGGCGGCGCGCCACCCAGCCATGGCTATGTCTACTAAAACGGTGAAAGTACGGTATACTATGTTACATCTTAGTTCTCAAAATGCTTAGGTAAGCGAGAAATAATTGCGTCATCTGGGGATGATATTTCAATTCTCTGCTATACACTGCAAATGACTAAATTTTGATTGGTTTAAAAAATTAATTATATCTCAACACAAATTATGTGTAGTCGCGTAACTGTAACATGTACAAAATCAAAGCAGCCCTCTTTGGGATCGCCCAAGGATGCCAAATTTCACAACTTCACACTCGATCTCAACCTTTGAAGACCACAAACTTATAATAAAAGTATTTGGTATAGACCTATCTTCCTATGAAGCATGATCTACCGATTGTTTCCTAAGACAATTTGGCATTATTGGGACTGACTGTTATTCATTACAATTCTTCGCAACTTGCAAATGTTAAAAATCTAGTTATTTTCGATATTGTACCAAAATTAAACAAACTAATTGGTCTTCATCCTATTGCCCCATTCGCACCCCCTTGCCTGCCATGTTACTTTATGGCCAAACCTTCCTTTTTCGGTAACCTTGATTGCTATTCAGCTGGGTGATTTTTTGGTTAGTTAATAACAAGTTTCCAATGCAAAGTAAATTATTACAAAATAAAATTATCCACGTCACTGCTCCGCTTACTATCAATATTTATAATGATTTTACAATACTTTGGACTCCATTGTATATAACTATGGCGGCCTCCCGATACAGCCGACTTTCGTCCACATTTTGAAACTATATCCACCGGGATATTCGTAACTCGCCATAAATTACATTTCTATGAAAGGATTAAAAAGATATCGTAGAGATTTATTACAATCATGTACAAAGCTATAAACCTAAAAGTTTAGATAAGCGTTGGTGAATCCTATAATCGGGTGATATTTAAAATGCAATTCAAGCACCAGCAAAAAATATTCCAGATCAAAGATTGTAACCCTTCACTCCATATAATTTGAAAATTGTAAAATTCCTTCTGGAATAGTTGATGATGGTGAATTTGAGAATGTTGTGCACAATATGCAAAAATTTTACTCTTTAGAATTTTTTAACAGATGCATTACTAGTATGACATTACCTATACAATGGTTGATCAAAAGGTAGGTACCTATATAATATGCTCCAAAATTTTGGGGTGTTTTTTAAATAAACAGTTTGAAAACTGGAAGAAATTTTTCAGGGAATCTGAATTTAAAACCGAAATTAGTATGCGAGTCGGTAGTATTTTATGTATCTAGTCTATGTTATCCGTAACATGTATATTCAGTAACAAATTTGTTTTTAAAGTTCAAGCTCAAATAGCCATTTAAGGGGAAACTGGAAATTCAAAATGGCGTAATCAGCAATTTTCTGGTGTGTTCACATCAGAAATTTAAAAAGGATTCTATATTCTTTACGTCGTAACTACCACGTTTAAATTGACAACAAAACTACAAACTCAATTTTTAGAACAACAATGGCAGCGAACTGCTAAAGATCCACAATCCCGGCGGGCCGAATACAGGTCTGGAATTGATTTTCCGCATCGCCATGATAGCTCTGTAAATTCCCGTTTTAACAGTTCATATACTCAGACTCTCGTACGCCGATATTTTTCAACTTTTGCTCGCGTTGTCTATTTTCGTGTAGTCGGGATTCTTAGTGCCACACATAAGGCGGACGGCGGAGAGCAGAGCGGAGATGGTAGCGGAGCATTCAAAACAATAGAAAGCCTAGTATAGTGTCCACACATACCGCGGAGAGGAGAGCGGAGAGTAAAGCGGGTAGCGGAGCGTTCAGTCAGTTTGACATTTTCCGGCGTATTGGCGCGTATTTACCCTCGAAAATAGAGCGTTCTATTCTTATATACCTACTTAATAATAAGCAATATGGCTCTCGAAATGCTAATTAGTGAAGTTTTTAGTCGCAAACCCCTATGGGACATAACTCATGCACATCACCACCACCGAGGTGTTTTAGACAAATTTTGGGTCGAGATTTCCAATATTATTTTTGTACAGATGATGGAATTCACCAAGTGATTATTTTATGTACCCACACTGCACGTTTATTTTGAAAAATCCGAAATTTGAGTTGTGAATTTTCACATAAAAATAATGTAGAAATCGACATTTTTATAGCCGTTTCTACGAAGTTCAACCTTGCAATGTCTCCACTTTACTGCCAAACTCTCTGCGCAATGCGCCTTTCAAAGCTGTCACAAAACGCTGACTGTGTGGACACTAGCCGCACTACTCTCCGCTTTCCGCTCTGCTCTTCGCTCCGCCGTCCGCCTTATGTGTGGCCGTGCACTTAATATTTTTGATGCAAGAAAAATAAATAATGTAAGTTTTGATACAAATTTAAATTACCTAAACAGGGTGACACAGCAGGAATAATTGCAGATCATACTTTGATGGTGTGACCTTAGCTCATACGCAGTTGGGACTTATTTAGTGCAGGTTTAATACCTGCGTTCCTGCTATGTGGTTCTGTTCTTCCCGGGATCGGTTTATTCGTGAAATAAAATTATAACATTATTTTGAAAAATGTGAGTTTTACTTCATTCCCTCTTATTTAAATTGTAACATTTTTATAACAACCCTTAGTTTGTTTAGTTCAACAAGATGGCTTAGTATGCTTACTAACAGCACATAGCTTATACAAAAAACAAATGACAAATTAATACTTTAACTGATTTGTTAACGTCCCATTGGCCAAGAAAGTGAAGGCGCATTATCTTTCTTTAACAAAACGAGAACTCCAAGTAGAGAGGTAATATCCTTCTTAAAAATTTCCATTTATATCTTTCTTGTAAAGTATTTATTTATTATACTCCAAGAAATCCGTACCATACGCTGGATATGATGAAGTTGCTTGACGTGATTGGCAGGTGTCTCCAATAATAAACGTTCTGGTAATGATGTTAGAGACTGACCAATAATGAGTGATGAGATGGCCTGAAGTAAGTGCCTCCATGTCATTGGGGTCATAATATGAGATAGGGAAATTAGAGGTTGCGAATTGAGTACAACTTCGTCCTGTGGTAGGAATATACAATACTCTTTTAATTTTAATGTTAATGGAATATTGTCACACCGGGCTGGGAATGCCCTGTGTGTGCCACGAGAGAATCCTCGTGACTCGCCGGGGATCTCTGAGGAGCGGGTGGCGAGGGGTGCAGGTGATCCCAGGAGAACACGTGTCATAATTTGACACGTGCCACTATTTTCTTCGTCCTAGTGCACTACAAAGATATTTTTAATAATGTTTTCCTCTAAAGTTAATTTTAAGCGAGTTAGCTCATTTTATGTAAATGACATTTTAGAGCTGTTATCTCAGAAACTAGTAACAAAAGGAAAATCGTCTATAGAACACAAGTTTCTCCAAATTATTCAGTCTTACAGATACGCTACGTTCCAACGTTCCTAGGATCGAAAAGTTTCTTTGCGCCGCAGCGCCATCTATACGCTAATGTCAAAATGAACGCTTAGCAGTTGCGAATAAAACCCTCTTCACGTCTTAGCCAACGGCGTTTGCAGAATTAAAATATCTCTTTTTGTTCCGGAGATATCGGCGACGGGAGTCTTTATTGGGTCACCCTGTATAGGATTATATATAGAAAAAATGGTATATGTAATAGAGGTATGTACCTACTAATCAAATCATTCGCACACCGACGGAACCTTCCATAATTGTGAGTTATAGAGGTCATAATTGAGTTAAGAATGCGTTGCGCCTAGGCTCTAGGCTCACATATTGTATTTTTTGTAGATAGATTCCATATTAGAATCTGTATAAGAAAAGTTTTAATTTCGAATTGCATATAGGTACTGATTGTTTACAATGCCATAAGGGGATTCCATACACACAGAAAGAAGATTACAGAGTTAGGTCTTTGCGTTTTCCTTTAAGTACTCATACACTCTGCGTTTTCTCCGTCAGCTTGCGAGTCTAGTTTGTCAGTGATCTCATTCGGAAACGAGGTTTATTACAGGACACTAGCGTGCGCTTTCATAGTCCAGAGAATAAATTGTAAACTGTCGATCCGGGTGGACAAAGTAGTTGATATTAGAACGCCATGAATATTCCCACATTTATCTGTTGAAGGAACAATTGCATTATTGCAGACATTACTTCGAATAAATTGTAAACTGTCGATCCGGGTGGACAAAGTAGTTGATATTAGAACGCCATGAATATTCCCACATTTATCTGTTGAAGGAATAATTGCATTATTGCGGACATTACTTAGAATAAATTGTAAACTGTCGATCCGGGTGGACAAAGTAGTTGATATTAGAACGCCATGAATATTCCCACATTTATCTGTTGAAGGAATAATTGCATTATTGCGGACATTACTTATGTTAATAGAGAGAGATCAGCTACCACGAGAATTTGCGCGAGCGCTAATGCCAAAAGAATGAAGGGCACGACTTTTCGCTACACACGCAGATTCATCCCCGCACGGTTTTAATTGCGCAGACTAAAAATCAAATTGACGGCCTTGAATGCACACTACAAAGATTTGGCCACACACGATACTTTTTAACTACACCGCACGTGTGCCTTTAAGAAGAGAATAAATGTACTCGTATATTACATTTTTTGGTGTGAGGTTGATATTCTATTATACATATAGGCGAGCATTATAACTCGTTTTTGATGCATTATCTATCACCTCTCTATCTATTTCCCTTCTCTTTCTACTACGCTACACCGAGTTTGTTTTAGACTGTTAAACAACGTGTTTGCTCTGCTACTTCTTTTGCCGAAACGCCTGTTATCGATCTACCTATATAAAATGACTTGCGACCGAAGTGTTTCGATTAAAATGAGACAAACTGTTATACCGGAGTAGGTGTCCGTCGCGGCGGCGGCTCGCCTGCCACGGCGAGTCCTCGTAGCGGTACGCCTTGCGGATGAGCGGCGCGCAGGAGCAGCTCAGCTTGTTGCCCATGGCGGGCGCGCCGCCGCCGCCGCCGCCCCCGCCGACCGCCGCCGCGCACTGGCAGCCGCCACCCGCCGCCGCGCGCTGCTGTCACCACGCCATGTCGGCGGCGGCGGCGGCCGGAGCGCCCCCCGCGCCGCCCCAGGCGCCGCGCGCGACGCCCCTGTTCAGCGACTGGCTGCGCTGGTGGTGGGGGCCGCCGACGGCGAAGCCGCGCGACCCGGCGCCGCGCTTCGACTGCAACAACAAACAGAAAACTTGGTTACAATTTTGTTGGAAATTTCTAATGTATTTTATTATAAAAATATACTATATTTCAAAGATAGAGATCGTAATAATAACTATATATTTAAATGATAGATGTCGCTGTAACATACAGGCCGTGAGAAGCCGCCGCGAAGTCTAGTAGTCGGATGATCGTCAGTGTGTAGGGATAAGAGAACCATGATGTGACAAACACATAAAAATTTAGCTGAAATTTTAGTCCAATGAAAATGCCAGTTTTGCAAAAAAACAAACAGGATTATTTATACACCCAAACAGCACAAAACATTCTCATAACATTCCCACAAAGTATGTATATTCTTGAAGAAAAACATTCCGAATGAATAGGCATAGAACATTTATGGCAACATGCTTTCTGAACTTTCTAGTTCATATTAGATACTTGAGGAATATTTATGGAATATTAGAAAGTAAACGTTCTAGGTATATTTTTAATCGAAATATTCGTAGCAAAAACGTTTGTACAATATTTTGTATGAATGTTTCCATCATATTTACTCTGAATACCCTTATAACATTACATTCACATTCTAATTGGCCGAGTGTGGAGTGAGAACCTCATACGACAAGATATACGCGTGCGAGTTAATTCCAATACGCAGACACAGATTCTATTACGCAGAGCAAGGAAAAAATATGAGCGGCGTTGCCATCACTGACCTAAATCCGACAGAACTACGGATTTCTCGTCAGATCCAATATAACTAAAATAAAATATTTTTGTTGACAAATTCAGGTTAAATAAATCCCTTAACTCCTAATTTCTCTTTAATTTGGCTACCGGTTATTAAGTATTAAACAGAAATTATGATATAAGGGTCTTCTTTGTCAACAAAAATTGGAAAACTAGTATGGTTTGTCATTGGCAACAAATAAAATAAAATAGAAACAGGCATAAATTATTGATAGTTCAAAAAGTAGATTTATGTACTTTTTTCCAAAGAATTGAATGCAGCTAGAAAAAAATCAATTGAATCTAAAACAAAGAGTATTATATATATCGACCTAATGACCGATATGTAAAAAAAATCAAGGTGTCGATTTGATTGCTCTGCACCACTTCAATATCACTTCCGTTTTAGCTGTAAGTGATATGTTTCTGCTAATACGTTACGAGCGATTATCTCTTGATTTTTAAGGTAAATTATTGATGGTTCAAAACGAAACTTATGTATTTTTGTATTTTTCGCTCGTATATAGTGTCTTAGCTGGAACAAAAAAGTCGCCGGCTAAACCGGAAGTGATATTCAAGTGTGCGGTGCAGATTTTTTGTTCGCTTTCCCCGTCAAATGAAAAATCGCCAACATCATTTTTTGAAAAAATCGGTCAGGTATTACCTACCTATTATTGGTGATAGCTTTTTTTGAAATTCAAATGATTTTTTTGGCAGCATTGAATTTCTTTGAAAAATCTAGGTACACACAAGTTATTAGTTTTTAAACCATCAATCGCTGGTAACGTCTTAGCTGGCACAACCTGTACATAGGTAAGTATACTAATAGGTACCTACCTGTATGTAATACTTAATACTTAATAGTTATTTCATATAGGTACTTTTATTTCATGCACGCATGTTTAGTGAATACTTGTCATAACACTGCGATAAAAATATATGAGAGTATGAGAGCATCATCTATACAAACTACAAAGATATAAAAGATTTGTGGGTAAGTAGGTACCTACCACTTGTTCATGGGCAACAAATTTTGGGGGGCGACGCGACACACAGTAAAAAAAAATCGGTGTAAATCCTCTTCGTGTAAGTGGTGAAAGAAATTTGGTGAAAAATTGACACGAAAATTGGTGGATTCCAAATATCTTAACCAAACCTCATTTGGTGAAATTCACACTACAACAAATTCGTTAATTTTAACACTTAGGGGTGTAATTTTTTTATATTTTTAACACGGCTTCGTGTTTGTTCACACCACGCGGTGTTCTTTAACACCATTCGGTGTTCCTTAACACTAACCGGTGTTAAATTGAACGTATTAACACAAGTTCGTGTTAAATAGAGGAGAGGGGGAAGTCGTTTCACCAGTTATGGGTGTAAAATATTAGGCAATCGAAGCCATCGCTTCAGTTGTTTGTCGAACGTATTGCGCGACGGAGCTTATCAGTTTGTGTGACGTGTGACCCGACCGCGTGGCTCGTATAATAGGTAAAAAAGTGATTCTACAGGCCGATAGTGCAAAAATGGTGTTGTTATGTGAAGTAAAATTTCAACGTGAAGTCAGATGGATTAAAACGACAGGCGAATAATAATATGCAGATGCGACGACGAAAGGTACTGTGTGATAGCCGAGGTGAGAGCCCCTATAACCTATACTCATCGACTGTGTTAATATACGAGTTTGTTCTCACCGGAATAAGGAACCAGTCATGAATATAATTGAAGGATTTTAAATTATCTTATTATTCCATTTTGCTTTAAAAAAATGTTTAGGAAACCACCCTATAGCTCAACTCGTACCAAGAGTTGAAGAGTGTGATCTTTTGGTTGAACACTCAGGAGGCAGTCCCCAAGCAACCCTGAAAAATCATCCCATTTGTATTTTTTTCTGCAACCCCTAAAAGCCGAGCACATCTTTCAATCGTATTTGCAGCTTAAAAAAATTAAAGTAGGCCATTAATTTTCTGCATATATAGGTAAAGTGCCTTTTATGCGTTGTTCAGAATACAATATTATGCCCTTGTACAATATAATAGGCATATTTATTATATTTTTACTATTTTTAGACACTTTTTATTTTGTCACTAGGCATAGTGTACATGGTGGGCCAAATTGGACACTTTTAAAGGGAAACTCCTATTTTTGACGGAGATAGACGAAAACTGATATCGGTGTCTGAGGCTCATTTTCTATGATAAACTTAATGGCGAAAACCGCAAATCGATATCTGTCACCGTTCTTGAGTTACAGGGCGTTTTTCGAAAATGTGCGTTTTCAAAAAGTGGCCGTAACTTTTTTCGGATTGAAAATTTTGTGTTTCTCTAAAAACATTCTTAAAGCACTTTTTTACGTAGAATCCAATGCTGCCACTACATTTTTTCTAGTCAATGGTTTAAGAGTTACGGATAAAAAATATTATTATTTAAATGGAACACCCTGTATATTTTAGAGCAAAAAATTACCATTCCAAAAATATATAATACTTACTGATTTATAATATATATATAATACTATAATACTTAATGATTTATTTAAGTAGATTTCATGTGTATAATTGGAAGCACGCCCTTTCAACAAGTAGGCTTTGGACGGTGAGACAATGAAACAATCGTGGAAAAATGTTTACTGTTACCTACCTACCTGTCAAATTTTCAGTTAGGCTGTTTAGGCAGGGTAAAGATTTTTCTATTTTTGTGTAATTTATAAAGTTTATAACATACCTACAATGAAATTTTAAAGTTATGAAAAATGGGATATGATAGTCTGTTTATACAATCCGGGGAAAATGCCTATCTCTGTTTATCTCGTAACTACCTTTTCGGCCTACTATTAATCAAATCTACTAACTATTACTCTAACACTATTAATCAAATTGTGTCGCAATCTTGCAACAATTTGCTTGAAAGGATGTCTTCTCTCTGGATACCGCTCGTAGTATAAATTGGTCGTTGCATCTGATTTTTCCCCGGATTGTATAACTTTCATAAACAACTTTTCTAAATAAATATTTTTGATATTTTTAAAAACAAAGGAATTCCACACTTAGAAATCAAAAAAATCGGAGTTGGAAAAGTGACAATCGGACACATCTTTTAATTCTAAACAACTTCTCTAAGTAAAAGTTTTTGATATTTTTAAAAATAAAGGCAGTTTATTCTTGATCGCACTTCATGTTTTTGTATTTTTGGACACCCTGTATAAAAAAATCGAAAATTCTCCTCGTGGACCATATTTTTTCGAGAAGCAGAAACTTTTATCAAGAATGCCTTTTTGTCGAAAAATTAAATTTTTGGTCCATGTTGTTCTCTTGGGATGTCTATCCGTGGACATACTGTATACGGGTATAGGAATTTTATTTCCCGTTTTATCTAAAATGACAATTATTTCTGCCACTGTCTGGAAAAATAGTGATGGCTTGCTTGATAAAACCTGAATGAAAAATGCAACGAAATTTTCTTAAATACTAAATATGTCGAAAACGGGTAGTTTTTGGTATAGAATGTTATTTACATAAAATGTGGGGCTTGGACGTCGGCATCCAACAAACTATAGAAATATGGGTCATTTCATTTGAAAAAAATAAGTTGTTGCTGTTTGAAATTATCCGATTTTGAGAGCCTGTTATGAACACACTGTATATGCAAAAACCAATTTCGACATACCACACAACACACGGTTGTGCTGTCATACTTCGGCTAAAATATGTCTTTGATATCTATTAAAATGAAGATACAGTATTCAGTTTCCATAACCTCCACGAAGTCCCTAAATTCCAAGAAAAATTCGATATCTTGGCAACGCTGCATCCAAAATACAAAACAAAAAAACGGTTCTGTAGAAAATTTCATGGAGAATGCAAATATTCCAAAGGATTAATGCAATTGTCAATATCTAAATATTTTATTTTTGTCCTGCAAATACGAATCGCCCTGTATATGTGAAAATAAAAGAGAGGTTACCTCCACTGCCAACCTTACAACTTTTCTATTCCAGTTTTTTCGCATCTCTTACGGTTCCTGAGATCCAGGGGGTAGGACAAACTATTTGGGACACGCTGTACATATTTTTCTTATGTGCGAGATAAACGAAAATTTTGTTTAAGAAAAGTTTTTCAAAATACAAATTTTTGCCATACGGTCCGAACAATAGCTATTTTACGGAATCATTCTTTAAGTCCGTAAAATGCTTATTTTTCGACAAAAAAATAGTGTTTGTCACAGGTGCCTAAATGAAGTTTTACAAGACTCATCTGCTTTTTGAAAAACTTTATTTTAGGTACTTGTAACAAAAATAACTATTTGCGTATCTTACGAAAAGGAACTATGATTATTTAAAAAATTTCAAACTGTAAATAAGAGTAAAATCAAAGCCAGCCAATTTGGTGAGTTAACGTAATAAAGTCAATTCCCTCGGTAATCTTCAATCCATGGTCCAAAAGCTGATATAATGCAGTTTCTTCCAAGGAATCCAATGCCGCTAAGGAAAAGAAAACTGGACGGCAAACAAGAAAGTTATCGCCAAAAAACAAAATGGCTGATTATTTTTTATTTATTTATAGGAAGTTAACGGTACAAAAAATACATATATATATATATATATATATACATATATATATATATACATATATATACATATACATATATATATATATATATAATACATATATATACATATATATATATAGATATATATATATGTATATATATGTATTATATGTATATATATATATATGTATATGTATATATATGTATATATATATATATATAAATATATATATATCTGCTTTTTCGATATCGCTTCCGGTTTAACCGGAAATTACTCTTTTCTTGAACATTTTGAATTTTCTGATTTAAAGAAATTGTGTCACACAGAAATTAATTTTCTGGTATCTCTAACCGTTTTCGAGATTTTAATACTTCTTTGGCTTTATTCTCCATATCCAAAAACAGCAGCCAACCTTGCTCAAGGCAGCATAAATAAATTTTTGTATTAAAGCTGGCCGCATAGAGATTTGTTATAACGAGTGATGCAATTTTATAATTTAAAATGGTATATTCTTCTTAAAATAATATTTATTATTGCAAAGATTTACACTACCTAAGAAAAATATTTAACACAATATGATTCAGGTCAAAAATCGATTTAAATACTTGGGTTCCTTGCAGCTTTTAGTCCAGCCAGAAGCCAACAGCACATTTTCAGCTGCAGTTGCATCCTGCCTGAACTTCATATGTTGCTTCCCAAATCACGCCTATCTTTTTTTATTTGGTTTAATGTTACACCATACTGATGATCATTGCCAAATAGCATGAAACACGAAACACGTGTCCGCGGTTACTACTTTTGTGTTTGTTTTGAGTCACTGCCCATTATCCATTTTTCTTGTAAACACTTTTACACTAATCTTGATTGGAAACTTCCACATTCGATACTGAGTTTATGGACATGATATTCAATTTAGACAGTTTTCTATAACAGGCAAAATAACATGCCAATAATTAGTAGGTACTGCAACTTTTTCCAGACCAGGACTAATGTTCAGCACCAGCGCCTTCGTGACCCGGAATCTTTGGCAGTTGATCGTAAGCACAGACATATATAGCTTCATATATAGGTCTGTGTCGTAAGTAATTAAAAATTAGAGAGATATCAAGTATGCGGTGTGCGCGAATTGAAGATTATGCTGTACCTATACGTATAATAAACAAATAACCCCGGATTCGTGGAATTTTGTGGACTTTAATTTTTGTAATTTGGCATTTTATTAAGCCTGTATTGTATAATATTAAGCCTGTATAATAGGAAAG
Source organism: Pseudeuparius sepicola (assembly GCA_963920635.1). Taxonomy (NCBI): domain Eukaryota; kingdom Metazoa; phylum Arthropoda; class Insecta; order Coleoptera; family Anthribidae; genus Pseudeuparius; species Pseudeuparius sepicola. The sequence goes on along the minus strand of OY987299.1, from coordinate 40,934,329 downwards.
TCAGACAGAATCTGTTGATGAAGCATATATTCACTTGGGGGCGTGGTAGTCAAATAACTTTAGATATTGCGGAGAGATGAAATGTTGTTGTTAGAAGCGGCGTAGAATCATCACCTTACAAATAAACTCCTGGACAAAATTAACGCAACATCATAAATTTTAAATCATTCAAATCGGATCATAAATTCAGAAAAAAAAATAGCATGAAATAAGTGGCAAATTTATGATGTTGCGTTAATTTTGTCCAGGAGTTTATATCCCATTCTGGAATTGAACAGTAGAAGATTGCTAAACGATGTAGGTACTATTATTATTATTGTTACAACAAGATGGAGCAAAACACAATGAAGTTTATATACTAGTATTATAACTATTGACGGTCGTATTATATCTTGATTTGGAAATTTACAGTGGTTCTCCAGATTCTCGACCTAAGTACTTCTGATTTATTTAACCATTGATGGGTTGGAATACACAATCCGTGGTGAAATAATTGCTGAAATAGGGAGAGATATGATCGAGGATATTCCTGATAGAGAATGCAAAATAGACATGTTTTTTAACAGCTAAATGAAATTAGGGGATAAGCGAGTTAAATTTGTAAATTCTAAAGACAATTTCCTTTCTAGTTATTATGAAATACGTAATAATGCCCCGTCGCTGAGTGGACGGGCGACGGGCTATGCCGATTGAAAGCAATACAACCAATGAATTTAGTGACAGTCCTTCGCGAAAACATAGAGAATCAATCCGTTCCCTGACTAAGAACTACGAGAGTCGGTTTAATTCCTGTTTCGCTGAAAATGCCGGAAGACCGCCCGCAGCCCGCCGCGGGTTCCTCCTAAAAGGCCCGAATTGATTGTCCTCCGTGACGACGGACGTTGAAAAATGGGCAACAGCTGGCCGACTGCGGACCGTTTGACTGCAAACCATTTTTTATGTTGAAAACGGTGAATATGGAAGCACATGAGAAACAGGTTATATTATGTACCTAATCAATTACCAAGCTGCAGAGAAAAACATATTACACGAGTAATTCTACTCAACAACTGAATCTTCAATTTTTTTAGGTCGCGTGATCAACAATTATTTTATTTGCAAATTATTAAATTCATTTATACCTACAATAACAATAATAATTATTGCATTAGAACCACCTGCTCTTTCTATTATACAGGGAATCCCAGAAAATAAATTATTAAAATTTACAATTTACCCACGCCTGTCTATATGTTATGCTTCCCTTTGTTTTTGGTTATATTTTTCTCAATTTTATTACAGATATTGAGTTGAAATTTGCCCCAGATTACTATAATTTATATCCAATTCTACAACATGGTTCTCATTCTTGGACCCCAAAAGTAAATTAAAATCGCCAGGGGACATAATACATGTATTTGTAATCTTTTATATCCTCCAACTTTTCCTGAGGAGTCTGCTAAACATTGTTTTGGTGTAGAATTAATTAATAATTTCCCTTATTTCTTGTAACGCGTGAATTAATCTAAAATACCTTTGTTTTCCATATGCCTAAACGGGTTTTTTGGAATAAGATTTCAGATACGCAGAAGGTAATAAATAGTACAACCCAAGAAATAAAAAGGTTAAACTAAACATGGATTCCAAAATCGATTTTAAGAAATATATACGGGTAATTTTTAACATCCTGTAATGTAACGGTACCATTAGGTACAAAAATCACAAATAAATATATAAAATGGTTATATTTTCCCATATACCTAGTTTGATTTGCTAGAGTGCAACGTAATCTCTAGAGTATTGTACAACACGTACATGGTGATTCAACAATCAACATTTTGATCCATAAAATGGCTTTTTTCGATCTGTAGCGAGCAACACTTATAATTTTTAACTTGTGATCAATTCAAATTTTAATCTAAGTGATTACTAACATTTTGAGACAAGAATTATTTAATAATATTTATCACAATGGCGTCGTTAGACTTTTTGCGCAAATTCTAGTGACGGCCATTGCGTTAAATATTTTTTAAAAAATTTTGCCTTAAAACGTGCTATGTCCCCACGCAGGACTCGCAGGAGTTTTAGCTTGAAATTTGTGCAGCCAGCCATCGAGACACTCGACTTTTCGTAAAATATCGGGCACTATCCAATTTCTTTGTAGGACACACTTTATTTCCGAATACAATAGAAGGCATAAACGATTGGCTAGTCCCAATACCTACAAAGCTAATGTTGTGTGAATGCAGTAGCAAATGAGTTTATTAAAAAACTGAAATGAGAATAAACACATTTTATGTGAATTAGGTGCATTTTTCCAGAGTTACTTACTTTAGTGTGCATGAAATAGTATATTACATAGCGAGAGTTGTAAACAGCTTATTACGTATGAGTGGGAAAGTTGCACACGAGCCGCGCAGCGACGAGTGCAATAATTCCACGAGTATGTAATAAGCTTACAACTCGAGTTTTGTATTATAATTTTTCTTCGACGAAAGAAAAACTATTATAATAGATAAACTATACTTCCGATTATCTGACAGGCAACAATTAGTATGTTGGTTGGTTGCTATGGTGGCGCGGATGCCGCGCTAACAAGGCATCCGTGATAATTTTGTTTTAATTAAGAACAGATATGTATTTTCTTATTTCGTGTCAGCCATTACGTGTCAGTGTTCGTAACAATGGACTTACTTATAACCTAAACAGTTACTATATACTAGTAACATACCTATGTACTAGTAACATACCTCTGTTACTAGTATATAGGAGTAGAAAAAAGTATATTACATAGCGAGAGTTGTAAACAGTTTATTACGTATGAGTGGAAAAGTTTCGCACGAGCCGCGCAGCGGCGAGTGCTGTAATTCCACGAGTATGTAATAAGCTTACAACTGGAGTTTTGTATTATAATTTTTCTTCGACGAAAGAAAAACTATTATAATAGATAAACTATACTTCTGATTATCTGTCAGGCAACAATTAGTATGTTGATTAGTTGCTATGGTGACGCGGATGCCGCGCTAACAAGGCACCCGTGATAATTGCGTTTTAATTAAGAACAGATACGAAATTTTTTTATTACGTGTCAGTCATTACGTGTCAGTTATTATGTATCAGTGTTCGTAACAATGAACTTACTTATAACCTAAACCGTCACTTAATGTTACTAGCATAGGAGTAGAAAAATTATAATAAAGTATTACCTACTATTCATTTTCACCATTGTTGGGTTTTCACCCTTGTGTTTTACATTTTCCTTGCCCTTGCCCCCACGCAGTTTTTGAAAACCCGGCGCCTATGAGGGAAGATATTATCTCTCAACTGTGTCCCACAAAATCAATCCGGCCGTTGGCTCCGAACAGAGGGGTGCTTTAATCTCTGTTTTGCTGGAAATGACGGCTGGTCAGTCGCCGCCTGCCCTCTCCCCTCCAAAAAGGCCGGAATTGATTTTGGTCGCGACGACGGCCGCTGAAAAATTGATGACATCTGTTCGGACTCAAAGAGGAAAGGTAGACCTTTTTGTTGAATATACAGGGTGACATAGAAAAAAGTACATTACATAGTGCCACACCATAGAGGACACTAAAATAAGAAAAAAAGTTCCTATGAACATGGGTCCGCAAGGCCTTCGGTTAAAAGATACGGGGTGTTGAATTATAATTTTTTTTGTTTTGTTTTTTACGAATATCTTTAACCAGAGACGCAAGAAATGGATAAAATGTGGTATACAGGTTTTTTTTATCATGCTAAATTCAAATACGCTCTACATTACAGGGTTCCATCTCTATTGAATCGGTCCTAAGTTTTTTGCTATACAGTGTATGTTATTTTCGACTGAAAAAATGTTATCCCATCTTTTATACTTACGAAAGGTATACCTTGTCCAAGTCGCTAGAAGCAATGGTTCCAGTACAAATGCATCTAAAGCCGACAATGCATGCAAATTACTTTATTCAAAAAGCATCAAAGTAACCTTTGCAAAAACAATGATAAGTAACAATGAAATAATGTGTCATAATGACACTTGTCAAACTAATTTAATAATTGTTATTAGGTAGTAGGTATTTTGTGTTCTTGTTTAAAAATTGATTTAAAAAATGGTTCACTATACTTTTGAAGAACACAGGCACATGATTATGTGTTACTGCGAAGCTAGATCAAATTCTTACGAAGCTCAACGTATCTATCGAGAAAGATATCCTTTAAAACAAGTTCCTAATGTTCGAACATTTATTGATGTGCATAGGCGTTTGGGAGAAGATGGCTGTTTTAGAAAACCAAAAGTGAATAGTGGGGTTTCCAGAACTCGTAGCACTGTGGAAAACGAAGAAACTGTTTTACGAATGGTAGAAAATAATCCGAGAACAAGCACCAGGAAAATAAGTTCAGCGGTGCGAAACGTTAACCGTAAATCAGTTAGACAAATTTTGAAAGAACAACTTCTTCCCCCATACCATTTCCAAAAAATTCATTCACTGTTGCAACATGACTTTTTTCCTTGTGTACAATTTTGCGAATGGTACATTATTTCATCAATTTTGTTTACTGACGAAGCTGGTTTTAGTCGTGATGGTATTCTGAACCTACATAACATGCACTATTGGAGTGATGAAAATCCTCATCAAACTGTAATTCGAAGTCACCAATATGGGTTTTCTATTAATGTGTGGGCAGGTATAATCGACAATTATTACTTAATTGGCCCATTTCGATTGCCCAATCGATTGACAGGTGCACTGTATCGAAATTTCTTGGAGAATGATTTAAACACATTATTAGAGGATGTCCCATTGGCCATTACTGGAAGAATGTATTACATGCATGACGGGGCGCCAGCTCACTTTTCTCGAGTGGCAAAGGAATATTTGGACAGGAGATTTGGAAATACGTGGATTGGTCGAGGACGGCCTGTACCCTGGCCAGCTCGTAGTCCCGACCTTAATCCCATCGATTTTTCATTTTGGGGATTTATGAAAAATGAAGTTTATGCTGTAGAAATACATAATGAAGCACAGTTATGGATAAGAATTATGGAATCGGCAGATAGATTTCGTAATGACCCAGGAATATTTCCAAGATGCCGTCAATCATTAAGAAGAAGAATGGAAAAATGTATTGAAGTACAAGGGCAACAATTTGAACATCTTCTAAAACCTTAATGTTTTGTTTTAATTAATCATATTTTTCATCATACCATTACAATTTAATTGTTGAAGTATTTATCATTGTTTTTGCAATTCAACACCCCGTATCTTTTAATCGAAGGCCTTGCGGACCCATGTTTCTCTATGGTGTGGCACTATGTAATGTACTTTTTTCTATGTCACCCTGTAGATTATACAGTTGGGAGTGAGAAGAATTTTACTTTAAAAAATATATAAGCGGGATGTGTTGAAATGCCATTAGGAAATTTAAATTAAGTCTGGCACAAAATACATTGTGTCCACTTCATTCTAAAAAATGTAATCCTCATAATTTATTTTACTTGTACAAGTAATATATGATTCGCGTTGCTAAACTTAGAATTTCCCTGTAGAGTTTAAATGAAAGGGCTTAAAAGGAGTAATTAAAAGGCGAAATAAAGTATTTTCATGGGAAGATATTACCTATTTGTTATTAAAAAATCAATATTGTTTTTTTTTATAAAACTTCTATCTCCCTTAGTATATATCGTTGATTGGCTCATTGATCATTACGGATATATATTATTTTTAGAGAGTTAAAAAATAATGATACCTACGTAAAAGTTAATCCACTTTGAAACTCAATAAAACAAAATATGTTAATTCACTACTTTGATTGCTACTAAAATCGCTAGAAATTCTATTAGGTAATACATTTTTCGAAGGCGCTCTTTTGCTTAGATATATCGGGAGTATGTCTTAAAATTATGTTAACCTTTGCACCCCTCCCGTATAGTTTAAAGGTATCATTTTTTACATAAGCGTTTTTATGTAAGTTTTTACATTTTGTTTTGATTTAAGATTTGTTTTAAAAGCCATTGCAATTTATTTATCAACTTATTGGGGTCTTTGGAATTGTAACGGTCTGTGTTTTGAAGTAAAGGCTATAAATTAAAAATACACACCTCGCGTCTTACGCAAGAATCTTAAGGGAATTAAAAATACCAGATATAAATATTTTTATTTTACATTGATTTTTATAAGGATGCTAACAGTAAATAAATTTTACACATTCGCTGCAAGTGCACCTATAACAAATTTTCAACTAGAGAGACAAGTAAATTTTGTACTTTTTAAAATTTAATAAAAATATCATACCAACAAAAATCATTTTTTCATTCATAAAATACATATATTTTGTTTAACAAAAGGTATTACATAACATAATTTAACATTAAAACAACATAATCAAACATTAAACATTAAAACGTAAACTATAAAATGTGATTATATCATATAAATATCCTCCATATTTCATCTAAAAATTAAAACATTCATTAATAACTTCAATATTTCGAAAACAGTTAAATTTAGATATAGATCATTATTCATAAAATTATTTAAAATTTATCGTGGAGTTTAAAAATGTAATTATATACAGTGCTATTCATAAAGTTTGCACCAAATGGGAAAAAAATGTATTATTCTATTTTCTGAGAATCTGATTTTGGGATGTGTTGGTGCATGTTTTGTTTATTACACTATTGCGCCTAAAGAGGATTGTGCCGTCACAGTCGATGCCTGTCATATTTGACATTTAAAATAAAAAAATTGGGAAAAATCAGGTTTGCCTTGAATATATCGGAAATAGTTATTTATGTACCAAGGCACTGAAGTTCAACTTTTTATGACTCATGTGGAGTTTAGTTGCTGAGGCCTCTGGCCGAGGCAAATAAACCACATGAGTCATAAAAAGAACTTCAGTGCCGAGGTACATATTATATTTTTCTTGAAATCGGAAAAAAAATGTTTTATTAGGCAAGAAAATAATAATAAGGGATCACCCGTCCACGAACCGACTACGCGCGGCGTTGCTGACCTTACCGATCGCTCTACCTAGGACAAGTATAATGGTGTACGGCACCTTCTGACAGAAAAACCAAACTGCTGCTTCTTGTGCAGCCTACACAACAAATCTATTGATTTTCAAATTTACTAAAATATGTATACTGAAGGATTGCGCTTCTATAGGAAACAATTTCGCAATGTGTACGAAAAGTTAAATGAGCCTTTATCGGCCGGGTTTTGAATATTTGGTCACTTTTGACGGGCGATTTCTCCGCGTCTGACGTTTGATGTTTACATCTCGCCAAGGCCTACTTATTGAAAAAATCGTACAATAATGGGCTACATTATTGTACGATTTCTGTGCTTTTAATGACGATTTTGGGACATTTTAATGCCGATTTCAAGAAAAAGTTATTAAGAAAATGTGTTTGTATTGCATTATTGTGCCCCTGTACAAATTTTCAGAAAGATATCGCGATGTTCGTTTTTTCTTAATTATTTCTCTTCAAATCGGTACTTGACATTTTTCCCGCAAATAACCGCAGAAACTTATTTAGTGGTTGCTCTCCTACTAAATCACAACAATACAAATAAATTGCAATGCAAAGCTAAGGAGAAACATGAGACTCTTTCGTTTTAAGATAAGTTTATTCCCTCGGCCAATGTTGTAATATTTTTACATAAATCCATATTTTGAAATTCTGTGAAACAAAATTAATTAAAAGATACAGTTTTGTTTCGAAAAAAACTAATGTTTTAATAATTTGAAAATTAAAAGCCGAAGAGGTTTTAGCATTTCAACATTGCCAACTAAATAATAATTATAAATATTTTGCTAAATAAGGGTAATGTTAGGTAGATACTTGATATTCCTGGAATTGAAACTGAATCCATAAAATTCGATTCAGAACCTTATAATTTTGTTTCACTGAATTTCAAAATATGTATGTATTTTATGTAAAAATATTACAACACTGGCCCAGGAAATAAACCTATCTTAAAATGAAAGAGTCTTTGCACCAAGATTGCGTTATTACACCATAGCTATTTTAAAAAATCTCATGTTTCTCCTTAACTTTGCACTGAAATTTATTTGTATTGTTATGATTTAGTAGGAGAGCAACCACTAAATAAGTTTCTTCGGTTATTTGCGGGAAAAAATATCGAGTACCGATTTGAAGAGAAATAATTAAGAAAAAACGAACATCGTGATATCCTTGAGGTGTCACTTTGATTTATAAACAGGAAACATATAAACACACAATGAAAAGGAGATTTATTTTCAACACAGATAGTGATAGTGACAGATTTAGGTGCCCCATTTTCGCATACAAGCCTCGAAGAGGGTTGAAAAGTACATCGATGCTGAGTAGAATGAAGTGGCCCCTGCCCCCTTGAGTGGAGAATATCTATAGTCCTTCCCTGAACGCTGTAACTAAAGGAAAGCATTTATCTAGCCCAATAACTAAGAGATTATTCACTATTCTTCGATTTTTACAGATCGAGTGATTAGCCACTGCCAAGTAAATCAAGCAAATATCAAAGTTTAAGCATATCAAATGTTAGTCAGGTATTCAATAACGGCCTGTATATTTTTAAAAAATTGTTTAATAAATATTTTTTTTATTGTGACTTTCTATAATAACCCTACCTCCTACGATACTACTGACTAGCCCAAACATCACCTGCTACACCATGGTAGGTGTACCTGCTTCTTTTCCAAGTTTCGATTTTTAATTGAATACAAGGTGTTTAGTAAATATAAGGCAAAGGGGTTGTTCGACGGGTTATTTTAAGAATATTTTGTCATTTTATGGTTTTCTGAAAGCAGCTTTTGTTTTTCGACAATAACAATATTTTGAATGTTAGCTATCGACTTTAAACAATTGAGTCAATGCTTTGCTATATATTTTATTAGAATAATAATTTAAAAAACAAGAAAAAATGTTTTTTTCGAAAAACGTTGAAACAAAATATACCTACTTAAAATAACCCAGGGAATAACCCCTTGAATTTTTACCATAATGTTTAGTATATGGTAAAAAAACCGAGTTATGAAACACGAGATGTCGTAAAGTTTGTACACGGAAAATGGTAAATTTTACACTAAAGGCATGTCAGATGCTACACACGCCCGTGTAAATATTCCTGTAAAAATTCTAATTGTACCAAAACGAAAGTGGTTAATTTAACCAGAATCCGTGTGGACTTAATGTGGCCACTTTTAGTGTTTTAATTTTACCAAATTTTATTACTGTGTACTTTCGATGGGCTTGTGTGGAAAAATTATTATTTCAACCCTTTAGCCACCTGCAACACTCAAGCGTTTGGTTTTCCGAATCCAGGTTCTATTAATTAATCATTCAGTGAATAAGGCTTGCGTGCGTGAAAATATGGGCAACAAACACCTTTTATTTCCGTTAAGGAAAAATCGAAATTTCCATATGTTGTTCCCAGGGACCACTCGTAAATTTCCCTTCATTCTACTCAACATCGATGTACTTTTCAACCCTCTTGGAGGCTTGTATGCGAAAATGGGGCACCTAAATCAGTCCCTATCTGACGGTCTACAAGAAAAGATCAAAGAATCTGTAAGTGGGTGATTGATTGACCTTTATAGAAGTAAAATAATCGTTCTGAAATTTTTTGTTGAAAACTTCTTCAAGGAAAATCTACTTGCCAATTGATTTCTTGTAACATAATCCGTGCTTTTGCCGACCTTCTACTTTTTTTTTTCAATAAATGCTATATGACTGAAGCTTACATATTTGAGGAAGGTCAGAACTTTTTCATAATTGCTTGCCAAAGAAATTTTCACTAAATTTTTAAGGTCCTGCAGCTGCCAGGGTACAAAACAACATATTATGATGTGCACGCAGGCGTTGTTAGTGTCGACTCCCCGACTAAACAACGAGATCGACTCACCTGCTTCACGCGTAATTCCACGTTATAACGAAATGACATGTAGATACACTTGTTCTACGCACTCGCGAGTTTAAAACCTGTTGAAATAAAGTTTCGACGGACCTTCGTGTAAACTACTAATAACGCCAGTCGTCAGGTAATTTACGACCGAAGCTCACCTTTTCGACTCGTATACAAACGCTTTATTATTTACATCGTGTCGCGTGCCACGGGTTCACGTTCTTTCGCGCTACTTTATTTAACAAACACTACATGGCACATTATGGGATTATCTCAGATTTCCATCTTTCATAAATATAAATAGACTATTACGGGGCACACCTACGGAATACTTGCCTAATGCCTACTGGAGTGAATTAAGAGAGCGTACACGAGAGAATTATCTTGAACAACAGGAATGTTCACTAATTTCCAATTGTAACCAAAATCGATAGATCTAAAACTAGATACATGTCGTATCAATCAGGAAACCGCTATAAAAAATCGTTTTGCCGAAATAAAGGCAAAATAGAAACAACGAATTCAACGAGGCTATAGAGTTTAGATGAGTTAAGACGTTGACTAAAATATTTAGGTCAACGATTAAGATTGCTAGTGTGATTTATAGAGATTTTTTGAAAAATTTTAAAAGCTTTTAACATCAGTCACTTCAAATTAATTTACAATTGGTATTTTTTGTTGATATTTGGTATTATTATATCTATGTTACACAGATATTATAAGTGCACTTACCTGTTGTACCTGTACTTGCTTTTGCTTACCTGTAACTTAAACTCTATATATATATATATATATATACCGGATAGACAAATACTTCCCTGTTTTGAATAAACAAAATGCCCACGCACTAGTCGTAAGACTTCAGTGGACTATCTCTTGTTTATTTCCAAATGCAAGTATTCGTCATTGTAAAATAGTGTAAAATTCTGGAAATAAATATTATTATTATTATTATTTTGAAAAAACACAAATGAAAAATTAAACATGTGAAAAGATGTCATTAGAAATTTCAACAAAACTTGTTGAAGGGGCTTAGTACTACTTTCCGACTTGTCTTTACATCGCTAGATTGGGTCATTTTGGGACACCATTTCAATATTTACAGTTGGTAAATTGCGTGAATCGGCCTTCTGAAAACCTTCTTAAGGCACGAGATTCGACATCCTCTACTGTCGTAGTTTGTAAATTGCACAGTGCCTATAACGAGTCGCATGCTCAATCGCTCGCGCTTTTCACTGGAGATGCAATGACGTCGGGCCAATGAGAGAGCGTTCTGAGAATTCAAACGAATGCAGACATTTCTCGCTATTTTTTAGTATTGAAAATACTTCTGGGCGCATTTATATGTGACCTATCTTCGTAAAATCGAACCGACATGCGTCATGTCGAGTCAGCCGAGTTTTGTTTGGGTTAAAAGGAATAAAAAACAGATTATATCCTTAGGTTATGTACATGTCGGCGGCGTTGTCATGTTATAGTTTTAAGATAGGCGAGTTCTCGATTTATTAACCTTGGCTCCTATAGGTGTTTTGTCACAGATGAATCAGACTCATATGTGGCTCATTGTTCTTTGTTTCAAATCCAGAACCAGAATAATAATTCTCCTTTTCATTGTGTTTTTATATATTTTCTATGCAAAAATCAAAGTGACACCCCAATTAGTGACCTGTAAAATAAAATAGGTAACTTTCAATGAATATATGTTTTATTATACTACTTATTAAATAAAAAATGATTCATGCCGAAAAATAAAAATTAAAAAGTTTAGGTGTATTATTTGATTATTAGTGATTAAAATTTTTAAAATTAAAAATTTGTCATTTTTAAAATTAAAAATTTTAAAAATGACATTTTTCAAAATTAAAATAATGTTGGAAGTGGATTTTAGAAACAGCAGATTTATTAATAATACATTCAACAAAACGGCTTACAATTTCTTTCAGATGAAAAACACATTAACAGGGGAAAAAATACCAATTTTTGATTTTTTCTCATTGTTGACACAATTTTTCTCGAAAACTAAAATGTTTTTAAGGGATGTTTTTCTGGGGTCGCGACCACGGCCTAACAGTGTCATTTCATACTGCAGAGGGCTCAGCTTATCTTGCGTAAGCTATAACATATTTGATCCAAAACTTGACATCGCCAATTTTTCTAAGCAGAAACTTGAAAAGTTCTACGTTACTTACTTTATAAGTTTAAAAAAGTTATCACCTTTATAAAATTTATAGGTACCTGCTTTACTTTATAGTTATAAAAAAAGTAGTAAACTTTTGAAATTTTAGAATACCTACATGCCCCTTACCTACTTCACATCAGTTGCCTAAACGAATGAAAATTCAATATTTTGGAAATTAAGGAAGAATGGAAAATAAAAAAGAAGCTGTCAAATTTTTATGCAACACAGAATGATAAATAATATACCAGTGTTAAATAAGAATAATCAAGAATAAAATAAAATAGGTAAGTGTTTACTAAAGTATTATATCAATGAAAATTTATTGATTGACCACTTTTAGTGGACTGGGTGAGCCATCATATTTTGTACCCCACCTTTTCGAACAAAAATGTTTGTACCTAAGTTAGGTTTTTGTAAATCATCAGGATATTTTATTAGCTAAACAATTAAGCTAATTAGTAATTTTAACTTGTATTATGTATTATGTCTTGGCGTTGTGTGAGGAATAATAAGAGGCGCAACCTTAGGGGGCGCAGCGAGGCCGAAAACGCGGCCCGAAACGCTTCCGAGATAAAAAGCGTCTGAGACAAAAAAATACATATCCTTCCAGTAAAATAAAAAATAAATAAAATTGTACCGTTAGCCGGTTGTAGAGGGATCGGTGTTCTCGAAAACATAAACAAGTTGTAAAAATCCGTGGTCGCTAGGCGACTATAGCGAGTGGGGGCAACGCAACGGGGGACTTCAAGGTAAGCATACGAAAACCGGTCACGCAATTTTATATGGGCGTTGCGCCTCTTATTGTCATGGCCAACGTAATTTTTAAAAATGTGATTTAGTTATTGTTTGGATTTAAGAAACTGGTACGATTTTAATTATTGTTAACTGGATGGTGGGTTCAGCAGTTTGATTGATGAAGTTTGCCCACAGTTTTCTTATAATACTTAAAGTACCTTTAAGGTTACCAACATGTGGTTTTCGCAAAATTTTCTAGAGTTTGTATTTGGCAAATGACACTAAGGACGGTTATTTAACCGAAAGCGCTCTGTCAGGATTTTTATAAATAAATATCTGTGCAAAGTAGGTATAAGAACTTTACTAATTTTCAACTTGATACCTGCACATGCAGCTTTGACTTTCATGACTTTCATAATTAAGAAATGCACAGTGGGAAAAGAGTAGGTAACTACCCAAGTATTTTTTTAGAACACCATGTATTATGTAGGTATATAATTACATTTTTAAACTATACGATAAATTTTAAATAACTTTATGAATGATGATATCTAAATTTAAGTGTTTTCGCAATATTGAAGTTTTTAATTAAGGTTTTAATTATTCGAGGAAATATGGTAATTATGAATGTGTTTAATCAAATTTTATAATTATTTACGTTTTAGTGTATAATCTTTAATAAAATGTTTTAATGTTAAAATATGTTATGTATTACCTTTTGTTAAAATGATATATCATGCTAAACAAGAATGAATGAAAAAATTAGTCTTATTTAAATTTTTAAAAAAATACAAAATCTAAGTGTCTTTCTAGTCGAAAATTTGCCATAGGTGCACTGGCAGCGAATGTGTAATAGAATATTTCCTAACAAGTGCGGAAAGTGCTACTTTTCCACACGCGAGTTCAGCCAAGAAATCGAGTGTGGAAAAAACACTTTCCGCAAGAGTTAAGAACACTATTTTTTCTACAAGCGTGCGGAAAAGTATACACTTTTCCGCACGCACTTACTTTTCCGCACGCATTGTAGTTTAGAAAGTGTCACTTTTCCGCAGTAGTGCGGAAAAGTGACACTTTCTAAACTAAAATGCGTGCGGAAAAGTACGCTTTTCCGCACGCACGCACGCTTGTAGAAAAAATTCTTATAAAAATTATTTGTAGGTATCTAGTATTTTCAATAATTCCTCTATTTTATGGTGTGTAAAAACAAGAATTTATTTTTCGTGAACTACATTGTATACGATGAGACAAGATACAGTGTCCTGGCACTGCTATGCCGGAACTCACTTCTGCCCTTTTGCGGCATTGGAAATCTTCCAACTCTTCTATGCTACTCTCAGATTTGGAATGGCTGAGAGATCTAATCTGCCACCAGACGAGGCACTTGTGGTAGACAGAAGGTTGAAAGGTATACAGTTACTACCAGACGAGGCATTTGTAGCAAACAGAAGGAAGGTATTTACTTACTACCAGACGAGGCACTTGTAGTAAGTATGTTTGTTTCGGACACCACTGTAAGAGAGCAGCCTCACTCCATGCGAAGATATTTTGACTTAAACCCAGTGGTAATGGTAAAGGTTTTAGTGAAGGGATATATCGCTACCCGAGAGTAGCCTCACTCTCTGCTAAAGCCAAGGTAGCTTGGGCTTTCCTTTAGGAAAAATAAAAGAAAACTTGCAAAAAATATGAAAATATTGAACAACAAAAATCCTTAAGATTTCAATACTTACATGTTTATATAAAAAAATACTTATTTTGAGGTTTTCTATAAATTCTTGAAGTTTTGCCTATATAAGTTGGAACAACTAACTGTATAAGATAATAATACCAAAAAATATAAAAAAAAATTGTCCCTTTGTCAAAGCGAAGTATATTTTTCTAATGATTTTACATCGTCGCATCGATTTAGAAATATATTTTTTATTCTTCAAGATCACAAAATTGGCAGATATCATTGGACAAGTATCATTGAAAAGTCTTGCTTTTATATTATTTTTTGACTTGCAATGAAGCCATAATACCTAATGCTTTACCTCTTGACCTTTGGTTGTCGAGTGGCTTTCCTTAAATTTGAGTGCATAGAATTTGGTTGCAGGATTTAGAGGATTGTGTCTCACCTCTAAATATTTGCACTCTATTATTTCGATATTTGTGTTGATACACAAGACTTAATATTTGTTCGTATCAGCGTAAATAACTGCAGGAAAATAGGTATGTAGAGTATTGGAGCCGTGTAGAAGAATTGGCTTCGCATCATCGCTGAAACTTCTATCGCCACCTTTGGTTATTCCGAACTATGAGATTCGAGGTGGTGTTTACAACTGCAAAACATCCGTTTGTTTAACTTTTTCATAGGGGATCTACCTAGGTACCCTTCGTTCGTAGTTAAACATGTTAAAAAAGCTTCTAGCCTAGGTATTTGAGTTTGTGCTTCGAGGCTTCTGTGCATGCTGCGGTTTGTCATTATCGATTTGAATGCCCTTTATTAAGTGCCTGTAGCTTTGGCAATCGCTGCCGATATTCCATTAATTAATGTATAGCCAGGCAAAGGTGATCTCCGGGTAAATCAATCTATAGTATGCGGCGCCATAAAGTAATAGCATGCTGTGTGGGAGATTGGTTTATTCGGAGATTATCTCAGACAATACACAGATGGATAAGTCTTCCAATTTCAACTATTTATAATTAAATTTTTACACAAGTATTTAGACTCATCCTACCACCCCAAGTTGCAAATTGCGATTCACAAGTTAGTTGAACTACGGGTAGATGGAAACTTGATCGTTGTGACGCCGTGCTGAAGTTGTAAATAATCTTCGGAAAAATTCTGATACTTTGTGGCTTCCGTTGCCCCGTTTGGAGAGTAATGGACCTCGGTGCCAGGACTGCCAGGCAGCATAGTGGACTCACGTTGCTTAATTACCGTCCATTAATAAAGTACATCGCGGTTGGTCCATAAAAAGTTTTTCACGGCGTGCGGAGACAGTGTCGTAGATAATGGACAAGTATACTTAGGAATGAAAAATAATTTTTTGCCTTGGAATTTGTAAAACATGTCTAGATAATCACGAAACCCAACCAACAGATTTTTTTTCCCATTAGTTTGCTCAAAAATTGAAAAAAACGGTCGCAAAAGTAGGGAATGTGACGTCACGATCCCTAATTTCAATAAGTACCTGCTATTTTCTTAGTACTTATTTCGTCTTTTTTTATATAACCAAGCATTCCCGGGCAAATTATTAGATTCAGTTTGTATGCGCCTGATGAGAAATAATCAAATTTCGTAGCATTTCAATGAAATATTTGGATTTTACTGATCCCATTCTGAACTTATTAGATGCCCCCTATAAAATATGACAGATGACATATTACTCAATGCTTTAAAGAAAATCGTCGGCAACGCCGCACTTTGCATATAACCTCACTTTCGCCCGCGGAACGCCGAAACCAAGGTTAATAACCTTAGTGAAAACTAAATAAATTCTATTCTCAGTTTTAAAAGAATCTTGCTGTGAATACTTTATTTTTTCGGTTTATAATGAAGACAAGATTTGTTAAAGCTTGTCCTGATAACTTGCCTTGCATAGATTTTGATATGGTGTGTCAATTTTATCAATAAAAACGGGGAGCAATACATGGAGAAATGAAGAGGTATGTTTGTTATTTGATTTGTATATTGTTTTAATATTGCTTAATGATGATGATATAGCTTAAATTCTGGTTTTAGGTAGACTAGGGAATAAATATTATGGTAACAATGTTCTTGGAGACACGCAGAGGAAAGAACATAGCAATGTATGCATAATGCCCGGTTAAGGCAAAAATTACCCCCGAGCACAAAATTAATAAGAAAAATGTTAATGATACTGTGGTTAAAAATGAAGAAATTCAACTGAATAGTTGTGGAAGTAGGTATATTATGTTGTAATTACCCAACATAAGCAGATTAGTCCTAAATTATGCACATACCACGATGTACGAGGATCATACATCGTGGCACATACGTAGATACAGCTTTTTGTGCTTCTAGTTTAGTTGCTAGTACAGTAAAGAAATACTTATTGTGTATATACCTATAGTTAAGATATGGGGGAGGGGGCGTGGGGGTGTCGCACAGCCCAATGTTGAAATCGATTATCAAAACAAGAAATCATGCGTTTGTAAAAACGATCGTTGATATCTACATGTGAAAACCATGATTCACAACTAATTTAAATAATCTAAAGTCAATGCAAGTTCGACAGCAGAGTTTCATTCGATATCAAGTGCTTGACCGTCAATGACTTTTTGCGGGTATTTTTTTCTTGTATGATCTAATGAAGTATTTAATTAATTAAGTCCGTAGTAGTACACTTTGTCGCATCCATTTTGATGCGGAAAGTTGTACTTTTCTGCACTAGTGACATTAACTTTGTCAACTAATAGAACTAAGCACGCTTGTAAAATTTTTGCACATATTAATGGGAAACTTATTTTAGATGAATGTAAGCTGACTTCCTGGAAATAGCGAAGAATCATGGACAACATCAGTAGATTGTTATATTGGAAAAAGTCAACACAAGTGCAATAAAAAAATATGAAGGTCTACCTTACAGGATTTAGTTGACAAAGACATACCGCAATACCTCAATAATTATTATACATTGGAGTAGTATGACAGAAGATTTTTGGCAAAAATCAAAACATATTACAAGGAGGGACTGTCTGACATGTTAAAAACGAAAAATGCCCTGTATCTCCAAAACGAATCAAGATTTTGAGATTCAACTGCTTTCCACTGCCCTCAAAAATCGAGCACAGTACACCTACCTACTCTTTGTCTATCTCTTCACAGAATAGAAGAAACCCCCCAAAAAAACATCCAGTTTGTTGCACTCTGTGCATGCGACATGAAAACTATTATTTGATTTTGGAATATTTTCACTAAATTTAATAGATAACTTATTTGGGGTTTTGCCATAGAATGCAAAATAATGTTTTTTTTTTCTTGCAAATTAAAGAAATCTTAATTTTTGGCCGGCTGCTGCATTATATTTTTTTATTTTTAACTTCCATTAACCACAATCACAAAATATGCTTATGAAAATTTATTTTCCAGAAAAAATAGGTATATAATATGTATAGTGAAAAAATCCTAAAGAATTATGTCATTTTTTATGAGGATGCTTCGGCAATCACAATATAATTTACCTAAATGGGTCTAAAATAGTTCAAGCTATGACAATAAAGTTTTTCGACTGAAAACTTGGCTTTATTGCGTTTTACATGTTATGTTTCTAACATCACCAAGAACTGGCACCTTCTCCAATATTCTAGCGTTACATTTTTGAACCGATGCAGGTCTAACTACTAACTTAATTCTGTAAGTAAGGGCTCATGAAATTAAAGTAATAAATTTTTTATATTCGGACCAGGTATGTGCTTGACGTCTAGAGGATTGACTTTTCTCAGTTTAGTTTATAACCAATCAATGCTGTTGATTAACACTAGCACAGAATCAGAAGTTTCACAACAGAAGCGTCCATAAAGGCGTGTCAAAAATAAGCGAGCCTCCATTTCAATTTACAGGAAAATAACCAATAACTTGTACATAAATTTGGTCCTAATACAATCTCTTTGCAATGTGGATTAATGTAAAATCAAACAAAATGCACAATGTTTATCCCTTTAGAAGATATTTCGCGTCAAAGCGAGCATCCTTTTGACACGTCCTTATGGACGCTTCTGTTGTGAAGCTATTTATTCTGTGACACTAGGTATTGAGGCTAAAATATCATCAGTTTCTTCAAACAACTAGCAGTCGCTGGAATATACTTGATAACAAGTAAAAAATCGTTTGGCAGAGCCACTAATCTAAAATCGTCAGCTAAAATGTTACCCCTGGTTGGTTCTTTATTGTCTTTAATATATCAGCAAGTCTAGATATCTAATTTGTGCAGGTTCAGTTAGGTACTTACGAATTGTGTCGTTTTATAGATAAAATCGACTTGTTTCCAATAAAAAAAAGTTTTGTAAACCAGGCAGCATAACGTCCGAATCATCAATACCAATACCTAGTGCTCCCAGCATTTTCCTCAGCAAAATAGAATGGTTCATTTCCGTCATGGATTATTAGAATGAATGGTGAAAATAGTTCAAATCATAAAAAATAAAAGCTTGTAAAACACGCGGGCCGCGGGATCCGATGTTCCGATTTGTGACGCCACAAAATAGGTTATGTTTATGTTCTCGCAGGCTGACAGCTTGGCATTGAGGTGCGGCGTTGCCAAACCTGGTGCCACGGCGGTAAATTTAGGGAAAAATAAAATCCAACAGGTAGTTACGTATATTGAACTTTAAAAATTAATTGCGGCAAAACGGGGGCGAAAAAAAAATTAAAAAAAATACAGCAAGTATATCTCACCCAATACTATCCGATGAGCAAATAAAAAAAAAGTGGTGTATTAGTCCATTGGAGAGAATGCTGTAGAAGTCACAGGAAAACTTTGTTCGATATATTATACTTGCACTGGCACTGTTCTAATGTTTTGTTTATAACTCGTCTGGGTTAAGATTAGTATTAGATATTATGCCAAAGTAAAAAGTATCTATTTGTTAATATCGAAGGGGCACCCATACATTATTCAGTTTTCCGAAATAATTTTAAAATTTCTTACCATATTGGATTTATTAAAAACATTTTATTTTTTTTGACACTAATTAATGGTATTCTTTTCAGAAAAGTTGTGTTGCAAGTTTGTTTGGTGTTTGGTGTGTAAACATGTGGTGTTTTTACCAAAGTGCATTGTATATTTTCAGATAATTTTCTTGTAGAAATGTTCGATGTTTTCTGACCACTTTCCTTGGTTACAAGTTATACAGTGACCGGCAGAAAGTTGGACACAAATGGAAAACTTTTTTATTATTAGTTTCTCAGAAAATTTTATTCTTGATAAAACTTGGTGCATCATTTCAAACTCAAAACGCATATATCCAAATTTACATACCTCTTTTTGTATACGAGGTAGATTCAAAGATGTCAAAATAACTCAAGAATAAAGTACCCATATTTTTTAAAATACGGTAAAAAGTTACTTACAAAAGTTGTTTGGAATCGAAGGTGCATGTCAGATTTAAAGTCAGAGTCACCTAGTAAAAAAAAAGGAAATTTAACTTTTTTTTTTATTTATTTCGACCACCCTGTGTATTAAAAAAAACAAAATACCGCAAGCGCAACTTATCATCGGATAACACATGAATTTGCTACTAAACTTTAATTTTGTTCGATTAGCAGCTAGCAATTTAAATTAATCGAAATCCGAGTTTAAAAATATTAAATTTTTGTGTCCAACTTTCTGCCGGTCACTGTACATATAATCCATCAGTGATAAACAGAATAAATCACGTTTAATAAACCAAACTGTAGCAGGTGATAGAACATCTTCAAAAATAACCGCATTTTCTTACAGGGTGTTTTAAAAAGTATGTGGATTATTTACCAAACTACTTGAGATATAATCTTACTCTATGTATATTTTATGTATTATTTACTGTAGTGTGACGGATCCTATACAATCATGTCTGTGGGAATAAAGGTGTTTATTATTATTATTAGAATAATTATTATTATTATTATTACTATTATATGGGACAAGCTGTATACAGTAGAAGATTTCGTAATGTTTAATTTTTATTTGAAACTTTTTCTCAAATCAAAAATAAAGGCGATAAATAATAAAAATCATGTTAAGTGGAACGCTCAGTATATCATTAATAATAATAATGATTCATTATTATTCAACATAAGGGTGGGTGAGGAAGCAATACCTAATGTGTTACAGTTATTATATTATATATTATTTAGCATTGTATTGTGACGTAATTTCTCCTTTCTCTTCATCCAATAGAAAATGATTCAGCCAAACATTTTCTAAATATTTTTGACGCATTTTTAATATTTACTTGTAGACAGTTAATATTATAAACACTTATATCACAACTCTTATTAGTGTTTAAGCATCCAAGAAAAGTTGTGTTGTTTGGCAATCTCTCCATTGTCTGCGACAACATAAAACTCCTGACCATGGAAAACTTCTGTCGGCTGACCACGCTGTAGTGTATTAATGGACGGGTAATTAGTCAACTTGGTTCCACTACGCTACGCGGTCTGCGGCGAAGCTCCATTATTACTCTCCAAACTGGAGCGGGCGGCGCGGCGCCGGAAGCTCCCAAGTATCAGAATTTTTCCTGGGGGATATTTATAATTCCAGTGCAGCGGCACAATGACAGAGTTCCGAAATAGCCGCAGTGCAACGAACTTAGATACAATACTTGTCTTGTAATTTGTACCCTTGCGGCAGGTTGGCGTTAAGAGGATGAGGATACGTAGTATGAATTATTTATCGTATGCACTTATAATAAGTAGTAGCGGAACAACTTTTGTTTAACATTTTATTTCAATTATATATTAAGAGAGTTTATTTTGCCGAAATGTATAGTCCAAGATAATTAGTTCCGTCTTATAAGGGGCGCAAAAAAATAAATGCTGGCAAGTTGAATTTTTCAGGGTTGGTCGAGGAGTGCCTCCTGAGTATCCAACCAAAGAATCACACTCGAACCCCTTCAGGGTTTTGTGCAATAGGGGTGGTTTCTTTTTTTTTTTCATTTTTTTCCAGTCTGTGCATAATAATAAGCTCTACAACTTTGACTTATAAAACTTTTTTATAACTTTCATATCTCACCAGTTTCAGCGCATTTCATGTTAAGAAAATGATCCAGGATATTTATCCATTGTGCAAAAAAATAAATGCTGGCAAGCTGATTTTTTCAGGGTTGGTCGGGGACTGCCTCCTGAGTATCCAACCAAAATCACACTCGAACCCCTTCAGGGTTTTGTGCAATAGGGGTGGTTTCTTTTTTTTGATTTTTTTCCAGCCTGTGCATAATAATAAGCTCTACAACTTTGCCTTATAAAAGTTTTTTTATAACTTTCATATATCTCACCAGTTTTCAAACATTGAACGAACGAAACATTCGTATTAAATATTGCTTTTTTTTTTAAATGAAATGCGCTGTAACTGGTGAGATATGAAAGTTATAAAAAAGTTTTATAAGGCAAAGTTGTAGAGCTTATTATTATGCACAGGCTGGAAAAAAAATTTTCAAAAAAAGAAACCACCCCTATTGCACAAAACCCTGAAGGGGTTCGAGTGTGATTTTTTGGTTGGACACTCAGGAGGCAGTCCCCGACCAACCCTGAAAAAATCAGCTTGCCAGCATTTATTTTTTTGCACAATGGATAAATATCCTGGATTAGTATCTCTGTGCCAAATTTGAGTAAAATCGGTGGACACGTTAAACTCGGTTAGAAAATGTTTTGCTTTGTTACAGGCAAAGTTGCAGTTAAAAAACTGAATGATTCAACCCTGTTTACAAAATATCTCAGGCCACAACAAGAGCAACACCGCAGATTGTCAAATTAATGTCAAGACTGCTCGATCTTGCACTGTAAACGGCAGTGTGAAAGTGTTTTTGCATGATTTTTATATAGTTTTACCAAGATGAAATCTAAAAAGTGGTGTGTTTATGTTATGCCATACCATGTGGTTTTGAAACTAGTGTAAATTCCACAAAACTATTTTTTTTTTCAACTTTGAATACGTCTGCTTCTAGTACCAATCCCTTTTCATAGCTTCAAATTTGAACGGTTTCGGGATCGAGCAATCAAGTTTCTGAGCAGTCACTGTAAGTAGCTTTCCATGTTTCGATACGCTCATTGTCGATATTTTTTGCTAGGCATTGTCTCTTAAGACATAATCTTAAGCACATTGTCAATGGAGCTTGCTCGATCATTTAATTGCAGCATAATTCTGAACATATACTGTGAACACGTCCTTAGTCGAGATGACCAAAGACTATTCGAACCAAGTGGCCCCTCCTCTCACAATTCTGGAATCTACAATCTACACAAATTCACGGCCACCGCCATGCGCAATCACAGCGCGAAGACACAAAAAGCCGACTCGCCGGCCGGCATTTGCGGTAGGCACGAAGCCCAGTCTTTCTAGATGGGGCATTCAGCGACGACGGGGCGGCGGCGGGTGACGTCACTGGGGACTGCCGCCGCCGCCGCCGCCGCGATGGCGATCGATGCGCGCGCGGCCCCTCCCTCACGCGGCCAGATGCAACTGATCAACACCTTCTAGGTATTTTGTTATGAAACACACGCTACACGGATCGTCCCAGGATCACATTCAGGATATTCGGCCCGCGTAACTAAAGTCTATCCAAGATACAGCGGCAGTGGATCAAAACATTGGCCACCACGTGACCTATTCTCTACGAAGGCGTCCTGGGGCCACGTACTCTTTTTTTTCCTAAAATTTTACACTTTTTTCTGTAAATTTCACAGATTATTCTGTAAATTTTACAGATTATTCTGTAAATTTTACAGATTATTCTGTAAAATTTACACTTTTTCCTGTAGAATTTACAGATTATTCTGTAAAATTTACGCTCTTTTCTGTAAATTTTACAGAAAAAAGTGTAAAATTTACAGAAAAAAAGTGTAAAATTTACAGAAAAAAAGTGTAAAATTTACAGAATAATCTGTAAAAAAAATTACAAACACAATTATCCACTAAATGGGGCAAAATTCTAAAAAAAGAGTTTTCCGGAGTACCTTGTATAAACCACAGGTCATATTTATAATGGTGATCTTTTTTCGCGAATCGATTAAGCCTTTCCCAAAATAATATTTCACTTAGTATAACCAGCCTAGCTTATACAGGGTGTTTCGTATATGGCAAGTAAATAAACACATTATTCATTATATGAATACATGGATTCGAATACTATTCGGTAATTGAATACTTTTGTTAGAATGTTATTCAAATCTCTAGGATTTGAATCCAGTTCAACTTGGGTATTCTGTATTCGTATTCGAATATTGGTTTTTGCTATTCTGCCCAAGTCTGCTAGATAGTTTAAAATTCCACGTCTCTCTTCAATGGTAAAGAAGTTTGTATTGAGTAAACATTTAGTATAGTATAATGAATTCATTGATGTGTTAAAAATAACTACTATACATTATCTGAGCAAAGTTTAAGATCATTTTCTATACTACTTAACTTAAGGGTAAGTATGTGATGGTGAAAGATATCAAATAACTGTGCTTTAGGGGACTGTGTTTCTGTAATAAGGGTTGGAGACATACAAAGATTCTCACTATAGTAAGACACATTAGAGAATGGGACAGCGCGTGACGTTCGATGCGATACTAAACACACCCAATGCACACTTAACACTTGCATTTGCAACTGATCGAACTTACCGAGATGACCGGACTATTTAAAGCTCTGGAGCCGTGCGGTTACTAAGATACGAGGGACGCTTCGTTACGCGCTGTCCCATTCTCTAATGTGTTAGCCTCTACCACCTTTATTATTACCTATTGTATTTTGTCAGATAATAGAGTTGTTGTTATCAAAGTTGAATCTTCGCGTCGTTTCATTGTATTTTCCCCATTCTTTTTCCGAACCGTTGAGAAAGGGTAAAAGGGTAGATTTCCGCTAGTCTCGATATAAGAAAGGTTTGCGTAAACGTTTGATGCTTCTAGGATGAGTATTAGTGGGTTTATTCTTAGTAGTTAAAACT
Source organism: Pseudeuparius sepicola (assembly GCA_963920635.1). Classification (NCBI taxonomy): domain Eukaryota; kingdom Metazoa; phylum Arthropoda; class Insecta; order Coleoptera; family Anthribidae; genus Pseudeuparius; species Pseudeuparius sepicola. Next base: position 40,909,906 of record OY987299.1, on the reverse strand, counting down.
TTAGTTTCCATATTGTCAGTAGAGGCATAACGATCGCGAGTATATAGGGTTTGTTACGAGTGTTTTTGACAAAAAATATACAGTGTGTCCTTGTTCTGGAATGGGAGTGGGTAGATTTTTGATGCTGTTTTATAAAATGCGGGTTTCTATTTCTTGGAGTTTAGAGTATAGGGAATCAATACAAGGGCAAAATTCATTTTCATGTCATTGATTATATTTTTCATAAAGAATCAATTAATAATCATCGTCGAATTGTATTCCTTAGATATAGGGGCCGTAGAGGATTGAGAAAGAAGAGTAGGCAGTGGCTGAGTGGATCGATGGATTATAAATAATGACACAGTGTGTGATTAGGTTTTGGAAATATCCTTTGGCTCGTTCGTCTTTGGCTTCGTCAATTGCAGGAAAAAATGTCTATGTGGATAATATCCAAAGGTTTTTGTCCTAATAGTGGCCCTTTGAAGGGAAGTTTATAAGGGTATCTTCCATATTTATTTCGGAGACATACGTATATCACAAATAACAAATTCCTTTGAAACTAAACAAACTCTCCACGATTGTAAACGAGTCCAACAAAAAAAAAAGAGTTTGTTTAGTCTCCAGCTTCTGTAAGATGTAGAGTCTAGAGAATACTATTATCTCTGGACGCTGCTAATACATAGAAAAGCCTTGCAATTATAATTCAGATTGTAGAATAGTAATTTAAACAATGATTTAAATCCTTTGTTACAAACACATGGACCCGGCGCAAATTAGATCACAGAGTCAGCGAACCAGTTATTTGGCGTTGCCCACGACCTTAGAGTGTAGTTGACAGCCGAACAGAACCCCTTAAAGCCAGTGGCAAAAACAGTGACTTCGAAATAAGGTAGCGGCGGAGAACACGATCTCAAGTGACAGCAAAAACGGGAGAACTGTTTCAGATGTGTTAACTTTCAAATTAGTTTTATAATAGACTACAGCAAAAAAAAATAAATAGAGCTAAAAAATTAGCAACATGATTTAATTTGATCTACCCAAATGTGTAGTTATATTTAAGTAACGAGACGTATGGACGCTATAAGATATTTTGTCTAACTGTCTAACTATGAAGACCCAATCTTATTTTAAAAATAGGTCTTCAATATTCCCAGCAACATTATATACAGGGGTATTCAATTATGATTGCCCCTTGCCCCCCTCCTTTAACATTTTTATTTTTTCCCCTATCTAAATATAGTAAATAGAAAAATATTATTAAAAGTTCTTCTCATCTTTATGCATTTATCGGAAAAACAATTGAATGTCGCTTTTTTGGGACGCATGTAACATAACACCTCGTATTTTCCATTTGGTTGGATTAAACATATGACACATATACAGTGACCGGCAGAAAGATGGACACAAAAATTTAATATTTTTAAACTCTGATTTCGATTAATTTAAATTTCTAGCTGCTAATCGAACAAAATTAAAGTTAAGTAGCAAATTCATGTGTTATCCGATGATAAGTTGCGCTTGCGGTATTTTGTTTTTTTGTAATACACAGGGTGGTCAAAAAAATTACAAATTTTTTTTGACTAGGTGGCTGTGACTTTAAATCTGACATCCACCTTTGATTCCAAACAACTTTTGTAAGTATTTATTTACCGTATTTTATAAAATAAGGGTACTTTGCTCTTATTGAGTTATTTTGACATTTTTGAATCTACCTCGTATCCAAAAAGAGATATTTAATTTTTGATATATGCGTTTTGAGTTTGAAATGATGCACCAACTTTTATCAACAATAAAATTTTCTGAGAAATTAATAATAAAAAAGTTTTCCATTTGTGTCCAACTTTCTGCCGGTCATTGTATATCATTGGAATCGGAAAGACGTGTTGACTTCAAATATGTGAATATGTACAGGGTGTTACATTTAAAAAACCATACGTTTGGCACAAATCTCCCAAACGCGACATTCAATTGTTTTTCTGCATAAAGATGAGAAGAACTTTTCCTAAAACTTTTATATTTACCATTTTTCGACAGGCTAAAAAATAAGAAAGTTAAAGGGGGGGGGGTAATCATAACTGAATATCCCTGTACATACACGGGGTTTTTTTACTAATAAGGGGACAAACAGCAACTGCTTATATGTTGGGCCAAAATATTACCACCGAGTTTAACAACTAGGTACATACTGGTTAAATCTCAATAGTTGTTACTGAGATACGAGGCATTGTAGTGAGTTTTCTTTTTTAAATTGAATTATGGCAATATATCCCAAAATGATCAAGATAATGAAGTGAAATTTGATATTGCTGTGTTTTTGCGGATGGAAAATAAGCTGAAAATGTCAATTTCATCGTATCTTACTTGCACTGTTTTTGGACTGCGCTTGACTTGTAATATTTTTGAGGGTACCTACCTTTTTAGCCTTGAAAGTTCATCACTTTGGTACATCTTTTCAGTTGCCTACAAATGTGTACACTTATTTTAAAACGATAAAATCAACCACTTGTGTTGAAATTGGCAACGTGCGCCTAAAAAACACATTACTCCAACATTCGAGAAATGAAATGTTCACCTAATGTTAGAGGATTAACTGGAGGTACACCATTTAAAGTGATAAAAAATCTCTATGAAGATTGTACAAAAAACTATTCGCTTTCATAATGGAACCGATTGAATTTCAAGAAAACCGATGGTGTTTTCCCAATGCCAATTTGACATTTTTCTTCATTTTCAAGTACAGTTCATCTATAAAAAATGTGAAACAGTTGGTGAAAATTTTGATATACGAATGTTGGTGTCAAGAGGTGTTTTGAGTTTTGGGGCAATGTTGCCAATTTCAACGCAATTATATACTAAAAGGATGAACCTGCAAGGCCCAAAAGATGACCTCAAAAAAGTTACAAGTAAAAGCACGATCCAAAAACAGCGGAAGTGAGATTCCTAGAAATTGACTTTCAGAATATTCCCCTTTCCCAAAAACACAGCGGTGCAAAATTTCAGTTCAACAGCTTGATTATTTTAGGAGATAACGCCATAATTCATTTCCAAAAAAAGAAAAGAAATACGGTTCCCCACTCAGAAACTAATTAGATTTGACCAGTAGTTGTTAAGCTCATTCGTGATATTTTGGATCAAAATAGAATATCCAATTTCTGTCTGTCCCATTATTAATGAAACACCCTGTATGGACACTTTTCAAGAATTGTAAGGGTTGCTGCTAATTCAGCTAAAAAGCTTTATAGATGTGCAATTGATGTAGTTTAGAAGCCAAATTACAAGTTCTGCTGCTGTATCACCTGTCTTTATTAGGTAGTATTTTATTTTAAGTGCTCCATAAACCTTGTTAACTTCTAACACATTTTATTAATAATTTGCTTATAATAGGCAATAAGTACTTTAACGTGTTGTCGCTGATACAAAAGTTAATAAATCGTATTCGTGCTTCGTTACAATCGTTGAGAGAAAGAGTAATGATCACTTACGGAAATATCATCTTAGAATGTTTTAAGATCACTTTTGGACGTTCCATAAAAACAAGTTGAGCTATGGCTACGCTTCGTCCACACACAAGGTCTACCTTGTAATAAGATTAATGGAAAATAGGAGTAAGTTATTTATACGATTGATTGCAAAGAAAGATCACATTAAGTGCTTTTATGTAATAGAGCCTGATTTTCCATTGAGGTAGCAACATTCCTTTGGAGCAAAAAAGTTGTAACATACTTTAAATATCTCACCACATTTTAAATCCTTAAATGCACAAGTAAATTTATATTTAAGGACGCTATAAATTTAATTTTTGAGTTGACAAACAAAAGCTCGTAAATAACAGTTTGTGACCTATAAAATATTAGATGGATGTACAAAAAACTGGGACTTTGGTATCCATCAGTTATCTAAATAGGGACAATAAAATGTTACAAAAATTTAATATTCGCACACTCGATACTACCTCAGGAACATCGTAGATACCCCCGCTATCTAGTTTCGGATTGGGGATATTCGTGATCGCATCCTCTTTACTGTAACAGCTTTTGTCTACATTTGCGGGTGACGTCCATAAATTGTTACTACCGCAATTTTTTATGGCAGTCACCTGAAATTTCTCATCACATAATATGTCTTCAATAATTCCTGGGTAATGCTTTCCGTCATATTGAATTATAACCAAATCACCAATATTACACTGTTTAGTGCAGATTGGTTCTGTGGTGCTGTCCTTGCAACTAGTTTTCCTCCTATTTATTTTCACTTGCTTTTCTTCTTACCGGGTCTTTTGTTTTTGAGTAGTTCTTGCGATTTGTTTTTGTTTTCATCTTCCGTTGTCGTAATAGACCTTCCATTCTTTGGAAGCGCATACAGTATCGGTTGTGTTTCTTTCTTATTTTTCTTCTTTTCTTCTATTTCCCATACTTTCAGATATTTAAAATATCAGATACTTACTCATTGCGCATTTTCGCAATTTTCGCTCTGTCGACTAGGTTAGTCCAACATTGATTTTCATTATCTTGCAATACAAATAACAGGTGAATCTTCGAATTAAATATGGTTTGGCGAATAGTTGTTTTTGGTCGTTCACGAATCAGTTCCAAAACCATAGGCATCAGTAAACTGCATTCCAAGCTCATTGCATTTAATGCTCTATTGGGATCTAGGTACCTACACCGGGTCACCATGGGATGTGACTCACCCCCAAATTTTCTTTTATTTTTTAAAATAAAAATTTGAAATTTTAGGTACAAGTAATTCATGTAAAATGTTTTTTTGACATATAGAATCAAATTTTTTTAAGAAGTCCTTGCTAAGTCCCTCAATTGGTAATTTGGTAATTTAGATATCCTAAGTTGGCATCAATACAGCAAAAAATGCAAACCGGGTCATAAGTTTAGGTCAGTATCGAGTAGAATTGCAATACACAAAAATTGAGAAAAATAAAAACAAACCAATAATATTTTTGTATTGTTTCATAACATAGTGAAAATGTCTAAAGATGCATTACAGAAAAATCAATTTATTGTACGAATTTAGGTAAATCATGTTTCAAAATAGGCTAAAAACTTGCTTTAGGTTTTAGATTTAGACACAGAATATTTTCTGTGGATTTCGGCCCAGGTTAGATTGTTAATATTTTTAATTCGACACACCCTATTGACATCGATTGATCGATTCATTGGATAGATATGTGGAATCCATCCAAGAAATATTTAATAACAAATTAAAAAATAAAACAGGGATAGGCATGTACATTTTATTGTATTGATTTAACTAGTTATTAAGTATACTATTATACTAGGAAGTATGAAGGACAAAAAAATATTCACGTCTAGCCCTTTATAAATCGAAATCCAGATTTTTAGGTCAATAACTATTATGATGATGTGTGGTCCTTATACTATTTCGTAGAATTAGGTAAGTATAATAAAACAAAAAAATACTAAACTTGAATGGTACCTACTTGCTAAAGTATTGAAAAGCCATTTTACTACCGACGATTGCATGCTAAACTTCAGAAATATCTATGAGTACTTAAGTACCTACTCCATAATATTATTGGACACACCATAGGTTTCGCATACCTTTCTTTCATAAATAGGCTGCTTTGCATGCTCCCCTATGTCCAATTCCATATCGAATACATTCAGAGATCAAATAATGAATTTAAACAACAATATAAGACTATAATTTTCATTAAATGTACACTATAATTTGCTCAGATTGTACAAGCAACTTTACCCTATAGTCAAGAACCATAAAAACCTCGAGATAAATGGGATCGTTTTAAATTATTATTAAAATGAGTTGTGGTCATAATTATTGTTATTTTTGTAGCGGTATAATTGTAATAATAGGTTTTTATTTTATTATGCTCTTTTTTACTATCACTTGGGTAACTTTTACCATCATAAATCAATGAATGACGTTATTAACTGATTGCCAATGTTATACCCATGGATAACAGAAAATTCCTAATAGTCCAATAAAGATGTAAGTTTTGCAAAAAAAATGCAAACAGTGTGATTTTTTGTTCTTTGCTTGGGGACTGTCTTCTGATAAAAAATTTACAAGACCACCGCTGCAGCGTGCGGAATTTTTATCATATAAATTAATGCGACGTAACTCGTTATGTATTAAAGATACAACAACATTTTATGAGGAAAAGTTGTTTTTTATTTCCTAAAACTTTTATTAGGGTCATTTTGCTGTAAAAAATGTTTAGGCAACCCTATGGTTTAGGAAACTACCCTAAATCGCAAATCGTACCAGGAGTTCAAGTAGTGTGATCTTTTGATTGGACACTCATAGTCCAAGAGCCGGCCGCATGATTTCAACTCTCATAAGATCATATAGAATAAGATGTTATGTAAAATGTAGAGAGTATATTTCTTTACTTAAAGCGAGTAGGTTGCCTCAGATAATATGGGCCTAATCGTTGTTATTTAAAGAAGTTGTGGCTAATTTTTAATTTACAACCCGTCTCACCAACATATTTACTACTTTTTCGCAAAAGTCTTTTGACAAATTCGAAAAGTGCCGTTCTAAAAATCGAAGAAGATGGTAAATTTCTTAATAGGGTCTTGTACTTTCCTCCAGTACCGAAAGAAACCTCGAAAATCCGATATCCAACCAAATTTCCCGACTCCCGATTTCCAAGTTTCGAGAAACGGGACGGCTGTAGAATTAGCGAAATTGACGGGAAATCCTGAGGAACGGCTCTTATAAATTGCGTGTTTTTTTTTTCTCACTTTTTTAATTTTTCGGGGGCACCGGAAACCACCTCACCTGAAGACTTGAGGGAAGCTTTAAACATTCCGACCCCAGAGCCCCGAGCCGAAATAACTTAGCTGAAGCTCGGCGAAAAAGGGCAATTTCTGATAGTTTACGGACTTTGGCTTTTAGGTGACGGGAAATCAGTATCAGTATTTATTTAGAGTATACATATATACATTCTGTGCACACTTACACTTACATTATATTTCATTATTACATTATATTTAAATTAATACATTAATATGTAGAGATCAGAATGACACAAAAAAAAACAGTAGAAAGTCACCTTCTCTACATGGGGACATATACCTAAGCAATAGAAGTGCTTGTGCTGTGCAAAGAGTCTCCATGCAGTGGGGTGGAACCGCCTTAATACATAGATACCTGATTACCCTCAAACAGTGAAATGCATGATATCCAGCCAAATCTGGAGGAGGGAAAATACCTAACAACAAAAACCAAAAAAAAGAAAAGAAAGAGAGAAACATGCTATGTAGCTAACTGAGAAGAGGGCACATGCCTTCGGAAAATAAGCTGGCAACTCATAGAAACTTATCCATCAGAGGAAATCACATTATTTATATTTGCAGTACGGAAATTATTAAGTTAAAAAGTCATTGGAAATTTTTTTTAATTAACGATGGGTTACTTGAAATAATTTTTTTTCTTCTGTTTTATATCTATTAATTCTTAAATATCTTTTTATATGATGTGGCAAGATAATATAAAGTTTAGGGCCGAAGAAACTTACTTGCCGCTGAGTATGAGATTTTTTAAAAAGAGGTAACCTGGCTGTTGCAAGACGTGCGGGATCATGCCTAGAGATAACACTCTTCCCCCCACCACTATGATACCACACAAGACAACCACAAGCATAAAGACCTCTTATATCCATCACATTCAAATCACTGTATAGTAAAGTGGCTGACAGCATCCTAGATTTTTTAAATAATATCTTTAAGTTCGCTCATTTTTTCCCTATTTTCCTGGAGTACTTTGGACTATAGGGATTTTGTGAAGAATTGTCATCTGACAAAATTCGGACTCCTTACAGTAATCGGGGTATAGTACAATTTTTCTACTTCCGGTTTTAACGGAAATAACATTAACTTTGGATTTTTAAATGCAACGCCCTGAATATTTTTACACATTCGGATTCAGCATGAAATTCATTTAAACATTTATGTCAAATTTTGACAGCTCTCAATTTTTATTTAAAGTTTAACTTTTGCATCTAGAGGGCAATAAGCTTGCTAAATATGCCTAATTTGCCTTCTGTAACCGCAGAAAAATTAAATTTTGGTAAACATAAATTTTTCACATTTAAGTCATCTTACATAATATGTGGTCAAGATCATTTTGTTGTCATTAAGTTGGTGGATTGACTTCTAAAATCAACCCTCAAATACGACCCCATAGTGCACATTTAAATAGACACTTTCTTGAGAAGTCGGTTTGCCTGGTATTAACAGCATAATATTTTGTTTTTCTAAAGCCTACTATTTTTAACCAACTTTGCAAGAAAGTGGCTATTTAAATTTGCACTTGGGCCGTATTTGTGGGCTGAATTTAAAAATTGACCCACCAAACTAAAGACAACAAAATACTTTCATGAGAACATTAGGAGCCAGAGTGGTCCTATTTGAAAAAATAAGTATAGTGGAAAAAAATTAATCTCTTTATATAAGATGATGATGTTAAAAAAGTACCTATGTTTGATAAGATTTAATTTTTCTGTAGTTAAATATAGCAAATTAGGCATATCTGGCAAGTCCATGGCCTTCTAGATGCAAAAATAAAATTGTATACAAAAATTGACAGAGATGACAAAATTTGACAGAAATGTTGTGGGGTACACAGAATCTTATGCCGAATTCGAATATGTAAAAATATACAAGGCGTTCCATTTAAAAATCCAAACTTGATGTTATTTCCGGTAAAACCGCAAGTTCAATTTTTTTTACTATATGTCAAAAAATCCCCTTTTACACGAAATGCTTGTACCCCAAATTTAAAATTTTGATCTTGAAAAATGAAAGAAAAATTGGTGGTGAGCCACATCCTGTGGCCACCCGGTATATCGAAATACCCTTCATTCTTCAAATAAATCCCCAAATTTGCAAACTATTCAAGAAGAGCTATTTCCATAACGGAAGCACAAACCTTGGAGATAGATACTTTCAGTATTTAGTTTGGATATGTCAGGCCTGCATTTTAAAAATAATTTTTTGTGCGGCTTTTTTTACCTACATCATTTTATTACTAAGTACATACCTATCGGAGTTGGACCCATCTTCCTCTCAATGGGTAATTTATTGTGGAGGTTACACTACAGTATTCGCATGGGTGTCTACTACTTATCCTTATTACCACGTTGAACTACACGACACGTAACAGTATTGCCTCACTTTCGGCCATTGTATAGCATAAAGTCACGTGACTACACGGAACCAATGGCACGGGACGAATTATGTTAAGAACGTTATCCCAGAAAAATAAGCGCGTTTTTAAAGTGGGTCAAATTCTGATAAATACAGAAATTCCTGTTTCTGTTTATTCATTGGATGTGGACATGTGGATTGTGTTCACCCCGTGAGCCTTTAATCACAATTATTACGATCGGCGTTTCCAATATAATAAAAAGTAAGTTTTTGCCATTAATTGGATAGTGTAAAGATCGAATCTTCGTAAAGCTCAAAGAGGTGATAACCAGGGTGGCATATCTACATCCTACACCCTACATTTTCTCCTTATACCGGCATAAATTTGGCATAAATCAAATTATAGATACAGACAAAATCATGTTTGAGTATATCGAATCTTTATTGCAATGAATACACCGAGATACACTAACAGATTATTTAGTAAATATATTATATTTGTGCAAGTGACAAATTGCTGCAGTTGCAGTTATAACTGCTGAGCCAACTAACTGATTGAATATAAACAAATATTGATTCACAACCATGCTAATCATAGTTCTACTGAAAACCAATATCAATCCAGATATCATTAGTCAGTTGTTAGCTACAATCGACCTGTCATTAAAATTTAACAAATTATGGCCATATTAGCTAATTCTGGATAAAGAGATATCGTCCAGGGTTCAACAACAAATCGGGTAAGAATATTTACTTGGATGGCTGGTTCTCTTGCTCCCGTATAACATATCTGATAATGTTCAGTATGGCCCATTTTCTTTGGATCACCCTGTAAATAGTTTATTAATTGTGCGATTTAACCTGGATTTTTTTTAATTGTAAAGCTTGATAAATTGCAGTTTTTTTGAGAAACGACCTCTTTCGCACAAAATCCCAGGCTACAATGTCTAACGCATAAACTTATTTTTAAATGGATATTTGCCGAAGTCTACTAATAGTAATGCACAATTCTTTGATGCAAAAACAATTATTCTTACCAGGCTGCAATTTCATTATTACAATAAATACAGTGTCCTCCAAAAAGTTCGCAGAATAGGGGGGAAATTTTTAATTAACGTTTTATTTTGAAATTTAATTTTGGGGTTACCATTTGCTTTAAAAACGATCAAAAATGACCCGCTTAAACGTGGCCATGTGACTTTCGTCATCTGTCAAAAATGACATTTAAAATATATATCGCAAAAATGGGTTTAGTTGTTAAACAAATATCAAAAAATTTTACTTGGAAAGGTTGTTTGTTTTTCAATTTTACGTAAGTACGTAAGTGTACCAAATTTGAACGCTCTACTAAAATATTTAGTTTTTTACAATTTTTAATATTTATGAAATTTCTGAAAATTTTAAAAACTTCGTAAAAACAATTTTATATCACTAGCTTTATCATTCTATTAATTTTGTATTACTAATTACCGATAAGAATATTAGGTATTTTTCAAAAGAAAATTATATTTACGCTTTAAAATTCTGTTATGTTTGTTGCAAAGTTGATGTACCGTCTAGCATTTGGGGTATAAATTTAGTTACATTACGTTTCCCAGTTCTAAAGTGATGCCAAAATAATAATAAATTAAAATATCATCAAACTATTTTACGTATCTAAGCAAAATTCCTTACTTTTATGGAACAAATAATTATTACCTTTAAGTTTAATTTCACATTAATCGATATTGATGAGGAGGCCATGGAGAGAATAGAAGCAATTGTTTTATTGACAGTTATCAAACTGTAGATATATCCAGTTCAAATGCAGCCTGGTATTAATTGTTTTTTTGTGTCTCATTTTCAGTACCCTTTCTACAATGTAGCAGTTTTTTTTATCGCTTTTAACGTACTTAAGGTAAATAATAAATATTTCAAGAGGCAGCCTGATATGAGATGTTGTCTAAAATGGTTCATCTCTCAGTCTATAGGTACTTATCTGAAAACTCACATAACGCAAAGCATTATGTCATTGCCTAACGCTCTAGAAACACCAAATATTTAATTAGCGACTTAAAGGTGTGTCAGAGGGAGAATACCGGCGTGAATAATTTAAAAAATCGGTAACCGGATTTCAGCCTCCGAAGGGTGGTGACGTCAAATATTCAGCGGCCAATTCAGCGTTTTTGTTTAATTAAATTCTGGGGATCGAGGAACGGGATCGCCCACCAGGTTCGTTTGTTTAAAAAATTTAATTGCGTATGTATACGTTTTATAGATTAGGCCAAAAATATATACAGGGTGACCGTATTTCGAGTCTTTGCATGGGGATCTTGGTTATCTTAAGAGATACGAGGTCGGTTAAATTGGGACAAAGTTGCGGAATTCGACGCCGAGTAACATGGTAAAAAAAATTTTGGCTGGCCCTTCTCGTTTTGAAAATAATGTGAAAAAACTGAAAATTGTCGTTTTTTTTATTTTTTTTAAACGGAAACGAATGGCGCTGTACATTTCTAAGTTAAACATTATTATATAGGCACTTTTTTACAAGGAATCTAAATATGATCTCGAATTTTTTTTCTCGCCTCCCTGGACAAAAATATGACGATCAACTTTTATTTTTCTTATATGGGCGCTATATTGGATTTTTGCATTTTTGAAAAGAGGATTTTTTTCTGGTTAAAATGATATGTCAGACATTATGCTTTACTTTATTGTTTTTCTTGCCGTAATATCAAATTAATGGAAACTTTGCTCAACAGCTAAAATCCTTTAATTTCCTATGTATTTATTATCAAAAGTTCGTAAGACTTATGTCCCACTGAGACCCATTGTTAGCTTTATTTATAATTATTTATATCCAAATGGATATCCGAACTTTTAGGTGAGGCTTCTGTCAAAGATGAGAGGTATGTTAGAAATTTATGAAAACTAAATGTACCAAATAATTACATATTCGTTTCTCATGATGGGATTTCCCTTTTTACAAACATTCCGATGTTGACACTTTTTATACTCAAATCTATGAATTAAGTAGTTTTGGGTGCATGTCTCCCATTTGTGCTGATCTAGTCAGGTCAGAATTGAATCTTCCATTGCCATCCTTTTGTCGATATATAAATGATAATAATATTTTCAAGGCTCAAATAATACTACAGTGCCTATTTACTTTCTATTGTACGTGATAAAAAAATAATTCCTATATACAGCGTGTTCCCCGATTAAGTTCACATAAAGTGTAGATAACAAAAAAAATTTCGAGTTGAAATTTGAGCTTGGTTTGAGATTAATTTGTGACATAATTTTAGTTTAAAAAAATCACGTATGGCTTGGAAACTATGAAGAAACGAATTTTCCACATCAGTAAAGTGCCTTTTTTGTAGGTTCTGGCGCAAAATGTTATTAAGAAAACTTTTTCATAATAAAAAACTGTATGTATGTGAAAATTTTCAAAAGCGCCTACTTTGATTTTTGTGCGTTTTAACTCTTTGGCAGAAAAAAATCAAAGTCGACCTAGGCTATACAGTTTTTCATCATGAACAATTTTTCTTACTAACATTCTGCCGTAAAACCTACAAAAAGGGCACTTTTCTAAAACAAGTGGGAAAATGCCCAAAAATCAATTTTCGAAATTTCGCAAACCTACTCAGTTTTTCATTCTGAACAAGTTTCCTTAATAACATTTTGTTGTAAAACCTACAAAAAAGGCACTTTACTGATGTGGAAATTAGTTTCTTCATAATTTCCAAGGCATACGCGATTTTTCGAAACCAAAATTATGGTACAAATTAGTTTCAAACCAAGGAAGGCTGATCCCAGAAGCTCAAATTTCAACTCGAAATTTTTTTGTTATTTACATCTTACTTATGTGGACTCAATCCTGGGATACACTGTACATACTAATAATGTTATCAGGCAATTCAAATATTTTTGCTTCCTTTCTCGATCCGGTTGAAATTATTTAATGTTTTCTTAATATATTAGTCATACCTAGTACTATAGTAATGTAAAAAAATGCATAAAGGATATAGGTATAAAAACTAAATGTAAAAGTTAAACAAATAAATAAAGGTTAAAAAAAAAATTCTTTCCTGAAATTCTCTTACAAATCTGAAAGACATACGTTTGAATTTCCAGCACCAACTTGAGGTTAAATAAAATAAAAATGAACTCACGATATTTACCTATAAATATTTTTCCATTAATATTGCTTAAATTTAAATTGGTAAATTTAAAAGAACTTGAGGAACAATTTTGTCATTTAGTATTTATGTATTTTGTTTGTTGAGGAAATGGCTCTAGAACTCTAGAAACTAATTTTACCTCCTTCCTATAATGAACTAAACTAAGAATTTTGTGTTTAATATCGACCTTTATTTAACTTATTTGTTGTAATAACTAATGGATTATGATAATGTTTTGTCGTTTATTTAAATCTTATATAAGCAATACTTAGAGGGGGAATAATTGTTTTATAAAACAATTTTAAAATATGTATACCCTAAATAGGTTTAACAGATCGAAAATCAAAATTTGAACAAAGATCATAAAAATGTATTATCTATTTAGTTTTTCGCGATACAGTATTCTATAGCGAACAATTTTAGTAGAAGACGGTTAATCGAGATGAAAAAAGTGGATGGTTGCTAGAAAGGATCAATGAGGAGAATTTGAAAATAGCGAGTGATGTGTGGTTTCCTAGGTATTTGAGGTCACGGAATTCAATTTTGGCATGGTTTTAAAGAAAAATTCAGTAGTATTCATTGGTAGTGGTTATGAGTGCTGAAAATTAATTTTTAATAAGCATCAATACTATGTCGTTCTTTTTTTTTTTTGGATTTGCCTGAAATATTGAGTATTATAATTTAATAATACGTTATGGAATTTTAAAAAATATGTGGAAGTCGTAGCCATTTGCTAAACTTTATTTTTATAGGTTCACTATTTATCGCCTAGGATCTGATCTCCAGTTTATTGTTTTGATGAACTGAAGCAGTGAATCCAAGAAGTGACATCAAGAGTAATGGTAGTTTAGTGAACTCTTCACCAGATCATTAATTTGCTTTTATTATTCTGCTTTCGGGAAGTTTACAATCTAGCCGAGACAAGGAGAATAAATTAATTGGAGTATATTATCGCTTCTTGTTCCTCGTACAGCAAGTATGAAGGTAAATGGTAAATGCTTCTCAACTCTTATAAAGCCACAAAGCCAGACAATGAGACACTCCATCCATGATCGAGATACTGAAGATTCTAAGTATACAGTGTGGATAGAAATTGTGGAATATTGCTTATACAGTGTGACCCATTTGTTTTGGGGTCAGTCTGTAAAAAGTGTATCAATCGTGCGATTTGGCTGATTTTTTTTTTAAATTGTAGAGCTCGATGAACTGCACATTTTGAACAAAAATTGCCTGGTTCGCATAAAATCCAAAGCCTACTATGACCGTTTTTATGAGCAAAATTTTAAGAAACCATATTAGCGTTTTTTTTTTGAAAAAATCTGTGTGCGCCAATGGATTGAGCACCCCTCGAAATGGGTATGTACAAAATTTCATCAAAATATTTCAAGTAATAACGATTTTGTAGAAAAATTTAAATGCAGCCAAGGTACGTCTTTATTTTCAAAAATTCAAAGTTGGCCATGGAAAATAATTGAATTGTAATAATACAACCTTATGCTTATAAACACAAAACATAAAAACAATTAAAATTATAAAATTTTTGTAACTTCTACCAAGCCTCCATTTTCTACAATGCATTTGTCGTTCCTCTTGCGTACATTCAAAATTACATTTCGTATTTGCTGTGGAGTAATTTCCTCACAACTACGGTTTATCCTAGCTTGCAGTTCTTGTAAATTATGGGGTCTTGACTTATAAACATTTTGCTTAAGTGTACCCCAAAGAAAAAAATCTAAAGGAGTTAAGTCCGGAGATCTCGGTGGCCACTCACAGAAAGGACTATTTCGCCCTATCCAACAGTTTTCAAAATTATTATCTAGCCAGTTTCTGATTAAACGAGCATTATGAATAGGACTGCCATCTAACTGTAACTTTAAATTTAAACGGTATCTTAATGGTAACTCATCTAAAGCATTTCTAAATTCAATTTCTAGAAAATTCAAGAAGCCAGCCGCATTCAAATTCCCTTCAAAGAAAAAAAAACGTTAATTTTTTGTGAATATTGTCTCCTTGCATTTATTATAAACTCTGGATTTTCAGCTGACCAGTGACGGCAGTTTTGACTTGATACTACACCATTTGTAGTAAACGTGGCTTCGTCGGTGAATAAAATTTCATTTAAAAAGTTGCCATTATGGAGATATTCACCTTGCAGCCAATAGCAAAATTCTAATCTTCTCTCCTCATCTCCTGGTTCCAGGGTGTGCAAAAATTTTGGCTTAAACGGTTTTATTTTGTTTTGTCTCAAACATCTCCTTATACTCTCTCTGGGTATATGAAGGTCTAAACTAGCCGTTCGAACACTATTTCGAGGATTGTCACTAAAGTATTGCAGAATTTGATTGTTATTTTCAACAAGTCCACGGCGTCCATTTTACCTAGTTTTTAATAAATTTTTAGAAATCGATCCAGTTTCATCAAAAATATTGTTTATACGTTGTACAGTACTTCGACTCACTGATCTACCTGGGTGTCTATTGTTAAATTCGGCCGCAGCTTCTGCTGCCGAGCGCTCGTTGTCGCCCACGAGTCGAACAATTTCTATTTTGTCTCTTATGCTTAAATATTCCATAATTATGATAATTAATTGTATTGAGCACAAACAATTTCTGAACTCAATTTAGACAGTTTGACACTTAATAAAAGTAAACAATTCAATTATTTTCCATGGCCAACTTTGAATTTTTGAAAATAAAGACGTACCTTGGCTGCATTTTTAATTTTTCTACAAAATCGTTATTACTTGAAATATTTTGATGAAATTTTGTACATACCCATTTCGAGGGGTGCTCAATCCATTGGCGCACACAGATTTTTTCAAAAAAAAAAAACGCTAATATGGTTTCTTAAAATTTTGCTCATAAAAACGGTCATAGTAGGCTTTGGATTTTATGCGAACCAGGCAATTTTTGTTCAAAATGTGCAGTTCATCGAGCTCTACAATTTAAAAAAAAATCAGCCAAATCGCACGATTGATACACTTTTTACAGACTGACCCCAAAACAAATGGGTCACACTGTATTTCTTAAAATATTCC
This sequence comes from Pseudeuparius sepicola, assembly GCA_963920635.1. Lineage (NCBI taxonomy): Eukaryota > Metazoa > Arthropoda > Insecta > Coleoptera > Anthribidae > Pseudeuparius > Pseudeuparius sepicola. Next base: position 40,893,578 of record OY987299.1, on the reverse strand, counting down.
TCATTTCAAAAACATGTTTTAATAAAAGTGTTAAGGGAAATTATTTCCCGTTTAGTGATATCAAGCAATCTTTCGTGGTACAAAAAAATGTGGTTACCATGGTAACTGACTTAATTTTTTAAATGGCACCATATACGTTTTTTGGTGAAAATTAATACATTGGAACTTTCGGAATACGATACAATACAATTTTAATGGGGTCGCATAAGAAAAAAATACCAAAAAAAAAAGTTTTCTATTATGCTATTGACAATGTTTATCAAAATAATTATTAACATAAAGTTAGCCATGCCAAAATCAGTACAATGCGAAACTGTCACTAGATGTCAGTTGCTTGTAATTGCGTGCATTGTTACAGTAAACGTTCTTTTTTACTCAATTTTCTATGTACTTAAATACTTAGTAAGTTATAATGGCGCTTGAATTAAGTGGAACGGAAAGAATACAAGTTAACATACTAAGTAATTAAGTAGTACACAGAAAATTGAGTAAAAAGTACGTTTAGTGTACCAATGTACAGTTACACAGCTAGGGACAGTTTCGCATTATTCTGATTTTGTCATGGCTAACTTGATGTCAATAATTATTTTGATAAACATTGTCAATAGCATAATAGAAAACTTTTTTTTTTATTTTGTTCTTGCGACCCCATTAAAATTGTATTGTATCGTATCCAGAAAGTTCCAATGTATTAATTTTCACAAAAAAGTACCTATATGGTGCCATTTAAAAAAATTAAATCGGTTACCATGGCAACCACATTTTTTGTGCTAGAAAGATTGCTTGATATCACTAAACGGGAAATAATTTCCCCTGACACTTTTATTAAAACATGTTTTTGATATGAGGAATATTTTATCAAATATAAGCAATATTCCATAATTTCTATCCACACTGTAGTGCTCGGTACAGTTCTGTATTGTTCACCATGTGCTGTATTGTTCACCATGTGCTTTCCGAAAAGACAAAATGTAATGCAAAATACATTGTTAGCCATCAGCGTCATCTGTTTTCTAAGGTATGAAGATACAGCCGTGAGAAGTCTTATAAGTTTAGAGTCATGAGTCATTTTTGGAACATCCAAATGTGATCTATCAAATTTAATTAGGTATATTCGAGGATATATTATGTAATTTCTATTAGATACTACTTTTGATCAAGTAGGTCCTATTGTGAAACAAATGGAATTTTGAAGTGGAACTTGAATTTTAGCAACGAATGATTAGCAATATATAGAAATTTTATACCGTGGTGCACAAAAGTGTACAAAGAGAAGGAACTTAAAATATCTTTGGATATTAGTTCTACGATTTTTTAAGATTTTGTGGTCAATGAATTTAACTTATAATTTAATCTTCAAAAAGTAACGATAATAATAATAGAATAGAGAACATAGATAATATTATGTTGAGCAAAAAAACATAGGCAATCTTCAAAACGCTCAAATAGCTTTTGTGAAAGTTGTCTTTTAGTATTGTGTTTTTTTGAGCACAACGAATGGGAAGAGTTCTTCGATTTGAAGCTACGTATTTGGTACAAAAATTAGTAAAAGAAGAACGGATATTTTGGAAATATTTTACCAACCTTAACACATACAGGGTTAACTATCACTTAGTACAAAAAATTTTATGGCAGATAAAGAAAAATTAGACTTTCCAAAATAAATTTTCAAAAATTTTCTAACATTTGTCTTAAGCCTAAATTTTTTTTTTTCAAATTGTATAAAACTCCTCTAAAAATGCCGTCTATGGACGCCCGCGTGACGTGTCTTAAAATTTGGTAATGACAGGTAGTGAAATAGCGCAGCGTTGCCACGTACATCAATTTATCCGAGGATTCACCACAAAATTTCGATTTCCTGTTGGAAACGATTAATTTCTAAGGAACATGTAGAATGCCCATGAAACACCTACCTTACTGACATTTCCAGGATTGAATATTCACATTTTCTAAATTTGTTGGGGACCTCTTATTTCCCTCCGCCATTCCTTTTGTTTGAAACGAGGTACTCAGCCTGACGACCACGGAGGAGGATCCCCTCCGCCAGGAACACGCCGAAGGGTAACCAAAAAACACAACTGCACTAGCACACATTGCACATGCAGAGAACTGCAGTAGCTGTTCAAAGAGGCCGCCTTTAACCTCGATGCACAAATTCACTTGGTTAATTAAATTAAAAATGTTTGCATTTTTACTTCAGGATCTTCTCTTCTACTTATTCTGGGCCAGGCCAAATAAGTAGGTCAATCAAAAAACATTACTTTGACCAAGCGAGGTGCTTCGAAACTTAGCCGTTAAGTTTTGCTGGTCGATTCCACAAAGTACATAATCCTAAGGTACTTCTTTTTTCATCAATATCCCAGTGGAAAAATGTTGGTCGCATTTCCTACTTTCAAAACTAAATTAATTTTAGCCCTTCTAACCTGTAATGTTGGGGTCCTAGTGCACTAGTAAAGAGCCTGGCGTTCAGTTAATTGCAAAATAGCTTTAAAACACAGCAAAGCACACGAATACGGGAAAATATCGCCGAAAATTCAGAGGGACGCAGGGAAACGTCAAGTAAACATCGGCCCACGATACACAAATAATGTATCGTGCATGGGCCGAACTACGATGATTCACGCGTTCGCGTTACCCTGCCTTGTCGTGCAGGATGCAGGCGACCAGACCAGCAACTAGTCTGAGGCGTAGAGATGCGAGAGATGCGACGTCGAAGAAAACATCGACATTCTTTGTAATGCAAAGCGTTCAGTTCAATAACGCCGGTAAGAAATCACAGCATTTTTTTTATTTAAATTAGATAGATTTTCAATAAGTTTTATTAAAATTATTTTTTTTGACACGCAATCAACTAATTTTACATTGACATCGATATTATCGATAATTATTACGCAGCACACCAACCTCTACTGTTTTGTGCGTTTGTGTCCAGTTTTTACGTCTGTTAGTCCGTCATCTCTAAGAAATGTTCGTGGTTTCGCGAGGCGACAAATGTGTATGTAGTTTTGTAATTCCTTGGTGCTGCTGTGTGAAAATGCAAAAACAAAAAACGCCTAGACTCGGGATTCATATCCTCTTTTCTGTTTTCAAATTTCAAACTAAGGTAAGCTCAGTAAGCTGAATCCAGGCGAACCTCGAGTACCTAAATCTAGCAGCGCTGCGGCTGTACAGATTTAAATCGATTGTTATTTATGTATTTTTTAAATTTGTTTGAGTAAAAAGTTATTTTCATCCTTTCTAAAACAACGGCAACACCGCGGACAATCACTTCCAGCTTGATAGTACGTTCCGAAGCCATATTGGTTGACGTAATTAGAGGCGGAGATTTGCAGGAAAAATAGGGGTTTTTACCCGTTTTTTTAAAAGATCGTAAAAAAAATATTTTTCTATGTTTTCTTAAGCCACCCTACGCACGTGGTAAAATTTTTTGTACTAAGTGATAGTTAACCCTGTATACTACTATACCTCTCAGAGAAATAACCAAGGATAGAGGGAACAAAGCATCAAAATGCACACGTTTGTAGTCGACTAATATATAATGGAAATTTACCAAAGTAAACAAACATTACGCCCATGTGTACGACGTTCGTCCCGTAATATGTTATGTCCTGAGAAATATCGATATCCTAAATACTATAATAAATAGTTATAAATAAAAAAAAACAGTTGACAACAAGAAAAATACACACGTAAACAATCAGAGAAAATGACACACTGTGGTAAACAACAAGACGACAATGCAGAGAGATTGAATGCGGCGGCTGACAGCGGAGTCACCATGTTGGGCGATTTGAAGTGTCTGTTGACTATTTTATTAAATGGATAATTAGCATACTATAATTACAGGGCAATTTAGTCTTAGTTTAAAATTGTCACATACGAATTAATAGCTAAATGTTATGGGAGGTGTGTATTTATTTAATCCCATTTTTAAACCTATTTTGAAATTAAATGCTGTAAACAGTGGAGTACCTGGCCTGGCATCACTGAAAAAGATGTTGGCTCTGATTATTTTTGGTTGTTACTCCCTCTATCCTTGGTTGTTTCACTGAGGTGCTTACTTAAATAACGATTTAAAACATGGTATAGGCCATGGAAATAACTACAAAATTTAGCAAACAATTGGGTGATTCTCGTTACAAAATTTTACATTCAGGTCAATGCATGGTTACTTACTTGTTTATACATACGTATTCATATATATCAATATGCCTCTTGTTGAGAGAGACCATTTCTTATGACGACATGGAAATGCTGACAATAATAATATTATTTTCGGCATAATCTGACAGCATTCCTGTGACATAGGCATCGGTCTCTCAACGATAGTGGTAATAACATGCTACTTTGTGGGTTTTCGAGTGAATGGCATACGCCTCGGCATACGCAGAATACTTCAGGGGCAGAATGGAAACAAAAAAACTGATACAAACGTGTAAATTATTTTGTTCTTAATAAAACATAATAAAACTTAAATCTGATCTGATGCAGCATCAAATATAGGCCAGTCGACAAGGGGTTCTAGGTGGAAATAAAGGGGGCAAGCTGCAATACAGTTTATTATCTTTGTTTGCATTTGTTGAACACTATACTAAATTTCCACGGTCTATCGATCCCGGATTTTTGATCGGAGGGTGGAGTCATTCACCTGATCATGACTCCTCCCAGCCTTTGCGGATGTCGATCGTCAGATCGTCTTTAGTTTTAGTATTATACTACCGGAAGTATTATTGGTGGATTTCATATTCTCATGTCTTTTATGGGAGCAATAGTTTACTTATGAATGGAAGTGGGTTAAAAGAATTCTTTCAAGTTGCATATTCTGCCGCCTCTGTCGAAAAAATGGTAACTGGCCACGCTTATGCAAGAGCGCCTGTTAGCTCATGCTGCTTTGGCTCACATGGTGCTTGCGGAGATTTTCTTGTCATTCACCAAAAATGGCGAATGACTTAAAAAAGGTCTACAAACTTTTGAATGTCCAAATTATCTCTTAGTACGCGCGGCGTTCTGCCATCACCATGTTGCTCTGAAGTAACAAAAGACGTATTATTGCAGTAATATTTCATTTGATCGCACACGGCATAAAGAACGGGCGTTCCGAGAATCCATTTGGTTAGTGTAGAGTCAGTGATTCCACGTCCGTGAGTAAGTCCTCCACAACTTTTTATTGATCTCATAAGTGTCTGCTCTATTGTCAGGTATGACCAAATTCTGTACCAGAATTTTTCAAACCGTCTAATTATAAACATTCCTATTTTATTCAACAATAATCTATCATATTCTCGAGGACTTAATTTTCCCGTAGTTTAATGATAGAATGTACAGCGTACTGCCGGCAGGACGAAAACCACTCATTTGAGGACTTACAAAATCGTAATATTTAAGGCTTTTCCGTCCTTCTGACAGCACTGAAAGTAGTATCAAAAAATTCCTTAAAATTCAAGCTACCAGCGCAACTTTTGATCAGGACTGTACGCCAAATCGCAGAGAAGTTATGACCTGTCGAATCTCCCGTATTTTAGTCGCAAAAATGATGCGAGTGGGGCAGCGTGTTTCCGCTTTGGTTAGTTGTTTTCACGCGAAATATGACAATTCGTGGAGCTTTTCTCAGTTTGGTGACCAGTGGCGGTCGGCACAGTGTTATGGTACAATTAGAAAAATTATTAAATCGAAGAATTTGGCTTTAGTGCTTTGGGATATTGATAAAAAGGTAGACAAAATTTCACTTGATGCCCTACGAGTGGAAGACTGTGAACAAGGTAATTTTTGAATTTATCATTTTATGATAAAACGTATCCTTTTTTCTTTCGTTGTAGACTTACCTATCTACTTAATAAAAAAATGAGAACTTGAATTATATTAAAAAATAATACAAAAAATCAAATTTGCCACGAAACCATGACACATAAAAAAAATTACCAAGAGGGCATTTTTGTTTAAAATTAAAATATACATAAGAAATTGAATACATTTTATTGCTATACAAGGTGGTTATTTTTTTTCTAAAAACTATTATACTAATTACTTACTTCTACGCCACTGTTGTTCAAGGTGTTTGATATTAACAGGTTTTATGCTAACCCATGCCGTTATAACATGTACCAAATATGACTTGAATATCTCAACTAGTTTGGTAAATATTCAATAAAGACCACATGTTTCTTAAAATTTTAACACCCTGTAACTTTTTAATAAAGCCTTAAAATAATATTGTTTATAAAAGAAAGTGCGGTTATTTTTTGGTTTTCTATCACCTGTTGAAGTGTCGCAGAATAAAACTGAATCACCCTGTATTTTAAAAGTATAGCTATATAAGTTGATTACTTGAAGAGTTTTGTTTTTTTTTTGTTTTTCATATTTATTTACCAAATAAATAAATATTTGTTTTTTAATGTTCCACTTTATATTACACCACGCCACTGGACTCCTATAATAAATTTCTGAGAGGTCGGAATCAATATACCTACCTTTTACTATGGTACTGCTAGCAGGACTCTGTCGTCCTCTTTGAAGGTCAAATGCATTTGTGGAACTAAGTCCTTCTAGCAGGACCTAGTTCCGGTACAAAAGTACTTCCGGAGGAGCTTCCAGCAGGACAACCTCTTGTACGTTCTATCATTAAGCATATCCATATCCAGCAGGACAACCTCTTGTACGTTCTATCATTAAGCATATTTTGTAAATACCAATGGAAGGATTTGGCATATAAAAAGTGGCCACTACAATGAAAATATGGAAGCATTTCTGCGATGCACTGCAGATGCAAATTCCAATTTACTGACCGTTCTGCCTCGACAACTTGCTTAACTAATGATACCATTTTAAAATATTGGACCCATAATTTGGCAGTTGGGCCATTATCTTGAAACTGGCCCAACTTATCAGCAAATTTTTGTATCACCTGCTTCAAAGAATTTTTCTCCGCGTATGTGTTCTCAATATCTTCCAGACTATCCCCAAGCATTTCTTGTTCTTCCCCGGTAAAATGAATCTCGGCAAGCACCCTGTGAAGCAAAGCAGCATGAATTAACAGGTGGGCTCTGAGCGCTCTTGCATAAGCGCACTTCTATTCATAAAGTAACCTATTGCTCCCATAAAATACACGGGAAGATGAAATCCACCAATAATACTTCGGGTAATATGACACTAAAATTAAAGACTATCCGACGATCGACATCCGCAAAGGTTGGATGATCAGGTGAATGACCCCACCCCGGTTACTATCTGGTGCTGTTGCCATAGAGAATAGTACAATGATTCCCAATTTTAAATTTATAAACTATAGCGTATAATTCAATAGGTACCTATTATATGCCTTAGATCACGGAAAATATATGCGTAGCGTATATTTTCTGTGCCTTAGATGTTAATTGCTATAACTTCAGAACCGGTAAGTTTACAAAACAAATAAATGAGACCTTTTTTGTAGAGAATTTGATTGGCTTTATTTTCGGTTATTTTAAAATTTCTGTACGGTGCACCCATAGATAGAGTTATTTTAAAAAATCCATAAAAATATAATTTTTATAGGAAATTTTCCAATATGGCGGCCAAATCCGGGATCCGAGGGGTGTGACACTCCAAGAAATTTTGTACACCAGATTTGAGTTTTAGCTCGGGATTACATTGTTTCTTATAAGAATCCCTAAAATCTTTGAACAAATTTACTGGGATTCTGTAAATCTTGAGATTTCATGAGATTTTAGAAGATTTCAGGGATTCTGAGAGATTTTAGAGATTTCAGAGATTTTAAGGATTTTTAGGAATCTCTAGATTTTGTGAGATTTTCGACAGATTTCTGAGATTTCATGAGATTTCAAGGATTTTATCAGATTTTTCAATGAATGTATTTTGTTTCATAGTACTTAGGCCATGAAATAATTACCCCATTCAAATACCACAGCCTATGATATACGCTCTCTTGGGACTACCAATAAAAAAATAGAGATCATTTGTTTTCCTTGTCCTTCATATAGTTCTGAGGTGTCCAGTATCAAATTGGAACACACTGTATATTTAATTGGATAAGAAAATGCAAGAACATTTTCTTGTGGATTCGTTTGTAATTAGTCTGTAAAAATATCACATTCCAACCGGGATTTGAACTCACGGGTCATCAACTTACGCGACAGGCCGCTTTTCCAACTTTACATCAAGTCAATTCGTATAGCTCTTAGTTGGTAAAAAGACCTGCCGCGTAGTTCCAATCCCGGCTGGAGTGTGATTTGCCGCTACTCATTTTTCTAAATTACCTATTTAATTTGTACAAAGACAAAACATCGCTCTTTCCAAAATAAAAAAAAATAATAGTGCCATTAAAAAAAACTTGATTGCCATGGCAACCAAACCGCGAAAGCTGAAAACAAGCTTGGATACACCTCGCGCCACCATCTTGAGGGGTGCTGAGTTGTCGCCTCGCTGAAACCGCGGCAGACTTACAAACGCCTACGCGCAATACTCCATTTATTAAAGTTGTTTCACAAATAACAATTTTCCCCCAACAAATCCCCCAATAAATCGTACAGTTTATTGGTATAAATCGTAGAATTTTTTGTTTTCAATTTAATGGTAGGTAAAAATTACAAAATTGGCGAAGAAATTAAAATATTGAGATGACAAAATTCCAGAGCTGACAACACAAAGCATTCTGCTGTTTGCGGCAACTTGTGGCTAATTTCGAGATTTTTCTATTTTACTGTATAGAGGTTTTTTTTTAACGAATTTTGATATTAAATTTTGAATTTCTACTGGGAGGGAATTTTTTATCATTTATTTTACTTTGACGGGGCTTATCTTAATTCAAATGTTGTATCAGTTTCGATAGAACTAAGATGAGTGCCATGGAAAACCCAAGTCGTTTGTATATCGCTAATAATAATAAACTTGTTAACCTCCAAACAATTCTGAAAATAAAAAATTGTTAAATTCCCTTATACATTCCAAAGACAATGCAAGTTGTTCCAAATTTGTATCTTTAATAATAAAAAAAAGTTACGCCTCTTTCGAAAAATAATTGAAATATTGACCGTTCGGATTGCTTTCTGTCTATAATAATACACTAACTTCAGAATTTTTGCGCTTACCATCGATGAAATAAAAAATATTTTTCAAAAACTATTCTTTTTACGGTCGTTTTCTTCCTTTTGATATGTGGGGTCAAACAAAAAAAAATCCCATGTCTCTACCTGCTCTAATAATAAAAAAGTGATTCACTTCCAAAAAATCCTTGGTGGCCATGAAAAAAATTTGGTTCAATCCCTTTTTACATTCTCAACACAACGCAAGTTATTGTCTTAATTTCTATCTTCACTAATAAAAATAAGTTAGATTTTTTTGTAATGTCATGGGATGTTTTGTTGATCGACATTTAAAAATCGCACACTTTTAATTGGAGATTAGCGGTACTTATATCAAACAAGTCTGAAATAAAAATATAGTTTAAAAAACTAAAAAAAAAACACGCTTACGCTTAGCAAACTGAACTAAAAAGTAAAAAATAATAATGACAAACCGAATTTTATTGTAAAAAAAAGAAGCGTGGGGTGCATGATATCAATTGTTATAAATATTTCATTAGTAGCTGTTGATAAACGTAGAGTTATCATAAAAAATATATATATAATAAAAAAAGCACCCCGCACGCTTCTTTTTTACAATAAAATTCGGTTTGCTATTATTATTTTACTTACTACTTACTTTTTAGTTCGGTTTGCTAAGCGTAAACGTGTTTTTTTAGTTTTTTAAACTATGTTTTTGTTTCAGACTTGTTTTGAGTTGAATAAATTTTTTATAATTGGGGATATATGTAAATGAATAAGTGCGAAAAAATCCAGGAGGTGATTGCCTTTTTAAAAATAAGGGGGGGTTCTCGTATAAAATTTTTCGATTTGGCGTTTCCCTGCAAAGTTATTCGGGTTACAGGGTGACCCAAAAGAATTTTTTTTTATTTATATCTCCAAATAATCAAGTTGCACAGCTGAAACTTTGCACTATTATGTTTTTGGCGGTGGAGAATAAGCTGAAGGTGTCAGTTTTTATGTATCTCATAGAGGGCGCCGCTTGTGCTGTTCTGTGATCGTGCTTTTACTCCTAACTTTTTTGAGGTTATGTTTTTGGTCTTGAAGGTTCGTCATTTAAGTGCAACTTTTCATTTTGCAACTAAAATGTACTCTTTTTCATAACGATAGAATCAACCGTTTGCGTTGAAATTGGCAAAACGTGCCCCAAAACACCCGTTAACTTCATCATTCGAAACATAAAATTTTTATCTACCGCTTTCAAACGTTACAGATTGGGCAAAACACCATTGGTTTTCTTGAAATAGGGTGTTCAAATTTTGTTAAATTCAATCCTTTCCATTTTGAAGGCTAATAAGTTTTGGTACATTGTTCATAGGAATTTTTTTCTCAGTTTAAATGGTACAGTCTATATGTAACGTTTGAAAGCGGTAGATAAAAATTTTATGTTTTTAATGTTGAAGTTAACAGGTGTTTTGGGGCACATTTTGCCAATTTCAACGCAAAGGATTGATTTTATTGTTATGAAACAAGAGTACAATTTAGTTGCAAAATGAAAAGGCGCACTAAGATTACGAATCTCCAAGACCAAAAACATAACCTCAAAAAAGTTGCGAGTAAAAGCACGATCAAAGAACAGCACAAGTGGCGCCCTCTGTGAGATACGTAAAAACTGACACCTTCAGCTTATTCTCCATTTCAGTTCTGCAAGTTGATTATTTTGAGATATAAATAAAAAAAATACTTTTGGGTCACCTTGTAGACCCGAATAACTTGGCAAGGAAAGCCCAAATCGAAAAATTTTATTTATTTTATACTATTTATTTACACCTTGTATATTTAATAAATGGAGTATTGCGCGTAGGGGTTTGTAAGTCTGCCGCGGTTTCAGCGAGGCGACTACTCGGCGCCCCTCAAGTTGGTGGCACTCCGAGGTCTGTGCTTGTTTTGAGTTGAATAAATATTTTATGATTGGAGATAAATGGAGTATTGCGCGTAGGCGTTTGTAAGTCTGGCGCGGTTTCAGCGAGGCAACTACTCGGCGCCCCTCAAGTTGGTGGCGCTCCGAGGTCTGTGCTTGTTCTTCTGTGACCATTAAATTTCCATTGATGCAATGTGAATTACACATAATTTCAAATAGAAAATTGAATTGAATACTTATTTTTTGTATCTATGGCGAATGCGCTGGGATAGTTAAAAGAAACATTAAATTAATTACGTGAACGATATCTAGTCTTACTTTTCTGTGTAATTTCATTTGGAGTATTTTGTATATTCCATCATTAGTGTTAAATTTTTCGTAAATAAATAATACTTCCAGGACCTCTTCACTGCAGTTTATTTTAAATAAAGTACACATTGCATCAGTTCGATAACTTCTCGACAATCATAGGGTAAATACTCCTGCAGCTGTGGTCCATATCTGAGTGTACTAAAAAGGAAATTATATTTAGGTGATTATTCACAACTACTGAGCCAAGAGACTAACCTTGTAGCTTTCCATTAACCCGCCTCGCCGATAAGGTGCTTTCAGTTTTTCGTTTAAACACGTATAGACAACAATAACAAACTTTGAGGTTATGGTTGGTTGGCCGAAGGATTGAGGCCTGTCATTTCTGGCAGTTCCGTCTAGCTGTCATTTCTGGCATTCAATATTTGCGTTCACTTTTAATACAGAAAAACAGAAACTAAGAAATTGTCTCCATGTCTCGTCAATCTCTGTCGCTACTTCGGGAGATGTACATGACCCAGGGACCGCTGTACTTTACGGTTAAACGTTTGAGGTCCTTAAAATAAGATAGAAACTGACGGTGGTGTTTCGTAGCCATAAGACTAACTAATCAAAACTACCCCACAATTTTCCCGCCAGGGGTTCTTTTGAGCACACATTGACTGTATTATAGGCGAAGACGTCCAAAGCAAGAAGAGGGCTAGTGCGAGCGTTCTTCACACCTGAAACAAAATTTATGTATTGAGATATAATTCTGCGACAATTAAGCAGATATTTAACGTAACATAACCCATATCGACAGAAACAGGTTCGAAATATGTATATGTGCTTTTTTAAACGGCAAAAACATATCTAGAAATATCTACTTACGACAAAGTTTTCCGTCGGGTTAGACTTGCCAAAACCCATGTAAAAGGACATTGTCTAAGAAAACCTTTCTTCGGCACAAGCATCGATCAAGTTTAAACGGCAAATTGATACCCCTCAGTCTTCCGCATATATTCTGTTAACGGTGCATTGTCCTCGCTTCGTTTCGCAGGATTATTAGACGGCAACAAAGACCCCAGAGTACCTAAAAATCTGAAATAGGTGAAGCAAACCGTATCTAAAAATGGTCTCCATACCTTTCTGTACAACTCAGTTTTCCATTATTCCTGTTAAGCCGGAAAGCGCCAGATCACCACTAGAGGGACAAGGGCACGGCCATAAGTTCGTTCTAACACGGGTTTCTGAGTTTCTCAAGCCTGATTTTCCAAGAAAGGCAAAGTAATAAGTGGATCTCTCCCGTGGCGTTTTCTAAAACCGAAATTTTACATAAAAACCTACATACATACATACCTAACCTAGAGTGCGCGCGTACCTGGAAAACTTACCCATGGAATAACAGATGGGTTTCTGAGCTCCCAAACTCCCAAACCACTACGAATGTTGGAAATTTGGAAATTGTCCACACCAAAACCAAACGACAGCTGATTACCACCATTTTGTTTCTGAATTCTAACTAATTGATATATTATCTAGCGCGTGCGCCTCGGCCACGATGAATATACAGGGTGTTCTCGGGCCCTTTCTTTCCAAAATAGTCTAAAAAAAGTCGGAAAAAAAATTCCGGGGGGCCGAACGGCTCTTTTAATCCGGACGCTTTTCAATAGTCTTCTTCCTCATGTACTCCCGCGGACGTACGCGAAATTTGGGCTCGAAAAATCGAAAACTGCGTCCTGTAGAGTGTTGCCAAGACAGCCCGGACTAGCTAGAGGTAAGGGCCATAACAAGCGCCTTTCAGGCGTTTGTTAACAAGTGAAACATGTTATGTGGCAAACAATTTTCATAAAAATATTTTTTAAATAACTCATATTTATTGCATATAAGCAGATTTCCATATTTTTTTCCATCCTCATCACATATTAAAAAAAATGCATGTCTGCTGTATCTACAGAGTGATTCAGTTATGACGTGAAATTTTTTTAACCACGTACCTATTATCGGTAGCAACCTAAAATAAACGAAAATCATTAAAAAAATTCTGCCACTTTTAAAAAATGGGGCAGAACCCCTAAAATCCCAGAAGACTGGCGGCCTCGCAGCTCCACCTACGATACAGATTGCCGTATTATTATCAGATTATAAATAACAATAGTGAATTACAGCGGTTGAACATAAAATTTGAGATTTTGTTCGACATTTTTGTTGTAAAAAAGTTACAACAATTTATTAGTTATTTTCTAGGTACCTACTGAAACTAGTAAAGAAAATTTCGGTGTTAAATTCCCAGTTTTCCTGTCCTTACCTTAGTTTCCATATTATATAAAATCTACATTGATTATAGCTGCTTATGAAATTACTTGACTACAGATTAATCACAAAATATTGAAGATTAATGCTGGTCAACACCGAGCATGTAGGATTTCTTATTTTTCGGTAGGTTCTTTTCCGCCCGGAGAATTTTGAGAACTGCAGACATACCGTTTGTTTTCGACACAGTTTTAAAAAAAATATATGTTCTGGATTGAGCTCTGGATTGAGTCTCTTGACTTGAGGATGAGTACCTACCTACTTCGCCTACTAAGCAATAAGTGACGCACCATAAGCGCCGGTTATTAGTGTGCATGAATTGTGGTTAATTTGCCTCGGCCAGAGGCCTCGGCAACTAAATTCCACATGAGTCATAACAAGTTGAACTTCACTGCCTTGGTACATAAATAACTATTATTTGTATTTTTTTTGTTTAAATAAATAGAGATTTTATATTTTCCTTCCTTGTCTCATTTTGAAAATTAATAAGTATTGAATTAATTAAAAAAGTCAGACTTTTTTAAAAGTCACGACTTTTTTTTTGACTTTTTTAAAAAAGTCACAAGTATTTCCAACCCTGGCAGTTGCATAACCAGAATGTAAAGTTGGGAGGGAAGCAATTATTTCAAAAAAATTCTTCGGTAATATTTAGGGCTAAACTATGGTTTTAAAATAAATTTTATTTAGAAATAAATACCACGCGGCAGATCTTTGAGGGAAGGAGGGCTAAAGCCCCCAAAGCCCCCCCTGGTTAGCCACTGATTAGGGGTTTAAATACATTTCGGCGTTGTAATCTGTATAGTTTTAAATTTGGCGCCAGTTTTGCTGGTAACACTGGTGAGAGTTGGGTTGGTGAATCGTCTGCTAAAGATGGCAATTGTCTTATGTTTGAGCGGACGTCGCTGCGTACCGTGAAATCTTATGTGAATTATGAAGGAGAAAATTAAAGCCAAAACGAGAAAATACGAGTGTTTTTTGTTTCGTTGTTTATAGATTTTTTAAAAATTTCAGATTTGTACTCGGAGTTGTATTAAACTATTTCTTCAATCTACCCTTAAATGTTTTAACATCTTGACTGAATCAACCTGTATATACAATTTACTTGTTAAGAGGTGGAGTGGGAGTAGTGACAATCAGGCGGATGCAGCGGCTATACTCAAATTATTTTAAGTCAATTGGTAATTTCGATATCCTAAGTTGGCATCAATGCAGCAAAAAATGCAACCGGGTGATAAGTTCAGGTCAGTAACGAGCCCATTTGCACTAATAGCACGAAAAGTTACAAGACCAAGAACAACACAGATAACGGTAAAACTCACGAAACGTAGAAAACCCGCGAATATTTTCATTACCGAATGTTTGAAGCAGTTCGAACGATCTGGAAAACCTTCACTGTCACTTTGACACACCGAAGCTAAATTTGCCTGAGTCCGCCCATAGACGCTGCCAAACGCAGCTGATTATTACAAAATACCAAAATGAAAAGTGTTTCCATGACGTTTGAAATTATTATTAAAATTAATTGTAGACATAGTTATTTTTACTTATAGCGGTATAATCGAGATTGCAATAGGGTTTTTATCTTATTATGTTCTTTTTTTCGTATCACTTGGGTAACTTTTCACATCATAAATCAATGAGTGACGTCATTAACTGGTTGAGACACAATATACCAATGTTATACCCATAGTTAACAGAAAATTCCTAGGGATTTTGTGGAGAATGTCATCTGACAAAATCAGGACTTCTTACAGTAATCGGGGTATATAGCCGCGCAGCTGCAGTGCTTCTGTCGCCACGCTGCTATCGCGTGACTGACATGGTTAGTGGTTAGGTCACAGACAGAATAGGGGATATTCTGTGGTTAGGTACTGGAAGGGGAACGACTCCTATTGGTTGTTTATATTCGCATGATTTCTTTGTGAATGGCGCCAAAATATAACATGGATCATTTTTAAAGGGTAAAGATTCCAATTTTGCCCAAGATTTTAAAGATTTTAGAGATTTAGAGAGATTTTTGAGATTTTAGGGATTCTGTGAGATTTTCGAGATTCTGTAAGATTCTGAAGATTCTGCGAGATTTCACGGATTTTCGGCAAAGTGTACACCAGATTTCTGGAGTGTCACACCCCTCGCCGGGATCGATAGACCGTGCAAATTTAGTCTGGGGTTCAACACATCCAAACAAAGATAATAAACTGTATTGCAGCTTGCCCACATTTATTTCCACCTAGGCCTATTACGAACGACATACCGACTGGCCTAATATGAATTTCAAACCCTTTATGTGTGTCACTTAGCAGTGGTCTACATGAATGTAAATAATATATTATCTGTATTACCTATATCTTCGTTCGGTACATCCTTTAGTTTAGAATGTATAATTAACGCCAAGTTCAAACTTGCATAAATCGTAAACTTCGAATAAAACATGACCAAATACCCAAATGTAATGGCTGGTGGCAATGGGTAAAATATTTTAGTATCTGATCTCAAATTCCAGCGTAAAGTTCTACATCGCTGGGAGTAGGGAAACTGCCACAGTCTTCTGTTCTAAACTAATTGGACCTCACCAGGCAGACGCAATCCAAACCTTATCGAATATGTAATTCAGACCTTGGACACTACATACTAATAAAGAGGTAGGCACTTAGAAAAAATTTAGCCATGATTTAACCAAAACGTGCGAAAATAATCGTAAATAACAGCCAATGTAGGTACATGAAAAAGAACAAAATTATATTCTTATAAATGATTGTGTTTATAAAAAATCTGTTATAAATTCTCTCATAAGGATCTGAACTTTGAGTTCGATTTTATGTGACAAATATTTTTGCATCTGATTTAGTGAAACTATAGCATCCGATTACTAATGGATTGCAGGTTTTTGTTGTTCCTGACAGGTTGGTCCTTACCAGGCAACCATTGGACTCACTCAACGAGGATACCAAAAGAAAAACTTTGGAAATTATTTGGCTACGAGTATTTTTTTTATTAGTATGACAAGTAAAACATTTTTTATTGAGATCTATCGACTACAGTTTACAGACTATTATGTTGACCCCAAGTACCTAGATCTTAGTAGTAGTTATCAGCATCCATACGCCATACACTCGGCTTGGGGCAATAATCTAGCAACTTCCCATGCGGTATTGTATTAGTAAGTATAATATTTTTAGACAGTTCAACCGAAGGTTCAACCTATCAAATACACCGAGGAATATTCAAATTTTCCATCAAGTTCCGTTACTACGGTCGAACTGATAGTACTTAGTTGTTAATAGTTGTTATAAACAACCACAAAAATAGGTCCCAGCGTAGAGAGCAAGTTATTACACAATTTTAAACTCGATATGTAAAAAAGTTATAACAATTTTGTAGCTTACACTATACAGTTTCTTAGGAGTATACCTATACGAGATCTGCTCGCAAAATATTTTTAAAAAGCAATTACAGGAGCAGACATATAAAACTATATAACGCATCAGCGTCAATATTTACCCATTATGATACATAAAAATTGTATCTAATATATAATTAGGATAAGTCCAAATAAATTTAGAAATAACATGAGACTCGTGTACCATGCCGAATGTTTTTATTGCGCAATATCATGTTCAGATTGATATCTGGAAAACAACACGCTGCGCACAGATGAAGCTTTTGACAGTTCGATTGCCGGTCTCGATGCACAAAACTCACAACATCCCACATCCCAGACGACCCTGCCCCAACATCCGTTTACCTCTAGATTATTCCACTTCTCCGCGTTGATCTTAGCAGCCTCCACGCTCCCCTTGGCACCCATTTCACAATTTCGCACTCGTTTTTGGCGCTGCGGCGTACACACTAGAAATCTCGGTCGCCTCTCGGCGCTTTGGCACTGGTTTGGCGCGGTTTGTCCGCTTGGCACTCGCGGTTTGGCACTGGGGTGGCGGGCGTCTACCGTTCGGGTGGCTTTGCGCGAGTTTTGTTGTGTAAATAGTCCCCGAAAAGCCGATCGACCGGGAGTGTGCCGTTCAGCTGGCTAGCGCGACACACCGGGTCAGACTGGGGTTCCGGGGGCGGCCGCCAGGGGGCGCGTCGGGGCGCCTGCGTCCGCCCCGCCGCCGGCCCACACGGGTGCCGCCGCCGCCGCCCCCGGGGTCGCTCAGTCCGGGGGGGGATGGGTGGTGTTGGGGTAGCGACAGGGTGGTGGGTTATGCCCGCTTATCGGATGTTTATCAGCGTGTTTAGTGTTTTTATATTATGTCTTGTCTATCGTTCCTTCACTTATTTAGTAGCTATATCTCTACCCTGACGGTACGAGTCCAAATCGCTCTTTTTATGCTGTATTAAAGAATTAGTGATCACTTCTGAAGAAATAAATATATCTTTGTATCATACTTTGACATTAGTTAATGGGAACCAGGCAATCAAGCAGTGAATTTGGACAATAATTAAGTATTACTATTGGGTCCTTACTGGGTACTGGCACAGAATAAATAGCTTCACAAAGCTATTTATTCTGTAGCTTCACAAAGCTATTTATTCTGTAGTACTGGGTATCATCAAATATGCTATATGATGGTACAATAAATGTGTAGGACCTCAGATCATGAATTTTATTTTGCTTCAAATCTATGTAGCAATACTAGACAAATTGACACTCATAAATACGTCATAATTTTTATATTTAGCTCAGGTTTCCTCTTTAATTATCTAACTGCTATTTGTTATAGTTATCTATTATATACAGGGTGTCCCGTTAATAATGGTCCATAGAGCAACTGCACATATTTAGGGCCAAAATATGACGATTGAGGCTAATATGCCTTATAGAAATGTTGTTTGTTTAAGAGATACAGGGCGTTGAAGTTCATTTTTTGAAATTGAATTAAGGCTACATCTCCCAAAAGAATGAAGCTGCTGAACTGAAATTTGGCACTGCTATGTTTTTGAGGATGGAGAATAAGCTAAAAATATAAATTTTGCTGTATTGATTTGATCGTTATGAAACAAGAGTACATTTTTGTTGCAGAATGAAAAGATGCCTTAAAATGATAGATCTGCAACATCAAAAAGATAACCTCAAAAAAGTTAGGAGTAAAAACACGATCAAAAAACAGCGCAAGTGGCGCCCTCTGTGAGATACAGCAAAATTGATATTTTTAGCTTATTCTCCATCCTCAAAAACATAGCAGTGCCAAATTTCAGTTCAGCAGCTTCATTATTTTGGGAGATTAGCCATAATTAAATTTCAAAAAATGAACTTCAACGCCCTGTATCTCTTAAACAAACAACATTTCTATAAGGCATATTAGCCTCAATCGTCATATTTTGGCCCCAAATATGTGCAGTTGCTCTATGGACCATTATTAACGGGACACCCTGTATAGTATTATAATTTGGAACTAAATATATACAAAAACTGTTTCAAATCGAATTTTTAAAAATATAATGGGGATATGGGATCCTGAAGACAGAACTTTACGTAAACAACCGCACACATTTTTGTGATATTTTTAGGATCCATCGTACTCGTCGTAGATCTGAAAGATCATAAAATTTGATGGAGTGGGAGTCCCGCAGGGAAGGCAGGGTGTGTGGAGCGGTTGACGCATCCCCTGGACCAACACAACAACGGAAACCGCATCGTCCCCACCTGAAAACTTAATTACCGTGTAGTATTCGCTATGGAACCGGCGACAGTGTCGGTGACGAGCTAGAGTAGCTTTGAACTCCCTGGTCTGGCACAGGTAGGGACTCAACTTGCCACCCCTGCCGGAAATATGAAACATTTGAACGGCACAGCAATACGGTCTCACTCACTCACCTCTCACAACACAGCTTGTAGCTATAGATACGTCGTTCAACTAATGGGGTAATAAAGTATCCATTCTTTTCTAGAATAAGTATGTTCATTGGGGCCGCGGTGGCGTCGCTCGTACCGGCGCTGACTTTTTAGACTGCATGTTTTTCTGCCTTCGATGGACTTTGGTTCGAGGCAGGCGCATGCATATGTCTTTAAAGAAAAACACCGCTATGGCCAAGAGCGCTGGGCAAATGTGGGTTCACGGTATTGCTCCTAAATAGCTTTATCCGTGAGATTTACTAATTGTCCTACACTCACTGGGATTACTACGGTTTTCTAGGGTTTTCCGTAGTACTTGAGCGAATGCTATCCTAGTTCTATCCGGAAAAAAGTCGACCCTAGCCGCAAATAACAACGAAGACAAAATAATAGTAATTGCCCCCCTCCCCTGCACAAGCATGTAATTGCTTCTGGGGTAGGCTCCTAGTTTGGAGTATTGTGAGGGTGAGAATTATTATTATTATTATTATTATATATAAAATAAATTTCTGTCTAAACACCACGAGGAGGCCAAAAATATCCGGAAACATCTGATTCATTCGTTTAAATTCGTGAAACATTTTATATTAGAACTACTGTGCATCGCCAATAATTCCCAAGTAATTACGAGACGCAGCAGCACAGACCTATAAGCTATATAGGTCTGTGGTAGCAGGTATTCTGACCTATCCTTAATTATAAGATATAGGTATCTAAAGCTTTTTTGTAAATTGCCCCATCTCCAGCAACAAATCCCTCATCGAAAACTTTCCGAACACGCTTCTTCTTAATGTAGCAACCAAACGGGAAATACACACATATTTCAACAAAACCGACACAAACAAGCTTTTTCATTTTGTTTTTACGCGAAAAACTGAATATAAAGTGGTTTACGGCATAAAACGTTAACATGCAATATAATATTCCATGTATTCAAATTGAAAAATTTCTTTGCGACATTCTTTTGCCTTTTTCGCCTAGCTAAAATGCGGACCTGGGAATTTAGAGTCAAAGATTATTCCAAATTGCTTGAAAATGTCGTATTCAATTTTCTTTCGTTTATATTTTATGCATTCCTGGGTATGTGTATTCCGGTCGCTGGGACAAGTTGATTCAACCACTGACAACAAGGACTTCTCTTCAACAAAAGGTAGGTATAGACTTGGCATATAGTCAAAGAGCAATTTGTAAACCGACGTAAGTATTCCTTTTATTTTTAGCGTAATCATTTATGTATGTTAAATATAGGCCCAGAAAAGGACGAATCAGAAGTGGCACTTGGCTAATTTAAGAGGGCAGAGGGGTATTTTTATGAGGTGGTGGGGACGGAGAGTATTGCTAGGCCGCCAGATCCTTAGAAAGGTTAAAACATGTCAACATATTTTTCACTATCATTTATTCATTTTGGGTAGGTATACCAATAAAATTAATATGAAAGCAATTAATATTATCTAATGTGTGCCGGTAGTAAAATTATAATGTTTTACGAACCATTTATTCTATTTATCTGAGCCCAGAAAACCCACAACCTGACCCCTGTTTTCTGGGACTTGATTATGAAAGCGGAATGCTTGACAACAGCGCGGCGCGGCGCCACAGATTCCGTTCTTGCGGTACTGCCAGATCGTCCAGTCGGGAGCCGGTAACCAAGGCAACCCACAAAAATATAATGCAAATTAATTTAGTATAAAATGAAATCGATGATAATTTACTTATAAAAATGTTAGTCCTTGATAGTATTTTGGTTGATATTAAATTGAAGGCGATAAAAATAGCTAAATGAATTTAAGGAAATTGTCAGGCATAAAAGCTGACGAAGTCCGGCAACGTCGTTCGTGGCCTACGACTGACGCGCCACCTAACGCCAGACGCCAGACAGCGTCAGTATGTTCAATTGAGGTTAAACTCCTTATAAAACGTAAACAATAAAACGAAAAACGATTACCAATTTCTAAGTAAAAAAGCCCAGTATTATTATCATGACTGTGATAAAAGTATCCAAAACAGGGACCAGATAAGGTGTACAATATGTATTCAGCTTAACTTGACTGCTTGTGTTGTTACTTCGAATACTTCGTTGCTGTATTTACACTAGTGCATTGTGCCCCAGAAAACCCACTTTGTGCTTAGGTTTTGTGACGAAATGGCCCCGCAATTATTGCTGTGTTCGTGGATGTTCTAACAACACGAGGAATGTTGGGATAAGTTTTTTCAAAATACCTGCTGATGAAAACAGGTAGGTACCTATGTGTAGTTTGTCCCTACCTTGTTACCACATTATTATATCCTTAGGTATTATAAATTTTATGTCCTACGTAGGTACTACCCCTTTTACTGGAGTATTACCTACCCCAGAAAACCCACAAATGGTTTCCTACTGATAATACCTACCTAACTATGGTTTTTAATTTTTTTTCAAGGTGTTATGCATGGACGAGAAAGTGTGGAAGGCAGGATTTGTTAGAAAAAACACCCACACAGCTTTTTATTAATTATAAAGTTTGTTCAATGCACTTTGAAAATAGTATGTTGTAATAAAAATTGTTGATGGTTTGGGTTTATTTTTTTTTTATTTTCAGATTTTGTGTAGCTCTTATTAGTTCCCCTTTTTATCAACTTTTACACTCGAAAATATATAACGTAGTTATTTGTTTCTTTCTTTAATGTTGACTTTTTTTTTGAGCCTTGAATCGTGACGTTATATAGCCGGACTGCTCGGGGTTTGTTGGAGTGGCATAAAAGGGTAGGTTCAGGTAATTTAGTGAGGTATATTTTTTTTTTACTCAAAAGGCCGTGGGCGCCATCTGTCTAGTCACAGAAAAAAAAAGGAAAGCTATTGTAATCAAAGTAATTGAATTTTGTTAAAGAAAATTTTTTTGATAAAATATTAGAGAAAATTGAAAGATCTATGAACAAGATCGCTAGTTATTTTCAGAAATGAGATTCTTTCTGTTTTTCTAAAAATAATGCAATAAGTATATTTTCAATCCAAATAACTATATTCACATACTTGAAACGTTTATAATCAAAACAAAATGAAAATTTTTTGTAAGTAAACTTACAAAACTTTGCAAAAAAGTAACTTTGAAATTTTCTAAATTACTAGGTTTGTTCCCTTAATAACTAATCAACCCCAAAATATATACAAAGTTTAGTTTTTTTTTTAGCAATAAACACGATAAGGTAAGATATAAACAATTTACAGTTAACGATAAATTCAAAAGCAACTTAGATTAATGTAGGCAAACATTTATCCAAAGAAGAAAATCTCATTATTTCATCATGAAATAACTTTCTTTATATTATGTAATACACACATATCTTCTAAGGATAATTTCCCACAAACTGAGGCATTTGTATCACAAAATAAATAGGTAAATGTGATACAGGTAAGCAAAAATTGAGCTTGATAGATAATAATTATTAATTCGATAAAGCCAACATAAAAATATCCAAAATAAAGGTACTTATCTCGTCATTGACGTTAAATCCAAAATAGGTGCAGCGATCGCCTCATTCCTCTCTTACATCGGTCAAAGTAGACAGTGGCCAGTACCAAACAATGTTTTGCCTAACCATTCCCAGAAGAGAAAGTGATCCTCCAAATCAGGTGACAACAAACCATCAAATGATGCAGATTTCTCAAATAGAAAATATGTCTTGATTTTGGGCTCTCACTCAGTTACCAATCGAAGAAAACGGGTCGAAATTAGGTAGAGGAAAACTATTTGAATTTGGATTATTTTGACTTCAAATTTTGAGATTTGAGGTTGAGATTTTGAGGTGGAGATTTTTGAGGCCTACAATAACAGAAAAATATGGTATAAATACCTTGCTCAAAAGAAAATAAATTGCATATGAAAATGTGCGAGAAATATCAACAAAAATGTATATCACCTGTGATGGAGTGTGGCCTCTCGGCGTGGCTGGATCGGAATCAACGAATATTCGTAAAAATGCCGCCGTTAAATACTATTTTTAAATGTATAAAAACTTCCCGCGTCGTCCGAAACATTATACCAGAAGAATCAAAAAGGAAGGCAGATAGAAAGTTGATATTTTTGGTTCTGCATTAAAAGGTGTGGCCACAAATGATACAAAAATTGTTAAAAATGAAATTTAGACTGGATAGAAAAATTGATAATTGAGTTTTTGAGATAAAAGTGAAACTTGATTAATAGATTTGTATTTGTTATACGGTATAGATCTAAATTAACTCTTTTGAAATTTGAATTGATTTGGTAAATTATTGCTTCCTACTTGTTGTAATGGAAATGACAAAATTTCCGTTACAAATGCCCCCTTTCAACAAAAGTGTCTTACATACTAACTTAAACTAGTTATATACAATATATATAACAGCAATCTTGAGATCATCGTGACAGTAGCAAAGATATTTACTTACAAATAAAGTTGAGATAAAGCAGAGATATAAAGTAAATAGGAGAAACAATAACAATTAGATGATAGATATAAAGTTAAAGTGATAGATATATTGCAAGATATAACTACAGTATATTTTTTTTTGGATTTTGAGAATCAGTCACTGTCAGATTTGGAGTCGTCATTCCAAGCTTTCAAATCTTTAATGTGAAAACGACCAAGAGGCTTTCCAGTTTCATCCATAAGTTCATAAATTAAAGCAGAAATTTTATTTTTAACTTGACATTTGATATATTTAGGAGCAAGTTTTGAAGAAAAATACTTTCCAGCATCAGACAATACAAAATTTCGTTTGAAAACATAGTCTCCAACATTAAATTGAATATCCCTTTTTCTTAAATCATAAAATCCTTTATTTCTTTGATAAGAGGAATCTATTAAAGTAGAAACTTTTTTATAAATATCAGGAAATTTACTTAATTCAGAAATAAAATTTGTTCTGTCAAAATTATATGGTGCTTTATTTTTGTCTTTAATTAAACCGTAGTAATCTCCAGAAACGGGTACATTTCTGCCAAATGTTAAAAAAAATGGAGAATATCCAGTTACTTCATGGACAGCTGAATTAATAGCGTTAGAAATTTCAGAAACGTATATATCCCAATCACGGTGATTTTGGTCTTTAATATAGGAACGAATAGCAGTACCAATAACACGATTTGATCTTTCAGTGTTATTCGCTTGTGGGTGGTATCGTGCATTAAACCAAAGACTAGAAATCTTATACTTGTCAACAAATGATTTGAATTCCTTTGAAGTGAATTGACAACCATTATCCAACACTAAAATTTGAGGTACTCCAAAAGATAGAAAAACATTATTTTCTAGATATGTGCAGATATTTTTAGTTGTAGCTCGTTTCATTGTATGAATAAAAGTGTATTTAGTAAACCAATCAATGACTACAAGTAAATAGCAGTTACCAGATTTTGATTTTGGGAAAGGTCCCATTATATCTAAAGAAATTAATTGAAAAGGATTGTTTATATTTTTTGGGGAACCCATTAGGCCCACTCGACCAAATTGTGAAGCTTTCTGCTCGTGACAAATTTTACATTTTAAAACATATTTCTTAACATCTTGACGCATGGAAGGCCAGTAGTAAGTCTCAAAGATTCGATAGAAAGTTTTCCTTATACCAAAATGAGATGCTAACGGTTCATCGTGAAGTTTCTTTAAAATGTTTAATCGATTTTTTTTTTGGAACAACCAATTTCCATTCCTTAAAATTTGTATCAGTTTATCGATATTTTCAAAGTGTTTAAATATTGCATTATTTTCAATTCGCCAAAGAGGATAATCTTCAGGAGAAGTTTGAATATTAAGAAACATTTTATTATACCATTTATCGGTTCTATTTCCAGAAGAAAAATTTAGTGATTCTATGTGATTGATGTTTTCACTTTCAAAAGCTCTACTTAAGGCATCAGCTACTAGGTTTTGTTCGCCACGCCTATAGATCAATTCAAAATCATATTGGCTGAGTTGTATTGCCCAGCGAGCTAAGCGGCCTACGGGATTTGATATCCTCATTAACCAGAGTAAAGAATGGTGATCAGTGATAATGCGAAACTTTGCACCTTCTATATAGGGTCTAAACTTATTTGTTGCAAAAATAATAGCAAGGCATTCTTTTTCAGTCACGGTATAATTTCTTTCTGCTTTATTTAGGGTACGTGAAGCATAAGCTATAACATGTTCGCTATCACCATCATATTGAACTAAAACACTACCTACAGCGTAATTACTAGCATCGGTTTGAATAGTGAACTTTTTTGTAAAGTCAGGATTACATAAGACAGGGGTAGATGTTAAATTCTTTTTTATAGTAACAAATGCTTCCTCAGCTTCAGAATTCCAAGATATTTTTTGATGTTTCTTTTTACCTTTAATTAAATTATTTAAATGAACTGTGAGAGAACTAAAATTTTTTACAAATTTAGAATACCAGGCAGCCATGCCAATAAATCTCTTGATTTCAGTGACATTGGTTGGTTTCGGATAATTAACTATAGAAGCAACCTTATCTGGATTGGTATGCAATCCATTCTTATCGACAACATAGCCAAGAAATTCTAGAGATGGTTTACAGAATTTGCATTTTTCAATATTTATAGTAAGATTTGCATTTTTTAGAGTAGTAAAAACTTTATTAAGAGTATCTAAATGTTCTTGAAAAGTACTGTTAACAATAATTAGATCATCCAAGTAAACAAAAATGTGATTTTCCAAAGAAGGATCAAACAGTCGGTCCATTAACCTTTGCATAGTTTGTGCAGAATTTATTAGTCCAAAAGGCATACGAATGAATTCAAAATGACCTCTGCCAATGACACTAAAAGCTGTTTTCTCACATGAGTCAGGTGTTAATTCAATTTGCCAAAAAGCATGCTTTAAATCTATTGACGTTAAAAAATGCGCATTTCGAACTTTATCTAAAATTCTAGAAAGATATGGAAGAGGGTAAGCATCTTTTTTAGTTCTTTGATTTAAAGGTCTGCCATCAAAGCATAATCTATACTCTCCGGAAGATTTCTTAACTAGCAAAACATTAGAACAATAAGGACTTTTGGAAGGTCTTATAACATTTAGCTTGAGCAATCTATCAATTTCAGTATTTAAATGTTGCTGCATATAGGGTGAATTTAAAAAAGGTCTCTTTCGAAAGGGTTCGTTATCAGTCAATTCCAATTTATGCTTAATTAAATTAGTATATCCAAGTTTATCTGAAGTTGATGCTATCTTTTGAAATAAATGAACGATATTTTCGAGGCTTGATTTTTGTGAATCTGTCAACTCAATTTCTGTTATAATTTGTGCATTTTTAAAGCTACTTTCAATTATTAGTTCATTTAATACATAAGAATTTGAAGAAAGAAGTAGATCCATATGAAAAATTCTAATTAAATCCATTCCAATTAAAATTGGTTGCTCAATGCTAGGTGTTATTAAAAATTCAACATTTTTTGTTACATTAGTAATAGTAATAGGTAAATTAACACTTCCAATAACCTTTTGTGGTGCACCATCAGCGGTTGCAACTAGAACATTTGGGTTATAATTTATTTCAAAATTTAAATCAAGAAAAATTTTTATTGACTCCTTGCCTAACACACTGCGTTGTGCACCGGAATCTATTAAAGCAGTAAAAGAATTGTTATTTACATTAAAAGTTAAATAAACACGATTATCAAAAGGAAGGTTTGTAAAAAGTGGTGCCATCTCACTATTTCTGTAACGACTTTTGACGAAATTTAACCAACTTTTCCAGTCTTCAGTTTTGACAGGTTTTAAAATATTTTTGCTGTTTGAAAGTTGACTATTCGTAATATTATGGAATGTTTGTCTATCAAGAGATTTTGTTTTGCAAAGTGGACATATATTGTTAGAAAAATCGGGCTTGAATTTTGAATTTACGCGGTGTTTGCCGACTGAGACACTGCGAGAGCCAAGTTTTTTGGATTACATTTTGGACATTTTGGTTTCGTAACATTTTTAAAACCGCAACCATAACAAAAAAGTGTTTTGGGTTTCCTACATACAGTATAAGTGTGGTTATTTTCGTCACAATTCCAACATTTAGTCACTCTTAGTGCATCAACTGCAATTGGGTGAGATAATTCCCTTGAACTACTGGTGCTAGGTAATGCTAACAAAGAATTACTATTTCTATTATTACACTGATTTGTGTTTGACTGAATAAAAGGGTTTAGTGATAAGTTTCCTGAATTTTCTTGGATACCCTGTGGCAAATTTAAATTGTGACAACTTTCTGAAAAATTATAACTTTGAAATTCATCTGAAAAATTTGATTCCTGGAAATTTGGAAAACAATTATTTAAACCTGAAGCTGCATTTATTTCATTAACTCGATAGTTTGGCCTAAAATTTTGAGAAATTTTGCTTTTATATGCTAGTTCTGGAGCAATCATGTTTACATTCATATGAGGTGGTGGTTTAAAATTATCAGAACGAAATCTTGCGTCCTCTAGTTTACGGCAGATATTACGTAGTTCAAGAAATGTTTTCGGTATTTGTAAAACTAAGTGAGATTGGAAATAA
Source organism: Pseudeuparius sepicola (assembly GCA_963920635.1). Lineage (NCBI taxonomy): Eukaryota > Metazoa > Arthropoda > Insecta > Coleoptera > Anthribidae > Pseudeuparius > Pseudeuparius sepicola. The sequence continues at coordinate 40,865,701 of OY987299.1, read as the reverse complement.
GGAAGTAAATTTCTGACAATTTGACGTATTTGAGCTTGTTCACTAACAGGTTCTAAAAATCTTGAAAATAAATTCTCCATAATAGAAATATAAATTAAAACTTTTTCATCTTTTCCTTGTGTACGCGATCTTATTTCATCACTTAAATCAGATTCATATCCCTCAGGCAAAAAGTCTAAATACAGTTGTTTAACAACATCATTCCATGTCTGAAAATATCTACGCATAGATCTGTACCAAATAAGTACGTCACCTTCGAAAAATTCATGACCAAATCTTAAAAGTTGATCTTTATTAGACAAGTTATAGGTTAAACAAAATTCATTTATTTTTTGTAAGAATTCATGTAAACTAGTAGTTTTACCATTAAATTTTAATTTGTTAAATTGCGGTATTTTAGATAAATTTGGTGAACTGATTGAATCGCTAAATTTTTGTAAATTATTATTGTCTGGAGAAAGAAAATTATTATCTGATCTTAAAATTGGAAAAGGAGAAAAATGTTGATAGTTAGGAGCGTTATTTTGAGTAATATGATTTTGAGTATTATTAGGGTGAAATACCTGAATTTCATCATTTGCCAAGATTGGTTGGTTATTATTTAAATTTTGTGTAGGGTTGTTACCTACTTGTGATTCTACAGGATTATTTGCAACATTAAAAGAAACACGTCGAGATTCATTATTGGCAACAGGAGTAACAACTTGTTGAGCATTTTGTTGAGAAATATGTGAAATATTTGGGCTATTGCTTGCACTACTTAATGTTCTATTTACAAAAACAATTGGATTGACAGTCTCAGAGTTAATTTGACTCATAACTTCAGTATTAGCTGATGGGTTTTGTGGATATTGTGGATTATGTAAACTAGTATTTTCCTCCAAATTTTCATCGTGAGATGGGACAATATTATTCTGACGTGGTTGATTTGGATCAATTTCAATTAAACTATTAATCTGTGTCCTAGAAGCAAAATCTATAGCTTTTGTTTCTAATTTATCAAGTAACAAAACAACTTTAGTAATATATTGAGATTTTAAATCTAGTTTCTGTTCGTTATCGGGATTTAAATATTTAATTCTATTTCTGATATGGAATAAACGACTTTTGGTACGTTTGTAAGTTGGATGTTTATGGTCGGAAAGAAAATGTGAAACTATATTCCCCAATGCTTGTAGCTTCTCTTCAATAATGACACTCTCTTCCTCAAAGTTGACGGAAACCTCTGGATAAGCGATGGAAGTCTCCTTTTCGCACTGGAGATGCCCCCTAAGTGTGGTACGCTTGGTATCTACATTTGCCTGGATGACTGCTCCTCGGACTTTTAGTTCAAAGTCCAACTCATCGACAAGTAAATGATTCGGTTCCATTTTTTATACCCAGTCATAAAAAAATGTGATTAGCAAAAAAAATCTTTAGTACTTTTTTTAAAAAGTCTTGCAATAAAAATATCATTAACAGATAAGATACATGTAAAATTTACCTTTGAGTAAAAAACAACCTATCAATACAATCTCGGGCCCCACGTTTCGGGTGCCATTGTAATAAAAATTGTTGATGGTTTGGGTTTATTTTTTTTTTATTTTCAGATTTTGTGTAGCTCTTATTAGTTCCCCTTTTTATCAACTTTTACACTTGAAAATATATAACGTAGTTATTTGTTTCTTTCTTTAATGTTGACTTTTTTTTTGAGCCTTGAATCGTGACGTTATATAGCCGGACTGCTCGGGGTTTGTTGGAGTGGCATAAAAGGGTAGGTTCAGGTAATTTAGTGAGGTATATTTTTTTTTACTCAAAAGGCCGTGGGCGCCATCTGTCTAGTCACAGAAAAAAAAAGGAAAGCTATTGTAATCAAAGTAATTGAATTTTGTTAAAGAAAATTTTTTTTGATAAAATATTAGAGAAAATTGAAAGATCTATGAACAAGATCGCTAGTTATTTTCAGAAATGAGATTCTTTCTGTTTTTCTAAAAATAATGCAATAAGTATATTTTCAATCCAAATAACTATATTCACATACTTGAAACGTTTATAATCAAAACAAAATGAAAATTTTTTGTAAGTAAACTTACAAAACTTTGCAAAAAAGTAACTTTGAAATTTTCTAAATTACTAGGTTTGTTCCCTTAATAACTAATCAACCCCAAAATATATACAAAGTTTAGTTTTTTTTTTTAGCAATAAACATGATAAGGTAAGATATAAACAATTTACAGTTAACGATAAATTCAAAAGCAACTTAGATTAATGTAGGCAAACATTTATCCAAAGAAGAAAATCTCATTATTTCATCATGAAATAACTTTCTTTATATTATGTAATACACACATATCTTCTAAGGATAATTTCCCACAAACTGAGGCATTTGTATCACAAAATAAATAGGTAAATGTGATACAGGTAAGCAAAAATTGAGCTTGATAGATAATAATTATTAATTCCATAAAGCCAACATAAAAATATCCAAAATAAAGGTACTTATCTCGTCATTGACGTTAAATCCAAAATAGGTGCAGCGATCGCCTCATTCCTCTCTTACATCGGTCAAAGTAGACAGTGGCCAGTACCAAACAATGTTTTGCCTAACCATTCCCAGAAGAGAAAGTGATCCTCCAAATCAGGTGACAACAAACCATCAAATGATGCAGATTTCTCAAATAGAAAATATGTCTTGATTTTGGGCTCTCACTCAGTTACCAATCGAAGAAAACGGGTCGAAATTAGGTAGAGGAAAACTATTTGAATTTGGATTATTTTGACTTCAAATTTTGAGATTTGAGGTTGAGATTTTGAGGTGGAGATTTTTGAGGCCTACAATAACAGAAAAATATGGTATAAATACCTTGCTCAAAAGAAAATAAATTGCATATGAAAATGTGCGAGAAATATCAACAAAAATGTATATCACCTGTGATGGAGTGTGGCCTCTCGGCGTGGCTGGATCGGAATCAACGAATATTCGTAAAAATGCCGCCGTTAAATACTATTTTTAGATGTATAAAAACTTCCCGCGTCGTCCGAAACATTATACCAGAAGAATCAAAAAGGAAGGCAGATAGAAAGTTGATATTTTTGGTTCTGCATTAAAAGGTGTGGCCACAAATGATACAAAAATTGTTAAAAATGAAATTTAGACTGGATAGAAAAATTGATAATTGAGTTTTTGAGATAAAAGTGAAACTTGATTAATAGATTTGTATTTGTTATACGGTATAGATCTAAATTAACTCTTTTGAAATTTGAATTGATTTGGTAAATTATTGCTTCCTACTTGTTGTAATGGAAATGACAAAATTTCCGTTACAATGTTTGCAAACCAGTCGAAGTCTGGGCTAAAGAAAACAGCAATACCAACTGTGTTCTCATCATGTAAGTACCTTCATTGGTAATTATGGAAATTAGTGTATGCACCGCCCGATTTTCTTGACATTTTGACCCCATAATTACCCCTTCATTATTAGATAATAATATGTATTTTTTGCTGATACTTGTAATTTTGCTGCATTTAATTTTTTTTACTAGGTTATATCGATGAGGCTTCTTCACAGAGTCCTTCTGTGTCTGTATGCAGCAATTTGACTTTGTTAGAACCTCAACGACAACTTGATCAACCAGTCTCGATCGCTCAACCTTTGGATCAACCAAGTACACCCCATCTGTCACAGTCACCTATAGGCGATCTCCACAGCATTACCGAATTTTCAGTTGCATCAAAAGGTAATGATATATATTCACAAACTGTTATTATAGTATACACACCCAAACTTATATGACATCACGCATTATTTGCGATAATTTTTTTTGTCAAAAAAATTATATGTCATGGAAAGTCAAAAGTGTTTACTAACAAAAACAGTTAAATGTGAAAAACCCGACAATATAAATTGTAATAAATATTAAGTGATTCCATATTATAAGTTTGGGTGTGTGTACATATATTGTAATTTTTTGTATTACTTATTTGGTTATTGAATAATTCTATTTTTAGATGCTAGTCAACAAACTTCTCTTAGTTTGAGTGCACATAGTCCGAGAAAGCATTCATTAAAGTTACAAATAAAAAAACTCCAAAGAAAGTTGCATCCGAAGTTGGAGCAAGCTGTCGACAGTGCCGACACTGAAATAAATGACGAACAATTTCTTGCCATTTGTGAGAAAAAACTGTCTGCTTCATTGCTACTATTTGTAAGGCATTATTTAGAAAATCCCAAAAAACATCCACAGGGATATCGTTACTCTTCAGATATGAAACAATTTTCCTTAACAATTTATTTTCTAAGCCCAAATGCTTATAGATTTTTAATGAAACCACTTTATTTGCCATCTAAAAGCACTCTTCAAAGAATAACTAGCAAGTGGCATATAACTGCAGGTCTTAACAGTTTCATTTTGAGGTTATTAAATCAAAAGCTACAAATTTAGAGGGTTCTTCAAAACAGTGCATTCTTTGTATTGACGAAATGTCATTAAAAATGTTTTTATTTTACAATAGATCTTCCGATACCATTGTTGGCTTTCATAATACATTGAAGGAAAAAAGATATGCTCCTGCTAAATATGTTTTAGCTATTATGGCTAGAGCAATATTTGCTAAGTGAAAGCAACCAGTTGCTTATTTCTTTATTGATACTTGTTCAGGGGAGGAATTAAAATTTATTATTTTTGAAGCAATAAGGAAACTTAAATCTGTAGGATTACTAGTAAGTGCGTTAGTGTCTGATCAAGGATCAAATTTTGTACAATTTTCAAAATCAGTTGGTATCTCTCCAAACGCTTCACATTTTTATGAGCGAAAAAATATTTTATATTTTTGATGTGCCGCATCTCTTAAAATCAACACGAAATAATTTTTTCAATTACACATTCGAAACCTCTGAAGGATGTACAAATAAAACGTATAGGTATTGACCAAATTTATAATAAACAAAAACATAAGCCTTTGGCTCTTCGGCTGTGTCCAAAATTTACAGATGAACACATTAATTCGAATCCTTTTAAAAAACTGAAGGTTAGTTTAGCCGTCCAAGTTTTCAGCGCAATGGTAGCTGCGGCACTTAATTCCTTTATTGAATTCGGACAATTCCCCCCTTCGGCAAACGCTACAGTGTCATTTGTAAAAAAAATTGATAAGTTATTTGATATCTTAAATTCCTCAAAAATATCAGGCAGTAATACAAGTACAATAGACTTTTCAAAGGAGCAGATTACCAAGTCGATTTTTTAAAGGAAATGTTTACATATTTTGAGAATATTAAAATTTTAAAACAAAATATAGAGGTTACCAATAAAGTTAAATTTTTGAAAGGGTGGCAAATCACAATAAATTCATTTTTAGGTCTTTGGGAAAAATTTCATTGTTTAGAGTTTAGTTCCTTATACACTCGACGCTTAAATCAAGATTGTCTCGAAAATTTTTTCGGCACTATTAGGCAGCAAGGGGGAAATTGCTTGAATCCAACCCCCATCCAATGCCAAAGGGCTTTCAAAAAATCATTTTGTTTAAATTATTTCCAACACGCGGATGGGGCTAATTATATTGAGGATTTTGATTCATTATTGTCATACGTAACCACCGAACATACACAAATTTACAACAAAGTTGTTGTGGGAAATGCAAGATCTATTTTTTCTGATTTAAGTTCGGTGGCACCAGATTATATTGATTTCGAACTACATGAATCAAATAGTATATCATATGTTTGTGGATATTTATTAAGAAAGTGCTTGGAACAACATTCATGTGAAGTTTGTATTAAATATTGTAAACGTCATACATTAGGGGATACTGATTTGTTTACTTATTTTAAAGCATACAAATCAAGTGGTAACGAAACCTTTGGACATTTATTTTCACCTCCTGATAATTTCCTAAATTATATTAAAACTCTCGAAGTTAATTTTTGTACCCTCTTTCCAAAGTTTGCTTTAGAAGAAAATGTTGGTGTGAAATTAAAAAATAAGCTGCAAAACATTTCATATCAACATCCATGCCCTAGATTTAATCATGCCTATTTATTATCCCTTTATGTAAGATTTAGAATCTATTCTTCTTTAAAATTTTTAAATCGTGATATTGTTTCTAATAAAACTAATAAAAATTATAAACTTCGAAATTTACATTTATAAGTGCTGCCAGGGGTCATTATTTTTAAAAATTAGGCTAAGTTGATAATGTATAGTGTGCATGTGCATAATATGTACGTAAGTAGTTTATAATATCTTTTGTATTTATAGGTATTATATTTTATATGTGCTATTGTTTTTGATTTTTTTTATAGATTTTAGTAATAAACATTTTTGATAAATAACGTTTTTTACTACCAGTGATACGAATTTTGCAAATAATAATTGTTATGGATCTATATAAAAAAACAAATTAATTGCCAAGCTATGAGTTTGGACGCAAGTCGATTGAAATATTGTAATATTTCAACCACCCAAGTAGAATAGTTCACTTGAACCTAAATCATAGTTGTTTCTAATTAATATAGGTAAGTATAAAATAATAAAGAGGAAATATTGTGAAATTTCCATGTACAATAAAAAAATGTATTTTTCTCTTTAGTAAAATATTAATATTTATATTTTTTTCGTCAGTAAAATACCTACTTAAAATCACTTCTGGAGATCCAAATTTAACTAGATCTAATCCCAGAAAAAAACTTTACTATTCTAAAAATTAATTTTGCTATATAAAACACAAAATTTTCTATAGCCCGGACCTGATCGTGCCAACGCAATGGGCAAGTTCTACTCTGTCCAAAATACGGTGGGCGTGGCCAATGCGCAGATGTCAACGGCGGAGAGTTCATTTCCTATGCGCGAGAGGGGAAATTGGAACCGCGACATCAAAGGCGCCGAAAGCAAGTGCCACTTCTGATTCGTCCTTTTCTGGGATATAGGTTTCCATCTAATTGTCAGTGGCGGCTCGTGCCAATTTGATCTGGGGAGGCAGCAGACCTTTTAATAAATTGGGAAAAGGACTTCTACTTGGTCGACAAAATATCGTTGTATTTTTCTCGGTATTTTTATATACACAAAATTTGAATATGAATATTATTTATTCAAGAAAGGGATACCGAGTGTTATATCGAATACCGGGAGTTATACCAAGACCAAGCACACACAAAAGAAAAAGCTAGGTGTTTATTTGTCCGGAAAAACCAACGAAAAGGTGTAGAGATTCCGTGGACTTATTTTGCTACAAAAAAATGTAAATCGATGTGACAAACCTAATGCATATAAAAGTTTAATTAAGATTCCCATCGATCATATTCAAAGGTAATACAATATAGTGTACGAAATTTTGCCAGGATTTTTAAGAAGGAAAAACTCCTTTCTACTGAAGGGGAAGTGCTAAGTAGATAGGCTGTGGGGTTTCTGGCCCACTTTCCCCATGTATTTCTTATGGGGGCAAAATCCTGCACTTTTTTGACCAAACTTACCCCCTCCACTCCCACGCCACGCCCCCCGCCTAGACCCCGACCAATCAGAACGCGCCGACTAGGGGTCGGTCTGAACCCTGCGCTAGTCCGAGGGGTGCCGAAGATGCCCGAGGGGTATGACCCCAGCGCGAGGTCATTGTCAAACCGTCCGCCCGCGGCGACGGTTCGAGCCGCCCAGTGTCCAGCCGCGACCTTCGGCCGGAAGCAGACCGCGGACATGTCTCGACATGAAGGGAGACTCTTACCGACGGTCCCCCTGAATGTGGATTCCGAAATCTCGCGCCTTAGCAAATTGAAGTTCATGCATGACGTCACACCCCCTTTGACCTCGACTCACCGCGGCCGACAGGATTCTGCCGACTCCACTCACTTTCTTTTTTATTTTACCAGGAATAATCGAAAAATCTGCGGCACATTCTAAGTGGTATAGTCTGCATTCAGTCTTAGCATGTTTTGATACACTGATCTATATACGTTCCAGTAACCTACCAAATAATTTCTAGATACTAACATTGCAAATCTACAGCGCGAAAAATGCATCATTTTATACAAATAAAATATGTCGGAGCAAACGTTATTATTCGCTTGAAAACATTGCAGCGGGCAGCTGTCCTGATTGAATTTAGTTTCGAAAAAACAACATAGGTACCTACATCCCAAAAAAAATTCAACCTACTTTGCCCTGGAAAACATTTTTAACGACTAAAGTATCCAAAATACTTTAAAACACCCCTTCAAAAATACATTGTGAAGTTCTGATTGTATAAAATACTAGACTGTACACTTTTGAAAATAAAAACTAGGTGCCAAACCATCTATTGTTTACAAAATAACGCCCATGCTACTACAGCCGTTAATAGATTACTAATAAAAAATATAGCAGACAACGCAGTTTATTTAACGTTCAGTGCCTATAAAAAACGGCTATAAAAAAAAATCCGAGAAATTTCTGTATATTAACCAGGTGTTTGTTGTTGCCTTAAGGCAAAAACATACGTCTGAAAAGTTGAACCTATTTTGTGGTAGAATTTGGAATCTGATGATAAGTAAAAAACCATTATGCAATAAAATACAAAAGTAGTATCCGAAACGGCTTGAACCGCCGACGCTCGAGATCTGCTGGCGCAGCTTCCAGTACAATGGGCTCATTTTCAGTCGAAACACGCAAATATCTCCAAAAAACCTGAGAAAATGGCCATCACAAACAAAATCTTAATTTTGTTTTCACCCAGCAAGAATATTATCGAAGGGATATGTGCCAGGAATAGGGAATTATATTAAAAGTTCAGCCTACTTTGCCCTGAAAAATCGTATATTTTTAACTACTAATGTATTGAAAATATTCTAAACAGATTTCGAAAATAGTTTAATATCAATAAATCACGAATTTTTGATAATATAAGATGTAAACTATAGACTGAAAAATTGTTGCTTAAACAACATTGAAACTACCCTGATAAAAATATGCATCCATGGTTGAAACTACACTCTGTTACCTTAAGGTATAAAATCAGACACATATCTCCCAAAAAGTTCAACCTACTTTGCCCTGAACAAATCGAACAACAGAGGTACCTATTCATCGCTCACAAAACCAATACCAACGCCGAGGAAACTACACTTACAAATGTTTAAAAAATGTCCACCGTGATCGCTCGACAAAAAATCGTGCAATGTGGCTACGGCAAAAGGCTTGACCTTTGTCCTTAGTAGAATCTAAAAAAAAACTGTAAATCATACCTACAGTAGAATCTGCTAAAGTAAAATCCAATCCAGGTGTCAAAAAATCAATTAGATACAAGTCCGACAGTAAATCCTTCTTGTATTATTATTAAATACGTTGACGTCAGAGCATACCCGTCGGTGGCACCGATAGCGTGTCCGGCCAAAAATGCGTTCTGCTAGGCGTGAAAATGTATTATACTATCGACAGGAGTCTACTCAAAATACCTAATTGTTCAGTATCCGTATTCAGAAAAATAAAAAAAGTTGTAGGTACCCCTCACTTGATGAAAAAGTATACAAAACTACAATGATAAAAAATTTGGATTTTTAGCTCTTGTAATAGCTCGATGCCGATTGAAACTACACTACTAAAAATGTTTAAAAAATGACCATCCCACGTGATCGCTCGACAAAAACAAAACGTGCAAAGTGGCTACTGCTCGAGGTTTGACCTCGATAGAATCTAAAATCCCCGGTACAGTACGGATGAAAATTTCAAACCAGGCATGATCGACATGGATACACCTTCAAAGTAAAAAAAAACTTGTCGGTCAACTGTTCAACCCCGACATTTTCTTGATTTCTAGGAATAAAAAGAAATACTGCGATTGTAAGTCCAAAGCTATTTACGCTATGAAATTCGTTTAAAATGCGAATGATAATTTGCCGCATTAAAACCAGGCGTGAATATTCAACATACGTCCCTAAGAAGTTCAACCAATTTTACCCTGGAAATATAACATTTTTAATGACTAAAATATCGAACATAGGTATATTTTAAACACCCTTCGAAATATAGTATAAATCATGATTTTTTTTTGATAATGTGGAAAGCTAAACTGAAAATTGTTGCTAGAGGTTCTATTAAAGTAAAAACCGGGGTGCCAAAAAATCAACTATTATTAGAAAATACGCCGATGTCATAATATAGCCATAATAACGTGTCCGGTCAAAAATGCGTTCTGCTTAATAAGGCGTAAAAAAAAAATCCATGACGGGGCTTAGATAAATAAATAAAGTTTGATGTATGCAAAAAGTATAGACTAAATTTTCGTATAGCCCGCGTGATCGCTCGAGGTGGCGGTATCCTCTGGACTAGAAAATATCATATCGGCTCAATCTCCAAACATTTTCATTTTGAATTATACGTTTTCATTGATGATAGGTATAGCAAGAAAATTGGACTGGACTCGATATGAGAGACATTAATCTAACTTTCACTAAACTGCACGTACTACTTAGAGGGTTGTAAGCCGTTTTAATAAAAGCAACAGACTTGCTTAAAATTCATGGCTAAACGTTAACATAATGTCATACATACATGCGGCACGCAAAATATTTAATAAAGAATAGATATATGAGCTCAAACATGTTGATAAAAAAATATATTCATTTCTGGCGATTTAGTTTACCAGTTATCATTTAAAAACAAAACCTGGTCCCAATATTCAGTGAAAATAATAATTAAAAACTTTGAACCTTATAAACCACCACTAAATAGCGAGTCGGAAATGAGTAAAAATTATATATAAATATATTATTTTGATATAAATTATGGCCGAAACTGAATTTATTGGGGTGAAGATGCAAGGAAATATTTTTAGCTAGGAAAAAGTAATGCAATTATCATAGGTACTGGTTGCAGAACACGTTGTCAGTTTTGTAAGGATTTTTGATACAAATATGATTGCTAACGTTTAATTTGTTTACCCCATTTACGAAAATGATAACAAAATTGGATCAGACAAGATATTTTTTCGAAGTATAGTTTTTAAGCACAGGGTGCCACCACCGGTTTTACGATATAGGTTTCAAAATGCGACGCGAATACATAAAAAAATACCCTAGAGATAAGAAAACAAAATACAACTCACCGAAATATTCTTGATGATGTATAAAAAGAAATCAGGTTACATCTAATGCCCCAGACAGTAAAATAAACATCCCCGAGCTGTCAGATATAACCAAACATCATTTTTCCAACGGCACAGTCATTTTCACGGGAAAAACAACCAGTAACCGTTCAAATTCCATAGATAGGTACTGCCGTAATCCAAAATTTCACTGAACTACGCATATCTATTATACTGAAGTAGGTACTGATACACTTCCATCTTTCCAAAGAAAAACAAACACGAAACTCAGACTTTTCATATATTATTACAACGCCTCGATAGAGTCTTTATCTGTGGCCACGACCGAGAATCTACTGAAACAAGTGACTTTGTGCGACGCATAGGACGTGAAAAGTGCCGAGTTGGTTTTATTGAACAATGAAACTTATACCTACGTATATTTAAAATAAATGAGAAATATGCCAGAGATGTGAAACCTAATTGTGTTGCAAGTTTGAGGGTCCAAAAAAATATTGGCTTTAATTTTTTAAGGTGAGAAACACATCTAACAGCCAGTTTGGAAATATACAAGGCAAAAAAAGTAGTGATGTGGCTGTCCCATTTTATGTTTTATACAGGTTTGGTTATTTTAGAATAGTTGTTCAATAGACCGAGACAACATCATAAACGCTTCTCGTTAGAACAGAATCTGATGAAAAGAAAAATTCCATCTGGGTCAAGCTACTACATAACCAAAATAAAAAATACTGAACGTTACAAAATTTAAAAAAATCATATTTTCAACGGATTTTTATCCTCTGAAAATTGTTCTTGTGTAAAATTCAGTTTCACTGGGTCAAGCTAGGTGGTAACTATATAACCAAAATAAAAAATACTGAACGTTATAAAATTAAAAAAATCATATTTTCAAGGGATTTTTGTCCTCTGAAAATTGGTTTTGTGTAAATTCAGTTTCAATAAGTTACTAATTGGGATAATAGGAAAAAAATCTTAAGAATCTCTTATAGAATTCTGAGACAACGACCCTGAGAGTAAATATCGTACAAAAATCTTTGTGCGTTGACTTTCAACTCAATTTAATAATTAGGTTTAATAATGACAATTTTCTCGATTATCTAGAATCAAAAATATTGCGAGTGGCAATTCACAATTTTCTAGATATTATGTGAAGCCTTATTATTGCGTCGTAAGTTAGAGGATTCAAAAATATTGCCTTAAATTGTTTAGTAAATGCGATTAAGATATGTTTAGTTTATCAACAGTTAATTGTAACAGCTTATTACCTTACAAGCGTAAACTCTTTAAAATTTTTCTTTAGACAAAAAGTTGTAGTTTAATAATGGTCAGTTGGATTCCTTTTGAATCATGTTTGCATATTACCTACAAGGAGTTACAACCTCAAAACATAGAAATCGCTCATTTTAAACCGATTTAATAAAAATTTCACCAAAACAATACTTTCACTCATATGATACACTTCTGATTAATAAAAAAGGCACCATAGGTAGTAATAATAAGATATTCAACGGAATTTTTATCGACTGTTTGCCCATTTTGCTAGCTTTTGGGGGTATTCCTTGATATTTTAGACGGATAAAAAATGAATAATAAAAATTAAAAATAAAAATTTCACCAAAACAATACTTTCACTCATATAATACACTTCTGATTAATAAAAAAGGCACCATAGGTAGTAGTAATAAGATATTCAACGGAATTTTTATCGGCTGTTTGCCCATTTTGCTAGCTTTTAGGGGTATTCCTTGATATTTTACACGGATAAAAATGAATAACATTGAGTTCCCTAACTAAAATACAAAACGCACTGTTGACTTTACTTACGTGAATAGTAAGCCTATAATACGTATCGAAAGCAGAGAAATATTCAGGTCAAGAAAAAAGTGGCCTCATTTACAAGTTTGTAAATCAAAAACTACCTATTGGCTTTTAATTTTGATGAGAAAATTCGTCTAATTCGTAAGTCATATAAATGAAACATCATGAAACATATACGAGTAATTGAACAAATGCTATCTTAGTTCTATAGGCAGAAAGGTACTATAGGTAGTAATAGATTTGGGATCAAAAGACAACCTATTAGCTTTTAAATTTGTTAAGAAAATACGTCTAATGAAATTGAAAGTAGTACCTAGGTTTTGGTTAACATTTCGTTAACGCGTTGATGAATAAGAATGCAAGTAGAAAGTAGACAGAATTTCCAAAAAAAAAACGGTGACTGACCAAACAAGTTATTATAAAAAGTTGCTCGGGAGACCGATGTAACCTAGAAAACGCCTTTCCTTCGAATAGAAAGTAAAAAAAGTTGCAAAATGGGACTTAGACGAATATTTGATGCAAGTGGAAAGTAGGCAGAATTTTCGAAAATCGGGGACGGATAAAAAATTATTAAGTTGATCGGGAGGTTGAGATAACCTATGAAACGCCTTTGATTCCAATAGAATCTGACAAAAAATTCCAAGAAAATTTTAGACGACTGTTTGCAAGTGAAAAGTATACAGAATTTTTTCGAAAAAACTGCGACTGACCAAAAAAAAAATAGATATTAGAAAATTTTGCTCGGGAGATCGAGGTAACATAGAAAACGCCTTTCATCCGAATATAATCTGAAATAAGTTCCGAGATGGGACTTAGACGAATGTTTGATGCAAGTGGAAAGTAGACCGAATTCCCGGAAAACGCCTTTCGTTCGAATATACGGGAGGTCGAGGTAACCTAGGAAAAACGCCTTTTATTCGAACAGAATCTGACAAAAAAAATCCAAGACGAATGTTTGTTGCAATTGCAAGGTAGACAGAATTTTAGAAAAACGGCAACTGATCAAAAAAATATATATTCGAAAATTTTGGTCGGGAGCCCGAGGAAACCTAGAAAACGCCTTTCGTTCGAACAGAATGCGACAAAAAAAATCGAAGACGGTATGGTAGTTGGACGAATGTTTGACGCAAGTTAAATGTAGACAGAATATTAAAAAACGAGAACAGACCAAATAGTTATTAGAAGAAGTGGCTCGGGAGGTCGAGGTTACCTAGGAAATGCCTTTCGTTCGAACAGAATCCGACAAAAAAAAAATCCAAGACGAATGTTTGATGCAATTGAAAGGTAGACAGAATTTTAGAAAAACGGCAACTGATCAAAAAATATATATATTCGAAAATTTTGGTCGGGAGCCCGAGGAAACCTAGAAAACGCCTTTCGTTCGAACAGAATGCGACAAAAAAAAAACGAAGACGGTATGGTAGTTGGACGAATGTTTGACGCAAGTTAAATGTAGACAGAATATTAAAAAACGAGAACAGACCAAATAGTTATTAGAAGAAGTGGCTCGGGAGGTCGAGGTTACCTAGGAAATGCCTTTCGTTCGAACAGAATCCGACAAAAAAAATTCCAAGACATGACTTAGAAAAATATTAATTTGATGCAGATGAAAAAGAGACAGCATTTCCAAAAAAACTTCGACTGACCTAAAAGTTATTAGAAAAAGTTACTCGGGAGGCCGATGTCTAGCAAAATATAACACCATTGCACCAGAGTTATTTCCATCTACGTAACATTATTGGCGTGGTGGTCGACTAATCGCGTTCACTATTAAATTAATTATGACAGGTCAAATACGTATATAATGTAAATTAAAAAACGTTTTAACGAAGCGTTTACAATGCGTTAACGAGGATTGACAGCGCGGTAACGAGGCGTTTCCAACGCGTTAAACGCGTGAAAGAAGCGTTATCAACGCGTTAAACGCGTGAAAGGAGCGTTATCCATGCGTTACGCGTTAACGAAGCGTTATCAACGCGTTATCCATGCGTTGACTACTCGTTATCGAGGCGTTAACAATGCGTTAACGAACAACGCATTAACGAACAACGCGTTAACGAAACGTTAACGACGTGTCAGCAAAGCTTTAACAATGCGTTAACGAAGCTTTAACATCGCGTCAATGCGTTAAGACGCGTTAAAACCGCCTTAACGAATCTTTGACGACGCATTAACGAAGCGTTGACGAGTGTGGAAGTGCGTGGACCCTCCAACTCCCAGAATCGCAACTTACACCAGATCAAACTCAACTGTGGAATCTTGTGACGTCACAGAGATGCTACTTTACATTTCTTTTAGGTAGGTAACCTAACCTAACATTATTGTCGCGGTGACCAAGAGGTTATCGACTGGTGAACCGATTGCCATTGGATTTGGGAGAGGTATATCAAAGGCGAATTAAGTCAGTTTTGACCAATGGCTTCTTTCACGCGTTTAACGCGTTGGAAACGCCTCGTTACCGCGCTGTCAATCCTCGTTAACGCATTGTAAACGCTTCGTTAAAATGTTTTTTAATTTACATTATATACGTATTTGACCTGTCATAATTAATTTAATAGTGAACGCGATTAGTCGACCACTACGCCAATAATGTTACGTAGATGGAAATAACTCTGGTGCAATGGTGTTATATTTTGCTAGACATCGGCCTCCCGAGTAACTTTTTCTAATAACTTTTAGGTCAATCGAAGTTTTTTTGGAAATGCTGTCTCTTTTTCATCTGCATCAAATTAATATTTTTCTAAGTCATGTCTTGGAATTTTTTTTGTCGGATTCTGTTCGAACGAAAGGCATTTCCTAGGTAACCTCGACCTCCCGAGCCACTTCTTCTAATAACTATTTGGTCTGTTCTCGTTTTTTAATATTCTGTCTACATTTAACTTGCGTCAAACATTCGTCCAACTACCATACCGTCTTCGATTTTTTTTGTCGCATTCTGTTCGAACGAAAGGCGTTTTCTAGGTTTCCTCGGGCTCCCGACCAAAATTTTCGAATATATATATTTTTTGATCAGTTGCCGTTTTTCTAAAATTCTGTCTACCTTTCAATTGCATCAAACATTCGTCTTGGATTTTTTGTTTGTCAGATTCTGTTCAAACGAAAGGCATTTCCTAGGTTACCTCGACCTCCTGAGCCACTTTTTCTAATAACTATTTGGTCGGTTCTCGTTTTTTAATATTCTGTCTACGTTTAACTTGCGTCAAACATTCGTCCCACTACCATCCCGTCTTGGAATTTTTTTTTGTCGGATTCTGTTCGAACGAAAGGCGTTTTCTAGGTTACCTCGGGCTCCCGACCAAAATTTTCGAATATATATTTTTTTGATCAGTTGCCGTTTTTCTAAAATTCTGTCTACATTGCAATTGCAACAAACATTCGTCTTGGATTTTTTTTTGTCAGATTCTGTTCGAATAAAAGGCGTTTTTCCTAGGTTACCTCGACCTCCCGTATATTCGAACGAAAGGCGTTTTCCGGGAATTCGGTCTACTTTCCACTTGCATCAAACATTCGTCTAAGTCCCATCTCGGAACTTATTTCAGATTATATTCGGATGAAAGGCGTTTTCTATGTTACCTCGATCTCCCGAGCAAAATTTTCTAATATCTATTTTTTTTTTGGTCAGTCGCAGTTTTTTCGAAAAAATTCTGTATACTTTTCACTTGCAAACAGTCGTCTAAAATTTTCTTGGAATTTTTTGTCAGATTCTATTGGAATCAAAGGCGTTTCATAGGTTATCTCAACCTCCCGATCAACTTAATAATTTTTTATCCGTCCCCGATTTTCGAAAATTCTGCCTACTTTCCACTTGCATCAAATATTCGTCTAAGTCCCATTTTGCAACTTTTTTTACTTTCTATTCGAAGGAAAGGCGTTTTCTAGGTTACATCGGTCTCCCGAGCAACTTTTTATAATAACTTGTTTGGTCAGTCACCGTTTTTTTTTGGAAATTCTGTCTACTTTCTACTTGCATTCTTATTCATCAACGCGTTAACGAAATGTTAACCAAAACCTAGGTACTACTTTCAATTTCATTAGACGTATTTTCTTAACAAATTTAAAAGCTAATAGGTTGTCTTTTGATCCCAAATCTATTACTACCTATAGTACCTTTCTGCCTATAGAACTAAGATAGCATTTGTTCAATTACTCGTATATGTTTCATGATGTTTCATTTATTTGACTTACGAATTAGACGAATTTTCTCATCAAAATTAAAAGCCAATAGGTAGTTTTTGATTTACAAACTTGTAAATGAGGCCACTTTTTTCTTGACCTGAATATTTCTCTGCTTTCGATACGTATTATAGGCTTACTATTCACGTAAGTAAAGTCAACAGTGCGTTTTGTATTTTAGTTAGGGAACTCAATGTTATTCATTTTTATCCGTGTAAAATATCAAGGAATACCCCCAAAAGCTAGCAAAATGGGCAAACAGCCGATAAAAATTCCGTTGAATATCTTATTACTACTACCTATGGTGCCTTTTTTATTAATCAGAAGTGTATTATATGCGTGAAAGTATTGTTTTGGTGAAATTTTTATTTTTAATTTTTACTATTCATTTTTATCCGTCTAAAATATCAAGGAATACCCCCAAAAGCTAGCAAAGTGGGCAAACAGTCGATAAAAATTCCGTTGAATATCTTATTATTACTACCTATGGTGCCTTTTTTATTAATCAGAAGTGTATCATATGAGTGAAAGTATTGTTTTGGTGAAATTTTAATTAAATCGGTTTAAAATGAGCGATTTCTATGTTTTGAGGTTGTAACTCCTTGTAGGTAATATGCAAACATGATTCAAAAGGAATCCAACTGACCATTATTAAACTACAACTTTTTGTCTAAAGAAAAATTTTAAAGAGTTTACGCTTGTAAGGTAATAAGCTGTTACAATTAACTGTTGATAAACTAAACATATCTTAATCGCATTTACTAAACAATTTAAGGCAATATTTTTGAATCCTCTAACTTACGACGCAATAATAAGGCTTCACATAATATCTAGAAAATTGTGAATTGCCACTCGCAATATTTTTGATTCTAGATAATCGAGAAAATTGTCATTATTAAACCTAATTATTAAATTGAGTTGAAAGTCAACGCACAAAGATTTTTGTACGATATTTACTCTCAGGGTCGTTGTCTCAGAATTCTATAAGAGATTCTTAAGATTTTTTTCCTATTATCCCAATTAGTAACTTATTGAAACTGAATTTACACAAAACCAATTTTCAGAGGACAAAAATCCCTTGAAAATATGATTTTTTTAATTTTATAACGTTCAGTATTTTTTATTTTGGTTATATAGTTACCACCTAGCTTGACCCAGTGAAACTGAATTTTACACAAGAACAATTTTCAGAGGATAAAAATCCGTTGAAAATATGATTTTTTTAAATTTTGTAACGTTCAGTATTTTTTATTTTGGTTATGTAGTAGCTTGACCCAGATGGAATTTTTCTTTTCATCAGATTCTGTTCTAACGAGAAGCGTTTATGATGTTGTCTCGGTCTATTGAACAACTATTCTAAAATAACCAAACCTGTATAAAACATAAAATGGGACAGCCACATCACTACTTTTTTTGCCTTGTATATTTCCAAACTGGCTGTTAGATGTGTTTCTCACCTTAAAAAATTAAAGCCAATATTTTTTTGGACCCTCAAACTTGCAACACAATTAGGTTTCACATCTCTGGCATATTTCTCATTTATTTTAAATATACGTAGGTATAAGTTTCATTGTTCAATAAAACCAACTCGGCACTTTTCACGTCCTATGCGTCGCACAAAGTCACTTGTTTCAGTAGATTCTCGGTCGTGGCCACAGATAAAGACTCTATCGAGGCGTTGTAATAATATATGAAAAGTCTGAGTTTCGTGTTTGTTTTTCTTTGGAAAGATGGAAGTGTATCAGTACCTACTTCAGTATAATAGATATGCGTAGTTCAGTGAAATTTTGGATTACGGCAGTACCTATCTATGGAATTTGAACGGTTACTGGTTGTTTTTCCCGTGAAAATGACTGTGCCGTTGGAAAAATGATGTTTGGTTATATCTGACAGCTCGGGGATGTTTATTTTACTGTCTGGGGCATTAGATGTAACCTGATTTCTTTTTATACATCATCAAGAATATTTCGATGAGTTGTATTTTGTTTTCTTATCTCTAGGGTATTTTTTTATGTATTCGCGTCGCATTTTGAAACCTATATCGTAAAACCGGTGGTGGCACCCTGTGCTTAAAAACTATACTTCGAAAAAATATCTTGTCTGATCCAATTTTGTTATCATTTTCGTAAATGGGGTAAACAAATTAAACGTTAGCAATCATATTTGTATCAAAAATCCTTGCAAAACTGACAACGTGTTCTGCAACCAGTACCTATGATAATTGCATTACTTTTTCCTAGCTAAAAATATTTCCTTGCATCTTCACCCCAATAAATTCAGTTTCGGCCATAATTTATATCAAAATAATATATTTATATATAATTTTTACTCATTTCCGACTCGCTATTTAGTGGTGGTTTATAAGGTTCAAAGTTTTTAATTATTATTTTCACTGAATATTGGGACCAGGTTTTGTTTTTAAATGATAACTGGTAAACTAAATCGCCAGAAATGAATATATTTTTTTATCAACATGTTCGAGCTCATATATCTATTCTTTATTAAATATTTTGCGTGCCGCATGTATGTATGACATTATGTTAACGTTTAGCCATGAATTTTAAGCAAGTCTGTTGCTTTTATTAAAACGGCTTACAACCCTCTAAGTAGTACGTGCAGTTTAGTGAAAGTTAGATTAATGTCTCTCATATCGAGTCCAGTCCAATTTTCTTGCTATACCTATCATCAATGAAAACGTATAATTCAAAATGAAAATGTTTGGAGATTGAGCCGATATGATATTTTCTAGTCCAGAGGATACCGCCACCTCGAGCGATCACGCGGGCTATACGAAAATTTAGTCTATACTTTTTGCATACATCAAACTTTATTTATTTATCTAAGCCCCGTCATGGATTTTTTTTTACGCCTTATTAAGCAGAACGCATTTTTGACCGGACACGTTATTATGGCTATATTATGACATCGGCGTATTTTCTAATAATAGTTGATTTTTTGGCACCCCGGTTTTTACTTTAATAGAACCTCTAGCAACAATTTTCAGTTTAGCTTTCCACATTATCAAAAAAAAATCATGATTTATACTATATTTCGAAGGGTGTTTAAAATATACCTATGTTCGATATTTTAGTCATTAAAAATGTTCTATTTCCAGGGTAAAATTGGTTGAACTTCTTAGGGACGTATGTTGAATATTCACGCCTGGTTTTAATGCGGCAAATTATCATTCGCATTTTAAACGAATTTCATAGCGTAAATAGCTTTGGACTTACAATCGCAGTATTTCTTTTTATTCCTAGAAATCAAGAAAATGTCGGGGTTGAACAGTTGACCGACAAGTTTTTTTTTTACTTTGAAGGTGTATCCATGTCGATCATGCCTGGTTTGAAATTTTCATCCGTACTGTACCGGGGATTTTAGATTCTATCGAGGTCAAACCTCGAGCAGTAGCCACTTTGCACGTTTTGTATTTGTCGAGCGATCACGTGGGATGGTCATTTTTTAAACATTTTTAGTAGTGTAGTTTCAATCGGCATCGAGCTATTACAAAAGCTAAAAATCCAAATTTTTTATCATTGTAGTTTTGTATACTTTTTCATCAAGTGAGGGGTACCTACAACTTTTTTTATTTTTCTGAATACGGATACTGAACAATTAGGTATTTTGAGTAGACTCCTGTCGATAGTATAATACATTTTCACGCCTAGCAGAACGCATTTTTGGCCGGACACGCTATCGGTGCCACCGACGGGTATGCTCTGACGTCAACGTATTTAATAATAATACAAGAAGGATTTACTGTCGGACTTGTATCTAATTGATTTTTTGACACCTGGATTGGATTTTACTTTAGCAGATTCTACTGTAGGTATGATTTACAGTTTTTTTTTAGATTCTACTAAGGACAAAGGTCAAGCCTTTTGCCGTAGCCACATTGCACGATTTTTTGTCGAGCGATCACGGTGGACATTTTTTAAACATTTGTAAGTGTAGTTTCCTCGGCGTTGGTATTGGTTTTGTGAGCGATGAATAGGTACCTCTGTTGTTCGATTTGTTCAGGGCAAAGTAGGTTGAACTTTTTGGGAGATATGTGTCTGATTTTATACCTTAAGGTAACAGAGTGTAGTTTCAACCATGGATGCATATTTTTATCAGGGTAGTTTCAATGTTGTTTAAGCAACAATTTTTCAGTCTATAGTTTACATCTTATATTATCAAAAATTCGTGATTTATTGATATTAAACTATTTTCGAAATCTGTTTAGAATATTTTCAATACATTAGTAGTTAAAAATATACGATTTTTCAGGGCAAAGTAGGCTGAACTTTTAATATAATTCCCTATTCCTGGCACATATCCCTTCGATAATATTCTTGCTGGGTGAAAACAAAATTAAGATTTTGTTTGTGATGGCCATTTTCTCAGGTTTTTTGGAGATATTTGCGTGTTTCGACTGAAAATGAGCCCATTGTACTGGAAGCTGCGCCAGCAGATCTCGAGCGTCGGCGGTTCAAGCCGTTTCGGATACTACTTTTGTATTTTATTGCATAATGGTTTTTTACTTATCATCAGATTCCAAATTCTACCACAAAATAGGTTCAACTTTTCAGACGTATGTTTTTGCCTTAAGGCAACAACAAACACCTGGTTAATATACAGAAATTTCTCGGATTTTTTTTTATAGCCGTTTTTTATAGGCACTGAACGTTAAATAAACTGCGTTGTCTGCTATATTTTTTATTAGTAATCTATTAACGGCTGTAGTAGCATGGGCGTTATTTTGTAAACAATAGATGGTTTGGCACCTAGTTTTTATTTTCAAAAGTGTACAGTCTAGTATTTTATACAATCAGAACTTCACAATGTATTTTTGAAGGGGTGTTTTAAAGTATTTTGGATACTTTAGTCGTTAAAAATGTTTTCCAGGGCAAAGTAGGTTGAATTTTTTTTGGGATGTAGGTACCTATGTTGTTTTTTCGAAACTAAATTCAATCAGGACAGCTGCCCGCTGCAATGTTTTCAAGCGAATAATAACGTTTGCTCCGACATATTTTATTTGTATAAAATGATGCATTTTTCGCGCTGTAGATTTGCAATGTTAGTATCTAGAAATTATTTGGTAGGTTACTGGAACGTATATAGATCAGTGTATCAAAACATGCTAAGACTGAATGCAGACTATACCACTTAGAATGTGCCGCAGATTTTTCGATTATTCCTGGTAAAATAAAAAAGAAAGTGAGTGGAGTCGGCAGAATCCTGTCGGCCGCGGTGAGTCGAGGTCAAAGGGGGTGTGACGTCATGCATGAACTTCAATTTGCTAAGGCGCGAGATTTCGGAATCCACATTCAGGGGGACCGTCGGTAAGAGTCTCCCTTCATGTCGAGACATGTCCGCGGTCTGCTTCCGGCCGAAGGTCGCGGCTGGACACTGGGCGGCTCGAACCGTCGCCGCGGGCGGACGGTTTGACAATGACCTCGCGCTGGGGTCATACCCCTCGGGCATCTTCGGCACCCCTCGGACTAGCGCAGGGTTCAGACCGACCCCTAGTCGGCGCGTTCTGATTGGTCGGGGTCTAGGCGGGGGGCGTGGCGTGGGAGTGGAGGGGGTAAGTTTGGTCAAAAAAGTGCAGGATTTTGCCCCCATAAGAAATACATGGGGAAAGTGGGCCAGAAACCCCACAGCCTATCTACTGTGCTAATTGGAATCATTACAATTAAGCAAATTAGTGTATACAATTCGGACATGCAAAACTGAAGTCCGCAGTTAGTCATACATTTTAATATATCAAAAACACTATTAGATATCTGAATCACCAAGAATTTTGTCATTGTACAAAGTTCGTTTTTTAGTTGAACAGGATAAAACAGTTTATAACTACCAAATAAATCTTGTGGAAATAATTTTGAAAAAAATTTTTCAGTATATTTTGTGTACCTAGAAGATGCAATTTACAAGCACTGCTAATGTGCTCTTGACTCTTTGAGTGCCTCTCTACATTTACTGTACCTACCAAGAATCAAGAATTCACAAAAACCCGGGAGGTTTGCCTTGATTGACTAATGTCTTTCTTACCTACATCTGGAGGGGGACACCTAAATCCTTAATAAACAATTTATCCCTATAAGACATCCTGTTAAATCTATTTTTATCAGAAATTCTACGACATCCTTACAGTTTCCAGTTTCTCATGTTTTCTTCGATCTCCAAATATTTTAAAATATCCTAAGTACCAAGTCAGCCGAAAAAACACCGAACAACCAAAGAACCCGAAACAAATAACACGATCTGACAATTCTGTACCCCGGCATGCGTCAGACAAGGACAACAGTACCCCCACGTGCCGAATACAGTTGCTAACCTAAAAACGTCTCTCCGTCGGCGACAGGCCCATTAGAGCCTGCGCTATTGTGGGACCAATGACGTCAAAACCTATAGACGTGGTGCCCCATTGTTAAAATGCCCTTTATTTTGACTCCAAGATTAAATATATCCATACTACTCTAAAAACATGCTACAAACAAAGACAGAAAGTCAACCATCAACCAACTATACACCCGGTGATTTACGTTTATAGTTCCTCCAGAATCACACTTAGATATCGCATGTTTTTTCTTGTTTGGGGGCGCCGGAAGCATCGGAACCTCACCTGAAGACTCGGGGGATGGTCTAACGACGCCAGCCTCCGAGCCCAGAGTCGAAACAAGTTCGCTACGGCTCGACAAAAAGGGGCAATTTCTGACAATCTCGCGACATTTTCGGAATAATTTAATGGAGCGCTTAGATTGTGATTAGTTCTGGGCGTCAAGCGTTTATCAAAACAAACCTGTCTATGGGTTCTGACGTCATTGTGTGGGACCGACTTTATTCCAAGTATTATCGCTCCTGTCATTATAAATTCTTGACTCTGAATCATCCAACGTAACCTATTCTAACACACTTTTGTTGACACTTCATATAACTGTACCATGAAAACAGCATTTTAATGAGCAATATGGAATCCAAACACCACAACACACCATAATTAATATTAAATTATAATAATAAATGAGGGATAGTTTCTCATGCACAAGTCTAAGACTTTAGCGTAATTTCATTGTTTATTTGTTTATTGTTGTTGATTAATTATATCGATTTATATATAAGCAACCATAAGTTGTTACTTTAATATACCTACTTCTCTGTAAAGGATACTTATTAATTATAAACGAATAAATATTATTATTATTATTTTAAATTGATTGAGATTATTGTAAAAATAAACGCACAAGCCACAAAATACCAGTTTATATAGTGAATTAGGTAACTTATTTTTTATTTCTTTCATATATTCTTCATATTTATATTTTTACAGAGGTTGCACTGCCTCCTCTGCCTCCCCGGACGAGCTGCCACTGCTAATTATTACTGATTAACCAGCAATTATTTCTTCACTTTGAAAAGTACTTGATGATCACATAATAATTCCCACCTTATAATACATACTTCTTTTTATTTTTTCAAAGAAAAAAATTTATGTAAAATATGTATTTATTTTAATGATTTCTATCAGTTAGCTGGTTGTGCCCTTTAAATTATAGAACCACGATATATTACACTGATAACGGTATTTCCGTGTGTAACAAATTTAAATTGATTATTACATATATTTATATTATGTAGGTACCTAAAGTAAAGTTTTATATTATGTCAACCGTTATTATAATGAGTGTACAGGGTGATTCAGTTTTAGTCTAACACACTGCAGCAGGTGATAGAAAACAATAGAATATGATTACTCTGTGAAATATAACTTTTTATCTACAGCCACCTGGTTTTCGAGATAGAGGGTGTTTAAATTCTGAAAAATTGTTGGTGTTTACTATGTTTTGTGAAATTTCGGCTCTGGTACTATCAGCCTGATACTAGATGGCGCCACTGGTTGGTTCTCACCTCCAATTGCAAGCTACACTGTTATAAGTGCTACCGTTTCGGTTTGAGTCGTTCGGGAGGGTTATGGCTGTCTTGATGAACCTAATAAGGGGAAACAGCTGTCATAGTCTACCTTCCCGAACGATTCAAATATGAAAGCACCGGTACATCCATTAGAAATTGGATGTTGGTATGATATTACCAGTTGCCAAAATTTATAGTCCCATAAAGCCGCTAACCTTCTTTTTGTAAAAATCTATTGGGGACGTGAAATTTTTATCATCGTTTTATTGTATGTTTTTCCAACTGTTAAAGATATTCAAGCAAAATTTGATAGACAGTGCAGTGGCGCATATACTCGTGTTGGTATACACTACATTTTTTTATCAAGAAAAATACTAATACGACCCTGTACAGAATTTTCTTTTATGCACGTGGAGCTTGTTTAAATCTAAACGAAAGCTGTCTTCTCACATTTTTTGTATCTGCCACAGTTTTACGACAAATTTAGTTACACATTGCTCCTTTATTGAAATGCGACAAAAAATTATTTAACTTCAGGAAATGACACCTTCGGATTTATTTTGACCAGAGGATATTAATCAAAGTTTTGTGATCCAGAAAATTAAAATTGGCTTCTGAAAAGCCACTTTTGGGGGAGCTTAAACATGTACCTAATTTTATCAACGATTTGACTTGTTTTAATAGAAAAATATGTAGCAAAATAGTAGATGGGAATGGATAACATTAGTGTTTTGTTGAATTACTATGATATTGTAGTCAGTTCTCGACAGTGCTTGCCAAATACAAATCTAACATATCACTATTTTTAAATTTAATAATTTTACTTTTTGTATTCCAAGGAAGCAATAAAGGATAAATTAATTTTCTGTAAAACTGTGGCAGATACAAAAAAATGTCAAAAGGCAGTTTTGCTTGGAATAAGCAAAGTTATCCAAGTCCACAAAAGAAAATTCTGTAGAAGGCCGTGTTACTTATTTTCTTGTTGGACTTCCATTGTCTTCATATTTGTTCACTCACGACGTTTAGGTAGGTTGCGATCTCTGCAGTTTCAAGTGAAAGGAGGAATATAAGAAAACGTTTACAGTTTTATACTTGGGCTAACCTTAATCCTATAATCCGTCGGCGTGATTTGGCGCCACTGGATTGGCATGTGCGACTGCAGCCTTTTGGAGCAAAGGGCGCGAGACTTTGAGGATGTCTTTACTTGGTTGACTGTAGTTTGTGTGTTTTCAATGTATATAGCTTCTGTAGGTATACATTTTCTGTTAAACCAATAGTGGCTCCTTGTCATAATAATCTTAGAATTGTCCCAGTGGATCTGACGTTGATTAGTCCAGACATGTTCGGCGATGCTCGACTTGGTAGTTTCTTCTCTTTTCTTGTTGATTTTGTTGCTGAGTTTGGTCTGCACAAGAGCGGCATTCAGTGTATGTGACGACTTGAAGGCGGTCCGGATATTATAATTAACTGCAATTTTTGTACTTTGAAACGGGTTTCTCACTATTTAAACCGGCTAAAAATGTGGGGCTGGGCCCATATCCGGATGAAAAATAAAAGGCACACGTTGGGAGTTTTGTGCATTGTTTATTTCCAAAACTATAACAGTCGTTTCAGTCTATATACAGTATCATCGATAGTTATTACATTATTTTTGATATTAATTCAACATGTCCTATGTTGTTTAGATGGTCCAAAAAACTTTGTATGTCCTCGCCACCTTTGTTCCTCCTGCGCATAAAAACTTTCAGCTAAAAGTAGGAGTTGCGTAGACAGAATGCTAATACCTTCATAACTCCTTCTAATGGTAACGATGTTCCTTTTGGAAATGTGTGATCTACGTTCACCGATGATTCTCAGCGAGTGCTCTAGTGAAAGATTGATGTACAAGCTCTCGACGTCGAAGCTTACGAAGCGGTTTTTTTGGTCAAGGTGTATGTTACGGACGATTGGGGTCCTTGCTGGGAATCTTGTAGTTGCTTTGTTTAGTACGTGGTTAATTTTCTTTGGGTATGTCGCGTTGTCCACAATGACTATAATACCTCTTCCTTTATCTGCTGGCAGTATTTTGATAGTGATGTCGCTTCTTGAGTTCTTGGGTGCTGCTTCTTCCAATTTTGTCATGTTGTTTTTTTCTCTCTAGTATACAAGTTCGATTTTATGGTTTTGTATTATCTGCTGAAGTGTCCTATGAATAAACTGAATCACCCTGTATAGATTTCAAAAGTATACATGCAGCATGTTAAAAAATGCAACATCTTTTGCTTTCTTGTTTTGCGATACATTATATATAGAAATGATAGTCGATATTAATACAGCGTGTTCTAAAGTTAAAAATAATATTTTTAATAAAACATTAAAATGCTATAGCACTGAAATAATTTATCTTCCTCTCACATCCTTATTTTATGACTTGCGCGTGACAAAAAGTTCTCTGGAATTAGATAGTGACAGATTTAGGTGCAGGGGCTCCTGGGGATAATATATGGAAAATTCGATTTTTCAGTTTTCACAATTCGATTCATTAGGTATTTCCCCGCAAGCCGGTTCATTAAATGATTAATTAATAGAACCTGGCTTCTGAAAACCAAAGGGTTGAGTGTTGCAGGTGGTTAAAGGGTTAAAACAAGCGCGTAACCTTATAAAGAAAAATCAAGATTTTCACCGATTTTTCCACACAAGCTCATCGAAAATATGAAAACTTACATCAGCACTAGCCCTAAAAACATATTGGCTCGAGTGTCGCGAATGGAGAAGTACATTTTGGGGTCGCAAAATTTATCAGAATTTTTTTTTTTTCATTTATACAGGGTGTCCGGTAAGTACCTCCAAATCTCTCGGAAGCATACAGGGGAGGTCAAAATAACCCTAGTTTGTCAAAGGAAAAAATTCCTACAGTGCCCCTTAACGGAGATACAGGGCCCCAAAAGAGTACTTAGCGATTTACTTTTTTGGCTCTAACTTTTGAACCGACTTGTATAATTTAATGAAATTTTAATAGTTTATGTTGGCCATAAAGACTCATAAAACCATACTACCGTAGATGTTTCACATCGTCAGGGAAGTCAGGAACGGACTTGCCACCACACTCGTTGGGCCAAATTTTTGACAGGTGTCATTTTACAGAGCTGAAAACTGTTTTTTTAAATACTTTGGTCATTGCTCTTTAAAAAAGGTACTCTTCATTTCTTTCGACCAAATGAGCCGTTTTCGAAAAAATTAAGTTTTTTAACACGTTTACACAATTAACGAGTGCTTGTCCATAAAGGTACGGAACCCTAAAAATAACATAATACAGACTAGGCTGATATGCATTTAATTTATGGTGAAGCGCTGTCCAACTCTTCGAAGGCAAGAAGACTTACTCAACTTACTTACATCAGCACTAGCCCTAAAAACATATTGGCTCGAGTGTCGCGAATGGAGAAGTACATTTTGGGGTCGCAAAATTTATCAGAATTTTTTTTTTTTCATTTATACAGGGTGTCCGGTAAGTACCTCCAAATCTCTCGGAAGCATACAGGGGAGGTCAAAATAACCCTAGTTTGTCAAAGGAAAAAATTCCTACAGTGCCCCTTAACGGAGATACAGGGCCCCAAAAGAGTACTTAGCGATTTACTTTTTTGGCTCTAACTTTTGAACCGACTTGTATAATTTAATGAAATTTTAATAGTTTATGTTGGCCATAAAGACTCATAAAACCATACTACCGTAGATGTTTCACATCGTCAGGGAAGTCAGGAACGGACTTGCCACCACACTCGTTGGGCCAAATTTTTGACAGGTGTCATTTTACAGAGCTGAAAACTGTTTTTTTAAATACTTTGGTCATTGCTCTTTAAAAAAGGTACTCTTCATTTCTTTCGACCAAATGAGCCGTTTTCGAAAAAATTAAGTTTTTTAACACGTTTACACAATTAACGAGTGCTTGTCCATAAAGGTACGGAACCCTAAAAATAACATAATACAGACTAGGCTGATATGCATTTAATTTATGGTGAAGCGCTGTCCAACTCTTCGAAGGCAAGAAGACTTTATGCTGAAAGATTTCCAGCTCGAAAACCTTTCAAAGGGTTGATCGGAGCTTAATTAATTTACAATGTTATTAAAACACAAAAATAATGAAAACGTTTAAATGTTATTTTGGCAACGCGCCTCAGGATATAAAAATGCTCGGTAAATAATGGCTCACTTCTCAACCTAGGTGTATAATATACTATTTCGTTTGATATTTCCAAAATGTCAAATTATCTATAGTGTTCACATTTATCAAAAAAATTTTGTTAGAGGAATTGACTGAAATTTTTTGAGAAATTATTGTCAATGGAAGCCTTAAATCGCAGGGAAAAAATATTGTGAAAAATTGTAACAATTTCTCATAACTCTATAACACGCTGCATCATAATCGACCATTAGTTCTGTTACACCCTGTAAAGCATATGAACATAAGAACCTACTTTTAGATCAAGAACTGATCATAAAAACTCAAGCCTATAAGGCATCAGAATATAATAGTACTTCGAGCAACAGGGGTGGATATGATGTGTCCATATCTTGCGAAGACAACAGTTGAGCACGATGCCGTAGGCACTAACATTAACTACAACAAATAAAAATGTATCAGATGGACTTGTCTGTGTTGAGATTATTATTTATATTTTCTATTGGTTCCTTTCAACATTTTTTCTGTTCGCGGAAGCACATGCACAGATTAGCAATGTCGGGGTTATGAACACACCCCAGAGAAAGTTGCGTCCCAAGACTATTGTAGGAAATCAAAATAAAATTTAAACCACAATTTTGAAACAAACTACGGAAAATTTGATTTTGAGCAAAAAAGTTAATGTAAATATGCGTCCGGAAATTCTTAATAAAAAAGATAGTGTGTTGAATTTTATTTTCTAAAAAGGGGTTTTTAATATCTTAGAAACGACAATTTTTATGAACTTCGTTGTCTTTTACCGTGGCCCACAGGAAAAGTAAATATATATAAATAATTTCTATGTCCATGCTTTTTTGATCGAGTCGATGTAATTTTTGTATTGTTAATTCATTTCTCCATAAAAAGTAGATATTATACAGGGTGTCCCAATAAGGACTCCCGTCGCCGATATCTCCGGAACAAAAAGATATATTTTAATTCTGAAAACTTCGTTTGCTAGAACGTGAAGAGGGCTTTATCCGAAAGTGATAAGCGTTCATTTTGAATTTGAATTCATCATTTGAAAGACTGTGTAATTTGGAGAAACTTTTGTTCTATGGACTATTTTCCTACTGTCACTAGTTTCTAAGATAACTGCTCTACAATGTCATTTATAAAAAATGAGCTAACTCGCTTAAAATTAACTTTAGAGAAAAAAGTTATTAAAAATATCTTTGTAGTTCACTAGGACGAAGAAAATAGCGACACGTGTTGTAACAGAAATTTATGCTAATCTCCGTTACCACGATTTTTAATTTTGGCTCGTCCAATATACGGCGAGATATTCATTGAAGGCTAAATAAAAATCTCCGCACCACTATGCAACCATGTATACGTGAAAAGTGTTGTACTGGAATTTTGCGAATTTGGCTTAATTTATTGATATACAGCTACGTTATTGTTTATTATTTAAAATAACATTAAATTAATCTTAACAGTTTCAACAATACTTATTTATTGACCAAAAGGTATGTAACAGACCAACAGATTTTAAACCATACAGAATCGGTGAGGAAGAAGAGCGCCTGGGTTGACAGAAGTATAACCTAACCTTTGTGTTTTGTACCGGAACCCATCAGTTCGCGGTTTATGTTTTTAAGTTTTTCACCATAACTTTTTGAGAGAACAATTATTCCATCATGTTCTAGCAACGCGGAAGTCGTCACTGACGTCCGAAGGTTATAAATAAGGCTGACAGGGAATTTCGGGGCTTTTTTCAAGCGACTAGTTTCGGTAATCGGTGAGATTGTGCACTCTGATATTGTTTTATTTTTCGAATCATCTTTGATCATCGTGCCCAGTCTTCACCATTTTTGAGCGGTTTAGTGTGAAAATCTTCTTTGGTGTAATAATAGACCGTGCTGTGCTAATATTTTTGGTATTATTTTCATGTAACCACCATCGAGGTTCGTTGGGTTGGTTTACGGCGTGCCTTGCCGTCTTGAGCGATTGGTGACGGAGGAACAGGGGTTTAACGAGCAGTTGGGGTCCCTGCTACGGCAACACAGGAATCTGGGTGAGTATTTTTTAAATATTTCTTAGAAATTTTGGCTTAGCCACATTTATGAAAATATCTCACCACCCAGATTCGCTGTTTCTTTTTGGACCCACAGCTGTCTTATAACCCTATTCCGTTAGATAATTTTGTTGTGATATGTAGCACAACCTATTAAGTCATAGCACACGGTGTTTGTTTTCTCGTTACTTACGAGTTATTTAATTTTGCACTTTAGGAGTGTCCTTTCACACTAGATCACCTGTTAGTAGGTATCGTAACTGGTCGGTTGCTTATTACTTAAATCGTTCTCCTTACATATTAATTATTTTATTTTGGAACAGAGAGAAGCCGAAGGTTTTTTTTTGTAAAATTTAATTTAAGTGTCAGGGAAATCAACTTCATTGGACGTTCTTTAAAACTTTAACAAGTTATTGTTATATTTTTTTTCTACGTCAAGAATAACCTTTTTCAATCATTTATCGAGTCATTTGTATTTACTTATTGAAAATTATTTGAGCTATAATTGACTGTGCACAGATTTGTAATCACTTCGTAAATTTAACATTAATTTAACTTTAATATCTTCACATTGTAAAAGCGCAGGATTTACTTGTTGCGTGCTGGAACGTATGCTGTTTCGATTTTTACCCTTTCATGTAACACACCGAGGGACAAGAGGACTAAGGGAACAACCTCAACTACCCTTGCCACAAGTGGTGATACTCCGTCGACGACCAGGCCTGTTCAACTGTCTCAGCACACCCAGGTTTCCGGCTCAAAGATCACGACCTTGCTTTCCCGAGAGCTAGCTGCGGAAGCTGTCTACCTTGAGGAGCCTGGATTCCCGGTGGCTGACCAGTCACCATAGCCAACACTAATTGAGGTATCCCTATCGACCGTGATCGTCCAAAGTTACAAGACTCTTTTACTTCGAAACAGCATTTCATTGTAGTAAATGAATGTCCTCTCTAAATTTAACATAACTTTTTTATCAATTTAGTCTAATTGTAAAAAGCTTACATAATTATTGACAGCTGTACTTCTCCATCTCAGTTCTCAACAGAATATTAAAATTTGTAAAAAATTATTGTCTGTTTTATTTTACTTCCTCCTGTTAGGCTCAGTCTTTAAATGCCCATTTTTCTTAACAAATTGATATAAATAAAAAGTATACCCTTTGGGGTTATAGTGTCAAATTGCATGGTTTGTACCGGAAGTGACCCATTTTTCAATTTAAAATGAACATACTGTATAATTTATCCCGCAAAAGTGAAAAAAGGTAATTTCCAGAGTCATATAATAACAATAACACCATGTATATACATACATCTAGACAACGACAATTTGGCTGAATTTATTTTTATTAACCGAAGGTGGCTCTGTCCATTGTTTCAATATGATATTGAGCTTCAAACTCCCAGATAATTCTCTATCGTTGTCAATTTGTTTCTTGTCTAATTAGTTTATTAATTTTTGTAATAATGGTTAATCATAATAATGTGGCTAAATTAAAATATGGTATTAGCTTATGAAGAATGCAGTAAAAACAGTGCTGTAGCCGCTGCTCGTATTTAGGTATGGAAATAATTTTGGACATATTTATTGTAAACATACATGTATAATTTCTATGTCACCTTCGGTTAATAAAAATAGATACAGCCAAATTGTCGTAGTCTACATGTACCTACAAGGTGTTATTGTTGTTAGGTAGGTTTTTCCAATTTTGAGGGAAAATTGAACAGTATGTTCATTTTGAAATGAAAAATGGGGCACTTCCGGTCAAACCGGATGTGTAATAATTTGACACGTGCCGCTATTTTCTTCGTCTTAGTGCACTACAAAGATATTTTTAATAACTTTTTCCTCTAAAGTTAATTTTAAGCGAGAGTTCTTTTTTTGTAAATTATATGGTAGAGCGGTTATCTCAGAAACTAGTAACAATAGGAAAAGTGTCCATAGATCAAAAGTTTCTCCAAATTACACAGTCTTTCAGATGCGCTATGCTCCAACGTTCCTAGGATCGAAAAGTTTCTTTGCACCGCAACGCCATCTATACGCCAATGTCAAAATGAACTCTTAGCAGTTACTAATAAAGCCCTCTTCACGTCCTAGCGAACGGCGTTTGCAGAGTTAAAATATCTCTTTTTGTTCCGGAGATATCGGCGACGGGAGTCCTTATTGGGACACCCGTATATTATTATATCAATTTGCCCCAAAATCACTGTATTTTGAGCAAACAAAGCCAATACAAGTTGGTGCTAAGAAAATGTGAAAACTTCAGGAATGGAGTCAACTCTATATCGTATTTATAAAACAACACATTTTGGGTCCTGCGTTTATTATCACTTTTTTTCTTTTGGTGTAAACAATCGCCTGTACTACATAACTAGTAATATAATTATGAATAATACTTTAATTAAGTCTCTGAACACTCTGTGTTCACGGAAACTGTCCCACTGTAGGAAGGAATTTAGTATGTTTCCACAAATAAAATAATGCTAGTGTTTCATAATATAAACTTAACTTAGGTGGCTTATTATTTATTATTATTTACTAAACTCCACATTCCTTATAAAAAAATGGAACTTTAGTGCTTTGGTACACAAATTTATTATAACGGTCTCAAAAATGCCATGCAAACAATAGCGTGTTTACCTCATACCTCAAAACACCATTGTGTCATTAATTAGATTTCAATATTTTTAACTGAAATTGTTCTGTATAGCACCTTCCATTTTGTATTTTTAATATCCACTGGTGCGGCGTTGCTTTTGGTACCTGTTAAATACAGGTTAAAGTTTTGGTGACAGCATCGGGTGTGGGCAAAAAATCCATTATTCATATTTATAATTATAACAGGGCTTCAGTTTCTACTGGGTCCCATAATTGTTCATAAATGCAATAATTCAATTCAAATCAAATTTATCGTTATTAGAAATTACAAGAACTTCTATAATAAGGAATTGAGAAATTTAAAATTAACAGCATGCCTGATGACACTAAATACTAACAAATGTAATTTGTCAGAATTAGCAAATCCCGATAGATCATAAAGTATGAAAAGAGAAAAACAACTACAAAAGAAAAAAATAAACCAATAAACAACTACGTGGGCCAATATCTAGTGTTCTGGCGTGTATGTTCTACACGCTATTATAATATACTCTATGCTCTAATGTAGATATAAACATTTCACCCTGACTCTTTAATAACGAAAGATCGAAGTTTGGGGAAACTCATTATGGTAATGGCACGTGATGACGATAGTGTGGAAGATTCCAGTGAGTTGGTAAGATCCTCCTTAGAACGGCATGCACGTACTTCTTTTTAAATTGAACAAATAAATAGGATATCATCCAATGTTTTCGGTTGAATAAGATTACAGACTGTGCACAATTGTGATATGTGAAAAGAATATGATAGACCATTTAAATGAAAATTTCCAATATTTGTTACTGCTTAGACGTAGTTGCGCAATAAGTCTATAGTCGTTGACTGACGTATTAATAAAGACTGCTCACGGCTGTCATGTTTGACAGTTCTCTGGCTCACCATGCGCTTCCCGGAGACAAAATACAATGCAAAATACATTGTTGCCATAGGCGCCATCTACTTTCCAGGACATGTAACTATAGCCGTGAGAAGTCTTATTATAATACGTCAGTCAACGCTATAGTCTATAACTGGAAGGGTATCACGAAATCTGGAAGAGGGGGTAAAAAGCATGTATGGTATACTTAGAACCAATGCCTATATGTAAATCAGCCACTTAACACTTTTTCGTACATTGACTGTTTTGTGACAAATTTGATATTAATATAAGTATCAGAACTTTAATCCAATATTCCTTTGCTGATTTGTTAAGCATCCCATATAATTGATTAATGTTTCAAATTGTTACATATTTTACTTTTACAAAGTTACCTACTAGAATTATTGTATTCTTTAACCTCAGAACCGACGAAAATCCATTTGCCAATTTGGATGCCAATGGTTGTTTGCTTTGAATTTGGTCAAGGAGTTCAAGGATATTACGATTAGTTTGGTTCAATGGTATTTAACAAAGTCTATGTTCTGATTCGATAATATTAATTTTCAAACGAAACGGTGATAGATACGAACAAGTGCCAAGCAAAATTGTGCAATGGAAAACTACACGAAATACATCATATCCGAAACATACAGTATCACCGTATTAATACTCTATGTATGAGATCTTGGTTATCTTAAGAGATGCGAAATGGGTTAAATTGGGGCAAAGTTGCGAAATTCGACGAAGAGTAACATGGCCCTTCTCGCTTTGAAAACACTGCAAAAAAAACCTGAAAATTGTCGTTTTCTTTTTTATTTTTGGAACGAAAACCAAGGGGCTGGATATTTCTAAGTTAAACATTATTAAGGCACTTTTTTACAAGGAATCTAAATATGGCCTTGCATTGTTCAGTCGCCTACCTCGACGATCAACTTTTTCTTTTCTTATGGGCGCCATCGAGGGCGCCATATTGATTTTGTGTATTTTTGAAAATAAGAATTTTTCTTGTTAAAATGGCACGTCACACTTATGCTTTACTTTGTTTTTCTTGCCGCAATGTCAAACGAATCGTTTTTCCGTTGGAATATGTTTTAACAGTTTAGTATAAATTCAGTTAATGTTAAATTTATTGATTAAAAATAAATCATAAACATACCACGAAAACACATGGTCTGAGACCTTGTTATTTATTCGTCATTTACCATATGCCATATTAAAACTAAGAAAGTATGTATGACATATCATTTTAACCAGAAAAAATTCTTCTTAATTGTCAAAAATGCAAAAATCCAATATGGCGCCCATAACAAAAATATAAGCTCATCATCACAGTCTTTGTCCAGGTAGGCGATAAAAAAATGCCTTTTAATTTTAACGAATATAGAAAATTTCAATTTCACGGAACAGTGACCTTCTGAATGTATGATCATCATTTAGCAAACTACAAATCAAACAAATCTTTGGAAAACAGGATTCTAATAGGTTGAGTTTTAGAATTTATCTGCAGAACTACAAAGTTAATCTAATAGAAAATGTATTTCCCCGAACATAATATAATATAATATATACCATTAAATTACACGGTGGCCTGAAGTGGAAGCTTCTTGAAAGGGCATGCATTATATCCAGATTGTATCCGGGTTAAATTAGGCAATTGTTTGGTAATAACTCATGGAGCGCAGGAGTTTTGTGTATCTTGTATGGAAAGATAATTTCCGTGCGCAATATTGTGGACTGTTTACTTCTATAACTCAGATTTTAGTAAAATATTAAGATGCAAATTGTTACAAGATTACAGGCGAGAATAAAAACTTTCAAGGACCCGAATTTTACAAAATTTGATTGAATAAATATAGTGTTCGCCATTAAAACGCTTGAGACCCCTAACTTTTTTAATTTGCTTGGTGTCAAAATGAAGCTCTTTTAAAACTCTTTCAACAA
This sequence comes from Pseudeuparius sepicola, assembly GCA_963920635.1. Lineage (NCBI taxonomy): Eukaryota > Metazoa > Arthropoda > Insecta > Coleoptera > Anthribidae > Pseudeuparius > Pseudeuparius sepicola. The sequence goes on along the minus strand of OY987299.1, from coordinate 40,829,100 downwards.
CTAAGTTTACAAATTCTAAAATAAACTTACAAGTAAGAGGTTTTGCAGGCCTTTTATTTTTACTTATTCTGAACATTTTTCCTGTATCTACAACATAATCGAAAAATTTTATAAAAGAAACTTGTCAGGAACAGGAGCTAAAATAACATCCTTTCACAAAAATTCTTCTCGGATTTTTAGAGTTTCCGTTCCTTTTCTAGTAGGTTCCGAACACTGGTAAGATATCATAATAATCTTTAATGATTCCTGTTGTTTATTACCCATGCAATTCGCTACTAAACTAGACTTGCTTCCCCATAACCTTGAAAGGTATATGGTGCATCCCAATTGTCTTTATTGAAGCGAATTATGTGCTGTGAACAAATTTTGAAAACCACAGTTTTTTAGTTGTCGCACATTGAATTTGGCAGTCTGTAATAGATCATCCTAAAGTTATTTCCAAAACTTAAAACGAGAAACTAATTTTCTGAGAATTCTATCCTAATGTCTCAGATATGGTTTTCTTATTTTAAACGTAGAATGGTCAAAGATATGGGATAAGGCGACGAGTTTGTTAGTAAAAATCTGTTTTTCCTAGCCAAAACAAAAGTAACTCAATGTTAAAAACTGTCATTTGTGAAAGTTTTCCGATCTGTATAGTGTTGAGGTTGAGAATGCAGTCTTTCATATGCTCTTCTAGGTAGCATTCACCACAAATAAGCAACATAATAAATTTTTCTTGATTGCTGTACTGTACCATAATTAAATTAAAAAAGGAACTGCTGGCTGCAAAACAATTAATTAGTAAAACTAGGTATCTTTTCTTTATTAATAAACTCTTCGCCTTCGCCCATATTTTTGACCATGCAGATTTTGCACATGTTGCACTTCCAATTTCAAAGTGCGATAACTAATTATGTTGTAAGCATACCTTTATTTTTTTCCGATATAATTCTTTCGCTGTTTATTAATTGTTGGAGCTACGTCTTGTGTTAATAGTAGAAATTGCAGGTAAGTGAATGGCTAGGTGTGCCATAAAAGTTTATTTTTAAAGTTCTTAATACTGGGGCATATTATTTTAATATTTTATAATATAAAATTCATAGAGATCTTCCTTAATGCGGCCTCTGCCTCATAGTAGCCCACAGAATCGTTTACGTGCTTCCATCATGTAAATGTTTGCGCGCCACTTGCATTTAGTTTGAATAGAGTGTAGGAGTATCCCCATAGACTTATAAGCAAGTATCCCAGAAGCAACTGAATACTTGTGCGGGGGAGGAGGGGCAATTACTATTATTTTGTCTTCGGTTCCAGGTGCGGTTACCAAGAAATGTAGGCGAGAATATATTTTTTGTTATTTTTTTTCAATTATCCAACTGCAAAAATATAGTGTGCAACTCGTTAAGCAATGCATACTGCATGCTCGTGTACTTAAAGTCACTCGGCTTTGCCACGTACCACAAGATGTGCACTCGCATCTCGCATACAATATGCCTCATTGCGTAACTTGTTGCACAATATACTATTGTATAATTCATATAAACATGTTTATTTTTCTTTCTGTTAAAGTTTTGACTTATTCTGTAATTGAGCACAGGCCTGTTGGGTATTTTAATAACTAAATAAATATCAATTTAGCTGTCGTGAGGAGCAGATTTCAAAATTTGAAAAATATACAGGGTGCCGAAATTTTTGGCTTATTCTTAAGAGTCCCTAGCTCCCTAACAATTAATATTGTCATAAATTTAACTCGGTTTACGAAAATTACGCATCACATAATTAAAACTGACCAATTATTTAAGTGCGTTAACTTTTCTGTTATAGTTGCTGCGCTGCAGGTTCAAGGCTTTTATGAACTTTGCAATTCGATATCGACAGCACCGCTAGCGTGATAGTAGTAAATGTACGTCAATCATTATTGTATCTTTGAGGGGTGCGATATGTATGCGATATGAAACATGTATGCGATATGCGCTATGTATGCCCTGAGGGGTGCGATATGTATGACCTGCGGTGACAAGCCACGCGCTCGACGCAACGGCCGTCGGGTGAATGCCTCCGCAACGATCGTCCTTGGCGCGGGCCGGGCGCAGCCTCCGCGGGGCGGCAGAGGCGGCGGCCTGGGGTGGGTGCGGCAGGTTCAACAGCACGCCGAAGAAGGGCGAGCCGCGTTGCCGGCGCGCATCGACGATTTGTAGCAAAATCGGCAATGCCTACTTTTAAAATAGGCGTTTTCCACCAGGCTAGGAAGTTACGCAATTTGTGTGATTAGAAAGAGAGAACATATAATCAAGTCAAGTTATATGGATCACCCCTAATAACTTTTTATTCTTGCAAAATAATTTTAACAGAAAAGTACTAGAACACGGGCAACACGGCTATTGGAATGCATTTTTAGAAAAACAGTTGAACATCCGGTGACAGAGACATAGATATAACTATATATTTTTTAAATAGAATGCTCTGTATATTTTTGAAATACATATACGTATTTTTTCGATTCCCAGGCTATACAGTGACCGGCAGAAAGTTGGACACAAATGAAAAACCTTTTTATTATTAATTTCCCAGAAAATTTTATTCGTGATAAAAGTTGGTGCATAATTTCAAACTCAAAACGCACATATCCAAATTTAAATATCTCTACGAGGTAGATTCAAAAATGTCAAAGTAACTCAAGAGTAAAGTGCACTTATTTTTTAAAATACGATAAAAGTTACTTACAAAAGTTGTTTGTAATCAAAGGTGGATGTCAGATTTAAAGTCACAGCCACCTAGTAAAAAAAAGAAATTTAACTTTTTTGTATTTCTTACAAAAAACAAAATACCTCAAGCGCAACTTATCATCGGATAACACATGAATTTGCTACTAAACTTTAATTTTGTTCGATTAGCAGCTAGAAATTTAAATTAATCGAAATCGGAGTTTAAAAATATTAAATTTTTGTGTCCAACTTTCTGCCGGTTAGTGTATTATACCTATACCTATGTTATATATTTGGTTCAGCCGTTTGTAAGATATTCTACTTTGAAACTTTTGCATGTCCATTCTTTCGAAAATGAAACCTTTGCAGGTATATGTATATGTCTTATAAATAAAGTGACCGGCGCGGAATATAGGTACGCAACAATTTTTTTTTATTATTTTGCGCCGAAATAAAAACAAACTATGTGGCCACATTGGGCATGTGCTGAAACCAAAATAAGACCCGGAAAACTTGATACAGGTGCACGAGGGGGAGTGAAAGACTTAAATGCGGCATACAAGAGTAAAGTATTACCCTTATTTTGCATCGTAGAGAAATTTTTTATGAAATACAGTTGTTTGCATGAAAAAAGTATACATAAATACAAAATTTTTAACCACTAGTTACAGTTAAAACTAAAAAACTTGGCGGAAGTGATTGATTTAATTGAAAATACCATACCAAACACATTCTGCAGATTTTTATGTGTAAAAATACCATTCAAAAAATCTGTTGATGTGAAATTTTGACGCTATTTTGCGTAGCGCAACAAAATTGCTTGTTCAATAACATATTCTTTCGGTTTGTGGCTTAAAATTTCCTACACGGGTAAATGAGAAAACTGCAACAACTAATGATAAAAAGAATAAAATTTAAAAATTTTAATAGAAGGCCATGATTTATATTTATGTACACTTTTTCAATGCAAACTTTCTCTTGTCCCATTTTTCCCTACAGCGCAAGATAAGGGTACTTTACTCTTATTGTGCCGCGATTAAGTTTTTAACTCACCCTCGTAGACCTCGATATATGCATGCAGTTTTTCGGTTTTTCAGTTTTTTATCATAAACAAGTTTTCTTAATAACATTTTGACGTGGAACCTACGGAAAGGTCACTTTTCTAAAAAAGTAGGAAAAAGGACAAAAATCGACCGTCTAAGCGGAAAAAGTGTGTTACGTGAAGACAGGTGAACATAAAGTTGTCATTCAAAAAATGAGATTGTAGTTGATGAAAGTAGGTACCAATTAATTTTATTGGATGATTGGTTGATAAGCACTTGTCGTAATTTGGAATTGAACTATCTCAGCGAAAACCTAAACTTAGTTTATTCGTTTCAGTACATGGCTTAAATAAAAGCTTGTTTTTAAAAAGGTTTTTTTTATTTTCAATTTTATTTTGTGCTTTTTAGTACGTACCTATTTGATTCTCATGTCAGGAGGGTAGTAAAGAAATTTAGTCCGCCATCTTGGGGTGGACGCCATGTTGGATTTCGTATGAAGTCATTCACCTTATTGTTTTCTACCCGTCGAGCCCTATCATTTGATACCCATGTTAGGATCAATAGGTAATACGCCATCTTGGAGCATCGGCCATATTTAATTTAGTGAGATGTCACTAACTTTATCGTTTTCTACTCTTCAAGTCCTTTCATTTGATAGCCATATTAAGGGGGTTGAAAAGAAAATGTAATCCTCCATCTTTGAGCGGCGGCCATATTGAATTTAGTGTAATGTAGGTAACTAACTTTTTCGTTTTCGACTCTTCGAGCCCTTTCATTTGATACCCATATTAAGGAGGTTGACAGAAAATACATCATCCGCCATCTTGGAGCGGCGGCCATATTGAATTTAGTGTGATGTGATGTCACTAACTTTATCGTTTTCTACCTTTCAAGTTCTTTCATTTGATACCCATATTAAGAGGGTTGACAAAAAATACATCATCCGCCATCTTGGAGCGGCGGCCATTTTGAAAGTATTACAATATTATTATATTATTATATTATATTGTCACCGGAACTAAAGGTGTATGCAAAATTCACAGCTCAATCGGATGTCAGGAAGTGGTTCTAATTCAGCTTGCAAGATTCGACCCACACTAACAGGTGAAGTTAAATAAAAGCTTGTAATTGGGTATTTTTTTTTATTTTTGCAAAAAAAAAATTCACGATAACTTTTTTACCGACCGCCTTATACAAAATGCGAGTACATCCTTGGATTCCTCTTTATTTTTACTGCAATCTCATTTTTTGAATGACGATTTTATTTCAACCTGTCTCCACCGTTGAGTGAGGAATAATCTCACTCAACGTCTCCACGTAACACACTTTTTCCATTTGGATGTGCCACCAAGTACCAATTGGTGTGTTCTGGAACGCTATGCTATCACCATTTTAGATCGCAAATAACAATTATTAAATTACGACTTAGCTCGGGTATCCCATAATATGGTTTTGGTCCGGAACATCCTTTGATGGTCACATCCAACATGGTTCATCTTGGCACAGTATGTATATATTATGTAACATTAAAAACTAAGCAGGTTTTTTTAAAAGAATCACTTTTCCTTCCCGCTATAGTCGCAATACATCTAGGACATTATAAACTTTCCTTTCAATTTTAGTAATAGGTACATAATAATAATTGAATAAATAATTGAAAATCAATTAGATTAGAATTTCGTATGAGGATTTATTTCTGGAGAAAAAAGTTATTTAAATTTTAAATTGCGACCATCTACGACATTTTCAAATAATCGTCATATACCTATTTTGTTTTTCTTTGTTCACTTCCATCAAACCATTTCTTAATTCATTTGTTGTTTTTTCCATTTTTGTTGAGTCGTTAAGTCGTCTAGCCAGTGTGCTATACTTCGGTACCTATTGCTTTGGGGAATATTTTTATTTACACAGCTGTCGAAATCGTTTGGCACACCGCTGGCCGAATTGAAAATTTATTTTATTTGAAATCAAGTAGGTACTAAATGACAAATACTCATTTCAGGTGCGTATTCGGGTGGTTATTATAGGCCTTCAAAAATACTTTCAGCTGGATTACATATTTTTAAAACATGTACAGGGTGTCCCAGGTAACGTAATAAACCCGATTTTCTTGGTAATTTTAAAGATAAATTCATGGTTCAAGGATCAAACTGGAAATTTCCGGGGAATTTGAATATGGCGTCAAATCAGTTAATTTTTTTAAATACCCTTTTCTAAAAAATTATGAACTTGGATTTTAACATGAAATATTAGTAACGAGTATACTACGAAGATTAACGAAAAATTGTCAATTTTCATTTCTGACTTCCGATTTGACCGAAAGAGAGCATTACGCATTTTCGAAACACCCTGTATATTTTGAGTTTTTTGGTTCCTTTTCTTCTCCCAATTCTAACCCTATATAATTTTGTATGGTTATCTCTAACAATATATTTTTAGCATTCCATGCAAAGATGTGAATTTATCACATTATTTGACGAAATTGTCAAAAATGAAAATACGCTGTTTATTTTAAGAGATAACTATACAGAGCTGTATATGGTTGGAATTGGGAGAACAGAAGAAACCTAAAAACATATAGGGCGTCTAAAAGACCTGACCAAGTGATGCTCACTTCCGGTCAAACCGTAAGTCAAAAATGAGAACCGACAATTATTTTTTGTTACTCCCCGTATAATCATTATACTAATATACCATGTTAAAATCCAACTTAACATTTTTTGGAACAGAACACTTTTTTCAATAACTTTTAAACAACACCCTGTATATTAAGTATGACACTATATTCGAATTCCTTGGGAAACTCTACACGAGTGTGGTTTTTGAACCATCAATTATTTATCTTTAAAATTACTGAGAAAATCGGGGTTATCACGTTAACTCGGATACCATGTACACTGTGTGTTTTAGAATGGTATTTTAAAACAAAACGGATATTTCGCGCATCGCTTTCTGTTTCATTATGAAAAGAAATATGTTAAATTTCTCTCCGAAAAATAGAGTTTAGAAGAAGACAAGTTAGTAGTTTGGTTGGTGGTCGGTACTTATTATAACAAAGTTCCAGTTCCTAGTAATGTTGCAACTGATCACTGAGGATCGTTAGACAATTTCCATGGTGTGATTTCTAAACAATTTCATGAAAGCAATGCACTGCACTTTGCAACATAACAAATGTTTGATTTATGGGGCCGCGGTGGCGACGTTCGTAGCGTCGCGAACTATTTTAGACTACGTGTTTTTAACCGTGATTCGATTGGAGGACGGAACCCAGGGCATGGACAAAATTGGACATGTCTTTATAGAAAAACACCGTCGATAGACTAAGAGCGCTGGGCAAAATGTAGATGCACGGTATTGTTCTTTCATAGTTGTATTTGTGTGGTTTACTAATTATTGTCCTACACTGACGGGAATTACTACCATTTCCTAGTCTTTTTCTTAGTACTTGTGCGAATGCTTCCCTATTTCTCTCGAGAAAACGTAGGCTCTCTAGTCGCAAATGGCAGTGAAGCCTAAATAATACTAGTTGAAACCCCTTATACCCGCACAAGCTTGTGGTAGCTTTTGGGGTATCTACTGCTAGTTTGGAGTAATGTGGGGGTGAGAATTATTATTAGCAATATTATTATGCAGTCCACTGCATGCCTTTAAATCTGCATTTTCTCGCCCGGTGCGGCAACACCGTCGCGCCGCGATCGACCTTGTTTTGGTCCGTTTCGGAAAAGATGGGCGTGCTCGTCCGCCGTGCTCTATCCCCCCTCTTCCCCTCGCGCTCCTGAAGGTGCAATCGCCGACGCCCGCTCCCCTGATCGATACGTCCTTCTTAACGAATTCAGCCCGAATTCCGGTCCATTCATGACGAGGTGGGGGACATTAAGGTCAGCGCGAAAGCCATAAAGGGGATGAGAGGGTGTGTATGCGGAGAACGGGGTTACAGCGTTTATAAAGTTTTGCAATAGGGTTCCGGATTAGTTTTTGTTGATATTTTGTAGAAAAAGGGCGTCTCTAGAAACATCTTTAAACCGTAAATCTTAAACTACTCATTGAGTTGACCCATAGTCGACATTATTTGATGTCTAATTATTTTGAAGCCTCACCTGCTGAACATGAGGGAATTACGAATTATGAGTTTATCCGTAGTGAACTAACAATTTTAATTCAAAACTAGCAAGAAATTGAAACAGAAACATTGCAGGATTCTAATACATCATTACATAAACTGCTACGGCAGCCTTTAGTGGATTCTACAAGAAGGCAGAAGGTCTAGCCAGTGAGATTAGGCGCAAAAACGCGCAATACTTGTCTGCTTAATGATAATGCCTAGATATAGTTAAGATATTTTTAATTTGAAAACTCAGTATCTGCCAATAGGTACAGTCCCAATCGAAAGCATGTAATGTACGAATAGAATGCCTTCTTATTCTTGAACTTCCAGTTCCTGTGTTGTTCCAGTGTTGACTACTTCAGTTTCAGTTAATTATCGTTTATTCTCTTCTCTCTTGGAATCCATTCAGTCATGGTGGCTTTCATTATTAAACACGAAAGAAAATTGTATCCAGTTGTGTATATCGGGCATTTTACAGTAATTTATAAAAAAAAATCCAGCACTGAAAGGATGCGATGCTTGTACGTTGTTGTTTATCTAATTTAACTTTTTTACCACTTTTAGATGTAATTTTATGGTCATATGTCGTATGCATCTTTACGTGCGAGTTCTGGGCTTATTACACGAAAATATGTATAACATTTTTCCTTTCTTAAAGGAAAAAAACATCAGCCTAACCTTACGTGATGACCACTTTACCCTCGTGTGTTCCAACCATTAGGTTAATGAAACTTTTAGCGGGATTCGCCCGCCTGGCCAGTGGGAAGTTGAAAAACGAGGGAAATATTCTGCCGCGCCGGGCCTAATGATCTAGAGCCACTGTCTTTTGAAAAAGAGCAAATTTAATTGGCACTTCCACCATTTAGGTGAAGTTATTAGGTTACTGTAACTGTTTTGAATATCATTGTGTATTTGGTTATAGAGGGTTTTCCAATAAGAGGTTCATTTTAAGGCAATCTATAATAAATTATTTTCTTTTGATATCATTATTCATTATGAATTAATATCCTTTGTTATGAATTCTGTATAATTCGAACACCCCAATTGTGTAAAATAATAATATGCATAATTCGAACTACCTGAGTTCCGTACTTCGAACTACCACTTTTATCTTTATTCGTGCTAACATCTACCGATAAAGCATAATATGCATGGTGGGAACATGTGTTTGTATTGTATGGTTGTTTATTAAAGTCTCCATAATGCAAACACGTTTGGATTTTAGATTTCATTTATTTTGAATTCCATAGTCCGAATGTTTGGGTAATCCGAACGAGGTCTATAATTCGAATACATTCGGATTATAGATAATGTAACGAAAAATACCTCTAAAGTTGTTTTATCAGCTTTTAGTGAACACATTTGCATTAATTTCTAACTTACTCCAAGATATGGCAGACAAGTTTTACGTTTTGGTATTCTACTTACAGACTTGTAATTTTTTGGAGGCATTTTCCATCACAACTATGTTGCCTGAGCCCTCCATGGCCCAACTTTTGTTAATCATCCTTGTTTTCCCTGTAGAGCTTCCATATATTTTCTAGAAATACTCTAGAACTTTATGATTTGCACATCTACCAATGCATGGTCAGGAATATTCTAGAATAGTCTCCAGTAGTCTTCCATCCGAGTATAAGTCCTGGAAGTTGCGCCTGGAAGTATGTGCTGAGTTGAGAGTAAAAGAATATTCTTGGTCAGTGACAGTGCCTGACAAATAATTTGTGAAAATTACAATAAAGGTGTTAACCAACAAAAAGGAGTTTGGTGTGTTGTTGTTGAAATCCGGTATCCGGTACAATATCGTTTACTATGGATTGCATCATTCGAACGTTTGGGCAAAATTGGAACACGTTGGGATTGTAGTTTTCATTTATTATGAATTCCATAGTCAGAATGCTTGGGTAATCCGAACGGAGTCTGCCAACTTTCTCTTCGGATTATCCAGATATTACTGTATGTAAATATACCTTTATGCACGACCGGTCGTGAAATCACAGTTTATGAAGTTTTGCAGGCGTCAAGTAGAGCATTGTTGCCCGCGGGCGCTATAATAGTAGTTCGTACAACAAGAGTGGATATATTGTCCATATCGCACAAGGGTAATAGGGCACTAGCGCGGCGCCCTAGGTCTCTTCGAAACATGATTTTAAAGAACAATGGACCGGATTCAAATTTGAAAACGTGTAGCAAACTAAAACTTTTGACACATTGTGTCAGAAAATATAAGTATTAATTGGTTTCCGTCACTTTTTTTAAAAATAACGTAAAGTAAAATTTACAATGTGCAAAAATGCTGCACAAAATTTTCGATCCGCAACGTAGTTACCTACCTGAGTTTGTTATGGTTCCCTTTGCTTTTTTAACAGACTACAAAAAAAGGAGAAATGACCCCATTTAAATTTGAAGAAAAAATGCCACCCCTAAGGGTGGACAAATAGGGGATGAAATTTTATATTGAACCGATTTCGATGATTCTTTTTTTTTTATTAGAAAGGGAGTACCTTAGAGGTGTCCCCATTTAAATTTAAAGAAAAAATTCCACCCCTAAGGGTGGAAAAATAGGGGATGAAATTTCATATTGGACCGGTTTCGATGATTCTTTCTTTATTGGAAAGGGGGTACCTTAGGTGTGGTCCCATTTAACTTTAAAGAAAAAATTACACCCCTAAGGGTAGATAAATAGAGGATGAAAGTTCATATTGGACCGATTTGGATGATTCTTATTTTATTAGAAAGGGGTTACCTACCTTAGGGGTGGTAGCATTTAAATTTGAAGAGAAATTAAATTTAGAGAGAAAATTTTCAATCCTACGGGTGGACAAATAGGGGATGGAATTTAATATTTTCCATAATTATTCTTAATAATTCACTTAAAAATAAGAAATTAAAAAATTTTAACAAAAGAATTAAAACCGACTTCAAAAATTTGCCCGTATGCACACTCCACTAAAAATTAAAAAAAAATGACAAAAAAAACTTCGACTTCACAAATTGGCCCGTATGCACATTTCAACTAAAATTTTAAAAATATTAAAGTTATGATGTTTGTAGGATATGATGTTTGTAGGATATGATGTATTCATATCTAAATAGATTTAAAGTCCTTGCCTTGACTGTCACCAAATCCATAGAAAGAGAAAAATATTTATAAAATTTTAGTTGAAATTTGTGAAGTCGGTGTTATTTTTTGAACTTTTTTAAAAAAAATTTAGTGGAGTGTGCATACGGGCAAATTTTAAAAGTCGGTTTTAATTTTTTTGTTAAAAATTTTTTTATTTATTTTTCATGCCTGTGGTCTGTCCTCAAAAATCTTATACAGGGCAAGCAGAATAAGTGAAGCTAGAGTAGTGAAAAACAAAAAAATTGAGTTGAAATTTGGGGTCCCGCCCCGCTTGATTTGAAAATAATTCTTCGCATTTACAATTTCGAAAATCAAAGTAGGTCTTGTGATAAGGAAAAAATCGTTTTCTGACTATAAGTAAAGTGCCTTTTCTGTACAAGATATGGGAAAATTTTACTAAGAAAACTTGTTCGGAATAAAAAAAAATGAACAAGTAGTTTGAAACTTATCAGTATTTGTTTCTTTATTCCCTTTTTTTGACATTTTTTATTCTTTAAATAGATACGGTACTTTTTCTTTGCAAAATATGGGAAATTTTTATTTTCAACAACTTTCTTTAATAAAATTTTTGCTTATATTTACAGAAAAGGTACCTTGCCTGTTAAATAATTACAAAAAAATGGAAAAAATCAAAGTATCAGACTTTGTATGTGGACATATTGTGAACAGCTTTTCAATAATTTTCCATACCTTACGCAGAGAAGGCACTTTACCTATGCACAAAATGAATATTTTCGTCATGCCAAGGCCTACCTTTGCCTACCAAAACTGAAAATATGGCAGAAATTACTTTCGAAACAAGTGAGGTGGGCCAAATGGTAAAACGTCAGCTCAAAATTGTTGTCTCTTGTTTCACTTATCTTGGGACACCCTGTATATCGGAAAAGCTATAAGTACTGCTATTATTTGAAACTGATGACACTCGAGTGTAGAAAAAATACAAGCTTCTAATAAAATATCGATAAAGAGTGCGGTATTCACATAGAGGAATATTCGAGCTATTCTTTCACTAGCTGTGTCTACAATTAATTAATTATGATTATCTACCTAATGTAATAAGGGGTGCTTGCCTGGCGTGATCAGCTACACTAATAAGACGTAATAAATTTACCGTCTTGACATGGAGCAAAAATTGTAAAATATTAACCAATAGAAGGATGCATTAGCCTAATGAAAGTTTCAACGAGGCCAACGGTGTTATTTGATGACTTGTTTGTTAGCACAGACCTATATAGCTTAAGCAGGCAGAACAATAACCGATTTACCTTTTCTAAAAGTAAAGAAATTTAAAAATTCAAAAGGAGATTCTCAGAAGAATATTCGTAGATTTTTTATTTGTGAATATTTATAATTCTTAAGTACCTATTCAGTTACAATTCAATAAGAGTCAAATTTCTTTGTTTTCTTACCATATAGGTTATGACAAACGAATAGAGATATACAGTGTGTCCACGGATGGCCTTATTAACTATACTAGTAAAAAATTGTATTTTTAATTTTTCGAAAAAAAGTCATTCTTGTCAAAAGATTGGCATGAAAAAAGGTTACATTACTTATACTGGGTGACCATAAAATTGAAAAAACGTTAATCATCGTAAGAGTAAACAATAACTACCTCTATTGTAGAGATAGTGACAAAAGTTATAAAAAAAATTGTTCAGCGTTCTACAAAATTTCAAAGCGTTAGGTCTACTTTGATTTTTTGATTTTATTCTCTTTTTTTTGTCAAATAAATGGTTTTCTGTAAATAGTAGGACAAAACTGTACAAAGAAAACTTACTCGGAATGAAAATCTGCACATGATGACAAAATTTGACGATTCTGGGCCTACTTTGTATTTTGGAAAATATTGGAGGAAACTAAAAGTAGGCCTAGGATTGTCATCATACACACTTTCCTACTCTGAGTAACTTTTATTTATACAGTTTGGTCGTACTACCTACAGAAAATTTTTAATCCAAGAAAAAAGAGAAAAAATAAAAAAACGAAGTAGGCCTAACACTTTGAAATTTTGTACACCTAAGTAACACATCACGCTGAACAATTTTTTTCAATATCTATGTACAAATAGAAGCAGTTTACTCTTATGCGAATTAATGTTTCTTCAATTTTCTGGTCACCCAGTATACTAATGTTAACTTTTTCCATGCCAATCTTATTTTAAGAACAAGCAGACTTTTTTTTTATCAAGAATGACTTTTTTTTGAAAAATTGAAAATGTTTTTTTTTCACAAGTATAGTTAAGTCCATCCGAGGACACACTGTACATACATATGTAAACCAAACTTCACGTTAGTGTACTAAACTAAAATATAGTTTTATCGGTAGAAGACTCGTTTAAACGAGCTAACTTATTTGATAGTCCTTGTGCGGGAGATAGTGACAGATTTTTGATCGTGATTTTACTCAGTATGCCTTGCAAAGGGCATTATGTGGCACATATTCTCACAATAATAAGGTATGAATCACAGAGTCATCCTGGGTTCTTCATGTGAAAAACTGAGTTTTCAATTATTCGAAAAATATGCGTTTTGACATGATTTTACACAGGCTGCCAGGTTTTTTATAATGAAGTTCAAATAGAAAATTCCTCGGAAAACCATAGGCATACCGTTAGGGTGGGTCCAAAGGGCTATTATTGCCACGTGATCTTGTATTGTAATAATTAATTTTTCCACGTTTCTGAACAGGCTTCCAATGATGAGTATGCAAGTTCTTGTTATGAAATTGTTGAAAAAAGAATGGCATACCTTTCGCGCATGTCCAAGTACTGTTAAATTGAATGTTATTTAATCATTTAAACGAGTTATTCGATGTAAAGTGTACTTGGACATGCGCGAAAGGTATGCCATCCTTTTTTCAGTATTTTCATAATGAGAACTTGCATACTTCTCATTGGCAGCCTGTTCAGAAACATGGAAAAATTAATTATTAAAATACAAGATCACGTGGCAATAATAGCCCTTTGGACCCACCCTAACGGTATGCCTATGGTTTTCCGAGGAATTTTCTATTTGAACTTCATTATAAAAAACATGGCAGCCTGTATAAAATCATATCAAAATGCATATTTTTCGAATAATTGAAAACTCAGTTTTTCACATGAAGAACCCAGGATGACTCTGTGATTCATACCTTATTATTGTGAGAATATGTGCCACATAATGCCCTTTGCAAGGCATACTGAGTAAAATCACGATCAAAAATCTGTCACTATCTCCCGGTCCATTGTCCTTTCCTAAGTTTAATCCTATTTGGAATGTATAGAAGTCATATCCGTAACTTCCCACCAATAATATTTTCTACATTACCTATATACTTACGTAAAATATATGTCTGCACGGGATTCAAGAAGTTTTAATGGGGGGTTTTCAAGTTTTAAACATTCATGGCTTGTATCTACATTCATATATAAACTAAACTTTTCATTCTACCTATTTGTAGGTAATGCATATACTTTGCTTAATCTGCTATTTATTTTCTTTCAAATATTTTCAGTATACTTAATAGACCTGACATGCAAACAAGTATATATATTAACTAATTCCTTGAAATTACCTATTCTATACCAATGCATATGAGAAAGTATCATTCGCATCGCGTGTTGCTGGCACTAACTAATCTCTTTATCAACTCATGCAAACTTCAGCGTAGCACCTGCTTAATATATTTGAACCTCTCCCACTTCATGATAAGATGACTGAGGTAATGAGCGTTGATAGCAGTGTGTCATTTAGGGGGATTACTTGCGACAGGAGAGGGTGGCGGGTGACCCAAATTAGGGAATAAATTGAAGGCAATTAACAATTTCGATACACGATTCATATGATCACATATTATAGAGCTACTAAACCTTGAAGAACCGAATCGGGGTCTCTCAACATTAAAACTATTATAGTGTTTGATTTTTGTTATCTATTTAACACTTTGTATTTTTTTAATTTCAATATAAAACACATCTGACGTCAGCGATTTGCACATAGGATTCATTTTTGGAAACTTGGTCAGTCCAAATTGTACGCCTATGGAAAGGTTATCTTAAAATGCCAAGGGTTACAGTACAGTACTTATAACTTATATGTAAAGTACAATTTTACAGTGGTGGCAGATTTACAGTCTATTGTATACAGGGTGATTCACTGGGAATGGGAAATCCCGAAACCGGAGATAGAGGGGATCATGATGATTGAGGCTTTATAGAAATGTTGTTTATTTAAGAGATACAGGGCGTTAAACTTCTTTATTTGAAATTGAATTGTGGTTGTTAAACAAATATTTATCACTTAATGCTGTGTATTTTGGAACGGAACATCAGACGAAAATTTCAATTTTTAACTATCTAACAGAGGGCGCAACTTGCGCTGTTTTTGGATCGCTGGGATATAACCACCTTTTCATTCTGCAACGATAAAATCAATCGTTTGCGTTCAAATCGGCAAAATGTACCCCAAAACACCTGTTAACTCTAAAATTTGAAAATTAAAATTAACGCCTAGACCTCTTTCAAATTTCGCAGATAAATTATATTACAAATGAAGAAAAAATGGCACATGGTATTGGGCAAAACACCGTTGGTTTTCTTGAATTGGCTGTTCAAAGTTTGTCGAATTCAATCCATTCCATTTTGTAAGCGAATAAACGGTTAATTTTATCGAAATAAGACGAAAACCTTTTTGTTGCAGGATAAAAAGATTCACTAACATTATAACCCAGCAAAACCAAATTCGTAACCCTAAAAATGCATCGAATAAAAGCACGATCCAGCTGATTTTCCATTGCAAAAAACAGAGCAGTGCCTAATTTTAGTTTCCCAGCTTATTATTATCCCTAATTCAATATCAAAAAAGAAATTCAACTCCCTGTATATCTGAAACTAACAATATTTGTGTAAAGCATATTGGCCTCAATCATCTTATTTTGATCCCCCTAAATTACAACGAAACTAACTTCAAATAGCTTATTGTTATTCTGAAAACCAAGGAACCATATTAAAGACAAAATGGATCTGGACCTACTGAGTTAGAACACATAGGATTTTTTTAATTTGACACAAACTCTGAAATATTCATGAAATTGCTAGTAATTTATGGTACAAGTAGCTCACTGATGGTTTTCCAAGTACTTGTGAGCTAAGAAATAAGTCGCCAGTGAGAACTAGACTAACTATCAAAAGTCTACTTTAATTTCGTGGCTACTGCCATTCTTCAAATGACTTTTTTGTAATTTTAAGTCCACATATCTTGCTAAAGGAAACATCAAATATTAACACGTTATAACATACCGTTACTGTGAGAAAAATCAGCGCTTTAAAAATATGCGCAAATATATAATATGATATTATTAAAAAATATAGGTAGATATAATTTTTTACCCTACATTTACGATACAACCTTATAATTCACAAGCCTAACTTTCAAAATCCCGACGAACTTTTATACAGGGTGTCCCGGTTGTAAATGTCATAAATGAAAACAATGGTACAAAAACTAATTTTAAGCATAAAAGTTTATATGTACATATGCCCTAAAATGCATATTAAAAAAGTTACAGGGCGTTAAAGTTTTATAAAAAATATAGTTTTTATTTTCTTATTTCCCACGTTTTAAAGATAACTAAACGAAATTCGGCAGACATAATACATTGACGGAGAGCCATAAGTGTAAAAAATATTAAGCTCCTAAATTAGCCAGTGGCGGAGATACGGGTAATTAGTTAGATTAATTTGCTAAGAAAAGTATTACCACCCTGTACAAAATTAAAACCGATATTTTTTCTGAAACGGACATTTAGTTTCAGACAAAAAATGACTCTTGACAAATTATTGTAAAATGCTTAGATTTTGTGTAAAACGGCTTACTCTCCCGAAAAGATCTATCGGTTAGGTAGGGCAGAAAAATGACAATTCAACCAAAAATCAATTTAGGTATTTTAATTGTTTTATTTTTATTTATTTTTTTCGTGCATTTTTTTTACAAATATTGCATATTATTGAAAAAGTTCGTCTAAATTAATAACAGAACTATAAATCAGATGCCATTACTCCTTTTTTTCCTTGAACTATCATTTTTCGCTGTTCAGCAACCGATACATTATTTCGGGAGGGTTAGTTGTTGCTTTTGAGTTTCAGCATTTTACGACAATTTGTCAAGAGTCATTTTTTGTCTGAGACTAAATGCCCGTTTCGGAAAAAATATCTGTTTTAATTTTGTACAGGGTGGTAATACTTTCCTTAGCAAATTAATCTAACTAATTACCCGTATCTCCGCCACTGCATAATTTAGGAGCTTAATATTTTTTTACTCTTATGGCTCTCCGTCAATGTGACATTTCTGTCGAATTTCGTTTAGTTACCTTTAAAACGTGGGAAATAAGAAAATAAAAACTATATTTTTTTATGAAATTTTAACGCCCTGTAACTTTTTTAATATGCATTTTAGGGCATATGTACATATAAACTTTTATGCTTAAAATTAGTTTTTCTACCATTGTTTTCATTTATGACATTTACAACCGGGACACCCTGTATAATAGGTACTTTTTTCATTAACCACAAAAGTTATAATATGAAACACAGAAAGATTTTTAGTACCTGTAATAATTATAAATAATAAATGATGTTTAGTGGCATATCAGGTAAGGATATCAATTGAAAAAAATGCACTCCAGCCGGGACTTGAACCCGGGACTCCTACTGTGGCCGTAGGCACTTTAACCAACTAAGCTACCGGAGATATGGGTTCCATCGGCTAGGTGTTATTTATTCCAATTGATATATAGTTAGTAGCGGTGAGATGTAGAAGACTTCGGCGTCTTCTACAGCTACTAGAAGGGGTTAGAGGGTGTAGGGAAACCATTCATTATTGTTGGTTATGTAAACTTCCTATTTGTTCTTCCACCCACAATATTCGACATATAGGGACTTAATGCAAGTATCGAACGTGGAAATTCTAACCTACAATGTCAAAGCCAGAATATGAAACACAGAAAGATTTTTAGTACCTGTAATAATTATAAATAATAAATGATGTTTAGTGGCATATCAGGTAAGGATATCAATTGAAAAAAATGCACTCCAGCCGGGACTTGAACCCGGGACTCCTACTGTGGCCGTAGGCACTTTAACCAACTAAGCTACCGGAGATATGGGTTCCATCGGCTAGGTGTTATTTATTCCAATTGATATATAGTTAGTAGCGGTGAGATGTAGAAGACTTCGGCGTCTTCTACAGCTACTAGAAGGGGTTAGAGGGTGTAGGGAAACCATTCATTATTGTTGGTTATGTAAACTTCCTATTTGTTCTTCCACCCACAATATTCGACATATAGCGACTTAATGCAAGTATCGAACGTGGAAATTCTAACCTACAATGTCAAAGCCAGAATATGAAACACAGAAAGATTTTTAGTACCTGTAATAATTATAAATAATAAATGATGTTTAGTGGCATATCAGGTAAGGATATCAATTGAAAAAAATGCACTCCAGCCGGGACTTGAACCCGGGACTCCTACTGTGGCCGTAGGCACTTTAACCAACTAAGCTACCGGAGATATGGGTTCCATCGGCTAGGTGTTATTTATTCCAATTGATATATAGTTAGTAGGTTTCCCTACACCCTCTAACCCCTTCTAGTAGCTGTAGAAGACGCCGAAGTCTTCTACATCTCACCGCTACTAACTATATATCAATTGGAATAAATAACACCTAGCCGATGGAACCCATATCTCCGGTAGCTTAGTTGGTTAAAGTGCCTACGGCCACAGTAGGAGTCCCGGGTTCAAGTCCCGGCTGGAGTGCATTTTTTTCAATTGATATCCTTACCTGATATGCCACTAAACATCATTTATTATTTAAAAGTTATAATAATAATAGGCGGGACTGAGTTTTCGCGTGAAGACTGGTTACATTATTTATTTATTCTCATTAGCAAAATACAGTGACCGGCAGAAAGTTGGACACAAAAATTTAATATTTTTCAACTCTGATTTCGATTCATTTAAATTTCTAGCTGCTAATCGAAAAGAATTAAAGTTTAGTAGCAAATTCATGTGTTATCCCATGATAAGTTGCGCTTGCGGTATTTTTTTTTGTAATACACAGGGTGGTCGAAAAAAAATACAAAAAGAAGTTAAATTTCTCTTTTTTGACTAGGTGGCTGTGACTATAAATCTGACATCCACCTTTGATTCCAAACAACTTTTGTAAGTAACATTTTACCGTATTTTAAAAAACAAGGGTACTTTACTCTTGAGTTATTTTGACATTTTTGAATCTACCTCGTATCCAAAAAGAGATATTTAATTTTTAATATGTGCGTTTTGAGTTTGAAATGATGCACCAACTTTTATCAAGAATAAAATTTTCTGAGAAATTAATAATAAAAAAGTTTTCCATTTGTGTCCAACTTTCTGCCGGTCACTGTATAACACAAGTTTAACAAGTTTGTAAATTGCAACTGACAGAGTGAACCAATCTATAATGGACTGCATGGTTACATATGTTGAATCATTCAAAGGTTAGGTTAGGTTAGGTTATCATCTCATTACTAGGAGTCTTCAAAGTATCAAAATAGTTTTTCTCGAAAACTGCTTTTGTGCATCGATCTTTTTGGCTCTGTAATTTTCACATTTTGAACTAACATTATTTTTCAAATTTGGTTTGAATCCGTAGCTGTTATTTTAAAAATATCATATTACTCAAAACTGGATTTGGGCCACCCTGTTCCACCATGGTAATCCTAATGTGATTGGCGTAAGCCAATTTTACCATTCGGTATTACTACGGTAGTATTCGTATTACGTTGTGACGTCTCACTTGGTTTGTTATGTTAATGATTTTAATCAAAGTGAGTAATGGATGCGACGAAGTATTGCTACCTACTTGAACGTATAATTGCTCATTTGTTCATTTTCGGATGAAGAATAACTGTTGGTGCCCCTTTTTACAACCCCACCTCTATAGAGTTTCGGTTGAGGTGGGTGAACCTCCGCCACCCGGTATAACTGCTATAACTCTCACTAATGTAGATTGTTTTAAGTAATTTTGACAATTTGAAAATAAGTGTGGCTAAGTTAGGATCATTGGTGGATAGACATGTATGAACAGTTTTGTGAACACAATCCCACTAGGCAATTAGTCATGCTTCTCTAACGACATTGTGTCATCACGTTCGTAGTTGGGCAAATACTTGAAAAATCGCAAATATCTGAGCCTGAATTTAGACACCAGGTAGTTTTACTATTTGCTTAAATAATCTCACATAACCTTCGTATCATAGCTCACGTCAAAATATAGTCAAAATATTTAGATTTTTTCCTATAAGAAAATATTAGGTACCTACGTGCAGATTTTTTGTAGCTCGATTGACTAAATAATTCAAAAAAAATGCAAAAAAATCTAAAAGGAAGATTCTAATAAGGAATGATTGGCTTAACAATTCAATTCCTAATGAAATAGGGAATCTTAGGGAGCAAAATGTTCCCCTTTCATCTATATATTGTAAATACAATAAGTGGTACACCATTTATGCCTCATGTATAACCTCCACCATAAACTGAGAAAAGTCCCTATTCACTTGGTGCCATAATAGACCGGGAGATAGTGACAGATTTTTGGACGTGATTTTACTCAGTATGCCTTGCAAAAGGCATTATGTGGCACATATTCTCACAATAATAAGGTATGAATCAGAGAGTCATCCTGGGTTCTTCATGTGAAAAACTGAGTTTTCAATTATTCGAAAAATATGCGTTTTGATATGATTTTATACAGGCTGCCATGTGTTTTATAATGAAGTTCAAAATAGAAAATTCCTCGGTAAACCATAGGCATACCGTTAGGGTGGGTCCAAAGGGCTATTATTGCCACGTGATCTTGTATTTTAATAATTAATTTTTCCACGTTTCTGAACAGGCTGCCAATGAGAAGTATGCAAGTTTTTATTATGAAAATGCTGAAAAAAGGATGGCATACCTTTCGCGCATGTCCAAGTACTGTCTAAATTGAATGTTATTTAATCATTTAAACGAGTTCAAAACGCATATTTTTCGAATAATTGAAGACTCAGTTTGTCACATGAAGAACCCAGGATGACTCTCTGATTCATACCTTATTATTGTGAGAATATGTGCCACATAATGCCCTTTGCAAGGCATACTAAGTAAAATCACGTCCAAAAATATGTCACTATCTCCCGGTCCATAAGTTATTCTTTCAAAAGGGAATCGATTTAATTTAACAAGAAAACCAGTGGTGTTTTGTATAATTTATGTACGAAAAATTATTGATCTGTGACATTTGGAAGCGGTAGGTGAAAATTTTATGTTTCGAATGTTGCAGTTAACAGGTGTTTCGAGTACGTTTCGCCATCTTCAACGCAAACGGTTGATTTTATCGTTATGAAATAAGAGTATTACATTTTTGTTGCAAAATGAAAACATGCACTAAAATGTTGGCCCTGCAAGACCAAAAAGATAACCTCAAAAAGTTACCAGTAAAACCACGATCCAAAAATAGCGTAACTCGCGCTCTGTGAGATACGTAGAAATTGTCATTTTTAGCTTACCTATTTTCCATCCCCAAAAACACAGCAGCGCCAAATTTCCCCAGCTTGATTATTTTGGGAGATATAACCATAATTTAATAAAAAAAGAACTACAACGAACAACAATCTGAGCAGTAGTTTTTAAGCTCAATAGTAATATTTTAGCCCAGGGATTTACCTCCTATGCATTTTAAACACGTACTTAAGTTGCACCCTGTATTACGATTGTACAAAACTTCATTGGGTCAAATTCGATATGCCCGTTGGGGGCGCCCTCGGCAGTCACGTGACTTTTGTTTTAGACTTTATTTTTTGCACAAATAGGATCCCAGCTTTTGTCACCCGCGATCGTAGAATTTATTTTTAGATTAAAAAAGTTATTCTAAAACTTTTTCATAGGTATCTGCCAGTATCTAAACTTGATTACTGTAATTTAGTTCTCACGAAAAATTACCTTAATTCTAAGTAAACTATCAAGAGTTGACGAAAATGAATGGCCTGAACAAAATGTTACTAGCTATGTAAGTTTTCAAAAGATTATTATGAAATGAAAATAAATGTTTTTCCAGTAAATCCTCACCGGACAGACAGAATAAATGCAGCGGCAAGCAATATCAGGTGATCTGTCGTATTCGCCTGACTAAACGACTGATGGTTGAACCACAATATTGTTCAAGCACTAACCAACAAAAATGAGTTGAAAACAATATGCCACAACTCATTGTTTGTAAGATGCAAGAATCATCTCCAACACATTGCTTTGCATGGAGCAGGCATTTCCAAAATACTTATTTAAGAACCTGATCTAACTCTCATAGTTTCCAATTTCTCACTTTGAGGATGGATGCTAATGGAGTGCATATAATAGCATATAGAGCGATTTGGGCCACCCCGTACCACCGTGCCACTCCCACTCCTGATTGGGGTAGGTCAACCCCGCCACCCGGTGTCGCCGCGCCGTCCCACCCCATGCACACCTCGGCCTGTTTGTGTACAGGTTTTTAGTTCTGTTTTAGCACAGTTTTCGTTAATGATCGCCGTTTTAATGGAATGATGATTCGAATGCGGCTACGTATGTTTTTGTTGCACAGAGCGAAGCAGCGGTTGCCTTCTACTTACTTACCGGGTTAGAACACCGCGGGGGTGTGGGGTTTTAGGGTTTATCGTTTTTTTAGGCGGCCGGGTAGCAACACACGGGGTGGGCCGGGTGTGGTTTACGGTGGGCTTGCGGGCACCCGCGGCAGCTTCACCGTCCGGGCCGTGCCGGGCCGTGGGTAGTTCGCGGATTGAACGCGGAGCGGCGCCAAACGGGCGGCCGCGACCGGTCGGCGGATGCTCGCGGCCCTCGGGGGGCGGCTGCGCCAAAGATGCGGGGATGCGGGATGCGGGGTCTGTACACAGGGCGCGACGGAGTCTCTTGGGTGATTGCGCTTGGGTTTGGTTACCGGCCATTTAACGTGAATTTGTCATACAGGTCCCAACTTTCATACACAGTAAAAAATATGCCCGTTTCAAGCATAAAAAATTGCTGGGAAACTTTTCTCGTGTGAATTTATACACCATATTTCATTAAAATGGATTATTTTTACCGGATGTAGTAGGTAGGTACTTTCTTCGAAAACAATTCTTTGATTACAGTCCTTCGAATGCCATGTTTATCGAAAACAAATTCTTCGAAAATACAGATCTTCAAAAATGAAATATAATATTCCTAAAATTTAGAAGAAAAATTCTTTATCAAAGCACGTTAATTAGTTTTTCATGAAAATGTAGGTACAAGCAGGTACAATATCTATAAAAATTACTACTACTAATTTATTCCTAATATGAGATATTATACGCAATGCCTCTAATATATTATTCTAACATATTATTGGGATCAAATTGTTGGGCTTACTCTCTAAAATACCTATTTGTTTTCGGAAGATCAGTAGGTATATATAAATGAAGTCACTTGGAACAGCATAAAAACACTTATATTATACAAATTTTATTTAAATGCTCCAAAAAAGAATAAAATAAACTTTGAAATAATTCAAATCAAAGCCAACTAATAATTTTGTTACACACAAAACAGCACCAAACAAAAATCTATACACAAAACCAGAATCCGTAAAATAAAGCGCAATCCTTATTTCGGTGCACGGCACTCGTTATACTGGCCTAAATGGCCCACGTCGACACCTACTCCATGGATCTCCGAAACGCCGACCAATCAAATCGCTACCCTCGCTTTCTTATTGGCTGCCTCCTTGATTAGGTCGACGTACGTCGACCGCATAAAAACCTTTGAATTTTATACGGGTGATTTCTGCTGGTAAGTCTGGTATTTTTACCAATATCAGAGCGTGGTAAATGCTATCAAATAGATCGCGCCCCGCATATCACTGTGTTCCAAGTGAGTTCATTTTTTATACTTTTACCAGGGTAGCTCGAGAAAGGCGCCTCGGTAATAAAATACGAGACAAAAGACTTTTTTAACTATATTAAACCGAACCTGGTATTAGTAGTAAAAAGAGATGAAGGAGACAGAAAAGCAAGTGACTGCATACTCGCCTAATATAATATCACCAATGTTTGCATGGGTTACACTGTTCGACGGCTGGCCACTTGTGCAGCGAAATAGTTATAATCGATATGGCTTTTTAGAGACCTTTTGACAACATTCTATGGTGCATTAACCTTTAGGTTGTGTATGACGACAACCTTAAAAAACCTTAAAAGTGAAATATTATGTTGCTTGTAAAATATGTATATTTTTGAAAAACTGCGTGACGCCTATGTCCTATATTCTTTTTCTGACGCCAATTAGAGTTTTTTATGCTGTTTCAAGTGACTTTAGAAATACTATTCTGATTTATCCAATACAGTTGTGCTTGGCTTACAGGGGTCGCAAAAAAAGTTCCAAACAGAATTATTTTTCAGGGATGCTTGGGGACTGCCTCCTGAGTGTCCAACCAAAAGATCACACTCGAACTGGTAGGGGCTTTGTAGGGCTGGTTTCCTAAACATGTTTTTACAAAAAATGACCTCAATAAAAGTTGTTCAGGATTAAATTATGATCAACTTTTCTATGTATTTTTTTGTATCTCTAATACTGAATGATTTACAGGCATTATATGACAATAAATTCGTCTACCACAGCACTGACCTTGTAAATATTTTTTTTACAAACAAATTATCTTAACAAGAGTTGTAGAAGCGTAAATGCTCTACAATTTTGCTTATAAACTCTGCATTTGCTTTGAGAAGATACTGTTTTAACCAATAAAGTTGTGCACGACTTATATAGGGTCGCAAAAAAAGGGTTCCAAACAGGATGATTTTTTAGGGTTGCTTAGGGACTGCCTTCTGAGTGTCCAACCAAGAGATCACAATCAAACTTCTGAACTACTGGTACAAATTGCGACATAGGGGTTGTTTCCTAAATTACTTAAGCATAAGGGTAAACTTCCCGTATTATGAAACATCAGATGTAAAAATATGTACACGGAAATGGTAAACACTACACTAAATGTGCGTATAACGCTACAAGTGTCCGCGCATATTTCGTGTAAAAATTCAAATTTAACCAAAACGGCAGTGGTTAATTAAATCCGAATCCGTATGGACATAATATGACCAATTTTAGTGTTTAATTTTACCAAATTTTATTACTGTGTATTTTATAACTGGGACATTAGTTTCTCCAATTGTTTCTCCCCAAGTTAAAGGTGGCAAATAAAGTATTATTGCCGGCTGAACAAAATTTTTGGTATTATGTCAAAACAGCACCAGCCTTACGCTCCCGGAGATATACCGTCCGTGGTGGGGAATGATAGGGCCACTATCTATTGGAATTGCCCTTTCCCCACCTTAAGGCTTGTTGAAGCGAACAGGACCGATATCGTCGTTCTGGACAAAGAGAACAAGGCGATGTACGTCGAGTTCTCGACGAACATCGCCACCAAGGAGGACGAAAAAACGGACGAAGTATCAGGATCTGCTCTTTGACCTTCGCCTCCGCAGGATGTATAGGGACCACTCTGTGGAGCTAGTGGTGTTGATCATTGGGGCCCTTGGGCACTAGGCATACGCTGCTCTCATCACTTAAGTTCATACCAGCCTGCCGAGACAAGGCAGGACTGCTAGCAGGCAGAATGCAAAAGGCCGTCATTCTCGCTATGCTATGTGATTAGGACCGGTAGGGTCCGGGTTATAGAGATTAGGAGGCGCTGATTCAAGGGAAAAAGATTTCCATGTGTCCTACCTTTTGTCGATGTCTGCCGTGTGCCGACAAGTGGTCTCTTGGGTGTTTGGTGTTCCCGGAGTCTTCAATTCGCGGCCGCGATCTCGCGAGACAGTTCAACTATATCGTTTAGTTTAATTTTGGGGGATAAACCGCACTTACGGTGAGAAATAGCCCGACACTTTCGTTCAGATTTAAAATGCGTCTTTTCTTTTTGGTCACTGTCACAAGTCACAAAGGCAAGTGCGCTTCAGCTTCTTCTTCCGGTTCAATGCGCAGGCGGCGCGGGTTCTTCCTTCTTGCTGAGTGGACACATGGTGGGAAATGGAAAGGTAGATAAGGATAGCAATTTTAAGGAAATTGTCCTGCAGCAATTAGGCAACTGCAAATACTACTTATTTAGCTTATTTAACATGGCAAGACGCGACAAGCATATAAGCATATACAAGCGTATAACAAAATAAAATTAATTAATACACACACAAATACATAATTAAATATAATATACTACCTAACTTATATAGATACAAATAGAGTGTACGTACCTAATTCCCTAAACTATATTATCCCAAAACATTAACACAGTATCAACAAGACTCACTGACTTCCTATTAGTTGTTGTAATTATTAGAGTAGCCTTTTGAATGTTGGAACCGTCTTCACTTTCCAATCGCTAGGAAGAGATTTATACAGCGTAGCATCAGTGTAATGAACCCTTTCGAAATAGAGCAGTTTTAAAAGCTGGTACCTACGTAAAGTAATGTGACAGTTTCGAAGGTTACGAGAACGGAGTGTACTTTTTCCTAACATGAGTTTCCTAATAGACCGGGAGATAGTGACAGATTTTTGGACGTGATTTTACTCAGTATGCCTTTCAAAGGGCATTATGTGGCACATATTCTCACAATAATAAGGTATGAATCAGAGAGTCATCCTGGGTTCTTCATGTGAAAAACTGAGTTTTCAATTATTCGAAAAATATGTGTTTTATAATGAAGTTCAAATAGAAAATTCCTCGGAAAACCATAGGCATACCGTTAGGGTGGGTCCAAAGGGCTTTTATTGCCACGTGATCTTGTATTTTAATAATTTATTTTTCCACGTTTCTGAACAGGCTGCCAATGAGAAGTATGCAAGTTCTTATTATGAAAATGCTGAAAAAAGGGTGGCATACCTTTCGCGCATGTCCAAGTACTGTTTAAATCGAATGTTATTTAATCATTTAAACGAGTTATTCGATGTAAACTGTACTTGGACATGCGCGAAAGGTATGCCATCCTTTTTTCAGCATTTTCATAATAAGAATAAGAACTTCTCATTGGCAGCCTGTTCAGAAACGTGGAAAAATTAATTATTAAAATACAAGATCACGTGGCAATAATAGCCCTTTGGACCCACCCTAACGGTATGCCTATGGGTTTCCGAGGAATTTTCTATTTAAACTTCATTATAAAAAAACATGGCAGCCTGTATAAAATCATACCAAAACGCATATTTTTCGAATAATTGAAAACTCAGTTTTTCACATGAAGAACCCAGGATGACTCTCTGATTCATACTTTATTATTGTGAGAATATGTGCCACATAATGCCCTTTGCAAGGCATACTGTGTAAAATCACGTCCAAAAATCTGTCACTATCTCCCGGTCCATAATATATAATGGAGTTGATGTATGCATTGCTCGATATGTGAGAGTTGCCATTAGAAGCCTCCGTCTATTGTCCATAGTTATCCACTAAAGTTCTTTAAATATTTTGGCAGACAAATTACGGAGGCCAAAAATATATCGGCAATAATTATTTTGAACACGTTGGATTCAGGTTCTATCCACCAACTCCAAACAGGAACCATGAATAATTATCGAAAACTGACAAAATAATAGACTCTGATAAAATTTCTGACATTTGCGTCCAAAAATTGCCGGCAGGAGTACAGAAGGCGTAAAGATAGATATGATCTTATAATTCATTTGTTTCTGTGTGATTTGAATTTAAAAGCTTGTCGTCGACAATTAATAATACCAAGATACTTTGCCTCCGATAAAATAGGAAGCGATACACTGTCAATTTTTATAGCTATATACCTTGCCAACTTAGTTTCTTGCTTACTCGCTAGTACCATGAAGCATGATTTATTTGCATTTAGTTTTAGACTGTTGGCTAGTGACGAACTAAAAAGGCTACTAAATTTAAATCAGTGTTTAATAGATATGGGTACCTAATGCTTTTACCATCGAGTTAACAATTTCTGCAGTGTACATAATAAATGGCAAAGGGCCAAGTATTGATCCCTGTGGCATTCCGGAACACTGAACGAAAAAAGTATCTTTATGTTGGTCAAATATTAATAAACACTTGGTAGCCCCAACGAACTTGCTGTACATTAATTTCTATATCAATATTGATTTTACGAACGAATTTCTGAACGCTATTCGGTAACTTTAAAAATTGTCTGCATTTAAACAATGAACGTTTTCATAAATAGTATGAATTCTAAACATTGAATTGATTCTTAATATTATAAAAACTGAACATTGAATTAACTAATATATTTCTTAGTTTTAAAACAGTTTACATTGAAACAAGGAATTTGTTGTATTTATTAATAAAGGATGTTTTAGTGTTTTACACGTTTTTAATACGTGTAAAACAGCATTCGCACATTGCATGGTCTCTCAACCAAGAGCAGTATTCCATTCTTGCCGGAAAATTATCTGGTTCTAGCGCTTAGACCCTTTGAAAATGGTAAAAGTGCAGACCGTTTTCCTTTTGCAATCCTCGTTGCTTGGGATACATTTGTATTACTTATTACTGTTTTACAAACTTCATTTATCTACTTTATTCTGGGATATTCCTAATCCCCTGGCTATTATTGTCCTTGTACTAGTCTGTGGAGATTCTTCCAGTATGGAGTATGGAGTATGTCCAGTACATCTTCAACTGTATCCAGCTGATCTGCATCATAATTATTGCCTGCGTAATCTCGTGGAAACCTTCAAGATCCCGCGGGGTCCCTAGCCCGGTGGACGATTTCAACAAAACTCCATAAACTGCAGGCATTCTCCATAAAGCTGCATCATATCTACAAATTCAACATTTGTGTAGCGAACCATTTTTGTAACAAATGAATAGCAAAATAATATTTGTAAAAATAAGCCTTTATTTAGATGCTCTGAAAAGAAGAAAATAAACTTTGAAATAAATCAAATCAAAGCAAACCCATAATTTTGTTACAATTGTACCTTTATGATATAAAAGCTTGTCGCGAGATTTTCGTGTGTAACTTTATTTATTAGAAAAAAACATTTTCTACTTAGAATTACTTTCAAGATATTCTCGCGATAAGTCATTTTCAAAAGTGCAAAATAGGTAAGTTTGAAATAAAAATTATAAAATAAAAAATATTTTAGTTACATTTAAATCTTTTATTTACAGTTCTTTGAGGCTTTTCTATAAGTAAACAAATGGGAATGAACATTTTTAAGCAAGAGATGCTTTGGCACTAGTATATACCTAATAATTTTGGAAAATTTGTTGCAGAAATTGATTTTTCTGTTTGCGATTATTGTTTAGTTTTGGGAAATATCTATTAAACGCAATGCCAAAAAATGCTATATTTTCTGAAATAATGAATTTTAAAATATTAATGGTTTATTATCATTAAAAACAAGAAAGAGTTTCTGTCAGATAGAGGTAGCTATATTTTGGTAAGTAATATAGAACGTAATGTCTTTTGTATTATTACAACATTTTGTTCAAAATCAATTTTTAATCTATTATGGCAAAAAAACGTAGGTATCAACAACTGTACCTATCACCCGAATAATGCATTAGTTTTTGTGCAAAAATGTCCATAAAATATTTATCCGAGTTTTTATAGTATTAACAAATTAATACAAAGAAAGGTTTTTTTAGTACCTGTAATAATTATTATAAATAAGAAAGGATGTATTCTTGGCTTGACATTGTAGGTGCTCATTTTCGGTTGAGAGACCAATGTGACAGGAATTTGTTGAAGAACATTGAAAAACGCTCTTTAAACTGATGAATGCTGTTTACACGTTTTTATTAGGTACTTATGTAAATTTTAAAATTAAAGTGAGGAAATTGCTGTTACCGGCGCATTCGCCAAAAATGTAACATATTAAAGTTTTTATTATTTATTTTATATATTTTAATATTTATACCAACAGGCTGAACGGAGCATTTTCCGTTATAACATCTTATAAAGAATCTAGTGTGACTGGTAGACTGGGGACGAAGGGATGCATTTTTGCGATACATTTCAACAAAATTAAAACTTCTAATTTTACCGCTTATTACAAATAATGATCGAGGTTTGTTTGTCTTGCTATATCGGGAATTTTCACATTTATGATAGAATCCATGTCGTTAATATCATTTAATGGTAATTTCTGTAACTCGTCTCTGCGGCATGCTCCTGCAATGCCAAATACTGCAACTATCTATAACAATACATAAGTAAGTAGGCATAAAGTTAAAAATCGGCCAATTGCAAGTCGAACTCGCACACGAAGGGTTCCGTACCATCGTACAATATTTAGCACTACATATTTTCAAAAAATACTTTAGTAAAAAATAAAAAAAGAAATAAATAAGTTTGCCCAGGGCGTGGTTTCCAACGCCGGACCTCTGGGTTATGAACCAATCACGCTTCCACTGCGCTACTTCGCTTTTGTTCCATACTAGTTAGTTAGCCGTGTCATCAAACAAAAACACACAAAAATCGAAATTATTAACTTCATTTTACTTTTATTATTTGTTGTTATAGCGGCCATACACACTCTGTGAAAATTTCAAGTGTCTACCTATTACGATTCAAAAGATTACTCTTGAAACAAAAAAGTTACAAACCGAAGAAATTTCGGCAGTTTTCGGGTTTTTCAAAAATATCTCTGAAAGTAGGCCATGGATCTCAAATGTTACACAAAATTACCCTACCAAAAGAGCAATCATTTATTTCAAATAAAGTTCTCAGAAAAATAAATGGTAAGATTTATTGGGGGTTTGTGGGACGAAAATTGATATATCTAAAACAGGCTTTAATAAATGGAGTATTGTGTATAGGCGCTTGTAAGCCTGCCGTGGTTTCAGCACGGCCACAACTGGGTACTCCTCAAGTTGTTAGTGAGGTACTCAGCCCGACAAACACGACCAGGCGGATCCCATATGCCGGGAAAACTCAAATTTAAAGTAACCAAACCAAAAAAAAACACGAGAACTGTCGCGAATTTACAACAGTTGTTCGAATGGGCCACCATTATTCTCTGTGCACAAGTTCACTCTGTTAATTGCCGACCAACGGATGCGTGAAAATAGCCCGGGCTTGTTGCGGATTTGTTCAGCTGCATCGTCGATTCGGGCACGTGGCTGTTGCAGGTCCTCAGGCTCCGTTTCATATACGACTGCCTTCATGTAGCCCCAAATACGAAAATCCAACGGATTAAAATCTGGGGACCGAGCTGGACATTGCACTGGTCCTCCACTTCCAATCTATCGATTAGGACACTACGCATCTAAAAATTCTCGGGCAGGGGTGGAAAAATGAGCTGGAGCACCATCATGCATGAACCACATGTCATGCAGGTCTTGAAGTGGCATATCGTTAAATAATTGGTACAAAAAGTCCAAGTACGTATTCCCATTTAAATGTTCTGGCAGAATGTAAAGCCCGATAAGTCGATCCTATGGTAAATATTTGTTCAGGAATTTACCATAGGATCGACTTATCGGGCTTTACATTCTGCCAGAACATTTAAATGGGAATACGTACTTGGACTTTTTGTACCAATTATTTAACGATATGCCACTTCAAGACCTGCATGACATGTGGTTCATGCATGATGGTGCTCCAGCTCATTTTTCCACCCCTGCCCGAGAATTTTTAGATGCGTAGTGTCCTAATCGATAGATTGGAAGTGGAGGACCAGTGCAATGTCCAGCTCGGTCCCCAGATTTTAATCCGTTGGATTTTCGTATTTGGGGCTACATGAAGGCAGTCGTATATGAAACGGAGCCTGAGGACCTGCAACAGCCACGTGCCCGAATCGACGATGCAGCTGAACAAATCCGCAACAAGCCCGGGCTATTTTCACGCATCCGTTGGTCGGCAATTAACAGAGTGAACTTGTGCACAGAGAATAATGGTGGCCCATTCGAACAACTGTTGTAAATTCGCGACAGTTCTCGTGTTTTTTTTTGGTTTGGTTACTTTAAATTTGAGTTTTCCCGGCATATGGGATCCGCCTGGTCGTGTTTGTCGGGCTGAGTACCTCACTAACAACTTGAGGAGTACCCAGTTGTGGAGGGCTGAAACCACGGCAGGCTTACAAGCGCCTATACACAATACTCCATTTATTAAAGCCTGTTTTAGATATATCAATTTTCGTCCCACAAACCCCCAATAAATCTTACCATTTATTTTTCTGAGAACTTTATTTGAAATAAATGATTGCTCTTTTGGTAGGGTAATTTTGTGTAACATTTGAGATCCATGGCCTACTTTCAGAGATATTTTTGAAAAACCCGAAAACTGCCGAAATTTCTTCGGTTTGTAACTTTTTTGTTTCAAGAGTAATCCGAAAAATTTTCCCCAATGTCATTTGTAAGCAAAACTAATTGCTTTAAGCCTACTTTATCAGAATTTAAAACAATGCCACGGCTTAATGGGTGCTCTCTTAGTACCCACCGAAAAATGTGCTCATTTTATTGTAGCGACCCGTGGCCTCGAATCCTTCATGTTTTAGGTATTTTTTTCCCAATATACTACATTGGAAATCTTGGAAATTTCCTGCGAGGTATCGTTTTCTTGCACAATTTTCACATTTTTAAAATTTTCTAGTATGCATTACAGCTATAAATAAAAAAAAAGAAGTGTTAAGAGAGCACACAACAACCCATGGTTTTTTCCAAATTCTGATAAATTAGGTTTAAAGCAATCAGTTTTGCCCAAAAATTTCATTAAGAATTTTTTTCGATAACTCTTGAAACAAAAAAGTTACATGCCGAAGAAATTTCGGCGATTTTCGAGATTTTGAAAAATATCTCGGAAAGTAAGCCATGGATCTCAAGTGTGTTTTTACGCAAAGTTAGCTCATCAAAAAAGCAAATTTTTTTTTCAAATAAAGTTCTCAGAAATATGCATATTTGTCAAGATTTTCTCGAGTGGCCCTTCTTAAATAGACACCCTGTATTCTTGTCCTTAACTTTTCGAGAACACCTTGTATATAAATTCTGAAGCTAGATTCGGATTCTACAGAGAAAACTGCATCATCCTGGTTTTAAGCTGGTCTTTTCATTTCAAAAACTAAGGATATAATCGGACTTTATTTGAGACACCTAATATACCCTGAAAAAGTTTCTCTTTTTGCTATGCGAAAAACACAATTCTATTATACTTAGAAAAATAGTTATTTGTGTAACTAGTGCAAAAAGTGCATATTTGTTGCACGAGGCATGAAGTTTTCAGTTAGAGACGCAGTCGAGGTAACTGATGGACAAACTTCATTTCCAGTATTTTTTTTTTTAATTTTGTTTTCTTCATTGCCTGTGAAGATCTCAGGTTATTCACTTAAAACTCTTTTTCAAATTGTTGTGAAGTTTCCGGTACTGGTACTTGGTTTACCTTACAGAATTTGAGCAGCTATTTAATTTTTTTAGAAATTGAAATTTTACTAAAACTATTTATACCAACAGGCTGAACGGAGCATTTTCCGTTATAACATCTTATAAAGAATCTAGTGTGACTGGTAGACTGGGGACGAAGGGATGCATTTTTGCGATACATTTCAACAAAATTAAAACTTCTAATTTTACCGCTTATTACAAATAATGATCGAGGTTTGTTTGTCTTGCTATATCGGGAATTTTCACATTTATGATAGAATCCATGTCGTTAATATCATTTAATGGTAATTTCTGTAACTCGTCTCTGCGGCATGCTCCTGCAATGCCAAATACTGCAACTATCTATAACAATACATAAGTAAGTAGGCATAAAGTTAAAAATCGGCCAATTGCAAGTCGAACTCGCACACGAAGGGTTCCGTACCATCGTACAATATTTAGCACTACATATTTTCAAAAAATACTTTAGTAAAAAATAAAAAAAGAAATAAATAAGTTTGCCCAGGGCGTGGTTTCCAACGCCGGACCTCTGGGTTATGAACCAATCACGCTTCCACTGCGCTACTTCGCTTTTGTTCCATACTAGTTAGTTAGCCGTGTCATCAAACAAAAACACACAAAAATCGAAATTATTAACTTTATTTTACTTTTATTATTTGTTGTTATAGCGGCCATACACACTCTGTGAAAATTTCAAGTGTCTACCTATTACGATTCAAAAGATACAGCCCAAATAAGGCATAGTTGGTGTCCCGTGGGGTTTTCTAAAATATTCTACGAGATTTTACATAAAAATACAGCGCGCCCGTACCTGAAAAAGTCACCCATGGAATAACAAATGGCCCCCTGAGCCCCCAAAGTCCAAAATCGGAACGAAATTTGGAAATTCTCCACACCAAAACAGTACCAAATGTCAGTCGATGTTTACGAATAAATCTCGGGAGAGCCGGGCGTGCGCCTCGGCCACGATGTATACAGTATGATCCCCGGGATCTCGCCAAATGGCGAAAAAAAAGCCGCCCGAACAGCCGAACGGCTCTTTCGATCGGGGTGCCCTCTGGCAGGCGGCGGCCCCACGCGAAAATTGAACTCAACCGGCGCTCCCCCTTCCAATTGCTAGCCATTTTTCCCGAAAAAAAAAAACGGAAAAAAAATCCGGGGGCCGAACGCCTCTCCCGATTCGGACGCCCTTCAATAGGGTTGTTGCCCGTGAACTCAGGCGGCCGTACGCCAAATTTGGGCCCGAAATATCGAAAACTGCATCCTGTAGATAAGAGCATAGGTACACGTATTACTACACAGGAGCGGGGGTCATAATAAGGACTATGGTCCGGCAGGGCCAGTAGGCACTTGTTAACAAGCAATGGAGTGGCTAAAGGAAACCAAGAGGCCCCAATAAATTCAACAATCAATTTTCGTGATAGTGATAGTTTAATAAACAAAAAAAGTGAAGCATTTATCAAATCGGAGATAAAATTATTCGCATACCAAGCACATCAGAGACGTACCTAAACATTAGCATTTGTCAATAATTTCCGTTATTTCCTCGTGCATTTTCATTATTATTACTGTTATTATTATGTCACAGTCTCTGCCTTTACAAACGTACAGAAGTTGTTTCAGCGGTTGAACTGATAACAATATATATCTACCTAAAAGCATAGACACTTTAATCTATGCAAAAAGTGAAAGGAATCTACCAAAACAAATTCGCACGTTCCGGTGTAACTGAACTGTGAAATACACGAGTTTCATTACCATCCATACGCTAGTTCAAGGCCAACCTATTATTTACAACTTTTTTGTATCTTCTCGGTAAATTAAATGCTAAATTTAATTAGGTATTATTATTTGAATTCTACGTAAAGCATTTTTATTAAATTTCGTTGACTGATGTAGTTGAAACACGATCATAAAAAAAAATAAAAATAAAATGTTTAATGATTTCTTCTTATCGTTGTTTGGTGGTTTCGATGCAAAAGTTACAAATAACTGAATGCATAATTTTCCTTGTTTTGAGACTTTCTTAAGGGCGCGCTCCCGCATTGTTTTCTGCCCTAACTCTGTATAACCAGGAATAACTACAACTTCCTAACCTGGACCAATAGTGTTAGTAAATATTAGTAAACCAATGAATAAAGAATCCCAGGAAGGGCATGTTTGGGGTTAACGAGCGACAAGATAGTTTCGGCGTATGGCGGGATGGCGTTTCCCATTCCACAGTGGCGTGCACCTTTGAGTGGTTTCAGCAAACCAATCGAGGCAGAAATCCTCATTTTTCGTAAAATCGATACTTACAATACAGGTCAAAAATTATAAAGCACGTTGCACGTTTATATACTCGTATATGTCCTTAACTTTAGGAATCCTTGATAATTCTAATTTTAAATTTCGAATTATGAAGAAGTAGGCACCTACACAAACGCATATGTTACTTTGATGCATGACCTCAAAAGTTAATTTAAATTTCAAAATTACTTCCCGATCGATTTTTATCCTCAAACATTTAGTTTTGCAAGCCAGGAAAGAGCCACAAGCCGCAGAACTAAGCATAAAAGTATCGAAGCATCACATATACTGGCACCCATCACCGTGTCAGATATCAAAATATTGTGTCAAAACTTGGTTCCTACACAGGGCGATTTCCGTTTCGCGTATTTTAAAATATGCATGGAGCTTTGATTCCTTCCTGGGGTATGATTCCATGAAAAAATTCTCCGTTTGTGGCATATCGATTCGAACTTCAAAAAAAGGCCAATTTAGGGGAACTTTATTACTCAAAAAGTAAATAAAATTTTGAGTTATAACTAGGACTGGAGATAGCTTGTTACGCCTAGTTGATGATTTTTAACTGATATATTGAGATAAAAGTCTGTAGAATATACCGGGCGATTCACTATTTCCATTGCTCAAAAATTAACAAGAAAATGTCTTTTTATATTTTATAGCTTAAACAGTGTCATTTTGATACCCTAATTAGGTACTTCGGTCCTAGTTATAGCAAAAAATCTTATTTGGTATTTGAGTGATAGACATTTCCAAAGTGACCTCTTTTTTATTTAAAATTAAAATAACTCCCTAACCTTTAAAGTTAGAGCCCTAATATCCTATATCAAAAATAATTTACTCTAATAATGTAACAAAACACCCAACCAACAATTCTTCTTTATAATTTGAATACTGTACGACAATTTTACTTTATTGTTATTTTTTATTGTTTCCAAAAAGCTAATTCATTATAGTAGAGTTATGGAAAACACTACTTTATTGACTGCCACTAAAGAGTCTTATAAATTAATCTTTAAAAGCAATAAATAAGTTATCATTTAAACGTTCCCGCATGATTATGTTCATATGAACTTTGGAACGAATTGATAAAAGCCTTATAAATTAATTTTAAAATTATTTTTAAGGTGTTTCCTACCGCCTTATAAAACGGTTATGTTAGAGTGCTGTTGAGAAACAACTTGCATTTAAGAGTAAATTATTGTACCAGAGGGACAACAGGCGTCATAGCAAATTTGCTGCTTTGCCAAAATTATTGGGATTTTGTATTTTGATTTAGGCATATCCAAATCCAACCCTTTAAATCTGAGGGTTTGAGAGGATATTACAACCACAATTAGTATATATTTCTTGTATTAGAAGGGTTTCTGCTGTACTATGCGATCTACCACTAAAGCATGCAGTTTATTCACTATTGGAGATGTGCTCTATCTTAAATTAAAAGAGTTTTTCATGTTGCCATTTCTAAAAAAAGTTTAAACTTTATAGAATGCTGTTCCAAAGAACATTAATTTTTATTTCTTTATTTAATATTTAATTTAATTTTTTTGGATTATTCTCTTATATTTTTAACCGACTTCAAAAAAGCAGGAGGTTATCAATTCGGTTGTATGTTTTTTTATGTTTGTTACCTCAGAACTCCGTCATTTATAAAACGATTTGGACAATTATTTTTTTATTTGAAAGGGTATACCTATAGAATGGTCCCATTTAAATTTGAAGAAAAAATTCCACCCCTAAGGGTGGACAAATAGGGGATGAAATTTTATATTGGACCGATTTCGATGATTCTCTTTTTATTAGAAAGGGATTACTTTAGGAGTGGCCCCATTTAAATTTGAAGAAAAAAATTCCACTCCTAAGAGTGGACAAAATAAATAGGGAATGAGATTTCATATTGAACCGATTTCGATGATTCTTTTTTTATTAGAAAGGGAGTAACATATAGAGGTGGTCCCATTTAAATTCAAAGAAAGAATTCCACCCCTAAGGGTAGATAAACAGGGGATGAAAGTTCATATTGGACCGATTTGGATGATTCTTATTTTATTAGAAAGGGGTTACCTTAGGGGTTGTCACATTTAAATTTTAAGAGAAAATTTTCAATCCTAAGGGTGGACAAATAGGGGATGGAATTTAATATTGGACCGATTTCGATAATTCTTAATAATTCAACTAAAATTTTAGAAATATTTTTCTCTCCCTACATTGAGTTACAGCAAGTTATGATGTATGTAGGATATGATGTATTCATAACATATCTAAATAGATTTAAATTTCTTGCCTTGACTGTCACCAAATCCAAAGATAACTCAATGTAGAAAGAGAAAAATATTTCTAAAATTTTAGTTGAAATGTGCATAGGGGCAAATTTGTGAAGTCGATTTTAATTTTTTTGTTAAAGATTTTTTATTAAAAAACAAGTCATTTACAACAATATTTATAATAGAAAGTTACATTACATGTACACTTGCCTGACACCTTCCAAAAACAGTAGTGAGGTTGGACCTAGGTATTCAGATGGGAACGCCATCTTCTTCAAAATAGGAATTTTAGCGTCTAACCAAGACTTTTCAATCCTTTGAGCGTGTCTAATATACCTGTCTGGAGACTACAAATATTAATAATTTCAAGAGATTAGAATAATTCAATTGATCAGACAAATATTTAGTATTAAACCCTGATTAAATTGGGGGTACCTACTGGAATTCAAAGGGGTTCCAGGGACGAATAATATGCAAATAATAATCAAGTCGAATAACATTCATACATAAGTAAAAATAATTAAACCGTAGACCCTAATTAAATACAGTTAGATCAACTACAGCCGGTAGATCGCATACTATAGTGGCTCCAATTATCTTATTAAAATAACTAAAATCTGCCTAAAAATAACTCTCCAACTTTATTTCGTGCAGAATTTGTCTTGTCCCATTTATATATTTCATTTCCGTTATATGGTTGATTGAAATATTAAGAATATTCTTGTAACAATGTCGAAGATTGTTTAACTAGGGTATCCAAAAACAAGGCTATAACCAATAATTAATTATTCATCATCTAAAATTACAGTCTTATACTATGTAGGTAAATAAGTAACTAATTTCAAAATTATTTTATTGTTCTATACAATACAAGATTTACCTAGTATAACTTATTTACATATTATATAGGTACCTACTTGGTAACATAAATCAAAGTTCTTATAAATCTTCTGGCTAATATATCAGCTCCCTTTTTAGAAAAAATCTTCAACATCTCTTTTCGCTGTAAATTTGATCATTCCTTGTAAATTTGTTCTTTTGGAAATCCACTCGTCAGTAATATACAGGGTGAGTCGAAGTTAAACCGACATACTCAAAATTTGAGTAGTATTTTTAAAAATAAATGGCGTTCTCCATATAACATTTTGTCCAAAAACGCGTCGTTTTCGACATACAGGGCGTCAAAGTTTTCTTTTAAAAACAGAAAAAAATTAGTATTTTCGGTTCCATTTATGCTATCGAGTTGAAAATTTGTACTTTTATGTTTTCTGGGACGGCGATTATGAATTTTCTATCAACTTTCTTCTAGCTGCTAGAGGGCGTTGGCTACGTCGTTTCTTTCGAACAAAAGTGTTTTAAACTTTTTTGTCGTTGAAAAATCTGCATTTTAGACAGCGGAATATTAAATAACATTCGATTTTGAACAAAAAATGTCTCTTGTAAAAATACTAAAATCTTAACCGTTTTCATGAAAAACGCAATTTTGTGTCGCGGTGCGCCTGAATTCGAAAAAATTAAAATTTCGTAGTAGGCTGAGAAATGGGATTTATTCATTTGGAATTCTTTATTTACAGTAGGTATTGTCCTAAATTAACAATTTTTGTGAAATTAGTAATAAAAAGAACTTTAACCAAGACAACTTTATTATATTTTTTTCGTTATGTTTTTGCTAATAAAGTTGTCTTGGTTAAAGTTATTTTTATTACTAATTTCACAAAAATTGTTAATTTAGGACAATACCTACTGTAAATAAAGAATTCCAAATGAGTAAATCCCATTTCTCAGCCTACTACGAAATTTTAATTTTTTTCGAATTCACGCGCACCGCGACACAAAATTGCGTTTTTCATGAAAACGGTTAAGGTTTTAGTATTTTTACAAGAGACATTTTTTGTTCAAAATCGAATGTAATTTAATATTCCGCTGTCTAAAGTGCAGATTTTTCAACGACAAAAAAGTTTAAAACACTTTTGTTCGAAAGTAACGATGTAGCCAACGCCCTCTAGCGGCTAGAAGAAAGTTGATAGAAAATTCATAATCGCCGTCCCAGAATACATAAAAGTACCAATTTTCAACTCGATAGCATAAATGGAACCGAAAATACTAATTTTTTTCTGTTTTTAAAAGAAAACTTTGGCCCTGTATGTCGAAAACGAAGCGTTTTTGGACA
This sequence comes from Pseudeuparius sepicola, assembly GCA_963920635.1. Classification (NCBI taxonomy): domain Eukaryota; kingdom Metazoa; phylum Arthropoda; class Insecta; order Coleoptera; family Anthribidae; genus Pseudeuparius; species Pseudeuparius sepicola. The sequence continues at coordinate 40,789,007 of OY987299.1, read as the reverse complement.
AAATGTTACATGAAGAACCCCATTTATTTTTAAAAATACTACTCAAATTTTGAGTATGGCGGTTTAACTTCGACTCACCCTGTATAACTATAGTATGGATACAGAATAACCACACGCATTATTAGTCCTTCATGTGCTATAGATAACACTATTGCATCGTTCCTCATTCTGTCTGTGCCTGTGTAACACTAAATTTACAAATCTCATCAAACATTTTAACGATATATGTATACCTAAACTTTGAAATGGCCATAAATTGCGTAATAAACACCTTTCAGCCATAAACAAAGTTATATAATAACATATAACATCGAAAACAATCATAATTATCTTGTAAATAACCTATACAGCAGATTGACGAGAATCATTATTGTTGCTCGATTGTCTATATATCGCCATCATTAATCAGTTAAAAAAACTTTTTGGAAGAAAAGTATTGCAATAAGTTCCACTAATTGTATGTAGAAAAAACAGTCTGAATAAATTATTTATCGCAATGGTAGACGCTTCTAATGAAGGTCGTGAATCAAAACGATATTATGATGTCATTGTATTTCCCTAGTTCGCTTAACAAAAGACTGGCGCTGACTTTTTAAAATAAATAATTTGCGAAATATACAAGGTAACAAGCGATTAATAATAAAATTGAACGTTGATCCCTAACTGAATAGTAGTAGAACGAAATACAACACTATTCATTTAGGTACCTACCTATATATTTTTTTACTGAAGGGTGTAACCACATGTCACAATAACCGCAATCGCTACGATAGTACTAAACCGTTAGTTTGACTTTTATTGCTTTAACAATCCTGAGTGTTTTTATTTATAAGCGTTGTTATATGTATAACTATATTTTTAGTTTGACTTTAAGGACTTACCCGTGATTTTCTCAAAAGTTTTTAAGATATATTTATATTTTAAAAATTATTCTTATGCAGTTTTTTTTTTCAATAAATCTTATGCCACTAAGAAAAAGAAAATTGGACGTTGGGTACAAAAGTTAGGGTCGAAAAACGGATTTTTACAAAATAATAAAATGGCGGACTATCGTTTATTCGATTACAGGAGGGTACCTAAAGGGGTAAAAAATAATTATCTGCTTTTTTTAACCTCTGTTCGAGTTACAGAAGTTAATTTTTCCATACTGCGCGAGTCACACCTTATAGACATAGGGTACATATTTTTACAGGTCTGGCAGTGAATTCTCCCCCACCCACCTGTCTGGCAATATTTTTTACAGCTTCCTACGTTATTCGAAGTAAAATGAATAAAAAACAACCTTCAGGTTGGCACGTAGGTAATTTAATGTTTTTTTACGACATTGAGTGTTGGCAGCCCCGCAGTATCCGCAGTAGCCAGCTGCCAGACTGCCCTTGTATATGGTACTCACTTCTACCTAGTAAGAGATAAGAAATTTAGTTTATAAAATCACGTAGGCTAAGTGGTTACGCTACTTAAATTTGTTTTAATTGGTGTCCATCCTTGATTCCATTCTTTACATTTATGTTACAATAATTAGTTCTGCAGCTTTGTTATTATAGCAAAGGAAGTTATTATAAAACTAATCAGAACCAAAATAGGGTTTTACCACAAAATGTAAATTTCATATTTTTTATTTTGTGTAACATACCTCTATTAGTAGGTATACCCACTGTAGTTACTCCAACAACTGGCGACGTAGTTGAGAAAACCAAAGAAGGAAATTGGTTCCTTTCAAATTCACATGTTCGGTAATGATGTGCAAGTATTTGGAGAAAGAAATTGTATTTTTTCCAGACAAGCTATTAAATCCATGAGAAAATATCAAGGGTAAAAAAAGTAACTATGAATTAATTGGGCTAAAGAATAAATTCTTTTTAAATAAACTAACTCACAAAAAAGTTTTGAAAAGAAGAATAGGTGTTTTGATGGATAGGACGGATAAGGTACAAAAAGTAACTCTACAGGAAAGTACCCTCCAAATTACGAATCACGTATGCTAAAGTCCAAGTTTCTAGATTCTACCGTTTATGGGAAAAAAAATTAAAACTGAATTTTTTTGTCCCTCTTAAGGCTGGAATAACTTTGCAGGGATGCTTAAATCGAAAATTTTTTCGTGAAAGACCTCCCTGCATAAAAACTTACGCAATACTTCAAACTGGGGGTATCTTAGAGGTTTGTGCGGGGAAGGGGTGTCAATTATTATTATTTCTGCTTCATCGCTGTACGAATATGACGTCAAACTTAATATACAGGGTGTAGTTAAAAAGTTATTTGAAAAAAAAAACCTTTTTCAAAAAATTGTCAAGTTGGATTTTATCAAGAAATATTGGTAAGGAGTAGGCATACAGGGAGTACCAAAAAATAGTCCGTTTTCATTTTTGACTTCCGGTATGACCGGAAGTGAACATCACTTGTTCAGATTTTTGAAACACCCCGTATATTTTTGCATTAGGTATCTAAAATTCCTTTTGTTCCGATAATTTCAACCATATATTTATAGTTTTATATAGTTACCTCTAATAATAACCAAGCGACGAATTTCCATTTTTTGATAAATTTCGTCAAATAAAGTATCTTAAATTCACATCTTTGCGTGGAATGCTAAAAATATATTGTGTCTCAAAAATCTGGCCAAATGCCTTGATACTTTCGATCAAACCGGAAGTCAGAAATGAAAACACAACATTTTGTATTACTCCCCGTACACCCATAATTAATATTCCGTGCAAAAATTCAAAATCACAATTTTTTACAAAAGGGTATTTTTTAAATAACTTTTTAACCACATCCTGTGTATTAAGTTTGACGCCATATTAGAATTCTTCGGAAAATTGTACAAAAGTTTGGTTTTTGAACTAACAATTTATAAATTTAAAATTACGATGAAAAACGGGTTTAGGTATCACATTAACTTTGACACCCTGTAGGTATTCGAAAAACTCCTTCAGAACCGGAAATACATAGTGAGGGTTCGGCAAGTAGTAGATCAGAGAAATCTCTGATCGTTTTCGAGTGATCATTTGTATATAACAGTATAATAAAAATAAATAGCAATGGAAGCACGACAACAATTTTTGACTCTACAACACAATGGTTATTTGTGTAGCTACCAAGGCAAGTTCAACTTTTTCCAAAGAATGTGGAATTTAGTTAATAGTACCAAGTAAACCATAATATTATGGATATATATGACTTATTAAAAGGAACTTCAATGCTGAGGGGTAAATCATGTCAAATATCAAAGTTATATTACACAAAAAGCAGCCTTGCTAAGTAGTACCTACGCAATATAAACTTTCCAAAAAGTTCCAAAAAGTTCCTCATTAAGAAAAATTGGAAAACATGCGAAATTAAATCCTTCTTAAAAGATATTTAGCTGATTTAAAAACAAGCTAGTTTTTCATATTAACTTTTTGTCTTGGGGCCAAAGTTAGATGCAGAGTGTAACTTTTTTAATACAAAAATATTTAAATATTTCCTAAACTACCAAAAATATTTCAACCAAATTCTTATGGGTTATCCAGGAGGGAGATCTGCAAAGCGTCATAATTTTAAGTTTGTCAATTTACAGGTAATCCCTAGTATTAATTTATTGACAACAACGTAATATCAAAATTGGCTACTTTATGTAGTGTAGCGTTTAATTTAGAACAAAAATTTCCTCTTGTCAGTTTTTACTATATGCCGTGGTTTTATGACAAATTAATTTATTTACTTATTAAAAAAAGCATACATTATGTATTTAGTAAATAAATAAACTGGAAACTCTGAGCAACCCGCCGAAATGAATAATTATCGGGATACCGAAAATGGATCCAGAAAGGCGTTTAAAATTATTTTAAGGATAATAATTATTGTCCTCGCCTCGAATTTATATTCGGTAAAGCTGCGCTCTGTGACTGATACATTCCGCCAAATTTAAAAGCTGTAAAGACGAACGCTGCCGGTTTTAGAGTACACAATTTCACAATCCTATTAATCTTGATCCTTCTTCAAATTACGCCATATACCTATACCAACCTACACCGCCCAAGAGAGACGTCTGACCGGGGGAATAATTTGGCGGCCATTTTTAACCCTAAATTAGGGGGAAAATTTGAAATAATTTATACGGGTGGGTTCCATAAATAATATAATGTCTTGGTTGTCATTTTGTGTAAAATGGAAATTATTTGAGTTCAAAGTACAACAGGGGTCCAAGATTTTTGTTATGGTTTTGGTTTTGCAGGTTGAGAAATTATACAATTATTTAATCATCATATTTTAATCATCATAAAGAGAACTAATTTAGTTAGGGTATTATTGCAATAGCTACATTATGCTCCCCTAAATAATTACTAATAGGAAACATGAAAATATTTTTTATTACCTAACATTATCATACAATATTTATTACTTGGGATCATAATTAAGTATATCTTTGAATACTTATAATAATAATAACCTATTTTCCAGGAACATATCTATACCTATTTCTGAATTTTTAGGCGGCTAGTTTTATTCCTTAGAACTTTTCTTTTTGTTTGTTTAAAAAATACAAGCGAAAGAAAACTTGGTAACTTCAACTTCTACCACTTTAATCTTTGCTTCAAAAACGCAAGTGAAGTGATTTCTAATTACGCTCTTCTTTGATAAGCTTCAATAATTTTGCTGGTGGTGATCTGCAGTTAACAGGTTTACTTGCTGCTGCCTGCTGCTGTTTGCATTTCTTCGGTTAATTCTATTTGCTCCAGAAAAGCGGATTTCTTGTATAATAGAAGTATAAGAAAGTATAATGCAATTTCATTCATACAGTATAACAAATTTTAAACAAGGAATAAAGTGACCACCATTCAAACTGTCAATATAGGGTTAAAATTGCGGCGAATTTTATCTCTTTTCGTTGCCCGCGCCTTGCCGTGCGCAATAGGGGCAAAAGCGGTACCTATATATATGTTAATATACGCAGGTATGTGAATTACGCGCTGTGGTGACGATTTCAGGACGCGACAGTTTTCGAACTGTTGACAGTTCGATGCTGCAGTTCTTCAATTACCCCGTACCCGCTTACCTATTATGTCTGGCTAAAACAAACTTACAAAAGCTTACAGTTTACTAAATATAGGTGTCAAAAAGAGCAATTCTAATTCAAACATACATGCTAATAGACCGTCAGATAGTGACAGATTTAGGTGCCCCATTTTCGCATACTAGCCTCGAAGAGGGTTGAAAAGTACATCGATGCTGAGTAGAATGAAGTAAAATTTACGAGTGGCCCCTGGGGATAACATATGGAAAATTCGATTTTCCTGAACAGAAATAAAAGGTGTCTGTTGCCCATATTTCCACGCTAGCCATGTTCACTAAATTATTAATTAATAGAACCTGGTTTCGGAAAACCAAAGGCTTGATTGTTGCAGATGGCTAAAGGGTTGAAATAAGGGCGTAGTTTTGTAAGCAAAAATCGAAATTTTGACCGATTTTTCCACACAAGCCCATCGAAAGTATGAAAACGTACAACGTCACTAACCCGAAAAACTTATTGGCTTGAGTGGCGCGAATGGATAAGTACATTTTGAGGTCGGAAAATTTAACGGAATTTTCTTTCGATTTTTTAGTTATTTTTCCATGCAAGCCTTTGAAACTATAGAAAGTTGTTGATGTGTTAGACTTTATAATGAAATTGGCATGATTATCGTATGTGGACGGAACGAAGACTTGCGTCGGAAAGTTGCAGGAAAATTCATGAAAATTGCCATCATTTTCCCACGCAAGCCGTTTGACATATGCTTAGAAAAAGTGATTCTAAGACTATATAACAAAAGGCTTGCGTGTCGGACATGGTCATCCATCACATTAATAATTATATATAATTTAAAAAATCTAGAAATTTCCACCATTTTCTCATACAAGCCGTTTAGCATATGCTTAGAAAAAGTGATTATAAGACTATTGTAGGTAACAAAAGGCTTCAGTGAAATTGACAAAATGTGTCCCAAAACACCTGTTGACTCCAAAGTTCGAAAAATAATATTATCGCCTACCTCATTTAAATGTTACAGATGAATTTTACGTTCAAAACTAAGAAAAAAATGCCTAATAGGCATTGAATAAAACATCACTGGTTATCATATTAATTATACATAATTTATTTAACAAAGATGAGCTAACCAAAAAATCTAGAAATTTCCACCATTTTCCGGACAAGCCGTTTGACATATTATTATAATTAGAAAAAGTGATGTAAGACTATTGCAATAAAAGGCTTGACTGCCGTACATGTAGTATATTATTATATGTACAAAAAAGAGCTGACAAAAATCTAGAAATATTTATGCAGAGTTATTATTTTGAATGTATAATTTAGCATTCCTTTATATTATGAAAATAGTGCGGTGGATATTGCCTTCATATAAAAAATATATCTACAATTTATTTTAAAAATATTGATAATTAAATGAGTTACTTTCTTGAATAATTTTACAAACTGGATTATATTAAAAAATGCGGTTTCAAATTTTACAGAATCATTGAACAATTTAAAGTGACAAAAAAATTCCCTATGAACAATATACCAAAAATTGTTCGCTTTCAAAATGCAACGGATTGAGCTCGACAAAATTTTGACACCCTATTGCAAGAAAAGCAGTCATGTTTTAGTCAATGCCTATTAGACATTTTTTTCTTAGTTTTGAAAGTACAATTCATCTGTAACATTTAAATGAGGTAGGCGATAATTTTATTTTCCGAACTTTGGAGTCAACAGGTGTTTTGGGACACATTTTGCCAATTTCAACTTTTTTTCAATTTCACTCAAGATTTTTGTTACAATAGTCTTATAATCACTTTTTCTAAGCATATGCTAAACGGCTTGTATGAGAAAAAGGTGGAAATTTCTAGATTTTTTAAATTATATATAATTATTAATGTGATGACCATGTCCGACACGCAAGCCTTTTGTTATATAGTCTTAGAATCACTTTTTCTAAGCATATGTCAAACGGCTTGCGTGAGAAAATGGTGGCAATTTTCATAAATTTTCCTGCAACTTTCCTATGTTCTGAAAATATGAAGGACTCTACACACAAGCCATAATTTTTTAAAATATGTACTCTGAAATTCATAACTTTTTATTGCAATTAATTATTAACATCCTTATTGCAATTAATTTCGTTCAGGGAAAAATAACTGAAAAATCTAAACAAATTCCGTTAAATTTTCCTACCCCAAAATGTACTTATCCATTCCCGCCACACAAGCCAATATATTTTTCGGGCTAGTGACGATGTACGTTTTCATACTTTCGATGGGCTTGTTTGGAAAAATCGGTCAAAATTTCGATTTTTCCTTACAAGACTACGCCCTTATTTCAACCCTTTAGCCACCTGCAACACTCAAGCCTTTGGTTTTCCGAAGTTAGGTTCTATTAATTAATCATTTAGTGAACATGGCTAGCGTGAAAATATGGGCAACAGACACCTTTTATTTCTGTTCAGGAAAATCGAATTTTCACTTCATTCTACTCAGCATCGATATACTTTTCAACCCTCTTCGAGGCTAGTATGCGAAAATGGGGCATCTAAATCTGTCACTATCTGACGGTCTATAAAGTGATAGAATTATTATAACTATATAATCATAACATTTTTAATCTCTTTGTACCTACATGGAATATTGAGATTACAGCTAACGATTAGTGAAACTATTATTTGTGTATAGAGATGATATATGAATATAATAGCTCTTCTCGTATAATGATGTATAATATTTATTGTTTATGTTATCGGGCTATGATCAGAAATATTGGTTGTTACTAAAGCAAGTGTATCTTAGTAATTCCTATAAATATGTTTCATTTCTAAGTATTTCAGAAATACTTATTTATTTTGCTTATTAGTTCTAGTTGAAAAATCCCATACAGAGTGTCCCAGAATATGTGGGCAATCTCAGGGATTTATACAGGAGACGTTAAAATAACATGACAAGTTCCTATAAAAAAATTACGGATATACAGAAGCAAAATAACCATGCTACTGAACTGAAATTTGGCAGTGTTGTGCTTTTGGGGATGGAGAATGAGTTGAAGGCATGAATTTTTACGTATCTCACAGCCAATTGCACTATTTTTGGATCGTGTTATTGCTCGTAACTTTTTTGAAGTTATTTTTTGGTCCTGCAGGTCCATCAATTTAGTCTATCTTTCATTTTGCAACAAAAGTGTACCCTTGTTTCGTAACGATAAAATCAACCGTTCGCTTTGAAATTGGCGGAACGTTCCCTAAAACACCTGTTAAATTCAACATTCGAAGCATAAAACTTTCTCCTACCGCTTTCCAATGTTACAGATCAACTGTACCTACATTCAAAATTAAGAAAAAAATACCAAATGGACATTGGACAAAACACCATTGCTTTTCTTGAAATAGGATGTTCAAATTCTGTCAAATTCAATCTTTTCTATTTTGAAAGCTAATAATTTTTGGTACATTGGTTCATAAGGATTTTCTTCTCAGTATAAATTCTACAGCCGATCTGTTACGTTTGAAAGCGGTAGGTAAAGATTTTATATTTCTAATGTTGAAGTTAACAGGTGTTTTGAGGCACGTTTTACGAATTTCAACGCAAAAGGTTGATTTTATCGTTATGAAACAAGAATACACTTTTATTGCAAAATGAAAAGGTGCACTAAAATGATGGACCTGCAAGACCAAAAACATAACTTCAAAAAAGTTACGAGTAAAAGCACGATCAAAAATCATCACAAGTGGCGCCCTCTGTGAGATACGTAAAAATTGATACCTTCGGCTTATTCTGCATCCCCAAAAACACAATGCCAAATTTTAGTTCAGCGGCTTGATTATTTTGGGAGATATAGCCATAATTTAATTTCAAAAAAAGAACTTCAACACCCTGTATCTCCGTGGGGGGCCCTCTGGAATTTTTTTTTATTGGAACTTGTCATGTTATTTTAACGTCCCCTTTATAAATCAAGGGAGATTGCCCACATATTCTGGGACATACTGTATATCGCTTGTAATTTACATTTGTAATTTCCTTAATAGTTTCAAGTAAATCACATCAAAATTTTTTATGGAAATCCCTATAAACTGAAAGCATGCCAGCATCATAGTATCCGTGAACTCCGTGCTAATACATTATCATAACTTTATTACACAACAAAACAAAATAATAATGCATTTCAACCAAGTAACCCTAATCAAAATGAGATTTTAACTAGCGAAATACCCATTCTAATGTGTTGATCATAACCGCGATACTCTGACATTACGACTTACGGTTATAATTAAAGCGAGATGAATGTTAATGGCTTCCTTAGAAAAATATCGGAGTAGACGATCTGGAATTTACAGCTCTGTTTTATAGTTAGTGCAATTTAAAAAACTGCACAAATGTTAAAAAATATCCGATAGAGTCACAAATTATTATATAGTTATAGATATAGAATAATAATAATTATTATTGTTGTATGTAGCTAACAAATCAATAAATACAATAGTTATTGTGACTATATTCGGTTTTCGTAATGTAATTTGTTTTATTACATTTCTTGATTTCTTATCAACTAACAATACATACTTTAATTACTCCTAATATTTCACATACCGTCGATTAATTAAAAAATAATAGTTATTTAAGTATACCTAAGACTTTGTAAAAATAAAACGAGAAAAAAATTGCCAAATCGCAAAACATTAGAATGACAAATAAACAACATATCATTTCATTATATTAGTAACTATAGATTCTATAATCACTGATTATATCTAGACAATAAAATACTCCTCAAGTAATTTCGTTCTCAGGCACATAACATTATATTGTCACCAGTAGAGGTTGATGGCATTATTTAATTTTGTTCACTGTCATCTAAAATAAAACAGTACAACATCCAATGGCAATGAACTTAGTTAATCACAAATTATGTCCCAATAATTAGCATATTACAGTATATTTAGCTCCTGATGTTTACCTTGGTTTCCATTTGGATTTTCTAAAGAACAAGTAAATTAGCAATGTAGCAGGATATGGGTCACCTTAAAGATGTTGCGTAGAGGAAGTTCTTTGTAGTCTTTTTTGTAGTCAAGACAAATCCCATGGCTGATACAAAAGAAAGATTAACTTTTGGAAAAATTCCGGAAATTGTTTTATTCCTTGTATGTTGAGGGCCTTGCGCTCCACAAAAAAAACGTAAGAAACAAAAACGTGGCTATTTTGGATAGCTAGGTGACGCCGAAAAAGAAATTTGCCTCCATGGCCAACTTGTCGCACAATAATTATAAAATATAAAATATCTATGCCTACTTCAAATTGGGCAAAACTATTAATAGCCGCAGCATTCTTATATTAAAAGATATAAAAAAAAAACTATACCGTACTTTCACCGTTTTGGTAGACATAGGGGAATAGGCCGCGCGTCGCCGGGAGTCCAGCTAGGTTTGTCAGTACACACAGGGGGAGTACACAGTAGTCCCGCACCGCTTATCAGTAGAGTTTTGCAAGCAAAAAACACGCCCCGCCCCCCGCCAACGACTGACGAACCTAGCCGAATACACGGCGGCGCGCCGCCCAGCCATGGCAATGTCTACTAAAACGGTGAAAGTACGGTATATTAAAAATTGATAGCACGTAGGTGCTTTAATGCAAGCGGGTACTCATTGATAGTTTCATAATATAATTTACATGGGATTTACGTGAGAATTTTGGACAGCTAGGTGGCGTGAATCGAACCTATTGTCACTGGTCGCCATGTCTATTGCAGACTTTAATACTTAATTGTTTTTTTTTTTGTTCCATTTAAATTAAAACTTTCATTTAGAGGATTAGACATAAAATAATAGTACCTATTTGGCCCCCTCCCCCGCACAACCGTCGATGAATAAACTAGGAACAATATATTTGGAAATGGCAACATACCTATAGGTTTGTGTTGTGGATGATGATCAAAATTTTGATCAAGTTCATTTCTACTCCGCAAGCAACAATTTTTCATGAATCATTGAACATTTTTATTCGCGTAAATCAACTAGCGTTAGAAGTAGGCGTCCATCATCTGATATGTCGTCTGTTTCACCAATTAACACGTCTAGGGATTTTCTCACGCATTTTTTTTATACTTGTAGGTACTGGTGACGACTATAGCTCCATTTTGGTTGCAATATGCATTATCCTGATCTATCTTGCTGAATATAGGTCAAATAAAATACAGGCTGGTAGAAATGGCAAATTGTTACAAAATTCTTGTACTGGAGAGATCTGTGACGCTGAGAGCGTCACAGTCAGAGCAGTCATGTTTTCAGTTGACAAGACACTACTCTGCCAAGTGCCTCCTGAAAATATAGTAATTTTAATGTTGCGTCGGTCATTTCGGGATATATTCTTTAAACTTGCAATTTTCCGTGTAACAGCTTCCATCGCCATATAAGCGATTGAAATTTTTGTATATTTTCATAGACACATAAAGGGGCAACATCGGCATGAACATCGCAACTGAGGGATTCCTGTGGCTAACCAGGATCTCCACGGATCTTTCGTTTGTCTTTTTTTTTTCGCACGTATGTGGTTACGTAATCGCGATCGTGACCGTCGATTTCTTGGCATCGCCAACCGCCAAGACTATAAAAACGACGGCGGGCTGACCGAGACCATCACAGGTGGCCATGAAGTGGTTGGTGGCGCTAGTGGTGGTGGCCGCAACGGCCCACGCTTTCAACCCCGAGGTACGTACATTTTTAAAAATTGTTGTGACTTTAAAATTATTTGAGTGGAACAATATCAAGTTTTAGATGAAAAAAACATTTTCGTCTAAAAATTCAGTTAAGATATCCATACGTGAAAAACATTATTTTTTACATAATCAATTCGCATTTTTACCTGAAATTTATGCTACTAAAGTGAAAATAATTGTTGTTACCTAAGTGAATGTATATCCTGGGGCTTCTAGGAGAATTTGTCAATAAAATAGCTTCGTGTCATTCGGGTATTTTCATCTGACTTTTAACTGGAAGAGAAAAATTAGCGGAAAAAATATGTATAGTTAGCATATCTATAGAAACTAAGTATACAATGCGTAGATAGTTTTGTTTTCAGAAAGAGTTCATTAAGAACTGATAAATTTGTATCAAAGTGGTATCGAAACATGCATATAGGAAAAATAAAACTTTTCCCTTTTTGAGAATTCAAATAGAAGCACCTTGTCTTGGATTAATTTTTTTTTCAATCTCTTCTATACAGGGCGATCCAAATTAAGTGCACACCTTTAGTAACTCCATTATTATTAAAGATGCAAAATCAGTTAAATTAGAAAATTGGTAAATTTTTTACCGCTGATTAAGATGAGATAATCAAAACAAATTAAAAGCTTTTTTATTTTTTTTACAAGATAACAAAATTTTAAATGGAACAATCTATATATTTTATTTTTTTAAGAAATTGTAATTTAGAATACAAACTGTTTTAAAAACTTTTTGGCTACGATGAAAAATAACGGACCTATAAGGTCCTACACAGCTCGAAAACTAATCCGAAATTAGCTTTCAAAAATGCGGTTTGGGAAGAACTGGATCAAATAGATGGTAGGGTTCTTTTAGAAAGCGATGGAGCTGTGTCAAAAAGAGCCGAGAAATGTATTGAAGGGCGATGAGGAGTTTTTGAACATTTTCTAAAGGCAAATCAGTGGCTTTAAAATGAATAATGATTTTATTGTTGTTTGATTATTAAATTATGTTCTCTACTTGTTTATATTTAGTTCTTTGTTATTCCTAATAACTAGTAAATTATTGTCATTTGTTTCTATAACCTGCTGGGCTAATTTCAGATTAGTTTTCGAGTTGTGTGGGACCTTATAGCTCCGTTATTTTACGTCGTAGCTAAATTTTCTTTATCACTATTTTTATTTTAAATTAAAATATATTTCATAAAAAATATAATATATAGTCTGTCCACGGATGGACTTAACTATTGGTAATTATTGTAAAAAAATTATTTTCAATTTTTCGAAAAAAGGTTGAAAATAGTTATTGAGCAAAAAGTCTGCTTGTCCTTAAAATAGGATTGATATGAAAAAAAAGTAACACTATTTATTCTGGATAACCAGAAAATTGAAGAAACGTTAATTAGCTTAAGAGTAAACTACCTCTATTTGTAGAGATAGTGAAAAAAGCTATAAAAAAATTAGTTCAGCGTGGTAAGTTACTTTGGTGTCAAAAATTTCAAAGCTTTAGGCACTACTTTGATTTTTTTATTTTATTTTTTTTTTTTTCAAATAAATGAATTTCTCTAAATAGTACGACAAAACTGTATTAAGGAAACTTCTTCAGAATGGAAAACTGCCCATGATGTCAAAATTTAACAATTCTAGGCCTACTTTGTATTTTGGAAAATATTGGATAAAACTCAAGGTAGGCCTAGGATTATAAAAAAAATTTTCATCGTACAGAGTTTGCTACTCTGAGTAACTTTTATTTATACACTTTTGTCGTACTACCTATAGAAAATTATTTATTGGAAGAAAAACAAGAACAAATCAAAAAAGCAAAGTAAGCCTAATGCTTTAAAATTTTGTACACGTAGGTAAGTAACTTACCACGATGAACAAATTTTCTTTATAACTCTTTTCAATACCTCTACAAATAGAATCAGTTTACTCTTATGCGAATTACCGTTTCTTCAATTTTCTGGTCACCCAGTATAAGTAATGTTAACTTTTCCATGTCAATCTTATTTTAAGAACAAGCAGAGTTTTTTTTATCTAGAATGACTTATTAAAAAATAAATAAATAAAATTTTTTACAAGCATAGTTATGTCCATCCGTGGACACACTGTATAGGGTATTCCGTTTAAACATATTTTCTCAAAAAAAAGAGATTATTTTTATAGAATATCTTTTTATGTGTATCACCCTGTATAATTTCGTGTAAATATTCGTAAGACATATCTTTGATTTTGGAGTTTTTAGAGTCTTTTGTTTTGTGCAAGTTAATTGTTTTTAATTGCTTTGTAATTATCTTGAAATTTTCAAAACAAATTCATCAAGATCGACATTAATATTGGTTTGTCTAAGACTGTAAAATGTATGGAAAAATTAAAACTTCAAAAATGTCAAAATAGTAGGTGTAGGTGTCCTGTTGACTATTCAACTGTTTTGAAGGGATTTCATGGCACACTTGACTCGCCAGATGCCTTTAAAATTCCCATTTTGTTCAACTTTGACACCCTGCAGAATGGAACTCCCTGTATATTTTTTATTCAAATTTGGTATATGAAGATATCGCTAAATGGTTTTCGTGAAAATCGGGGATATAAAAAAATTGCAGCCGGCCCTGGATTTGCATTTTGAAAATGGCAGGAAGATCGAAAGAAGCGGTTTTTGAAGGCCTTTCAAACAAAAAAAAAAGTTTAGGCGATTATCTCCAAAAATGAAGATTTTACGGATTTCTACAGTTTTAAAGTTGGACACCCTGTATGTTTGATATTATTATCCCAATGTTTTATAAGTCGGGAGTTTTATTAAGCACGGAGTGGGGCCGGGCGTAGCGGAGGAGTTTGTAAAACAAGTTGCATACTATACTTTTTCTACGAGTGAATGTGACATCGAGAACGACATAATAATAACCTTATGTTGGCAACTAATAGCAATCATACATAACCCCAAAGGTAGGTTATATAGAAAACAGGTCAGGTTACGGGAAACAGAATTGAAACTTTAAATCAAGGTCTAATATTATACAAAAACTTCGCTTTAGATTTCGGGTTTGCCAAAAAGTGTATTTATTATGGGTGGCCTATTTTTATTTTACGCCTTGGATAAAAACCAACACATAATGTGATAGACTAAAAATTGGGCAACTGCAAAACTTCAGCCCGTGATTAGTAAATCCCTTGCCAACTTCAACTGATGGCTTCAGGGGGTATCTGCAACAAAAAAAAAATGTTGAAGCATTGTATGTCTCGAAATGTCTTTAGATCTTCAACTATTTTTAATTTTTCTTCCACTAGTAGATTTGTGAGATATTCTCTAGTTGGTCAGAAAAGGTCGTTTGTTATTTTGTTAATAGGTGTGTTCACTCTCTCTACTTTTGACATGTAAAAACATACCAACCATTTAGTAGATATGAGGTAGTTATAAAAAAATAAATTTTATTTATTTATACTAAAATTATTGCTAAATTGCGGCAAAAAAATTAAATATCTTTTGTTGCATGAACCACGTGCCGTCATTATGATTTCTAAATCATCTCACGTTTTTGTTTCTCCAAGAAGAAAACCACACAAGGACGAGTAAATTAAAATTATTATTTATATACCTACTTCATCCGACTGCAAATTTTATTACTTAATTCGACGAATTAACTATAATGTATCTGTTGTGCATCTAATGTACCTATCTAATAACAAGCAAAATAAACACGTAATAAGTTATCATTGATTTATTGGTCATAAAGTGTTAATATGCTAGGACAAAATTGTGCATTTTAAATGACATTTTTGTGTTAACGTTAGGAATTAGATACTATCGGTATCGGTACCATCACCAGCTATTTATAAATGAGCGAAAATGTAATAGAGAAAAATGTCCTCTGAATTCCATAAAGGATTTTAGTAGATTTCATGTCATCTGCTCACTGCTCCGTTAGTTTTAGAATGAAATTAACCAATAGCCATTGTGTTATTTATCTAAAAGTTATTTTCACAGATTTTGCTTTAATTGTTTCTTTATCATTTCAGCACCTAGAACTTAGGAAACGTAGATCCTATGGAAGTAAAGGAGGGCTGCTTGGTGGGCTCCTAGGAGGAGGGGGAAGTGGGGGTGGTTTTGGAGGTGGATTTGGAGGGGGCGGCGGAGGCGGAGGCGGCGGCGGCGGCGGTTTCGGCGGTGGATTTGGTGGTAAGTTAATTAAAACAATTTACTAGACTTTTCTAAATAGTAGAAACCATAAAAGATATCTTAGTCAAAACGAAGAATCTAATAAATAAATCATATGAGTGTCAGTGTACTGCAATGAAAACTTTTCTGAATTTCTCATCTTTGTGGAATACAAATTAAAGGTTTGTGATGCATATCATTATAATATGTAGTCTTCACCACTTTCACGCTATTTACATCCATTTTGGCAGTTTTTCATCTTCATATCTATTAGCAAAGTTTGAAACAAGATGCCGGACTTAGCTAATTTCTTTTAACTAATTCATAAATCATCCTTTAAGGGTTTTGTATAGTATTTTGTAGTATGTATTTTATGTTTCTTTTTTTAATTCCCAAATTCTGTGTTAAATTCAAATAATACATTTAATCAAATCCCCATTAATGTATTATCGTTTTTGTAAAAGAGTTATCGTGGAAGTACGTTTTTAATAGGTATATACGCTTAAATAAAAAATGTTTGTGGGTATTTATACACTAGAACTTGGTGACACTATTTGCTGGACAAGGTGCTAATATGGGCTGTATTAATGTCCTTACCTAGGTATTTATTTTGCTAACCAATTTTTATCAGCTTCTAATTTACAGGACGCTAATAAAATTATTTAGATATAATTATATGTATATTCCAGTAAACTAAATGAATTAATAATCTACAAAATGTTTAAAGACGCACAAAGACGAAAAAAATAAGTAGGTACTTGTAAGTTGTATATTTAGAACTGGTTCTACTATTATTTATCAGGGTGCAGAAAGTAACAATATGCTTTAAATCGCTGATATAATAATAATTATTGTTGGATTTAAAATTGTAATAACATTCAGTTAAAAATATTTATAGAAACAAAAATGACTGATTGTACATACGCTGGTCCTCAAGCAACTTGTAATAATAATTATTGGATGTTAACTATCTACAGAATATAATAACGTATGGAACGAAAGTTGTGGAAAAAAATGGGACTATGTTAAGAACTTTGTGGGCATACTTGTTTTTTTTTTTGGTATTGTCAGATAATGTGAAAAGAACCAACGATAATAATGTTTCATAATTTTTTTGTACTTTCTAATGTCAGGCACTAAACTAAACATTTTCCGAAAATATTCGTTCCATACGTTACAGTGTGACCCACTTTCTTCCGGTCACCCTGTAAAAAGTTTATTAATTGTGCGATTGTGCAGAATTTGATAAACTGCATTTTTTTTATCAAAAATTGCCTCTTTCATACAAAGAACAAGGCCTACTGGGCCAGGAGGAAAATTGTAATAAATTAATAAACTTTTCACAAGATGACCCGAAAACAAATGGGTCACACTGTAGATATCAATCTTATTAAACAATAGGAGATTACACATAGACATAAAAAACTATAGACGGAGTAAGTCATTCATAACTTACCAAATTAATATTTACTCGCCAGGCAAGGTCAGTAGGTTTTAACCTGAAGATGTCGACCGGCAAGTGACATTATGAGAAATACAAATTTACCTGTGAAATGTACCATAAATATTTGGGTTTAAGAAGTCAGTGGTGAAAAATGGCGGCCACTGTGTATTGCCTGGTTGGGCGGTTTAAATGTAATTGATACTATATAACCTCCGGCTTGCAACAGTTGCGTTTGAACGTCAACATTGTTATACCATAAATATCCAACGGCATGCCAACAATTGTAAATAAATCCGTCTAAATAAATAAAAAAAGAAAGGCACAAATCTATGCACGTCTGGTGTGGTATGTTGTGTAGACGCACATTAGGTCCTATATTTCATGGGCAAAAATTAAAATTTGATATTATATTTCCTCTGATTCAAAATCAAGGAATAATTTTATACAATATAGCCAATTTTACAATTTTTTTGCTTCTTTTTATTTCATATCCTAATCACTAATGTAAAGAAAGCGACCTTTATAGTGTGACAAGCTGTATACGGGTATAGGAATTTTATTTCCCGTATTATCTAAAATGACAATTATTTCCGCCACTGTCTGGAAAAATAGTTATGGCTTGCTTGATAAAACCTTCTCACTTGAATGAAAAATGCAAAAAAAATTAAATACTAAATAACTCGAAAACGGGTAGTTTTTAGTATAGAACGTTATTTGCATAAAATGTGGGGCTTGGACGCCGGCATCCAATTAACTATAGAAATATGGGTCATTCCATATGAAAAAATAAGTTATTGCTGTTTGAAATTATCTGATTTTGAAAGCCTGTTATGAACACACTGTATATGCAAAAACCAATTTCGACATACCACACCACACATGGTTGTGCTGTCATACTTCGGCTAAAATATATCTTTGATATCTATTAAAATAAATATACAGCATTCAGTTTCCATAACCTCCGCGAAGTCCCTAAATTCCAAGAAAAATTCTATATCTTGGCAACGCTGCATCCAAAATACAAAACAGAAAAACGGTTCTGTAGCAAATTTTATGGAGAATGCAAATATTCCAAAGGATTAATGCAGTTGTCAAAATCTAAATATTTTATTTTTGTCCTTCAAATACGAATAGCCCCGCATATGTGAAAATAAAAGAGAGGTTACGTCCACTGTCAACCTTACAACTTTTGTATTAAAATTTTTTTCGTATCTCTTACGGTTCCTGAGATCCAGGGGGTAGGACAAACTATTTGGGACACGCTGTACATTTTCGACAAAAAATATGGCAAATTGGTTTTTTATATGGCTGTGAGTTTATCAAAAAAGCTCAACGCTTATCTAAGCACGAATTTCCGCTAGTCATATATTTTTTAAATCTTTTTATTAAGTTCGCATGTTAGCAGGTTGTTTATTAAGAAATGGTAGCACTTAATTTGGCAATTTTGAAATACATAAAGCCTTTGGAGAATTCCGAATCATAATTTAAAAATTTTCAGGAGGCGGACTAGGAGGTGGAGGTGGTAAAGGCCTTGGCGGTGGATACGGTGGCAATTCTGGAGGCGGTTACGGTGGCAATTCTGGAGGCGGTTTCGGTGGAGCCGGAGGTGAGACATTTTTTTACTATACAGCGTGTTCCCTACCAAATTAAACTCTGCAAACAAAATTCAAAATTACTAGGTATAAAACTAAGAAAATACCTAATTTCAACAATCACCTTAGGGACAATAATTATAAGAAAGTGTAACACGCAACTCGGATATAAAATCAACAATACAGGCACAGTCACCTACTATATTTTTGTCGACATCAGTTCAATTAATTTCTCACATAACTGAGACACACATTGCAACTTTTTTAACTGTTTGTTTGACCGAAAAAAATACAAAAAATTGATAAAATATTTGAATAAATTAGGCTTTACAATGCATGTTTTTGAGTGAAAAAGTTTTACATGAAAAAACCGAAGGAGGAAAGAATGATTTTAGAAAACCTTTCTGTAGCTAGATATGCAACCGGAATTAAATTTTTAATGTCTTTTTCATTTTGAAAGATCTAGATTTCATCATCTTTCTTTAGAAGGGTATAACGTAGGTATAAGTAGGGAAGAGTTTTAGAATATTATAGATTAATGTGAAAAAAATCGTCTTATTTGTGCCCACCTCATGGGAGTTGACATAAGATTTCACCCCCTTTATTTTTTTTATTTTTCTCCCTAGCTAACAACGGTAAAGGCAAAAGTTTTAGAAAATTTCCCTGAGAGTCTAATGGATTTATCAAAGGTGGCGTTATACCGGTCGTTGTCAAAATATACTAATCCAACTTATATTTTTTAAAGGAGCACCCAAAACTGTAAACATATATTATATTATGTTTACATTTTTGAATTCTACTTGTTATTATGTATAAAATGAATCAACACTTTACCCCAATATCTTTTACCGTTTTTCAAATATTGGGTTTTAAAATTGTACACTAAATTTGTTAAACTTGAGTTTGTGGATCTTGTGATAAAGTTAGATGATTGATGCAATAATAAAAAAATGTTTGTTTTAACCAAAGGAATATGAAATTAAAATTCTAAAATATTAGGACCGTTTTTGAATTTCATATAAGACTTTTTGTTATTGCATCAATCATGTATATTTTCACGAGTTCCATAAATTTGAGTTAAAATAATTAATTAATTGGAAAATTTAATCTTAAAATGTTAAACAGACATTTGCTCAATTTAAATAATTTGTGTTTATTTCATCGTTTGCTTAATATCACCTGTTTTCAATAAAAAAAAATAATCTTTTGTCACACTCTCCCAAAAATAACTAGTTTACGGACGCATCTAAGTCCGTAAAATGCTTCTTTTTCGGTCTAGTCTCTAAATGAATGAATGACATGACAACATTTTCAAATAAACAAACTTGTTGCTACGATATCAATTTCTAAGCCAACTTTTTCGAACATTATGATTTCAAAAATTATGGAAAATATGCGAATTTAAGCGTTCTGAATAATTATTGTAAAAACCATATAACAACATTTTGGGAGCGTATGACAAAAAATAGTGTTTGTCACACGTACCTAACTGGAGTTTGTCAGGACGAATCGTTGCTGTTTCAGGACAAGGCATTAGGAAAAATAACTATTCTCTTTTGGGAAAATAAGTGGCAAAATGAACGATATACAGGATGTTATGGAGGACTACTACCACGATTTTCTCCTATTTTGTGCAAATTTGGACAGGAGACCCTGAAATTTGGACAGGATATACCCTGAAAAATAAAGCGGAATTCATGGCGAATTTATCGCGCCATATAAAAAAAAATGTAGAGGAAAACTATTGGTAGCCACAGTAAAACTATTGGTAGCCACAGCATGTTTACATTAAGAGATAGAAGAAAATTTGTATATTGAAAATTGACGGAACTGAGAAGGTTTATGCGCAGATAGTTTCAAAAAATTACACAGGGCTTTTGGTCAAGACAAACCCGTCTTTTCAAAACGAAACCCACTGTCATATTCACCTGAACCATTGCCTCGAAAATGTCTCCCTCAACAACAGACTTGTCCTTCTCTAGGTGAAGTTGTGATTACAGGCGGCGGCCACGGTGGCGGCCTTGGCGGAGGTGGAGGCGGAGGTCTCGGCGGTGGCGGAGGCCTAGGAGGGGGCGGCCTAGGGGGTGGCGGCCACGGAGGTGGCGGATCTGGCGGCGGCGGATATGGCGGCGGTGGCCTTGGAGGTGGTGGTCAAGGTGGTGGCGGACTTGGAGGCGGTGGCGCCGGAGGAGGTAAGAAACGAAACGACAGATCCTGTTTGTAGAGGTACTATACCCAAAGAAATATCAGTTGATAATTTTTTGCGGAAAATCGACTTTATGCACCCATGAGTGTAATGGCTAAATATAGGCTGCACGTTAGAAACCATTTTCATATAATTTACATATAAATTTAGATATTGCTTTACAAATATTATTTTTAGACCGGAAGATAGTGACAGATTTTTGGACGCGATTTTACTCAGTATTCAGAGAGTCATCCTGCGGGTTCTTCATACATGAAAAACTCAGTTTTCATTTATTCGTAAAATATGTGTTTTGATAGGATTTTAGTCAGGCTGCCATGTGTTTTATAATGATGTTATTGTCACGTTATTGTATTTTTATAATTAATTTTTCCACGTTTCTGAACAGGCTGCCAATGAGAGGAATGCAAGCTCTTGTTATGAAACTGCTGAAAAAAGATAGCATACCGTTTGCGCATGTCCAAGTACAGTTTAAATTGAATGTTACTTATACTTTTCATTGGCAGCCTCTATAGAAACGTGGAAAAATTAAGTATTAAAATACAAGTTCACGTGACAATAGTAGCCCTATTTGGGCCCACGTTAATGGTTTTCCGAGGAATTTTCTATTTTGAATTACATTTTAAAACACATAGCAGCCTGACTAAAATCATATCAAAACGCATATTTTTCGAATATCTAAATGAAAACACACTTTTCCATATAAAGAACCCAGGATGACTCTCTGACTCATACCTTATTATTGTGAGAATATACGCAACATAATGCCCTTTGAAACGCATACTGAGTAAAATCACGTCCAAAAATCTATCACTATCTTCTGGTCTATTTGTTTTTATTGTTATTTGATTGTGTTGTACCTACACCTTTCTTCAGTCTTCACCTGTTAGCATTTACTTATCGTTCGTAGATTGCCTCTGTGCTCCGAAATATATAAAAAAAAGTAATTAGAAAGGTTTCTTGCCATTACAGAATAGTTTTTAACGCATATTTTCTCATTTGTTTATTTGCCAACAATCTTTATAACAAATTCATTAAAAATATTGTTAACAAGTATAGGTACCTAAAATTAGCTACATATATTATTCAATTAAATTTTAAATCAGTCAGTACAATTTGGCACCATCTGTAAAAAAATATAGGGTTATTTTTTGAAACAGAATAATTTCTTTTAACATTACAATAATTTCTAAATTTGAAACCAATAAAATTATGTTTAGTGAATGCACACTTCCACATCAATTTTTCTTAACTCCTAATTACTCCTACATTATTATGTAAGGGGAAGTACGTAGACACTTATTATTACTTGGACAGTTATTCGCTAAATAGGTTTAGAATGTCTTTAAACTCAAAAAACTAAATTTGTGACTTACTACTAGAGAGTATCATTGAATTTACTATTGTTATGGTTGAGACAAGTTGCAAAGGAATGAATTTGAAAATAGTAGAATTCAATTTTTACATTAAATTTATTGAGAATAATTTATGAAGGAATGAAAGTCCAAAAAGGTGTCACTTTCAATATTGCACAGAGTGAGTCCATTTTTTGTGGACGAACTTTAACCATAAATAACAAAAATAATATATTTCTAATATACAAACTTTAACATTAGATAGAAAATGACATTTCAAAATAAAATTTCATATGAATATACAGGATGTTTCATCTGAAGTGCGAAAACCCCGTAAAATTTTGTATTCTTCACCCGATTTTAGCCGGGGTTTTTTCTAAAAATAGGCCACAAAAAACTACGTTGGTGCAAACTTTCAGTTCTTAATCTCAATTTTCAAGGCCTACTACGAATTTTTTTTATAGTAAAAATTAAGAAAATCATTTAGCTTTTTTTATTTAAAATCTGACACCACAGCTTCAATTAGAACACACCAAAACCCCCACATACCAAATTTGAACAAAAAATATACAGGGAGTTCCATTTGGTGTGAAAGTTGAGAAAAATAGGAATTTTAAACTCGACTGGTGAGTCAAGAGTGCCATAGAATTAATTCGAAATAGTTGGTTGATGAACAGGACCACTCACAGTGTCGATGTGCAAAGATCCAATAAAACATATACAAGGTGTTCTTCTCTGTAGCAACTCGAAATGCTGAATTTTTTAAACTTTATACAGGTCAAAAATCGAGTATATCATAACCACCCCAGACATTACAAACGAACTAAGTCTAAAAACTACAGAAGCCTGCCAGTCAGTAAGTTTATATAAGTTAAGGTGGCTGCTATGCCACAACAGGAAATGCACAGAAAATGTGTCATCTTAGACAGTGACTTTATTGATAAAGGTCCAACAATTTGAATTGTTTTTATTTGTTGGTTGGATGATGTAGATAAATAAAGTTGATTCCAGAGTATAAAATTTAATATAAATTCAGCATTTTGACATGGCCCAGAGAAAAAGACCCTGTACATTTTTATATTGAATCTTTGCACACCAACACTTTGAGTAGTCCTGTTGATCATTCATCTGTTTTGACGGGATTCCACCCCACACTTGACTCTCCACATCCAGATGCCTTTAAAATTCCTATTTTGCTCAACTTCGACACCATGCAGAATGGGACTCCCTGTATATTTTTTGTTCAAATTCGGTATACGGGGGTTTTAGGTTGTTCTGATTAACGCTGTGGTGTCAGAAAATAGTTTTCGTCATTTTTTACTAGAAATAGTAGGCCTTGAAAATTGACATTAAGACCTGAAGTTTTGCACAAACGTAAAAAGAGTTTTTTGTGGCCTATTTTTAGAAAGAAACGCGGCTAAACTCAGATGAAGAATGCAAATCTTATGGGGGTGTTCGCACTTAAGAGGGGGTTGCCGACAGCGAAAGTGACGTCAGATTTCGTATTTTTTAAGTTGTATAGCATAAAATCTAATAACATTTTACCTGGCAAAAATTTAGTACAAACATCTCTGTCTTCATTTTAATCATAAGATCTTAAAAGCAATGTTTTGTTTTATAGGTTATGAAACCCTTGGGAAAAATAATAATTCCAGTGCATATGCTTTTAAGATCTTATGATTAAAATGAAGACGGAGATGTTTGTACTAAATTTTTGCCAGGTAAAATGTTATTAGATTTTATGCTATACAACTTAAAAAAATACGAAATCTAAGGTCACTTTCGCTGTCGGCAACCCCCTCTTAAGATGAAATTACATTTTTTTTTTGTACTTTTCGAATTAGAGTTAGAGCATTTTGTGGGTATCTATTTTTTAATAAATTAATTTTGACAGATTACATGGTTTACATCTCATTTTGTGGAAAAAATAATTTGAGCTGGTCTGTTACATTTTCTTTGCGAATGAACAATTAATGGAAATGGATATAAAAAAGTTAAGAGACCGTTTTTGTCCAGAATTATGCATAAGAGTGTATTGAGGTGTGTATCTATACCTGGATATATTTCATACCAAATTCATATCAATATCTGTATTTGTTTGGAATATTGATATTAAATTTTCGTTTTAAAATGTCATTTTCTATCCAATGTTAAAGTATTGCCAAAAAAACTGACTCATCCTGTACTGTTTTAGGATAGTGAAATATTGAAATTTACCATATGATACTAAATGGATTTAAGAAAAAGCGATGTAGAACTAGTGATCCCATTGGCAGAGGTTTATTAAAGGTTTAGTGCTCTGGATTAAATTAAGATGTAAAATGTCTGTAAAATATTTTACAGAAGTTGTGAATAATGACAAAAAACTGATGGGTCCATTTTGCCTTGTGTACTAAAAATTTAGTCGGACGTCCTCAGTACCTAATTTACTTTATGATGTATGATGTTAATGTTAAAAGTGGCATTAACACCAGTGTTACAAGTCAATTTTATCACTCACTGGTGACTTCACGTTACAATTTTGACACTGACAGAAATATTAAAATTTGGATTCATAGACAAACCCTATATTTGGGTTTGTCTATGACTGAATTTTTATTAACGTCTGTAGAAAAAGTATTTATAATATTTATAATTTTATTTAATTTCAGGTGGATACGGAGGCGGTGGCGGCCTTGGTGGCGGTGGAGGCACCGGCGGCGGACTAGGCGGTGGTGGCAGTGGAGGTGGGCTACTTTTACTTAAGTGGACAAAAAAAGTACTAGATCGCCGTAAGAAACGTAGACACATATTTGTCAATTTTCCAAATTACACAATTTCTATGAGAACAAGAATAGTTCTTATGATGCATGTAAATTTTATTAATTTTACCAAAGGTTTCCAAGAAAAATACACAATAAATTAACTTCAAATTGCAGTAATGTCAAGGCCAAGAAACCATATAAAAACAAAACCCATTAAATACTTATTTCATTGAGGTTTTTATAAATAAATCCTCGCTGTTCAATCGGGACAATTTTACTGTTTTTTAGGATTCGGAGGCGGCCACAGCGGAGGGGGCGGTCTAGGAGGCGGTGGATACGGAAGTGGTGGCCATGGAGGCGGCGGCGGTCTCGGCGGAGGCGGCGGCGGCGGCCTCGGTGGTGGCGGCGGACTTGGGGGTGGCGGTTCAAGCGGCTACGGCGGCGGCGGTAAGATATACCTACAAATTAGATAACCATACAATCACCATCTTTGATTGGGCAAACGATTTTCCAATGTTAGTTTTACAGAGAGTTTATTCTCACCAACGCAAGCTAATATAGACAAGCAAATTTCTCGTCCAACCTAATAGTAATACACGCAAAAATAGCGTGAAGGAAATTATTGATACATGATACATTTGCATTTTCTTTCCCACTCCGTTTGTGCGTTTCTGGCTAAATCCCTTCAATTTTGATATTATCTAATATCTAAGAATAAAATCTACAAATTGCAAAACCGGTCGCCAACAAGGAAAATCTCGTATGCTGTAACATAATGTGGATCCAAAACCTTTCCTGGCTGTGTTCTAAAGCCCCTTCATTAGAAGAATCTGGTTATACAAGGGCACACTGATATCCAACTCAATTTTGAATAAACGTGAAAACTTTGACATCATAAAAACTATAAACGGAAATCTAATTAATTAATTAGTTCGATAAAAAAAGGATTTCTTTCTACTCCCATAATATTATATAGAACAATTTTGTACATTTTCCTCATAGTAGCTGAACCCAGTGGCGCACCCGGGGGGGGGGGGGGAAGGGGGCCTCGCCCCCCCAGACCTCTCATATTTTAAAAAATTCTCGAGGGTGGTATCGAAGATGTACTGTCCTCTGCGCGACTCTCGGCAATTATTTTCCCAATCCGAGACCTGGCCTGGAAATTTCTTCTAATCATAAAATATTTTGTATGCAATACGTCAAACTTTTAAGTTGCCCCCCTCCCCCCCAATCGTATTTTCTGGTAATATTTATACCAATACATATGAATAAATTCATAAGCCGCTAAAAAGTTGTTGACAATTTAAGACAAAAAGAGCCGTATACAAAATATTTTACGCAATAATATATTTTCAAAATTGCAAAACTGAAGTCCGAAAGTAAAATCGTAAAAATGTCCGGAATGTAGGTAACTTGTTCGCAATGAGTCTAGATACAAAATGGCGCTAGTCTGATTGTTGTTATTATTTAACTTGCAAAATTCAAAAACACTGCAGTCTTTACACCACAATGAAGAGTTCTTTTTAAGTTGCTGTAAAAATTTAAAAAATTGATCAAAATAAACAACACTTATACAAAATATATTTCAAGTTATTTTCAATAAGCATCCATGACTCCAATATCAAATATGCAAAAACTTTTATTTGACGAGGTTTTGTCCATCTATAGCGCGCCTATAACTTTGGACTTTTGCAAAATACAATACAAGCTTCGCATACTATCAGCATTAGGTACCTATGCATAAAAATATTGTCTAGGATGTTAGAAATCGAGCCGTCTTTGCACAATTACATTTGGTTTCTTTTTACAATTTGGTGCACGGTGCACAAATAATTAGTAGTTTTTAATTTAAAAGTTTAATTTCTGGTCATTTCTGAGAATATCGTTATCCTTAGGAAATTACATTCAAGTTTGGTTTTGGTGTATCTATAATTTGCTTAAGTTTCGTATATTTTTAAAAGAATTTCAGGGTTAGCCAATATTCGGTCAATTAGATTGCCGTGACAGCTGAATATACAGTGTGTCACCGGATTGAGTTCACATAAGGTGAAATTAACAAAAAAAAAATGAGTTGAAATTGGAGCTTCTGGGGATCAGCTCTGCTTGGTTTGAAACTCATTTGTGACATAATTTTAGTTTCGAAAAATAACGTATGCCTTGGAAATAACGAAAAAAACAAATTTACGTCAGTAAAGTGCCCTTATTTATTTGTAGGTTTTACGACCAAATATTAATAAGGAAACTTGTTCAGAATGAAAAATTGAGTAGGTGTGAAAAATTTCTAATGTCTAGGCCGGTCTAGGCTTACTTCGATTTTTGGCATTTTTACCACTTTTTTTTAAAAAGTGCCGTTTTTGTATGTTCTACGACAAAATGTAATTAACAAAACTGGTTCGCAATGAAAAACTGGATAGGTGTGAAAAAGCCTAGGTCGACTTTGATTTTTTTTGCTAAAAATAAAAAGGCACAAAAATCAAAGTAGACCTAGGCTTTTGAGATTTTTCACACCTATACAGTTTGTTTATTGTGAACAAGTTCTCTTAATAACATTTTGCGCTAAAACCTACAAAAAGGGCACTTTTATAAAAAAAAGTGGGAAAAAATGCCAAAAAATCAAAGTAGGCTTAGACTTTGAAAATTTCGCATACCTACTCAGTTTTTCATTCTGAACAAGTTTCCTTAATAACATTTTGTCGTAAATCGAACAAAAAGGGCACTTTACTCATGTGGAAAATTAGTTTCTTCATAATTTCCAAGGTGTACGTGATTTTTTTGAAACTAAAATTAGGTCTCAAATTACTTTCAAACCAAGCAGGGCTGATCCCAGAAGCTCAAATTACAACTCGATTTTTTTTTTGTTATTTACACCTTAGTGAACTCAATCCTCAAACTGTATACGACAGTGAAAGTGAAATAATTGAGAATTTAACTCCTCCAGAAATTGTAGAACGGACCACAAGAGCCGCAAACATTTTTTACAAAAACATTACAATCAATTATTCTATTTTAAATTTATAGCATGGAAAGAAAAAAATAAGATAACAGGTTTTAAGAATGTGTTAGTTTATTATAAGTTTATTCAGTTTTCATTATTATGACTGGTCGTAGAAAAAATGTGTATACTATTATACCCTTCAAAGCCTTTTTTGACATAACATGACAACTATTCTGTTTCTAATAATAGCAACCTTTGGATTATTTTCTTGGCAGAATCTGACAACTACAAACTAACCTGAAAATAGCGTGTGGCATAATTTCACAATAAGAATTTGCAATCGCAATTGAGCCCAAAATCGGCGAATAATGCCACTAATATGACGTTATATTAAACGACTGGTCTAGATGACAGGAGGACTCTACTATTTTCGAAGTGTATTTCTCACAATTTTAAAACCAATTTTCTTTCAGGGCAATCAGGCTACGGCGGTGGCGGACAAGGTGGATCCGGTGGTGGAGGCTGCGGGGGTGGCTGTGGCGGTTCATCCGGTCTAGGGGGCGGCGGGGCATACTCCTCTGCGCAGGCGTCTGCCTCCGCGACGGCGTCAGCTGGCAGCGGCGGTGGCGGCTACGGGAAGCACGGCTAGTGAGTACTGTTCGAATTAGGTACTTCTGAAATACGGCAACAATCAACAATTAAAAATATTTTTTCTACAAGCGTGCGGAAAAGTACACTTTTCCGCGCGCATTTTATTTTAGAAAATGTCACTTTTCGGCACTACTTTTCCGCACTAGTGCGGAAAAGTGGCACTTTCTAAACTAAAATGCGTGCGGAAAAGTAAATGCGTGCGGAAAAGTGTCTTACTTTTCCGCACGCTTGTAGAAAAAATAGTGTTCCTAACTCTTGCGGAAAGTGTCTTTTCCATACTCGATTTCTTGGCTGAACTCCGCTACGCGTCGTTCAGCTAACTGCAATCGCGTGCGGAAAAGTGGCACTTTCCGCACTTGTTAGGAAATATACTATTTCGAGTCATCTGTAATGCCATATTTATCAAATGTTACTTTTAAATTCCTCCGTCGCTAAGTACTCCTTTTTCGATATTTCAAAGTAAGCTTAGCGCTTAGGTAGGAATTAGAAATTTAAAGAAATCTACAACACACAGGAATAAGTTATGTGTTCTCTACAATATTTCTCATTTTCTGTTTCAGTGGAAAATAAAGCCCTCAAAGAGCCAGTACCCATGAGAAAACAAGAATTCTATAGAAACAAAGCAGCGGCGAAATTATTGCAAAGTTTAGTATTAAGTGATTGTGATAATGTAAAAACCTTATTAATGTAAATAAAAACTAACAAAAACTTTTTATAAAAGTTACTATTTCATTTCTATTAATTTGCTTATTTGTGGCTATTACTTTCGGACTAGTCCTGTCACAAATTGCACATAGGCAGTACTCGCGTCTTATTTAATAATTGTAATACCAAAAAATAAAAATCTGAATTTTCGTTGATAATAAAAAAAAAGCATTGTGTGGGATTTGAACCTAGGATGAAATAAATGAAGTTTTCATAGGTACGCGCCTTCACCAAATCGGCTATACATACAGCGTGTCCCGCTCTGATGTCCGAAAGAGGGAAAAGTTTTTTATTCGTGGGTTTACGACAAAAACCCACTCTTTATAAAAACTCCTGCTTGTTCCAAAACGCTCAAAACTGTTAAAATATTTTTGATTTTTTTATACAGGGTGTACAGTATTTCGAAAAATTTAGAAAAATTTTGTTAGTCGCCAAGAGGAAAGCACCGTTGTTTTTGACAATATCGAAAAATATTATCAAGGATGTAGATTTATGTTGAATTTTTTTGACAAGGCTTAAAACAAAAAGTTTATGCTGAACTTTGATAATAATGTGGACACTTTAAAAAACAGAATAAGGGATACAATTGCAAATATTCCTCTACACGAAATACAAAATGTGTATAGAGAATTTATTAGAAGAGTTGAAATTTGTGCAGAAGTTGGAGGTAATTAAATTTGAGTGAAATTTATTTTTGTAAATTTTTATAACATTATTGCTTGCTTAAGTAAATTTTTCATATTGTTAGCAATAAATTGATGCAATAGCATTGAAAAAGTTGATTATTGTATAAATTCTGCAAATATCAAATAAAGCAGCACAAATTACTTGCCCGCCTTGTTAAAAAAAATTAACATAAATTGCTGAAACCTCAAATTTGTAACCCCTTGTGGATTCTGAATGACATCCTTGATAATATTTTTCGATATTGTCAAAAACAACGATCCTTTACTCTTGGCGACTAACAAAATTTTTCAAAAATTTTCGAAATACTGAACACCCTGTATAAAAAATCAAAAATGTTTTAACAGTTTTGGACGTTTTGGAACAAGCAATAGTTTTTATAAAGAGAGACTTTTTGTCGTAAACCCACGAATAAAAAACTTTTCCCTCTTCCGGACATCAGAGCGGGACACGCTGTATACATACGTTTCTGCAAATTGTTTCATGAGGTTGCTCATATTACATCTGAAATAACCTACAATTTTGTGCACTTTTCGCATTAACTTTTAACAGGGTTCTGCACCACAGAACTGCATGCCAATCGGTAAATCGTCGTTTGGTAGTTCAAATTTATCACACATTATATTGGCATGCATTTGAAAATCGTTCGCAGACTGTTTCATGCAATCGAAAAATTGAATTGCACACCCTTCTGCATGCGAGTGACGCTTAAAATTCGCTTCTTTGACACACTCATTGCATTTATATTCATATATTATATGATTGGCATGCATTTGAAAAACGTTTCATCCGACTGGCCGTCCACCGCCGGTCTATTACCGTCTTGATCCTCTTTTGTCGTTTCTATTTTTATTTCTTTCTTTTTTCATGGTTTGGATTGCCTTCGCAAAATGGCCCATTACAATTTGTTGTAAACCACAAACTGACAGCTGGTATAGCGGAACATTAAAACATTTTAGTTTTCCATGGTCAGCCAAAATGTGTCCCTTACTGTGGAACAAAAAACTAACAATTTTGAAAACTACCAAAGCAAATAATGTTAACATACAGGGTAAACCACGTCAAACCGAAACACTCTCATAAAATTTGTATTTATGGTCCGATTTTGCTTTTTTCAAACGATAGGGCATCGAAAACTGTACTTACGTGTTACTCAAAGAAAAATAACACCGACAAATTTTTGGTGCCAAAATTTGGGTGATCATGCATATTAGGGATATTCTTACAGAAAATTCTAACTACGCCTCTAGATTGAGCATTTTTAAAAGGCGTTTGTACCAAATTTTGTTTAAAAGACATTGAACATTGTGGATTAAAAAACAT
Organism: Pseudeuparius sepicola; assembly: GCA_963920635.1. Lineage (NCBI taxonomy): Eukaryota > Metazoa > Arthropoda > Insecta > Coleoptera > Anthribidae > Pseudeuparius > Pseudeuparius sepicola. The sequence continues at coordinate 40,757,520 of OY987299.1, read as the reverse complement.
ATGAATTTGAAATTAAAAAAGACATAAAGTAAACTTAAATGTTTCTTTTTTCTACTAGTCCATCATTGGACATGTATAACAACATTGTTCATGGTACGTTCAAACTCAATAGGTATTGAAGAGATAGATATAAGAAAAGCTGAGGCCTCTGCCATCACAGAAACCCAGACTCAGACACTGACCTCTAGGTCGGAGGAAGTTGTTAGATTTGAAAAAATTGAGGCTGAAACCATTGTCGTTGAGTTTATTTCAATGATATGATTGAAAAATTGTTTGGAGATCATAAAACCATGAAAACTGTTTAACAAATAACATCAACAAGTTTATTCAAATCTGGTTAGTCCGCAATAGCGGATTAATATTGATTGATAGCCATAATACCTGAACCATTGAATAAGGAATACCTTAAACAATGCCTGAACTGTTAGACATTAAGGTGACCCTTTCAATGTAAACATCCTGTATGTCGGTATTTACAATAAAGACGAACTAAATTATTTTTCCACGTAACTAAATTTATCTGTCTCTGAACTGATTCATCCACGCCGTTTTTTATTGTGTACGCCATCTTCACTAACAAATAATAAATCAGAACAAATAGGATCCAGCTCTCAGAACGGCATAATATTCAATTTTCCGCATGGTCGGTTGTATTTTTGCGTGGAAAAACCCTGCTAGAGAATACAAAATGTTTTCGCGTTTGACGGAACAATTAAGGATTGTGTAACAGCGAGCCGCGCGTGTGTACCGTAAGATTTCAGATTTTACAGTTTAACAACGCAGGTCAAATTTTGTTAACTTACCATCGTTATACAGGATCCGCCAATAATAGTTTTTATATACTTATAAGAGAAAATATCGCTGTCATATTATTCACGTACAGAAAGTATTATTTGTATACCTAAATTACAAAATAAATAGGTAAAAAATGAGTAAATAAGAAGGTAAATCTGAATACAGAAAGAACGAAACCATTGGTATATTTTAACGTACATATATTTTTACTTAGAATCCGAGCCGGCTTTCGCCTTGCGGCATCATCAGGGGCTCACTGAAAATTTGCACAAATTTGTAAGTGCTAACATAATAAAATTTGTAAAAAAGTAATTATGCAATACACATTGGACAAAAACACTTACTTGTCAAAAAGACAGAGAAAATACACAAGAATCGTACATACTATTCGATAGCAGATAAACAAAACGCCATTTGCTAATTACAACACACGTCACGATAAAATTAAAATTGAAATAATAAGGAAACAGCCAACCACAGACCAAACGTATGCAACCATACAAACCAAACATGTGTAAAGAGAAAAGCAGATATTCAAAACAAAAGACGCAAAATAAAGGCGGTATTTTACTCTTGTATCGTGTTTAAGTTTTCTTTATCTGCATGAAGTTTTTCTGGTCCTATTTTGGTTTAGGGCATGCCTAATGTAGCCCTATAGCACAGACCTATATTATATAGGTCTGTGCCTATAGTAAGTGTTTATTATTTCGGCGCACTATTTGTGGCGTACCTACTACATGCCGGTCCCTGTATATGATTGATATCCACTCATCAAGCAAGAAAAAGTCATGCTTCTAAAAGAAAAGGATAACTTGGTAGGTCAATCACTGAGAATTAAGTAGCTATGTACCCTTAAAACTTTTCCATGATGACTCTACGCTATTTAGTCAGGTATGAAGGTTAATAATTATTATGTCATATTATGGGACAGAACAAACGGATAGATTTCACAGAATTGATAAAATTCAACACAATGCCCTTGAAAATTCGGTTCTTCATGCTTTATATGGCTGAATGAAATTTACCTATTAAAACAAAAGTCATTCAAAAGTGCATAAAGACAATGATGATATCGAAGTTCAAGGAAAAACAGATCAGTTTGTCTAACCACAGAAAATAATAGGCAAAGAAAATAATGGACTATGTCAATATTATTTACTTTGGTCTAACCTCAAGTCTAACTAATTATCTATTATTATTGAGTTAAAATAAAATGCCTTGTGTGTTTTTCTCCAAATAAAAGCAAATAATAGGTATTAAAAAAACAGGAAGGTACCTAAGTATAATCAATCATCGAGTAACCAGAAAAAATAGTAACAATAGAAAAGTTGCCTTTTTGAAGGCTTAGCTTTGTGTATCCATGGCCTACTCTGGAAAATTGCCGAAACTGCTTCGGCTTGTTCTTTTTTTATTTCAAACCGGGAAAACTTTCTCACTGATCCTAATCTATCTAATCCCTGAGCCTAATCTATCAGAATTTGAATTAAATATCGCGGTTTAGTGGGTGCTCTTTTAGAACTTAAAAAAAGTTTGGTACCGAATTATAGCAGGCCGTGACGTCAAAAAATTACATTATTGCACGTACAACTAATATGAAAATCTAGAAGGTTTGGCAAAATTCTTTAAAAGTTTGGCTAAATAATCTACAGTTGTCGATTTAATTAATTCCCCAACACACTACAGTGCCAATCTTTGAAAGGTGCCGTGAGAAATTTGCAACTCGCACATTCTTAAAATTTTCTAGTAGATAGATAAACAAAGCAAGCAGCCTGTCAGTTAACCGCACTTTCAAAGCATTTTGGATATGTACTTTTTAGCACACACTAAACCCCTGCTTTTTTACAAATTCTGATAAAGTAGGTTTAAAGAATCAGTTTTGCCTGCAGGATTCGTTAAGAAACTTTTTGAGATAAAAGAACTTATAAGATTCATTAAGAAACTTTTTGAGACAAAAAAATTGAAAGTCGGAGAAGTTACGGCAATGTTCTGGTTTTTCAAAAATATCTCAGAAAGTAGGCCATGGATCTCGAATGTGTTTTGATACAAAGGTGGTTTCTTGGAAAAGGCAATTTCTTCTTTCAAATAAAGTCCTCCGATAAATGCATATTTGTCGAGATATTTCCAAGTGTCCCTCCGTCAATAGACACCGTAAATACAGGGTGTCCCGTTAATAATGGTCCATAGACCAACTGCATATATTTTGGGCCAAAATATAATAATTGAGGCCAATTAGCCTCATAGAAATGTTGTTTGTTTAGGAGATACAGGACGTTGAAGTTCGTTTTTAAAATAGAATTATGGCTACATCCTACATCTCACAACATAATCAAGCTGCCGAACTGAAATTTGGTATACTGCTTTGTTTTTGGGGACGAAGAATAAGCTGAACATGTCGATTTCTAAGTAACTCACAGGATCGTGCTTTTACTCGTAACTTTTTTGGGGTTACCTTTTTGGTCTTACAGGCCCATGAGTTTGTTTCTGTAACAAAAAGGTACTATTCGTCATATTCGTCATATTTCCGCTTGAAATATATGCAGTTGCCATGGAGCATTACTAACGGGACAACCTGTATATATTTTTAAAGTTTTGTTTAGTCACTCCTCTATTATTCTACACCCGTCATAGAGTAGCAGAAAATTAAATTTTTGATTTTATTATTATTTCGATTCTGTCTACAGTTTTTTACTATTTTTTTTCCATTCTTCTGGGCCTTCCTTTTAATTTAATTATTTTTTTTGCAGAATTTCTGGTATAGTGACCAACAGTATTCAAACCATAGGCAAATTAACTACTTATTTACATTTTTATACAACTCATTTACGTCATCGGAATTAATGACAAAATCTTTTGTTGAAAATATTGTATTTTTGTTTGAAAATAACCTGTCATTGAATAAATCACGTATATTTTTTCCTGTAACTAGTTGAGAAAAGCAAACTAAAATATTGTTCATTCTTCCCTACCGCATCTTGTTATATAAACAATCTAATCTAATAAGGATTATTATGCAGCAAACTCTTAATTGAAGATAAATAGAAGTCAATTATGAATGGCAAAACATCTGAATAAATAAGCACTCTTCAGAGAATTCTTACAGTTTTTAACCTTGAAAACTAAACGTTCTTTGAACTTGAGCGCTTACTGCGGTGGTTTGGGATTTACCATACCTGAGGCGCTGGAACTAAAAAATTCGCTTTCAATTATTGAGATAATTAGAAATACCTAGAGGACAAAGACTTGAAAATTTTGAATCGCCGTTGTGACCTCTGGAGGAGTTCAAAACATGAAAACATTATAAGTTTTCATGTAACGCATTTATTTTCTAATCAAGATGTTGAAACGTAGTTGCCAAACTTTACTCACCCAATAATAATCAGTTACTAACTAGGTAGGTACTAATTCTGACGGGTCCTAAGACAAACTACTGTGTTGTCATAAACCAGTTGGCATTATAGCTATTGGTATAGAGGTTACATCGAATATCTAAAAAAATATCAACAATTTGTTTACAATGATTTTCAGTTTTCAATTGAAGACCTCGGTGCAAAAACCGGACAAGTCCACTTTTGGGTAAAATTTACTTTTTCCACTACATTTATGTATTAAAATATCGCCGATCGTTTGGTGCAAGAATCAGCCAAGTCCAAAGCATGATAACGTTGATATATAGCTTAAGGACTTGGCCGCTTGCATTCTTGGGTGCAAGAACCAGACAAGTCCGGGAGTTTTTTTTTTCATTTTCTCAAAACTTATAAATATGGGTAAAATTTACTTTTTCGACTACATTTATGTATTAAAATATTGCTGATCGATTGGTGTAAGAATCAGCCAAATCCAAAGCAGAATAACGTTGATATATAGCTTTAGGACTTGGCCGCTCGCATTCATGGGTGCAAGAACCAGACAAGTCCGGGAGTTTCTTTTTCATTTTCCCAAAACTTGTAAAGTATGGACTTGTCCGGTTTTTGCCCCGAGGTCTTCAATTGGTCTCGAGTCATCAGATACATTATTAATGTGGGAGTAGAAAATAATACCTTGTTTGTATAATAAACACTAGATTTATGGACATTTCGGTCGGATATTTTGATAAATATATAATTGTAGCAATCAGCGTCGTTAGCCCGAGTTCGAGGGTGCATAAAATATGGATCAACTTCACTGAATAAACGCACTCTCAAAATTTTGAAATCGACGGAATTTTAAAACATGTGAAACCGTGGCAGATATACGCAGGGTGCCCGACTTTAAAACTGTACAAATCCGTAAGATCTTTATTTTTGGAGAAATCCCCTGAACTTTTCTTTATTTGAAATGCCTTCAAAAGCCGCTTCGTTTGACCTTCCTACCATTTTCAAACTGAAAATCCAGGGCCTTCTACTATTTTTTTTATACCCCCCATTTTGACAAAAACCATTTAGCGACTTTTCTATTTAAAATCTGACCCCACAGCGTTAATCAGAACACCCCAAAACCTCCATGTGCCAAATTTGAACAAAAACTATACTTGGACTTCCATTCTGCAGGGTGTCAAAGTTGGGAAACATGGGAATTTTAAAGGCATCTGCCAAGTCAAGTGTGCCTCAAAGTATTGGCGTGCAAAGGTCCAGTACAAAATATACATTGTGTTCTTATCTGTGCCATCCCAAAATATTAATTATCAATGATTCCAGAACACTTTTGATCCGTATAAAGTTTAATAAAATTTCAGCATTTTGAGATGGCCCAGAGAAAAATACACTGTCTATTTTTTTATTAAATTTTTGCACACTAACAATTTGAGTGGTCCTGTTGACCATTCAACTGTTTTGAAGGGATTTCATAGCACACTTGACTCGCCAGATGCCTTTAAACTTCCTGCATATCTCAAATTTCGTCCCTCTTTTCACGTATGAGCGTATCTGATTTTTACTTATTTTACAGGAAGAGGAAAAAACAAAATTAGTTAACCTATTAAATACTCTCACATGTAACTTTCACGATAGAATCAAATAATATTTTTATAGTGATACGACAAAAGAACGTAGATTAAGCTGGTGCATTATTTGTTAATACATTTATTAGGTTTTTTTTTAAAGAAAAAAGTTTGCATTTACGCCTCTACGTAATATTCTTTTTCTGTCTAGCAATCAAGTTACGACCTTTTTTAAAAATAAAATTTGGAAACAAGAGTAGTGAAACATTAAACCATAAACCATAATATAGTTGTAAGTGAAAGATTTTATTTCTACCAAGGTACAGCGCCAATGCAAAAATAAAAAATAGAATTATTTGTATTTTATAAGAATAAAACAAAAGCTTAGGTACCTACTCAGTTTCATGAGGCAAACTATTAAAAAAAACCTAAAATTCACGGCACTTCGGCGTTACATTTAAGTGAGTGTTGTAATAATATTTCTTATAATATTTACAAAATATTATAAAACAGATTTTGAGAAATATTACTATAATGTTTTATAAATGTTGCAAAATTTTCAAGTACTTTGGAATTATTTTTAAATATTTACAAAATATTTTGTCGGAATATTAATATAATGTGAGGAGAAATATTTTAGCAAAACATTTTCGTCATATATTATACAAATATTGTCATATTTTCTGAATCTTTGGAATCATTTAAAAATATTTTTGAAATATTTTGTGTTGTATACCACCGGCGTTTGTATAACATTTTAACTGCACAACCTTTACGTATTTTCCGGCACTTCACAGTCTTTACTTCTAAAGAAGACACTACATTCACGGTACCGTCTTTCCAAACCACAAGTACGTCCATTTTAACAATAGAAAAATATCCACGCCTCGGAAACTTCCTCGAAATACAACAACTGCGCTGGTTTATAGGTTAGAATCATATGTTTCTTGGTTCTTGGTTCCTTTGCGCGCATTTGCTGCAAGTTACGCCCACAAAATTCCCCTTCAAGTTTTCACTAAATTTCACAAGAACGGGCGTATCTGACTTACGCCTATACGTGAGAAATATTTTGCGGATGTTCGCATTTACGCCGTCAGGTGATGTTGTGACTATGCCCCACCTATAAGTTTTACAGATACGCCACTTTGTGAAATCAAAGCCATCCCCAAGAGGGACTTATTAAGCGGCGTAACTCAAATTCGCATTTTTTGTTAGTTAGGCCCTTACGTGATATTAAGAATGAAGATTTGATACCCTGCGGAATGGAACTCCCTGTATATTTTTTGTTCAAATTTGGTATATGAGGGTTCTGGGGTGTTCTAATTAACGCTGTGGTGTCAGATTTTAAATAAAAAAATCGCTAAATGGTTTTCGTGAAAATCGGGGATATAAAAAAATCGTAGCTGGCCCTGGATTTGCATTTTGACAATGGTAGAAATATGAAAAGAAGCGTTTTTTTGAAGGTCTTTCAAAAAAAAGTTTCAAGAAAAAATGAAGATTTTACGGATTTGTACTGTTTTAAAGTTGGACACCCTGTATGTATAGCCTGAGTAAAAAGCATTAACATAGTTGCTAATATTTCCTAAAATATTCGTTATTTGAATAAACTCCTTGAATATAAACTTTTAGCGTTGACTGACGTACCTATTTATAAGATTTTTCGTGGTTATTGCTCCATGTTTGGGAAAACAGATGGCGCTGATAGCTTTCAATGTATTTCGCGTTTTGTCTCCGGAAAGGGCATGGTGAGCCAAAAAAGTGTAATTGTTAATGCGTCAGTCAACGCTTTTAGGTGAACGCTTCTAGGGTGACTATCTCTTTATAGGTATACGAAACTAAATTTTTCTTCTTTAAGTCAATTCTTATTATTCCAGTTATGATTTTTCAGAAATAAGTACTCTGAAATAATTCCGCGAATCGTGCCGATGATTTCTAATTGAACATTTTTTGTTTAACAGTTCAAACCTGCACAAAAAAATAACGCAAATAGTTTACTATTAGGTAAAATTTGTGACCTTGTCTCAAACGCCAATCCATTGAAAATAATTCATAGTCTGATTTTGACCGGAAACTTTTCCGTTTCGCCTCTCCTAATCTTGTCCGATCGCAATCTATCAAGGTCACCACCACATCAATACGTGTGTCACAAATTGGACGCTTCTTGGAGGTTTCTCCTATTTTCCGAAGAGACATGCAAAAAATAGTTAAAGTATCTGGAGCTCGATTTTTTAGCTAAATTGAGCGTTGCAAACCACATCTCGATATCTTGATTACTTCAGGAGATACAAAGTGTTTCTCAAAATGTCGAATTTTCTCCAGACTCGTAACTTTTTTATTTGTGATTTTTTCATTTTCATCCTTGAGGCACTTTTTTTATTTAATTTACTGAAGTAAGCGGCAAGTTTACGAATGTTTGTCTTTTCGAGTTATAACAAACAAAAAATGTAGGTACGTATTGCACATTATTTTTTAAATGGAAAATCGTAAATGAAATATTGTAACTTAAAACGGTAAACTATAGAAAATTACTATTTGACGAATGAATTCTACGCAAAATATTGCATAAAAATGTTTTTAGAGTAATTACAAATATTAACAAATAATAAAGTTATGAAACGGAAGTTAAAGAAGATTGGACCGTTCTGGACAGTATACAGAGACAAAAGTAAAAAAAGTAGTAAATTTTACTCTGAATGAAGGGTCTCAGTAATCAAAGAAAATCTCCAAAACTCCACACTTATATTATTTATTTATGTAATGCTTACTTCAAAAACACCTGTACATAATACAGGGTGTCCCAGGTTTTTTTGATCAGGACTTCGACATTTTTGTAAGGTGGGTTGCTCAATGCTCATGTAAACATAAGTCCTAAAGTTTCTAGTTCTCTTTTTGAAATTGAAATACGTCGATATCTCCCAAAATAACCAAGCTGCTGAACAGAAATTTGGCACGGCTATGTTTATAGGGATGGACAATGGACAATTAGTTGAAGATCTCAATTTCTACGTATCTCACAGAGAAGCGCCACTCGCGCTATTTTTGGATCGTGGTTATACTATTAACTTTTTTGAGGTTATCTTTTTGGTCTTGCAGGTCCATCATTTTAGTGCATCTTTTCATTTTCAAAAGAACTGAACTGTTTCGTAACGATAAAATCAAGCGTTTTGGTTGAAACCTGTTAACTTCAACATTCGACACATAAAATTTTCACCTACTGCTTTAAAATGTTACAGATCAACTGTACATTTTAAAAAAAAATTTAACAAAAAAATTAAAACCGACTTAAAAAATTTGCCCGTATGCACACTCCACTAAAAATTAAAAAAAAATAACAAAAAATAACACCGACTTCACAAATTTGCCCGTACGCACATTTCAACTAAAATTTTAGAAATATTTTTCTCTTTCTACATTGAGTTATCTTTGGATTTGGTGACAGTCAAGGCAAGAAATTTAAATCTATTTAGATATATTATGAATACATCATATCCTACATACATCATAATTTACTGTCACCGACTCCAAAAATAACTCAATGTAGAAAGATATCATTATGGTGTTCATAATAACACTCAGTGTTATTATGAAGGCCATAGTGACATCCAAATGAAATGTGTCATAATGACACCGTCGTAGAAATGGTACCTATTTAAGAAAAATGAAAAATATTCGAATAAAATCTATTTGGACCATCGTAGAGTAAATTTTGAATTATACTAGTTCAATACGAACATTATAATGAAACTTGTGTAACTAAACCACTCGGCTAACATGAGAGGGCTAAAATTAAAAATCAGATTTTCTGCATTTTAGTCCCTTTTGTGGTTGTATCTGAAACATTTTATTTTCCTTTTCTTAATTTTTGTCTGGTTTCTCTGGTTTTCTTATTTATGTTATGATGTTATGATGTAACTGCAAATAAATTTATATTATTATTATTATTATTTTATTATTATTATTATTGACTTAGTCAAAAGGCACTCGCACTCCTTCTACGGGGAACATTCACTCAGATCCCGGGTATCCAGGATATCAGGATATTTGTCTACCCTTAGGGGTGGAATTTTTTCTTCAAATTTAAATGGGACCATTCTGTAGGTATACCCTTTCAAATAAAAAAAGAATTGTCCAAATCGGTTTATAAATAACGGAGTTCTGAGGTAACAAACATAAAAAAATAAAAAACATACAACCGAATTGATAACCCCTTCCTTTTTGAAGTCTGTTAATGAAGTCGGTTAAAAATGAAGAACAAAATTCCGAATGGGCATTGGTCAAAACATCATTGGTTTTCCTGAAATAGGGTGTACACATTTTGTTAAATTGAATCCTTTCCATTTTGAATGCGAATAATTTTTTTTTCATTGTTCATATGGGGACTTTTTCTCAATTTAAATGGTAGGTACATTTGAAAGCAGTTAATTTAAAAGCAGTGAATATTTTAAGTTTCAAATGTTGGAGCCAACAGGTGTTTTGGGGCAGATTTTGGCAAATTTCAACTCAAACGGTTGGTGTTATCGTTATGAAACACGAGTACCTATACACTTTTGTTGCAAATGAAAAAATGCATTAAAAAGATGGGTCTGGAAGAGCAAAAAGATAACTTCATAAAAGTTACGAGAAAAAGCACGATCCAAAAATTGACATTTTCAGCTTACCCTCCATCCCCTAAAACACATGCAGTGGTGTTATTTCAGTTCAGCAACTTGAATATCTTTGGGAGATATTGCCATAATTCGATTTAAAAAGAGAACTACAACGAGTAACAGTCAGAGAATTCGAAATGTTACATGTCGCAATCCCCAGTGTCCCATCGACCAATAAAATAAAACATTATTTAACCCATAAATCCTATTTAGAAAAAAAAAACGAAATTAATACCGCAGACAAAATCTAAAATAAAAATTTTCAGAAAAAGTAAGAACGGAAGATCATTTTGTATGCCATTGGATAATATCGAAATTATTGCATAAAAATGTCATAAACCATCAACAGAGGAAACAGAAAAAACCATCTCAGGCCTCTTCTGCCTTGAGTGAGCCGATGAATCAAAATGTCATCTTTTTAAACCAAGCTCGGAAAACTAGTTCAAATGATAAAAAGAGAAAATTATACACAAAACATGCAAATATGTGAACAAACTCGTAAAATGGAAGGAGTACGCTAGTAACATAAGTTAGGGGTCTTTGAAAAAATGCGACATTTTGAGAAATATCCTGTATCTCCTAAACTAATCAAGATATCGAGATGCGGTTTGCGGCGCCCAACCCAACTCAGCTCGAAAAACCGGGCTATACCTACTTTTGGTCTATCTGTTCCCAAAACTATCCAATTTGGGACACCGCTCTGTGATCCTCAGGCGAAACCGGCCGCGGCGCGACGCCGAGAACAGAAGGAGCCGCCACCGCCAACCGCCGCCGCCGCACCGACGGACGGAGCCGCTCTTCACGGGCCGCGATGACACCCGTCCGCCGTGTCCAATCCCGTCCGGTACCACAGGCAAACAATAAGGTAAAAAACCGGGTTGCGCAACAGGGCAGCGGGCCTTATAAGCGGCCGCGGAGGCCGCCGCGGCCAGTCTCAGCCGCACCATACACACCCGCACCATGCCACAAGCAGCAGCGGCAGCGGCGCTCACCCTCCTGGCCGCCCTGGCCGCCGTCGCCGACGGCCAGCAAGGCTTCAACCCGGCCCTGCTGCGCCTGGGCCAGCCCATCAGGAAGCTGGGCGACGTCTTCCTGGTGCCGGTGTTCGAGCCCAGCAGGGACGTCGACCAGGAGATCGGCACCAACGAGATCGACGCGGGGGTGGCGCCGGCGCCTGGCTTCGGCCGGTTCATGCACGCGTTGGGCGGGGACTCCAGATCGGTGAGTTCGTTTGCGGCACGGGAAAACAACAGGCGTTGCTGTTTTTCTGTGTTTGCGGAGAGTTTATTTGCAGCTCTTGGTTTGTATAGTCGGAAGGAAGCATTCCATTGCGCGGATGCTGTTGTAAAGCGAACTATTTGAAAGCTTACAAATTATTTATTATCATTATATTTCGAATTTATGACAAAGAAATAAGTTTCACGAGCAACTAATACAGGGTGACCCATTTGAAAAGGAAGCACCCCGTAATATTTTTATTTTTCATCGGATTTTAGCCGGATTTTTTCTGAAGATAGATAGCAAAAAACTCTTTATTTACAACCATGTATGTAATGTTGACATTTCTGACTTTTTAGAAGTTTGAAAGTGTCAATTTTTTACTTTTACTTCCCGCCCGCCCGCCCGGGTGGGCGGGGTTAACCTCGGCGCTTCGCACCTCGGTTAACTATTTAATCTCTCGACAGTAATGAAACACGTCGGTGTGTAATATACTATTTTTGCTTTGGTGCAAAATTTCAGGTCTTGATCTCAATTTTCAAGGCATACTACGATTTTTTTTTCTAATAAAAAATGACGAAAACCATTTAGCGATTTTTTTTATTTAAAATATGACACCACATCGTTAATCAGGACAATCTAAAATTCTCGTATACCAAATTTGAACAGAAAATATAAAGGGAGCTCCATTCTGCAGGGTATCAAAGTTGAGCAAAATAGTAAATTTGGAGAGTGTGCCATGGAATCTCATCAAAACAGATGAATGATCAACAGGCCTACTCAAAGTGTCAAAAATATTAATAAACACAAAAGTAATTTATTTCTTTACAAAATGCCAACCAACAAATAAAAACAATTTAAATTGTTGGACCTTTATCAATAAAGTCAGTGTCTATATGATACATTTTCTGTGCATTTCCTGTTGTGGCACACCAGCCACCTTAACTCATATAGACTTACTGACTCTCAGGCTTCTGTATTTTTAGACTTAGTTCATTTATAGTGTCTGGGGCGGTTTTGATATACTCGATTTTTATATTTTCTATTGTAACTTTACACACCAACACTTTGAGCGGTCCTGTTGACCGTTCAACTGTTTTAAGGGGATTCCATTGCACACTTGACTTGCCAGATGCCTTTAAAATTCCTATTTTGCTCGAATTTGACACCCTGCACAATGGAACTCCCTGTATATTTTTTGTTCAAATTTGGTATGTGGGGGTTTTAGGGTGTCCTGATTAACAACGAGGTGTCAGATTTTAAATAAAAAAAAACGATAAATGGTTTTCGTCATTTTTTACTGGGAAAAAAGTTGGTAGTAGGCCTTGAGTTTTTTGTGACTTATCTTTAGAAAAAAACGGCTAAAATCGGATGAAAAATAAAAATTATACGGGGTGCTTCCATTTGAAATGGGTCACCCTGTAGATGAAATAAACATAGATGAAATAAAGGACAGGATGAAATGAAAGATGGGATAGATGGGAAACTCCTCATATTTTTTGGCTCTTGACTGGTAGCCAGATACAAACCGGGAAATTTAAAACTTCATTATTTGAAATGACAAATTTATTTCTATGAACATGTGCAATATTCTAATAATTCTGCATATAATTCATAGAAACAGCGCCGGTTTTAGGGGGGTGCTAGGGCGCTAATAACACCCGGCGGTTAATTTTAGGAGGCGGTATAAGCTGGTCTAATAACTAAAAATAAATCACATTTTGTTGCTATGTCGCTCACGATGCGACACCTTCATTTTGATCGTCGTCTGCAAACATAACATCTGAAACGTTCTCCTATTCATCATCTTATTCATCTGTACGTTGAAGATTCTACTCCCCCTGGATTTTTGGACGAAAATAATAAAATTTCTGAGTAAAAATATCCTAAACGCAGAATATACAACATTGATTGAATATAAATTGGAAAATTGTCATGTAATAAAGTGTAACAGATACATTTATTGAAAAATATACCTACTTATTATTGTCAAGTAGCTAACTACCGATTCCACGAGACCTGGCTTTTCCCATACATAAGCCCAGGGCTGTATATGCCCCCTACGTTGAGAAAAGACGAAAAATACATTATACTGCTATGATTTTGTAATTTCTTATACCTCTTTTAAACTATTTGTGCTTTATATTTCTAAAAATTTGCGCCTACGACGCATTTTAGTAACCAAACACCTCTGATTTCTTTTGTATAGCCGATTTAAAAATCAATGATTTTTATATGGGCTAACACTAAAACAAATTTCGAAATTTCTATTGGTCACAGTTCTATAAAAGAAGACTTCGCTACAAATGTTATGAGTCATAGTGAACAAAAAAATACCATCAGTTAACAAGAATACGTTTCGCTTGGACTCTTTTTTTTTCAATAATTTAAACTGTTTGACCTTGAATATTTGAAAAATGTTCGCCTGCGGTGCAATTTTGTACCACAAAGATTCAATTTTTTTAAAATTTCTGACTACCTCCCAACTAAAAAGTTTAGCTTTTTGGACAAAAGTTAAAAATTGAGAGGAAAGAAAACGCGTTTTTTAAACTTAGCACCCGGCGGTAGTCGTGCTAAACCCGGCGCTGCATAGAAATAACATTTGGTAAGTATATCCTGTACATTGAAATTTAACTTCATAAAAATAAGACATAATGGAAGTATTATAAAGAAGGTATATATTGGGTATATTAAAAAGTAAACGTATAATAAGTAAGGAAATTTGTACTAAAAATTACCTTTTATAGAAACTATTTAAAATCGCATAGAAATCCTGTTTTAAGTAACTGAAATAAAATTCTTCATCACTCTCCAAATAGTAGTACAAACGCAGCAATATGTGGGATAACCATTTAGAGTTTCTGCACTTGTCCTGGAATCTTTTATTAGTCCTTCCTCTGAACCAAATAAACTAGAAAATATTTTTTTTCTATCTTCATCCATTGGTAGCTATACTGGGGAACGGTCCGAACTTTTGTAAGGGGAAGTTCACTGGCCCTGTATATACACCCAACCGATTATTGACAAGTTTGAAACGTCAATTAAAATAAGTATTATACAGGGACTCTTTAAAGTAAGGTGACCAAGCATTAGGTATACTTTCCAAAGTGAGGCCGTTTCTTTCCTCATTCTAATGGTCTCAATGATGCCAAGTATGCCATTTCATTGGAAAATCTATGAATATAACAGGTACTTTGATTGTTAGCAAAAATTAATAATGGTTTCCATGATTTCTAAAAATTAGACTTGACAATGTTGTGTCTACAAGTGCAGAATATGGCAACTGTCAAATGAAACTAATTTATTTTATAGTTGAAATTGATTTCCAGCAATTATTTCCACGAATTTAAGTAATAAGTATGGAAATTCAGTAGTGCCGATTTTGCTTATTTGAAAATTTGTCGCTATTGCACCTTGTTACCAGGTTCCTCAATCCATTTGTGATATGTATAGTTAAACTTTCTTCCCTTGTTGAATGTATCTACCCAAAGAACTTTCACAGATTTCGGGATGGACTAATAAGATTAGTTCTATCAGTTCTAATCATTAGTTTTTCTAGTTGTTCATTATAAAATTTTTGTAATTTTATTTCTCTCCCAAGGTACCTCACAAACTTAAAATAAACTTATAGTTGTAGATAAAAACTCTTTAAAAAAAACCTGGCTGAAGCTACCTGCTTAATAATTTTAAATTTACGAAATACGAACTACCTACTTATAGGGGAGCCTGGGGCAAGACGGGGACGCTAAGCATTTATATTCGTAAAAATGAAAGCAAACAATAAAAAAATAAAGTTTATTCTAAAAACCCTTGCGTTTACATTCGTAACTCTCTTGGCATAAAAATATTTGGCTTAACTCACAACTAAAACGTTTAAAAACCATATATCTAAAAACAAAGAAATACCCCATCTTGCCCCGGGTAAGGGGCAAGATGGGGTAGCCTATGGGGTAAGATGGGGTTACGGTTTTATTTACAAATATCACATGTGTAGCTGATTTTTGCTTTATCATCTTCGTCTATCCCAGCGCAAGAATTGTGGGACCACTTTTCACATATTTGACAGGCAATCCATCCCTCAGTGGACTCCAAATACTTTTCACCACAGTATAAACATTCTGTGTCATCTTCATCTGTAAATAAAGGAGCAGCATGTTTGACGTTCGTTTTCGTTTGAGAGTTTCCTTTCTTTTCAGTCACTTTCTGTTTCTTTTTTCCTGCGGATGCATTTTTTTTGGAACCTTCAAGTTCTCTTTTATACGGTGTTGAAGTAAGAATTGCAGTCTTGCCCCGGCGGTAATTCTTTCTTCTAGCTTTTACTTCTACATTGGGGATGGGCATTACCTGAGCTGGAGAACAGTGTTCAAAGCTGGTATCCAAATTACGGCAAGCTTTTTTTACAGGAGAAGATAAGCGAACAGTTTCACATGGGGAGTTACATGGCGATGGGGTTTTTTCTAATAATGGTCTTTTATATAACGGGCTATGGCGAGATGTTGCAAATAGGCTCAAAGGAAGATTGTCGTCATCGTCTGAACTTTGGAAACTAGTAGACGGAAGCACATTGCTTACGTTGTGCTGAATATCTGTAGAGGTCTGAAAACTGGTAGATGACAGGATATCTTCATTTACTAAAACCTGTGGCCGAGGAGGATGAGAAAAGCTGGTAGAAGAAATAACATTGTTGATTAAGTTTGGCTGGATGTCTGTTAGGGACTGACGGCTGGTAGATGGAAAAATATCTGTATTTACAGGAACCTGTGGTTGGGCAACCTGCTCGTCCTCAATAAGGTTAATATTTGTTGTTTCAGCAGCAAGAAAATCGGCATCTGTGAAATTCTCTGAGTTAAATGGCCATATGCCGCATTTACGAAATCCATTGATTGCCGTGGACATTGTTGCAGCTTGTATAAAAGCTTTTCCAAAAATTTCGCTTATTTGGAACATGCTAATAACTCTACCTGGATGTGATCTAAGCCAAGCTGTTGCGGCTTGGTCGTAGTATACACTTAAAGGCTTCATAAAAGAAACATCCAACGGCTGAAGCCTATGCGTGCAGTGAGGCGGAAAGCATATTATAATCACTCCATTTCCTCTGGCAAGGTCTATAAGCTCGATGTTTTTAGTGTGCGTAGAGTGACCGTCGAGTAACAGTAACACAGGGTTGTCCTTGCTTGCCCCACTAAATTGGATGAAACTTTTGAACCATGACACAAAGATATCTGTTGTCATCCATCCGCTGGCATTGCAATGGGAAGTTGTTCCTGGTGCCGAATTATTTAATAATTCAGCTTTCATTCGTTTTCGAGGAAAGATTATCATCGGTGGCATATAGGTTCCCGCAGCGTTAACACAAATTTCAACAGTAACAGTTTGTCCTCTTTCAGCCGAGGATAACGATCCTACTTGCTTCCTTCCCTTGCGTGAGATAATTTTTGATTTTGTTTTTGAAACCGACGAGACTCCCGTTTCGTCACAGTTGTAAATCTTGTTAGGCGCTAACATGTATTTATCTAATACTTCACCCAGGAGCCCATAAAATTTTGCGACTGAAATCCTATTAAAACCCATAGCTCTGGCAGCTGAGGTTGCTTCTGGCTTTCTTATGGACAAGTCAGTGTGTCGTTTTAAAAATCCTTGGGCCCAGTCAACACCCGCGAGTTTGGTTGTTCTATTAAACCTATGTTTCTTACCATTCTTGACGGCAAGTTGGTAAGCTAGACTTCTGAGTTCTATTAGAGTGAGTCCAAATAATCTTGCTTCCATTTCTTTCAAATATTTGACTAATTCGTTTTCTTCATCTTTACTAAAAACTGTTTCAATCGGCCCTAACGGCAAATCCAAATTCATTTCACCTCTGGTTTTAATTGCTTTAACATGTCTCTCCAAAGTCGTTTGTGGGACTGAGTACTGCAATGCGGCTTTGCGGTAACCCATTTCTTTGTTCAATACTTTTTCAACCGCTTGTTTCATATTTTCTTTTGACCACTCTCCTCTCGTTGATATTCTATTATATTTACGCACCATTATTCTGCAAATAAAAAATATATACTTAAGTAATATACCTACCTACCAAAAGATTTTTCTAAAAGAAAAAGGTTTGGGGCAAGATGGGGTACCCAACAAAGATGATACCCCATCATGCCCCAAACAGGTACCCCATCTTACCCCAAATGACAATTTTTGCAAAGTTGGTTTCTTACCTTTTTCTAATAAATTTAACCAACAAATGTTTTTGCCTAAAGATGCCTATATTCAGGTACACTGCAGAAAATATAGCAGAGTTTCCCTTGGTTTGCTGCGCACTTTTTGAAACACGATGTACTAAGCCACAAAATAAGATCACTCACACGTAAAACTGACAAATCGGTCACAACTGTAGAACGGCGAGCCTCAAACTGATGTTTCGGCTAAACTCGATTATGTTGTTGCCTAGTGGACTCAAGGTCAGCCCTAAAGGTATCCACATACGTTAGTTTTTGGTATAAGAGGGGTACCCCATCTTACCCCATGACCCCGTCTTACCCCAGGCTCCCCTACGTAATATCCACGTAATGGGAATTGTAGGATTGCTAAAGGTAATACGGGAAAAATCTGGTTGCAATTATTGGGTCTACTACAGGCGGCCGCATTACCTTTAATTGACACATCTGATTATCTGGAAGTTAGAAAATTTAAAAATTATGAATTATGATGGGAAATATTTTGCCTCCTTTAGAGTATGGCACTGTCATGTCAAATAAAACCTGATAACATAGCCTTGTACCAGCCCCCTTGTGGTCTCCTTGGAGTCTTCAGAAAACAAACTTCCCCTCAAGGCGTCGCTTTTCCTATGTGATAGACTGTGACATGCTGGGTCCCCTTATTTTAAAGAGTCCCTGGTATTATACAAAAACTGCAATTTTATTTTTTCTTAAATCGTCGATTTTTATTTGGTACAATATAATCGAACTAAAGTATATTTTAAAAAAGGCCATTTTGCAATAATATTTAAATACCTAATTGTCATACAAAAGCTCATTAAGTTTAGTTTGTTTATTAAATCGGAAGTTGCTACAAAATGTACTGGGTATCCCAAATTGATACTTTCTGTTTGATTTCAAATCTGATTCAAACAAATGATGTCCCAGTCATTTCAAGTAAAGCTGAAACCTGTTGAGTATAGTGTATATAGAGGTAAGCCCCATTTTCGAAAGATGCTTTCCAGGGAATTCTACAATGGTAGATAGATTTCGTCATAATTAATTGGTCACTTTTGTTTAGAATGCGATGTAAAAGTGTGTTATAAATCTGTCTCCCCCCGCTTTCAGCCTCCCGAGACCTTCGCTCAATACCCCCAAGCACAGCAGTACCAGCTAGCACCACCCACGACGCAACAGGACCTCCCGCAACAGCAGATGGGGCCCCTGAGGCGGCAGAGGCGCAGCGCGCGGCCCGGCTACGGCGGGTACGGCGGCGGCGGCGGTTGCCGCAGCTGCGGCGGGGGCGGCGGCGGCTACTACCCCCAGGGCGGCGGCGGAATAGGCGGCGGCGGCGGCGGCGGCTACAGCCAGTCGCAAGCCCAGGCGTCGGCCAGCAGCAGTTCCAGCGCGCAAGGCAACGGTCGAGGCGGCGGCTAGTAAGTATTCCACGTGATTCAATACCATGGCATTTGAGTGGCAATTGGTTCCGACTTAGTTGAGATGTTGAGCTTGCCAAGATTCAAAATCGTTCTCGGGAGATTGCGCTTTTCACTTGAATTCCCAACGAAAAACAAATAAATTTTGTACTGACTTTAAGCGTTTAGAACAGATTTATTTAAAAAAAAGTTTCTTGATAATATACTATACAATAACAAGTACACTCATTTTATTTTTCCTCCAATTTTGCACGGTTTTTCATGTCAACACAAACGATATTTCAAAACAAAAAGACACATTTTATTACAAAAATCAAGACTGTGTTTTTAATTTATGGCAAACTTTTAAACTATAATAGTTTGAGATTAGAAGGAAATAATAGATTAATAGGTCCTTTTCGCATAATCGAAATAACACATATTATATTACTAGTAAAAAGAAATGTACACCCCGTGCTTTAAAACGCGCGTGACTAAAACTCGAGATCGTCAGATAGCGACAGGGTTAGGTGCCCCATTTACGCATAAAAGCCTCGAAGATGGTTGAAAAGTACATCGATGTTGAGTAGAATGAAGGGAAATTTACGAGTGGCCCCTAGAGATAACAACATATGGAAATTTCGATTTTTCTTAACAGAAATAAAAGGTGGCTGTTGTCCATATTTTCACGCAAGCCGTGTTCACTAAACACAAAAAAACACATATTATACATGATTAAAATATATTATGTAGGAAAATCGAATATTCCATATATTATCCCCAGATGCCACTCATAAATTTCCCTTCATTCTACTCAACATCTATGTACTTTTCAACCCTGTTCGAGGCTCGAGTCTTGTATGCGAAAATGGGGCACCTAAATCTGTTACTATCTGACGGTCTAAGATCATAACTTCTCAGCGGTTTAAGGTACAGTCCTGATCAAAAAATGCGCTGAAAGGTTAAATTTTAACGAATTTGTTGTAGTAGGTACTTTCAGTCCTACCGTAAGAAAGAAAAGATCTTAAATATTTCAATTTGTAAAGTTCTCAAATGAGTGTTTTTTGCTCTATCGACAGTGTCTATATACGCTGTACGTTCTATCATTAAACCACGCCTGACACTTGTCAAAAGTCGAACTTTGCAATATTTTAGTCAATCACTTTCTGGGGCCGTGACGTTACGATCATATAGGCAATTTGAATAAATATTTTTTTAATCATTTCCCTGTCAAAAAAAATTGAAAAAAATTTTGGCTCAGTTGATCATCTACATTAAAAAACACAACAATTCTTGAAAAGGACCTATTGAAAAGGTTTAATTCTTAATGCAAATGTAAATGTAATAAAGACATCCAGAATGTCCTTGTGCTATTTTAAACTGCAAACGTACTTTTAGTTTTTCTATAATTTAATGTTTAAAAAGATGTTTTCATCGCCGCCGCCGACGTCACTGATTTGTAAACACCATCATATGTGGAAAACGTGCATTGTAGTTGGCAAGTAGGTATACCATGAGACGAATGAACTTCTATCGATACAATAGATTATAAATCTGTCAATAGTCATGGAAGCTATTTGTAAAACTTGTTTAGGATATTTATTTAGGATATTAGATATCGTCGTAACCAGGGGCCGCCAAGCTTTGTGAGGGAGGCACGGGGAGCCCTGCCCCCCCCCCAGTTTTTCAGAATTTCCTCAGGTTTTGGGATTTCCTACGACTCGTTTTAAGTATTTTCCCTCAACATTTCTAAAAAATTTCGCCTACTGCGCATATTGGTAACCGACTACCTAAACCTGTTTAAAGATTCCATTAAAAATGTTGCCTCCCCCCGAAACAAATATCTATTAGGATAGAGACAATAAGAACAGAAAGTAGTTTTTTGGATATAGTGATTTTGGGTTGTAGTTCTTTTTTTGAAGTTAAATTATGGCAATATCTCCCATAATAATCAAGCTGCTGAACTGAAATTTGTCACGGCTGTATTTTTGGAGATGGAGAATAAGCTGAAAATGTCAATTTATAGGTGTCTCACAGAGGGCGCCACTTGCGCTCTTTTTGGATCGTGCTTTTACTAGTAACTTTTTTGAGGTTATCTTTTTGGTCCTGCAGTTCCATCATTTTAGTGCATCTTTTCATTCTGCAACAAAGAGGTACTCTTGTTTCATAACGATCAAATCAACCGTTTGCGCTGAAATTGCCAAAACGTGCCCCAAAACCTCTGCGTCTGTCGACTTCAATATTCGAAAAATAAATTTTCACCTACTGCTTTCAAATATTACAGATTAACTGTACATTGAAAATGAAGAAAAAAATGCCAAATGAACAATGGTCGAAGCATTCGTTTCCTTTAAACAAGGTGTCCAAATTTTGTCAAGTTTCAAACCGTTCCATTTTGAAAGTGAACATTTTTTGGGATATTGTTCATATAGGTTTTTCTCGCTTTAATTGGTTCACTTGTTGTGCAATATTTGAAGGCAGCAGGTGGAAATTTTATGTTTCGAATATTGAAGCCAACAGGTGTTTTGGGACACTTTTTGGCAATTTCAACGCAAACGGTTGATTTGATCGATATGTTGCAGAATAAAGAGATGCACTAAAATGATGGACCTGCAACACCAAAAAGGTAACCTCAAAAAAGTTACGAGTAAAAGCACGATCCAAAAACAGCGCAAGTGGCGCCCCCTGTGAGATACGTAGAAATTGACATTTTCAGCTTATTCTCCGTCCCCAAAAACACAGCAGTGCCAAATTTCAGTTCATCAGCATGATTATTTTGGGAGATATTGCCATAATTCAATTTCAAAAAAAAACTACCTCATTATTAACTACTATTGAAATTTGACCTTTAGATATTAAGCTTAATATTTTGACGTCCCCTACCTGCTCCCGCGAGATGTCCACGTACTTACCGGACACCCACTATATTATTTGACTAGAAAACATGTGCATTTTAATGCTTTTGCTGCTCCCTCTGTCCTTGGAGGTTAGGCATACAATTTAAACAGGCCCTGTTGCCAAATGTACAATATTTTCAAATAAGTGACGTTGGAGGTATTTAAACAATAAAACCCCAAATTATTTTAAACTAACGCGGAAAAAATGTGATCCTACTCCTCGGACCTTCACGCAACTTTTAAAAAATGGTTAAATTCCCCTACTGCATTTAAATTATTATCATTATTATTTCCCTGATTTGGAGGTTATCCTATGAACCGGACAGAAGCTATTTTATTCTGTGCTGGTAGGTAAAAATCACATTTATTTTAATGCATGCCTGTCTTTGTTTCAGTGGTCGCAAGTGAAGATAAGGCCAGTAAAAGTATAATTTTATAACAATCTCGCTGCTTGCAACACACTGTTTCCAATAAAGGTTGAGCCCTGTAATTATTTTGTAAGTTATTAATACATAATAAGATGATCGTTTTCGTTTTTATTCCCGTGATCAATGATGAAGATATTAACAGATCTCCGTTTGCAGGAGATCAGTTCATTTGAACCCACTTCACTGGAAATTAAATCAATTTTAAGGTAATTAAAGAAAATAATACGCCTGCGAAAACACTAAAAAAAGTTTTGTCAGAAGTGGGATTCGAACCCACGCCCACAGAGTGGACCAGAATGCTCGAAACCCGACAATCGGGCAAGGTGAAACCTTGAGTCTGGCGCCTTAGACCGCTCGGCCATCCTGACATATAATCTTGTTTTAGCATACTTTTAAGACGGCATAATAGCAAAACAATGGCCATGGCCTTCAACTTTTCAAATTTTTGTTCAACTCAAATTGCAACTTTAATTCTTATTTACCTTCAAAAAAAATTCAAAAACGCCTTAATAATAATGGTGCAAAAATTACTTTGATCAAAAATAACCAAGCTATGTTACGAAGGTTTTCGAAAGAATTTCAAGAAAAAAATATTTAAGCTAACTTAATTATAGCTAGTTGCACTGAATACAAAAAAAGGAGCAAAATATCTATACTATTATTTTTGATGTTTTTATATTACCGGACAATGTGCAAAGGGCAAACAGGCCCGTGCAGAGATGGCACTACGTGCCGGACCCCGGTAATTTGTTCCGACTGTACCTGCCCCCCTATATGGCCCTGTGTCCAAACAACCAACCATGTTTGTTTCATTATATTTTTTTGCAATTT
Organism: Pseudeuparius sepicola; assembly: GCA_963920635.1. Taxonomy (NCBI): domain Eukaryota; kingdom Metazoa; phylum Arthropoda; class Insecta; order Coleoptera; family Anthribidae; genus Pseudeuparius; species Pseudeuparius sepicola. The sequence continues at coordinate 40,734,193 of OY987299.1, read as the reverse complement.
TTATGTCGAGGATTATAGATTTTTCCAAAACTTTCGTCCCATACAACAGCATATAATAATAGAGGACTCACGCTAGTAGAAATAACACGGTTTTATTTTGCTTCTACATTAGCGGGTCGGGGGGAAGAAGACGAGGTAATTTGTTTACAGTGGCATTTCTTAAATTCCTATTTTGTAATGGATAATAGTTTTTTGATAGACTTGTATATCGTATACATATTGCTTTGAGATACTTATATTGTGACACTAATCGTGTGAGCCGGAGGGTTGTACTGACCATCACGGCTTGCCAGGATCACTGGGAGGGGTCGCTGCCGCTGACGGAGCGTAATCCAATGACACAGGTATACCAGAAAACAACTTGTATTGTTCCAAACTCACACAAACGTTTGTAACAGCATCTTGACTGTTTGGGAGACACGTAGCGGAGCTGTGGATCAGCGGGACCGTGATTGACCGGCACGCGAGGAACCTAAAGGCGGGGTTACACGGCGCGTGGTTCGGCGAGCCTGGCTTAACGAACCGCGATCCACGAGCCGTCTGATGACATAACCGGTTCGCTATTGGATCGCGGTTCTTGGAGCGTGGTTCGTAGGATCCATCGGCGGTCGGTAAATGTGCACAGATCAAAGGAGTTTGGCTCGCCGGTTCGTGCAAGGTTCGTATAGGTTCGTGTAGGTTCGTGTAGGTTTGCTATATTACGAACCTCTTACTAATAGGGCGAGTTATTATCAATTTAATTTAGTCGTGCCCAGTCGAAGTCGGATGCTGCCAAAAATTTTCAAAATATCCTGAAGGCTCCTTTAAAAACTCTGATAACATGTGGGACCAACTGTATCTGCAATATCTTAAAGAAATGAGTATAATAATATTTTATAAAATACACACATAGACGTAACTAGCTAGGCTAGGGGGGCTTAGCCCCCCCTACATTTCTATTAGCCATGATATGCTTACCGTAAACAGAATAGATCTAATACATTCCAACCACTGGCGGCGATAAGGCACCCGCAGAGCCCAACGTGCGGGGGGCCCAGCTCCGGAAGGGGTCCCTAAAAACTGATCTATCCACTAATATTAATTTTTGCAAAATATTAACGCTATTAGGCTGAAAATCGGTGTCGACCAAACGACTTAGAAATTTTTTATTTCAGGAAACAATTAGCAGATTGCCAGGAAATTATTAAAACACCCCGAAAACACGGAAAAATGCAATTTTTGTCAAATTTTGTGCGTTTATTTGAAGTGCCTTTAGTTTCTATTTAAACTCGTATAGAGGTAATAATTATTACGAAAAATATTCACTTCTACACTGAGGAAAATGGACCAAATAAAGTATTTTGCTAAGAAAAATCTACTTGTTTTTAAAAGATCTCTGTTTACTACAGAAAGTCGAACTTGCTGTGCCAGCAAAAACTATCTTGCTAAGATCATTTTGTTGTCACAATCAGATATCTATTTGTGGCAAATAAAAAAATAAAGAAACCTATTTACTATTGCAAAATTTTTATTTATTACAAAAAGGTAAACTTTGCTAAGACATTCTACTTGCCGCAAATAGGGAAACTATTTGTAACAAAACAAACCCTATTAACCACAAATATGAACCTTCCTGGTACAAATAGGTAGTTTATTTACTTCTTGGTTTTGCGCATGCGTTTTGTGGTTTTACGTATTTCTTATGCATTGGTTCAGAGGGTTACCATTTAGTTTTCAGTTGCGAGTCAACAACTAGTGATAGTTGTCGTTCCGCGAGTAATGTTGTCGATCGATTTATGTACCTATACCACAATACATTTTTTTCAACCGACCGGCCAGAAAATACTTCCTTTCTAGAGAATTTTCCCTCATAAATTAACGTTTCACGGCCTAGGCCGAAAAAAGGTAAAAATCTTTCCCGATCCCTATTATTCTCTTCTCCTGTCCCGATTTATGGTATAGACGGCTTTGCTTTCTCGCTTTCTCGTTGCTATGGAAACAAACTTGTGTTGATTGTTGGGAAAAGTGTCAAACTAAAGAGTGTCGGCTGTTAAAAAAATATTGTACGTTAGGTACATAAGGTAGATAAGTCTATTAAGTAACTATAACAGGTTCCTCCAGCAGCTACAGCAAATTTAATATATTTTTCTATTCTCCGCAACAAGTTTAATAAAAGATTCTATTAACCGTAGCATGGTTTTCTATTTGCTCTGAATAAAATAATAAGTCAATGTATTAGCCAGAAATAAAGGATATATTAACGACAAATAAGTAACTTATTAGTAGTCACAATGTAATTTGTCTATTAATTGCAAATAAGCCCTTTTTAGCAAAGTGTTTTTATTAATCATAAATAGGTAATCTAATTGAGGCCTATTCAAAGCAGATATTTTGCTATGGGATTAATAGATTTTTATTAATGGTTAATAGATATTTCTCTGGGTGTATTGTTGAGTACTTTTGTACACTCTGTTATGGCGAATTAAGATTTGTGATTTTAACGGCTTTTGCCGGCCGGTTGTGTGTTTGTAGCAGATAGCGTCAATAATTGAATTTAGATCAATTTTTCTGGTAGCTCCTTTAAAAATTGGCGTATTATTAGGAAAAATAGCGGAATTTTCAATTTTTATACAACCAATATACATCAATTCTGCGACGTCACGTGATGTTTTTATACTAAGCACCATACAGATTTTAGCAATGGTAAGATTTTATATTTGTCAATTAATAGATAAGGGTATTTGTATTACTCGGAGTGGCAGACCCCTTTTATTATACTTAATAAATATTTTTCTTTGGAAAATATTTTGTAATATAAATATCAAGATAAACATAATATTATGTAGATACTATTAAATCATGTCCCATTTATAAGATAAAACGTGAGACATTAGGCATGCCCAGTTTTTGTTAAGCTACGGTATAATACAGAACATTTCCCAGGTAGGTATAGAAAAACTTAAAATAAAATTTATATATCCGAGCTTTTTTATAATTTAGCATCTTAGACAAAATTTCGGTATTTCCATATTTTATTACCACATGTATGCATCCTGGCAAAATTTTACGGGGGGGGGGATCGTTTGTTGTCTAGCATCCATGGCCGTTGTTGCAGCACTGATTTTGGTTCCGTGTTGTGAGGACGAACCAAATGCGCCACAAGCCTGTACGAACCACGTACCGTTTTGACACACCTAGTTCACAAAGTGGCAAGCCAATGCGAACCACGCACTACGTTCGTGGTTCGCCAAACCACGCGCCGTGTAACCCCGCCTTAAGAGCAAAGGTTCCCTGGCTCGCGACCTGCGGAGACCGATCTGCAACAACCCGGCGATCACCAACGCTCCAGCGAGACCCCCGGAGGAATCTGCCGTCAGGTCCTCTCGCAGTCGAGCCAGAACACGGGCTTGCTGAAAAGCTGCACCTTGTGCCCGATCCGGGTGGTTGGCGATCTAGTGGCTGCTGAAAAGCGAGCTCCACTGATACCCAGCTTAGAAACTGAGCTTTACTTATACCCGCAGATTCTGCCGAGTCGGCGGGTGGACTTTGATCTAATTATTGTTTAACTTATTAATTAATCCTCGTATTTACACTTTTGACTATCTACTATCTACTACACTGACAAAATATTCTTGTTTGCCGTCCTAAAAAAACCACAATGTACCAATTTTTAAGCCGATATCATAAAAACTGTCGAAGTTATTAAGAAATTTGCAACTAAAATTTTAACTTTGAACGCCCTGTATCTTTTTAACTATCAACATTTGTATAAGCGATGTTGCGCTCAATCGTCATATTTTAGTCCCCTCTACTCCCAGTTTCATTTTTTACCGTATTAACGAAACACCCTGTATACAGGATGATTTTTTTTTAGGTCTACCACCGCCATTTTCTCGCTTATTTTGCGGCCTACAAAAAAAAACGTAAGAAACAAAAATGTGGCAATTTTGGACAGCTAAGTGGTGCTGCAAAATAAATATGCATCCATGGCCAACTTGTCGCGCAATATTAAAAAACCTCAAATTGAGCAAAATTATTAATGGCCGTGGAATGTTTATTTTAAGAGACAGAGGAAAACTTTTATATTGAAAATTGATGGCAGTGAGAAGCTTTATCCACCCAGGTGCTCAGATAGTTTCAGCAAATTACACAGGGTCTTCGGCTCTCTTGAGACCATGAAAATGTTTGTCGATTTTAGGTTTTTTTAGTACACCGCGAAAAGTTGGGTATGGAGGCCCATTACTTTTATAATGTCGCCTCGCTGACCAAAATTGCCATATTTTGTTTTCTTACATATTTTCTGTGCGGCCCAAAGTAAGCGTGAAAATCGCTTAATAAGGAATAAACAAAAAAAATTCATAGCCTCAAGAGAGCCGAAGACCCTGTGTGATTTTCTGAAACTATCTGAGTAACCTTTTGCATAAAGCTTCTTAGTGCCATCAATTTTCAATATAAAAGTGTTTCTCTGTCTCTTAAAATAAACATTCCACGGCCATTAATAGTTTTGCTCAATTTTAGGTTTTTTTAATATTGCGCGACAAGTTATCCATGGATGCCGATTTATTTTGCAGCACCACGTAGCTGTCCAAAATTGCCACATTTTTGTTTCTTGCGTTTTTTTTGTAGGCCGCAAAATGAGCGAGAAAATCGCGGTGGTAGACCTAAAAAAATAATCCTGTATATTTTTGTTTAACATAATAGTCTATATTCTTAATTTTATTTTGTTTAGAATGATTTGACGATTACGCATCTGTTTTGCATAATGTATTTAAGAAAATCTATATAATATCCGTGTTTTATAATAATTATCTAGGTAATATTGACCTGTAGGAGGCAGTCCCGAATAACCTATAGCGCGCACTGAGCCATCCGGGTTTGAGTAAAAAATTTTGACCTATGTATAAAAATAAAATTCTTGTTCTAAAAATTAATAATCCCACTAAAATGTTAACGAAATCCCAAAAAATCCTATTTTTGTCATAAAGTTTAACAACTATCTTAAATAAATTACTGAAATTAAAAATCGGTCATAAAAATTATTTTATAAACTAAATTGCATTTAAAGCGCGTAAATCTCGAAAAATAATTATTACTTTCAATCCTATTCCACTAAAATAATTAATTTGAGATAGACAACCTCACAATGGTATAAATTAAAATTCTATAAAATACTATTTTCAGAGTCGAAAAAACCTAACCTTTTTCCATTTCCACTAGAACATCGAGGTGAGAACCTCTCACTTGACTTAAACTTCCATTAAGAAATTGTTCTCTTATCCCCTAAGGCTAATTTTATAATATTAAATCTATCTCGGTAATTTTATTATGAACTAACCCTGATCCTATATTATTTCGCTTACATAAACTATCAAAATAATAATAACCGACTTACACACATAACTAAAATATCCACCGTAGTCAATTGTCTAGGTAGACGGCTGCGACTCTGTTGACGCTGCAGTTTTCGGCGCTGGCCTCGAAAATACCGCTGCCTGCTGCAATAGTTGTCCTGGACGTTCGCTAAGTAGTGCCCAAGCGGAGCCTGAGCATGCTCGACGCTTGGCTAAGCGGAGCACCAGTGAGCTCGACGCCTCGGTCTGTACTGTCCCATTGGAGCTCTAGTAAACTCGGTGAATGGCCCAGCGGAGCCCTAGCGAGCTCGACGCCTGGGGTTCCTCATGAGCGCCCAACTAGCGCTCTGGGGATGCGGGCGTGCCTCGTCTCGCCTCTCTTGCCACGGGTAACCAACCATCAACTTCTCATTGGGGCTCCATTCCACCAACTATGGCTGCTGCACTGGTCCTCACTTTTATTGATGACCATACTTCCTCATCGGGGCATGGATCGACCAACTGCGTGGCTGCTGACCTTGTCCCATTTCCACTAACTGGGACTGCTGCTGTCCGCTTCTTGTCGCCTTTTTGCGCCTTCTTCGCCCTTCACCATAGGACGCCATTTGGCCTTATTTCCATTTAACTGCAACTGCCGTCATCGTATTCTCAAAAAAAAAAAATGCCATACTTATCTCACGGCGAGTCTCGCAGGGGATGACTACTTTTTTCTTCGGCTTTTTTCTTCTACTATGGCCTCTCTTCTTGCGGCTTCAAGGTCCTTGCTGTTGCTTCGAGGCTGTACTTAATTTTCCCAGACTTCTCCTTCACAGATTGTTGGTCCTCCCAATTAGATGCGTGGCTGATCGAGTGGATAACCACCCCCCAACAAACCGCACCAACACTCCAGCATGACCCCCGGAGGAATCTGCCGTCGAGCCCCCTCGCAGTCGGGCCAGAACACAGGCTTGCTGAAAAGCTTCACCTTGTGCCCGATCCGACCCCTCGGGGGTGGTTGGCGATCTAGTGGCTGCTGAAAAGCGGGATTCACTGATACCAAACTTAGAAACTGAGCTGTACTTATACCCGCAGATTATGCAGAGTCGGCGGGTGTACTTTGATCTAATTATTGTTTAACTTATTAATTAATCCTCGTATTTACATTATTGACTATCCCTCGTACTCATTAAATTTGTTATTGTTATCTTTACTTTTGTTTTGTGTGGTAGAAGTTGGTTTGAATAATTCGGTCACTGGTCCACAGATGTCACTTCGGTGACAATATTTATAAAATATTCTAAATCTTATCAAAAAACTGGAAACCATGAATGTGCCAACAATAACATCGTTTTAAAATAATGAAACAAATAAGTTGCCTTTGGTAATGTACGTATAGTATATTCCTTCGCTAAGCTATATCTATAGGTATGTGCTATACCTATATCTTTATTTTCAAAAATATATATAAATATGTTTGAGCCTTATTTTCAACATGTATACTATACGCACTTATAGAAAAAGTGCGGCCCATGGATGCTCATATTGCTCATGGGGCTTGATCAATTGATCATATTGCAAATATACGTTCGTCTGACGAATTTGCTTTAAGTCTATTAACATAGGTGACATTATTATATAAGTAACTTTTATTTTAAATTAAATTTAAGTCCATCTTCCATAGTTTGTATACCTACCTTTCAAAAATCGAATTGTTTTTGGCGTTTTATCGACCTCGAGGATAGCCAAAATAAAAGTGAAAATATGTTTAAAATTTTATTTTAAGTCGGCTGAGAATTAAAAGGAAATTATTTGTTCCTGGAATAAAATTATAAATAAAAAATATTTGTCAGAAGTGGGATTCGAACCCACGCCCACAGAGTGGACCAGAACGCTCGAAACCCGACAATCGGGCAAGGTGAACCTTGAGTCTGGCGCCTTAGACCGCTCGGCCATCCTGACAGATGATACTTTAGCCCGAGAAACAGTTTATACCGCGCAAGCGTTAGCCAATAAAAAATGATATTTTTTTATTGAGATCTTAGATTGTAAAATGTAATAAATAATGATAGGTAGGTATTATACGTAATACGTAATATTAACAAAATCACCATATTAAATTGAAAACTCTGCTTCCATTATTTTCGTTTATTATTTTACTGAAAGGAAACATTAGGGGAACGGGGGCAGAATGGAAATAAAGGACAAAGCGGGAAATTACCTACCTTGACGGTTGTCACGCTAATTGTAAGCTATTTGCTTGCCTTTGTTCAGAATATCATATTAGATCAGAAAAAACGCACATGCTGGCAACGATGTTACCGATTTAAAGCCGTTTTCGCATTAAATTTTAATTTTTAATTCGCTGTTTTGCTTCTCTAGTAGTGTCTCTTATAGTGTCAGCATAATATGGTACCTAGATACAGGAGGAAAAAATTTGTAAGTATATAGCTCGTGTATTTTTTAAAAAAATGTTCATTACGCGACAAACTCCGTATTTCCACAATGAAGGCAAAGTGGAATCGCGTATAAATTTAGCTTAATTTTTGATGTTGTTAGATAGAAAAAAATCAAAAACAAATTTTGTTGCAAAAAATACCTGGCGTACCAAAGTAAAAACCGATTATAATCAAAATTAACTATGTAAAGTTAAGTATACATTAATGTTGCATAGTGCTATGCGAAATATGGTGTCTAAAGTAGATGAAGAATGTTATTATTTTATTAATATTATGTTAGTTCCCCTTGTTATTAATAATAATAATAACTCTCACCCTCACAATACTCCAAACTAGGAGTACCCCAGACGCAACCACATGCTTGTGCGGGGGAGAGGGGCAATTACTTACTATTATTTTGTCTTCGTTGCCATTTGCGGCTAGGGCCGACTTTTTTCCCGATAGAACTAGGATAGCATTCGTTCAAGTACTACGAAAAACCCAAGAAAACTGTAGTAATCCCAGTGAGTGTAGGACAATTATAGTAAATCACACGGATAAAGCTATTTAGGAGCAATACCGCGTAAACCCACATTTGTCCAGCGCTCTTGGCCATAACGGTGTTTTCCTTTAAAGACATGTGCATGCGCCTGCCTCGAACCAAGGTCGATCGAAAGCAGAAAAACATGCAGTCTAAAAAGTCAGCGCCGGTACGAGCGACGCCACCGCGGCGAATTCCATATTCGATTAAAATCGTTTTTTACTTTGGTACACCCTCCATTTTTTGCAACACATTTTTTTGAGTTTTTCCATCTAGCAACACCAAAAACTAACCCAAATTTTTCAGAGGCAAAGTTAATATACTTGACAAAAAGTCACTACATATTATAGACCACTCTTTATATTATATTCCCTTACATATCTACAGCTACCTACTTGTAGAATAATTAAACTATTCCCATCACTCGTTTCGCATTTTCTTCAACAAAAATGCCTATACAGATCAGAAAAAAAAAAGAAAAAGGATATTACCATTTTACCCTCTTGTAAATATATTTTCCATTTTGCCCGCGTCAAGAGGGGCAAAATTGTTGCCAATGGATGGCCGAACGAGTCCTTAAAAGCCAAAGCCCTCAAAGAAAAAGTACAGATAAAATAAATAAAAGTTAATCTTTCCATTTTGCCCCCCGTTCCAGTAAAACTAAAGAATAGTTAATCAATTTAAGGTAATTTAGAATTAACGTAATTTAACCTAATCTACTTAACAACTTTGTATTTCGCTTTTGAATAAACTTTTTAATAACTTATGCCGGCGCTATAGCAGGTGAAATATCACAAATGAAAATGCAAAGATTACAGCATTGAGATAAAAAGAGAAGTTAATAGATCATGGTGATGTAATGTTTTAATAAACAACTACATACTCTTTTAAAAATTTATGGGCACACCAGGAATTAAATTTCTATATGTACCTATATTCTATAGACATAATGTGGTCCTTTGAGAGGACATGATAATGTAAAGGATATTGCAAACAATTTAGATGTACCTATTATAATTTATACCTATTTTTACTTCCACTTCCCACAAGGAGTTCTGAGTATCTGTCTTTTCTCTAAAAGAAAAGGAGTACATATTTCTTATACTGCATACTTAAATCATTATAGTTTCACAGTTACCACGGGAAAATATTTGGCGGCCATTTTGAACTCTAAATTAGGCAGGTACCTACGATATACACGAAGAAAAACATATATTTAAAGCTAAAATAAAAATAAAAATACGTATTATGAAATTTACCTAGTACCTTATTCAATGCTAGTACTATTTGGCACAGCCAAAGTAAAATATTTTTATAATATCTCCTGTATTATAAGAACAAATATAGGGTAAGGTGGGGCAAGTTGACGTGGTTAAGACAAAATGGATTCTAACAAAGAATTATGCATTTTTTAACTAATTTATAATGATTTTAAAGGTACCTACACATGTTTGCTATCCATTACAAAAAGAAAAAGAAGTAACTATTGCTTTATAACATTTAAAAAATATTTTTTATAATTTTGTGCATTTTTGTCATCTTGCCCCACCTATGGGGCAAGATGGCGAGCATATTGGGGCAAGTTGACGATTATGTACAAATGTCACACTTAAATAGACATGATATTGTCCTTCGTACCCTGTGCACGATTCATGCCGCACCACGATTCGCACCAATTACACTCTATCCAGTCTTCACAGTTACCTATCACAAATCACGGGGCAAGATGACGAGTACTGTGGCTAGATGACGATTTCGTTATCTTGCCCCTGCCATCTTGCCCCACAGGTGCCCTAAAAAGAAAAATATGTCATACTGATAGAAACATGCAAACCTACCATTAAATTTTTTGACAATCCTTATTTTAAACCCAGAGAATCTTAGAACTTTATTCCTGTAAAAACACTCAGTAACCTAACTCGTACAGTACTGACTCTAGCGCCATATCTTTGAGTAGGGAGTAGTAATGTGCCAATTAGAATGTTATAGCTATTTCATCTTGCCCCGTTCGCGAACTTGCCCCACCTTACCCTACTGGTGTTTGGTTTAACAACTTGTATGCGTTTTAAATCTAAAAACTATAAGACATCACATATTATATAATATTAATGTTTTTAATTTGACTATTTGTTCTATTAATAAAGCGTATAATAGTTTCAAAAATGATTGAAATTTTATACAAAATCCCAAATAGGCGTTAAAGAAAATGATTTTCTGTTTGATACCTATCTTATTTTGACGTAAAGTTTTTTGGTAAATTGTCATAATTATACACGCATTTACTTGTTGATGTGACCGATTCTTTATGTTCCAATAATCTTCCAGCAGTACCTTCTACATTTCTATCTCCAATATCCGCAAGGGTTTTTCTTTAACGGAGTGTTTGCTGGTCTTCTTTTGAAAACCTAAAAGCCTGAAGATTTTAAAACATTGTAGTGGATAAGCTAACTATTTTTTTTATTGTTTGCCTTCGTAAAATTCAGACAAAATTCGGTTCATTTGTTAAAAAAATCATCTTTTTACTAACCCATATAATTATAATCTAGTCTCACAGTCTGGAGGCAAAAGATTCTCCCATTTTTTGTATCCTCATGAAGCCCATTCATTTCTTTAGTACATTTAGGACCATGGTAAATCTTCGACAACAACTATACATCAATTAGTAGGTAACTTGTTTTTACCTTAATTAACAAAAATATAACAAATACTAGCAACCAGCGAATTTCTATTTATAAGCCACACAAAAATGTAGGGCCCAATGTCGTCGCCAGCATGTGTTCAAAATTATTAATTATTTTCCGAATTTTGCAGATCGAGTAATTAACTATTTCAAGGAAATAACAAATTAAAGTTTGAACATTTCAAAGGTTATAGTCTCGTATTTTTAGAAACTTGTTTAATATATAAAACTTTAAACCATAAGTGACTTTCTATAACAATCCTACCACACTAGTGACTCGTATATTCGAAATTCTGGCTTTGCATCTAGAGGACAGGAATTTCCATTTAAAAATCCAAGTGAAGAATTTTTGTTTGTTGTTTACCAGAAGTGACCAAACTATACCCATCTAGCCCAAAAAGCACTTTCTAGGCCTTGGTATGTGTAGTTTTTAATTGTATGCTGGGTGTTTAGAAAACGTAAATTCAAGGGGTTATGCCCTTGATTATTTTGCCTTTTGATGATTTTCCGAAAGACGCTATTGTTTTACGATTTTCCTGAAATTCTTTATTTCGAGAATATAATCAGTAAAATTTGAAAAGGCTCCTAAACATTTTGGAGTTTCACTATATTACTCTCTTGTTTAAAACAAATATTTTTTGTTATTACATCGATCATCTATCTTTATCACGAGATCCACAAATTCGAGTTGCCACAAAGTTTAATATCAATTTAATTGCCTTGATGAGCAGATTTCAAAAATGCAAAGATATATAGGGTGTTCCATTTAAAAAAACATAAGTTATGTCTGACACGGCTTTCTAGAACACACTGTACACGGTCCAATAGCGTCACAAAAAACTTTGTATTAGTATCTAAAACTTTTGTAAAAAACTGTTTTTCTAACCTCAAAAACTAGCAAGTTAAGGGGGTGTCAATTTATAATGAACCACCCTGTACATTATGTATCTTGTACCTACAGAAAAATGTATTTTTATATAACACTCTCAAGTCCATGCCTCGTGCCTGTACCTATCCTATATCTAAAGCTACAGACTTTCTATTCAGAACCAAAGGCAATGCACTAAATGTATATTTTTTAAGGCGTAAGCTGAGATTGTATACGACTAATACTCTTAATGAGTAGGTACTACTGCAAGGGTAAAACACATAGGTACCTATGCGTTTGACAAATAATCAGGTCTGTCCTAGTTATTTCCACACTGCATAATGGCCCTGTAGTAGAGAGGGAGGGGAACAGGCCAGCGTTCATTGAAGAAAAGACTTCGATTATCAACACCTACACTATAGATATAAAAATATAATACAAAATCTTGTTATTCTGAAGTAGCTGTAGTTACTGTATTCTAGGTACCTACCTATAACATTGATTAAGGTTCCGAATGGCTTATTCAATGGATATAATAAGACATGTAGGTTAACCAAGAGGGTGCACTGCAAAGCAAAATAGAGTCATGAGTCAACAATTTTAATCGACGGAAGGTTTCGACCTCAAAAGCACGCCTATGAGTTTCTTTTTGAAATTATTTTAAATCACGAAAGTGTAACATATATACTTAGAAACTTTTTTATTGCCACTGCTTCTTGTAGGCTGCAGTGCGACTGATGTGGGCGACAATTTTATTCTGCAACGGTAGTTGCTCCACCACGCAGAGCAAGAACAGTATAGGAGAGTGGCTAGATGAAAATTTTGAAGATCAATGGACCAGACAAGGAGGTTCTCTTGCTTGGCCACCGAGGTCACCGGACTTATATCCATGTGATTTTTTTTCTTGTGGGGTCACATGGAAAAATTGTTTATTCGACTCCTTCAAATACATCAGAAGAGATTCGAATTCGTGTATGAATGAAATTAAAAATAGCCACGATACATTAGCTAAAATAAATAATCTACATGCAGCCCAGAATTGAAGTTTATAATAGGAATGGAGGACGACATTTAAAAACCCAAAAAAATAGTGTAGTGGTAAATGTGATATGGCTACAGGCGAACATTTGCTTAAAAAGGAAACGTGTCAACACACCACACCCATGGGTGTTGTGGAAATTTGCGAAATGTTGAAGATGTTTCTTCAAAAAAAAAAAATTGATGGTGTGGCAACGCCGCTGTAGTAGGAAGGCATCGCTTCCGTAATAAAGCGACCTAGCGACCAATAATTATTGCTCTAAAATTGTCTAAAATTCTGGAAAATTTTTGAAAGTCTAGAATTCGGGGAAATTATTTTATATTTTCTTTACGTTTTTAAAAATACTTTCATATGCGTACTTTAGGGGTCGAAACCTATCAACAGTTAAAATTTCTGATTAAACCCTGTATAGACTATCTTCTTAAAATAATAATTCTCATCCTCACAATACTCCAAACTAGGTGTACCTTACCCCAGAAGCATAACTGAATGCTAGTGCGTGGGGGGAGCAATTACTATTATATTGTCTTCGTTGTCGTTTGTGGCTTGGGCAGACTTTTTCCTGATAGAACTAGGACAGCTCAAGTACTACGGAAACCCTATAAAACCGTAGTAATCCCATTGAGTGTAAGAGAATGAGCAAATCAAACGCTATATTAAGGAGGAATACCGTGAATCCACAATTTGTCCAGCGCTCTTGGTCATCAGCGGTGTTCTTCTATAAAGACACGTGCAATGTGCATGCATCTGATGCCTCGACTTCGATTCGAACCAAAAACGATCGAAGGCTGAAAAACATGCAGTCCTAATTTTTAGGAATACATAAAAGATTTTCTTTTTCCCATAAATTACCTATCTATTTTCAACAAGCTTTTATAAGCTTGGTCCTTGGCTTGTATCACAGACTAACGAGACAGGTGTCAATAGAAGACTCACTTTTAGACGAAGTATCTTCTAAGGAGATAAACATTGTGCTTTTTATTTGATTTTATTTTAATCTATATATATTTCAAATATATCGTATTGGAACTAAATTTTTGTTTCAAATAGTGGCTATTTTTCTGTAAATTGAAGTGAAGACTGGCTTATTTTTGACACATATCCATTCCCCTTTATTGCGAAGCTATATTTATTCTGTGCTTGGTATGCATGGATGCGTGTATCTAATATATTATGTAGCTTTGTAGACAAATCTAGGAAATCAATTTTTTACCGAGTTCTGATTTGTCGTATCGATCAGCTTTTATGATGATGGAGGAAGGAGCTAGGGAGATGGGGGAAATGTAAATTTCTTGACTAGTAGAGGTCCACGACCGGAGAAGCAACTGTAATAATAATATTTTATAATAATGTTAACCGGACGAAAAAAATTTGTATAATTGAAAAATAGTCTATATTGACATAGTATTAATAGCTTGACTTTGCATGTATGTATGTTACTTTGTAAACAAATCTATCAAATCGCGATTTTCACCCACTTCTAATTATTATTATTGTCGTACCGTTCTGAAATTATCCAAGCTTATTCAATTCTGGTGGCAATACAATATTATGTTACTATCGAGCGTTTATGATGATAGAGAAGGATGGTGGTCACAGAGACTATAGAGACTCCTCGATGGTTCCTTGTAATAGTGACGCATTAGCCAATACGGATGAGAGAATGCACGCACAGAAAATACCCTAATGTCTCCATCCTCAATATCAAATACTTGATTAGATTTAAATGTGAAAGACGCTGGCATTCTCTAGATCCGTAAAATTCTACGTTTATATAAGACTAATAACTAATAAGTTACCAAATAAAATAATTAATAGTTTAAAAAACTAAAAAACACCCTTTTCTTGTTGACTGAAATCATAGACAAAGACTACACCAAATATTTTGCATAAAATTTTATATAAAAACTAAGAACTAAATTAAAATACCTATACCTCAACTTAGTATAGAGTTCCAAGAATTGCAAGACGCAAGACGTTACAATTCATCACTTTTAATTTGTTTTCGCTCCAAAATTAATGTTTAAAAATTGGTGTAGCAGAATTTTTTTGCATACGGTTTCAACAATGCTTGTGACTAATTATGGCTCCTATAATCTATGCTAAAACGTTAAAAATAATTGATTTTATAATATGCATGATATTTATTAATAAGATTTTTTTAGTGTAAAAGCTTGATGCGCTATTAGTATATCTAAGTAGGTATAAGTAATGAATGTTAAGTTAAATTGACAGCGTTACTATTTCTGAACAATGTATCGTTTTAATTTACAAAATAATTAATAACCTTAGATAAAAAAAACTAAGCTTTTACATTAAATAATTTCATATTAAGAAATATCAAGCATAGTATTATCAAATCAATTATTTTTTACTTTTTAGTCAACAATATAATCGAGTTTTTTTAGGTTTTAAACCATTAATTCTATTTACATTTAAAAAGCGGTAACGCAGGTGGTACCTGAATTTCTTCAATTTTAATCTAAATTTTTACAATGTACTCACATTATTAGTTACAATTCATATAACTTGAAAACCAAGTCAAGCTAGTAGGTACCTACTCCGTTCTTTTCTCCAGTGGGCTCTTAAAACGGCTGCAGATATAATATTTCCGACAGTCTCAGGAATAGGTGTCATATGATATAAAACGAACAAAACTTATAAAAGTTTTAAACAAAAGAAGCAGGACTTGGTGAACACAACATTTCTCAAAATACAGCAACTTTCCTACTATTCTAATTGAATAGTAGTAGAATAGTCTTTGTAGACGAACTCTCCCAACAGTTACAATCATCGAAACATGACCAATATCGGGTGCCGTATAATAGGTATGTCTTAGGTTAAATAAAAGAGATAACATATATTTTCGACTCTAGAAAGCAATTTATCTCTCTATAGTCTATAGGTATAATTTGTATGGTCCACACCCAACTTGTATTAAAAAACAATAATGATATCTATCTAGCAAGACTTCTAGATAGTTGAACGTTTGATGGGTCGATGATTCCCGTACTCTTGTGGGTGTGCCAGCAGGAGCAGAAATGCTGTCTCATGCCGCGTTGCCAGTTTTATTCCTCAAAGGAGTTGATTAAACTACTTTTAAAATATTTTATAAAGGTAAACTAAGTTAGCTAAACACATACGTAGGTACCTTTTTAAATCCATTATAGGGGTGTTCGGCAGGTGGTTTTAAGGTAGGTCTTTCATATAAAATTTTTCGATTTGGGCTTTCCTCGCCAAGTTATTCGGGTTTACAGGATGACCCAAGAGTATTTTTTTATTTATATCTCAATAACGGCACTACTTAAAAATTTGAAATTTGGTATATAGGTATGTTATCTACTTACTGGAAGACGCCTTAGGGTAGTTTATTCATTTACAGACTGCTCTAAAAAGGGGTAAAAACTATCAAATCCTATTAATAATTATTTTGCTAAAACTTTTTTGTGGGTCATTTTTACGTATAACAAAAATATGATTTGGATAAAAAAAATGTTACAGTAGATGCTCAAAATGCTGCCCATGACATCTTTTACAAGTCTGTAACCGCTTAATAAAATTAAAATTAACTCCTTGCAACGTTTGCACTGAATTTTTTTTATCTCGGTAGCAATGTCAAAAATTGGCCACCGAGATCCCCAGATCTCAACCCATTGGATTTTTACTTATGGGGCCATATGGTAAATGTGGTTTATTCCACAGAAGTAAACACGATAGACGAATTTCGTAATAGAATTTTTAACATTGCTACCGAGATAAAAAAAAGTTCAGTGCAAACATTGCAAGGAGTTAATTTTAATTTTATGAAGCGGTTACAGACTTGTGAAAGAAGTCATGGGCAGCATTTTGAGCATCACTGTAACATCTTCTTTTTT
This sequence comes from Pseudeuparius sepicola, assembly GCA_963920635.1. Classification (NCBI taxonomy): domain Eukaryota; kingdom Metazoa; phylum Arthropoda; class Insecta; order Coleoptera; family Anthribidae; genus Pseudeuparius; species Pseudeuparius sepicola. Next base: position 40,717,446 of record OY987299.1, on the reverse strand, counting down.
TTATCCTGAAGCTGAATTGTTGTTAAGTGATATTTTTGTGGTTTTAATGTTCAATAAAAACAATTAAATTGTTTGACGCCCGCCTACTATGAATTTTTACGGAACAGTCAGAGGAATGGCATTTGGCATAAAATTATCTTTTTGTAGAAAAAATATTGTGTCTTCGAGAAAAAAATGTAGAGGGAAAAAGTTTCTCAAATAAAAGGGCTACACAAATCATATTTTCGTTATACGTAAAAATGACCCACAAAAAAGTTTGAGCAAAAAAATTAATAGTTTTTACCCTTTTTTAGGGCAGTGTGTTATTGAGATATAAATAAAAAAATACTTTTGGGCCTGTATGCCCGAATAACTTGGCAAGGAAAGCCCAAATCGAAAAATTATGATTATGTATCGCACGTTCTTGATATTACTTTGTTGCATTCTCCGTAGATAATAAAATAATCTTCGTTTGTGTAATTTAAGCGCGCTGTCATTATTGTTGACAATAATTTAAAAACCAAGTGACATTTCCTCAGCCGCGATTGTCTTTTCAATGTCCACGGCTAATATGATTTTCCAAGCGTGAAGCAAACCCCGCATTTTATGGGCGAAAAGTGGGTTTTTCGTAAATTAATCATTTAGGTATAGGAAACCTTACACAAAGTTGTCATCATTTTTAGTGGTGAATAAGATCGCATTAAAGAAATGGGGGTTTCCATTTGAAAATTTCGAGATTTAGGCACATTTTGAATGCAATTTTTATTCATATTTTGTGAACACCCTGTATAAGAACGGATTTATTTCTCAGCAGAGATCACTAGGTCAGGGCTTCTGTTACACGATGCCAAAAATTTGTTTTGAAATTTCGCGGTTTCCTCGTATAAATTGCCAATTGACTTTAGGTCTGCACCTGTAATTTTTTTCGGAAAAATGCAAATATCTCAAAAACGGTTGGGTATAGACATAAGATAGGTTGCATGTTTTTGTTCCAAAATGATGCCAAGAATCCAAAAATGCAATAATATACAGGGTGTTCTATTTGAGATAAGAAAGTTGATATCGACTTCCGGTATAACCGGAAGTGCCAGATTCACAAAAATATTTTAGTTGAGCAGCGCCCATCGGCATCGGTGAGGTGCCAAATATTCAGAATTTTCCTACTTTTAGTTTGCCATATATAGATCGATGCAGTTCGTGGTGGGCCACCCGTACATTCTGACTCACTCTGTATAGTAAATTATAGTAATTCTCAAAAATTCTAAAACAACATAATATTGAAGCAGACCTATTGACACTCTTTGAGACATTTATTCCGTCGTAACCAGTCATAATCACTTTGTTTCTTCGAAAAAGAGCCAATATTAAATTCCTTGAAAAAAAAACATACAAAATGATAAAATATGACTCGCTTTTGCTATTCATCACATTTTATCTCCTTTTTGTAATAAAACTATATACTTATTCTCAAAAACACCTATTTAGCTAACATAGTGTTTTCTTGGCGAAACAATACTTTCACTCACTTATTATTGATGCAAAAATAAACCAAGACAGATTATACAACATGAACTTCGAATCAAACACGATTCTTAAAAATCCGCGAGGTAAGGTATATTATTATCAAATCATATCATATCATTATTCGACTATCACCCTCGGCCATTTCAAATTATACTTAACTGCATTTGATCCTGAAAAGTTAGGGAGTTAAACGAGTTTTTTTTATAACCAACTTCTGAATAATTGGCTCTTAAATGAGCTCAAATCCAATTAGCAACTTTTCCATTGCACAAACTGCAGCTCCTAGAAATTCCTGAAATCGAGTTACTTATTACTTTCTTTACTTCCCTTCGACAAATCAACCCCATCCTATTTGGCGCCGGTATTTAATATAGAATGCATTAAAAGAATCTATCTATTATAAGTAAGCAAGACACGAAAAGTTTTACAACAGAATTGGCATCTGTTTTTAGGTATAAAACCGTGACGTATTAGATGTCGGAACTTATCAAAACTGAGTTTAACTACTTTTTGTAGGTAACTGTTCAAGAAATCTGCTGCGACAGTTAGTGTTCTGTCGGCATAGGAGAAACACACAGAAACGTATGTAAATGGGTAAATGCGTGCGGTGATTGGTGGACTCTTCTTATTTTTACCATCATATATTTTTACTATAACGATTGCAAGCGTCTGTATCCACGTTATATACCTGTATAAACATATTATTACGCTTTTGTCTCTATACTGCGCTCGGCAAGGCTCAGGGATAAGTAAACGTATGAATCTTTAAAAAAAGAGTTGAAAAGCATGTTAAAAATTTAATGGTATTGTGCTCAAAAGAAAAGATTATTCACAATTGAGAATTAATCAATCATATATCTATTCCTGCCCTATAAATAGTAAACCCCGGATGTGAATTCCTGCCTTGGAGGTTTTCGACACGCTGACCCACTACGCTACGCCGCCGCCGGCGGCTTTATTGAAAGTAGGCGGCGTGGCACGTCTCCATGGCGACGGATCGCGAAGCTGCAGCGGCTGCGGCGCACGATCGCCCCACCCGGACGTGGTACGCGGCGTTGCCAGCTGAGCTTCAGTTTCATGCAGTCTCCACACTGGGCTGATAGAATTTATAAAAAGCATAATCCCCGTACTGCGTGGATTGAAGACGTGGGCCTTTAGCCTTTAGCTACAGCCATTATCGAAAGCACTTCGCTGAATTTATGGAGAACAATATGCCGGTGTGTAGCCACTAAAAGTCGAGTTTGTTTTGGAAAGGGGCATATTTTGAAGCACGATAGTTATATTTCTAAAACGCGACCCCTCAAGGCGTGTACTGGAAGTGTTTCGGTTACGAGCGCAGGGGTGAAAAAAAAAATAACAGTGAATTCTGCAAAAGTGCAGATAGCCACACTTCTTTTCTTTTTATAATAATTATTCACAGGTGAACTTAGGGGTACTTATCGTTATCTATTAAATCTCAAATCAAAATTAAAATTATAACACCCCATATCTGACATCAGTTGAAGCTCAAAAATTATACGGTGAATAATATTCATGAGATCAAATGAACTTGCCTTAAATGAAGTTCGATCTTGATTATATTCGGCCTCGTCGAAATTATTATAGAAACGTAAGTACCTATAGTAGAAATATCTTTACTAGATTGCTAATATCGATGAAAATAAAGTTCGAAGAAGCTAAACCAAACACTTTTTCAGTGTCGTAACTACAGGGTGTTCAGAGTATATATTCAATCTTCAGCATTATGGGCTTCTCCTATGCAACTAAGCGAATTTTTGTATTATGAATTTATCATTTTATCCAAAAATGACTAATAGGTACCAATGCTCTCCTTGCAACGTTCTTAAAATAAAGCTTAAAAGAATTAGAATTTGGAATAATCGTTTACTTTGCGCGAATTAAATGAAATATTTGCAAAAAAACGTATTTTGACAAGAACTGTCAGATTATAAAACACTCTAAAGTACCTACTACTAAGTACTACTACTGGGAAATGCATGGAAAATGCGCTTGGATTAAAAAACGACAAGATAGTGGCATAATGAGGATTGTTACAAAGATGAAATAAAATTATTCCGATGGTGACAAGCATCACATCATCTTGGAGGTGCTGCCGGCACTGAGAAAGCGTCTAAATGATCAGGGTTTTCTGTGGCTGGGCTGGAGAAAGTGTAGTGTGCCAGACCATCTGAATATTCTGCAGTGCTCCAAATGTCATAATGATAAAATCTGCAAAAATACGACAATATGCTTTTCCTGTTCTCTATCTCACAGCGGAAAAAATTGTGAAGCAGACGAAGTGACTTGCATAAATTGTGCTAACTCGAATAAGAGATATAAAACCAGGCTGTGTGTGAAGCATCGTGCTGACGATAGGAGCTGTTCTGTATATAAAAATAACGTATTAAATCTTCGCAATATAATGGTTAGTACGGCAGGGCAGGATGTCAGATTGGGTCTGTTGAATGTGCGTTCTCTTCTCTCAGATTTTGACTCTCTTGTCAATATTCTTAACGCTGATATCTACAATGTTTTTGCAGTTACTGAGACCTGGCTCTCTGACCGTGTCCCCTCCGACATGGTGATGGTTGATGGCAGCTTTTTTCGAAGAGACCGAGGGACTCGTGGAGGGGGAGTTGGCCTCTACGTGGGGTCCCAGCTGCAATGTCAAATACTGGACCTTGATATCGACACTTCCCCGAATCTTGAGCAGCTGTGGGTAAAGATTATTACGCACAAATTTACTTTTATCATAGGTGTCATATATAGGCCGCCATCAACAAGTGTGGTAGACTGCGTGGCGTCACTTGATATTGTCCTGCCATGTGCACTCAGCCAATATGAAAATGTCATTGTGCTTGGAGATATTAATTGCAACATGCTTAACGCACCTAACCAGGTCTCGTCGTGTTTTGACCATCACGGATTCTCTCAAATGGTGAAACAGCCTACTCGTGTGACAAATACCACGGCTTCTCTGATCGATGTAGTCTTCTCTAACATACCGCAACTCCTCCATGACTGCATTACTCTGGATGCTGCTTCCCTCACGGACCATAAACTCATTTCAATCAATCTCGCTATTCCACTCTCCCTGAAAACACATAAATTCGTTACCTATCGTAATTTCTCCGACTTCGACGAAGAGTGTTTTCTATATGACCTAAACTCCTTGGACCTGTCTGTGATATACCGGTATGGATTCGCGATATTGATGAAAAAGTGAAAATTTTTACTGATAAGCTATTAACACTATTCGATAAGTATGCACCTGTCCGGACTGTTCGTGTCACTAGGCCTCCATCACCCTGGCTAACGCCTAACTTAAAACTAATTATAAAAGAAAAGAATCGTGCATATGCCAAATACAAAGCCAACAAAACATTCGAAACATTAAATCAATTCAGAACCATTCGAAATTTTGCTCTGACTGCAATTAGACAGGAAAAACGAGCATATTTAACCTTCATAGAAAATCAAAAAAATAATACAAAAGCAATGTGGTCAGCACTTAAGCAAATGAATGTAAACATTACGCAAAACCAGGCGATACCCAATACCCTCTGTGACCCGTCACTCGTCAATAATTACTTCATGTCTGTCTATAGCCCTGGGCAAATTCCTGATCATACTATGCAATATTATTCTACAAATAAGTTTAGGGACAACGCCTTCTCATTTAAACCCTGTGAACTAGAACAGATCATACATATAATCAGACGTCTCAGATCAAATGCAAAGGGTACCGACGATATTACTTTTTGCTTGCCGCAAATTTTGCCACACATAACGCATATTTTAATATCTGTCTGGAACAGGGCTACTTTCCTAGTCTGTGGAAAAATGCAATTGTAATTCCAAAGCCTAAAACAAACGCTCCTCAGGAACTAAATGACCTAAGGCCAATTAGTTTACTACCAGTTTTATCCAAGGTCCTCGAAAAGGCTGTACATTCACAAGTTGCCGCTTTTCTTGATAAGTTCACGGTTTTACCAAGGCAGCAGTCGGGATTTCGAAAGGTGCATAGTACTACATCTGCTCTTCTACAAATAACTGATAATATAATACGTGCCCTTGACCAAACTCTAGGAGTTGCCTTGGTATCGATTGACTACTCTAAAGCGTTTGACAAAATTAATCATGAACTCCTGTATGCTAAATTAAAATATTTTGGTTTTGATACTCGTTCGCTGTCTTTTTTTCAAAATTACTTAACGGGTCGTCACCAGCATGTTATAAGTGGTCAAATGTCAGCAATGCGACTAATTCGTTCCGGTGTGCCACAAGGTTCTGTCTTGGGGCCTCTGCTGTTCCTCATATACATCGCTGATCTATCACTGTCTATCGGCTCGTCGGACATTCACTCCTATGCTGACGACACTAAATTACTTCATTATGTCGATATGGAGTCAATCGATACAGCCAAACTCAACTTAAACAATGATATCTCGGCGTTTTTTACAAACCATAACCTTACCGTCAATCCAGACAAGTCCAAGGCTATACTGTTCTGCAGCAACCCAGCTAATTACGAAATTATTGCTTCAAACTTAGACGTGGTTGTGGGAGGTCAAAGCCTACAGTTCTCGGAGTCTCTGAAGGTCCTAGGTATCAAATTTGACAACAAACTTCGCTTTCGCCCCCATGTTGCAGCATTAGCGCAGAGGACCTATGGCAGGATGAGAACACTCCACGCAAATAAACACATTTTAAACTTTAAATATCGAAAGAAGCTGTGTGAAACCATCATCACGCCTGTAATCTTTTACGGCTCTATTGTTTTTTACCCCTGTCTGGACTACTTCTCCAGGCATCGTCTTCAAGTAATACAGAACAATTGTGTTCGTTTTGTTTACGGGATGCGACGTTTTGACCATGTCTCTGCAAAATACCTTGAGTTAAAATGGCTGAAATTTGGAACTAGGGTTAACTATCTCTAACTCGTGTTCTTGCGTAGGCTTTTCATTACCTCTACCCCCTCGTATCTTAGAGAGAAACTAATACTGAGGGATGAAGCGCATAATGTGACCATACGGCATGGTATGACGGTCTCTATTCCTGCCCATCGAACGGCCCTCTTTCGGCGTTGCTTCTCATACAGCTCAGCACTCTTATATAATAACATACCAGCAAGCTTTAAGTGCCTACCGCTTTATAAATTTCGCTTGCAAGTCAAAGAATTTTTATTATATCCTTGATCAAGTATCAGTTATCTATTTTTTATATTTGATTATCTATCTGTTTGTTTTCTCTTTCTTCTTGTTTTTTCTTTTCTCCTTGTGAAATCACTTAAACAATGTCACCATGTTGGTTTTTTATATTTTTATATTCCTCTAACAACTGTTATTCTCGGTGTTAGCGGTTAAGTGTAAGAGTAGCCTGGCTAAACTTCGCCGCTAACACCTCTCATTAGTGAATTGTAGTGCCTTGCACCGATTTGCATCAATAAAGACATATTATTATTAATAGTAGAGAAAAACATCCTGTATTATTTTTTCTTGCAGTCTCGTCCATCAATACTTTGGGTGGTCCTGTTAATTCTCCAATTGTTTTAAAATCATTCCATGGCACGCTTGACTCTCCAGGGGCCCTCGAAATCACTACTTTGCGCAACTTTAAGGCGCTGTAAAACCGAACTCCCCGTATATTTTTAGTTCAAATTTTGTACTTATGGGTTTTAGAGGGTCCTAATTAACGCTGTATGGTCAGATTTTAAATAAAAAAATGCCTAAATAGATTTTGTGAAAATCGGGGTTTAAAATCTTAGCCGGCTCTGGAATTGCAATTTGACAAATGTGTTCAAGTAGAAAGTTGCGCATTTTGAAGACCTTTGTATCAAAAATTTTTTTTTGAAAATATCCCAACAAATCAATTTTTTATTGATTTGTGTCCACTTAAAAGTGAACACCCTGTATATACACGTAAAGGGATTCTTCAATGACACAAAATATTAATAATTTAAAGACGAAAAATAAAATTTGGTCTCTCTATTTGGTAGGTACCTATAGTACTAAATTCGGAAATTTAAATTTTTCGAATTATTTTTTTGATATTTTGAGTAAAGAAAGTGCTGACATTTATTTTTCAAAACTGAAAATATTTAGAAATTAGGTAGGTAGTACTTTCTAATCAGGCAGGGTTGTATCCAAAATGGTCAAATTTCATCTAAGGGACACATGTATTCATGTAGCTATAATAATAATAATAATAATAATAATAATAATAATAATAATAATAATAAGGTTTATTTAATCTTAACAATAAAATAAACAAAATATTTAGATCTTAAACTATCGGGGTTTTTTCAACAAAACCGCCTTCTAACGTAATTTTTCAAGACTTTTTGTTATTAGAAACAACTCGCCTTAACTCATCTATTGTTACGGAATCGCAAGCTTCAATTATTTATAAATTTTGTTATTAGTAACTTTGTTTCAAAAAGCACGGCAAACTTGATCAGAATAAAATTCGAAAAAAGTCTGAACTTTCAGCAGCGGTAGAGAAAAACATCCTGTATTATTTTTTCTTGCAGTCTCGTCCATCAATACTTTGGGTGGTCCTGTTAATTCTTCAATTGTTTTAAAATTATTTCATGGCTTTAAGGCGCTGTAAAACCGAATATTTTAAGTTCAAATTTTGCACTTAGGGGTTTTAGAGGGTCCTAATTAACGCTGTATTGTCAGATTTTAAATAAAAAAATGCCTAAATAGATTTTGTGAAAATCGGGGTTTAAAAAAAAATCTTAGCCGGCCCTGGAATTGCAATTTGACAAATGTGTTCACATAGAAAGTTGCGCATTTTGAAGACCTTTGTATAAAAAAAAATTGAAAATATCCCGACAAATCAATTTTTTATTGATTTGTGTCCACTTAAAAGTGGAAATATACAGTATGTACACAGAAAAGTTGTTGAATAGGAAAAACTTTCCCATTTTTCATTTATCGAAAAAAGTTATTCTTGACAAAAAGTTTTGCTGGTTCTTAAAGTAAGATTGGGATAGAGAAATTTAACATTTCTTGTACGGGGTGTTCAAAAAATTGAAAAAAGTGGTACAAGAGTAAAGTGTACTTATTTGTGAAGATGTGAAAATAAGTTACTAGGAAAAGTTGTTCAAAAGTAAAAGGTAGTCTCTAACACCAATTTTAGAAACAATCGGCCTACTTTTATTTATTTGTAGTCATTAAATTTATTTTATACAAAGTTATTCCAAATTAACAATTCAATCTTGTTCTAGTAGGCGTTGATAGTGACAAGTTGATTTGACAATTCGCTGTTAAAATTTATTAGCCATAGCCATTGTCAGGTTAAAATGCTTACTTTATAGCAAAAAATTTACGTAGTACAGTGTTAATTTATTTAATGAATGAATGAATAAATAAAAGTAGGCCGATTGTTTCGAAAATTGGTATTAGAGACTGCCTTTTACTTTTGAACAACTTTTCCTAGTAACTTATTTTCACATCTTCACAAATAAGTGCATTTTACTCTTGTACCACTTAAAGTTTTTTAAATTTTTTGAACACCCCGTACAAGAAATGTTAAATTTCTCTATCCCAATCTTATTTTAAGAACCAGCAAAACTTTTGATCAAGAATAACTTTTTTCGATAAAATGAAAAATGGGAAAGTTTTTCCTAGTCAACAACTTTTCTGTGGACATACTGTATGTACCTATATGATATCGAAAAATTTTCATGGGACAATTTGCTGAGAATTATGACTTCACTATACCTATCTACCTTCATCAAACTATATTTCACTGGGCCTACTTTCAATAATTGCAAATTTTTGCGAAAAAATCAAAGTTTTTATTATTTTTTTTATTATTTTTTTTTATTTATTTAATTAGCAGGAATTATATTATGAATTATTGTAGTTTGTGTTAGAAATAAGGTTTGTATACCTACTTATTTCTCCATTCGTGAAATTTTCGAACCAACTAACAACTGCAGTGTTCTTATAGGCAATTTTTACTAAATCACCGTTCTTTCTCGAGCGCTTCCGCGATACTATTCGTCCCCACTCCCACTGTCAGAACAACTAATAAGCTGCTTTGATATTCAGAAAAAAATTGACATATTTATACTTGCCTTTATATGACCATGCCATGATTTTGTTCTTGTTTTCAAAAGACGAGGAAATGATTTATGTGAACCTAAAGTGACAAATTAAGGTATTTTTTTATTCAAATTATATCTGAATTTGAAAAATCCGACAGCTAGCACATACCAAAAATATAGGTAGGTACATACACACAATATGTCCAAAGTCAAAGTGAATAAGAGGGAAAACTTTCTTATTCTACATGTTACGGAAAAAAAACACACATGATACAAAATTTTGCTTGTATTTAATATGACGTAGTCATGGCGAAATTCCTTGTACGAGGTGTCCATAAAAATAAAAAAATATGAAAATGCCATAAGAGTGAACTACCTTTATTTTTAATATTCCGAAAAGGGGTTATTAGGAATTAAAAGTTAAAACAGGATTTCCATTTGTGGCAAAATTTTACTATTTACAAAAATTTATGTCTACGGTTAGAGTTAATTCTTATTTTTAACTTTTTTATTTTACATGTTATGGAAAAAAGCAGGCTTGACAAAATGTTTTGCTTGTATTTTGAAATGAAGTTATCATGGAAAAACTTAATATTTTATATACGGGGTGCCCAAAAAAGTGTTTTGTTAGTATTTAAATTAAACAATTCATCCAAAATTATTTTAATTGTTTACAATATAATAAATTTTGGCTCAAATAATAAATAAACAACGTTTTTTAAAATTAAACTTTTATTTAAGCCATGTACTAAAACGAATAAAATAAGTTTAGGTTTTCTAAAACTAGGCACGAAATGTTGATAAAAGTAGGTACTAGCAAAGATACTACTTATAACAATGATTGCTTGATAAACAAGTGCTTGTCGAAATGTGTTTTTTTTTTCTTTACAATTAGCCCTACAAGGTTTTGAAAACAAAATTTGAAAACCTAAACTTATTTTATTCGTTAAGCTTGTTTCTAAAAGGTTTGTTATTTATTATATTATTTTGTGGCGCGCCGCCCGCCATCTCGGAGCGTCCTTCATTTTGGAGCGTCCGCCACATTGGAATTAGTATGACGTCAGTCACTTTAACGTTTTCTACTCGTCAAACCATTTCACATTTTTTTATTTTGGACAAATAATTACAATATTGAGTGTACCAGATTTTATTGCCACCAGCACCAGCACCAAAGTGTGTGTGCAAAATTTCAGTTCAATCGATATCGGGTGGAACTGGTTTAAAATTCGGTTGGATACTAACCATTGAAGTTGAATAAAATCTTGAAAAAAGTAGGTATAATAAAACATTCAAAGCAGAGACTCTTTAAAGAGGCCTATTCTTTCCTCATTTTAATGGTATCAGTGATGCCAAGTATGCCATTTTATTAGAGAATCTATATGAATATAACAGGTACCTTGATTGTTAGTAAAAATTACTAATGATATCCATGATTTCTAAAAATTAGACTCGACAATGTTGTGTCAACAAATGCAGAATATGGCAACTACCGGTAAGTAGTACTGATTTTGCAAAAAGCTAAATTATAATCACTACACTTAACTTTCCACAGGTAAGAACCAATGTAGTGCTAGCGTATAGGTGACAACAACTTTTAGTGGCATGTTTCTAGTCAGGAAAGTATGTTTAATCAGGCCTTAAAATAAACTTTAAAGATTTATTTACAATTTGTCGCTACTGCACCTCGTTATACCAGGATGCTCAATCCATTTGTAATATCACAGACATATATAGCTTCGCTATACATATATGTCTGTGGTAATGGATGCTCAATCCATTTGTAATATCACAGACATATATAGCTTCGCTATATATGTCTGTGGTAATATGTATACTTGAACTTTATTCCCTTGTTGAAAGTATGTATAAAAATAACTTTCCCGGTTTTCTGGATGGACTATTAAGATTAGGTATAGTAGTTCTAATCATGTAGTTTTTCTCCGTGTTCATTATAGAATTTTTGTATCTTTTTCAACAAATGCATTAACTTAGGTAGTACTCCTTTTCGTGCCAGCGATTTTTTTAATAAACCTTCAGGCCAAAGGCACTTAAAAAAGGTGCATTATCCCAAAGACAATCCCGATTGTCTTTGATTACCCTTAACTGACACATCTGAGTATCTGCAAATTAACTTAAAAATGATCCCAGTGCATATACCTAATATTATGTTGCCGAGTCCACAAGAAAAAGGTAAATCAGTTCGAAAGATTACCATATTATGTTTTCTAGAGTTACAAAAATACTTTCAACGTCACATTTATAAACACTACGGTTTACAGAGTTAAGTCACCACTAGGACACCACCAAAAACTTGCTTTTGATTACCTCTGAATGCACATCTGGGTCTTAAGCCGACATTACTGAACAAGGTAACTTCATATTTCAGACGATAAATAATATATCCACATATTATAGGTATAGATAAATTCTTAATTCAATAATAATAATAGTAATATAATAATTATAACAATGTTATTTTTGTTAAAATTGTTTTAGTCATAAATATGTTCAACCTCAGATTTATTTATTTGTGTGAGTGTTCCATATACATATTTTTTAAGTTGAATTTGACTTTTTATACTTTTAAAAACTCATAATGAAATATTATACATGCATACGGTGTGGCCCGATTTTAGCCGGTTTTTTTTTTCTAAAAATAGGCCACAAAAAAACGAAAATCATTTAGCGATTTTTTGTTTAAAATCTGACACCCCACCAAAACCCCCACATACCAAATTTGAACAAAAGATATACACGGAGTTCCATTCTGCAAGGTGTCAAAGTTGAGCAAAATAGGGATTTTAAAGGCATCTGAAGAGTCAAGTGTGTCGTGGAATCCCCTCAAAACAGTTGAATGATCAACAGGACTACTCAAAGTGTTGGTGATTCAATACAAAAATGTACAGGGTCTTTTTCTCTGGGCCATCTCAAAATGCTGAATTTTTATGAAACTTTATGCTGGTCAGGAGTGGTCTGTAATCATTGAAAAAATATTAATATACACAAACGTAATTTATTTTTCTACAAAATGCCAACCAACGAATAAAAACAATTTAAATTATTGGACCTTTCCTAACAAAGTTGCTGTTTAAGACGATACATTTTTGGTGTGTTTCCTGTTGAGGCACATCAGCTACCTTAATTCATATGGACTTACTGACTGGCAGGCTTCAGTATTTTTTCGACTTAGTTCGTTTATAATACCTGGGGTGGTTTTGATATACCTACTACCTTGAATTTGCATACAGAAGAACACTTTGTATATTTTTATTGAATCTTTTCTTCACCTTCATCATTCAAATGATTCTAAGTAATTCCATGGCTCACTTGACTCACCAGATGCCTTTAAAATTACTATTTTGCTCAACTTTGACACCTTGCAGAATGGAATTCCCTGTATATTTTTTGTTCAAATTTGGTAAAGGTATGGGGGTTCTGGGGTGCCCTGATTAACGCTGTGGTGTCAGATTTTAAATAAAAGAAATCGCTAAATGATTTTCGTCATTTTTTACTAGAAAAAAAAATCGTAATATGCCTTGAAAATTGAGATTAAGACCTGAAATTTTGCACTAACATAAAGAGTTTTTTGTGGCCTATTTAAAAAAAAAACGGCTAAAATCAGATGAAGAATAAAAATTTTGCAGAGGTGTCTCCATTCCAAACAGGCCAGCCACACTGTATATCAAATTCAAAAAGACATCAATTTGATAAGCTATTATGTTTGTCCAAACAACACTTCTTTTTGTTCGAATTATAATAAGGGTACTCAAATTAATATACTTTTTAATATTTTTAGAAATAATCCATAAGTCAATTCATTATTTAATAACGAGATAATCATAGGTAAATATGCCAAGTCATTTTTGCTCTGTCACTTAAGGCAATTCAAATTTGAAAGTTGAATGGTGAATTATGATGGGAAATGTTTTGCCCCTTTAGAATCTATGGCACTGACATGTCACATAAAACCTGATGGCAGACATGGCAGTTGGACACTGACATATTTATAACATAACCTTGTACAATACATAAACCCATTTGTGGCCTCCGTGGAGTAGACAGAAAACAAACTTCCCCTCAAGGCTTCACTTTTCCTATGCGATAGACTGTGACATGCTGGGCTCCCTTATTTTAAAGAATCCCTGATTCGAAAATTTGAACACCAACGTTGACACAATCTTGAAGGAGAGCAAGGAATTCATTACCTACATTATAGCTTCGTCGAACTTCTTCTATTAGTCAAAGTTGGCCAATTTTGTCACAAATGCGAATTCTATCGTACCTTTTAATTCCAAATAACTATTCCTAGTGACACACTTTTGAAAGATTAAAAATAGAGGTATTTTAAATGGAAGCAAAACTTTTTGGGAGAACCGGGTAGCCCCGCTCACTTAAGCAAATTTCAATATTTTGAAATATCTGTGATACTTGTTTTGCCACTAAATGTGTTATGTAATGCTTAATTATATTGTTTTCATTAGTACCTACTTCATTTTACGTTACCAGCATATTTTTAACAAAAAACTGCGTATTTTTGAAAACCATGTAATGGGTGGGGTTACCCGTCACGGAGGGTAACGGCGGCCACGGGCGTAGCCAAGGGGGGGGTTTCGGGGGTTCAAACCCCCCCCCCCCCCGAAATAAGCAAAATATTACCTAATATTATACCGAAAAAATACGAGGAGTGAAGAGTTAAATTATTATTACGTTTGAATATATTATGTAGTAATAGTAGCGCCTAGCGCCATCTTTTGTCGAGAGGCAGACGCAGTTGCAGCCGAACTATTTTGTATTGTAGGGACACTTTGCGTTGTTTCTCGATTATTTGCCACGCCCCTAGGTCGAAATGAGCGGAACTTTGTGGAAGTTCGTGGAAGTTTCTGGACGGCTACTGGGCTGCTATATAAGCGGCGCCGCGGCGCGTGACCGCGCTTACGGCAGTATTGTTCCATGCGAACTCGAAGCGAATAAAAGTGAAAAGTGGTGAACGAATAGTGAAGAGAATTAAGTGTACCGTGTAAGTGAGGAATTTTAGTGCACTGTTATTCGATGACCTTGTTAAGGATAGATACGTGAATCATTATTACTGTCGAAAAATGGAGGGGAAAAAAAGGAAGGGTGATGAACCTAAAGGTATGGATTACTGGAAAAAGTGGTGTAGTCAAGGTCAAGGGGTTTCTAATAAAAAAATTTGGATTTAGCTATCAAAGCTTCAGCTACCTTGCATGCTGATAAGAAGACTGCCTACCCCGAAATCTAGTTTGGAATGCCTAGATATGTGCGATAAAAACCTTTATCCTAATATTTACACATTACTACAAATCTTGGCTACCATTCCTGTATCCACTGCTACCCCAGAAAGGTCTTTCTCGAGCCTAAGGAGACTGAAAAACTATTTACGAAACACTACAAGTGAAAACAGACTTAATGGTTAATGAACATTCACTATGGAACAGAAATTCATGCAGATGAAGTAGTGGATATATTTAAAAGAAAAAGCCGAAGATTTCTTCTTTAATGGTTTTAGATTTAGCGCAGAGGAACGAAATTAATTTATCCATTTCATTTAAAGTTAAGAACTTTATAAATATGTCGTAGTTTTTCGGATGAATATATAGATATTAAATTTCATGTAAGTATATTTTTGTTGTTTTATTTACTTCTCAAACTAAACCCCCCCCCCCCAAAACTAAATCCTGGCTACGCCCGTGACGGCGGCCCATATATTATAATATAACATTTAAGGGAAATTTTGGGAAAAATAAAACAAAACAGTGGGCTTATCTTATATTATTTTTAAACACAAAAATCGCCAATATAGGGTTTAGAACCATCACATAATATTATAATTTCTTTTACCGAATTCCGTGGCGCTTTTTCGTACTCCCTTGCCCTCTTTCGCAGCATTGATGGCCCTTTCCAGAGCTTCTTGGGTCCATGAACCCCTATTTTATTTATCTTGCTCGCGAATATGGCATCTGCAACAATTACTACGAAAACGTATTAAAACAAGCAGCGTTGCCCTTGCGGGTACCAACGCCCAACTCTGAGCGCCCTTACCCGATCAGGTGATTTTTTACAAATACGATTTTTTTGCAAAAAATAGAACAGATATAAAAAAAACAAATTACAAAATAAACTACGATTAATACCCTTTATTTTGATATGCATAACATAATAATTCTCAACTTATTTACTGCACTTACCGTTGATTTTAAGCGGCGGTTATATTAGATGCACGACCACGTTAAAGCTTGTCAGCTGACTAAAGGGTAAAACCGGATCCATCGACGCGCTACTCGTATGGAGCCACACATTAGCTCTAATGTGGAACGCCCGTGGTAGATGGCGCAACCATTGCGTGATTCTTTTAAATAATAAAACAGTGGGCGGTCTCTACCCGGTTCTCCCTAGGTACCTATGCCTTTTTCCTTATAATGTTAAAGATTTCCCTCTTATTCACTCTAACCATGGACATAGTGTACATCGCCAATTCCGTATAGCGCGTCTTAACAGAAGCCTCGTGTGACAGTATTTGACAATAAATAGATATATTTTTAAAAAATCATCAAACCCCAAAATATCAAATCGATATTTTTATGAATTGTATAATAGTATATTTCATTACGAGTCTGGAAATAAAGATTTTTCCGTGCGCGCGTGACAGTCATGCAAGCACGGAAAAATCTATTTCTGGACGTGTAATGAACGATATTTTTTATTATACTTCTTTGAAAACGGAAACTTAAAACATTTTATCGGCATGTTATAATAAATTTAATTGCCAAAAAATAAACAATGCAGACAATATAGTGTTTGGTATGTATGATGCGTTTCCATGGTTACTCTCAAATTATTTCAAAGGTGCTTTGTTGTAAATTAGTTATTGTCAGATAAGGTGAATAAAACGTCAAAAATATTACAGAAATGTATCTAAATATTGAAACACTTACGAATTAAAATACAAAATAGGTATATGTTAAATATCAGAGAGCATATAGAGTTTCTTAAATTTAGTTTACTTTGCTGTATATTTCTATTTTAAAGCCATATATTCGGTATTTTTATTCAGCGCACGGAAAGTTTTTCCATGCGCTGTTTCCGTGCGCTGGCCCGAAAAACACCATCTTTCATTATTGCTAAAACAGATGAAAATAAGGTGTTTTCAAAGAAGTATAATAAAAATATATTTTCTGGCAAATCCTGTCACTCGAAGCCTCTACGACGACGCGCTATGTACCTTCCAAACAAATGGCTGCCATACATAAGCAAATTATATCTCATTTTATAAAAAAGCGCATACCTAAATGTGCGCGATGGGGCCATGACATGAAGGAGTGTAGATAGGAAAAAGCCAAACTTGAGTAAGAGAAACAAAACAACAAATAAATTAGTTGTTGTACGGCAAAAACTACATAACGCAAAAACTACATAACGCAGAAATGGGCAAAACGACAAACTGTGCATCCTGTCCATCAAAGATCATTTTGCTCATGTCCAGTGGCGTAGCGTCGGAGGAGCTGGGGAGGGGAGACTATAGCCTCCAGAAATTTCTGGAGAGAACTTTTGTTCTAATTATTACCACAATTAATACTAACTTTTCCTACTTTCAAGAAAGTTAGCCCCCGCAGTTTTATAAGTCACGCTACCGCACTGCCTGCTCCTGTTGTTTTATATATGCCGCGACTGACCACGACGAATCTCCGGCTCTCTCTTTGTTAATTTTGATTTAATTTGCATTAATCGTTAGTTTCCGTTTTTTAAAATACAATATAGTGAGTTTGTTTGTTTTTGGCGTTAGTTATAGCACAGACATATATAGCTTCGCTACAGACAGTGCCTGGGGCCTGGGGACCCAATTGTTTGAGCTGGCACCAATAGAGGGCGCCGCATGCGGGAAATTCGAATAAAAATATAATCGGCCGGCCTGACGACAATAATTCAGTGGCCTTGAAAGCACCTATCCCATAAAAAACGCTGCAACGTTGTCAGTGCAAGAACATGTGGATAGAAGCTATATAGGTCTGTGACAGAAGGAATAGCCGGTATACGAGTATTAATAATACGGCAGCCACAATTTGAAATTATTAGATTTATTCCAGATGCACCAATCCGCGATTGGAGAAAATTGTCTGCCCTTTAGCGAAATAACTTCATACCTCCAGTAGGGCGTTCAAAAAGTGTCAGAAACAAAAAACTGCGGGAAAAAACTACCCCTTCCCATTCCCGAAGTTGTTTTTGGTCAGATCCTCGCCATTTTTAGCAAGGACGTTCAAAATTATTCCAGAAGCACCAATCCGCGGTTGAAAAAAATTGCCGGACAAAACTACCCCCTGCATCCCTTTAGGGAAAAAAAATCATAGTTCCATTGTTTCTGGTCCGATTTTCGTCGTTTTCACAAGGATGTTAAAAAAGTCAGTTTCAGAAATAAAAAAAAACTGCCGGAAAAAAACTACCCCTTCCCACCCCCGAAGTTGTTTTTGGTCGGATCCTCGCCATTTTTAGCAAGGACGTTCAAAATTATTACAGGAGCACCAATCCGCGGTTGAAAAAATTGCCGGACAAAACTACCCCCTGCATCCCTTTAGGGAAAAAATGATAACTCCATTGTTTCTGGTCCGATTTTCGCCGTTTTCACAAGGATGTTAAAAAAGTCAGTCTCAGAAATAAAAAAAAACTGCCGGAAAAAACTACCAATTCCCACCCCCGAAGTTGTTTTTGGTCGGATCCTCGCCATTTTTAGCAAGGACGTTCAAAATTATTCCAGAAGAACCAATCCGCGGTTGAAAAAAATTGCCGGACAAAACCACCCCCTGCATCCCTTTAGGAAAAAAAAATGATAACTCCATTGTTTCTGGTCAGATTTTCGCCGTTTTCACAAGGATGTTAAAAAAGTCAGTCTCAGAAATAAAAAAAACTGCCGGAAAAAACTACCCCTTCCCAGCCCCGAAGTTGTTTTTGGTCGGATCCTCGCCATTTTTAGCAAGGACGTTCAAAATTATTCCAGAAGCACCAATCCGCGGTTGAAAAAAATTGCCGGACAAAACTACCCCCTGCATCCCTTTAGGAAAAAAATGTTAACTCCATTGTTTCTTGTCCGATTTTCGCCGTTTTCACAAGGATGTTAAAAAAGTCAGTCTCAGAAATAAAAAAAACTGGCGGAAAAAACTACCCCTTCCCACCCCCGAAGTTGTTTTTGGTCGGATCCTTGCCATTTTTAGCAAGGACGTTCAAAATTATTCCAGAAGCACCAATTCGCGGTTGAAAAAAATTGCCGGCCAAAACTACCCCCTGCACCCCTTTAGGGAAAAAAATTGATAACTCCATTGTTTCTGGTCCGATTTTCGCCGTTTTCACAAGGACGTTCAAAAGAGTCTCAGAAGCATAAAAAACTGCCTGACAAAAAACTACCCCTTCCCACCCCCGAAGTTGTTTTTGGTCGACTCCTCGCCATTTTCAGCAAGGACGATCAAAATTATTCCAGAAGCAACAATCCGCGGTTGAAAAAAATTGCCGGACGAAACTACCCCCTGCATCCCTTTACGGAAAAAAATAATAACTCCATTGTTTCTGGTCCGATTTTCGCCGTTTTCACAAGGACGATCAAAAGAGTCTCAGAAGCATAAAAAACTGCCTGACAAAAAAACTACCCCTTCCCACCCCCGAAGTTGTTTTTGGTCGGATCCTCGCCATTTTTAGCAAGGACGTTCAAAATTATTCCAGAAGCACCAATCCGCGGTTGAAAAAAATTGCCGGACAAAACTACAGTTTTTTTTTATTTCTGAGATTGACTTTTTTTAACATCCTTGTGAAAACGGCGAAAATCGGACCAGAAACAATGGAGTTATCATTTTTTTTCCGTAAAGGGACGCGGGGGGTAGTTTTGTCCGGCAATTTTTTTCAACCGCGGATTGGTGCTTCTGGAATAATTTTGAACGTCCTTGCTAAAAATGGCGAGGATCCGACCAAAAACAACTTCGGGGGTGGGAAGGGGTAGTTTTTTTCCGGCAGTTTTTTTTTATTTCTGAGATTGACTTTTTTTAACATCCTTGTGAAAACGGCGAAAATCGGACCAGAAACAATGGAGTTATCATTTTTTTCCGTAAAGGGATGCGGGGGGTAGTTTTGTCCGGCAATTTTTTTCAACCGCGGATTGGTGCTTCTGGTATAATTTTGAACGTCCTTGCTAAAAATGGCGAGGATCCGACCAAAAACAACTTCGGGGGTGGGAAGGGGTGTTTTTTTCCGACAGTTTTTTTTTATTTCTGAGATTGACTTTTTTTAACATCCTTGTGAAAACGGCGAAAATCGGACCAGAAACAATGGAGTTATCTTTTTTTTTTCGTAAAGGGATGCGGGGGGTAGTTTGGTCCGGCAATTTTTTTCAACCGCGGATTGGTGCTTCTGGAATAATTTTGAACGTCCTTGCTAAAAATGGTGAGGATCCGACCAAAAACAACTTCGGGGTGGGAAGGGGTAGTTTTTTTCGGGCAGTTTTTTTTTATTTCTGAGACTGACTTTTTTAACATCCTTGTGAAAACGGCGAAAATCGGACCAGAAACCATGGAGTTATCATTTTTTCCTTAAAGGGGTAGTTTTGTCCGGCAATTTTTTTCAACCGCGGATTGGTACTTCTGGAATAATTTTGAACGTCCTTGCTATAAATGGCGATTATCCGACCAAAAACAACTTCGGGGGTGGGAAGGGGTAGTTTTTCTCCGGCAGTTTTTTTTTTAATTTCTGAGACTGCCTTTTTTATCATCCTTGTGAAAACGGCGAAAATCGGACCAGAAACAATAGAGTTATCAATTTTTTTCCCCAAAGGGGCGCAGGGGGTAGTTTTGTTAGGTAAATTTTTTCAACCGCGGATTGGTGCGTCTGGGTAAATTTTGAACGTTCTGGCTGAAAATGGCGAGGATCCGACCAAAAGCATTTCGGGGGTGGGGAGGGGTAGTTTTTTGTCGGGCAGTTTTTTACTTCTGAGACCAGAAACAGTGAAGTTATTGTTTTTCAGGGTGCAGTTTTCCCGGCAATTTTAAATATACAAAAATCTCAACAATCCTCACCTACCAATTCCAGCCTCCTTGCCTCTTTTTGACTATAAACACAGACCTGTATCAGCAAAGATCATGATATGATCTTTTATACAAACACAGAGCGAAGCTATATATGTCTGTGATAATACCATCTGCTTGTATGGATAGTGGCAGATGTATTTTTATCCCTAAAATGGGCCTGATAGACGACATTTGGCAACGACGAGCGGAAAGATGTAGAACTCGGCGACCTCTATGGCACGGTAGTGGAAATATTTGTACGAATTCCCACAAAGGATGCCAACTCGAGGGACTTGGCCTCCTTTTGGGTTCGCCTAAAAATATACGGCGAAGCACAGTCTGTAGCGAAGCTATATATGTCTGTGGTTATAGTATAAAATTTAAACTATTTATTTTTTTATTATTCAAAAGTTTGTTGTGTAGGTATCTTACATTTAATATAAGGTATCTTAGATTTAATATGAGATACACAAGAAATTAGACTTGATAGTGTTTTGGAGTTGTTTTGGTTTTCCATCCAGCTACAGATTATAGTAGCTTTTAGGCATGCACATAAATTAATAATCTAACCTTAAAACTATGCATTTATATTTAAAATGTTGTTGGAAATTGGAAACGTCGAATTTAACTACTTATCAATTCGATGGATGAAAAATATTCCAATTAAACAAGTCCCCTATTACGGAACATGTCCATAAAATTAGTCTATTATTATGGGAGATCCTTTATACATCCTTTGCCTCACTAACGTAACATTGCGCATCCTTGCCTTATTTTATTACCAAGTTAAAACCTATCCCTCTCTAGAGTTGGCTGCCTAAACAAAATGATGGTATATAGTCAATTGGCAAATGCAAATACTTTAATCAAATAAACTCAGGATGGTCAACTGAGACCAAGCACAAAAAATTAAAGTTAAAGTTGATCGAAATGAATCTGAATAGAACTTATCCGTTAGGTTCAAAGGAAATCATTGATATACTCTATAATGTAGGTATATCTATAATAATGAATGAATATAGACTCCACTCCGTTCATAATATTATGAGCTGCGAGACCTTCACTAAGCATTGACCAAAACTACGATAATGGCAAGATCAAAATTATTCCACATGTCTTCGTTATTGATAACATGCACCGTCCTATCTCGAATATTTTTAATATTGCTTGTAATGCCTCACAATAATCGTCGTTTTAGTAAAATTGCTCAATCAAGCTAGGTCACAGCTCATAAGTCTTCCAATTTGTGGCAAAGGAATTTTTGTTCTACTCGTCTCGTCTATCGGTATTAGGTAGGTATGTAGAAGTCAAACTATAACATCCAATATCTAAATAATTTTACCTAATCTGAATCACTAGAGATAGGTACATTGGACTTGGCATCCACATATTTAAAAATTCTTGGCCGACATGAATTTTCTAACCTTTTATAATAAATATAGGTATTCAACTAAAGTGGTATAGGTTAGGCAAATAAATATTGCAAAAGTACAAACTACCTATTTATTCGTTACGTATTTCGAATTTACATCTACTTATTTGGTTCATAAAAGTATTCAAACTGTATTAATTCACGAAAAAGTCCCTGAGCTAAAATAATCAGTCTATTCGGAAAAATACATTACAGGTTAATAAAGTGAATAATTATGAAACTTCATTCCTACACCATTTCTTATGTTTCTCTGATCACAAAAACCGTAGATAGAAATACTGTTTTTGGGACCAGAGTTATTAAGCAAATATTTCTCTATTTTGTACTTGATACCGGATTAATAAATAAAGTGTTAGTATATTACACTTCAGGTACAGAAATGGAAGAAACCTTAAAATATATAGTGGCACAATGTAGGAACCTTAAAAAGATTAATTCTAAAATAATATCTTTACAATATGAGGTAGATGTTGTTAAGTAAGCTTAGTAAGTGTACACAGCTTTGAAAAATAACTTAAAACTAAAATGAAAAAATCAATACAACACTCAAAAATTTGAACTATACGTGACTAAATTAGAAAAGATGTAGTTCCTATTTAACGTAGATGCCATTTTTGTAGTTGTAGTTCGACGCCATGTTTTTCTAGAATGTAGCCAACAGCCTCCACTCTACGTAAAATATCTCCAGAATACAATCTGTTAAGGCCAAGTTTCAAAATATAAATCAATATGGGAATTTTCGGCAATTTTTGGTTCTGGTTCTGGTCAATTACTAAAACATTTCAAACTTGGCCTTAAAGAGGAAACTGTTTAAAATATATACAGGGTCCTTCATGTGAGCCACAGTAAAAACTGAAAAACATTTTAGCACAGGGCCATACCATTTTGATTTCAATAATCGCGTTCGGTTTTTTGTCAAATTTAGAAAGACACCCTGTATAATGATCCTTAAATAAACATCGAAACAAATAAACTTTTCATAAAACCCGTCCAAAAATCAATATTGTCATAATTTAAATAAAATACAAAGGAAAAAACAAATAATTTAAAAACAAATCAATAAATACTATTTCTTTGTCTTTTACAAAAAAAGATATGTTCAAAATTTATAAAACAATTTGGAAGTTATGCGTCTTTTGATGGTGTCGTACTACATCTTCTTATTTAGTAATTTCCAGAATGCGAAAAAATATCAGAGTAAAACTATCCAATATTGTTTCCGCATTATGTAATTATTTGTGGCATATAAAATTTCCCACACATTTTCATAGGTGGTCCCAAAATTAAAATAGTCTAAAATCGATATGATATATTTCTTTTGAACAAAATACTTACTGCTAATTACAAAATCATAATTTCAAAGCTATTTGTGTCACTGACACAAATTTTCAAAATAAAACATTGAAATTCACTGGTATCATTGCCCGAACACTTGAAAAAATGAATTAAATGTATCAAGAAAACAAATTAAAACTAAATAACCTAACAGCATTATTTCCCTTTGACCGACCCTCACAGCACGATATGTAAATTCGTTGGTTCTGTTAGCTTAGGACATGACAATAAGCACAATTGTGCAATTATTGCACCGCGTGTGATGAAGGTAGCAATAAAATATCGATAAGCTAGCTTGAAGGCAGCAGGAATCGTTGTTTCTGTTAGGTAGAAGGTTATATCCCTATATAATATAATATTAACAAGACAAATTATTTTCCTATGCGCTTAAAAATCTGCTCTAAGTTGTAGGTAGAAAAACGTGGTCGTTGGGCATTATAGCGTTTGTAAAAGTAATGATAAATTAAGTACCAGTAAATAAAGCAAATTTCGCTGTACTAAAAGAAAAAAGTAAAAAGTACTCGTAATAAATAAATATTTAGCCTCCATGTATTCAACCCGTAATCATGAATAATTGCAGAATTGCTGAATTCACGTCAAAGTCAACTATATAATAACTTAGATATAGGGATATACCTAAGTTTTATTGGACAGGAACATTCTTAAAACCGAGAAATAAACACCCAAGTAATTTTTAATATAATATGGGAATTATTCTGACACATTATAATATTAATAGGTAGAGGAGACCGGGGCACATTGTAACACGGATTTAGTTGAACCAATAATATGCACTTAGTAGCAAAGCATGGTGTCTGGTGGAGCTCTCCTTTAATGGGAAAACAGATTTAGGGGTCGACTATCAAGTACGAATGACTCGGGAAATATGGATTAAACTAAATTTCGGACGCCAAAGTAAAACTCGAAGCTACACAATAATTTTGATTATCTTTTTTGTCTACAAGCAATAATAAAATTAGCAAGAAGTGCTTATTGTATTGTGCGATTTATGTTAACAGTCGATTACTTCAGAATTATTATACCTAGTTAGCCGATTTGACTTGATTTATAAAAACACTAAATCGTGTTTTTCTTTATACCTACCAAACTTCTCTCCTATAGGTTCTCCTATCTTTGTTTTTTTTTTCATCTAGATGACAATGAATTCGCAAAAAAGTTATTAGTTTGAATGCCACATTTAAACATAAATATTGGATCATAGCATTTTTTCTTACAACTGTTTTCTCCTTTGAGAGAGCAGCCAGTCTCAATGGTAGGTATTGGCATGTTGAAATAGAACTAACAGAAAACAGTTTCAAAATCTTCCGAACAAGATGACCCAATGTGTGTGAATTACGTTGCATAAATAGTAATAAAACGGGAGATTTCTGGTCCCAATGTTGAATTTGCACTCCAGGTGTCCACAGATATTTATTTAGGTGTCACTACTAACTACTAGAATTAAAAAGGCGGCTATTATTTGCAATAACATGTTTAAAACTGAGTTGTCTGCAATAAGAAATATTAAAATTTATTTTTATATGGATTCTTCAATTCTAGATACATATTTTATTCATATAGGCTTTCTTTAGGTATCTGTATTTTATTTTATTCTATAAGTTTAACACTGTTATAATTTACCCCTTAAATTGTAACAAATTTATCTTCACCTGTTTTTCAAAGGTGCTTACTGGAAAAGAGATAGTTTATATTTGGGAAAATTGGCCTCCCCATATCTATAAGTATAACAGATGTATGCATGTTGTTGTGGCAAAATTTAAATCATACCTAATCCAAATAGTTTCTACAAAATTGACCAAAAGTAAAGAATATTACAAGTTGCCCCGGTCTCTCCTTCCTCAAAACTGACATTGCATGAAAATCTCGCCTCGATTTGCTTGTTTGGAAAAGTGTAAGACACTATAAATAATTGCAGGATATCAATTTTGGGAACAAACCCAGTGCAACCGAAAAGTCAATAGTCAATATACACGCATGCAAAAACATCCTCGGTGAAATTTTTTGAGATTTTCACTTTTTCCCCAAAATGTTTCATGTGTTTCATTGGGCGTTTTCAGTGGTAAAAACATCTTAAAGTGAATTACAATTACAACATTTTTTACAATTTTCATTGTAAATGCACTCACAATTTTGGGTTTCCATTATAGTTCGACTGTTAATACATTTATCGCTACTTACTTACTTACAATAATAATATTTTTGCATGGAAAAACCACAAGTGTTATGAAAAATGTAATGGCATTTATAATGTTATCAACCAGCGTGGACAGGGGGGGGGGCTAGAACCCCCCAGATGTTTTTGAAGATAACTTTTATGTTAGAAATTTAAAACAGCCAATCCAATTCAATAAGCAATTTGTTTATCTTTTAAATTGTTTCAATATGATTTTTTAACTTGTAGATAGCTTTTGTTTTGTTAGGCTGATACACAGAATTCTTTGAAAAATATGTCAAAAAAATTGCATATTGCATTTGTGTTTTTTCCAAAGTAAAATAGTAGAAATAAAGAAAAAGGCCAAGAAAAAAATAGAGCAAGATAATTTATGAAATATTTTTTACTTAATTGCAATAATCTATTTCCCGTTTTTATATTAATTTAAAGTATTTGATCTTAAAATTTTGAAAATTTTTCACCTGCGGCGCAATCTTCAACTACGAAAATTCCACTTTAAATGAAATGAAAAGCCATACGTTGTAAAATGTTACAATGTTTTGTATACCGTGGGAAAACATTGTAAAGACTTGTAGAATGTTTACACCGTAAAATTGATAAAAATGTTGCAATAATTATTGTAAGTACAAAAAAACACAATAAAATGTTCATTAGTTAAAAATATATTACCTAGAATTTGTTAGCCAACATTTTCAAACCTCTCCCGAGAAAAGTAGACATTTGTCAATTGCAATGGTTTTGCATGTGTGCATCGAAATCTAAAAGTTTTGGGTTCGGGCCAGAGCAGGGTATTTGGACCGACGTCGCTACCTTATCAAAAACTCCCAGTTATATCGTCGACCTTTGACGCGAACACGCCAGAGCGCCACCTACCGGCCAGCGGCCGGATCATCAGGGGCCACCGGCCGCAGCGTCACAGATCCCTGCGGCGCGGACGGCTCACTCCAGCCGCATCTCCTCCACTGCCTCGGCGAGGGCGCTCACGTCGCCGCCGCCTGTGGCCGCCGCCTCTTCGCCGTTATGATCGCCGGCGCCGCCGGCAGCGCGCGCCTGTCGCGTCGGGCAGTCGGCGATCAGGTGGTCCTCGCTCTTGCAGCCGTGGCAGCGTTTCGGCTGCGGCCCCATCGAGCACTTGGCAGCTATGTGGTTGGCGAACTCGCCGCAGTTGTAGCACCTGCAAAGAAGGAACGTAACATAGCAGAAGGAAAAGTTACATTGCAAGGAGAAAAAAAAATTATGAGAAAATACCTGGAAACCGAATATTTGAATTTGCACGTAGTAGAGCTCGTTTCTTAACAGCTGAATACCTAGTTCTAAAATAGTAGCAAAAATTGTGCAGTAGGACTTGGGTCGCTGGAGGTGGGGGCCACCATCATAGGCGTATGTGTGAGAGAACATTTCTTATTGTGATTTTCGCATTAGTTTTGTTATGAATTTGTAAACAGTAGGTATTAGATTTAAGGTAGGTATCTATTAAGCTTGTACAGTAAAAAATAATTTGAATAGCGCGAATTAAACAGTACGAGAAAGTTAAGTGATTTTCAGTGTGTCCATAGACTGGGTTTGGGTTGGCAGAAAAAGGAACGGTTTCTTGTTTAATTAGTATGTCCAAACCAAAGTATGAAAGTAAGCTAGAAGATAACAACTCAGAAGTGCGATGTCAACCGCACGGACAGCCGCGAGGTGTAATAAACTGAAAATTGTGCAAAAGAATTCGTTTAGGCTGTAAAATTAATGAAAATCGATAATTTCAGTGTCATTTCCCGCCAAAAGTATTGTGACGCTACCGTCGTTAGCAACCGTTAGCAACCAAGCGTCTATAATTGTCAAATGTCAACTGAGTAACACTGAAGTTAGCAGCGGGAGTGAGATAGTTCAAATGTCCAAAGACGGAACCAACCAAGGTTCAGATAGCTTTTGCAAGCAAAGGATGCTTAATATCTAAAGGGTTTTTCAATAACAACGGGTCGATGTTGAAATGGAATAAAACAAGCTGTGTGTGTAAAGTACCTATATTAACGAAATTATTTTTTTATTTAGCTATATAGGTCTGTGATCATACAAATGTCCGCCGCGGCTTCTCACGGCGGCACGGATCCGAGTGGTCAAATTTTTAATGACTCATAGATCCGGCTGAACTTGAGCGATGGCATTGGTTATGTTGGCTTTAAGGACATTGGTCGATTGCGGCTTATTATTGGCATAGACCTGCGACTTCAGGTAACCCCACAAGAAAAAGTCTAGAGGGGTCAAATCGCACGATCTTGGTGGCCAATTCACGTCTGCGAGAGATAACCCTACCCTCAAATCGTTCATGCAGAATGTCAATCGTGGCGTCTGCTGTGTGGCACGTAGCCCCGTCCTGCTGGAACCACATGTCGGCTACCTCCATATCGTTCAATTTAGGCCAAAAGAAATCTGTTAGCATCGTTCTGTATAGTGCTCGCGGCCCAAAATCCGCACCAAACAGTAACTTTTTGTGGATGTATCGCCACCTAGTGAACCTCGTGTGGGTTGGCGTCGTCCCATATATGGCAATTTTGCTTGTTAACAAAGCCATTCATCCAAAAATGCTCCGCGTTGCTAAAGATGATTTTTTGCCAAAATTAGGGTGCTCTTTCAAACGCTCCGAAGCCTAGTCAGCGAACAAACGGCGTTGCCTATGGTCACTAACTTTGAGCACCTGGGTCAGTTGGATCTTGTACGGGTGTAGGCCCAAGTCCCGACGCAAAATTCGCCAAGTTGAAGTCTTGGAAAGGCCTAGTTCCTGTGCACGGCGAGGAATTGACTGCCTCGGGTTCTCCTGGACACTTTCACGAACTGCGGCAATGTTCTCGGCCGATCTGGCGTACCTTTGACGTAAGGGTGTTGGCTGCTTGTTCACCGAACCGGTTGTCTCGAATTTGGCAACCAAACATTGAAGAGTCGACTTTGAAGGGCCACCGCGTCTGCCGTAAAATGGGCGCAACGCGCGCAACGTTTGCACTAACGAACACTCATTTTGATAATAAAGTTTTATCATTTGCACGTGCTGCTCAATGGTGTAACTTGCCATGATGATTTGGCATCAGTGACAGCCGTGAGCAGTCTTTAATAATAGATCAGCCAACGCCTTTATATTGTAGGATGGAAAAAGGAGGGATAAAATGTTGTCTGTGTTTTAGACCGAATATCGCCCCATTTAAATATAAATGCTTCGAATGCGGACCCACAGCATCAGCATTTCATGTTATATGCCTGATATTTCCAAAGTTATAGGTTACTTCGACTGGGATCGAGATGCACATAGGGCATAGGGCTAACGATTTGATTCGTAGAAACTAGTGGAAGTTTGAGCTGTTGGCCAGACAACTATAAACTAGAGCCAGCCACTCTGTGCTGGTGCATACTGGTATTACTCTAAGCATAATATCGTTGACTGACGTATTAATAAAGACTGCTCACGGCTGTCATGTTTGACAGTTCTCTGGCTCTCCATGCGCTTCCCGGAGACAAAATACAATGCAAAATACATTGTTGACCATAGGCGCCATCTACTTTTCGGAATATGAAGCTATAGCCGTGAGAAGTCTTATTAGTACGTCAGTCAACGATAATATCATTAGAAACTGGGAGGATTTCAAACGTGAACTCAATAACACTTAATTACTACGAGTTTAGCGCAGATAAATGGGAAAAAATGAGAGCAAGACTGTAATACAAAAAGAAGTCATACTATTTCGAGAAATTAAACTTATGTCAAGCTATTTGAATATACCAGTCAACCAAAAGGGTTGTATTCATAGAAATAGCTGCTAATTTAGGTGTAAAAGATCACTATGCCAATGAATGTGAAGAATGATAACGAATGATAATTAATGTGAGGAAGTGAAGTACCAATATTGAATATGAAAAATGTAAGAGTATATAATCGATTCCTGAGAAATAGGTACCTATGTGAGTTAACAATTGAACGAGGGACAGAGCCGGTCACATTAGAACAGGTTAATAGGGATGATCAAGTAAAAGATGCAGAACATATGAAAATACCTAATGAATTTAGTTAATGAATACCGAGATTGTGTAGCATTGTCAATAGAAGAACCTGTATGTACAGATACAATAGAGATGGAGACAGAAGTATTTCTAGTCAAGAAAAATACAGGAGAGTCAAGGATGGTAGTAGATTTCATGAAGTTGAACAAAGATTTCAGGAAGTTGAACAAACAAACAGAAAGACAGCATTTTCCTCTTCTAAATATAGATGACCACCTTTCAAAGCTGAGTAACAGTGTTGGATTTAGCACACGGATATCTCTAACAAAAAAACAAGTTTTGTGACACCTAGATGAGACAGGAGAGTTCGAACGAATGGTTTTTGGCTTTATGAATTCACCATTTTACTTTTCAAGATTAACAGAGAAGGTTTTACTGCATATACGAGAAGATGTTGTGCTATTCTAAATCGACGATATTTTAGTACCCGCTAGAGATTGGCCAGAAATAAAACAGAAGTTGACTCAAGTATTCAAGCCTTAGGATAACCCAAATTATCTATTAAACTATCAATGTGAATTCATGAAAACCAAAGTACCTAGGATTTGTTATCTCTGAATCGAATGTAGAACCAGGTCAGAAAAAAGGGAGAGCAATAATCGCAGACTTTCCACAATCTACAAATGTTCACGAAATTCGAAGATTTTTAGGGAAGTTTATTTCGACGATTTATACAAAACTATGCCAAGAGAGAAATACCACTTTATGAATTACTACGAAAATAACATACTTTAATGGAAAAATCAAGAAGAGCAAGGTTTCCAAAACTTAAAGAATGCCTTAGTCAATAAGCCGGTATTGTTAGGTATTTGAGCCAAAGGTAGGTAGGTACAGGGTGGCCCATCCAAGCGGAAAAAGTGTGCTACATGGAGACACGTTAACATAAAATCGTCATTCAAAAAATGAGATTGTAGTAAAAATTAAGGGGAATTCGAGGGTGTACCCTAATTTTGTATACGGGGGTCGGTAAAAAAGTTATCGCGAGAAAACATTTTTTGCAAAATTTAAAAAATATATTTTTTTACCTACACATCCATTAGAGAACCTTTAAGTAGTATTCCCGAATATTCAGTTTTTTAATATAACTTTTCGTTTATAGCGGAAATGAAAGTGGTTTTCTCTATTTTACAACTTACACATTTCTATTAACCATCACAGGATTCCTTTTTTAATTCTGAATCCAACGATATATAATTTGACCTATTTATCTCCAACCGTTTCCGAGATATTTATCAGAGAAGCTCCATCAAACTAGATACCAAATTTATGACAAATCAAGTCAGCCATGATAATAAAACTGACAAGCGAGTAGGCTGAATGTTAAAGTGGCTATAGCCATTCAACTGCATTCAACTTAATTAAAAATCTCGTGGAAATTATGAAACATTTATTATTTTTACTACTGTCATATTTATTATAACAACAACATGATTAGTTATTAAAAATTAGTTAGAAGTTCATTTACATTAAATGTTCAAAATGGTTTCCATTATTATTTACACATAACCTAAGTCTTTTTAAGAAATTTTTTCGGACATTTTCAAAGATTAAGGGACGATTGTTTAAACTATCAATTTCTAATTTTACTCGTGTTTTAATCTCCTCAACATTTTCGGGGCGGTTCTTATAAACTTTATTTTTTAAATGCCCCCACAAGAAAAAATCCAAGGGGGTTAAATCTGGACTACGTGGCGGCCACCTTATCGTTCCATGTTTACCAATCCAATTTTCAAACGAATTGTTCAAAAATTCCGTTATGGGCCCACAGTTATGGAAGGAAGCGCCATCTTGCTGCCATATTAATTGTCTTTCTTGGAGTTGGTTAAGAAAAATTAATGGCAACTGGTCAAAGTATTGTTCCAATTCGTTCTGGATTAAATGTAGGTATTTCCTACCTGTCATACTTCCTGAATAAAATAGAGGGCCCATTATAAAATTTCCCACAATTCCGCACCAAACACCCACGGAATTTCTGCCGGATTTCACAACTTCACGAAATGCCCGTGGATTGTCAACAGACCAAAATATACTATTTTTCCGGTTGTATATTCCCGCCGTTGTAAATGTAGCTTCATCGGACCAAATAATTTGTTTAAAAAATCCAGCTCCACCTCTTGCAAAATAAAAGTTTAACATTGTTTGACAATATTCCAGTCTTCTTGCAGCATCTCTAGGGAATAGCCTTTGAACAGGTAATATTTTGAAGGCTTTAAATTTGCTTAATTTCATTACCGCTTGTATTGTAGACCGGGGAATTTGCAAGTCTCTCGCTGCATCTCTCTGAGATTTTTCGTTATTTTTTCTGAAATAATTTAAAATTCGTTCTCTCTCGTCCTCACTAATTCTAAACCCTTTTTTTCTCTTGCTAATCACACTTCCTGTCGATCTGAATCTTCGATACAGCTCACGATAGACTTACCCACGGTATGTCAGTAACGAATCCGAAAACAAGGCAAATCTGCGCATCTACGTCAGTTGCGAGTCACGAATTCAAAATGCGGTTGTGTTTTACGATTTTTTATAGTTTACAGTTTAATGTGTCAAGAAAAAAGTGTAAACAACTGCCAGTCCAGCTCGACATTGCTTTAAAATAGGCCAGAAATGCCGGGATGTGCAGTCAGCGTTTGTCCAAATAATAACAGAAACAGTAAGGGAACGGAAATTAAGTACTATAGATTTCCCAAGGACAACTATCTTGTCAAAAAATCGATTGCTGCATGCCGCAGACAAGACCTATGGAGCAATTTAAATTCTCACTCGCAACTGACGCGTCACAAGATGCGCAATGACATACCGTGGGTAAGTTTATCGTGATACAGCTTACATATAAATGAAGCACTCGGAACATTTCTATTTGGATATTTACGAGAATACTCCCTCAAAGTTTCTACGTATCTTTTATCATTTTTGATGAAGATCTCTAAAATATCACAGTATTCTTCTTTCAAAAACATTTTTTAAACTGCAACTACTAAGAGCTTCAGCAACAAAATTTTAGACTAATCTGACACGTATTTTAAATAGAAATATTGAATTGACAGCCTACTCGATTGTCAGTTTTATTAACATGGCTGACTTGATTTGTCATAAATTTTGTTTTATTGTTTGGCCTACTCAGATCGAACATCAGACACCGACCATGAGACCATATATCTAGTTTGATAGAGCTTCTCTGATACATATCTCGGAAACGGTTGGAGATAAATAGGTCAAATTATATATCGTTGGATTCAGAATTAAAAAAGGAATCCTGTGATGGTTAAGAGAAATGTGTAAGTTGTAAAATAGAGAAAACTACTTTCATTTCCGCTATAACCGGAAGTTATATTAAAAAACTGAATATTACGGAATACTACTTAAAGGTTCTCTAATGAACGTGTAGGTAAAAAATATATTTTTTTATTTTGCAAAAAATGTTTTTTCGCGATAACTTTTTACCGACCCCCGTATACAAAATTAGGGTACACCCTCGAATTCCCCTTAATTTTTACTACAACCTCATTTTTTGAATGACGATTTTATATTAACGTGTCTCCACGTAGCATACTTTTTCCGCTTGGATGGGCCACCCTGTACATACAGAGCTGCATACAGCATAACACCAGTGAAATAAGAGTGAAATAATGAGTATTCAATATTCATGCCTATTAAGTGCAGTATTATAGGTTTTAAAAGAATTAGGTAAGTAGGAGACGTAAATTACATCAAACATTATGAGGTAAGTAAAACTCTTAAAATATGAAAAAGTGGACAACTGATTACTGTTAACAAATTAATTAAAGATCCTGCTCAAATTTTTAAACCACACCACTCTCGATGTTCAATATTAAGGATTAAGGTTAAACTTAAGTAATCAACATAGCCATGAAACAAATGACGGTCATTTTCAAGTTGACAGTTCTTTATTAGCAATATTTAAGTTTCAAAAGTCAAAAAATTTATTATTTTTAAGCTTTTTAGTTTGAATTTAGTTCCAATACTTATGCCTCAATACACTTTATTGGAAAAAAACTGAGAGGTCTTAATTTACCTATAATGCAATAGAAATTCGCGGTTGAGCAGAAGGCTTTATTATTGGCAACGACTGTCATTTTTTTCATAGCTATGATGATTACTTACCTACCTAATATTGAGTGTCCACAGTGTGGTTTAAAATTTTGAGCAGGACCTTTAAAAATTTTGGTTAATTGTAATTGATGTTTATAAAATACATTTATTTCGTAATAAATTATTTACTTTTTCATATTTTAAGAGTTTTACTTACTTCATAATCTTTGATGTAATTTACGCCGCCTACTTACCTAATTCTTTTAAAACCGATATGACGTGCAAACCAAGCACAATGCCTCTGTACGATAAATGTCAGATCAAAGCTAATAAAACTGCCTACTAGAGGATAATACTCTTGGTAAAAAAATACACCTGCTTGCTTTTTAGACTCGCTTTTGTTAAAAAAATGTATAGACATTTTCCATATTATGTAAACCAGTCAAATTAAAGGGACATAGCAAACAAGTATTTTATTTTATGTTGACTATTAAATTCGTTGTAACAGACATAGGTATTATTTCCATGATATTTTTTTCTCACCATTAAATCACCCTGTAAACTTTTTCGCGGTGTGGCGCTAGAGGTGATCGCTTGAAACAGCGCTATGCAGCTAATTAACTGTACCTACCTACACAGTTTACTACGCCTAAATGGGAACAAAAAGTAAATATATCTAAATATAAGTATAGCAAGTAAATTTTAAACAATATACCTATCGTTTTAAAATTGAAAACTTATTAGTCCTTGCGAACTTACCACATACCTCTAGGTATTATATTAATATATAGTTAAGTACCTACTGCTTTTGGCCTATACTGCGCACGCAGCACGGAAAGGCGCGGGGAACGAAAAGAGATGGAATTGTCCGCCATTTTTAACCCTATATTAGCAGGTTCTTTGGTGGATAAATAAAAACTCGCTGGTGGCTATTATGTCTATTTAGGAAGCTATCAAGAGAAATGAAAAATGTCTCCATGACAGGTTTCATATTGCGGTTTTTATACATTTTGGGACTAAAAACAAGTTATTAAATTATGTATAGTCGATTTTTTTGCTTGATTTAGGTAGAGCGATATAGAAGCAAAGCGACTTCCCGCGCGGTCGGCTCATGCAAATTACCTACTTTGCCTAATAAAACTTCTTTCTCCCCGATTTAAAAAAAATCTCCCCCGGGACTAAAGTTCCTTTCTATAACGAATGTGGAATTTAGTTGCCGAGGCCTATAAGGCTGAAGCGGATAAACCATTTACCTTATTTTCCGGAAGCGTTTTTTGGATGCAGGCCGCCTATGCGACCCGCGGCAGTCGGAGCTTTGTGGTCCCGTCACTCTTGTGGCTTCCAGGCCCTTATCCGAAACCTTACATTCGAACTCTACTTCCTCTTCGTCACCTAACGATCGGAATCCAGTCATCTGAATCACACTCTGCGAATAAACAAGAGAAAAATTAATTGTATTGCTGAATAAGCGAACTGGAATATTTTTTCTGTGTGTCCCTAGATAGGTGAAGTGACTTTTGTGACAGTAAAAAGAGGTGATGACATTTCATCTTTTGGGGTTCAGCTCTGCTCGTTTTTAAACTAAGAAGTTGGAGCATAATGCCAAATCGACAAAAAGAGTAATGTATAAGCCCTGAAAGTAAAAAATGTTTTTTGTTCTTAGGTAAAGTGCCGTTTGATGCGATCTAGTTGTTTATTCTTATTTGTCTTTTTTTAAGATTTAATGATAAACTTTCATAATTTTATAATTTTTTAATTATAAAAGTATACTTAGTTCAAAAAATTAAAAAAAAAACGTGTAAAATAGGGGCATAATAATCAATGCATTTAATATGCAAGTGCAAGGTAGGCAAAATACGAAGCGTAGGCCATGGAGGAAAAACAAATGCCTAAAATCAACTTGTCAACCAATATTAAAATCCTATTCCTAACTGAAAATATATTTTTTTAATAAAACTAATGCTTCCTTAAATACTTGAATTGTCTTCCATCATAGTCAATGCATTGTTGGAGCCGTTGATGCGTGGACATTAACACCAACTCCAATGTTGACAAGTTGATTTTAGGCATTTGTTTTTCCTCCATGGCCTACCCTTCGTATTTTGCCTACCTTGCACTTGCATATTAAATGCATTGATTATTTTGCCCCTATTTTACACGTTTTTTTAAATTTTTTGAACTAAGTATACTTTTATAATTAAAAAATTATAAAATTATGAAAGTTTATCATTAAATCTTAAAAAAAGACAAATTAGAATAAATATCTGTG
Source organism: Pseudeuparius sepicola (assembly GCA_963920635.1). Taxonomy (NCBI): domain Eukaryota; kingdom Metazoa; phylum Arthropoda; class Insecta; order Coleoptera; family Anthribidae; genus Pseudeuparius; species Pseudeuparius sepicola. Next base: position 40,681,515 of record OY987299.1, on the reverse strand, counting down.
CGTAACAGCGTCTTTTTAAAATGTTATGATAAAACTAATTTTTTTTTTCTTTGATATTTTCAGCTAGGAATAGGATATCGAGATACGGTTTTCACTAGCCTATTTAGGTACCATTTCACTACATTTTTATGAAAAAAAAAGTAATATTATTGCATTTAATTTTTTCGAGAATTTTGCAATTTTCTGTTATTAAGTATATCAAAAAACGCGCTCTATAGCGGCATCACTGAGACTTAGACATATCACGGGTAAGATGGGTTTGATGGACCAGTAAATGCTTTTTCCAACGAGACCAAGCTTGTTAAAATCCGTTCAGTCATTTAGGAGTTACAGCTGTTTATTTAAAAAAAAAACATTGAATTAGTCTCCACCACTTTATTTTAATAGATATGTCAAAAAGTGTTAAACAAAAATTACTCGAATAAAGCTTACCTTCAAAAAGCATATATTATTTTGGTAACATTACTAGGTGGATTTCAGTGAAAAATCACTTTAAAAGTTTAAGATGGCGGTTACGCCCCCTGGTGACTATCTTGGAAATCTGAAAATAATTTCCAGGTTCTTCTCTTGATCACTTTGTTCTAAAATTTTTTTACCGCAAGTCTCTACGACGAATAGTTTTCGAGATACAGCACTTTGCATTCTTATCTGACCACCCGTACATTGAAAATGAAGAAAAAATGCCAAATGAACATTGGTCGAAACATATTTGTTTTCTTGAAATAGGGTGTTCAAATTTTGTCGAGTTGCAATCCGTTTCATTTTGGAACTGAACGTTTTTTGGGACATTGTTCATATGGGATTTTTCTCCCTTTAAATAGTCATTGTGCAATATTGTTTGAAAGCAGTAGGTGAATATTTTATTTTTCGAATCTTGAAGTCAACAGATGTTTTGGGGCACGTTTTGGCAATTTCAACGCAAACGGTTGATTTGATCGTTATGAAACAAGAGTATCAAAAAGATAAGCTCAAAAAAGTTACGAGTAAAAGCAAGACCCAAAAACAGCGCAAGTGGCGCCCTCTGTGAGATAAGTAGAAATTGAAATTTTCAGCTTATTCTCCATCCCCAAAAACATAGCAGTGCCAAATTTCAGTTCAGCAGCTTGATTATTTCGGGAGATGTAGCCATAATTCAATTTCAAAAAATGAACTTTAACGCCCTGTATCTCTTAAACAAACAACATTTCTATAAGGCATATTAGCCTTAATCGTAATATTTTGGCCCAAAATATATGCGGTTGCACTATGTGCCATTACTAATGACTCACCCTGTATAAAAAACAAAATATAAAATAAAATAGAGTGACCCGCAGAAAGTGCGCACAATAAAATGTTTTATTTTATATTTTTAGTTTAATTCAAATTAAATGCTGTGGGTACCTAAGTTTTGCATATCCTTGAACCAAAACGTCAATACACCCATAATAGGAAAAATAGTCAGGGTGTCATTTTAAATTCCTTCTAATAATTTTTCTATCAAGTCTAAAGAAATCTTATTTGCAAGTAAATTTAAAACATAAATTTAAAAAGACATATTTTGAAATGTTTATTCCGACACCGAAAAGAACATCCAAAAAACAAAAAAGTTACGGTAAGAAACGAAAAACTCTGTGCGCGAATACAAGGCAATATTTTAATGAACAACCGGCTCTAATTTCTTAATACTCGCTTAAAAAACAATAAACATTATGTGCCCTGGCCTCACCATCCCACAAATTTCTATACTTTTTACATAATTATTATAAAAATATATTCACTGTAGCTAACAACCTTATAGTATGAATTCTCATAATTTCTGTTTATTTTTTGGTTAGTTTTAAGTTAATCATGAGGTCACAGTATCACAGAAGCGTTACTTTAATAAGAAAGTGTTTTAACCTACATGGTACCTACATTATTTTTTAGTCTATGCCTGTTTGATCAATTATTACTAATAATCATTATGAGATTACACCAATATAGCTCAAGCTCTAAAAGGGCCTCATTCATACCCTAAAGTTGTTAGCTACAATACTTATGTCAGGGTTAGCTCTGGAAACAACAAAAAAATATTGGATAATATATTTTAGCTGTGATCCCTTTCCATTGACAAATTTTTGCTTCAATTACTAGTTATCTTACCTATAACCTCGATTCAGCTACTAGAAGGGGTTAGAGTGTGTAGGGTAACCATTCATGATTGTTGGCTATGTGAACTTCCTATTTGTTCACCATCCACAAAATTCGACAGTTATCGACCGAACATAGAAATTCTAACCTATATAGATACAGTCAAACCAAGAATATAAACAAAGAAAGACTTTTTAGTACCTGTAATTATAAATAATAAAGAATGTTTTGTGACATATCAGGTAAGGGATATCAATTGAAAAAAAAATGCACTCCAGCCAGGACTCGAACCCGGGGGAGTCCTACTGTGTCCGTGGAGATACGGGTTCCATCGGCTAGGTGCTATTTATTCCAATTGATATTAGTTGAGTGCATTTTTTTTTCAATTGATATCCCTCACCTGATATGCCACTAAAACATTCTTTAACAAAGACAAAATAATAGTAATTGCCCCCCTCCCCCGCACAAGCATTCATTTGCTTCTGGGGTACTCCTAGTTTGGAGTATTGAGTGAGAATTATTATTATTATTTATAATTACAGGTACCTACCAAAAATCTTTCTGTGTTAATATTCTTGGCTTGACATTGTAAGTTAGAATTTCCACGTTCGGATGCAAATGCATTAAGTCACTAAATGTCGAATTTTGTGGGCTGATGAACAAATAGCAAGTTCACATAACCAACAATCATAAATGGTTCCTTACACCCTCTAACCAATTCTAGTAGCTGTAGAAGACCCCGAAGCGTCCTAGATCTCACCGCAACTAACTAATATCAATTGGAATAAATTACACCTATAGCCGGTGGAACCCGTATCTCCGGTAGCTTAGTTGGTTAAGTGCCTTAGGACTACAGTAGGAGTCCCAGGTTCGAGTCCCGGCTGGAGTGCATTTTTTTTTTCAATTGATATCCATTACCCGATATGCCACTAAAATATCCTTTATTATATAATTACAGACTTGAAAACCTAGAATCCTAATAATAATAATAATAAGACTGTAACGCCAACTACAGTAAGTACGGCTATAAGACGTTCGGCAAGCAAGAAAAAACAGTGGGAAATCGCTTTTCACGCGCTTACAAAGCGGCTCGTTACCGACGATCTTCACATGTAAATCCAGTCTTGAATGGAGCTTTTAAATAACAATAAATCATAGTAGGCACATAATGTCGCTATAATGCAATAATAACAATCGCATACTTGTTGGCCCTAGGGACCTGCCCTCCATAAAAAAGGGCCAAGGGCCATGCTTGAGGACCTACTAGGGTGTACCTGTCTATTGCTTCTGGCGCTTTTTGTTGGGGCGTTTTCAGACCTGTTTTTTATTCAATGGCCAAAGAACATGCGTGTCGCGAAAAGCAGATTTTAAGATTGCATCAACAATGCTAGAAAGGGGCCAGTAGAAAGAATTCGTAGGGCAGTTAAGCGTACGACACTGTAATGTAGAAACTAATCCCTAAATGCGTAGTGCAGTTAATTAGATATCAGAACTAAAAACAAAAACGATAGGTTGACAATAGGTAGTACCTACATAAATAACGTATACTTACCCAAATTTTTGAGGTGCCCTATTAAAAAATATAATCTGATAATCTTAATCTGATTTCTAATATACAGGGTGAGTCGAAGTTAAACCGCCATACTCAAAATTTGAGTAGTATTTTTAAAAATAAATGGGGTTCTTCATATAAAATTTTGTCCAAAAACGCTTCGTTTTCTCTTAAAAGTTTTCTTTTAAAAACAGAAAAAAAATAGTATTTTCGGTTCCATTTATGCTATCGAGTTGAAAATTGGTACTTTTATGTTTTCTGGGACGGCGATTATGAATTTTCTATCAACTTTCTTCTAGCCGCTAGAGGGCGTTGGCTACGTCGTTACTTTCGAACAAAAGGGTTTTACACTTTTTTGTCGTTGAAAAATCTGCATTTTAGACAGCGGGATATTAAATTACATTCGATTTTGAACAAAAAATGTCTCTTGTAAAAATACGAAAACCTTTTTCATGAAAAACGCAATTTTGTGTCGCGGTGCGCGTGAATTCGAAAAAATTAAAATTTCGTAGTAGGGTGAGAAATGGGATTTATTCATTTGGAATTCTTTATTTACAGTAGAAATTAGTAATAAAAATAACTTTAACCAAGACAACTTTATTAGCAAAAACAGAGAATAAGCGCTTCAACGTTTAGTAAGCTTTGAAAACAATTGTGGGTTACTAATTTCACAAAAATTGTTAATTTAGGACAATACGTACTGTAAATAAAGAATTTCAAATGAATAAATCCCATTTCTCAGCCTACTACGACATTTTAATTTTTTAGAATTCACGCGCACCGCGACACAAAATTGCGTTTTTCATGAAAACGGTTAAGGTTTTCGTATTTTTACAAGAGACATTTTTTGTTCAAAATCGAACATAATTTAATATTCCGCTGTCTAAAATGCAGATTTTTCAACGACAAAAAAGTTTAAAACACTTTTGTTCGAAAGTAACGACGTAGCCAACGCCCTCTAGCGGCTAGAAGAAAGTTGATAGAAAATTCATAATCGCCGTCCCAGAAAACATAAAAGTACCAATTTTCAATTCGATAGCATAAATGGAACCGAAAATACTAATTTTTTTCTGTTTTTAAAAGAAAACTTTGACGCCCTGTATGTCGAAAACGAAGCGTTTTTGGACAAAATTTTATATGAAGAACCCCATTTATTTTTAAAAATACTACTCAAATTTTGAGTATGGCGGTTTAACTTCGACTTACCCTGTATAATATGCAGGGTGTTTCATCTTAAGTGCGAACACCCCCGTAAAATTTGTACTCTTCATCCGATTTTAGTCGGTTTTTTTTTTCTAAAAATAGGCCACAAAAACCTCTTTACATTAGTGCAAAATTTCAGGTCTTGATCTCAATTTTCAAGGCCTACTAAGAATTTTTTTCTAGTAAAAAATTAAGAAAATTATTTAGGGATTTTTTTATTTAAAATCTGAGACCACAGTGTTAATTAGGACACACCAAGACCCCCACATACCAAATTTGAACAAAAAATATACAGGGAGTTCCATTCTACAGAGTACCAAAGTTGTGCAAAATAGTAATTTTAAAGGCATCTGGCGAGTCAAGTGTGCCATGGAATTACTTCGAAAAAGTTGGATGATGAACAGGACCACTCACGGTGGCGATGTGCAAAGATCCAATAAAAAATATACAATGTGTTCTTCTCTATACCAACTCGAAATGCTGAATTTTTTAAACTTTATACGGGTCAAAAATCGAGTATATCAAAACCACCCCAAACATTATAAACGAACTAAGTATAAAAAATGCAGAAGCCTGCCAGTCAGTAAGTCCATATGAGTCAAGGCGGCTGGTGTGCCACAACAGGAAACGCACAGAAAATGTATCATCCTAGACGGTGATTTTATTGAGAAGGGTCCGTTTACTTTTCAGTTTAATTTCGCATTAATCGATATTGATGAGTAGGCCATGGAGAGAATTGAAGCAATTGTTTTTATTTGACAGTTTAATTAATACTTTTGAAACGGAGAATGGTAAAAACAATTGCTTCAATTCTCTTCATGGCTTACTCATCAATATCCATTAATGCGAAATTGAACTTAAAGGTAATAGTTAATAATTATTTGTTCCATAAAAGTCAAGAATTTTGATTAGATACGTAAAATCGTTTGATGATAATTTAATTTATTATTAATTTGGCATCAATTTAGAATTGGAAAACGTAATGTAACTAAATTTATACCCTAAATGCTAGACGGTACATCAACTTTGCAACAAACATAACAGAATTTTAAAGGGTTAATATAATTTTCTTTCGGAAAATACCTATTCTTATCAGTAATTAGTAATAAAAAGTTAATAGAATGATGAATCTAGTGATATAAAAAAGTTTTTACGAAGTTGCAAGTTTTTACAATTTTCAGAAATTTCATAGAATATTAAAAATTAGCAAAAAGTAGATCTTTTATTACAGGGTTCAAATTTGGCTCACTTACGTAAAATTGAAAAAGAAACAACTTTTTCAAGTAAAACTTTTTGTTATTTTAACAATTAAACCCATTTTTGGCGATATATTTTTTTAAATGTCATTTTTGACAGATAACGAAAGTCACATGACCACGTTTGAGTGGGTCATTTTTCATCATTTTTCAAGCAAAAGGTAACCCCAAAATTAAATTTCAAAATAAAACATTAATTAAAAATTTCCCCCCTATGGTGCTAATTTTTTGGAGGACACTGTATACCCGCTTCTTATAGACATACTTTGACATTTTGTAGAAAAAGTCATTTTAGGATAAAAGTTCATATGTATAAACACGCGTGAAAAACCCTTAGTTTTCGAAATACATGACGTCTAATAACCGCTCATTTAGATTCACATGGGACATACACGACAAAAAGTAGAAGCTAAACAGACCATACCTATAAAAATGATTTTTGACAAATTTATCAAAAAGTAAAACACATGAACGAGAGACTCTTTTTCCTTAAAATAGATTTGAACTTTTTCAAATGCCATTATTTTAAAGGGTAATGCCGTTGAGGGAAGGAGTAAATAAGAGACGCATCTGACGCGGAAATTCCGAGCTCCAAGGCGGCGTCGAGAAGTAGATAGTACAGTCACAGTCAGTTGCTTTAGGACGACCTAATCGACGAGGAACCGCTTCAGTTCGTCGTAAAGCAATCGGTAGACTCGCTATGGTACATGAGAGGTAGCGCCTCTTATTAGATTCCTTTACTTAACGCTAACAGTCACGTGCATATTTGTGGCGCGAACATATGTTTAGATTCTGTAATGGTAATGCTTTGGTACTGAAAAAATAAATAAAACTGAATTTCCCTATAGACAGATTTTATTTCGGCGCAAATAAAAAAAATCCCATTTGTTGCGTACATTCTGCCGTTCACAATAAAAAAGAAAATCGAAAAATTTATGTTACATTTCGTGATAGAAATATTACATATAGACTGGGAGATAGTGACAGATTCATGGATGTGTTTTTACTCAGTATGCCTTTCAAAGGGCATTATGTTGCGTGTATTCTCACAATAATAAGATATGAATCAGAGTCATCCCGGGTTCTTCATATGGAAAAGTGAGTTTTCGTTTATTCGAAAAATATGTGTTTTGATATGATTTTAGTCAGGCTGCCATGTGTTTTATAATAAAGTTCAAAATAGAAAATTCCTCGGAAAAGCATAGGCATACTGTTATTAACGTGGACCCAAAGAGCTACTATTGTAACGTGAACTTGTATTTTAATACTTAATTTTTTCCACGTTTCTGAATAGGCTGCCAATGATAAGTATGTAAGTTCTTGTCATAAACAGCTGAATAAAAGATGGCATACCGTTTGCGCATCTCCAAGTACACTTGACGTCGAATAAATCGTTTAATTGATTACCTACCTAAATAACATTCAATTTCAACTGTACTTGGACATGCGCAAACGGTAGCCTGTTCAGAAATGTGGAAAAAATAATTATTAAAATACAAGTTCACGTGACAATAATGGCCCTTTGGGCCCATTCATTATAAAACACCTGACATCCTGACTAAAATCATAGGGGAAAGTCCGGGTAAGTTGGCGACGTTAAGGAAATATAATTTTTAAAAAGGCTATTTACTCTTTCTTCAGTGTGAGTTTTATTATATATATTCACAAATACCTAATAAACAAATTCTGAGATCCCATAGAAAAAAAAACAATTGTCCTTAAATAGAACATTATAACATCACCTTGATGTAAAATTCGTCATCTTACCCGCTGGTCGGGTAAGATTACGTGGGTAAGATGACATATTAGCATAAATCGCACTGATATGTCCCTGTACCTACATAATCTGTGCAGGATTCATGCCACCATCTTTGGCATCTCGAGCACTGAATCCAGTCCTCTGTAGGTGGATCTTCAAAAAGTTCCTGACATCCTTGACATACGGTTTCTTCCCTTGTACTTGCGTTAGTGGGCTGACTTTTCTTGTTGTCTTTGGTTTCACGTTTTTGCATTTTCAATCTTTTGGTCTGTTCCTTTTGCTTTTGAGCTTCTAATTTCTCCTCTAACTGTTTCTTTATTGGCGTGCTGGTAATTACACTTGCCACCATTTTTCTTCCCCTTTTAGTTTCTGGTCTTTCATACTTTGGGAAAGGCCGTATTTTCCAAAGCGATACCATTTCTTTTGGTTCATTATTTTCCGTATCTTGGCTCTCACAATCCTGAAACGAAACATCTTTTTTTTAATTCCACTAGGCCCGGGAAGCTCAATGTGCTTAGTTTGAACTCCACTAGGCCCTGGAAGTAGATAGGCTATGTTGGTACGAGCGCAATTTCCCCATGTATTTCTTATGGGGCCTAAAACGTGGTAAAAACGTGACCAAACTTACCCCCTCCACTCCCAAACCACGCCCCCCAGCCAATCGCACCGACTCTGAACCCTGCCGAAGATGTCCGAGTCCAGCGACCTTCGCCCCCTGCTCCCAACCCTGCCGAAGGTGCCCGAGTCCCGCTTTCGTCATTATCCCTCCGACCCAACGGTCAACACCCAGCCGCGACGCCGCGACATGTCACGACTCGCAACTAATAAAAACCCTAAATCATAATTAAGCCATGACGTCCCCCTGTCGACCTTTAGCCGCGGCCATGCATGGATTTTTGCTACCACCTCTGCCTGCGTATTTTTGCGTCCGCGACGCCGAGACATGTCGAGACTCGCAACTAATAAAAACCTATAGAAAAAATACCAGCTTGCAATATGTACGTGATGTAATTCCTCGGAAAAAAGTACTTTCTCTTTGTCGGAATAAGCGCCTATGAAACGAGCACGCTGATCTCATCGGTACTGGCGATAAAAAATTTGTAGGAAAAGTGTAATAAAGAATAGATATGAGATACATATGAGTGTATAAATTTTCTTGACTACATTACCTAAGGATGTATCAAAAATCTATCTTCCTATATTTAGAGACTGCTTCTCAAAGGAAAGTGGACATTAAATTTGGGGCATAAATTAATCATTTTTAGTTGAGTTTATAACCATCTAGGTAAGTAAATTTCTTTAATTCTGAGAAAGCCAGGCCCTGTTTTAAATTACTTGACTAAAATATAATAGGTGCAAAGTTCACCAGTTTTTAAAAATATCCCGTCACACGATTATCAAGTTGAAAGACTAGCTGCAAAATCGGATTTTGTACAACGCGTTTCCTGTTTAAAATTTCACGCAGAAAAAAAAAGGTACTAATTCTCACTTATGCCATGTTCACCGTATGATTTTTATACTATTCCGACTTCGAAAACCCAAAGGTATAAGTGTAGCGTTTGGAAAAAGGGTTTAAAACCCTTAAACGGTCTATATATGGAATAAAATGAGGGCATGCAACATGTTCTTCAATAATGAAAATTAAAACAATGTTCATTTTTGACTGTCCATTATCCTACCAAGAAAAAGCTTATAGCGTCTAAGCGACTATAAAAACGACTCTAAAAACGTCTAAACGACTCTAAAAAACGACTAGAGGACTCGTAAAAACGACTAGACGATTCGAAAAACGACTAGACGATTCGGAAAAAACGACTAAACGACTCTGAAAACGACTAAACGATTCTGGAAAACGACTAGACGATTCTGAAAAACGACTAGACGACTTGAAAAAGCGACATACCATTGAATACCATCGAGTACCATGGAATACCATCGAATACCATGAAATACCATCAAAGACCATGGAATACTATCGAAAACCATGGAATACCATAAATGGTCTTGGATATCCCTGTGAAAAAATTTGCCTCGGGGAGAGCATAAAAGGAAATTATCCGTGATCGATGCTCTGTGATCGAAAGATCGTCTTTGATAATACAATCACTCTCAGTTAAAGACATGTTTTTGTCACTTGAGATTGAACCTAGGAGTTATGGTATCCAACACACCAATGACGGATTACTCATGGGACAAATACCAGTAACTGTTGAAGATAACGTATTATGTATTGGAGATCAAAATTACCCTTACACCAGGTCTGTCTCAACTGCTTTTGAAGAACAAACCACAAGGTATTAATGAGAGTGACCTAAAAATATACAAACAATTGTTGATTACTAATTTTCGATAGGTTCAACAAATCAGGTTTTAAAAGTATTTGTGTTTAGGTGCCTATGGTTTCATCTGGTATATGTTCCATACAGGATTCGAACCTTAGCCCACATTCCAAAGCCAAACACTCGGCATTTAAGTAAAATTCTAGGAAATGCTTGGCAGTGTGGTAATAATCTCGACGCGCTGTTGTAGCAGGGCTCCGCTGGCTCCCGCAGGCCTCGCCGGTCTCTGTAGACTCAGCAGGTCCCTTTAATGATGTGTACCGCAGGCTCCGATTAAATTAAAAAAATTACTATTGATACTAAAATACCCGGACAATAACAATCATTCCAACGCCAAAACACCCAACAGTAGTATTTCTGCGAATGCATCGCAGCCGGGCGCAAGGTGGATGACTCACATCCGCTAGCCGGAACTTGTCAGGACAGGTTGACGACCTAAAAACAATTCTCTCTACTTAGATAAAAATAGAATGTCCAATAAGATTTTTTTCACACACTTTTATATATAAGCACAAATAACGTAACCATATAAGTATATATTAGAATATTATAAAATATTTAAGCCCCATATAGTTCGAATTTGAATGGGATATTATGTTACATGGGTAATATATCTCAACACTTCGTACACAAACAAAACTCGCTCGTTCTTTACAGTTTTATTACTGTGAATTCGGTACCTACTAAAGCGGCAGACTTGGGATGCCGCAGTAGCAAATACAATATGAAGCGCAAAACAATTAGATTATGGACATGGATATTAATTTCTTTAGGTAAAGGTAATAAACATTTGATACTATCGACAGGAGTCTACGCAAAATAATTGTATCAGTATTCAGCAAATAAAAAAGTTATGGGTACCCGTCACCGATGAAAAAGTATACAAAACAGATAAAATGTTCGTGGGATCTTGTATATTAAAATATTTAATCGCGTATCTAAGTTGTTATTTTATTCATTGCCCATCCCACAAATTTGGATTTTTAGCTCTTGTAATCGCTCGATCACGATTGAAACTACACTCATAAAATGTTTAAAAAAATGCCCACCCCACGTGATCGCTCGACAAAAACAAAACGTGCAAAGTGGCTACTGCTCGAGGTTTGACCTTTGTCCTTAGGGACACGTGTGACCCAGTTGATGTAGAATCTAAAAAAAACCCTGTAAATCATACTTCCATAGCATAGAATCTAAAATCCCCCGGTACAGTACGGATGAAAATTTCAAACCAGGCATAATCAACATGTACGTTCAAAGTAAAAAAAACTTGTCGGTCAACTGTTTAACCCCGAAATTTTGTTGATTTCTAGGAATAAAAAGAAATACTGCAATTGTAAGTCCAAAGCTATTTACGCTATCAAATTCGTTTAAAATGCGAATGATAATTTGCCGCATTAAAACCAGGCGTGAAAAATTCAACATACATCCCTAAGAAGTTCAACCAATTTTACCCTGGAAATACAACATTTTTAATGAATAAAATATCGAACATACAACAACCCCCTTCTAAATATAGTATAAATCATGGTTTTTTTTTTGATAATGTAGAAAGCTAAACTGAAAATTGTTGCTAGAGGTTCTAAAAACCGGGGTGCCAAAAATCAACTATTATTAGAAAATACGCTGATGTCATAATATAGCCGTCGATGTCACCGTTAGCGTGTCCTATGAAAAATGCGTTCTGCTTAATAAGGAGTAAAAAAATCCATGACGGGGCTTAGATGAATAAATAAAGTTTGATGTATGTGAAAGTATAGACTAAATTTTCGTATAGCCCGCGTGATCGCTCGAGGTGGCGGTATCCTCTAGACTAGAAAATATCATATCGGCTCAATCTCCAAACATTTTCATTTTGAATTATACGTTTTCATTGATGATAGATCTAGCAAGAAAATTGGACTGGACTCGATATGAGAGACATTAATCTAACTTTCACTAAACTGCACGTACTACTTAGAGGGTTGTAAGCCGTTTTAATAAAAGCACCAGACTTGCTTAAAATTCATGGCTAAACGTTAACATAATGTCATACAAACATGCGGCACGCAAAATATTAAGAATATATATATGAGCTCAAACATGTTGATCAAAAAATATATTTATTTCTAGCGATTTAGTTTACCAGTTATCATTTAAAAACAAAACCTGGTCCCAATATTCAGTGAAAATAATAATTGAAAACTTTGTACCTTATAAACCACCACTAAATAGCGAGTCGGAAATAAGTAAAAAAATATATATAAATATATTATTTTGATATTATAGCCGAAACTGAATTTATTGGGGTGAAGATGTAAGGAAATATTTTTAGCTAGGAAAAAGTAATGCAATTATCATAGGTACTGGTTGCAGAACCCGTTGTCAGTTTTGCAAGGATTTTTGATACAAATATAATTGCTAACGTTTAATTTGTTTACCCCATTTACGAAAATGATAACAAAATTGGATCAGACAAGATGTTTTTTCGAAGTATAGTTTTTAAACACAGGGTGCCACCACCGGTTTTACGATATAGGTTTAAAAATGCGACGCAAATACATAAAAAAATACCCTAGAGATAAGAAAACAAAATACAACTCACCAAAAGATTCTTGGTGATGTATAAAAAGAAATCAGGTTACATCTAATGCCCCAGACAGTAGAATAAACATCCCCGAGCGATGAGATATAACCAAACATCATTTTTCCAACGGCACAGTCATTTTCACGGGAAAAACAACCAGTAACCGTTCAAATTCCATAGATAGATACTGCCGTAATCCAAAATTTCACTGAACTACGCGTATCTATTATACTGAAGTAGGTACTGATACACTTCCATCTTTCCAAAGAAAAACAAACACGAAACTCAGACTTTTCATATATTACAACGCCTCGATAGAGGCCAAATCCAATTGCAATCGGTTCACCAGTCGCTAACCTCTTGGACACCGCGACAATAATGTTAGGTTAGGTTATCTACCTAAAAGAAATGTAAGGTAGCATCTCTGTGACGTCACAGGATTCCACAGTTGAGTTTGATCTGGTGTAAGTTGCGATTGTATCTCCTGGGATTAACAAGTTGTCAACGCATTAATTTAAGGTAGCATCTTTGTGACGCGTGATCCGGTGTAAGGTTGCGAATGTATCTCCTAAGATTTGGAGGGTCCACACTCGTCAACGCTTCGTTAACGAGTTGTCAAAGTTAAGTTATCGCGTTGTTAGCACCTCGTTCGTTAACATGTTGTCAATGCTCGTTAACGCCTTGTTAACTATATTTTTACTTTACATTATATACGTATTTGACCTGTCATATACTTACTCATGACACATTGGCTAACTAGGGATTCCATAAACAAAGGGTATTATTAATTAGAATAAATTGTGATAAATTTCCTAAAATGTGAGCAGACAATGGACGTTTTATTTTTCTCACGTCATTAAGTTTCCAATAATTTGTAAAAATCTCATTGAATCATATGGAAAACACACAAATTTCGACTTATTGAGGGGCATTTTCTCCCTTCTGTTTAGGGTTATAGATCACTCCAATCGTCCTTGCATTCTTATTCATCTATGTCTAAATTTTTTTTTTGTCGCATTTTGTTTGAATGAAAGGCGTTTCCTAGGTACCACGGCCCCGAACAACTTTTCTAATAAATTTTAGTCAGCCGCCGTTTTTCGAAAAAAAAAAATCTGTATGCTTTTCACTTGCAAACATTCGTCTAAGTCACGTCTTGGAATTTTTTTTTTGTTACATTCTATTCGAATGAAAGGTGTTTCCTAGGTTACCTCGGCCTCCCAATCAACTTTTCTAATAATTTTTTGTTTCTTTTTCACTTGCAAACATTCGTCTAAGTCACGTCTCGGATTTTTCTTGTCATATTCTATTCGATTGAAAGGCGTTTCCTAGGTTAAACCTTCCGATCAACTTTTCTAATAATTTTTTTGTTTTTTTTTCCACTTGCAAACATTCGTCTAAGTCACGTCTCGGATTTTTTTTTTGTCATATTCTATTCGAATGAAAGGCGTTTCCTAGGTTAAACCTTCCGGTCAACTTTTCTAATAATTTTTTTGTTTTTTTTTTTCACTTGCAAACATTCGTCTAAGTCACGTCTAGTTTTTTTTTTCAGATTTTGTTCAAACAAAATATCAATGTTATCTGGGGGCCTTCCGACTAACTATTTTTATCAGTCACTCGAAAAAATCTATCTATACTTTTCCACTTGCATCAAATATTCGTCTAATAAGTCCCGTTCCTTATTCGATTTTTTTATTATATTCAAACGAATGGCGTTTTTTTCGGGAATTCGGTCTATACTATTCACTTGCATCAAACATTCGCCTAAGTCCCCATCATGGAATTTTATTTCAGATTATATTCGGACGAGAGGCGTTTTCTAGGTTACCTCGGTCTCCCGAGCAAAATTTTCTAATAAGTATATTTTTTTTGTCAGTCGCCGGTTTTCGAAAAAAATCTGTATACTTTTCACTTGCAAACAGTCGTCTAAAATTTTCTTGGATTTTTTTTGTCAGATTCTATTCGAATGAAAGGCGTTTCATAGGTTATCTCAACCCCCCGATCAACTTAATAATTTTTGCTCCGTCCCGATTTTCAAAAATTCTGCCTACTTTTCACTTGCATCGAATATCCGTCTAAGTCCCATTTTGTAACTATTTATGTCACTTTCTATTCGAAGGAAAGGCGTTTTCTAGGTTACATCGGTCTCCTGAGCAACTTTTTATAATAACTTGTTTGGTCAGTCACCGTTTTTTGGAAAATTCGATCTACTTTTCACTTGCATCAAACATTCATCAACGCGTTAACGAAATGTTAACCAAAATCTAGTTACTACTTTCAATTTCATTAGACGTATTTTCTTAACAAATTTAAAAGCTTGTCTTTTGATCCCAAAACTATTACTACCCATAGTACCTTTGTGCCTATAGAACTGAGATAGCATTTGTTCAATTATTAGTATATCTTTCATGATGTCCCATTTATTTGACTTACGAATTAGACGTATTTTCTCATCAAAATTAAAAGACAAAAGGTAGTTTTTGATTCCCAAACTTGTAAATTAGGCTACTTTTTTCTTGACCTGAATATTTCTCTGTTTTCGATACGTATTATAGGCTTACTATCCACGGAAGTAAAGTCAACAGTGCGTTTTGTATTTTAGTTAGGAAACCCAATGTTATTCATTTTTATCCGTCTAAAATATCAAGGAATACCCCCAAAAGCTAGCAAACAGATTCTCAAAATGGGCAAACAGTCTATAAAAATTCCATTGAAAATCTCATTATTACTATAGTGCCTTTTTTATTAATCAGAAGTGTATTATATGACTGAAAGTATTGTTTTTGGTGAAATTTTTATTAAATCGGGTTAAAATGAGCGATTTCTATGTTTGGAGGTTGTAAATCCTTCTAGGTAATACGCAAACATGATTCAAAAAGGAATCCAACTGACCATTATTAAACTAATTACGACCGCGGACGCAGGGTAGGTCTTTTTAAAAAAAATAATTTATTTCTTTAAACAGATGTGACAGCAAGACGGAGTATTTTATTAATGGGCTTGGGTTGTTTACAAAAATGGTTTTATACAATTAAAAATATCGTGTCAGCATTTTAGACAATGAACAGTACAATAATAGACAAAGACACGTGTTTGAAAAATAAGCATTTTTTATATAACGCTGCAATTTGTATCCATATATCTCCTCCATCCTTAGAGGGTGACTTCGGGGATGAATATCGCTGAAGGAGCCAATTTCTTCCCTTTTGATAATCTTGGTTTCCAATATTTCAGATACAGGTAAGTTACTGCGGTGATGGTGATCGCCGTGGCTAGTAGGATCCATAATACCCAATTGATTTTGGTATTGTTATCGATTTCATCGATTTTTACTGGATTTAGAGAATTTATACTCTTTTGTATGCTATATATTTCCGAAAGTGGGACTTGATCAATCTGCAGCCTTCCTAACTTCCTTACATTTGTCGTAAAATTTTGATTTAAAATATTCGGAAGAATCATTGGACGTATTTTTTGCTTTGTCCTTTGATTTCCATACTTTTTGTCGTTTACTTCGATGCTACAATTTGATGGTATCCTGATTAGGTGTGGTCCTTGCAGAACTCGTGTTTCTTGATTTTGGCAGTTTGATTGAATTTGGAAGGGGCGTCTCGAAATTATGATAACATGTTCTTCGTTAATTTTTTCAATAATTTCTTCAAACTCTTGGACTTCGGTGTATTGGCAATTCTTCGGTTTTCCGTGAATGAGTGAGACTATACAATCTTCTTCTGGATTACTTTGGAGCTTTTCTTGCATACAATAGGAGATGTCACCAATTTCTTGACAGGGTACTTCCATATATTGGTAAGCTGATTTCGTAAGAGCCAGGTAGGGTTTTAAAGGAATCAAAATAGTATGATTGTGTGTCGGAATTGGATATAGATGAAAATAATCGAAGGAGTCTTTAAGGGTTATTGGGAATTCTAAAGCGAATATTAGCGTGTCATTTGATAAATGGCAAGTTACTTTGATTATTGAATACCAATCATATAAGGATAGATTTATCAATTCATTTTTCGAATGAAAAGCTTTAAGTTCTAGTAAGATTTCGTTAAGATCATTGATTTTTAGTACGTCAGGATGTACTGTACGTAATCTAGCAAAGGTTACAGCGTTTTCTATGTCATCTAGAAAGTTAAAGATTATATTCCCGTTAATGAAAATTTGATTTATTAGAGTTAGAAAAATAGTATTCTTGTAAAAAGAATCAGTTTCGGATCTAAGTAGTCCTTCATATTTATTAATAAAGTTTGTTATTCTTTTTTGATTTTCCACAATTGTCTGTATTGTCTTGGAATACTTTTCAGTAAGTTTTTTAGAAAGTGAAATTTGAGAATTTACTTCGTAAACAATTTTCTTTTGATTATTTGTAAGAGTTTCGATAGCTTTATCGTATCGTTCTCCGTCATTTGCGTCTAATGTGCCTGTAAGCCACTTATTAAAGGTTCCTGCTATGTTAAATAAACCTCGTTTTTGTCTAACCTTTAAGTTTGGAGTAAATATGATATTTGATAATTTTATTTCTATGTCTAATAAAAGTGGTTGTAAGCTTGCATAATTGTTTTGAATACTAGGGGCTAACATAATATTACTTTCCTTAGATATAGTGATATTTAATAGTTTATAAGAGTTATTAAGCATTTCTACTTGTTTCCTAATTTCGCTTAGTTTGATATAATGTAAGAAAACATGTTGATTATTTATAATTTTGGCTTTTCCTATTCTGAAAGGTAAAAGTCCAGGGGTGTCGCTTAGTCGGGTTATGTCAAGTTCGGGTTCAGCTTGTATGTGTACAAGGAGAGTCATCAGTAAGGTCAATAACGTCTTCATTTTCATCCTGAAAAGAAGGGTTTTCAGTTAGTTTCCGGGGTTTCTTTAAATTTTTCTTGTGTACAATTTTATCTTTTTCCAATATTGCTTTTATGTTTTCATTTTTCTTTAAAGTTACTGGTTTAAATTTTGGTTTCGATTTTGATCTAAAGTGTTCTTTTAAATATACCTTTGAATTTTCGGGGTATTCTATTGGTTCTTCTCTATTTTCGTTACGCTTAAGAGTAAGTTTTTCTTTGAAATTTTGATTAAGGTCATGTATTTTTTCGTACAAATATTTTGTTCTGTCGCGATGGTCTTGAATATAAACATTTACTAGGTTTTCATAAGTGAGGTCTAGAGGGTCTATACTATCAGTGTGTCCAGAAATAACTTCGAAAGGTGTTTGTTTCGTTACTGAATGGATGGAGTTATTATAAGCGAGAATTGCATACTGCATTGATTGTTCTAGTGAAATTGACTTTTCTTTTATTCGTAAGCAGCGTATGTGCTCAATAAGCGTGGAGTGTAATCTCTCGACAGGGGAATTACTATTTGAATTATGCGGCGTACAGAAATGAAGATTAATTTTGTGTATTTTTGCAAAATCTTTTAAAGTAGTGTTATCAAATTCTTTTCCTCCGTCTGTTATTATAGTTCTGGGAAGGCCATGATGAGTAGCGAAGTTCAATAAAGAATCAACAGTGTTTATGGCATTTGCGCCTGAAATTTTGTAAGCTTGTGCATATCTAGAAAATGCGTCAATAATTGTTAGGAATTTTTGATTATCCATTTGAAACGTATCCATATGGATAACTTGAAAGGGTTTAGTACACGTTGGTGGTATTTTGAATTTTATTACAGGTGGTGATCTATCATATTTAGAGATTTGACATATTTCGCAGTTATTGATGTATTTTTGAATATCTATTGTTATGTTATGCCAAAAATATTTCCTTTTAAGAGAAAGTTCAGTTTCATTTATTCCTCTATGGTTGGTTTTAGTTTCATGATGAAATTTTATTTTTTCTTGTTGGACGTCTTGTTCCTGTACATCTTCTAAAAGTGTAGTACTTTGTACTAGTTTGAAGGCGTTGTTACGAAAGGTTTTTTGAACTGTTTTAATAAATTGCGGGACAATTCCTAAATCTTTGAAAAATAGGCAATAAGTCTTATTGTTTGGAATATATTCTTTAATAAATGAAATAATATTTTCTTCTAAATTTTGAAGAGGCAAGGTTACAGTTAACCTAAATTTTTCATTAAAAGGTTTTGACTGATTTACAATTTTATTGTTAATTTTGTTACTAGTAGATATTAATACTTGGTTGTTATAGCAATTTAAACATTTTTCAGTAATCGGTATTACAAAAATCGGATTTTCATGAGAGGTATGTACAGTAGAGGTTTTTCGAGGTGGAACTAATTGAATGTCAGAAATAATTTTTATTTTTGGGTCATTTTCGGGTATTTGTAAAATCTCGTTTAAGGATTGTTGTGGTATTTCGGGAAGTTGTTCTTCGTTTTGTAAGTAAGATTCTATTACGTTATCGATATCTCCGGGATCTGCTAAAACTGAGGCGTTTTCTATAGCGTTTATTTCAATTCGAGATAAGGCGTCTGCATTGGTGTTAGTTTTTCCTTTTTTGTAAATAATTTCGTATGAATATTCTTCCAGTTTAAGTCTCCATCGTACTAGTCGCGAATTTGGATCTTTGAGGGAAAACAACCATTGTAGTGGTTTATGGTCTGTAATTATTTTAAATTTGTTTCCGAAAAGGTACGGCCTAAAGTACTTAGTTGCATAGACGATTGCGAGTAATTCTTTTTCTATTGTCGAATAGTTACATTCAGCAGGGTTTAATGTGCGCGAAGCGTACGCTACTGGTAAGTCTTGGCCTATAGGACCTTGTGAGAGTACTGCACCGATTGCAAAATTCGAAGCATCTGTGGTAAGGTTGAAGGGTTTTGTGAAGTCAGGATATTGGAGAATTGGGTCATTAGTTAATAAGTTTTTGCAGAGGTTAAAGGCTTTAATATACTGCTCGTCCTGAATTATTTTTTCTCCTTTTTTGAGGCATTTAGTAAAGGGTTTCGTTATTCTCGCGAAGTCTTTTATGAATCTTCGGTAATAGCCAATTAGACCTAGAAAAGATTTTATTTCCTTAGCTGTCTTTGGAATAGGGAATTTCTGGATAGCTTCGATTTTGTTAGGGTTAGGTTTAATTCCTTGAGGGGTTATAATATGTCCTAAAAATTCTACATTCTTCTTTAAAAATTCGGATTTATCTAGCTGAATTTTCATTCTAGAATCGCGTAACTTTTGGAAAACGAGTTTTAAATTTTTAATGTGTTCATCTAAGGAACTTGAAAATATAATAATATCGTCCATATAAACTAGACATATTTTATTTTGAAGGTCACGTAGTATGTTATCTATAACTCTTTGGAAGGTCGCTGGTGCATTTTTAAGTCCAAAGGGCATACGGGTATATTCGTAATGACCATGTTCGACGTTAAAGGCGGTTTTTTGTATACTGTTCGGGTGCATTTCTATCTGGTGGAAACCTGAAGCTAAGTCAAGCGTTGAAAAATACTGGCATCGGCCTAATTTGTCAAGGATATCATTTATGTTCGGAAGGGGATATCGGTCGTCAATTGTTTTCTCGTTAATTTTTCTATAGTCAACAACTAGTCTCCATTTACGCTTGCCAGAGGCGTCTAATTTTTTTGGGACAATCCAAATTGGTGAGGACCAAGGACTGACTGAAGGCCTAATAATTCCGTCATTTAACATTTTTTCAATTTGGTTTTTAACTTCTTCTTTATGTATAAAAGGGTAACGATAAGATTTTGTATGCACTGGAATTTCGTCTGTCGTTTTGATTTCATGTTTAATTTGGTTGGTGAATGAGAGTTGATCAGTTTCCTTATGGAAAATATCGGAAAATTCTTTACAGAGAGATATTATTTTAGATTTTTCTTCTGAATTAAGGTGATCAGTTCGAATCAAATTATTAATGTCGATTTTGTTATGTGAATAAAAATTTGGTTTAATGTCTTCTATATTGAAAATTTCAAAACGTTCTTTTTTTGAGTCGGGAAATGAAATTACTGTAAGAGGTTGTGAAAAGTGTAGTGTCTTACTTTCGTCGGATAAATTTTGAATTTCAGTATATGCATAACCATTTTTCGCTTGAGAAAGTGTTTCTGGTATATAACAATTTTGAATTTGCATTTCTGGAATAATTACGTCGTCATTGTAAACGTTAACCGGTAATTTTGTTTTAATAATTTCGTGAGCATTTAATTTCACAATATGTTGTTGGTTTTGTTTTTCTCTATAAAAAATTGGAAGTTGTATCTGATCGTTGTAAAAGAAGTTATTTGGAAGGTCAATTTTAAATCCTAATCGTTTTATATCGGGGAATCCTATTAAACCAGTGAAATAATCGTGAAAATCATATAAATAGAAAATTATGGTTTCGTCGTTTTCTACAGGCAATATTCTTGAAAGGGGAATTTCTGCTTTAAATCTACAACTTTCTTCTCCATGACATGTTTTTATTACGAAGGGATCATGAAAGATTGTTTCAGGGAAATATTTTTCTACAAATTTTGGATTTAATAAAGATCTTGTTGCGCCCGTGTCTATAAGTAATTTTGAAGAGGGATTTTCGATTTTAATATAGCCTAGAGTATTATCGTCGTTATCGGTATTTATTTCTACAATTTCTGTTTCAGGGTATAAATATTCTAATGGTACTACTTCGGTGTTTTCATTGTCCGTATTTATTTCTATACTCTCGAAATTTTCGACTTCGGGGTATAAATATTCTAATGGTGTTACCTCGCTATTTTGGAAGTTTGCGGTTTGGAAAAATTTGCGTTATTTTCAAAATCGGGGGCTTCTTGTTCAGGTAAGTATTCGTTTTGCTGTGCGTCAAATTCTGTATAATATTCCTGTACATAGTCTGGGGAATTTTCAGGAATTTCAGGAGGAATTTCGGGATAATATTCAAAATTTTGGATTTCGTGATCATAAAAATCATTAGGTATATTTTCGGGAATATGTTCTTCGATGTTGTGAATTTCTCGTGAGGGAAATACACTAACTCCGGACATAGGGGATACTTGTTGGTTAGAATTATTATTTCTACCAGTGGGTTTGAAAACATTTGTTTTAGGTGGGCCAAATACTTGTCTATTCGTGGGGTATTTTATAGGTTGGATGTTAGATCTTGGTCTAATATTGATGGGGCCAGTTGGAAATTGGGGTTTAGTTTGGAAATAGTTTGGTTGACGATTAGCAAAATAATTTTGGGATGCATTTTGATTCGGATAAGGTTGTTGGTACATTTGACGTTGGAATAAAGGTTGTTGGAATGAGGGCTGTTGGAATGCGGGTGGTTGTGGAATAGGTTGTTGATATACAGGTTGTCTAAACATGGATTGTTGATGTTGGTATACAGGTTGTCTAAAGTTTGTCTGATTTGGGATTTGTCTTGTCATAATAGGGATTTTTGTTTGTGGTGTTTGTCTGTATAATTGATTTGGTAAAAATCTAGACTGATTTTGTGCATAAGAAAAGTTTTGTTCTTCTACTACATTTGATATGGCTGCTTCTAGGGTTATCGGATTTTTAATTCTTACAGTGTCTTGTAAACGTCCAGGAAGACCTCTAATAAATGTTTTAAGGGCTAAATCAGAATAATTTTTCAAATGAAGTCTACGTTCTTGTTCTGAGGCGAACTCCGTTGAATTTAATTTGGAAAATATTAAACTTCGAGCATCTTGTAAACGAGCTCCGAATTGAGTGGGATTTTCATTTTTAAAGGGTTGCATTATTAAAAGATCTTGTACGAGACAGTCTAAATTCCTATTATCGCCAAAGGTTAATTGAAGTACACCTTTTATTTCTTCCCAAGTTTTTAATTCAATGCGTGAACCAATTAAAGTTAACGCACGACCTGTCAATTTTCCTATAATTGCCTTTAGAAGAAATTTATTTAAGGGATCATTTGGATCTTGTCTGTTAGTGTAAGTCTGAATTAAATATTCACAAGAATCTATAAAAATTCCTAAAACATGGGAATCTCCAGAAAATTGTGGAATATTTTCTATATAGTCTTAAAAGTTGGTAATTAATTGGTTGTTGTTGTTGAGTTGGAGGCATTGTTGATGGATTACTTAGATTTTGATCTGATGAAATATCTAAGTTTACAATTAAATCGCTTAATTCACTCAAGTCGTTGAATGACATGCAATTTCATTAACTTAAAACTAAAGTTGATGAAAGATGAATTGATTTTTTTTTTTTGGAAGTGAAAGTGAAGTTCAAAATTGGAAGTTTCTTTCTTTGTTTGAATGTTTGTCTTTCTTAAAATCTACCTTAAATTACGTGATCCTATTCAGGGATCGGTGACTAATAAAAGCTCGCTTTAGAAAGGTGGGACAAGAATCAAAAGGATTTGGCTCTTACACTTCGTGCAGCAGGCGTCTTCCAGATGAAACTTCAGTCTTCGCTTTCCAGTCTTTGTGCTGTCCTGCCCTGGTTGTCTGCGTTGTCGTGGTGGTTCGGGGTTGAACCGTTGACCGCGTTGAACGGTGAAAACCGACAGGAGTTTTCTCGCAAGATAACTGAGTAACTTCAGCGAAAAATTCCCGACGCGATCCTACCGACTGCGCCAATTACGACCGCGGACGCAGGGTAGGTCTTTTTAAAAAAAATAATTTATTTCTTTAAACAGATGTGACAGCAAGACGGAGTATTTTATTAATGGGCTTGGGTTGTTTACAAAAATGGTTTTATACAATTAAAAATATCGTGTCAGCATTTTAGACAATGAACAGTACAATAATAGACAAAGACACGTGTTTGAAAAATAAGCATTTTTTATATAACGCTGCAATTTGTATCCATATATCTAACTACAACTTTTTGTCTAAAAAATTCAAAGAGTTTACGCTTCCAAGATAATAAGCTGTTACAAATAACTGTTGATAAAGTAGACATATTTTAACCACATTTACTAAACAATTGATGCCAATATTTTTGGATCTTTTAATTTACGACGCAATAATAAGGCTTTACATAATGTCGTGAAAATAGTGAATTGTCACTTGCAATATTTTTGATTCTAGATAATCGAGAAAATTGTCGTTATTAAACCTAATTATTAAATTCAGTTCAAAGTCAACGCACAAGATTTTTGTATGTTATTTACTCTCAGCCTCGTTGTCTCAGAATTCCTATTTAAGATTTTTCCTCTATTACCCCAATTAGTAACTTATTGAAACTGAATTTGCGTCATTTTCAGAGGACAAAAATCCCATGAAAATATGATTTTTTTAATTTTATAACGTTCAGTATTTTTTTTATTTTGGTTATATAGTTACCACCTAGCTTGACCCAGTGAAACTGAATTTTACGCCATTTTCAGAGGATAAAAATCCGTTGAAAATATGATTTTTTAAATTTTATAACGTTCAGTATTTTTTATTTTGGTTATCTAGTAGCTTGACCCAGATGGAATTTTTCTTTTCATCAGATTCTGTTCTAACGGGAAGCGTTTATGATGTTGTCTCGGTCTATTGAACAACTATTCTAAAATAATCCAACCTGTATAAAACATAAAATGGGGCAGCCACATCACTACTTTTTTTGCCTTGTATATTTCCAAACTGGCTGTTAGATGTGTTTCTCACCTTAAAAAATTAAAACCAATATTTTTTTGGACCTCAAACTTGCAACACAATTAGGTTTCAAATCTCTGGCATATTTCTCATTTATTTTATATATATACGTAGGTATAAGTTTCATTGTTTAATAAAACCAACTCGGCACTTTTCACGTCCTATGCGTCGCACTTGCTTCAGTAGATTCTCGGTCGTGGCCACAAAGACTCTATCGAGGCGTTGTAATATATGAAAAGTCTGAGTTTCGTGTTTGTTTTTCTTTGGAAAGATGGAAGTGTATCAGTACCTACTTCAGTATAATAGATACGCGTAGTTCAGTGAAATTTTGGATTACGGCAGTATCTATCTATGGAATTTGAACGGTTACTGGTTGTTTTTCCCGTGAAAATGACTGTGCCGTTGGAAAAATGATGTTTGGTTATATCTCATCGCTCGGGGATGTTTATTCTACTGTCTGGGGCATTAGATGTAACCTGATTTCTTTTTATACATCACCAAGAATCTTTTGGTGAGTTGTATTTTGTTTTCTTATCTCTAGGGTATTTTTTTATGTATTTGCGTCGCATTTTTAAACCTATATCGTAAAACCGGTGGTGGCACCCTGTGTTTAAAAACTATACTTCGAAAAAACATCTTGTCTGATCCAATTTTGTTATCATTTTCGTAAATGGGGTAAACAAATTAAACGTTAGCAATTATATTTGTATCAAAAATCCTTGCAAAACTGACAACGGGTTCTGCAACCAGTACCTATGATAATTGCATTACTTTTTCCTAGCTAAAAATATTTCCTTACATCTTCACCCCAATAAATTCAGTTTCGGCTATAATATCAAAATAATATATTTATATATATTTTTTTACTTATTTCCGACTCGCTATTTAGTGGTGGTTTATAAGGTACAAAGTTTTCAATTATTATTTTCACTGAATATTGGGACCAGGTTTTGTTTTTAAATGATAACTGGTAAACTAAATCGCTAGAAATAAATATATTTTTTGACCAACATGTTTGAGCTCATATATATATTCTTAATATTTTGCGTGCCGCATGTTTGTATGACATTATGTTAACGTTTAGCCATGAATTTTAAGCAAGTCTGGTGCTTTTATTAAAACGGCTTACAACCCTCTAAGTAGTACGTGCAGTTTAGTGAAAGTTAGATTAATGTCTCTCATATCGAGTCCAGTCCAATTTTCTTGCTAGATCTATCATCAATGAAAACGTATAATTCAAAATGAAAATGTTTGGAGATTGAGCCGATATGATATTTTCTAGTCCAGAGGATACCGCCACCTCGAGCGATCACGCGGGCTATACGAAAATTTAGTCTATACTTTCACATACATCAAACTTTATTTATTCATCTAAGCCCCGTCATGGATTTTTTTACTCCTTATTAAGCAGAACGCATTTTTCATAGGACACGCTAACGGTGACATCGACGGCTATATTATGACATCAGCGTATTTTCTAATAATAGTTGATTTTTGGCACCCCGGTTTTTAGAACCTCTAGCAACAATTTTCAGTTTAGCTTTCTACATTATCAAAAAAAAAAACCATGATTTATACTATATTTAGAAGGGGGTTGTTGTATGTTCGATATTTTATTCATTAAAAATGTTGTATTTTCAGGGTAAAATTGGTTGAACTTCTTAGGGATGTATGTTGAATTTTTCACGCCTGGTTTTAATGCGGCAAATTATCATTCGCATTTTAAACGAATTTGATAGCGTAAATAGCTTTGGACTTACAATTGCAGTATTTCTTTTTATTCCTAGAAATCAACAAAATTTCGGGGTTAAACAGTTGACCGACAAGTTTTTTTTACTTTGAACGTACATGTTGATTATGCCTGGTTTGAAATTTTCATCCGTACTGTACCGGGGGATTTTAGATTCTATGCTATGGAAGTATGATTTACAGGGTTTTTTTAGATTCTACATCAACTGGGTCACACGTGTCCCTAAGGACAAAGGTCAAACCTCGAGCAGTAGCCACTTTGCACGTTTTGTTTTTGTCGAGCGATCACGTGGGGTGGGCATTTTTTTAAACATTTTATGAGTGTAGTTTCAATCGTGATCGAGCGATTACAAGAGCTAAAAATCCAAATTTGTGGGATGGGCAATGAATAAAATAACAACTTAGATACGCGATTAAATATTTTAATATACAAGATCCCACGAACATTTTATCTGTTTTGTATACTTTTTCATCGGTGACGGGTACCCATAACTTTTTTATTTGCTGAATACTGATACAATTATTTTGCGTAGACTCCTGTCGATAGTATCAAATGTTTATTACCTTTACCTAAAGAAATTAATATCCATGTCCATAATCTAATTGTTTTGCGCTTCATATTGTATTTGCTACTGCGGCATCCCAAGTCTGCCGCTTTAGTAGGTACCGAATTCACAGTAATAAAACTGTAAAGAACGAGCGAGTTTTGTTTGTGTACGAAGTGTTGAGATATATTACCCATGTAACATAATATCCCATTCAAATTCGAACTATATGGGGCTTAAATATTTTATAATATTCTAATATATACTTATATGGTTACGTTATCTGTGCTTATATATAAAAGTGTGTGAAAAAAATCTTATTGGATATTCTATTTTTATCTAAGTAGAGAGAATTGTTTTTAGGTCGTCAACCTGTCCTGACAAGTTCCGGCTAGCGGATGTGAGTCATCCACCTTGCGCCCGGCTGCGATGCATTCGCAGAAATACTACTGTTGGGTGTTTTGGCGTTGGAATGATGGTTATTGTCCGGGTATTTTAGTGTTAATAGTAATTTTTTTAATTTAATCGGAGCCTGCGGTACACATCATTAAAGGGACCTGCTGAGTCTACAGAGACCGGCGAGGCCTGCGGGAGCCAGCGGAGCCCTGCTACAACAGCGCGTCGAGATTATTACCACACTGCCAAGCATTTCCTAGAATTTTACTTAAATGCCGAGTGTTTGGCTTTGGAATGTGGGCTAAGGTTTGAATCCTGTATGGAACATATACCAGATGAAACCATAGGCACCTAAACACAAATACTTTTAAAACCTGATTTGTTGAACCTATCGAAAATTAGTAATCAACAATTGTTTGTATATTTTTAGGTCACCTTGTGGTTTGTTCTTCAAAAGCAGTTGAGACAGACCTGGTGTAAGGGTAATTTTGATCTCCAATACATAATACGTTATCTTCAACAGTTACTGGTATTTGTCCCATGACTAATCCGTCATTGGTGTGTTGGATACCATAACTCCTAGGTTCAATCTCAAGTGACAAAAACATGTCTTTAACTGAGAGTGATTGTATTATCAAAGACGATCTTTCGATCACAGAGCATCGATCACGGATAATTTCCTTTTATGCTCTCCCCGAGGCAAATTTTTTCACAGGGATATCCAAGACCATTTATGGTATTCCATGGTTTTCGATAGTATTCCATGGTCTTTGATGGTATTTCATGGTATTCGATGGTGTTCCATGGTACTCGATGGTATTCAATGGTATGTCGCTTTTTCAAGTCGTCTAGTCGTTTTTCAGAATCGTCTAGTCGTTTTCCAGAATCGTTTAGTCGTTTTCAGAGTGGTTTAGTCGTTTTTTCCGAATCGTCTAGTCGTTTTTCGAATCGTCTAGTCGTTTTTACGAGTCGTCTAGTCGTTTTTTAGAGTCGTTTAGACGTTTTTAGAGTCGTTTTTATAGTCGCTTAGACGCTATAAGCTTTTTCTTGGTAGGATAATGGACAGTCAAAAATGAACATTGTTTTAATTTTCATTATTGAAGAACATGTTGCATGCCCTCATTTTATTCCATATATAGACCGTTTAAGGGTTTTAAACCCTTTTTCCACACGCTACACTTATACCTTTGGGTTTTCGAAGTCGGAATAGTATAAAAATCATACGGTGAACATGGCATAAGTGAGAATTAGTACCTTTTTTTTTCTGCGTGAAATTTTAAACAGGAAACGCGTTGTACAAAATCCGATTTTGCAGCTAGTCTTTCAACTTGATAATCGTGTGACGGGATATTTTTAAAAACTGGTGAACTTTGCACCTATTATATTTTAGTCAAGTAATTTAAAACAGGGCCTGGCTTTCTCAGAATTAAAGAAATTTACTTACCTAGATGGTTATAAACTCAACTAAAAATGGTTAATTTATGCCCCAAATTTAATGTCCACTTTCCTTTGAGAAGCAGTCTCTAAATATAGGAAGATAGATTTTTGATACATCCTTAGGTAATGTAGTCAAGAAAATTTATACACTCATATGTATCTCATATCTATTCTTTATTACACTTTTCCTACAAATTTTTTATCGCCAGTACCGATGAGATCAGCGTGCTCGTTTCATAGGCGCTTATTCCGACAAAGAGAAAGTACTTTTTTCCGAGGAATTACATCACGTACATATTGCAAGCTGGTATTTTTTCTAGAGGTGTTAGGTTTTTATTAGTTGCGAGTCTCGACATGTCTCGGCGTCGCGGACGCAAAAATACGCAGGCAGAGGTGGTAGCAAAAATCCATGCATGGCCGCGGCTAAAGGTCGACAGGGGGACGTCATGGCTTAATTATGATTTAGGGTTTTTATTAGTTGCGAGTCGTGACATGTCGCGGCGTCGCGGCTGGGTGTTGACCGTTGGGTCGGAGGGATAATGACGAAAGCGGGACTCGGGCACCTTCGGCAGGGTTGGGAGCAGGGGGCGAAGGTCGCTGGACTCGGACATCTTCGGCAGGGTTCAGAGTCGGTGCGATTGGCTGGGGGGCGTGGTTTGGGAGTGGAGGGGGTAAGTTTGGTCACGTTTTTACCACGTTTTAGGCCCCATAAGAAATACATGGGGAAATTGCGCTCGTACCAACATAGCCTATCTACTCCTGGACGATCATCTTTATTAGGAATTGATGTTCCGAAAATGTTTCTTTTTATTTTAGACACACCTGGAACTGCTGGGGTACTATTTTCTTTATTTTCACAATTAGGAGTTGGATCGTTCTCATTATTTGCAGTAGGTGGACTTTGTTCTGCAAGGGGCAATGGCGAATTTTGAGCACTTTTTACAAAACGAATTAAGGGAAGCTCATCTTCCGATGAATATTATATCGAGTTGATTTTTGACTGTGAATGACCAGTGTCCCTTCTAGCTGATGGAATTTCATGCAATTCTTGTGAAAAATTTGATCTTTCAGTTGTTTCAGCTGCCGCGTAATCTGCTTCCCCGAAAACATTAGGATCAAACGGCTCAATTCCGCATTTCTTGAATCCTTTCACGGCGTTTCCTACTGTTGCAGCTTTTAGATACGGGTTATTAAAAATTCGACTGCTTGACCAGGATTACTTACAACAAATGAATCGCATTCTTGTGAAAAAAACGTCTTCAAGCGTCCGAAAAACGACACGTCTAGGGGCTGTAGCTTATGTGTCGTATGAGGTGGGAATCCAACCATAATGATTCCGTTTTCCCGACAAAACAAGATCCCCTCCAGGGAAATGTGGGATGAATGATTGTCGACTAGCAACAAAACAGGTTTTTCAGGGGTAGGGTTGGTATAATTTTTAAAATGTTTTAAATATTTCAAAAATAACTCAGTAGACATCCAACCATTCTGCTGAGCTCTACCTGCGGATCCCGGAGGTGCTCCAAATAGCAGTTCTTCCCTCATACGTATATTAGGTAGGCAGTCAAAAACTACTGTTCGTTATCTTACCCACCCCGTCAACTTACCCAACTTTCCCCTATATCAAAACGCATAATTTTCGAATAAATGAAAACTCAGTTTTTCATATTATGAAGAACCCAGGATGACTCCCTGATTCATAACTTATTATTGTGAGAATATAAGGAACATAATGCCCTTTGCAAGGCATACTGAGTAAAATCACGTCCAGGAATCTGTCACTATCTCTCGGTTTAATATAAAATATGTGCAACAACGGCGGGCACGGTCGTCACTTTTTTTTTAACGTCCGGTGACTTTTTTGTATTTATAATATTATAAGAGGATTTGCTTTATTAATCAACATTTAAAAAATGAGGTTTTACGTAAGGATGATACCAAAGATCTGTATTTCAAAAATTGTAAGAAAATATATAACAACGATCAATTTGGAATTAATAAAAAATGCGCAGCTTTGCGCAAAATCTGCTGAATGCTTTAAAAGGAGAAAATTATTTAGTATGTTTCCAATTTTTCGTAAGGTGGAACTAATATGTGGAAATTTTTTAAGAATTCTACCGAAAGTTTATACTGCCTAGTTACGCCCCTTTTCCATAATAAAACTTCTCGTTTATTAAGAGAAAGTGTTCTACATATACGGGGTGACAATTTGAAAACTTACCACCCCCTATATCCCAGAAAATAAAAGAGATATTTTCAAAAATCAAAATCCGTTTCGGTAATACGGAGGGGGAACCACAATGACATAGTTGGCGACTCACCCCCTTCAACTCCCTGCGCTACAGCCACACCAATTTTAAAATCTCAAATAACAACTCCCTATGTGTGATATGTCGTTGGAAAGCCCTAAAAAAATGCTTTCCAACGATATCAAATAGTAGTACATTTGGACTAGTAGTGTTCCCGCAAATGGAGAGAGAACATGACAAAGTAAATATTTTAAAGTTCTTATTTCAGTAAATGTTAAAAATGATTTCCATTTTGGGCAAGGTAATAGTATAATCTATTTTCAAATCCATGTCGAACCTTCTCAAATGTCGTTTCCGAAGTATTTCGGCATTTTTGACTAATAATTCTCCGTTTTAGTTCATCCATGTATTATGAAAAAGGTTTTTTCGTATTTTTATCACTATCTGTACTACTGTCATACCTGCTTTATGTGGAATGGCATTATACCACTACTGTCATACCTGCTTTGGGTTCTATGGAACAGCCTATGCCTACTTATACAAAGGTTTTTGCAGTGTTTTTATGGCTACCTATCCCGTATCCCGTAACTGTGTATAGGCTGTTCTATTGAACCCAAAGCAGGTGCGGCAGTAGTGGTATAGGCTGTTCCATTGAACCCAAAGCAGGTTACAGTAGTACAGATAGTGATAAAAATATGAAAAAACCCTTTTCATAGCACATGGACGAACTAAAACAGAGAATTAGTCAAGAATGCCGAAATATTTCGAAAACGACATTTGAGAAGGTTCGACAGGAATTTAAAAATAGATTATACTATTGCCTTGCCCAAAATGGAAATCATTTCGAACGTTTTCGAACATACTGAATAAATGCGAACTTTAGAAATATTTACATTTTCATGTACTCTCTCCATTTGCGCGAAAACTACTAGTCCAAATGTACTACTATTTGGTATTGTTGGAAAGCATTTTTTTCAGAGCTTTCCAACGACATATTACACATGGGGTGTTGCAATTTGAGATTTTAAAGCTATGGTGGCTGTGGCGCAGGGGGTTGAAGGGGGTGAGTCGCCAACTATGTCATTGTGGTTCCCCCTCCGTATTACCGAAACGGATTTTGATTTTCAAAAATATCTCTTTTATTTTCTGAGATATGGAGGTGGTAAGTTTTCAAATGGTCACCCCGTATGGTTCAAAGGGGTCATTAAAAACTTTTCGATTATAGGCTCCCAAAAATGGTTTAATTTAGAAGCTTGAAGTTTGGAATACGTTACCAACAGGTTGGAAGAATTTACTTTTTGCGCCCTAAGCATTCTAAGGGTAAAAACCCGAAACACCTATTCGTCTTTTTTAAAAAATTTTTGTTGGTTAAAAGTTGGTTTATTTAAAAATAAATATTCTCATTCTGTAGCCCGATTAATTTAAAAACTTTTTTACTGTTGTTATTTTTTCACTAAATTAATAGGTTGTGGAATAGGTTGTGGTAGAAGAAATAAAATTACTTTATGTAAAAATGACGAATAGGTGTTTCGGTTTTCTAGGCTTAGGTTGCATGCATAGGCTACAAAAATAATTCTACAGTAAGGTGTCTTCCAACATATTACATGAAGACCCCTTAAAACCACCTGTAGAACTCCTCCAAGTATTTGCACATCATTACGGAACATCCCTTAATGTGTCCCTCGACCCCGACACTGAAGTTAAATTTAATTTATTTATTAAATTAAATTTAACTAAATTTCACATCGTTAAAAAAGCTGAAATTCAGTGCCTTTGTATACAAGTATAACAATAATTATTATTTTAAGAATTTCAGTAAATTCTCAAATAGCACATTTTATAACTTGATAATTTTAACCCGCTATTCCCTTGGTTTGAAGAAAACCCTTTGATTATTGAGACAGATAAAGAAATACATTAAATATACCCAAAATCATGCACTAAACGAATGGTTTTAGAGCTTATCACAGCAAGCTACTGATGAAACAGTGATTCTATTAGATCCTTCGAATAAAGAATCACAGGAATTAGCCAACGCTCTATGTGTATTATAAAATACGTGAGACGGAAATCGCCCTGAGTAGTAACTAAGTTTTGATACAACATTTTGAGATCTGACAGGGTGATAAGGTGTCAGTATGTGGTATTTAGATACTTTGTCGAGTTATTATTATAGCTGAGCGGCTGGTGGCACTTTCCTGACCGCCAAAACTAAAATGTTTTAGGATAATAATCCATCGCTAACTACTAATTTTGTAATTTAAATTAACTTTTGAGGCCATGCACCAAAGTGGCATAGGCGTTTGTGTAGGTACCTCCCTACTTCTTCATAATTCGAAATTTAAAATTCGAATTGCTGTATTATCAAGGATTCCTAAACTTAAAGACATAAACGTGCCTTATAATTTTTGTCTGTATTGTAGGTACTGATTTCACGAAAAATGATGATTTCTGCCTCGATTAGTTTGTCGAAACAACTCAAAAGTGCGCGCCTCTGTAAAAACGGAAACGGTATCCCGCCATATGCAGAGACTGTCCCGGTCGAGCGTTAAGCCCAAATTTGCTTCTTCCCGGGGTTCTTTATTCAAATATTCTAATGGAATTGTGTTTAGGAAGTACAAGGGCACGGCGTCTAACCTGGTGCACGAAGACATCCTGGCCGCCGTCGTCTGGCGTTATGAAGCCCCATCCCTTGGCCACGTTGAACCATTTGCATTTTCCGCGCCGCACACCGAAGGTGCCGGCCTCCGGTGCCGTTTCCGCACCGGAGGCTCCCGCTGGCGAGCCCTGGCCACCGGCAACGCCGCCTTCGGACCCTGGAACAAAATATAGATAATATAATTAGGTATAAAACCTCCAATAAAACATAAAACAAAATATGTGGTACATATGTCTTAATAATCAACAAGCCAAGACCATCAATAGAGCTCGCGATAAGCTAAATGCGCGGTCTGAGCTGTGCCATAGAGGGCTCTGCGGGTAGGTGGTATATAGGTTTTACGATAGGCTTCTTCCCCGATGCGTCAGGAACAGTCGGAAGTAGGCATTCATGTCATTTTCGATTACCTTTAGTAACCTTTAGTTTTCTAACAGTTTTTAATAGTAATAAAAGCAACTAAAGGCTTCTAAAGTTTTATTAGCGTCTTCTAGGTGACCGGTTACTGATAGGTTTATAATAAGGTCATAATCTATTGTTTGTAACCTTCTTAATAAAACATCGAGTTCCTGTTACCAAAAGTATTATAATCGAGTTATATAATGGTCTTAGAAACTACCTACTTTAAAACCTGTAGGACTAGGTTTTAGAGAGGTAACTCTAAACACCTTTTTGTTCCTTCTGCAAAATTAAGAGACTGGTATATAACTTCTAAGAGCTATTATAGTTATACAATGATCTTCTCAAAATCAATTAAAAAACCTGAAGAAATATTAAACCCCTTAGGCACTTAAAAAAATGATTTCGATCTATGCATGCACCTGGAAGTGTACTAAGAGAGTAAACATCAGCTTTGATAAAAGTAACTCTATTTTACACTATCTGCACAGCTTTCATCCACTTACAAAATTAATAGCAAATGCAAACTTTTGTCAAGGAATACTATTTGCTGAGGGCATAGAAGCTGATTATTGTTTACCAAATAGTACCGAAAGATCATTTTACCCACGGAAGAAAGAATTTTTAATCAACTTAGCAACACTGACTTGTTCTTTTTCGCCTCAATGGAATTTTTTATATTAATGATTTATTTTGAAATTTTACTTTGGCGTGACGTGATTTTTGATTTAGGTCAAATGTGGCATTATTTAAAAAGAAAACTTAAAATGGGTTTACCTCTTGTTAAAATTGACAGGAGGTACCTACTGAATAGATATTATAATGTCGACGGTTCAAACCGAGGAACATAGTTTTTTTGTTCAGCAATGACACAACAAGACAAGCAACATCATCATTTTTGTAAAGACCAAATTGGTGAGACTAGTACCACTACTGGAACCACAGTTAATGTAAGTAAACAATTTTTAATTTAGTCGTTTTGTCCAAGTATATATCCAATTAGACAACACAGAAATGACTATATCTATACAGGGTGTTTCATTAAGGGTGAAGAGGTACCATATCTCAGGAACTAATAGTCCTGGAGCTTTGGGAGAAAAATCTTCTTAAGTAATGTGGTCACGAAAAGTTGCTGGAAATTATTTTTAAGTTCGTAGGTCAGCCGCTAGGGGGCATATTCGAAACAGTAAATTTGAAAAATGAGATTTCTCAAAAAATAATTTTATTGCACTCTTCAGCAAATTCTGAATAATTTTTGTTAAGGACTTTTTGCTCTAGATCTTCAAATAAAGGTGAAACGGGCGGATAAACCTTGACTTGAAAAAATGCTGCTAACTCCGGTTTGGCTTAACCGAATTGGTCGAATTTGGGCTTGTTGAAGAGAGCGTTCCTTCTTCTATGTAATTATTTTCCAGTAAGGTCATTTCGAGTTTCGTGGTCACCGCTAGAGGGCGCAAATTGAAAAATTTCCGTTTTAGTACAATTTTCTCCGAAATTTTAAATGCAATGACATATTTATTCTGTTATAATCTAAAAGTAGATTAAATTTTTTACATTTACATTTTTTCAAAATTTTCAACCTGCCTCAGCTGTTTTAGGCTGAGAGTTAAACGGCACTGCACTCACAATATTTTGGCACATTCTCAAAAATTGTTGGGACATCACCTTCCTTTAGCTTAGGTGATATTCTCTATAGGTATTTTCCTCCCACAACACATTTGTCCACTTTAATTATTGTTTCACTTTCTTGAAAATGTGTTAGCCACACATAGGTACTTAAGGGTTTTTTTAGAAATTAAATCTCAGTTGGGATTTGACGAATCCATTTTTGGCGGAAATGTTCATCCCGAGGCAAAACAAATGTTTGTTATGGCGACACTTTCTTCCTGGCTTTTGTAATATGTATAAATATAATATAAACAGACCCAATATTTAGTATTTAGGTTATTTTTTACGAAATAAAAATGAAAACTCACCTCGGTAGGTATAACTGTAAATATTGACGAGGTCTCAGTTGATCGGCAGCGTGAAAGACGAATAGAAACCATATCAGGGCGTGGGTCGACAACGAAAATCCTCGTGTACGTTACAACACTGATTTATTTCGCACAAGGTGAATGGTGAATACAATAAATACACAAACCCGAACGTGGTCAACGGGAACGGCTTCCAGCCACCCGGACCGTCTGAACTCGCGGATCTCACGTAAGCAGTTCACCCCTCTGTGTCTCAGGCTCCACTGTCCAATACTAATACTGTCCCATGTCCATAATAGTCCATTCCGGGTTCCCTATTCTGTGGTTCGGGGAGAATTCCCGTTACAGCGCTCACGCGTCGCGTCGGTGCGGGCGGCACCAATACTCTTGGACGGCACGACTCCCACCCAGACGCCATAATAACACCTGGGCGGTTCCCCTCCGCCAGGACACACGCGCACTAGACACAAACTTGTTTATAAAATATTTAAAAACACTTTAAACATTGAAAACTTCTCAAAACCCAAGCTGCCGCTTTCAGTTATGTGACAAATGACATGTAACGTCTGACTAAGATGGTCACGTGATTTTTGTGCGCCAGGGCCTGTCTTTATAGTAGGCCTTGAATCAAGCTTTAATAAGTATTGTGTCAAATCTTGGATTTTTGTAAATTTCGAGTTAAAATTATATGTTGCATTTTTTATTAAATAATGCCTTACACGAATGCCGAGGCTTACAATATGCTTGCCGTATATGTTCAATGTTTTGAACATGCTCCACTTGCGGAACGTGAACTCGCTGTCAGGTACCAAGGTCTATTGATTAGGAGGTTTCCTCTTTAAATCTCAAGGTCAAAATCGCCGCCATGTTGCGCGTCATGTGGTATATAATTCCCAGCTGCTCCCGTTTGTTTACCTTGTAGTCCTGTGAATTACTTTCGTATATTTTTGCTTTATTGCCTTTGGGATGTATTATTTCAGAGTGAAGTGAAAAGATACGGTGACAATATTTGAAGGGGTTAGAATCAAAATGATCTAAGTACGTCAGACACTATTCTGAGATAATTAAGGTTAAAGTTGATTGCTTACTGTTCTGGGTAAATGCATTTGAAATGGAAATGACTCTTGCATAAAATGACGTAGTTTATGTAACTCTTTCAAATACTGTTTACTATACACATGGAAAAACAACCGAATTAGATGTTTTTGTGTCACTTGGGTCCTTATGATTCTGCGAGTACTTTGGTAAATTTCTGTGAGAAAAAAAGGTATACGCCTATATTTTTATAAGAACCTAAAATTTATTATGTAAAAAAGGTTATAAATATACAAGGAGAACTCTACTAAAATATTAAAAAATATTTTAGAAATCTTCTAATCACCGTAATCTGAAGAAACGCTGTCATTGGCTTTATCGATTTATGTATTTTCCTCTTCAACAATAATGCTGTTAAGATATTCAAATGAAACAAAATCAGTTTGTTTCATTTCGAAAAAACACTGATTTTTTTATGTTTTTTCTAACTCTGATCCAGCCTTTTGGAACAAGAACGGTTAATAAATTTTTCTTAGCTTTCTCTATGCGGGAAAAAGAGCAATCGCAATCCATGTATTTTCCCAATTTCAAAAAACTTGTGACCTATTTTTTCCAGGTTATTAGATTGTACCAGATACATAAACAACTTCGTAATATATTATATGTCATCCAAAATAGTTCTTGGTGGCTGTACACTAGGAATTTGTGTTTATTTTTTAGTCTAAAAAATAATATTATCTTGCAAAGATCAAAGTTTTCTCCTTCACCAACGTAACGTCAAAGATATTG
Source organism: Pseudeuparius sepicola (assembly GCA_963920635.1). Lineage (NCBI taxonomy): Eukaryota > Metazoa > Arthropoda > Insecta > Coleoptera > Anthribidae > Pseudeuparius > Pseudeuparius sepicola. The sequence goes on along the minus strand of OY987299.1, from coordinate 40,643,998 downwards.
ATATCTTTGTTGGGACATGTCCTGACATGCTGCAGGCACAATGATCCCAGCCAGCCCATTACCGGTTTCATCCTTTTTGGGAATAATAATAATAATAATAATAATAATAATAATAATAATCGCCTGGGGATCGCCAGGGCATGTCTGGAGCCGGCGCTGGGCATGACAGCGAGCGGGACGTCGGTGACAGGGCGCTGATGAGGCGGGCCCCTGTTGCACAAACAGCTACAGCCCAACAACAACACGAACATCTACAACATGGGAGCCAAACGAGAACTAGGGTTCCACCCACCGAAGGTGCTGCGCGGGAACTTCAGCCAGCGTTCACAGAGGCGGGATTACAACGACGACGCATGAAATGGACTGTGTCCATGAATGAATCGATTATGCGTATTTTCTACAGGGTGACAAACTTAGGACAAGAGATTATCGGCTACCGACAACAACTGCATGCCGAGTTCTGCAGGGAGTTTCCACACATGCAAGTGTCTGAACAAAGAGTGTCAGATCAGTATCGAACTATTCTAAGAAATAACCGAATTCCAGAAACGCGACTTAACGCTATCAAACGGGAAGTTGAGCTAGAGATCCACGGCGAACACATAGACATAGATGACAACTACAACAATGGGGAACTTCAAGAGCCTGGACAACAACTAGAAGCCGAAACGGTAGAACCAACAACCGAGAGTCTGGAACGGGTTAACGAAGAACATTTTGAAGGCTTGGACACACATATGAGACAGGCAGTATTGCGATACGAAGGCACAGACCCACTTAGCAGGCCACCGCTACCAAGATTAAATTCTTCCAGGAAACTTGCGATCGTGCTCGATCTTATGAACACAAGAATTTTACCAAGCTATGTTTCAGTGACACCAACATTAGAACGTATGCACATGTTAATCTACTGTGCCGCAACGGCAGTCATCACTGTAATGGGTGCCAAGATCCGAACGGCCCAAGAGTTGAATCGTGCAAGACCAGAACCACGAATGGCTCAATGGGAAATGCGACTAAATCGGAAGATCGAGAGTCTCCGTAAAGACATAGGACAAGTGACGGAATATATCAGAGGAGTTAGAACTAGAAGGATCCAGAGGGCGGTGCAGGCAGTAATGAGCCGCACCCAAATGCATTCTCGGCATGACCCCGCGAACATCACTGCTCAACAATGTCTTGACACATTAAAACAAAAACTTTCTGTTTTCGCAGGGCGTCTGAGGAGATACAAGGCTAGTAACAACAGGAAACGAGACAATAAACTCTTTGAACGATCAGAAAAGGGTTTCTACCGTGCTTTTAATTCTAGCGCCGATGCCACAAATGCGAGTTACCCTAGCAGAGAACAGGTCGACGGTTTCTGGAGAAATCAACTTGCCACACCAGGTCCATACAATGTCAGTGCAAGCTGGATCAGCGAAGAACGCGAGATGGGCCGGAACTATAGCCAGATGCAACACGAGCAATTCACAACCGCTGAGGTCTCCGATGTCATCAAGAATTCCCACAACTGGAAGGCACCAGGTCCAGATCATCTCCAAAATTATTGGATTAAGAAGTTGTGGTGCACGCATGAACAAATAACTACCTTAATTAATGAAGTCTTGCTCGATCCTCTGAAAATGCCATTGTTTCTTACACAGGGTGCAACTTACCTGTTACCAAAAGACCAGCGGAATACGGATAACCCTGCCAAGTACCGCCCAATAACCTGCTTGCCTACGCTTTACAAGATAATCACATCTTGCCTTACGCAGCGAATATATGCTCACTGCGAGCGGAACAACATCATTGCAATGCAGCAGAAGGGCTGCTCGAAGGGCGCAATGGGATGCAAAGAGCAACTCATCATAGACTCTGTCATCTGCAACCAGGCTCATTCCAAGCAACGAAACCTCCACATGGCTTATGTGGACTACAAAAAAGCATTTGATTCCGTACCTCACGACTGGCTCACAGGTATCTTAAAGCTGTATAAAATAGATCATCATACAGTTTCCTTTTTAGAACACGTTATGACAACCTGGCGCACTAAGATACAACTCAGAACCGCAGACAGTAACATCGAGACCGACACAATCAACATCCGAAGTGGGATTTTCCAAGGAGATTCACTCAGTCCACTGTGGTTCTGCATGGCGATGAACCCTCTATCACATCGGTTGAACTCTACAAAATATGGCTTCGCTATCAAAAGCAACAACGCAGAAGCGATCAAGTTGAATCACCTATTATATATGGATGATTTAAAACTGATCGCCGCAACCAAAAACCAACTAACGCAAATGCTTAAAATTGTAGAGGAGTTCTCCAGGGACATCGGAATGCTGTTTGGACTGGACAAGTGCCGCACCCTTAATATCATCCGGGGAAAGCTCGAACAAAGCGCACACGAGATGCAGGACGGCCAGGAGATCGAAGCAATGAGCAAGGGAGATACATACAAGTATCTCGGGATGAAACAAGTTCAAAGGATAGACCATCGAACAATGAAGACTGATTTAACGAATGAATTCATCAAGAGAGTAAGACAAGTAGTGCGAACTGATCTTAACAGCAGGAATTTGTTTAAGGCCCTGAACACGTATGCGTGCTCTGTACTCAGCTATTCGTTCGGAATAGTGAATTGGACCAACACGGACATCAACAACCTGCAACGAAAAGTTAGGACACTACTGACAAAAGCTCATAAACATCATCCCCGTAGCGCCGTAGAAAGAACAACTCTGCCACGTCAACTAGGAGGAAGAGGATTGGCAGATCTCAGCAAGCAATTGGACCAACAAATATTAAATCTGCGTAATTATTTCTACAGGCAGGCCAACAGCTCCACACTACATAGGGCTATATGCGGAGCAGACGTCTCAACACCGCTACGTCTGACGGAACACGAGCGTCAAAATCACCACCGAACCGACAACGATAAACTACAGAGGTGGTTGGGGAAGCCGCTGCACGAGAGACATCCTAATGAGGTTAACCAGGAACATGTCGACAAGTTAGCGTCGAACTATTGGCTGACCTCGGGACGAATGTTCCCCGAGACGGAAGGCTTCCTACTGGCCATACAAGATCAGGTTATACCAACTCGCAACTACCTAAAATTCATTGTAGGAGATGCATCGGTAGTGGATGACAGATGCAGATACGGGTGCCCAACTTCAGAAACAATCCAGCACATAACAGGAGGATGTCAGATGTTCGCATCAACGGAATATAAGGAACGACACGATTCGGTTGCCAAGATCTTGCACCGGGAACTGGCGGAAAAGCTGCTGCTTGTGCAGACAGAAAGGGTCCCATATTACAACTACACACCTGAGCCTGTTCTTGAGAACAGCAACTACAAGATGTACTGGGATCGTACAGTTCTGACTGATCAACGAGTTGCCCATAACAGACCGGACCTTATAATAGTTGATAAAATTTCTAGGAAGACAACTCTGATTGATGTGGCCATCCCGAACAACAACAACCTGCGTGTGAAGCAAGTCGAGAAGATCGCGAAGTACAGAGACTTAGAAGAACGAATTAGAAGGCAATGGGAAATGGAGAACGTCCAGACGATTCCAATCATCATGTCAACAACTGGTGTTATACCAAAAAGTTTGCTGAGAAACATCAAGGAGCTGAATCTAACTGATAGTCTTTACAGGTCCATGCAGAAAGCGGTACTACTTGCGACAGCCCGAACCGTCAGGAAATTCATGGGGAATGCAGGATCGTCCAAGAACATCAATGTCACCTAGGGCCCGATAACATGGCAAGGGTCTCGTCCGAGCCAGATCCTTTTGGTATCCGGGATGCCCGGGATCTGAGTGAATGTTCCCCGTAGAGGGAGTGCGAATGCCTTTTGGCTAAGTCGATATAATAATAAAATGATTTATTGTGTAATATATAAGTGCAATAGAAATATAGAAATGTTTACACAAAATATATAAATTCAATAGTAGGAGAGAAATGTTTATACAAATTACAAGATATTACACAAGAGGTAGGAGATTTGGCGCTAGCCACTCTTCCACTCCACCCTGAAGCCATAAATACAAATATATTCTCACAACAACAATACAAGAGCAAGGACACATGTCACAATGGAATTTAAAACAAATCAAAATTTAAAACAGGTTAAAAGTCAAAATTTAAAACACGTTAAAAGCAAAACAAAGTCAAGAGTCAAGACAATCAGAACTCAAGAGCTACAATTCAATCAAGTATACAAACGAACTTGCAACTGCCGCTTAAATGGTCGAATAGGTAATTCCAGAATGTCAAGCACGTTGTTTAGCAAAGAGGGTGCTTTATAAGAAAAGCTACCCTCAAATTTAGACGTAGCATGTTGTGGTACAGTAAAAGAATTCACCCTTACATCAATATTATGGATCTGAGATCTTCTTGAAAGCAAATCAGATAAATATGGAGGCACTCTCTGGGTGTACACTTTATATAATAACATGGTATACAAATATTCTAATCTTAGATATAATTTAGGTTCATTTAGCTGGATTAAATACGGTGTTATGTGTTCCCTGTAAGACAATCTACCAACAAACCTGATGCAAGCATTCTGAATTCTCTGAATTTTCAATTGATTATAATTCGGTAGAAAGTGAAAATATACCTGACTGCAATAATCAATGTGCGAATAAACCAGTGCTTTAACTAAACGTAACTTTGTAGATACGTCCAATAGATCTCTTAAGCTGTAGATGGCTCTTAACTTAAACATACAAACCTTATAGACTTGATTACAGTGATCACCAAAGTTTAATCCTCTGTCCAAAACAACGCCGAGACTCTTAGCCGAGTCCACCCATCGAACGCTAACATCCTCGACAATCACATCATAATTTGCGCGAATAAAAGTACTCAGTCGCTCATTGCCAATGCAGAGTGCAACTGTTTTCTGCGGGTTAACTCTGAGGCCATGATTGTCACACCATAATGTAAAAGAGCGTAAATCATTATTCACCGCAACCATAGTGTCCTCCGCTCGATCCATAGAACAATCCAGATACAGCTGGACATCGTCCGCATACAGGTGAACTCGGCATAGTTCCACGGCATTTGGCAAATCAAATGTGTACAGGGCGAAGAGAATCGGCCCAAAGACGCTGCCCTGTGGCACACCACCGCCAGTTTCCCCAAAATCTGACATTAAAGAATTATTAATTTTTACTCTTTGTAAACGACCACAGAGATAATCCCTGAACCAAACTAGAGCAGCATCATCAAATCCAATATAACTCAACTTTGCCAACATCAATTCAAAATTTACCAAGTCAAATGCTTTACTTTGATCCAACAGCACTAAGACAGTACACTTCGACTCATCCGAGGCAAAAGCGATATCATCTACAACCTTGAGTAGAGCCGTCGTAGTACCATGGTGTGGCCGAAATCCCGACTGCACAGAAGGCAATATATTATTTGCATCTAAAAAAACGGCAACCTGTTTAGATACTATACGTTCTAACAACTTGGACATGGCCGGTAAGATACTGATGGGTCTTAAATCATTATATGACGTTGGACAAGAAACCTTAGGGAGGGGAACAATATTTGCAGACTTCCAAATGCGTGGAAAGATACCACTCTCAATAGAATCATTAAATATGTTTTGAACCACCTCTATACAGTAAGAAATAACGAAGTGTAACATTATAACATTAATATTGTCAGTGCCATAGGCCTCAGACGTTATCGACTTTAAAGACTCATATATCTCCGCCTCGGTCACTGGATTTAAAGTGAACACGGCGTTGTTATTTAACTTATTGCTCTTATAAAAATTTAGCGTGTCAACATTAATACTTGTGCGACCAGCAACATTAAGAAAGAAGTCATTAATTTCGTCAGGTTGTCTAAGTTCCTCAGGCAAATCAGTGGTGTGACTATGTTTTGTTGGCACACCCCATTGAGAAAAATTACGCCACAGTTTTTTGTTGTTGTTCTTGCTTCTTTCCAAAGTTGTTTTGATGTATGCTTTCTTTTCACGTTTAATTGCGGATCTAATATAATTTCTTAAATCGACGTAATACTGTCTAGCTGCAGGAGTTCTATGTTTAAGGTAACTACTATATGCCTTATTTTTTAAACCAATCATCTTTCTAATATTATAAGTAATGTATGGCTTATTGAGACGCTTAGTTGTTATAACTCGCATGGGGGCATGTTCATCAAACAGAGAAATAATTGTGTTATTCAAACATTCGGTTTTAAGATTTATGTCGTCTATAGCACAAATGCTGTCCCATGGAATTGAGGATGCATCACCAGAAAACCGGGCAAAGTCGAAATTCGTCGGAATCATCAGATGGACGTAGGTGTTAGAAATTCTTGTGTTTTAGTAGAGTAAGGTTTATGTTGTTTAGTTATCTCGAGAATTTGGGGAGACACGGAAAAAAAAATCATACAAAAGTTGTTTGTAATCAAGGGAAATTCTTATTTTTAAGGTTTGGTGTATACAGGGTGTTGCGAAATTAGCGAAAAACATCAGTTATGTTTTTTTTTAATGGAGCGGTCCTTTTTTATACACTATGTTACTCATCTTTAAGAGAGAATTTGATTCCTTTTTTGATTTTGAAGATTGGCTGCGGCGTTGCCAAGTTATTAAATATTTCCTATAATTGCAGACATTAATTTGGAAAATCTGTGATATTCCCGTTTCTGCTACATAGTTTTCCAAGTTGAGTTATATGGTGATAACTATTAGTGCAGCCAAAATTTAATTTAGCTATACAGGGTGTTCAATTATGATCGCCATTTTTTGTTATTTGGAAGAGGCCATAACTTTTGTTTTTCAAATGTAACGACCACTTTTTGATTGTGCGACACGATTCTACTGTTTAATACCTACAATTTACTACATCAGCGTTATATTGAAATTTTTTACAGTTTTTGAATGATTTGCAAGTATTTGTTTTCTCATCAATTTAGAGGCGGTTTGTCGGACCCCAAACATGGTCTCTTATTTTCCCCTTGTTTTGCATCTTTATATTTTTAAAATTGTAAATAAAATATGTAAAACAAAACGCACACAATAATTGCTTTTGCATTGGCAAATTACATATTTATATAGGTAAATTATTAGTTTGGTTTTACTGGATTCGTCAGAACCGTTAAAAGATAAAAAGTTCAAAGGTAAATACGTAAAAACATAAATACAAAAGCATCCTCAGTACCTACCATTTGTGGAAAAGAAATCAATATTCGCATAGAAAATACCTCTCCACTATATTATAGAGGCCGTCTGGTAGGATGCAAAAATGGTTCTCAACATGGATTGTTTTCTTAAAATATTATATCCTACATCTAACTAGGTTCTGAATATAAGCATGTCTTTTACATTTTTGATTATGTACATAAACCTGTAAAGTCAAGGATTGTAAAAATGTAAGTACCTAATTATAAATTTTACTATTAGAAGCCTCGAGGAATGATTTGTTGTGAAGCTGTCTGCAAGGCAAAGGAACATGGTGAAGATACGATGTTTTTTAGATTTCCGAAGGGATCCACAAATATGGAAGGGATAGGTTCGAAGATGCTATAGGAAGTAAAAATTTTCACTGAAAAATAAATGCATTTATAGTAGACACTTCCATAAGCGCAAGATTTTGAAAATGAATTGAAAACAACATTGTTCGGTACTTGCCCCAGAGAATCAAAAAGACAGGTACGCATTTTGGAATCTCTTGTTTGTGCAATTAATTAATAAGGAATATTATTTTAAGCAATATTGTCTCTGTTATTACTCCACAACTTGGGCGAAGTACAAGAAGTTGCAGATAAATCGAACGCTGCTACCTCATCTCAAAGGGCAAGACGGGCCGCAGAGAGAAACGAAACGAAGCGTACTACAGAAATTTTTAGTACTTGATGAGAATAAGAATGAAGGTATTTTTGGGCTTTTTTAAAGTACCTATTTTTATTTTTTTAAGGTATAGAAGATAATGCTACACAGCCAAATAGAAGAGTAAGTGGCATCTAAAGGTTGTAATCGAAATACCTCAACAAGACATAAGAGCCTTGCAGGAGGAAAATGATCTGTTAAAACAAAAAATCTATGAATTCGAAGAATGCTGCTATCGTTTGGAAAACAATCTCCCCAGTCATACGAAAAACTCAACTTTTCGACCTTGTATCATAAACTACTGTTATGTGTTGGACCATCTTACTTTAGTAACATTTTTGTCCCCTTTGTTATTATTATATTAGTAAATTAATTAAAATAAGCTGGACTTTTTAAAGTAAAATAATAAAATGTATGAAATTTATGGTAATCTAATTTACTAGGTTACAAAACATCCCTTTCAAAATATATATTATACGCAACATGTAGTAATATAGTTTGTTTCATAAATTGTCTTTATATATCTTCCATATCTAATATTTAGATTTTCATAAACTAAGTAGATACCTAAATGTTTCTATAATCATGACTATTATGAGTAATATTCGCTGCTACTAGGACCACTAATTTCACATTCCTGTTTCTTAAATCCATTATGTAAGTAAATTTTAATATAAAAGAACGATATTTTGACACTTTTTGGACATTCATCACCATTTTTCTTCAAAATAATGCCGAAATTGAATTCCTCCACTACAAAAACACAGAAAATGACATATCACAGCTGTTTCCAAATTCACCCAATTGCACCTTCACTGAACCACCCCTTCTATATTATAATACTCTCTGCATTTTTTTTTTGTCAGATTTTCCACAAAAATATAGCTTTTTTTAACATATTTTGTGCTTATACCTGCGTGATTTGTATTATTATGTTTAAAAATCTGCACCAGTATCAAAATAGTAGGTACGTTCTATAACTTCGACATTGTAGGTATTTTAAAAAGGTTTTGCAAATTATATTTTGCTAAATCTCTGACATTTACTTTTTTACAATATTATTACAATACTGACAATTTAAAAATTTTATTCCTGTACCTGCATTTAATTTAATTTAATTAAAAATTCGATCTGTTTGGCACTTCAAGACATTCTAATAATTGAATTTATATACCGAGTGACGTCATTCCCGCGTCAACTCTGATTGGCCAGAAATTAAGAGGCAACCTCCTCTCCTCTAGAGACCTTGGTCAGGTACCAAACGATTCTGTTTCATGGCTTACTAGATGATTTCCGAGATAATTTCATATCGATACGACAGGTAAGGTAGGTAAGTAAATTAGAAATATGTTTAAGGCATTAAAAGTGAGAAAAATAGCAATTTACAAGAAGCTCAAGCAGATTTTTATTTATTTCGTGGCATGCTTGACCACGGAAATATTTTTGACAACAAATACCTACCTTCTTCTTTCAAATAACGTGTTAATAATTATTCTTTTGGCAATAACTCCGAAACTAATGAAGATATCGATTTAAACCTTGTTTTTTTTTGTTGTAAATTTAATCTACTTTTCGATTATAACAGAATAAATATGTCATTGCGTTTAAAATTTCGGAGAAAATTTTACTAAAAGGGAAATTTTTCAATTTTGCGCATTTTTTCAAGTCAAGGTTTATCTGCCCGTTTCACCTCTATTTGAAGAGCTAGAGCAAAAAATCCTTAACGAAAATTGTTCAGAATTTGCTGAAGAGTGCAACACAATTATTTTTGATATACATTTGTTAGTGATTTTTTTTTTGAGAAAACTCATTTTTTTCCCAAAGCTACAAGACTATTAATTCATGAGATATGGTACCTGTAAACCCTTAATGAAACACCCTTTATAGTAGACAACTTCTGACCGTAGACGTTATGGTAAAATCACCAGAAAACTTAAAAATCCAAGAAAATAGCATTTCCTTACCTATTTCCTATTATTTGTTTTGAATGAATAAACAAATATGGAAATTAAATGGGACGAATAGCTTGAATACGATTCGAAATTGAAACCTCGATTTTTCACATCTTAAAGGTAGGTAGTTCCTGCATGAGTCATATTGAAAATGAGTAGGTATTTCCAAATAGCAAATAGGTGGTATAGCAATTCGTTCTATATCTACGCAATTCATACTATATCTACGTCTGTAACCAAGTTTAAAAATGTAAAGTTTATTTAAATAAATTGCGGAAACGTAAGTAGTAGGTAGATAAATGTTTTTTGTTTTGGTGTACTTTTTCTAAAAAAAAATCTGTCAAAATAAAAAACAACACGTACAGGGGGTTATTCACTGAGAATTGACACCCCACCTAACTTTTTTGTTTTTAAGATAAAAGGGTGATTCAAAAAACAAAGCAATGGTTCGGCGAATACTTTTTTATGCCATGACCGTTTAGTGTACAGGGTGTTCCAAAAAAGTAGGACCAATGGCAACTTAATTTTTTTAAATGGAACACCCTGTATATTATTGAATTTTTGAAATCTGCTCATCAAGGCAATCAAAATTATATTAAACTTTGTGGCATTATCTTTTTCCGTCTTTGAAAAATTCCGTATTCAAATTTTATACTACATTTATTTAACTCGAATTTGTGAATCTCGTGATAAAAATAGAAGATCAATGTAATAACGAAAAATATTTGTTTTAAACAAGAGAGTAATATAGTGGAATTCCAAAATGTTTAGGAGCCTTTTCAAATTTTACTGATTATATTGTATTATATTATATTGTATTCTCGAAATAAAGAATTTCAGGAAAATCGTAAAAGCTCCTAAACATTTTGGAGTATCACTATATTACTCTCTTGTCTAAAACAAATATTTTTCGTCATTACATTGATCGCCTTTATCACGAGATCCACAAATTCGAGTGAAATAAATTTAGTATAAAATTTGAATACGGAATTTTTCAAAAACGGAAAAAGATAATGCCACAAAGTTTAATATCATTCTGATTGCCTTGATGAGCAGATTTCAAAAATCCAATAATATACAGGGTGTTCCATTTAAAAAAATTAAGTTGCCATTGGTCCTACTTTTTTGGAACACCCTGTACACTAAACGGTCATGGCATAAAAAAGTATTCGCCGAACCATTGATTTTGTTTTTTGAATCACCCTTTTATCTTAAAAACAAAAAGTTAGGTGGGGGGGGTCAATTCTCAGTGAATAACCCTGTACATACCTATTCATTTTATAGTAAAATAAGTAATTGAACACCCTGTTGTGGAGTTAAATCTACAGGGTGATTCAGTCATAATGTAAATAAAATTTAACCACACAATGAGGAAGGCCCACTAAAAAGGAAGGAGCGAATAATTTTTTTTTTTGGCGAAGTTTAAAACGTGAGGCAAATCAACCTTAGCACCCGCGTAACTCGATGCACCTGATTTCGAGGAAACATGTGAGGTGAGCGATGTTGCCGCATTTCATTGTCAGTGTTCAACCTTATTATTGAAACTTAGTCTGAAGAAATAAGAAGTGCTTAGGTATCTTTTATCGGCAGTATCGGGGTGAACAGGTTTGATTCTTCAAATGGCAAGCGTTATAACACTTGAAACACTTTGAGAAAATATTTTATTGAAACCACAATCACTCGCATTTAATTGAGAAGTGTTTGCGAGTTCTCGCACACATACTACATACAAAGTAACACTCAAACTCTAACGATGTCTATCCGTTTTGTAGGTACATTTTTCCTGTTTATTTTTGGTAAATCATAGCCTGGCGACTAACGTTGTTGACGTTCACGTTTTCACTCAGTTCTGTGTTCACTGATTATGGTTAGTGCAGTGGCCGCTAGTGGCACTATCTTATAACTCTTGTTGCCATTAGAGATGCAGAAGTTTTTACAGATTTCTCTATACGCCAGGGGACCCCTATTTGTGTATGTGATATTTGCGTGCGTCCACCATGCATGGTCTACTCAAATGTCGAATTGCGTTGTTAGACATAGTACTAATGTATGGCGAATAACTGTTAAATGCACGTCAGGCTGAGGCGGAATATCGAAGTAGTATCAAAATAAGTTTCCGAGCAGGCAAAATATTATGCCAAGTCCTGCAACTTTTGTCAGAATTGCTCAGCGCCTTCGTGACACGGGATCTTTAGCAGTTCGTCACGATTGCGGAGCAAGTCGAAAATACATGGTCCAAGTGGAACCTGACATTGGTATTGCATTTCCAGACTGCTAAGGATGCGAAAATATCGCAGAGCAAAGGCATGGTGAATTCTTAAAGAAAACAGCCTACGCCCTTACCATCTTCAAAAGGTGCAAGCACAGACCTATACTCGTATAGCTTAAGTCTGTGATGCAAGCCTTAGAACCAGACGACTTTCCAGCCAGAAGGGACTTTTGGATATGGTTTTATAGCCAAATTGAGGCATATCCCAACTTTCTGTGTAATGTCTTAATAAGATGTAATGTAATGTAATGTCATAATATGATAATAATAATAATAATAATAATAACCCTCACAATACTCCAAACTAGGAGTACGCCAGAAGCAACCCATGCTTGTGCGGGGGAGGATGAGTGCAGTTTTGCTGTTTTACACGTAGTGGCATTTTTAACACACGTAGGTTTTAATTTAAATTCAACACAGTAAATTGTGAAAGTCTATTGAATCCTTACAAAATCTTCACATCAAACAGCTTTAGAGTTAGGTATTTACTTAGAAATTCGATATGACAAAAAATTAAAAACAATTTAAAAAAGGCAAAAGTAGTAGGTATGTCGATTTATGACTTTCCAAAATTATTAGCAGGTAGCAGTGTTTATTTTTTAATAGAAAGTGGCATGTGCGAAAATGTTACTGAGCCTTAAAAACTGTAAGAATATTAGACATCCCCTCTCCCGCACAAGCATTCAGTTGCTTCTGAGGTACCTACTCCTAGTTGAAAGTATATTTAAGTATACCTAAATGCGAAAGATGAGATCAAAATAAGTAGACACCTATTGAAACTAGGTACAGTTAAAACTTTTTAAAAAGAAGAAGATATAGCCTGTTGTTATTTTTTCCAAAATAATTATAATTATAGTTAAATAAAAAACCATGTCTGAATTAAAGTTAGAATTGTTTAAAAAATTATAATAAAAGACAGGAAATTCTAAGCACTGAAGTTGAAAAATTTTGAAATTAAAGTATACATACCTACTAATTCAGCCACTTTGTAAAAATTATATTAGTATGTAATTACAAATTGACATTATTAGTGTTAATAATGAAGGTTTAGATTTCAATAGCTGCAAGCGTCAACTAACAATAATTACAGGGGTTTAGATGCACTTCTGAAAATATTTTCGTATTACTCTAATTTTTATCATTACTGAATCACCCTGTATATCGGGACGTAGATAAACAAGCTTTTCATGTCGCAAACAAATATTCCTTTCTCTAGAAGGTTCAAATTTCATAAGTCATTATCCTGTCCAGCTATCTCTACCATATCCAACGGAAAACTCAAACATCAACTACGAAAATTTTGCTTCGTCGTTTACGCAATCAATACTTTCGTAATTATACTTACTAGAGATTAATACTGTCCTGGTGGAAAACCGAAACCGAAACCACGTCGTTAATGAAAAGTAGTATAAAGCGCTTTAGGTTCCGTGGAGGATACCTTCGTAAATATTTGGACTATGCTTTGCTTTTTTTCGGCTTCGATCGCCTTTGGTTCGATTCGGGGCGAGAACGCAAAACGCCGCTGATGGCTAAGAGCGCTGGGCAAAATGCAGATCACGGTATTACTTCCTTGTTCCTTCCTAATTAAATTGCCGCAACTCCCGCAGCTGATAATGTACGATTTTACTATTCTTTAAATTTCCTTACCGCCTGCAACGCAATCGATTTCTAATTCCGCGAGGAATGGGGCACGATCGGGCCGACTCGGCTGCTTCCGCCACGCACCTATTATATGCGATTTTAACACACCTATAGTAAAGAGAAGGCGCTTGGTTTTTGAGCCACAGTCATATAAAATACAAATATATAAGGGAAGGTTAAATGGACGACCTTGAACGATGTTATATTTCACACAACAACCACTTGTGGCGCTGTAGCTAGTTTATATTTGACAGATGTTAAATGTAAAAAAATGAATACATATACATAATGTATCTTTATGTAGATGAATCAATAAATTAGGTAAGGAAGTTAGGTTATATTTGGCGGCAGAAAAACAAAAGGAAAATACCTAATTTTACCCTTAGCAAGTTATGTGGCTAGTAAGTTAAAAACTATATTCATTAATGCTTGTGATACTTGTAAGGCTAACATAATGGCAAAAAATGTTGGTACAAATCTCAGCTATTCAGAATTTGTTAATGTTCGTCAGTACGAGAATTGCAATTTGGTGAAAGCTCGAGGGTTTCTTCACTTTGCCGTTAGACAAAGCATATCTCACTTGTTTTATTTGCTTCCGAGGTTGCGTTTCAAAAATAATATTTCAAAATTGCTAAGTGTGGTACTTTCCGCCAATATAAAATTTTCTGTTTTAAATTGTAATACCCATAATAATTTAGGCACGAATGTTAAAAAATATATATAATTCGCCCGGGATAGATCCAATAAAGGTACTAGCCTATAAGAAGTATATTTCCCGACAAAAAAAACGTAAGTAACTTAACTCATACCTATCATTCTTGTTTGTTTCATATTTAATTTGTATACCTAGCACTTTTTCGTTTTATGCTTTCTATTTTGCATGCTTTTATAGTTTTGTTTTTATAGTAGTGCATATATTATTACAACATTGTCAATGTGCTTTTTTGTATTTTTATAAATATGAATGTAATAAATGTGTAAATGAAGACAGTCGCTTCTTTGATTTCTTTACACAGCAATAAGAAACAGAGCAAATCCCACCACTGTAGAATACGAGTAAAACTGTTTATTAAAATGTCGAAGTGGTATGACGGCATGACAGAATTGTTCGCTTCCATTTTTTCACCGGTAAAATGCGGTCAAAAATAAAGACAAATTATTTTATAATATCTATAATATAAAAAGGTATGTCATCTTCCAAAATTTTGCATATACAGCGTGTCCATTTAGTATTCCCTTCTTCGATTGTGGCTATACTTTTAAGGATAAAAAAAATCGGTTCGGGGGATCCAAATAAGGGAAGATGGAGCACATTTTAAAATTAGTTTGGTATATACAGGGTGTTCCAAAAAAGTGTGGCGACAAAAAAATAAAAAAAATTTAAATGGAATGACCCGATTTTTTTTATCGCAAATGAAGCATATCAAAGTACAGTATACATCCCTAAATTATTTCCGCTTCCATCTGCGGCGTTGCCAAGTTATAATTTTTTTAATGTATTTTTTGCTAAATATCAACCCTTCATTAATATTGCTATATTTTTCTTTCGGCTTGATTTTTTCTCTTGAAACTTTGGTTGCGGATTTACACTTAACCATTTTATTAATAACTAAGAACCAAGTTGAAAATTTTTGTACAGGATGTTTCACTTTTTTCCGCCAAAACTCCGACTTAATTTACTATTTTTTTTTTTAAATGGAACACCCTATATCTAACATTTCTATTGGATAGAGCATTCATTCAGCTTTAATTTGATACCTAATACAGTACCTCTATCTCTAGCGGTTTTTTCAAAAATCCAGTATAAACAGAAAATTTGCAACTTTTTTACTTATTACATACACGCAAATTACTCGAGAATCAAACTTGCACTTATTTAAAGCTGCATATCAAAAATGCGTTAGTACCAGTTACAATCTGTAGTTTACCATATTTTTGTATACCTACTACAAATGCATAAATAAAATATTAAAACAAAAAGTTAAAAGTTTTAGGAGAACTCATAGGTGGCCATGGTTTTGTTTCTAGTTTGACATTTGGTAAATATTTCATTTGCTGCTTGTATTCTGTGTTCGTTGTTTAATTTCAAACAGCAAAAAGTTGTCACAAAATGAATTATTGTAAACATGACTTGATAAGTATGATTTACGTAATTGGTGAATGCTTTGGAAATTGTTTTTGGCATCTCGAGTTTATGCTCAAAAATTCCCAGATAGAAGGCATCCTGATACCAGAATGCTGCAGAACTTAAAGGAGCGATTCGATATTCGATCGCACAGGAAATGTTGCATATGAAAAACAAACTAGAACAAATCTAGAAAATCAGTTTTCTGTAACATTGGCTGTTGTGGAACACCCTAAGATAAGTGTAAGACAACTGAGTCGGGATTTAGAAATAAAAAAGTCCTCAGTTGGACAATGCCTTAGGCGTAACAAATTTCACCCATACCATGTGCGGTTACACCAGGAACTGAATCATAACGACTTTCAGAAAAGAGTAACTTTTTGTACATGGGCACAAGGTAAGTAGAGGAGGAAGAAAATTTTTCTAAATTTGTATTATTTACCGATGAATCTACATTCCACAGAAATGGTTTTGTAAATAGACATAATTTTCATTTTTATGATAAGCAAAACCCTCATAAGATTTTTGTGAATAATTTTCAACACAACTGGAGTATTAATGTTTGGGGAGGATTAGTCCTTAATTTTGTAATTGGTCATCCTTATTTTTTTTTAAATCGTTACCATTCAGTTCCTGGTGTAACTGCACATGGTATGGGTGAAACTACTGAGGACTTTTTTATTTCTAAATCCCGACTCAGTTGTCTTACACTTATAGCTAACTGATTTTCTTCATTCAAAACTGGTTTTGTTCTAGTTTGCTTTTCATAGGCAATATTTCCTGTGCGATCGAATCGCTCCTTTAAGTTCTGCAGCATTCTGGTATCAGGATGCCTTCTGCCTGGGAATTTTTGGCCATAAACTCGAGATGCCAAAAACAATTTCCAAAACATTCACCAATTACGTAAATAATACTTATCAAGTCATGTTTACAGTAATTCATTTTGTGACAACTTTTCGCTGTTTTAAATTAAACAGCGAACACAGAATACAAGCAGCAAATGAAATATGTCAAACTAGAAACAAAACCATGGCCACCTATGAGTTCTCGTAAAACTTTTAACTTTTTATTTTAATATTCTATTTATGCAGGTGTAGTACGTATACAAAAATATGGTAAACTACAGATTGTAACTGGTACTAACGCTTTTTTTGATATGCAGCTTTTTAAATAAGTAAAAGTTTGATTTTTGAGTAATTTGCGTGTATGTAATAAGTAAAACAGTTGCAAATTTTCTCTTTATACTGGATTTTTTAAAAAACCGCTAAAGATAGAGGTACTGTATTAGGTATTAAATTAAAGCTGAATGAATGCTCTATCCGATAGAAATGTTAGATATAGAGTGTTCCATTAAAAAAAAATAGTAAATTAAGTTTGAAAATGTCGGAGTTTTGGCGGAAAAAAGTGAAACATCCTGTACAAAAATTTTCAACTTGGTTCTTAGTCATTAATAAAATGGTTAAGTGTAAATCCACAACCAAAGTTTCAAGAGAAAAAATCAAACCGAAAGAAAAATATAGCGATATTAATGAAGGGTTGATATTTAGCAAAAAATACATTAAAAAAATTATAACTTGGCAACGCCGCAGATGGAAGCGGAAATAATTTAGGGATGTATACTGTACTTTGATATGCTTCATTTGCGATAAAAAAAACGGGTAATTCCATTAAAAAAAAATATTTTTTTTGTCGCCACACTTTTTTGGAACACCCTGTATATACCAAACTAATTTTAAAATGTGCTCCATCTTCCCTTATTTGGATCCCCCGAACCGATTTTTTTTATCCTTAAAACTATAGCCACAATCGAAGAAGGGAATACTAAATGGACACGCTGTATATTGCATAAAATTGGTAGTGAACAGTTCGTTGCATGTGAAATTTAAATTAATGATCATAATGCCCATTTGCGACATTTTGTTAAACCAGGATTAGTTGTAATCCAGGATTATTATTTTTATAGAAATGATTGTTAGAACTATGATTTCTATAAAAATCCTGGATTACAGATAATCCTAGTTTAACAAAATAAAGCAAAAGGGCAGTGTGATCATTAATTTAAATTTCGCGCTAAATATAATACGCTGGCGACACCTAGCGCCCAATTAAAAAAGTATATTAATTTCCACAACACCCGTTGGAGGGCGCTACAAAAGTTCTCAGACGATAACATTGACGTTTCCCTTATACAGGGTGTAACTTTGATAAGTACAGAAATTTTAAGGGCAGGTCGGGAAAAATGCACTTGTTACGCCTATGCAATTAAAATTTTTCTAAAGTGCATATTAACGTCAGAAATAATTTTTTTTAAAACGCTATTAAAACCCCTTTTTCCGACGCTACGGCCATGGGTCCTTGACCTTGCCGGGACCAGCTGGAACTGAGGCCGGTTCCGGCGGATCCCCCCCAATTCCGCCGTGCAGCGTTGTCAGACGTATAGCTCTTTCACAGTATTTCAGGAATAGTCTTTCAACTAGTTTTTGAACAAATCTTTAATGGTTCTTTTAGCGAATAGCATGCAAAAAAACTACCTTTCGGATGCCTGGATGATTTTCCTTGCGGGTGTCGTACTCCTTTCTTATGTTATCCAAAAATCCTCTCGAAAATCACAAGAAGCACTAGGTAACTGGTTGCCAGTCGAATCGCTTTTTCCGAGGCTTTTTCGCAGTATTTGAAGAATATTGACGCAACCATGTATCATTTGGTGTATGTGGAGATTAAATAAATAAATAAATAATTTTTGGACAACTCCTTAAAGGTTCTTTTAGCGAATAGCTCGACGAATAGCATGAAAAAGCCTACCTTTGAGATGCATCGATTATTTTTACTATTTTCTTGTGTTTAGATACTATCCAAAAATCTTCACAAAATCACATAAAGCACTAAGTACCTACCTAACTAGTGGCACTGTTTTATACTTCATAGTCTCTTTTTACGGAAATACGAACAAAACACTTGTTTTTTTTTTTCACTGCACACTTAAAGCGGCGCGATGCCAAATATTAGGGACGTCTCGGTTTCCCTCAGCTGATTTATTCCAACGGGGACTCGACTAGGTGGATTGTACAATTAGATCCATACCGTATGCGTCTAATAAAACCCGAATTTTCGCGAACCCTTGAAGCTGCTTCTTTTATCCTCGCGCGTAATTGGGGTACCTAGTAGGAACCTATCTAGCACTGTTTTCATACGAAGGCCGCGAACGTTTAACACTGCATTTCTTAACGGAAATATGAAAAAATCACTTGTTATTTCACTGCAAATTCGTAGCGGCAATTGCAACAGGTTTGGACATCACTGCTGGTCCAAAAAAATGGCGAACGGATCTGGAAAAATGTACAGAAGCAGGTTCAGTTCCGACGACAGTTCGTAAAACAAAGCAAAGTAACGGAACGATATCGGTTAGCGAGACGCGACGTTTGCATACGCGTCCACGTTTTGGAAACAGAATTGTTATACCACAGAATAGCCACACGTAAGGCATTCTGTATAATAATAAATTGCTTGTTGAAGCTGGCGCTCCCAAAAATTACAGGCGGACGCGGATCGATATCAATCAGCTGTTAAATCCCAAAATCGGACGGACGATCTTCGACTAGCGCGTCGGCTACGGCGCGGCGGTACGGTGACGGAGACGGCGTACGTGCGCACAAGCTTTCCCCCATACCATTCAATACCACTATTCGGTGTTGCCGTTTATGCCGACATGTCCCCAAACTGACTTAAAGTCCCTTAAATCCGATTTTTGATTTTCGCGGATTTATACGGGGTTTCATTCGTTATAAGTTAATCTACTATCTCGTATAATTATTACGCACAAAAACGGGTAAATCCATGTAAAAATCCACTACACAATTAAATTTATACGGAATTAAATTACTAAATCAGGTAAATTTTCAGCACACTTGGCAACATAGTAGCGCCGCCCCGAGAGAAGTAGGGGCCGCGAGCCGCGATTGGCTAATATCGCGCACTAGTTATGAGTAGTGGGGATCACCTGTAGTGTCGATGTCAAGTGGCGCCCCGCGCTTGCGCTCCTCGCCCAGCTGTAATTTAGTAGGTCGGCCGGGCCGGGCGGCGTGGAAATGGAGCAAAATCGAGTGAATCAGTGCCAGTGCAGTTGTAATTATTGCGCGATTCGGCGCGGCGTCGTTTTTGTGTGAAGTTGGCGTCGGACGCCAGCGCCCGACGCCAACGTCATATGCCCGCGCCTGGCGAATCTCGGCGAAGGAATGTCGGGCAGTAGTCAAGGGCACGCAGAAGCTTAAATTCACCAGGAGGAGTCGCTGTTTTTCGGTTTTTGGGGACATTACGCGACATTTCGCCACCAAGTTTTTACGAAAAGTAAGAGGAATGGTAAGGAATTAACTTGAGAGAGTTCCGAAACGGCAAAGGGTTAAAAAATGCGGAAATGATAAGCACGCCAATTTGACAGTCTTCCCCAACTATTTTCGGAACCGAATAATTTTTTATTTACAACCATGTATGTAATATCGACATTTCTGACTTTTTAGAAGTTTGAAAGTGTCAATTTTTTGACTTTTACTTCCCGCCCTCCCGCCCGGGTGGAAAGTTTACTTTATCTCGAGACACCTCGGTGTGTAATATACTATTAAAAGTAGACAATAGACAGGACAACAACCCTGAGGGGGTTTAAAAGTGGCGCACCATCAGGCAAGGGTAGAAAAATATTAAAAACGATGAACAAATCGGGGCCGCGCGTTAAATTCACATCAAATGACAGTCTTCCCCCACTTTTTTCGGAAACGAATAATTTTTTAATTGTAGATAATACATAGGACCACAACCCTGAGGGGGTTTAAAGGTGGCGCACTATCGGGCAAGGGTTGAAAAATATTAAAAACTATGAACAAATCGAAGCCGCGCGTTAAATTCACGTCAAATTACAGTCTTCCCCCACTTTTTTCGAGATGATAGGGCTACAGGCGAACACTCGCTAAAAAAAAGTAACGCGCCGCTGCTCTACGCTCTACCCTATGGGTGATTGTGGAAATTTGCAATTTTTACAGATAATTTGTATTTTAAAACAAATACTTTATTCAGTTGATTGCCGATCAGAAATTTATTATCCCAAGGTGTCCCAAGAGATGGCTAATTATTAGTATAAAAAAATTGCGGCCTGAAAATCAGTTGTAAAATAGGTAGGTAGGTAGATACCTACTCCACAAAAGACTTGTCAAAAAATTATGAGTGTGAAATCAGCAATGAGTTTTCTAGCAATGACTTCTCCGAGCGGCGCTCGGATACATTTCTGCTGCCTAGGGACTTAAAATAACAGTAAAGTGATAAAAACTGACGTGTTTGTTAAATTATTGTGTGCGCCTGTGAAGAAAGCAATAAACAGTTCGTCACAGCAACCGACATCATAAAAAAACGTGGATACCTACCAGCAGTAATTTTCAAAGGTACCTAGGTACCTAATTCTGCAAGAAGATTTATTCCACTCTGACATGCGGCAACGTCGCGGTATTCCCCTTCCTAATCTAACGTTATTCCCCTCCATCTCCTAGGGAGAGGTTAGACCTCCCCTCTAAGCGCTTCTAGTGACGATCCAGCGGCGTGCATTGAGCACGGATAAAGATTGATTTGCCCCATTTTCTAAACATCGATTAAAATTTTTTTTTTCATTTTTCGGTTTTATGAACGTCCCCGATTACGTGGTTAAAATTTCTGTACCTATCAAAGATACACCCTGTATATTTGTATTTTATATGGCCACAGTCCAGTCTGTCATCCCAACAAGTGCGTGGCAAGCGCCTGGATTGGGTCGAAGTCGAAGCGTTTATTAACTATGAAAAAATACGTAATTTCTACTAAATAAAAAAGCCCACGCCGAAAGCAGGTACCCACCTCGGTACCCATCTATTTTTTTACTTGACCACGAGTTTGTTCTTTTTAAAACGTAGCCTCCCTGTCCATTAACCCACGAGTCGCCACTGAGTTTAACTTCAACTTGAATACAAGCTCATGGCCTCGCGAAACGCTCTATACTACGCTCCGCACACCTGTACCCACAGAAAAGGTTATCCGTATCCTGTCTGTACCAACACAGGTCGCAGACTCAAGACTGTCAAGACCCAAGAGTCGCCGCACTGTCGCTATAGAGCGGCACAGTCGGTATTGTTCACATCTTCAAAAAGTGCAAGCCTTAGAACGAGCTTATTTTATTTGCGCGTATTCGTGCATCGCATATGGATAGAATTGACTTGTGTGTTCAAGTTAATGGTGGTATTTTCGAACTTCTCTAATGCGTTTTGGTGCGTATTTTGCATTTTGTGCTTAATTTTGTGTTTTGTTTGCTACTGCAGTTTTTCGCAGTATTCCAGGCGGGAGGGATCAACCTGGTCGTGATCGTCGGGCTGAGTACCTCGCCGCAAACAACTTGTGTCGGTTGAGGGAAATCAAGAGGTTCCTACGCAACGCACTAATACCTAACTGTTCAACGTATTTTTGGATATTAAAAAGGGAAAAATGGATGGACATTGGAAAATCAAAAAGGTAATAAATATCATAATGTAATAATGTTTCTCAAAAATTTAAAAACTACAGAAAAATTGACGAACTTTTCGGTTTTCTCAATATTTCAACATTTTTTTTCAGTTTTCTTAGTAAATGTAAGAGATGCAGGCTTCTGAGCGTTATTGACTAGCGCGGTAATTAGGGGATCAAATAATGCACTTCTGAAAATATTTTCTGATTTTTTTGTTGATTCTAGAATATTTTTCATTTCAAATTCAAATTACAGTAATTTCTATCCACCTGTTGTTAAATTTTTTTTACATTATAACTGAATCACCCTGTATATGTGTTATATGTTTGCGCCGTCCGATTTTACATTACAGTGCGTTCAAACTTTTTTTTTCTTTGGCGGATAAATAGAGTATAAGAAAAAATGATGAAAATAGTGCCCCTAAAACGTTGACTGAATTTCGTAATCATCCAGACAAATAAAGTTAAGTTAATATTTCCCGTCCAGGGCAAAATATGATATGAAAATATGAACCTGTGGTACGAGTGGGTTCAAAATGATTATGAACGTGTTGGGGCATTATTTTCTATCCTTGGAATCGCAAAAATATTATGTAGATTTCAAAAATAGCAAAATGTACCTATAGGGTATTCTATTTAAAAAACTACGTTTGGTCTAAATTTCCGAAACGCGACATTGAATTGTTTTTCTGAATACGTATCCTGAAATCGCAAGAAAATGTACTACAACTCTCATATTCAAGAACAAAAAAATTTAGGGGCATAGACTGTTACGCGGATAACCCTATATGAAATTGGGCCTAAGTACGTCAAGACATTTTTAGTATATTTTTAGCAGTATAGAAGGAAGAGGAGCAACGGATCGGGAACATTGATCCTTTCATACAAATTAATAAAATTGTGCTTTTTATCGTTGGATCAAGCGGTTATTTTCCCTTTATAAATTCCCTCACTAAAGCAAATAAGGTTTGCCTTTATTTACTTCAGTATCATTGTTTCCATTAAATAACCATGTCTGTTCTATAAACTAAAAAAATTTGGTAGTTTTGTTACCCCACAATACTACGTAACGTAATCCAGTTTTGCCGCCCGGGGCAGGTAACCCCTTCATGCTTCCCCCCCTAGATCCGAGCCTGCCTGACTTTTTCCAATGCCATATGTTGACGAGCAGTGTAACTTAGTCAGTTCAAGCAGTAGGAATTAGGGTTTCATCAAGTCGAGAAATCTTGACTTGAACGTGATTTCTTGAAATTGCTTGAAAAGAAGCGGCGCGCGAAGTTTAATGTATTTAAATTCATGGCTCTCAAAACCCGACGTATCCAACTTGGATACATCCAAGCAGGAGGTAATATTATTATCTTTTTTGTTATATTTTGTTAAGTTAAGTTATATTAAGTTAATTTTTATTTTCTATTGTTTTGTGTTATAGAAAAAATATTGTTTTGCTTGTTGTATTTTTAACTTCATTATTATTTTTTGTTTTGGGTTATAACATGAATACCTACTTATGTTTTGTTTGCTGTATTTGTAAGATCATTTTGATTTTTTTTTGTTTTGTGTTATAACAAGGATATTGTTGTCTTTATCATAATCATAGATTTTTATTTATGATTAATACATTTTGTATGATTTTTAGACGTGTTTTTTTATTCATATTAAAATCTAAAGTATGCACCTAAGTAAATTATCATAAGAATTTACCTATAGCAATAATTATTATTTTATAGCCAGTATATAATAAATAGAGAACGGATTTTAAGCATTATGCTTATTGCTGAATTTTATAAGCAACCATAATATACCTATTTAATGACTACACGAATTATGCAAAACTATAAGTACCTACCTATATTGCGACAGTTTTTTGTGCTTTTTTTTTCAAATTTTTTGCGTTTTTTCTCCAGTCTCTAGTAAAGACAGGATTTTAAGCATCACGAATTACCCAAAATTAAGTATATTGCGATAGCTGTTTTTGTGTTTTTTTGCTTTTTTAAAGGTTTTATGCTTTTTTCCCCTTTGCGCTTATTTGAACTTTTTCATGTATGTTTACATAATTTGTAAACATTTATTTTCACTTAATTTACTTATTTCATGCTTTTTTTGGCAAATTTTGTGCCTTTTTAGCACTTTTTCATTCTTTTGGGCTTTTTTATCCGGTGTCTATTAATAAAACTTAATTTCAAGAAATTCAAGAATTTCTTGGTTTCCTGACAAGAAATCTTGATCTTGAAATAGAAAATTTTGATTTGTCTTGGAAACAGTTTCAGATTTCTTGACTTGAAAATTTCTTGAATGCAAGTCAAGGTCTCAAGAAATTTCTTGAAAATTCTGAAACTCTAGTAGGAATAGCGAGCCGGTGGCGTCGCAGTGATTCTAAAATTTCATTATCAGCATTAGCTTCTATAGTTCCGAATCCAGATGAGTCTCGAGACGCCGGCCTACCTATATTATATTATACTATATCTAAGTTACAGAGGTAGTGAATCAAAACATTGGCCACCACGTGGTCGCTATGTGACCTATTCTCTTATTGTTCTGGCTGTCGTAAAATCTCAAGTGTCAGTCGAGCTAGTTTCCTGCATAGGTATAAAATCGCGATCGCGCGCAGACTTGTTGCAGAATCTCATATTATATTAGTCCGACCCTGGTAATCGATAGCAATGCGATCATGTGCTTTTTTATATCTACTGCCTCTGTTACTTGGATAGACTATCGCTGACAATGATGTAGGCTAAATATGTAATGTAATGTAGATAGTCACTGAATGGCACTCAAAGAACATGCAGGACCTCGTTGAGTTTTAGACAATTACCTAGGAAGTGTTTTATTGCATCAAACATAGATGGATCCACACGTTTTGGCGAAATAAATCAATAACGATATTTTACTAGTATACGTTGTATGTCTTTCCAGTATTTCCTGTAGTACCTATCGCATGTAGTTTTACAGCCTTCATCACTTGGCTAGTAGGAATTTGTAATTAAACAGCGCTAAATCGCAGTTGTGATCATTATACTATTATAGTAAGATAGGTTTAATGTTTTATGTATTTATATACTGGTAGATTAAAATTATACTATATATGTATATTCAAGTTGGTGTTCTCCACCTATCATAAAGGACCTATAATAGCACGAAACCGCTAAGTACAATGTGGTGTTTTTAGATGTTTCCCCGATAGCCTCGAATTCGTTTTCGTTAATTTCACTTAATTATAGTGGTTTTACATATTCTAGTAAAGGCGAGTTTCCGTTTTCTTCCGGCGCTATAATAGTAGGATGGTTAGGGCACCTGAAAAGATAATATACCTAAACATACTAGGCCCGACAATTTTTCAATTTACCGAGTGATAAAATTTGGAAAACTATATATGTATACCTACTTATTGTATCTCCAAAGGTAGGTAGCAGTAATTTACCTAAAAAAGTTATTCGACTCTATAAAGTAAATATTTTAATTGATGGAAAATTGATGGAAAATTGATGGAAAAAATTGGTCGGTTGGTTAACCGACGCCGTGGAGACGGTAGATGGCGGGTCTCGGTAGTTGTGGCGTGAGCCTTTGCCGATCAAGACCGGTGGCTTTGTCGCGCACCTTCGTGTGTGCTATCGTTATAATACTCCATGATCAATTAATTGCTTTGGTAATTAATAGATTCCTTAGTAAATATTTTAATGTTTTATTACAAAAAAGTTGTCCCCTTGAAAATTGCCCAAGAGCCCCTGTAAGGTGCAAAGTAGAAAATTGAATTGCTTGAAGAGGATACAACTATAGTTTTTCCATTGTACCTGTTAAAGTTAATGCTTCAAGACAAACTTGATACCTGTTATGAAAAATTATAGGTACGAAGTTTCCCCAAACAGTAAAAGGTAGAAAATATTGTCCTGATGAACTCCCGATCAACATTATTTTTTTAAAGATACAGATAGGTAGAACGTCTTTCAATGCAGTTTGAATGTTCATATTGTTCGGAAAGTGTTGGATACATTAACGAAGCGATGCAACCCATCGCGATGGGCGGGCACTAATCAGTGGAAGCCTGGCGCCACCTCTACTATCTAATTTGACCGCCACTACTTCATTCCCTGATTATAATATTTTATTATAATCACATCCCATGTTGTCAGTTTTGTTACAATTATTTTTTAATTTTCCAAAGAAATCTTTAAAAATTTTGAAAAAACCTAAAAGATATCGATAATATTTCTAGAATTTATAAATTTTTGAGAAAAAAGTCTTCTGCTGTAACGATTACAACTTGGTTAAGAAGGGGTTCGCTAAGCGTTTTCTGCACCATCTCTAGATGTAGGTATGTCAGTATAAAGACAACTAAGTAGGTATATAAATGTTCGGTGGAGTCACTGTAAACACGGCGCGAAAATTGACATGAAAACACGTTATTTTCGGTCTTACAAAAAAAAAACTAAAAATTTGTGCGCAATAATTTTGCACAGAAGAACAGTCAAAGGTATGAGGCAAAACTTAGCATATTTGATTTTTTGAAAAAACACCGTTTGTGGCACATCGGCTCGGTACGAATTGGGCTAAATAAGATATGTTAGATATTAAGTCAAAGCGTTTGGGGGAAAAAGCAAATATCATAACGGGACGCCGTTTTCGAGAAGACCAAAACATTGCAAAATAATCGAAAAATCCATGTCCATCAAATCTGTAGGCATTTGAGTACACAGTGTTGCACACAGAAAACACAATAAATATTGCAAAAGAATCGAAATATCTGAGAAACACTTTATACAGGGTGTTTCTAAATTATGGTGCCAAAGTAATATGACAGGTAGAAAATGTCATTTTGAACAAAAAGTTTCCTACAAACATGGGTCCGAAAATGCATAATAAAAAAGTTACAGGGTGATAAATGTACAGTTTAAAAAACATATTTTTCGCAAAAACTTCTACAGAAGTTATGCAATTTAAATGAAACTTGGTGCAGATCATTAGTGGTTGAAGTGCAACAATTTCGTGTAAAAACAATTTATTCCTATCGCCCAGAGGCGGAGGGACGGGATAGCGCAACGGGTTTTATACTCATAACTTTTTTGAGGTTATCTTTTTGGTCTTGCAGGTTCATCATTTTAGTGCATCTTTTCATTTTGCAACAAAAGTGTACTCTGGTTCCATTACGATAAAATCAACCGTTTGCGTTGAAATTGGCAAAATGTGCCCTAAAACTCCTGTTGACTCCAAAGTTCGAAAAATAAAATTTTCAACTACCGCTTTCAAATTTCACAGAATAATTGTACCATTTAAAGTGACAAAAAATTCCCTATGAATAATGTACTAAAAATTGTTCGCTTTCAAAATGGAACGGATTGAGCTCGACAAAATTTTGACACCCTATTTCAAGAAAAGCAGTGATGTTTCACTCAATGCCTATTAGGAATTTTTTTCTTACTTTTGAACGTACCATTCATCTGTAACATTTAAATGAGGTATGTGATAATTTTATTTTTCGAACTTTGGAGTCAACAGGTGTTTTGCGGTACATTTTGCCAATTTCAACGCAAACGGTTGATTTTATCGCGATGGAACAAGAGAACACTTTTGTTGTAAAATGAAATGATTCACTAAAATGATGAACCTTCAAGACCAAAAAGATAACCTCAAAAAAGTTATGAGTATAAAACCCATTAAGATACCCTGCCCCTCCGCCTCTGGGCGATGGGAATAAATGGTTTTTACTCGAAATTGTTGCACGTCAGCGACTAATAGATTGCACCAAGTTTCATTTAAATTGCATAACTTCTGTAGAAGTTTTTGCGAAAAATATGCTTTTTAAACTGTACCTTTATCAACCTGTAACTTTTTTATTATGCATTTTCGGACCCGTTTACAGGAAACTTTTTGTTCAAAATGACATTTTCTACCTGTCGTATTACGTTGGCACCAAAATTTAGAAACACCTTGTATATATCTCAAATAAATTAATATGAAACTTACTAATCTCTATGATTTGAGAAACTCACATGTCACATGAGTGACATGCGCAAAACCAATGAATAAAGAACCACAGAGGAAGGAGCATGTTTGTGATTAACGCACTACCGGGATAGTTTCTGCATTATGGCTGGATGCCGTTTCCGGTTTCACATAGTGGCGTGCACCTTTGAGTTGTTTTAAGACTCAACGTACAGCACGTACGTGGTGATTCAACATTTTGACCCACAAAATGGCTTTTTTCGATCTATAGCGAGCAACACGCATAATTTAAAACTTTTGATCAATACAAATTTTAATCTAAGTACACAGATAGAAAGAGATACTTGAATCAAATAAAATTTATTTAACTCAAACAAATTTGATGCTTGTATACGGCGAACCCTAGACTGACTTTGAATAAAACATTTGGTTTGTTTCAATTTAAAAACAGCATTTAATTTGGGACAAATAAAATATTATTTGGAAGAAATTAATTTTTATTCCCATGGAGATACAAATGATTTGAATTGAATAAATGATATATTTCGAAGGAACAAATATATAATGTTCAAAAACATTTATTCTATTTAAAAAATTAAGAAAGTTGCGCCAAACAACTGTGGTGGGTTGAATTACCCATTCAGGGTATTCACTCAAATAAAATATTATTTATTTAAAGTAAAGCAACCTTTATCTTTATCATTATTTACAAATTTCAGTTTTTGTCCATTCAAATAAAAAACATTAAGTTTACTCGATTCATAAAAATGGGAAGTGGATTAGAAAAACACGATAAATTGTAATGCTATAAAAATATTTATTTAAATGCAATTAAAATAAACTTTATTTGGTATAAAAACAAACTATGCAAAACATACCAACATACCATCATAGAGGTGGTCTATATGATATATTTCAAGTAGGTTCTTTGAGATTTGTTTCTATTATTGTTTAGGCGTGTACTTATAAAATAGGTTGAAAAACACAATACACACTACACACAGTACACCACACTACACTCGGCTACTCGGAAACTATAAATGATAATAAAACTGCGTGCACAAAACCTCCAGGGATACTGCAGGCGGGTACTACTTTCACGGACACTGAACAGCGCTGAACGCCGACACTAGAGTGCGCCCTCTATGCCTCCCATATTTTCTCTTTCTTTCTATCTTTCATTCTCTGGAGTGAGATAGCTATAAAATGGTACGCAGTATTATTTAACTCAAATAAGGTCAAATTTAAACCAAATATCAATGTGGTTGATCCAAACAACCAAAAGGTATAAACAATAAATAAAAATTATTCTTGTTTGCACCAATTAATACCTTATTTCAGGAAAATAATATATGCTTCCACTAAACAATAATGTGTAAAACAAATTAAATACCTTACCCAAAAAACACTTATTTTTTAATTGAAGAAAATAAATATTCGTTTAAATAACATAGTTTTTACGGAAATAAATATTATTTCTGGCAAATAATTCTTGATCAAACAACAAATATTTTTCTATGAAGAATTGTATTTCTATCTGTGTAATTACTCACATTTTGAGACAAAAATTATTTAAAAATATTTATCACAATGACCGTCATTAGGCTTTTTGCGCAAATGACTCGAAAAAATCCATTTTATGGGTCAAAATGTTGGATGACCACGTAAGTATGCCGTACATTGAGTCTTAACAAACTAATGGAGGCAAAAATCTTCATTTTTCGTAAAATTAATATCTTTAAGTTTAGGAATCCTTGATAATATGGCAATTCAAATTTCAAATTTCCAATTATGAAGACGTAGGTACCTACACAAACGCCTATACCACGTTGGTGCATGGCCTCAAAAGTTAATTTAAATTACAAAATTATTTACCGTTGGATTATTATCCTCAAACATTTAGTTTCTGCAGTCAGTGAAGGGTTACAAGCCGCACAGCTAAGCATAATAAATAACTGGAAAAAGTATCAAAGCACCACATATTGGCACCTATCACCGTGTCAGATATCAAAATATTGTGTCAAAACTTAGTTCCTACACAGGTTCAACACTATCAACTTCATCTTGATTGGGCTGTTTCGAATACAGAAAACCATCGCAGTGGTGCATTAGGTTGTGCAAGCAAATGCAGTGTTAGATGTTAATATGAAGAATATAATATAATATATATTCTACATAACCAGTGACTATATCCATAGTCACTGATATAGTCCCGTCGACGGATAATGGTAAAGGTGACAGGAACGGGGCGCTTCCTGTGCGGCAAGCCTTTTTTGAGTCGCTGAGATCAAAAATTCGCGACCAAGTGACCCTACTATAGGTTATAATTATTATATACAGTAGTGCAAAGCGAGTGGCAACACCGATAATGCATAATTATGAGAGATAAATACTTATATCTTATTTCTTCATAACCTTCAACAATAAGATTGAACAACAAAATATGGCAACAACGCCCTCCAGGATTCACCTTGGTCAATTGCTTTCAACCAGGAGCGTCAAGTTACTCGGGTGCTAAGGTTCATTTACCCCTTCGTTTTAACCTTCAGCAAAAAATCGTATTTTCCTTTTCAGTGGACCTCTCCCACTGTGGTTAACTTTTTTTACATCATGACTGAATCGCCCTGTATATATGCAGGTAATAAATAATAACTATTGTTTTCTTTTGCATAAAACCATAGTTAAAGTTGACAAAATGTCTTATGCGAATATCACCTTGAGGCATTTGCATTTTGTACGGACAAGAATCAATTTATCTTTTGGCCTAAAGGCGAATCCATGCAGATATTTTCTATACACAATAGGCATAAAACTCAGGTAATAATGTTGGCCCGGAATGGCATGGGAAAAGGGTACGATTTTTCTGTGCGTTCAATGCACTTTACGGTCCCATTTTGGAATTCATAGGCCCCTACCTACCTAGGAATTCGGCTCCTTCCTGTGCGCCTGGCGTACACCATAACTTTTTATTCAAATTGGAATGGCTGGCCGGGCCACCGGGCTCCAGTTGCGTTACCTCCGCCGTTAGACATATTTACGGCTCGCACGTTCGTGAAATATCTTCATTGTCCTTACGAAGAAACGACGTTTGATAAATTTATTTAAATAATCTTCGGTGAAAATAAGCTAATGGAATTATTACTATCAAGTTTTCGTGTAAATGAATCTATGCTATCCGATAGGTATTTACGTTTGGACAATCATTGCAATAGGTATATTATGTAGATACCATGAGTGTTTTATTCGAAATCATCTGCTTTTTCATGCCCACACACATACAACACCATAAATATTATGCACATGTATACCTACCTACTGGTTTCAGGTAAAGGAGAAACTTGCAACTCTTTAGTGAAACACAAACTACCTCGGCCTTCATAATCAATCAAATCGTACTGCAGAACAATATTATTTTCTAAGTTTTTGGGCATTGAAGCAAAACTTCTAACAGTGGCATAATGTATTAAGCAAAATCTTTAACATAACCGCCAAAATAAGGCTTTTAATGAGACAGGAGGCAGGCAAGCAAACAGTACCTAATTGGCCTAGTATATTACATTTCCTTTGATAAAAAAAAATAAAAAAAAATGATAAAAAGAAGATTTGTGCAGTGTGTGAGTTTCTAATTATCACTTGGTATATGTATAGGTATATACCCAAGTTATAAAAAAAGATGTGCGGTCTCCCTAAAAACAATATACCTACCTACCTGTGTAACAGACAGAAAGTGAGCACCATATCTAATTTTTGAATTGAATCGTTGAGGAATTATTATACCCCTTCACTCAACGGTTGAATTAAAATTAAATGCCGGGTAAGTTTTGCATATCCGTGAACAAAATCGTTAATATTTAAACCCAAAACCTATATTACATACTTATTATGCGAAGGATAGTCGAAAATTAAAAAACACCCTCAAAACTGAACTATATGACCATCTTTTTAAACGTAGGAAAATATTTGTCACTGTATAATGAGCCATAAAATTACAAAGCGCCATTTGCTATATATACTTATAGTGATATTATAGATCCTCTCTATAAAGGCAGCTGAAGTTTCCTATCAACAGTTAGTTTATGAAAGGCATATAAGCGAAATATTTTAATAATTTATGATTTTTTAATTTACATTCCAAATTTTAATGTGCGTACTCTAATTATTTGATACTTAATTGGGATGCTTAGCACTCATCACTAACAAAAATCATAAAGCGTTACGAATAAATTTAGTAGCACTTAATTTGCCTTGGGTCTTCGTGTTAGCCATAATTGCGTCTATAAAATCTTGAGTTTATATATACAAAAAAATCAAAGGGAATATAAACAACTGCTAAAATGTAAGGGCGAGGAACCTCGACAGAAAGAAAAACGATTCAATCGTTTTTTTTTAATATTATCAAACCGGTTTTTGGAGTAAAGAATAATCAAAAACTTCTGAATAGAGAAACTTTTTACATAAAATAACAGTAATAAAAAAATTAGGACGAATTATCTGTGCAGAATTAAAAGTTTCGTATAAAAATTTTCTCTCGTTTCTGTTCTTAATTAAAAATTTTATGACATCCTCTCCTTCAATGAAAAATATCTTATATAATAGGTATAACGCAGTTATCGAATTTCAAATTTCAATAACCTGAATAGACAATCGTTATATTAACAATTATTTTTCAAATGATGGATTAGGTACGTTCTTTAGGAGATGTCCTGGATAGGATTTAGTATATAGGTAATAAAATACACAGATATTTCAAAGTAGTTCTAGAGTCACGACACGAGCTTCTGTATCTTCCAAAGTCCCATTCTTAGAACGTTTACGCGAATATTCACAGCTTCCTGTATTCATATTATTCACGCAATAAAAATTTGACATAATGAGGACCTTAGTTTCGGATCAACACGGGACAAGGTCGGTGATTTCGTTAGTAGATGCGAATTAGTAATTAATAGAATCGAATGTGTCACAAATTCAAAGAATTATTTTCTATATTTTGCAATAGCTACACAATATTTGTCCTTTCAAAAGTGATTCACGAAAAATTTTGGACAATGACTCACAATAAAGTATCGTATCGTGGCGGCATTAGACTGATTAGTGGCGCCAGAGTCGTAGGCAGCTCGATATAGTAAGTCGACAAATAATGAGGGAATGAGGTATTAAAAATTGTGTCCTCATGCCAGTAGAGTAATCAGATTTTTGGCACAATATTTAAATTATCGGAAGCACTAAAAAATGCAGAATTTCTATCTTGCCTTGTAAATTTTCTTCAACTAATTTTCAATAACTTTTGCTACAATCCCATAGAAAAAATGTCTTTCAGCGTCTTTCTTCAAAAATTGGATTTAATTGTTTAAAAAAGTTCCAGCGTCCAGCACTTTTTTGTGAGAATGGCCAAATTCTCCCCCATCCGAGGCCAAATTTTCTTCAACTAATTTTCAATAAATTTTGCCACAATCCCATAGAAAAAATGTCTTTCGGCGTCTTTCTTCAAAAATTGGATTTAATTGTTTAAAAAATAAGTTCCAGCGTCCAGCACTTTTTTGTGAGAATGGCCAAATTCTCCCCCATCCGAGGCCAGATTTTCTTCAACTAATGTTCAATAAATTTTGCCACAATCCCATATAAAAAATGTCTTTCAGCGTCTTTCTTCAAAAATTGGATTTAATTGTTTAAAAAAGTTCCAGCGTCCAGCACTTTTTTGTGAGAATGGCCAAATTCTCCCCCATCCGAGGCCTCATAATTTTGCTTTCTAGCGGTGTCTTACTTATAGGGATAAAAATTTGTGTTGACAAGTCCATAATTTTGAATAGTTAAGCGAGTATACCTATTAGAAATCTGTTTCCTAAAATGCACAGCAGGCGAATAATTTCATAGCTAGGTACCTACTTAATTTTTTGGAAGAAAATAACTTAAATGAGGCGTATTTAATACTAAAATTTCCAGATTCACGAACTGCAATGAATATATTAAAATTAAAAAAAAAATTGTAGGGTCCATTATGAGACCACTGTTTTCCCAAAAGTCCAACAATCCCTTACGTAAAGTTAAAAATAAAAATTCAGTTCTTTCTGGTTGACCCTGTACCTATTAACAAATGGCTTTTGAATATCTGTAAACCTAAAGGTTTTGAATAGTGTTTTTCTAATGTTTATTTAATTCCATTTTCCGTTTTTGGGAGTATTAGAATAGGTAGGTAGGTATACATAAGCGAGAAGTAAATATACCCTTGTAGTTATAATGTTGTGTAGAATATCTACAATGTACAAGTTATTAACAAAATAATTATTGTTTATAATAACTAGTTAAAATAATAATTATTTATAATTCTTGTATAATAACTAACTCTTAAGTGCTACTGTATACTTTATACACCCTGTCTTCTCTACGTAAGATATCTATCCGATAACATGGCCAGACCCACTGGTATATGCGTCCAGACCATATATATCTTACCTATAAGATAACCTCTATATATTTTTTGACAGAAATATCCGACAAGTACCTATTTTTAAACAAAATTTTTACTTTTTTATTAGCTATTTAGCTATTTTTAGGTGATTCCTGAAATCGACAGATTGGTTATTCGGGATTTTAACATATGAAGTTGAATTATTTAAATGCATGTATTGGCTTCTTATTGTAAATAGGATCAAATTATCTTCTACCTTATATTTTATTTAAAACTTCTCTCGATTTTTTGTAGATTTTTTCCTATAAGTTCGCATTTATTACTTCATTGTTCATTGGAAGAAAGTTCTCAGGTATTAGATAATAATATAGGTATGAACAATATTTTATTTGTTTCGATGTTTTTCGAGGAGCGAAATACTAAAGGCGTCAAATACTAAAGGCGCATAATCTTAGAAAAACAATGGAAGTAAATTTTTGGGGAGCGATGTGGATGCCGCGTCCAAAACCATTGTTAAAAATTTGTGATACCATAGCCAACATGGTCCCTGGACATCTTATTAGCGATTAGATTATCTTTGTTCATACACATCCAGTTTCAGACGAAGGAGGAAAAACAAGAATGTATCCTGTAAACAGACATGTCACTTATTAGCAGATTTCACAACAAGGAAAACATATGTATATTAGATAATAAAAAATAAAAAAAGATAACTCAAATAAGTCACAGGTTTATTTTTCTTCAGTAAAGAAAAAAATAGTAATAAAGCTTTATGGAGGTGAAACACCCCAAAGCTCAACCCAAAACTCATTCCATCATGATTTGAAGATACCTATATAGGTAGACCATAAAAGTGTAGTAGTAGTAATTTAGTTGAGTCCTTAAAATGTTTCCATTCCAACCATTATATTTATTCTTGTCCACATAAACTCTGTACGCAAGCTTTTCCATTTTTCCCACCTCTGGTGAAATAACAAAACTTGACTCACCAAGATCCTTAATAATTTTAGTGCATATCTTACTTTTTTGAAAAGATACAAAAGGCAACTCAAAACGACATATATTTAGAAACGTTCTGAAACAGCTACCTACTGTCTAATGGAAAATAAATTAAATGAGGCTCTTACCAAGCCAAATGCGAAAGAGACTTCATATGGCTGCTATTAATATAATAATTGTAACTTACTTTCCTCCTTATAGGATTCAAAGTAAAATAAGTGAGCAGTTCTGAATGATAATAATAACAACGGACAGAGATTAACACCTAAATAATATCCAATAGTTCCGCATAATTTCATAGAAGTTTCAAGTGTTCACCGGTAATAAAAAAATATGTTCATAAAAAAAGAAAGTAATTGCCGATTCTGTTAGTTCTGTGATGATATTATTATGGAATTGCCTAAATTTGCAACAATAGGTTTTTTTTTCATAAGCAATTATTATTCTATTGAGCCATACTTGCCTACTTTGAAAACAATCTATTTGTAGCTAATAAATAAAAATAAAATTATTCACACCACGTTATTAAGCCGATCTCCCTTTGAACAGTTAAAACTTGATGAAGCTCTCATCGAATTTTTGCAACCTCCTACTCGAAATGATATGTGCAAAGCTGTCCGAAGTGCGGACTAAATCGCCGGAAATACTAGGAGCAATTCCTTCTTCTAGAGATGTCTTCTCAAAACGATATTACATAAGTACATGACAACAAATATTGAAGACATTATCGAAAATTCCGCTATTTAGATGAATTATCGAGTTTTTCGTATACCACTTCTTTATATTCTAAAATATCTTATATCTACAGCTAGTACGCCGCTGGGCTCCTCTTACGTTGCATCTAGCAGCAGCGTCGACAGTGCGCGGCGGTGACCTTGTTTAGAAATTAGAATTGAATGCCGAAAGTAAACAAACAAAAATATTTAAAGTATGCAAGTTGAACTTGCACCGGGAGATTCAAATATAGGCGCTACTACACATAAACAAGCACATAAATACTCTTAAATAAAAATACACATCAAGAGAGAATATGCTATGATGTCACTAAAACAAGGAACAATGCAATTATTGCGAAAAAATGTTTTTTGTTTATTCTAAAACAATGGCAATAACTTAACTTAAAGTTCATTGCCATGCTCAACTGAAGATTGTTTCAAAAGATATTTCACCAATGTCAGGTGATATTAAGTGTACCACGAAATTCAATTCTTATAGAAGATTCCCATAATAATACATCTAAGATGATGAAGAAAATTTCTATTAAGTGTCATGCTGCTTTTATAGCTGTAAACAAAACCAATAAAACCGCTTATAAAATATGAAGACTCCTGTATTGGAATAGCTATTTACGCTTTCATAAAATAAAATTAACTGGTTTTATAGCTGAAAGGTTTTACGACGCTAATACAGAATAATATACATACCTACCTAAAATACATAAAATATATAGAGACTAAAAAATACCATTATCAAATTCTTGATTCAGATTATATTAGGAAGGAAAATATTTAGTTGATATATACTTACCTAGATAAAATTAACACAAAATCCTCAAACAATCTTTCGTTCCTTATTCTGTTAAATGTTGGGTTGGTAAATATATTAATGTCGATGCAGATTGAAGAAGGAGTTACACGAGTTGATTAAAACATTGTTTCTGGTTTAATTGAAATGAAATTATTAGGGAAACCATTCTATTTTTTCTGTCCCATTACTTAAAAATCAACATTAAAATCTCCACACAACACCCGCGGATCGCCACTGTTAAAAATTAAAGCCATAAATAAGTTAACTTTGTTAAATGGTAACGTAACAGTAGGTACTTGTTTGGATCTTGTGAGTATATCTTAATTTTCTTTAACGAGAACGACCAATAATATGGGCAGGTATATGAAAGAAGTCTTTAGCTTCATTTGTGAATCGACTAGTGTAACCAGAATTGGAAAGCTCCGTGATGCCTCGATGGCACGAATACCAGATGATCTGGGTGGATTGCATAACGCAAATATGCAGGACTGAATTTTTGAAGAAATTGCGCCTGAGGTATGTATGTATACACTGTACAGATACTTGCAACTACAGAAGAGCGATCGCATTCCTTGAGATGCTTTCTTCGACGGTGGGATACGAAAAGCTGACACTTTTTCTAGATTATTTATGCTTGCTAATCTAATTTATAAAGCTTAATTATTATTTACTGTCAAAACAATAATTACTATAATAATTTAACCGGTTAAATAACGATTTTGCTTGAGCTTTTGTTTTGTAACAAATTTAAAAGCACAAGTAGGTACCTGTTTTCTTTCAGATATCAAATGCTTCTATTATTATTACTTCGTCAATACATCTACACATATTGTATTGTTTCGGCAAAAAGATCCTTACTCACCTAAAAAAAAATTCAAAAACTTATAAAAACCAATTAATTCAAGGAAGGTTGAAAATGTGGGGGAGGAAGAGGTATATTATTTATTATTCTCTACTCTACCTACTCGTATAATAGTAGCAAAGGAAATTCGTGCGGTGTGTTCAAGAGTAAATTGTCCATCCTGTAGCTTTTGTGAAATCAGCTTTTCGCGCTAATTGAAATGATAACTTTATACAGGGTGTCCCAGAAGTATTGGGAGATATTATTTGAAGGACGGTTTGGAAAAAAAGGTGTTCTATAAAAATTTTTTGTGAGACCCTTCTTTTCCGAACTTTTCGTGCTTTAAAGTTAAATATCTCCGAAACGGTGAAATAAATTTGTATTAAACTTGGACAGTATACCCACATAAAGACTGGTAATATGAAATTATAGCAACATTTCAATCAAAAATGTGATTTGCTTTACTACCTATTATTTTTAGTAGATAAGTGTTTTTTCTTGAAAACCGTTCATTTTTAATATTTTCAATATTGAAGTTTTATTATCTATTATTATTTCTTTAAAATCTCTGGCTTTCTTGGCAGAGATGGGCTAGCGATTTATTAGCAAAAAAATGGTTGTCCTGACTTCAAGATTATTAATATAAACTAAACTAAAAACTATATTAACACTAAACTGCCTGTCAAGAAATTGTAGATCAAGAAAAAATGTTGGCTCTTGTTGAAATTTGATAAATAAATCAAGGAACATCAGTTGATCCCATCAGTGTAACTTGAGCAATATCGCGATAAAGTAATGCAGATTAATAAAACGTTCCATATGATAGACTTTCCTAATTAAGTTTCCATCTGCTCATATCCTCAACCAGGCAGGCCTAGATACATTATATATTATTTTCTGTAACAATTTTAAGGTAAGCGTACACACCTGTCTAATTATTACAAAAAGTTGATCCCTATATATAACATATGCGTCCACTCTAGGGAATAAAAATAATACTAATATCTCACTATGGCATAGTTAAGTACATGTCTTATTTAATTGAATTAATTCTTTACTTATTTCTGCATCTAAAAATGATATCTACTCATTCTAAAGACTAAATCTATAATTATTAGTCAGTTAGTTATTAGTCAGTCAGTGAGTCAGTCAACTCAGTTTTTCACATGAGGTTTCATAGTTATTATGTGAAAAACCGAAGACGCAATAGGTAGGGTGAATCGGGTGAAATATCATAGTTTTAATAGTTTTATTATCTGTTTTATTTATTATAAAATTGGCTTTGTAAATCCTAACGCATTCTCCAAAATTGTGACTATTTCTAATTTCTGGTTTTTGTTTTAAACAGTCACATTTGGTCAGATGCTGTTCGGCGGTTTAATTTCCAACGTCGGTTTTCCATCAATGTTTAGGCAGGAGCAGGGACCCTTTAAAGTAAGGGGACCCAGCATTAGGTATACTTTCCAAGGTGAGGCCGTTTCTTTCCCCATTCTAATGATCTCAATGATGCCAAGTATGCCATTTTATTGGAGATGAATATAACAGGTACTTTGATTGTTAGTAAAAATTAATAATGATTTCTAAAAATTAGGCTTGACAATGTTCTGTCAACAAACACAGAATATGGCAAGTGCCAAATGAATCAAATTTATTTTATATTTCAATTTGGTTTCCTGCAATTATTTCCAGGAATTTAAGTAATATAAGTATGGTAAGTCAGTGCCGATTTTGCTTATTTGAGAATTTGTCGCTATTGCACCTTGTTACCAGGTTCCTGAATCCATTTGTAATAATGTACTTGAACTTTCTTCCCTTGTTGAATGTATCTGCCCAAAGAACTTTCACAGATTTCGGGATGGACTAAAATAAGTTCAGGCCTTGTACTTAGTTTTAATCATGTAGTTTTTCTCGGTGCTCATTTTTGTAATTTTATTTCTCTTCCAAGGTACCTCACAAACGTAAAATAAATTTATAGTTGTAGATAAAAACTGTTTAAAAAAAAGTCCTGACTGAAGCTACCTGCTTAATAATTTAAAATTTAGGAAATACCGTTTTTGTTTTGAACTACTTACTTATACGTAATGCCCACGTAATGGGAATTGTAGGATTACTAAAGGTGAGACATGAAAAATCTGGTTGCAATTATTGGGACGACTACAGGCGGCCTCATTACCTTTAGGTAATTGACTATCTGGTAATTGAAAAATCAAGTTTTTCTTGAAGCTACTTGATTACTTGATTTTTTATCAATTTCAAATTTTATTATCAGTTAGAACAGTTAGGTAAATAATAATAATAAACCTTTGCATTGTATACTTTTTTGCAAAACTAGAAAAGAACAAAAATAAACTATTTTAAGTTCGTACCAAAACTTTGTGAATAGTCTGTGTATCAACAAAAACTTCTATTTGTTTGTGTGTGTCTGTGTAACATAGACAACAAAAACTTCTATTTGTTTCACGTTAACACCGTTCAGAGCACTTCTTTTTCTTAATTTATAAACATTTTTCTCGGAAACTTGGTTCTTATTTTGTGTGTTAATAATAAATAAACATGTTCACAAGTAAAAGTAAATTTTATTTTATTGTCAGTTTTAGAGATTCATGGCTTGACTTGATATTCAAGCTACTTGACTTGATGAAACCCTATTAGTGATTACGAATTGAAAGTAATGTTCCAATTGTTGCCATTTTTACTACGGGGGAATAATTTGCATTAAAGTCAAAAGATTCTCGTTCTGCACATTCCCTTACTACTAATCTCGCTTTATAACGGTCCTCGATATTTTCTTTTAATGGTTTGAATGAAAAAGACCATTTCGTATTAACAATTTCTCAATTTTCAAGTAGGCACCTATACTATCTTCCGTCCATATTTTTTTCTTTTCTATTCAATTTCCTTCTTCATCACATTCTTCAAAAAAAGTTTATCATCTCGTCTATTTATTTCCTCAATACCTTCAGGTACTTCATTAACAAAAGATATCTACTGCATCAAACGCCATAGGCCATAGGTATGCCTACATTTCCACAGCCGACTTTAGGCAAGCCCTGAAGTTGAGAAAACTGACAACATGGCTTGCGGGTCTGCGTGGCGTGGCCTATCACTCTCTGTCAGTTGATTTTACATAAAAAAACTTACGAGAATTAGTTTTATAGTGCGGGTAGTGGTATCGTCGTGAGATTTCTACGACGAGGCAGTGTTTCCCTGGGCGGGAACAGACTGCTCGAAGCGCTGGCGACAGCTTTTTTAGAACTTTGTTTTGTTCGTGCAAAACTGAAACATTTTTAAAAGTTCGAAGTGAAGAAGCGAGTAAAGTTATTGGTTACTTCTACAATTTGAAGCCTCAAGATGCTTAGAATCGTCGAGGGATGCTAGAACTTAGTTGAATACCTGGCTGTAAGCAAAGATCATAATATCTTGGCTGTAAGTAAGAAGCAGCTAGGTTTTCTTTACTTGACGGCAGGCGGTCAATTAGTATTCATTTTGAGCTAAAAACAAAAAATTAGAAAGTTTGAATTATGTCTAATTATAAAATAGAACGTAATTATGAAAATATTCCATGGCTGACTATGTGAAAATTAAAAAAATCAGAAAATTAACCATAGCTCTTTTATTTTTTATAATAACTATGCCGATTATTATATCTTTGGAAATCTCAAAAAATGGCCGATTTGTAAGGCCACAGCCAACAATAATTTACATTTAAAAAAACACAAATTTATGTCATATCTCAAAAATCACAAACGACATAAAAAATTTGATTAGATTATCTTATTAAGTAAGCCCAAAATTATCTACAATTTTTGTCTCTACAGTTTTTCTGTATAATCAGAAATAACGAAACTACAGAGATCTGATGAAATAGCAAGAAATCATTATTTTCAAAATATATAGTGGGCCATGAACTTTTTTAAAAATCCAAAAGGGGCATTAGATTGAGCATTCAAAACCGCAATTCTTTCCCCATTTAACCTTTGTTCTAGCTAGTTTCCGAGATCCCCATAGTGGTCATGGAAAAAAACTCACCTTGTATACATTTTACATAATATGCTTGTATGGATGGTGGCAGCTGTATTTTTATCCCAAAATAATGCGTCTGATAGACGATATTTGGCAACGACTAGCGGAAAGATCTATAGAACTCGGCGACCTCTATCACACGGTAGTCTAACTATTTGTACGAATTCCCACAAAGGATGCCAACTCCAGAAACTTGGCCTCCTTTTGGGTTCGCCTAATAATATACGACGAAGCACAGTCTTTATCGAAGCTATATAGGTCTGTGACCATTTTAATTTTTTTTACATCCTTACAAGCTTTTATTTAACTTGCCCTGTTAGTACGTATGTGTGGGTCGAATCTTGCAAGCTGA
This sequence comes from Pseudeuparius sepicola, assembly GCA_963920635.1. Lineage (NCBI taxonomy): Eukaryota > Metazoa > Arthropoda > Insecta > Coleoptera > Anthribidae > Pseudeuparius > Pseudeuparius sepicola. The sequence continues at coordinate 40,601,561 of OY987299.1, read as the reverse complement.
ATTAGAACCACTTCCTGAAATCCGATTGAGCTGAAATTTTGCATACACCTTTAGTTCCGGTGACAATGCAATATGCAATATTCAATATTGTAATACCTACTTTTAAAATGGCCGCCGCTCCAAGATGGCGGATGATGTATTTTTTTGTCAACCCCCTTAATATGGGCATCAAATGAAAGGGCTTGAAGAGTAGAAAACGAAAAGTTAGTGACATCACACTAAATTTAATATGGCCGCCACTCCAAGATGGCGAATGATGTATTTTTTGTCAACCTCCTTAATATGAGTGTCAAATGAAGAGTAGAAAACGAAAAAGTTAGTGAAATAACACTAAATTTAATACGGCCGCCGCTCCAAAATGGCGGATTGCATTTTATTTTCAACCCTCTTAATATGGGTATGAAATGAAAGGGCTTGAAGAGTAAACAACGATAAAGTTAGGGACATCACACTAAATTCAATATGGCCACTCCAAAATGGCGGATTACTTATTTGATACCCAACATTGGTATCATATGAAAGGGCTCGACAGGTAGAAGACAATAATAAGGTGAATGACTTCATACGAAATCCAATATGGCGGCCACCCCAAGATGGCGGACTAAATTTCACAAAATGAAATTGAAAATAAAAAACGTTTTTAAAAAGAAGCTTTTATTTAAGTCATGTTATAAAACGAATAAAATAAGTTTAGGTTTTCGTTAAAATAATTCAATTCCAAATTGCGACAAGTTTTTGCAAATTGAAAACCTTGTCGCGCGAATTGTAAAGAAAAATGCATACTTTGGCAAATAGGTACTCCTTGCTTATCAACCAATCACTGTCCAATAAAATTAATTGGTACCTACTTGCATCAACATTTCGCGCGATAAGCATTTCAATTTGCAAAAACTGGTCGTAATTTGGAATTGAATTATCTTAAAGAAAACCTAAATTTATTTTAATCGTTTTATAGTAGATGGCTTAAATAAAAACTTGTTTTTAAAGATTTTTTATTTTCAATTTTTTTAACTCTTTTTTTCTCTGTATTTTATTTCCTTAAATTCATTGTTTATACTATCCATTACCTCCTTCTTCACCAATAATATTAACTTCCAGGCATGATAGTTCTTTTCGTTTAAAAGTTCTACATTAAAATTAAATTCAGGTAAATAATATGATTCCTGATTATCCTTTCATTCCTGGGCCCATAACCTCTGGTCATTTGGTATTATTTCTTCTATATTATATCACTATATTATGTTGCAGTGGATTTATAAAGGAACTAATATACATTAATTACCTATACATTTCTTTATTTCTACCAATTCCATTTCTCACAATTTGCTATATTATTATTATTTTTTTACATATCAATAACTGTTTCTATATATTGTTCTAAAATAGGTATTCCAGAAATTCACAACATACCATTGAAATAAGCATTGATACATTAAAAAAGACTAAATACTTCATATTATTAGTACAAAATATAAGAATAAGAGCATTACAAAGTATTTATTTCACAACAAATTTGGTTAGTTTAAACTGATTCTAGAATATCATGATTTTGAACTCGACATAAATGAAGGACATTTACATGGCATGAGCAGACCAATCGCAACACACCATATCTTTTACGGACGCTCACGGGCCAATCACAACACACCATGTAAATGTCCTTCTTTTCAATTATAGGTGCCGTCCGAACAATGTCAATATTTGGCGCATATGAACGAAACAAAATTGTTTTTGCGAATGTCACTATTATAATCACCGCAACTGTACCTAATTGCTTATGGTGCAGGCCAGAATTTAAATTATTTTTCTTGGCTTCCCTAGATACAGAGGGAAGTAAGAGAAAGGCAAAGCACGCCACTGCATTTCAGATGGATTTTCTCGCCAAACGAAATATTTAAGTGTCAAAATAATTCATATTCTTACTTTATATTAATTAAATTGCAAAAAAAATTGTAATTCGAAAACAATCCAAGCAAGGACTTTCACTAAAATGGCCACGAACAACACAAATAAGAACCAAATCTTCGTAATGATTTTATACCCTTCTGGAAAAATACCAGAGCACTAAGAAAGTTACAAAAGTAGATTAATAATTTTTAGGGAAATTGGAAGTAGGTATATACATACTAAAAAAGACTGCTACTAGTTGTAAGAAAATAGGGCTTTTATCAATGCACAGACTAATATTACCCATAGAAATACATTCCACAGGCTTTCAAAATTCAGCCGGATATTGTGTTATGACCCAAATTTGTGCCATAGTACTAACTGCCATTTTGACCGAGTACTAGACGCTGTATTCAATCGCCTTGCGTTGCATGACGGAACGCCACTGGTTTCTAAGGCTTCCAAACTAGACGGCTCATGCAGGTACGACCGAAGCCACCCTTCAACCCCCCTCTCCCCTCCTCTCTCCCCCGGCAACCCTTACCAGACCAGAATGCATCCTCGAACGGGCCGGTGCCGACCGGGACCGCGGGAAAATCGTACGAGGCACACCCGTACCCGAACTATTCACCGATTTTTTGTCCCTTGTAGATTAGTAGTTGCGGCCTAGGCCAGAAAGGAACGCAAGACAAAGGCTAGAAAACACCGCATCCTGTTTATTATCGAAGCCATGCCAGCGCCTGGCTTTCGGGTAGAAATCGCTATGGGCTCCTTCCGTGGAAATGTTAGGGTAGAGATGGGTTTTGCAAACTTTATTGGGCAGAAAAATATTATTCTAATGAAAAATACCTTTAAACTTTCTTCATCAGCTTTCAATGAACATACCTATGTGCACTGTTCTCTAACCTATTCGAAAATTTGGTAGTTGAATTTCAAGTTTCGATATTTTCTCGATCATTTTCAATGTATTATTTGTCTTTTATAATAATATGTAATGCTACCATTAGTTTTATATAAGTACCTAGTCCAAAACCTGCACCGGCATTATTTTTTCCATAAAATAAAATCAAAAAAGAAAAAAATTGAGAAGTTTACATGTTACACGGCATATTTCCATGAAATAAAGCCAATCTAAAAAGCAAACGATTATATTTTGGTACCTCTTGGTTTGTGCTTAGATACTTGTTTTGGAGTAAGTAAGCATATATAGAACGCCATTAGATCTTTCAGATTTCTCTTAATACGTAGGTATAATAGTGGTTTGCTTTTGAAACTTACCTAAACAAAATTTTCTGTTCCATACGTGACAAAATCCTCTTCCAAAATATAATATCTAGAATTATCGATTCTTCAATTGGTTGTACAGATTTTCCCACAATTCCAAAATATTCTTTATTCTATTGCTAACTATTTAGACTGCATGTTTTTCCGCCTTCGATTGACCTTGGTTCGAATCGAAGTCGAGGAAGACTGCATGCCCATGCACATGTCTAGAAAACGCCGCTGATGGACAAGAGCGCTGGACAAAAATGTGGGTTCACGGTATTGCACTTTAATAGCTTTATCTGTGTAATGTACGAATTGTTCTACACTCACTGGGATTACTACGGTTTTTTTATGGTTTCCGTAGAACTTTAACGAATGCTATCCTAGTTCTATCGGGAAAAGTCGGCCCTAGCCGCAAATGGCAACGAAGACAAAATAATAGTAATTGCCCCCTCCCCCGAGCAAGCATTCATCAGTTAATTCTGGGGTACTTCTAGTTTGGAATATTGTAAGGATGAGAATTATTATTATTATTTCTCTACAATTTACGCAATATGATCTTAGCATAAGATTATCTTCATGCATGTAATTTCAGGTTTTTCTACTTCTGAAAACTCTCTTAATATGTCAAAACTGCGAAAGACAATTCGTTACCGTAAAAAGAACAGAACTGAACATTTAAAATCTGGCACAATCTATTATTTAAATACAAACATATTTATAAGTTACAGGTAACCTATAATAAGTCGCAATTTTGTCGTCTGCTAGGACCATTCTAGATCGCAAACAACAATAAAATTATGCCCAGGTCTTTTACAGTATTGGTCCAACTAACACGTTGTAATTTGTAGGTCTTTCATTGGCTTTTTGAAACATTTTAGAACATTATCCGGTATCGAGTATTTTGTTAGAAGTTTTGGAGGTGCAGGAAGATTCTTGGCTTTGGCAAGCAAACATTTTTTAAAGCGGTAACCACGCCAATGTTTCTGGACCTTCACTATTGCAAAATCCAGTACCTATATCAAATAGATAGATAGATAATAGATAGACGGATGGATGGGTGGGTGTGCGGGTGATTCGATCGATAGATAGATCGATAGATAGATCGATAGACATACAGACAGACAGTCAGACAGACTTACATACAGAGAGATAGAGAGATATATGATAGATTAAACGCATTATTCTTTCGTTGCCTGAGGGTAGTGGTTATATAAAATGAATACTTGGAGAATTTCTTGCGTATTTGGCCAAGTTATATCTGTTTCATAAGGACTGATAATATGAAATTATAGCAACAGTTCAATTAAAAATAACAATGTGATTTGCTTTACTACCTATTACTTTTAGTAGATAAGTGTTTTTTCTTGAAAACCGTTCATTTTTTCGTTTTGAATGAAGAGTACCTACATGTTTTGTTCTGAATTAGGTGGCGAACTTAAATAAATAATTAGGGGTGGTCCACCCCTGGTTTCCAAGACGATATTGAAATGTTGCTATAGTTTCAGATTATCAGTCCTGGTACTGGGTATTAGTGGGTATACTGTCCAAGTTTAATTAAAATTGATGCCACTGTTTCGGAGAAATTGCGGAAAAACTTTCTTCGGGGTTCAACTTTAAAGCACGAAAAGTTGCGAAAAGAAGGGTCTTACGAAAAATTGTTATAGAACATTTTAGCCTTTGTTTGTCCGAACTAAACGTCCTTCAAATATGTCCCAATACTTCTGGGACACCCTGTATAGTGACATTACGTTTTTAACAAATTGTAAATACCTACCTTGGACTTTTTATTTAATTATTGCTGTGATGAAGAAGAAAACTGGACAGTTCTGTAACCTTCTTCTCAAAGGAACCATCACCTGCCTTACGGCTTTGTGTCATCGATAACTATAAAAATGTCAGATTAAACCTATAATGTTTTAATTTTGTTTTGGAACAATGGATTTTCCATTGAGTGACTTTTTAATTTATTTTTACTCAGATATAGACGATGACATATTATTACATACTTCAGAAAAATTAACTGATTGACAACCGTTGTTCCCCCGCCGAATTTAAACTTTCCCTCGTTATTACCTCTAAACACCTGCGTCAATTTTTATTTTAAATTTAATCGTGGTACTTACCACTTATTATTGGATTGCCATAAAAAAACTCATAAAATCATAAATATCATACATTACTTGTCGAATTCATGCCATTTTTTCATTAAATGCTTGTTTTTTTTTTCAAATCACCTTTTTTTGCTAATTATATGGAGCGTTAATTCCACGTGAACCAATTTGGGTATAAGAATACTTTTCTTCTCAATCTGGTAACCCACGTTCAAACCCCAACCATTCCTTTTTTTGTGATATATGGGTATGGGTAGATAATTTTTAACTTTATTAGAGTAATAATGAATAACAAAACACACATCAACTAAACACATTTTAATAAAAAAATTAAGAGGATCCCTGCTCCAAATATGTTTAGCATCTTTTCGAATATAATTGAAAATATTTTGAAGAACATGCCCATTAGAATTTATTTTATTGTCTTTTTCCGAAATCGTCTGCTGTACTTGATCTAAGTTGTTTATACCAACTTGTAAAATAGTGTTCTTTAAGTATATGACCACAATAATAAAGCGCAAGGTGTTATGTCCTAAGATGTCGGAGGAAATTCGTGTTCCGAGTTTAGGCTCACCTAGCGATTTTGAAGAACTATCCGTGACATGATCATCGATTCACTTGCAGCATGCGCTCTGGCACCATCTTGTTGAAAATAAACTCTACCAATTTCTTCATTGTCAACCTGATTTATAAAAGGTAGTGGCTTCTTCTCTATATCTTTAGGCATTTCGTTTCCCATTAAAGAAAATTGGACCGACCATTTTTCTTCGGCCAACAGCACACCAAACACCAACTTTCTGGAGATGAAGAGGGGTTTTGACAAAAAGTTTTCTGGTGAAATCAAATCAGGCTTCGACGGGAAAGAAAATAATGTCCAGTTGTTGCCGTTTGACTCTGTCAAACCGGGTAAAAGTGTGAAAAGCCCCTGAACTTATAAATAATTGTAAAATACATCTTTGGAAAAATGCTGTTTAAAGATCATTTTTAAATCTGTTCAATCATTTTTTAAGAAATTTCCAGGGTTTTTCATAAATTTGACAACGTTATGTTCGATTTTGTGAAATGTGGCTTTCGAACATGACTGTTAAATTATAAAAAGTAGGTAGGTATATTATGTAAATAATATAAATTCCGTTGTTTCTTTCTATCTACTGTAATAATTGAAATAATGAAGTTCCTTATAGGTAGGTACTGATTTTGCTGTCATTGCCTCTCCTGGTCAGTCGTATAGAAGATGTAGAATTAATTGGGGAGAAGGTTTTAGGTTTGTAGACTAAACATTTAAAGGGTAAGGCCGGTGACAATTATTTTAATGTAAGAGAAGATGATGCAAAATGAAGATATCCATAAAGCTTTCTTGAGCTCAAAAACCTATTTATCATGGCCCGGATATTCAGAATATTGATGAGGAATGTTCTAATTAGGCAAGTTATTAGGCACTCAGACTTAGCTCGTTGATCAAGTGGGGGAGGAGATTAAGAGGGATTCAAAACAGCACTAGAAATGTGAAACTGATGGATCACTTATCGGGCAGAAACTGAGTTACGTTTTCGTTAAACATAGCAAATCATGAAAAATAGGGCTACTTTGGCTCACACTTTAGACTAAGAATAAGAGGACAAACCAAATCTTTACTGATGAGGGGTGTCATGATTATATACAAATTTTGGTATGATTTTGAGTGAAAGGAAAAACTTCCGACAAAAATCTGGGGATATGTGTACAAGAAAAGTAAATGGAAGGCCAGAGGCAGATATATATTATGTCTTAAATCGTTGCAATATGCACAAATCTGGTATTGGGTCACAGACAAAAAAACACAAGATGGTGTGTTAAAACAAGAAACAAAACAGCAAAATCGTCGGTTCTGTAAGAATGCTTTGTATAATTCTGGAAGATTTAGGGTAAACATGTTTGTTATCACTTTAAAAAAACTTTGTCAAAGCCCTGCCAAAAGAATGAAATGCATTTGCCAGGTCTAGGTTGAAACAATATCTATGGTGAAAAAGAGAAACACTAAAGCTATGTAGAAACTGTTGAGGACATGCTGGAGAAACTTAAAATTGTGACAATTCGAAAACCTTCCTTTCAGAATATGCACTAATACTAAGATTTTTCCTGAAGCAGTGAATCAAGAGTATAAATCATAATACTACTTAATCAAAATCGGTGGAATGTTAATTTCCTGGCAGATCACTATCGGTTCGAAAATAATATGTATCTCACAAGAAAAAAGCAATCGCCAGAATCATAGAAACCCTGCAAACATTTTTATTGCGGGTTGTTACAGGATTGTCATTTCATTCATTTACACCTTTGACGATTTCTTTGTAAATTACAATATAACTTTTAGTTATATTCTAGTTTATTTGTGATATTGATCATTCCCATTTGTGTAGTTTCGAATGTAATTCACAATCGAATTCTTGCTCTTGTACTATATATCTACTAGTAGGTACCTACGTGGAAATTTTTTAAAAGCGTAAGTAGTTAGGCCAGAAGTTCATTGTCCATCCCTAATAAACTATTCCAAAATAAAAATCTAATTATTAGATTTAAAAGCCCAACAATTTTGCTTCGATATTCACACTGATCATTAGATTTGATATTTACTGCACGTTCACATATTATGTATGGATAGGTGGTTTTCTATAGGTACTTCTTCTTTCTTATTTGTATCTCTTTAAAATGCGTATTCAATAAATAAAGGAATGCAATTCATAGTACTTAGATATATTGTGATTTTATCACCAACTAAAAAAATTTAAACTTTTCCTCTGACTCTTCTGTTTTATTTTTTCCGAGATCGTACATCAGGACACACATGTTTATAGTTGTTTTATAATTTATCTCACATCCGTTTGAGTGCGTGTGACAATGTGTTTCTTTCGGGGCAAGCTCAACTTCCTATACGGCTATGGCGTATAGTAAACAAACGTTTATCAGAATATGCGCTCTTTCTACTATTTGTATTGGAGATAAACGTAAAAATGTGAGTGATTTCTTCTCAAGCTAGGTATCACATGTAATGTACACATTGCACAATAACAAGCCAGATAAGTTCTTAAATGTAACGGCACCTTGTTCTTCCAAATATTATGGTAGGTACCTATATCCTGATGGAAATTTTAGAACACATGAATGAATTTTTGATGACACCATTATTATTTGCACATAATCTTGCCCACAATAGAAGGACTACAGGTCAAGGGGTTGGAAAATGTAATATTATATTCGATAAAAAAATTCGCAATTTTGTAATTTAATATTAAATAATAAATATCTCATACATTCTTGGGGACCACCTGGGAATTCCCGGAGAATTCTCTGCTTACTATAAGTCTCATATTAATCGATGGACAAAATAATCCCATATGTTTTCAAAAACATTGATGGCCAATATAGGTAATCTAATTCAAAAAAAGTTTAGAATGAAGACTACCTATATATTTCTATAAATGTGGGAAACTCAAATATTGGCTAATTCGTTTTATTACACTAAACTTGGGTAACTATTGTTTAATGTAGGATGCAGGGTGCCACCATTTTTTTTCCGGAGGTTTTTGATTTTCAAAGAGAACAACCCTTAATTTTCTTAAGTGGCGGCCGAGGTGGGGGCTTAGAAAAAATAAATATAAATTTAGTATTCATCTGTCATGCTCGCGGTCATAATTTATATTTTTGATAGATATAGACGATAGAAGTGTTTATTTCCTTCCGCTTTTTTTAATTACTCCAAAAACTCAAATCACCTTAATATTGTCTTATTTAAACGGCTTTGGCTATTATTTCCCAGTTTGGGATACCTATACCGCTGTATTTTTCGTACTCACAAATTACTCCCTCGTCTATTTTCACTTAAATTTTAACCACGTTGAAAGCACGAAAAAAGTTTTCATGGGAAAGCTATTACAAAAGTAAATTGAGGAAATAAAGCTCCGACCACGTGAGACCGTTTGAGCGGCATGGCTTCCCTCTTGGAAAGGGCGCCCTTTTCAAATATGACGTTGCGTCGGGTCGGGCATGCCGGCATTACTTAACCAAATATTCCAGAACAAAAAACAACAACAAAACAAAGTGCGCCGCGCGGTGGCGTAATAACACGCAAAACCGTGCACCACAGCTGACGAAAACAAAACGCGCAAATACGAACAAGGTTAAAAACAAAATCGCACCTACCTTTGCCGTTTTCCTTGCCCTCCATCAACGCGGAACAACAAATAACAAACAAAAGAAACTAAAAAAAATTCCAAGGCCTGCCTTGGCTACATTATCTCGGGATGCCCTAACGCATAGGCTTCTAGACGCATACTACCGCTCTAGGAGTGAAGGAACCCGGCCTGCGGGGCCAATCAGAGGCTCGCCGACAGGCCGCGCTCCTAGGCCTACTGCGTAGGCGCGATAGAGGCGACTTTCGGCCGCAGCCGCCGCTTACTACGACAGTTTCAGAGTGGTGGTACTGATCACCCATTCATAAGATTCCCAGGAATGTTGTTTTTTTTACGAAACGAACTGCATAATAAACAAAAATAGCCTGAATCGGGATAGACGGACGACGCGTGCGTGTGAGCACGCCGCCAAAACGCGCTTTTTGAACGATCCGGAAACACAAGAGGGCTAGAAGTAAATGGCGCCTGGCCGTGTAGTAAAAGTGCAGGTAAATAGAAGAATTTCGGCCTTTGTGGCACGATGGTTTCTTTCGCCTATTATTTGGTTGGGACCCCGGATTACCGTTGGGTTGTAAAACGTTCGGAGAAGTCAGTCAAAGATAACGTATTTCACAGTTCACGTCTATAATTTCATCCGGTAGGTACAAAGGCTGTGTAACTAATTTATGAACATTTACAAAGTATTTCTTTTTTTAATAAATCTTATTTGGCAATGTTCTTAACTTATTAGATTCGCAAAGGTCTAGGAATATTTCAGCCTCTCAATAAAAAGAACGTAAGATGTAACAAAAGGCAAGTTAATTTTTATAACCCGAATTGATAAAATAGGTACAATACAAGTATTTTATTACAGTTTTTATGCATGCTTGAATAAATGCCACAATATGAAGCAATATGAAGTCACTCGTCCATGTTGCATAAATGTTATATTATAACATTTATGCAACATGGACGAGTGACTTACAACATTTCTGCAACATTATGAATATACATAAGTACAATATTCATAATAAAATCGGGATGTAGATGGAGCCCTAAAAATTGCTCCGATGTGCTTAATAATATCCTCAAATCCTGTTGCTCTTTATATTGGCTATGGAAGATCCAACTGTGAATTATAGAAGATCTATATAGCGAATTATTCCTCCTCATACAAAATAATTTCTACATCACTCTAATTTTTGCAAAAATTATAGACATTTTCCGTTATTCGTACTCGTACCGTACAGCAATTTTTGAAAAAGTGAAATTATATAAAAATGATGGTGTATCTATTATTTTGATTGATTCTTTGATTTCGAAAACATAACGCCCTGTATCTTGATAAAGAGCACTAACCCAAGTTTAGATGAACTTTTTCTCTTATTTTTTGTCATCTTTTCGGAGGAAAATCAACGGTGTTTTGAAACAGTCTAAATGGAAAAAATCTTTAACTGCCTATAGATTTACAGAAGAAGAACGATTTTTTCAAAACTTCTTAACTATCATAACGTGTAATAATAACGATAGTCCTCAGTCATCCCACGAAAAATATCAATGACCCAGGGCGTGCAGAACGGTGCCCGAGGCGCAGGAGGGCTTTGCAAAAAACGAGAGTTCCGTACACCTAAAGGAATTGTTACTGAGATACCCTATACCTCTAGATACAAGGATCAAGATCAAGAATACAACAAAAAACGTGGATTTTTGGGATTTGCCATTGCCATGGGGCAACAAACATAACTCGTAACAATTTCTTAGTTTCTTCTACTATACAGGAGGCATTAGGTATATCGGAAAGAATCAGACCTAAGAGAACTAACCTATCCAAATCGGATGGAAGGAAGATGGAATACATCAAACATAAAATCAGATCAACATGTATGCTCGACTGTGCCAGGAAGAAAATCTAAAAACGATGTAAACAGTTAAAAATTTGAGATATACTTAACAACAATAAGTATAGCAAAAAGCAAATAGAAAACATACCAAGGAATAAGTAGAGCGGGCATGTGGGAAGGGAAACCGCCATATGTATGCCTACCATTACAAAAATTCAAATCTAGTGAAGTTTATCTAACGAGAATTAATATTAAATGGATAATAAATTAGACCATTATTTGGTAGTTTTGAGCAGTTATGAATAAGATGCAAGTTATACAGGGTGGTTCACTTTTATGTGGTAGGACTTTAACATTAGATAGAAAAAGATAATCTAAAATGAAAATTTTATATCAACATATATCGGGGAAAGCTTAGTTTCCGAGATACAGGGCGTTGAAGTGTTGGAAAAAATATGAAGTATTTTTTACACTGTCCGAACCAGTGGAGATATTTAAACCAAATTTGATGTGTAGTACCACCTTTTTGACTACGATATTTAGTGATAATATGAAGGTCCTGAAATAACCAGTGGTGGAGTTATGGGTTTTCACTATCACTAAATTTAAAAAGTAATTAGTACGGACCTGTCTCACATCAACGTAAATTTTTTTTTCGTAAAGTTCTTTCAATTCTCTACAAAAAGTGTATCTTGACATTTTTTTGTATCTGCCACGGTTGTTTAGTAAATAAATTATTTCGTTTCCATCTCAGCCTTTTTTGCCTAAAAATGTGTTTTCTAAGATTATTGATAAGTATCGCAAATAACAGAAATTAATTATGGAACACTTATCGGATTCAGCTATTTTATTTTTAATTTTATGGAAACAATTTTAAAAATAAACTGGCACATGGTTTGAGGTACATTACTTTATTATCATTTTAACATTTTTATCAAATCTAGTATTATTTCTTAATAATTTTTATAATTCTAAATTTGTACAACATTCAACAATTGTTCAAAATGTGATCCATTCTGTTGCACACATAATTCACTTCGACGCCTAACGGATTGAACAGCATCGATTAAATTGCCATTTCTCAATTCATCGCACGCATTTCTGATACGATCAATAAGTTGTTCCCTTGTTTCTACAGGAGTCGCATAGACTTGTTCTTTTAAAAATCCCCATACGAAGAAGTCCAGAGGTGTTATGTCCGGAGAACGTGGTGGCCAAGCGACCGATCCCCCTCGTCCGATCCACCTATTTGGAAAGTTATTATTTAACCAGTTCCTCACATTTCGGTGAAAATGTGCAGGACAGCCGTCAAGTTGGAACCAAGCCAACAATCTTAAGTTTAAAGGAATGTCTTCCCACATATTATTATGCTCAGCTAGCAAAACTCCAAAAAATTGTCACCATTCACTCGCTGTGGCAAAAAAGGGTCCAAACAGATGATGGTTGTACAGTCCAATCCAAACATTGACACTAAATTCGACCTGAAAATTTCTTGGCCGGATTGCATGTGGGTTTTCTTGTGCCCAAATATGCTGATTATGAAAGCAAAATTGCAGACTTTGAAACACGTAGGGCCACTGACACCCTTCTGCTACTTGTTGTAGGATTCCTATCGAATTCACGAAGAATCTCATTGTTGCGTCTGACTTGTTGGATATTGTTTTCATTTCCTCGTTCGACGATTCTAGTTCTCAGACCGCGAGTTCTGAATTGCCGGTGCATGTTAACAAACACCGAGGGACGCGGATGGCGCCTATTTGGAAATCGCCTCCGGTATTCTCTGGCTGCTTCCGCAGAGTTCCCATTTGCAACTCCATAGCAAAAATGGATGTCAGCCTGCTCTTCATTTGTAAATTGGAACGGCATTTTAATTATTAACAAAGACAAACTGCGGCGCTGCTACGTTCATCTACTGGATGACAGATTATTGTATTATTAACTGTCAATAAGATTTTCTTTTCCATGGCACACTTATCTTCACCAGTACGGCGATGCAGAAAGGACATTAGTATTTTGCCGATGGATTTTGTAGTCAAAGGAAATAAGACAATTTTTAAATAACATTTTATGGGCGGAAGAATCATGTTTTACTCGTCGTGGTATAATTTAGAATTCTACAAATTTAGAATTATAAAAATTATTAAGAAATAATACAGATTTGATAAAAATGTTAAAATGATAATAAAGTAATGTACCTCAAACCAAGTGCCAGTTTATTTTTAAAATTGTTTCCATAAAATTAAAAATAAAATAGCTGAATCCGATAAGTGTTCCATAATTAATTTCTGTTATTTGCGATATTTATCAATAATCTTAGAAAACACATTTTTAGGCAAAAAAGGCTGAGATGGAAACGAAATAATTTATTTACTACACAACCGTGGCAGATACAAAAAAATGTCAAGATACACTTTTTGTAGAGAATTGAAAGAACTTTACGAAAAAAAAATTTACGTTGATGTGAGACAGGTCCGTACTAATTACTTTTTAAATTTAGTGATAGTGAAAACCCATAACTCCACCACTGGTTATTTCAGGGCCTTCATATTATCACTAAATATCGTAGTCAAAATTGTAAAACATAATTCTTCCGCCCATAAAATGTTATTTAAAATTTGTCTTATTTCCTTTGACTACAAAATCCATCGGCAAAATACTAATGTCCTTTCTGCATCGCCGTACTGGTGAAGATAAGTGTGCCATGGAAAAGAAAATCTTATTGACAGTTAATAATACAATAATCTGTCATCCAGTAGATGAACGTAGCAGCGCCGCAGTTTGTCTTTGTTAATAATTAAAATGCCGTTCCAATTTACAAATGAAGAGCAGGCTGACATCCATTTCTGCTATGGAGTTGCAAATGGGAACTCTGCGGAGGCGATTTCCAAATAGGCGCCATCCGCGTCCCTCGGTGTTTGTTAACATGCACCGGCAATTCAGAACTCGCGGTCTGAGAACTAGAATCGTCGAACGAGGAAACGAAAACAATATCCAACAAGTCAGACGCAACAATGAGATTCTTCGTGAATTCGATAGGAATCCTACAACAAGTAGCAGAAGAGTGTCAGTGGCCCTACGTGTTTCAAAGTCTGCAATTTTGCGAGCTTTAAAAAGAGATCACAGGCATGCGTATCATCTACAACCCGTACAAGGTTTAAGGCCCGGCGATGCAGAAAGAAGATTAGTGTTTTGCCGATGGATTTTGGAGTCAATTGAAGGAAATAGACAATTTTATAATAACATTTTATGGACGGACGAGTCGTGTTTTACTCGTCGTGGAGTAGTAAACTTTCATAATCAGCATATTTGGGCACAAGAAAACCCACATGCAATCCGGCCAAGAAATTTTCAGGTCGAATTTAGTGTCAATGTTTGGATTGGACTGTACAACCATCATCTGTTTGGACCCTTTTTTTGCCACAGCGAGTGAATGGTGACAATTTTTTGGAGTTTTTAGTAGCTGAGCATAATAATATGTGGGAAGACATTCCTTTAAACTTAAGATTGTTGGCTTGGTTCCAACTTGACGGCTGTCCTGCACATTTTCTGGTTAAATAATAACTTTCCAAATAGGTGGATCGGACGAGGGGGACCGGTCGCTTGGCCACCACGTTCTCCGGACATAACACCTCTGGACTTCTTCGTATGGGGATTTTTAAAAGAACAAGTCCATGCGACTCCTGTAGAAACAAGGGAACAACTTATTGATCGTATCAGAAATGCGTGCGATGAATTGAGAAATGGCAATTTAATCGATGCTGTTCAATCCGTTAGGCGTCGAAGTGAATTATGTGTGCAACAGAATGGATCACATTTTGAACAATTGTTGAATGTTGTACAAATTTAGAATTATAAAAATTATTAAGAAATAATACTAGATTTGATAAAAATGTTAAAATGATAATAAAGTAATGTACCTCAAACCAAGTGCCAGTTTATTTTTAAAATTGTTTCCATAAAATTAAAAATAAAATAGCTGAATCCGATAAGTGTTCCATAATTAATTTCTGTTATTTGCGATATTTATCAATAATCTTAGAAAACACATTTTTAGGCAAAAAAGGCTGAGATGGAAACGAAATAATTTATTTACTACACAACCGTGGCAGATACAAAAAAATGTCAAGATACACTTTTTGTAGAGAATTGAAAGAACTTTACGAAAAAAAAATTTACGTTGATGTGAGACAGGTCCGTACTAATTACTTTTTAAATTTAGTGATAGTGAAAACCCATAACTCCACCACTGGTTATTTCAGGGCCTTCATATTATCACTAAATATCGTAGTCAAAATTGTAAAACATAATTCTTCCGCCCATAAAATGTTATTTAAAATTTGTCTTATTTCCTTTGACTACAAAATCCATCGGCAAAATACTAATGTCCTTTCTGCATCGCCGTACTGGTGAAGATAAGTGTGCCATGGAAAAGAAAATCTTATTGACAGTTAATAATACAATAATCTGTCATCCAGTAGATGAACGTAGCAGCGCCGCAGTTTGTCTTTGTTAATAATTAAAATGCCGTTCCAATTTACAAATGAAGAGCAGGCTGACATCCATTTCTGCTATGGAGTTGCAAATGGGAACTCTGCGGAGGCGATTTCCAAATAGGCGCCATCCGCGTCCCTCGGTGTTTGTTAACATGCACCGGCAATTCAGAACTCGCGGTCTGAGAACTAGAATCGTCGAACGAGGAAACGAAAACAATATCCAACAAGTCAGACGCAACAATGAGATTCTTCGTGAATTCGATAGGAATCCTACAACAAGTAGCAGAAGGGTGTCAGTGGCCCTACGTGTTTCAAAGTCTGCAATTTTGCTTTCATAATCAGCATATTTGGGCACAAGAAAACCCACATGCAATCCGGCCAAGAAATTTTCAGGTCGAATTTAGTGTCAATGTTTGGATTGGACTGTACAACCATCATCTGTTTGGACCCTTTTTTGCCACAGCGAGTGAATGGTGACAATTTTTTGGAGTTTTGCTAGCTGAGCATAATAATATGTGGGAAGACATTCCTTTAAACTTAAGATTGTTGGCTTGGTTCCAACTTGACGGCTGTCCTGCACATTTTCACCGAAATGTGAGGAACTGGTTAAATAATAACTTTCCAAATAGGTGGATCGGACGAGGGGGATCGGTCGCTTGGCCACCACGTTCTCCGGACATAACACCTCTGGACTTCTTCGTATGGGGATTTTTAAAAGAACAAGTCTATGCGACTCCTGTAGAAACAAGGGAACAACTTATTGATCGTATCAGAAATGCGTGCGATGAATTGAGAAATGGCAATTTAATCGATGCTGTTCAATCCGTTAGGCGTCGAAGTGAATTATGTGTGCAACAGAATGGATCACATTTTGAACAATTGTTGAATGTTGTACAAATTTAGAATTATAAAAATTATTAAGAAATAATACTAGATTTGATAAAAATGTTAAAATGATAATAAAGTAATGTACCTCAAACCATGTGCCAGTTTATTTTTAAAATTGTTTCCATAAAATTAAAAATAAAATAGCTGAATCCGATAAGTGTTCCATAATTAATTTCTGTTATTTGCGATACTTATCAATAATCTTAGAAAACACATTTTTAGGCAAAAAAGGCTGAGATGGAAACGAAATAATTTATTTACTAAACAACCGTGGCAGATACAAAAAAATGTCAAGATACACTTTTTGTAGAGAATTGAAAGAACTTTACGAAAAAAAAATTTACGTTGATGTGAGACAGGTCCGTACTAATTACTTTTTAAATTTAGTGATAGTGAAAACCCATAACTCCACCACTGGTTATTTCAGGACCTTCATATTATCACTAAATATCGTAGTCAAAAAGGTGGTACTACACATCAAATTTGGTTTAAATATCTCCACTGGTTCGGACAGTGTAAAAAATACTTCATATTTTTTCCAACACTTCAACGCCCTGTATCTCGGAAACTAAGCTTTCCCCGATATATATATGAGTATTTAAAAAAGTAGAAAATTAAGATCAGAAATGATACTGTTTAGTTTTCACTGCAATAAATCCTAGTTACCTATGAACTTCTAGTCGGCAATGAAATAGAGCAAACTATTGAACTGTGAATGTGTCTATTATTTTTAAAGTAGCTAATGAACCAGCTGATTTATATGTAAAAAGGTAATGGGTGAAGGTCATTTACACTCCTGGGAAAACTTTTATTCCATATCCAACATTTAGGTTTATTTAAAATCTTCTTCGGGGTTCTACAATTTTTTTTTATTAAAACAATATGGGTTTGTAATATAATACAAAATTTAATTTGATAAAAAAAAAACCTCCAAAAAAAGGGGATACACACGACAGTATATCTTTGACTGTCGTGTATCCCCTTTTTTATGTTTTTTTTTATCAAATTATATTTTGTATTATATTGTTTTAATAATAAAAAAAGTGTAGAACCCTGAAGAAGATTTTAAAGAAATCGAAACGTTGGATATGAAATAAAAGTTTTCCCAGGAGTGTAAATGACCTTCACCCATTACCTTTTTACATATTAATTATTATGCTTTACATAAAGTACAGTCAGGTATAAAAAAACTTGGGAAATTTTGCAAAGCACAGTCAAGGTATAGCGGGCGTACTTCGGCGCTACGAGGTGCCAGGAGACGTTGCCAAAAATAAACTACCAGAAATAAACTATTGCTGATAGAATAAAGTTGTTCAGACAAATATCAGAGGTAATTTTGTATTGAAAAACTTTTGTTAAGAAAATTTCGCGCTGTTGTTATACCCCGATTACTGTAAGAAGTCCCGATTTTGTCAGATGACATTCTCCACAAAATCCCTAGGAATTTTCTATTAACCATGGGTATATCATTGGTATATGCGTCGCAACCAGTTAATGACGTCACTCATTGATTTATGATGTGAAAAGTTACCCAAGCGATACGAAAAAAAGAACATAATAAAATAAAAACCCTATTGCAATCACGATTATACCGCTACAAATAAAAATAACTACGATTACAACTCATTTTAATAATAATGTCAAACGTCATGGAAACACTTTCATTTTGGTATTTTGGTGAAATCTGCTACTTGAGGCTGCGTCTATGAGGCGTACTCAGGCAAATTTTATTCCGGTGTTGTGAAAGTGACAGCGAAGGTTTTCCGGATCGTTCAAAAAGGTTCAAACTTTGGGCAATGAAAATATTCGCGGGTTTTGTAGGTTTCGTGAGTTTTACCGTTATCTGTGTTGTTCTTGTTCGTGTTATTAGTAGTTATTCATTGTGCAAATGGGCTCGTTACTGACCTGGCCTTAAGACCCGGTTGCATTTTTTCTGCATTGATGCCAACTTAGGATGGCGAAATTACCAATTGACAGTCCCAGTGAGGACTTCTTAAAATAATTTTACTATAGCAG
Organism: Pseudeuparius sepicola; assembly: GCA_963920635.1. Classification (NCBI taxonomy): domain Eukaryota; kingdom Metazoa; phylum Arthropoda; class Insecta; order Coleoptera; family Anthribidae; genus Pseudeuparius; species Pseudeuparius sepicola. Next base: position 40,582,908 of record OY987299.1, on the reverse strand, counting down.
AAAAAAAGATATTAGATGTGAAAAAAATTTGCAAACCCTTTTTTCTCAATTATTTTCTTATAACTTGTTATATATGCAAAATTCAAGTAAATGTCAAGAGAACAAATTTGTAGACCACCTTTTTTCCTTCAAAAATGGTATCGGCTATATTTTTGGTAAAATTAAAAATACAGCTGTTATCCGTGAAAAACTTATTTACCACTAAATTCAAGATGGCGGAAAACCTGCAAAGGGTTGATGGTCGAAAATTCGGATTTAAGCTTTCTATATGGTGTACTATCGACGTATAAAAAAATTTTTCTTACCCAATGAATTGCAATATTAAACCTTAAATTTACTAGACTAAACAAGTTAAGGAATGAGGATCGTGCCACAACTCGCCTGCAATATGCATTTCTTAACAACTTCACTATACTTTTTGCCCTACTTGCAATTTAAGTTTCAATTACAAAGTGTAAATTACTTTATTTACATTCGTCAGGTGAGTAACGAGATGGTGTAGTGGCGAATAAGTATCGGCAATATTATATTCGATATCGAAAGAATTAAACTAAGGTAAAATGCATTCTAATAATTATTGTAATTCACGAGGTACCAATGGTACCATCATGTTTAATTAAATGTCGCCAAAGTTGAGGTATTATTATTTCCAAGACCTGGACCAACACTATATTAAGTGTTGGTCCAGCCAAGACATACCTAGATACTAAAATTTTCACTCGCGATTCAAAATATAATTTGATAGATCCACCGTCTGAAGCGTTATTATCAATATTGTATACAATAGCTTCAAATTCCACTAGTACGCAATGCAATGTCAAATTTCGCGTTAACTGACAAATCCACCCGTTGTAAAACATGTCAGCTATGACAAATTAGCCAGCATTGGGGATAGGTCGTGCACAAATGATTTTATTCAATTGAAACCGGCGACTTCATCAGTAGTGCGAAGATCTGAAAGTACCTAATTTGAGAACATTACTATTAGAAGCATCTCACAAAATATAGAGTACAATGTTGCTTTTCAAGTACAATAATTATTATAGCATTATAGCATTGTTATTAAACTGAAGGTGACCTGATGTTTTTATTAAATTATGTTTACAGCTTTTTATACATGATGTTTAGCAAAACTTCTTCTGCTCGTAGAACATTTATAAATGTAAAACATGAGATTTAAAGGTGTTGGTCCATCTTCCGGTTGTTCATTTTTTTCTAATTTATTTTCGAAAAATTTTAGAATTAGAACTAGAATTTTATTATCAAAGAGAAATGTTATCACCTCCTAATAATTTTACTTTTAGATTTTCTATTTATTTTCCAATTCAGAATAAGTATATTATGTACTATTATTATACCTCAGTAATTCTACTTTTATAGTTTTTCACCAGATGTTTTCAACAATTGTATAGCTATATTTTCAATACCGTTAGCTGCATTTGTTTGCCATTCAAAATATCTAAACATGATTGCTATTGCTATACACCTTTACCGTTCTTGGTTATACAGGCTGTTTCAAAATTCCGTACAAAGATTTCATTTTTATTATTTTTTAATCAAAAATAAGACTTTTCCTATAAACATATTGTGTCCGAGCTAAAAAAAAGTGTAGACCCCCTAAATCCCCCCAAAATTAGGTTTACGTCATTTTTGAGGAAAAAAATTAATAGAGCGCCTAAAGGAACAGGGGGTTGAAAATTTTCAGGATATTTGATACATAACTGCGTATAGGCACAGTTCAAAACATTCGATTTTTTTCGCGCAACTTACGATGGCTGTAGCTCGGAAAGGGTGCATTTCAGGACACATGTTTATGAAAAAAAAGTATTATATTTGCCTCAAAAATACGTCCTTAAAATCTTTGTACCGAATTTTAAAACACCCTGTATAGTTCCTAAACATTTTCAACCTAAAGATAATGCTGGTTGCGGGACTGAGGGTTATTCATTGACATAATTTTTAAAATAATTTCGCGTTGGACGCTTATGGAAGTATCCTATTTTATACCCCGATTACTGTAAGAAGTCCCGATTTTGTCAGATGACATTCTCCACAAAATCCCTAGGAATTTTCTGTTAACCATGGTATAACATTGGTATATGTGTCTCAACCAGTTAATGACGTCACTCATTGATTTATGAATTTATGATGTTAAATGTTACCCAAGTGATACGAGAAAAAGAACATAATAAAATAAAAACCCTATTGCAATCACGATTATACCGCTACAAATAAAAAAAACCATGACTACAGCTCATTTTAATAATAATTTCAAACGTCATGGAAACACTTTCATTTTGGTATAATCAGCTACTTGCGGCTGCGTCTATGGTGTGTACTCAGGCAAATTTTATTTCGGTGTTGTGAAAGTGACAGTGAAGGTTTTCCGGATCGTTCGAAAGGGTTCAAACTTTGGGCAGTGAAAATATTCGCGGATTTTGTATATTTCGTGAGTTTTACCGTTATTTGTGTTGTTCTTGTTGGTGTTATTAGTAGTTATTCATTGTGCAAATGGGCTCGTTACTGACCTGGACTTATGACCCGGTTGCATTTTTTGCTGCATTGATGCCAACTTAGGATGGCGAAATTACCAATTGACAGTCCCAGTAAGGACATCTTAAAATAATTTTACTATAAAAAATCTTCGCCACATCATCAAGGATAACTTTTACTTCAAGCTGCGAAATATGATGACATTTTGAAATTTATTTCTTCTATTTCTTATCTACTTGAGCAATCGACAAAAATGTTAAATCCCCATGTGCTACAATGATAGCACAGGGGGATTTTGCGAATCGAAAAGTTTGATATTGATTGGAAAAACCGAAGCTAAATATCACATATTGATGACGTCACAAGCGACCCTGAATATGATTGGTAGTTGCCTAGAGACGCCCCCACTTTGCAATGGCGCACCCGCATTTTTATGAAGTTTTGATGTATTTGTAACCTACGAAGGGCACAATTTCGTTGGCGTATGTACCTACCTACGTAGAGGGATATCGAAATAAAAGGCTCACGAATTTTCGATATTAACATTATTTTAGCTTCTAGCAAAGTTCAAATAAAACTAGATATGTACAGGTGTACCGCACAAAAAACATCCCTTAAAACAGTAAGAACCAGTTTTGCTGTCAAAATGCCTGGTTGAGGTTAGATATTATTGTCTCTGTGAGAAATTGTTGATCGAAGCAATGTTCAAATAATACTAATTAGGTACTGCTATAAAAACTCCACTGGCATTTGTGGACCATGCATCCTTTAAGATGAAATTGAATATTTTAATATAACACATATTTTAAGAGCATACACAATGCGACCCAAAATTATGTATAGTTTCTCGCGATAAACCTATATTAGTCATAATTAAATAAAGTCTTTATTTCTTACCTTGAACCAAACATCAAGTAAGGTAAGTAATTAAATCGTATTTTTAAATTTAAATATTTTTAACTTAAGTACACCTCGTCCCGTATACTTATCAAAGGCATTTTTTTTAATCAGATTTTGTTATCTTGTTACATAATTCCATCTATAATGCAAAAATTATGACGTAGCAAAACAATACTTTCAAAATTTTCTTTTGATACCGGCTCCAAACTCGAAGAAGCTATAATTAATAATGTAGTGGACAAATAATTGCTATTGGACAAATTGGTTTTTTTGCTACTTTTTCACTTATATAATATCATAGTAAATAACATATTATAAATATATTATAGTATATAATATAATACACAAGGTTATCCGTAATAGTGTGCAAATATTTGGATTAAAATGTAATCATTTATTGTTCTGCAGATGGTTTTAAGGGGGTCTTTCATTAAATTTTATATATTTAAGCCCGCCCTGCGAAGTTATTCCAGCTTTAAAACGATCAACAAATTTGCTTTTGATTTTTCCCCAGGATGGTTGTACCTAGAAACTTGAATTTTGGGATATGACATGTTATCACCAAGTTAGAAGACGCCTTACGGTAAAATCACTTTTTGCACACTATGCACATCCGAAACACATGTTCGCCTTTTTCCATAACTTATTTGTAAACTAGTTTATTAAAAACGAAAATTGGCATTCTGTAGCCCAATTATAATTTAGAAACTTTTTATCTGTATTATTTTTTCCTTATCTTAATAGTTTGTCTGAAACTTTTGTTCCGTATTTAAACAACAGTTGACACTAACTATTACATAAAACCATACATAGTAAGCGGGTGTAATTTTTGTCACTCGTATTGCACTGTATCTACGAGCACAGAATAAATAGCTTTGCAACAGAAGCCTCCTTACGGACATGTGTCAAAAATAAGCGAGTCTCCATTTCAATTTACAGAAAGACAAACAGTATTTTAAGCATAAATTTGGTTCTAATACAATCTCTTTGCTATGTAGATTAACGTAAAATCGAATAAACTGCATATTATTTATGACTTTAGAAGATATTTCGCTAAAAAGCGAGTCTCCTTTTGACACATGTCGCTAAGGAATTGTCTGTATTACTCGTTAGTCTGTGCTACGAGTGAGGTAGGGAGTACTTTTCCTACATTCAGAAACACTTAACGAAAAAAATGTTTCAGGCAAATGTAAAAAATGAAAGTGGTTCCATTTTTTTATTTAAAGATCTCTGAAAGGATTCCCTACGGCACCGTAAACAGTAAAATACGAAAGTGACAAAAATTACACCAGCCTATTATGTTTTAATGTAATTGTGAGTGTCAATTTATAACTGATATTTAAATATGGAACAAAATGTAATTAAATTTTTTCCATACAAACTGCATATTAATTTAATTAAACAAGAGCAAAAAAAGTTTGTATATTAATTTGGCCACAGAATACCAATTTTCGTTTTAACTTACAAAAAGTTCTCTAAAAAGACGAATATGTGTTTCGGGATTCTACCCTTGCATGCATATATGAGGTGCAAGAAGTAATTTTCTTCTAACTTGGTGGTAACGTGTCCCAATCAAACTTCTAAAGATTCAACCGTTTTTGATAAAAGAAATCAAAACCAAAATTACTGACCCTTTAAAGGCTGGAATAACATTGCAGAGGAGACTAAAATCGACTTAAATTTTACATGAGAACCCCCATTAAAACCACCTATAGATAAATATTTGTACTTCATCACGGAACACCTTGTATATGTAGGTATTTGCCTGTACCCATAAACAAATGTACTGAGACTTTTGAGTAACATTGTATAACAACACGAGATAAAAATATTCTTTTCCATGGCCATCTGCACTAAAATGTGACATAAACACACGGTTCTTGCCTATCGGCCCTCAACTGTTACACGCCTTTTGATAACTTATCTATATTTTTAATACTTATGTGCATTATTTGGTTGTTGTTATCAAAACGCTGCTCTACATTTTAAGAAATGATTTACGTTATCCAAGAAAAAAAAAACACAAAATAATTGTGCAAATAGAAGTATAAAAAAAGCTATGTTTTTTAATGAACAAATATTTTAGTTGCAGTAAAGCAACATTTAGGTAAATTTTAACCATTACATATATCCTTAAAAACCTTCAGTTACGCCTGTAATATTAGATGTCATATATCATTCAGCAAAAGCAATAAATCATTTTTTGAATAATATAGATATCTTCGAAAAGAAAATACTTTTCGGGAAATGCAAACGTTTATTGGAACAACTTTCTTGATTTACTTCTATGAAGATAATTAAACTCTACTTACTATTAGTGACGAATATAGATAAAAACTTGACTAAACTATCATTGTCCTGTTTGTTAGGAAATAAGTTATTCAGGATGTTTTGTGTGTATCACCTTGTGTTTGGAAAGGAAGGAGAACTTCTGCATTCGTAAATCTATAGGTATGATAACAATATGTAATAATTCTTATTGCAGTATCCAGTATTCCAAATTCTAACAGAATACCTATAAAAACGAGCACAAAACAAGATAATAATACTGGGTTCCATAATCACCTACATTTGGGTGGTCATCCAGCAAACACTTCTACCCAAAATTGCTAATATATAGCATCACTGAAGTAAATTCTTTATAAGTAACTAGTGACCTGTGTTTTATGAGAAATTCTTCACTGTATGTTAATTTTTTTCTTTGCCTGATAATGGTTCATAATTTGGCTTCAGTTCTTTTCTGATTTATTATATATAAAGGTATTATAGTTATTTATTTATAGTATTACAAGAGAAAAGATATAAGTGTCTTCCTTTTTACTAAAACCTAAATAAATTTTAAAGTGTATTTCTGGAATATCTCTAGCCCCCTCAGAAACGCAGAAACCATAGAGTTTCTTAAAATAGATTGTCTCTGCTAATAGATGGACTTCCAGGTACTTTATTTTTAAGACACCATTGAGGAAACCTTAGGAGGTTTCTTTTTCATCATTTAACACCCATACAAAAGCCTTCCTAGAATTATTTCCAGAAAGAGTTGTTTTTTAATGGTATGCTCTATTTTTTGCATTTTTGGACACATCAGTGTAAAATTTTAGTGGGATTCTATAAGAAAAAAAATTAGAAAAAATCACTTTCCTAAAAATCACCCCTTTATAATATTTTGGACTTCAATAAACCAGTTCTTGTCGAGTTAGCCATGGAAATCAAATAAAACTTCAATATCTAGGCACAAACACTTCAATACAGATGAAAGCAGTATTAATAGGCTAATAAGAACTGTTAGTGCATTAAATGTTAAAAATGTTGCCAAGTGATGGACAGAAATATATTTCTCTCCAGTAACTTTAGTTTTCAGTTCTTCCTAATTGAATGGCCTGTATTTTTAGATAACATTCTGAATACATGTTTTGACAATTTTTTATTTTATTTCCCTATATGCGGTTAGCTTTGCAAAAAATTGATTAATGAAGTCGAACCGAAGGAGGTGACTTTTAAGAAAGTTAATTTTTTCATTTCTTTCCTATCGGCCCACATTGAAATTGTATACTGAATATATCCAAAAAGAGACGGTATTTCTAAAAATGCAAATAAAATCATGCCATGCCATTTAAAAAACAAAGTCCCTCGACTTACCAACGAACCAGAAATATGCCTAAAAACTATTGTTAATACATATTATTTTTAATTCATCAAATATTTACGTACTAATATGTATTTTCGTCATGGCTTATGTCAGTAGTTAACCATTTTGCCTTTTCCCTTTTGACAACAACACAGAAAATATCGCCACTAATAACCAATAAGTCTCAATAATTTACAAATATCTCTACAAATATAATTATGTGTCTCATGTAATTACCTACCAGCTGTATTGTGAGACAAAAATCCATAAAATTATTTGCTCTTTGTTGATGTTTACTCAGAATCCGTTGCAACATTTTAATTTGTTTTTACATAAATTCAGCGAAATATCAGAATTTTACAAGACAGAGAAATGTTCTTAAGCACAATGCCCTAGGTATACAAAAATATTTTTATTTAAAAATCTAAAAAGTAAAAAATTCTGGCAAAAGGAGTATGGGGGATAGTTCACCTACACCCCTCGTATCAAACTAGAAAAATAGAAAATATATTTTGAAATAGTTAAGGGATATAACTTGCACCTACATCCCTACCAAAATTGATTTGTTTAACTTAGGTTTTTGAGAAAATTTAGGTAGAAACTTGATTTTTACCCGTACATTTAATAGGATGTAACTTTTTAAGCAGGCCTTGAATCGAAATATCTGTCAAAGATTACCAGATTAACTTTTTAGACCTAACATATTTATGATGATCAGTTATAGTTCTAGAAAAGTTTACTTGCCAATATTTGGTCTACGATGGAACATAGCCTCTTCATCTGCAGCGACGATAGTCATCAGTCTGAAATTAAAATTTAAATAATAGAACTTCATAGATGATTCAAGAGGAAACGTAACACTTATATGTAGGTGTACACACGCCGGTGTTCAGTTTAGCGAAAAATTCACAAAGTCAAAGATCCTAGAGTGGAAATTTGTTTTGCTCGTTTCACTTTTTCCCATAAAATCAGTCATTGGGATATCGACTTTGTGAAATATCGACAAAAGCTTCTACCTACCTATTATTGATGTTCAATGAAAACTTGTCGATATGTAGAAAAATCTATAATGCAATTAATGACGTTTTAACACTTAAAATCAATATTTTGGGGTTGACTTCATAGAAAAAAAGAGAAACGGCAATCCCAATCCCAAGAAGCGAAGAAAGTGCGGGGCCGCTAAAGGACAAACCTAATACAGGAGTAAATTATTATGTACAGGTAATTCGTGCTGATTTTAGTTTGCAAATAGCCTGGTTCCAGAGGCCTTAGAGAGGTGAGGACTTTTAAAATAATTAGGTAATTGTTAGATTATAATTATTGCCACAAAAAAATTAAATGGGCGTAATTATAATTATTATGTAGGAAACTCCTATTATTATGTTAATAGTTGTTAAATAACCTAGTTACAGAGGCTTTAGAAAAGTGAGGACTTTTGAAATAGGTAGGTACCTAATTCTTAGTACATTTTCTTTATCTGTGTTGGGTAAGTATCTGTACACAGAATGGGGGCTCGGTGGCTCGGTGGCGACTTCCGCAGCGTCGCGCATTCTTTAGACTGCATGTTTTTCTGTCTTCGATCGACCTTGGTTCGATTCGAGGTCGGGGCAGGATAGTATGCATCATGTCTTTTGAAAAACGCAACTGATGTCCAAAAGTACTGGATAAAATGTACGAATTTAATGAAGAAATAAAACAGGTTAACGAACATAACCACCAAGAACCTGTATTTAAGACGCGATAATAATTAATATCGTTATAGGGGTTGCTATATGAAAAAGAAAAACACATGAAATTGTGATCTACACTAGAGGATGTTTTTTTAGGACTATATACCACTGATAATTTCGGCTTATTTTGCGCCTTAGAAAAACGTAAGAAGTAGGAACGTGGCAATTTTGGACAGGCAGGTGGCACTGCGTGCATCCATGCCAACTTGTCGCGCAAAAGAAACTCAGTAGATAGGCTATGTCGGTTCTGGCGCAATTTCCCCATGTATTTCTTATGGGGGCTAAAACGTGGTCAAAACGTGACCAAATTTCTCCGGCCCGACTTTCTCCGACGCGACCGAAGGTGCCCGAGCTCGCCGACCGTTGACCTTCGCTCTCAACCCCGGGGTGCCCGTCATTATCCCTCAGACCGTTGACCTTCGCTCCAGCCGCGACATGTCACGACTCGCAACTAATAAAAACCCTAAATCATAATTAAGCCATGACGTCCCCCTGTCGACCTTTAGCCGCGGCCATGCATGGATTTTTGCTACCACCTCTGCCTGCGTATTTTTGCGTCCGCGACGCCGAGACATGTCGAGACTCGCAACTAATAAAAACCTAACACCTATAGAAAAAATACCAGCTTGCAATATGTACGTGATGTAATTCCTCGGAAAAAAGTACTTTCTCTTTGTCGGAATAAGCGCCTATGAAACGAGCACGCTGATCTCATCGGTACTGGCGATAAAAAATTTGTAGGAAAAGTGTAATAAAGAATAGATATGAGATACATATGAGTGTATACATTTTCTTGACTACATTACCTAACGATGTATCAAAAATATATATTCGTATATTTAGAGACTGCTCAAAAGGAAAGTGGACATTAAATTTGGGGCATAAATTAACCAGTTTATAACCATCTAGGTAAGTAAATTTCTTTAATTCCGAGAAAGCCAGGCCTTGTTTTAAATTACTTGACTAAAATATAATAGGTGCAAAGTTCACCAGTTTTTAAAAATACTCTGACGTCATTATCAACAAGACTAGTACCACCAAAATCCGATCTTGTGCAACGCGTTTCCTGTTTAAAATTTCACCCAGAAAAAAAAAGGTACTAATTCTCACTTATGCCATGTTCACCGTATGATTTTTATACTATTCCGACTTCGAAAACCCAAAGGTATAAGTGTAGCGTGTAGAAAAAGGGTTTAAAACCCTTAAACGGTCTATATATGGAATAAAATGAGGGCATGCAACATGTTCTTCAATAATGAAAATTAAAACAATGTTCATTTTTGACTGTCCATTATCCTACCAAGAAAAAGCTTATAGCGTCTAAGCGACTATAAAAACGACTCTAAAAACGTCTAAACGACTCTAAAAAACGACTAGACGACTCGTAAAAACGACTAGACGATTCGAAAAACGACTAGACGATTCGGAAAAAACGACTAAACGACTCTGAAAACGACTAAACGATTCTGGAAAACGACTAGACGATTCTGAAAAACGACTAGACGACTTGAAAAAGCGACATACCATTGAATACCATCGAGTACCATGGAATACCATCGAATACCATGAAATACCATCAAAGACCATGGAATACTATCGAAAACCACGGAATACCATAAATGGTCTTGGATATCCCTGTGAAAAAATTTGCCTCGGGGAGAGCATAAAAGGAAATTATCCGTGATCGATGCTCTGTGATCGAAAGATAGTCTTTGATAATACAATCACTCTCAGTTAAAGACATGTTTTTGTCACTTGAGATTGAACCTAGGAGTTATGGTATCCAACACACCAATGACGGATTAGTCATGGGACAAATACCAGTAACTGTTGAAGATAACGTATTATGTATTGGAGATCAAAATTACCCTTACACCAGGTCTGTCTCAACTGCTTTTGAAGAACAAACCACAAGGTATTAATGAGAGTGACCTAAAAATATACAAACAATTGTTGATTACTAATTTTCGATAGGTTCAACAAACCAGGTTTTAAAAGTATTTGTGTTTAGGTGCCTATGGTTTCATCTGGTATATGTTCCATACAGGATTCGAACCTTAGCCCACATTCCAAAGCCAAACACTCGGCATTTAAGTAAAATTCTAGGAAATGCTTGGCAGTGTGGTAATAATCTCGACGCGCTGTTGTAGCAGGGCTCCGCTGGCTCCCGCAGGCCTCGCCGGTCTCTGTAGACTCAGCAGGTCCCTTTAATGATGTGTACCGCAGGCTCCGATTAAATTAAAAAAATTACTATTAATACTAAAATACCCGGACAATAACAATCATTCCAACGCCAAAACACCCAACAGTAGTATTTCTGCGAATGCATCGCAGCCGGGCGCAAGGTGGATGACTCACATCCGCTAGCCGGAACTTGTCAGGACAGGTTGACGACCTAAAAACAATTCTCTCTACTTAGATAAAAATAGAATGTCCAATAAGATTTTTTTCACACACTTTTATATATAAGCACAGATAACGTAACCATATAAGTATATATTACAATATTATAAAATATTTAAGCCCCATAGTAGTATAGCAAAGGGGACTCCAGGGCGGAAGTGACGTCACAAGATGGCCGCCAAGGCGGGAAATTTGAAAATGACCTTGACCTGCGGGTTCAATGAACTTTAAGGGGTCACCTTGTTAACCTTGACCGGTCAATGAACTTTAAGAGGTCACCTTATTAAACTTGACCTGAAGGTCAATGAACTTTAAGAGGTCACCTTGACACGTGGCACTTTTTCTGGGAACGGAAGTGACGTCAATATGGCCACCAAGGCGGGAAATTTGAAAATAACCTTGACCTGCGGGTTCAATGAACTTTAAGGGGTCACGTTCCATTAACCTTGACCTGAAGCTAGAGGTCAAGTGGTTACCAGATCGATAACCTTTAAGGGGTCATTGACCCGCGGGTTCAATGAACTTTAAGGGGTCACCTTGTTAACCTTGACCCAAAGGTCAATGAACTTTAAGAGGTCACCTTGTTAACCTTGACCGGTCCATGAACTTTAAGAGATCACCTTTTTAACCTTGACCTGAAGGTCAATGAACTTTAAGAGGTCACAGTTAACCTTGACCTGAGGGTCAATGAACTTTAAGAGGTCACCTTGTTAACCTGAAGGTCAGTGATCTCATCACCTTGACACGTGGCACCTTGATATAAAAAACGTAAGCAAAAATTATGCAGATGTTTGCACTAAAACAGTTGACGTAGCATTTAGGTGGGGGGCATTGGGGTTATAAGGAGGACGCCGTTGGGAGAGCTCACTATACCCAGTCAACAGTGCTTGAATAATATTGAAATATGTCTTTACTCAAACAGTTGAACGAAAATAACTTCGTAAAAGAAATTGTGAGTGCAAGAGAGTTAGTGGTTGGTGAAAAACATAAAATTTTATCTTTTAGAAGAAATGAAACAAGGTACGGGGAGAAAGTGTTCGTCGAATTTGAAAATTTTCAAACTGCGCTACCTGCACGGTTCGTAAAAGAATTTACGTCTGAACGCATCGAAGACATAAACCGGGAAATCACCAACGGAAAGAAGATCTTCTTGACGAGTCTGGGCCTCATTGGTAGGACAACGAATATTAAATTTGAGGAAGAATGAATCCCACTGACAAGAGGCGACGCAGACAACACTACAAAAGAAGATTGGAATTTTATCTAAGATCTCTTCAAAATTTGAAATATGAAATTCAAATGTATGAAATAAATAAAAAGTTCAAAAACATAAATTTAGAAAATTGTAAAAAATAAAATATGAAATCTAGTCTATCTTTTATTTACCCCTACAAAATTGAAACTCAAATCTGAATGTTCCGATTGCTTCTGAACGCCGAACATATAAATACGTCCAAGTGCATTTGACAGGATTCATTGACACTTGATAGACTATATTAATAACAATTTTGGGTGCGGTTACTTTAATTCCTAGTATATTTTTGGACATTTTCGTTCATTTTATTTACAAAATTATTCTTCCTTATTTTTTATAAGATTATAAGTTGGCTGAAGTAGCTGCATTAATGTTAAGAAATCTAAAAAAATCTGAAAAGTTATAAGTCTAAAGGAATAGCTCTGGATATTCTTATCTATTAATAAAAGTATTTCATTTTCTGACACGTCAGGTCAACAATCTACCGAACAGCGAAATTATTCGCTGGTTACCTGTTATAAATAATGTAATAAAAACCTTAAATTGAATGTTGTTTACCCCTGTATTTCGGTAACGGCCGGGAATAGGACCCATGTTTATAGGAACTTTTATGTTTATTTTGGGTCCCCGAATACGTACCTAAAATATTGACATTTCCTCCTGAATCACCCTGTATACGTAGGTATAAGTTTCATTGTTTAATAAAACCAACTCGGCACTTTTCACGTCCTATGCGTCGCACTTGCTTCAGTAGATTCTCGGTCGTGGCCACAAAGACTCTATCGAGGCGTTGTAATATATGAAAAGTCTGAGTTTCGTGTTTGTTTTTCTTTGGAAAGATGGAAGTGTATCAGTACCTACTTCAGTATAATAGATACGCGTAGTTCAGTGAAATTTTGGATTACGGCAGTATCTATCTATGGAATTTGAACGGTTACTGGTTGTTTTTCCCGTGAAAATGACTGTGCCGTTGGAAAAATGATGTTTGGTTATATCTCATCGCTCGGGGATGTTTATTCTACTGTCTGGGGCATTAGATGTAACCTGACTTCTTTTTATACATCACCAAGAATCTTTTGGTGAGTTGTATTTTGTTTTCTTATCTCTAGGGTATTTTTTTATGTATTTGCGTCGCATTTTTAAACCTATATCGTAAAACCGGTGGTGGCACCCTGTGTTTAAAAACTATACTTCGAAAAAACATCTTGTCTGATCCAATTTTGTTATCATTTTCGTAAATGGGGTAAACAAATTAAACGTTAGCAATTATATTTGTATCAAAAATCCTTGCAAAACTGACAACGGGTTCTGCAACCAGTACCTATGATAATTGCATTATTTTTCCTAGCTAAAAATATTTCCTTACATCTTCACCCCAATAAATTCAGTTTCGGCTATAATATCAAAATAATATATTTATATATATTTTTTTACTTATTTCCGACTCGCTATTTAGTGGTGGTTTATAAGGTACAAAGTTTTCAATTATTATTTTCACTGAATATTGGGACCAGGTTTTGTTTTTAAATGATAACTGGTAAACTAAATCGCCAGAAATAAATATATTTTTTGATCAACATGTTTGAGCTCATATATCTATTCTTAATATTTTGCGTGCCGCATGTTTGTATGACATTATGTTAACGTTTAGCCATGAATTTTAAGCAAGTCTGGTGCTTTTATTAAAACGGCTTACAACCCTCTAAGTAGTACGTGCAGTTTAGTGAAAGTTAGATTAATGTCTCTCATATCGAGTCCAGTCCAATTTTCTTGCTAGATCTATCATCAATGAAAACGTATAATTCAAAATGAAAATGTTTGGAGATTGAGCCGATATGATATTTTCTAGTCCAGAGGATACCGCCACCTCGAGCGATCACGCGGGCTATACGAAAATTTAGTCTATACTTTCACATACATCAAACTTTATTTATTCATCTAAGCCCCGTCATGGATTTTTTTACACCTTATTAAGCAGAACGCATTTTTCATAGGACACGCTAACGGTGACATCGACGGCTATATTATGACATCAGCGTATTTTCTAATAATAGTTGATTTTTGGCACCCCGGTTTTTAGAACCTCTAGCAACAATTTTCAGTTTAGCTTTCTACATTATCAAAAAAAACATGATTTATACTATATTTAGAAGGGGGTTGTTGTATGTTCGATATTTTATTCATTAAAAATGTTGTATTTCCAGGGTAAAATTGGTTGAACTTCTTAGGGACGTATGTTGAATTTTTCACGCCTGGTTTTAATGCGGCAAATTATCATTCGCATTTTAAACGAATTTGATAGCGTAAATAGCTTTGGACTTACAATTGCAGTATTTCTTTTTATTCCTAGAAATCAACAAAATTTCGGGGTTAAACAGTTGACCGACAAGTTTTTTTTACTTTGAACGTACATGTTGATTATGCCTGGTTTGAAATTTTCATCCGTACTGTACCGGGGGATTTTAGATTCTATGCTATGGAAGTATGATTTACAGGGTTTTTTTAGATTCTACATCAACTGGGTCACACGTGTCCCTAAGGACAAAGGTCAAACCTCGAGCAGTAGCCACTTTGCACGTTTTGTTTTTGTCGAGCGATCACGTGGGGTGGGCATTTTTTAAACATTTTATGAGTGTAGTTTCAATCGTGATCGAGCGATTACAAGAGCTAAAAATCCAAATTTGTGGGATGGGCAATGAATAAAATAACAACTTAGATACGCGATTAAATATTTTAATATACAAGATCCCACGAACATTTCATCAGTTTTGTATACTTTTTCATCGGTGACGGGTACCCATAACTTTTTTATTTGCTGAATACTGATACAATTATTTTTCGTAGACTCCTGTCGATAGTATCAAATGTTTATTACCTTTACCTAAAGAAATTAATATCCATGTCCATAATCTAATTGTTTTGCTATATTCCGTAAATTGGCCTTGCATTCATCCGGCGGTATTTATATTTTTAAATATGTGTGCGTCTCAAGTTTGATTATAATAACATTTTTGAGCTTCATATTGTATTTGCTACTGCGGCATCCCAAGTCTGCCGCTTTAGTAGGTACCGAATTCACAGTAATAAAACTGTAAAGAACGAGCGAGTTTTGTTTGTGTACGAAGTGTTGAGATATATTACCCATGTAACATAATATCCCATTCAAATTCGAACTATATGGGGCTTAAATATTTTATAATATTGTAATATATACTTATATGGTTACGTTATCTGTGCTTATATATAAAAGTGTGTGAAAAAAATCTTATTGGACATTCTATTTTTATCTAAGTAGAGAGAATTGTTTTTAGGTCGTCAACCTGTCCTGACAAGTTCCGGCTAGCGGATGTGAGTCATCCACCTTGCGCCCGGCTGCGATGCATTCGCAGAAATACTACTGTTGGGTGTTTTGGCGTTGGAATGATTGTTATTGTCCGGGTATTTTAGTATCAATAGTAATTTTTTTAATTTAATCGGAGCCTGCGGTACACATCATTAAAGGGACCTGCTGAGTCTACAGAGACCGGCGAGGCCTGCGGGAGCCAGCGGAGCCCTGCTACAACAGCGCGTCGAGATTATTACCACACTGCCAAGCATTTCCTAGAATTTTACTTAAATGCCGAGTGTTTGGCTTTGGAATGTGGGCTAAGGTTCGAATCCTGTATGGAACATATACCAGATGAAACCATAGGCACCTAAACACAAATACTTTTAAAACCTGGTTTGTTGAACCTATCGAAAATTAGTAATCAACAATTGTTTGTATATTTTTAGGTCACTCTCATTAATACCTTGTGGTTTGTTCTTCAAAAGCAGTTGAGACAGACCTGGTGTAAGGGTAATTTTGATCTCCAATACATAATACGTTATCTTCAACAGTTACTGGTATTTGTCCCATGACTAATCCGTCATTGGTGTGTTGGATACCATAACTCCTAGGTTCAATCTCAAGTGACAAAAACATGTCTTTAACTGAGAGTGATTGTATTATCAAAGACGATGTTTCGATCACAGAGCATCGATCACGGATAATTTCCTTTTATGCTCTCCCCGAGGCAAATTTTTTCACAGGGATATCCAAGACCATTTATGGTATTCCGTGGTTTTCGATAGTATTCCATGGTCTTTGATGGTATTTCATGGTATTCGATGGTATTCCATGGTACTCGATGGTATTCAATGGTATGTCGCTTTTTCAAGTCGTCTAGTCGTTTTTCAGAATCGTCTAGTCGTTTTCCAGAATCGTTTAGTCGTTTTCAGAGTCGTTTAGTCGTTTTTTCCGAATCGTCTAGTCGTTTTTCGAATCGTCTAGTCGTTTTTACGAGTCGTCTAGTCGTTTTTTAGAGTCGTTTAGACGTTTTTAGAGTCGTTTTTATAGTCGCTTAGACGCTATAAGCTTTTTCTTGGTAGGATAATGGACAGTCAAAAATGAACATTGTTTTAATTTTCATTATTGAAGAACATGTTGCATGCCCTCATTTTATTCCATATATAGACCGTTTAAGGGTTTTAAACCCTTTTTCCACACGCTACACTTATACCTTTGGGTTTTCGAAGTCGGAATAGTATAAAAATCATACGGTGAACATGGCATAAGTGAGAATTAGTACCTTTTTTTTTTCTGGGTGAAATTTTAAACAGGAAACGCGTTGCACAAGATCGGATTTTGGTGGTACTAGTCTTGTTGATAATGACGTCAGAGTATTTTTAAAAACTGGTGAACTTTGCACCTATTATATTTTAGTCAAGTAATTTAAAACAAGGCCTGGCTTTCTCGGAATTAAAGAAATTTACTTACCTAGATGGTTATAAACTGGTTAATTTATGCCCCAAATTTAATGTCCACTTTCCTTTTGAGCAGTCTCTAAATATACGAATATATATTTTTGATACATCCTTAGGTAATGTAGTCAAGAAAATGTATACACTCATAATATGTATCTCATATCTATTCTTTATTACACTTTTCCTACAAATTTTTTATCGCCAGTACCGATGAGATCAGCGTGCTCGTTTCATAGGCGCTTATTCCGACAAAGAGAAAGTACTTTTTTCCGAGGAATTACATCACGTACATATTGCAAGCTGGTATTTTTTCTATAGGTGTTAGGTTTTTATTAGTTGCGAGTCTCGACATGTCTCGGCGTCGCGGACGCAAAAATATGCAGGCAGAGGTGGTAGCAAAAATCCATGCATGGCCGCGGCTAAAGGTCGACAGGGGGACGTCATGGCTTAATTATGATTTAGGGTTTTTATTAGTTGCGAGTCGTGACATGTCGCGGCTGGAGCGAAGGTCAACGGTCTGAGGGATAATGACGGGCACCCCGGGGTTGAGAGCGAAGGTCAACGGTCGGCGAGCTCGGGCACCTTCGGTCGCGTCGGAGAAAGTCGGGCCGGAGAAATTTGGTCACGTTTTGACCACGTTTTAGCCCCCATAAGAAATACATGGGGAAATTGCGCCAGAACCGACATAGCCTATCTACTAAACTCTGACTTGGAAAAGCTATTAACAGGTGAAACAAGCTTAATTTAAGAGATAGAAGAAAACTTTTATATTAAAAATTGATGGCACTGAAAATCTTTATGCAACCGGGTGCTCAGGTGCTCAACATTAACATTAACATTAACAGGAAACATTTATTCAAATTATAGAAAATTCTAATTTAGAGCAATTGGTTGCATAAATTTTCTCAGTGCCATTAATTTTCAATCTAAAATTTTCTTCTATTTCTTAAAATAAACATATTATTACGGCTATTAATATTTGTTATTGTTTCTGGCGTCTTTATTGTGGGGCGTAAAATAAACGAGAAAATCGCGGTGGTAGCACTAAAAGAATCATCCTGTATATACTATCCTTCGTTTAACAACCCCGAAAAATCTTTTGGACCTTGATCTTTAATATGCAAGTTTATTGTCCCACAATTAATAAAAATCTTGCCAAAAACTACTTTTAAATTTTAACTTTATATAATAGATACCACCAACAATTATTAAACTGCTCTATTACTAGTCATTATTTTGGCCAAAAAATTATATTCCTGCACGGATATTTTTAGGTTTGTTTTTCAGTACACTGTTATAGAACTATTACGCACTTTTCACCAATTTTTTCAGATTCGTATTACGAAAATCGTATGCCGCAGTTATGACTGGATCATATCATATTTTCTCTCTTCATTATTTTCTCGTAAATCCTTTTAGACTCGTTTCTGATTATTTATTATGCGCCTATTCATTTTCCGCGAAAATCGCAGTCCCATTTCTGATCATTGCAATCGATCATGGTCATCTAAATGGATTGGCGCAATCACCGTTACCAAGGCGCACGCATGCGCTTCCTGTCAGTTGGTTTTCAATAGTTGTCAATTTTTCTACTTATAAAACAAAGACAGATATATCAAGTTTTTTGCAAGCGCTTTCGTCACTCGGTAACGCTATGATTGCATCCAATATCTAGGCAGATAAGGTATACCTATACCAAGTTTGATTTGTTGTTATACAGGGTGGAACTGAATCATGGTACACCCCACTTTTTTCCCTTGTTTTTTGAGATACAATTTTGAAATTTGGTATGTCGATGTTACTTTATAAATGTCACTTTTTGACGTGTAAATTCATTTATTTCCGCTTCCGGTTTTACCGGAAGTGACATTCACTTTTGTTTTTTAAATGGAACACCCTGTATATTATTTAAGTTTCGGATTCTCCTCGATGTACTTAAACCGACGATGCCTCACAAGTATGACATTTTAGCTGACAGAAAGTGGTTTTTCTTTAACTTATTTGGATTTGTAATAATAAACTAAAGGTAGCTATGAAATTTTAACATCAAATATTTATTGAAAATTTGAAAACAATGTCAATACAAATAAATGGCAACTCTGCACCGATTTTATAGTAAGTGTTCGAAATGCCCGCCATTCACTTGAATGCATTTTTGGATTCTTCGTTCAAAGTTTCTGATTGCCTTCCGAAGTTGTTGTCGAGTTATGGCTTGAATTGCTTGCCTAACCCTATTTGTTCCAGATCTTGTGCAGTTGTAGGAAGTGTCGAATACACAAAATTTTTTAAATATCCCCAAATAAAAAAATCCAAAGGGGTCAAATCAGGAGACCTTGGAGGCTCACTGAATTGGCATTATGAGCAGGTGCTCCATCTTGTTGAAAAAACATGTCGTGTCTCAAATCTAATGGTAAAATTTCTAAAAAATCAAACATTTCATTTTCAAGAAATCCCAAATATCTGTCGGCCGTTAAGGCCCCATTGTAAATTATGGGGCCAACTATTCGACAGTCAACCATTCCCAGCCACACATTAAAACCAAATCTCTCTTGGAACCGCCCTTGTCTGAATAAGTTCTGGTTATTCTGCGACCAATACCTCGTGTTTTGCCTGTTAAACAAGCCTAAATTTGAAAAACTTGCTTCGTCTGTGAAAAAAATTATTTGGCGGGATATTATTTTGTAAGACCCAGTGACAGTAATCAAGCCTTCTTGCATTGTCGTCATCTCGTAAATGTTGAACTATTTGGTATTTGTAAGAGCGGTAACCGTGTTTTTTTTTAAATTCGGTGTACCGTGCGATGGCTTGTCTAGCTCTAAAGCTACTTGCCTTATTGAAACGTTTCTTTCAGCCTCCACTCTAGCCAAGACATTAATTTCGGTATTTTCTCCAACAATAAATTTTTCGGCTTCATTTGGCTCTATTCTAAATTTCATTTCCAGACGGTGGAAATAATTTCTTGCAGGACATTGACTTTCAGGATATCGTTGCGCGAATAAGTTTTTAGCAGCAACAGCATTTTTTTGGCACTCTCCATAAATCAGCAACATATCCATTTTTTCTATCTTGTGTAAGTTTGCGACATTTTGCAAACACTATTTTTGCAATTGTTTTAGTTGACAACCCATTGATACCGTAGGTTATTATAAGAGAAGTACTTTTCTGTAGACAGATGGTTTGACAGTTCATTAAAGATGTTCAGTTTGTCGAAGTTCATTTGTTTCATAGCCACCTTTAGTTTATTATTGCAAATCCAAATAAGTTAAAGAAAAACCACTTTCTGTCAGCCAAAATGTCACTTGTGAGGCATCGTTGGTTTCAGTACATCGAGGAGAATCCGAAACTCAAATAATATACAGGGTGTTATATTTAAAAAACAAAAGTGAATGTCACTTCCGGTAAAACCGGAAGCGGAAATAAATGAATTTACTCGTCAAAAAGTGACATTTATAAAATAACATCGACATGCCAAATTTCAAAATTGTATCTCAAAAACAAGGGAAAAAAGTGGGGTGTGCCATGATTCAGTTCCACCCTGTATATAGCACAACAGTCATAGTATATAAAGGTTGATTTTTACCATCTTGCTCTACAAAAAAAAATCAGAAAATCTCCTTGTGATTGACAGTCAAAAAGAAACTGACGTCAATAGCCAACTTATTGAGTAATACCATTGAATAAGGAATTCGTATACCTTAATCAATGGTAATACTGAATAATCATAAAATGGGTGAAAATTTTAAAAACAAAATTGATGGCACAGAAGAGCTCTTCGCAAATGTACACTTAAACTGAGAAAATCGTGGTGGCGGTAAAAAAGTTACCGCGACCCTAGGAGGGCGCAAGCGTCAGTACAATTTTTTAAACAATTTCAATGGTCATTTGGGAAGAACTCTACTCGAGCCATCTATTTTAAGTGTAAAAGCGTTGACTGATTTATTAATAAAGACTACTCACGGCTGTCATGTTTGACAGTTCTCTGGCTCACCATGCACTTCCCGGAGACAAAATACAATGCAAAATACATTGTTGACCATAAGCGCCATCTACTTTTCAGAATATGAAGCTATAGCCGTGAGAAGTCTTATTAATACGTCAGTCAACGGTAAAAGTTTTTAGGTATATCCTATATGTATAGATACGACGAAAATATTGTCATTAATGAATAAGAATTTTTAAACAGTCCTTTATTCCATTGACTTCTAAAAAAGTCAATATACCGGGTGAGTTTTTTTCGATGCCCACTATGGGGATCTCGGAAACTAGCAGAGCTAGAACAAAGATTAAATGGGGAAAGAATTGCAGTTTTGAATGTTCAATCTAATGCCCCTTTTGGATTTTCAAAAAAGTTTATGGCTCACTAGATATTTTGAGAAGAGTGATTTTTTGCTATTTCATCGGATCTCTGTAGCTCCGTTATTTCTGATTATACAGAAAAACTGTAGAGACAAAAAGTGTAGATAATTTTGGGCTTAATGAGATAATCTGATCCAATATTTTATGTTGTTTTGTGATTTTTAAGGTATGACATAAACTTTTGTTTTTTTAAATGTAAATCATAGTTGGCTGTGGTGGCCTTATCCAATCGGCCATTTTTCGAGCTTTCCAAAAATATAATACTTGGCGTTGTTATTATAAAAAATAAAATAGCTATGGCTAATTTTCTGATTTTTTTAAATTTTCACATAGTCAGCCATGGAATATTTCCATAATTACGTTCTATTTTATAATAAGACATACTTCAAACTTTCAAATATTTTATTTTAAGCTGGTAACAAAATAAAACAAAAATTTTCATGATGGAGCTCCACCACATATTTATTTGCCCGTAAGAAATTATACCTAGATCAGCTCTATCCAAATAGTTGGATAGGGAGAAATAGACCTATTTCCTGGCAGCCCCGATCCCCCGATTTTTCTGGTTTGGATTTCTTTTGGTGGGGAACAGTACAAAATAAAGTATGAGACAATTGATGAATTAAGAGCAGCTGTTTTAGAAGCAATTGCCAGTATTGACACGCGGCGCTCTCTAAGAAAGGCGACAAATTCAGTTTAGATGCAATATTTGCATAAATAATAATGGTGAATTGTTTGAACACCTTTTTTATTTTAAAATGTGACCTTTTTAAAATAATAATAATTTGAATTTGAGTTTTTTATTTTTGTTTTATTTTTTTACATTTTGTTACCAGGTAAAAACAAAATATTAGAAAGTTTTAAGTATGTCTAATTATAAAATAGAACGTAATTATGAAAATATTCCATGGCTGACTATGTGAAAATTAAAAAAAAATCAGAAAATTAGCCATAGCTCTTTCATTTTTTATAATAACTATGCCGAGTATTATATCTTTGGAAAGCTCAAAAAATTGCCGATTTTATAAGGCCACAGCCAACTATAATTTACGTTTAAAAAACAAAGGTTTATGTCATATCTCAAAAATCACAAACAACATAAAATATTGTATAAGATTGTCTTATTAAGCCCAAAATTATCTACAATTTTTGTCTCTACAGTTTTTCTGCATAATCAGAAATAACGGAGCTACAGAGATCTGATGAAATAGCAAAAATCACTTTTTCCAAAATATCTAGTGAGCCATGAACTTTTTTGAAAATCCAAAAGAGGCATTAGATTGGGCATTCAAAACTGCAATTTTTCCCCCATTTAACCTTTGTTCTAGCTCTGCTAGTTTCCGAGATCCCCATAGTGGGCATCGAAAAAAAAACTCACCATGTATATGTGTGTTTTTGTTGCATACTATATAGCATGACTTCTTTCTCTACATGACGTGTGTCTAATGGAGAACAGTTCTGAACAACCCTGTGTTGAGAAGTTCGCCACTCTTTGACTTTGCAAAAAAGGTTGGGGAGATTAGATGTCAGGTAGGTATATCTATGGTCAAGTTCTGGCAGCCGGCCACCTAATTTGGAATTAACATTGTCATGATGTTATGCTGGGTAATGCCTAAAATTTTACCTGAGGAAATGGACTCTTGGAACTCGCAGGCAATAGGTCACGCGGGTCACCGCCACATATGCAGCCGCACGCACCGCCCCCGTCTGCCGCCACACTCGGACTTCGGGGCCATGGCGGGCGGCCGCCCCACGCTGACGCCCACCCCCGCGCCTCGTCCACCCCCGATGTGTTCGGAGGGGTGGGTTGGCCATGGACGGCAGAGATTGTGCGTCCTTGGGTGCGCGGGTCACTGCGCCATTGGACCGTAACTGGCATAAAGATTTCCACCAACACACTTTTTTATACAGGGGGATTCAATCTTTATGGTTAGCACTGAGGCTTGCAAGATCTCGACAAAATAAAACTGTTTTGCAGTAAAGGTACATTTTTTATGCAAAGCCTTCGTTTTTCGTTTAGTTGTAAGGAGTTAAAATTTCTAATAAAACATTAGATTTAGCTATTTTTTTGTAGTCGTTATTATTGTAAACCTAATTAGGTAAATAATGGAAGTAAACTTAAAGTTGCTTTAGGTAAAGCTATTGAGGTCTACATAATACCTTTGCAAATTTCAGTGGCGAAGAGTTCATAGTAGGTGTTACCAATGGTAACACCTTCCAATATCCAACACATAAACCCATAAATGTATCATTATTATAGTATGAGAGCCGGCCGCATGATTTCAACTCTCATAAGATGTTATGCAAAATGTAGACAGTAGGTACCTATATTTCTTTACTTGAAGCGAGTAGGTTGCCTCAATTAATATATGGTCCCGATCATTGTTATTTAAAGAAATTTTTTAAAGGCATTTTATGATTATTGTTATTATTATTATAAGTTGTGGTTAATTTTTAACTAAATCTACTATCATATGATTACCTATAGAACCAAATAGGAAAGAAGGCCCATGGAGCAACAATAAAAAAAAGTCCCTTGGTCCTTTAGAAATCCGATAGGTGTATTTTCGGGGCCCCGAAAATCCTCCGCTGTTAAATACGGCGCGAAAGACGGGGGCAAGTCTGGACATCGGGGACGCGAGTTGTGTGCGAAGTCCCGCTATACAGCCAGTGCCATATACCGTTTAATACCCAGGATTTTTTTTTTCAAACGCCATTTTCGGGAGATGGCCAGAGAATCGGTCAACATATTTAACGAAACTTTTTCAATTAAATTATTTCCCGTTTTCGAGTTATTAAAAATTTTCGGGGAAAAAAACGACCAACGCAGGTGGGACGCTTCTTTTTTAAGTGATTGGTCGGCATTTCCCGTCAAATAAAAGCCAAAGTCCGAAAACTGTCAGAAATTGCCCTTTTTCACCGAGCTACAGCTAAGTTATTTCGGCTGGGGGCTCTATGGGGTCGGAATTTTTAATGCTTCCCTCAAGTCTTCAGGTGAAGTGAAAAATCAAAAAATGAGAAAAACAAGCAATTTCTGAGAGCGGTTCCTCAGGATTTCCCGTCAATTTCGCTAATTCTAGAAGCCGTCCGTTTCTCGAAAGTTGAAAATCTGGAGTGGGGAAATTTAGTTAAATATCGAATTTTCGAGGTTCCTTTCGGTACTGGAGGAGAGTACAAGGCCGAATTAAGAAATGTACTACCTCCTTCGATTTTTAGAACGGCACTTTTATCAAAAGACTATAGCGAAAATGTAGTAAATATGTTCGTGGGACGGGTTGTACCTATTAAAAAATTAAAATTTACCACAACTTATTTAAATAACAATGATCGGGCCCATATTACTTATCTGAGGCAACCTACTCGCTTCAAGTAAAGAAATATACTCTCTATACATATTACATAACATCTTATTCTATATGATCTTATGAGAGTTGAAATCATGCGGCCAGCTCTTGGACTATTACGATTTTTTTCAAATTAATATTTTAAAGAATATTTGAACAAAGCGTGCAAAGTGCAAACCAAACAAATTAACAAATTATTTTTACCTACCGTCACCAAATCGAAAAGTGGTTACGCCGCCGCTCGACTCATCCGCGTATATGCCCACACCGATGCGATTTTTCCACTACCAATTCGCCTCAATGTTACCATTCTCATTAGTGGTTACGTTGCGTTCGACTTGGAAGGTGCCGCCCGGTGCTTGAAATTAATTAGGTATTGCTCGCGTTTACGCAGGATTATAATTTTAGTTTTTGTTTTTGATGACGCGAAATAGATATCTAATGGCGGCCATACACGTAACGATATACTTGCGCAAGTTTAGACTTGCGCAAACACACATCATTCGGTAGAGAGCACAGACGGCACAAGTATACTTGAACAACATCATTTTTGATGAGAAAGTCAGTGGAGCAGGCAGTTGTGTTTTGTGTTACAAAAAATCTGAAAAGACTTTAAAAGACACCGAACTATATGGTGTAAAGACTGGTTAATGAAAAGAGAACATTATTCACACATCAATTTATTGACTGAACTGAAATTTGCACCCAAAGACTGGCATAACAACTATCTGCGTATGGACGAAGACACTTATTTCAAGGTTCTGTCGATGATTACGCCATTTATTATAAAGCAAGATACTGTTATGCGAAGAGCCATATCACCACTTGGATCTATTTTTTTATAATACACTTCAACTAATTTGTTATAAGCGGTTGTTTTTTTTATCTCTATTGTGGTAATCTTTGTTCTTTACTTGCCAGAGGCATAGTTCATTTCTAGATATTTATAAAATCTTCCAAATTTTCTCGCACTCCACATGTCTCGTCACTCATTTTGGCGCAAAAAACCCAAACAGACGTGCATACGAACGTCAATGAGTTCATCTGCGCAATGGTGCCACACACGTTCAAGTAAACTTGTGCAAACGTAAACTTGTCCAAGTCTGGAATCGAAAATTGAAATTTTCTGAAGACTTGTACAAGTCTAGAATTTGCGCAAAAATCTTCCAACACACGTTACTGTATATTTGTGCAAGTCTAAACTTGCGCAAGTATATCGTTACGTGTATGGCTGGCGTAAAGGTAATATTCTCCAGGATATTTTACGTCATAAAGTATTTAGGTATAACCTAATTTTATCGAGGTTTTTGTCAATGGCATCAAAAAGAGGGAAAATGTACCTACAGGGTGTCCAATTTTAAAACTGTACAAATCCGTAAAATCTTCATTTTTGCGGAGATAATCGCCTAAACTTTTTTTGTTTAAAAGGCCTTCAAAAACCGCTTCTTCTGACCTTTCTGCCATTTTCAAAATGCAAATCCAGGGCTGGCTGAGATTTTTTTATACCCCCGATTTTCACGAAAGCTATTTAGCGATTTTTTTATTTAAAATCTGACCCCACAGCGTTAATTAGAACACCCCAAAACCCCTAAATACAAAATTTTGAATAAAAAATATACAGGTAGTTCCATTCTACAGGGTGTCAAAGTTGAGCAAAATAGTTTCATAAAAATTCAGCATTTTGAGATGGCACATAGATAAGAATACTGTGTATATTTTGTATTGGACCTTTGCACATCAACACTTTGAGTGGTCCTATTGACCATTCCACTATTTTGAGGGGATTCCATGGCACATCCTTGACTTGGCAGATGCCTTTAAAATTCCTATTTTGCTCAACTTTGACACCCTGCAGAATAGAACTCCCTGTATATTTTTTATTCGAATTTGGTATTTAGGGCTTTTGGGGTGTTCTGATTAACGCTGTGGGGTCAGATTTTAAATAAAAAAATCGCTAAATGGGTTTCGTGAAAATCGGGGGTATAAAAAAATCGCAGCCGGCCGTGGATTTGCCTTTTGAAAATGGCAGGAAGGTCAAAAGAAGCGTTTTTTGAAGGCCTTTCAAACAAAAAAAAGTTTAGGCGATTATCTCCAAAAATGAAGATTTTACGGATTTGTACAATTTTAAAGTTGGACACCCTGTTACCAAATATATTTTTGTAAGGAAATATTTTGCTGTACGAATTTCTAATAGGTACATAATTTCATTCCGTTTGATCTAAAAGCTGTATGTAAATATTTTTTGGTAACACTATTTAAAAAGTCACGCATCGATACTGACAAATTTATATTTGTCGAATAAAGAACTCGTGAAAAAATTTAAAAAATTGTCTTGATACGGTAGCGGATACGAGAGAATGCCTAGAGTAGCTTTTTCTAAAAAAAAAAAATGCTGTAAGTTTACGTTGGGCAAGATATTAGGGTTCTAAGCATGTAAAAATTGAATCACCCTATATATAGGTATACCGAGTGGCCCAGGGTCTTCTACTTCAAATATCATATTTTTCAAAAAACACAAAAGCAAGTTGATTTAGTTTGGGAGGGAGACATGTTTGGTGCCTATAATGGCTCCCACTCTTTAATCTGAATGAATGGTCATCCCATCGATTTTTTAAATGGGGCTATACCATGGGTACATATATTCGCACATCATTGGAAAGGGTTTTTTATATAATAATAATAATAATTCTCACCCTCACAATATACAGTTTAGAATTAAGCAAACATCCACTTAGATTACTAATAACGCGCATATAAAGATATTGTCGAAAATTAAGCCGTTGTGTGTATATTCATGGATATAGCTAGGGCCATCGATATTGTGAGCCATACGATTTTAACTGATGTGTTAGAGGACCTGGAGTTCAGAAGTGTAGCGCCAAATTTAATTAAAACTTACCTGTACGGACGAGCCCAGAAATTGGAGATCAGGCCGCCATTATAGAGTATGGAGTCCCTTAAGGCACTGTACTTCGACCCATTCTCTTTTCTCTGTATATAAATGGCCTGCTGCTTTTACCTTCATCTGGAAGCATATCTCCGTTTGCTGACGATACAGTGATTTAGTTCTCTGCAAAAACCTGGAAAGAGGTAAAGCTTTTAGTGCAAAAAGGTCTAGAAAAAAAAGTAAATTGGTTTGTCAACATGAGTTTAACCGTCAATTTTGAAAAAACGTACGATGTTCCCTTCAGTTGTAAAAAAAAAAACATGGCGCAATACCAAGGTTGTTGGAGTGGACCAACAACCTTGGCGCAATACTATAAGCTGAAAGAATAACAGATTATGTATGTCATCATATCACAGACATGTCACATTATACAGGGTTAACTATCACTTAGTACACAACTTTTTATGGCAGATAAAGAAAAATTAGACTTGCCAAAATAAATTTTCAAAAATTTTCTAACGTTATTTGTCTAAAGCCTAAATTTTTTTTTTTTCGAAATTGTGTAAAACCCCTCAGAAAACGCCGCCTATGGACGCCCGCGTGATGTGTCTTAAAATTTCGCCTATGTCAATGGTTGTGACAGGTAGTGAAATAGCGCGGCGTTGCCACGTCTATCAATTTATCCGAGGATTCACCACAAAATTTCTATTTCCTTTTAAAAACGATTACTTTCTAAGGAACATGTAGAATGACTATGGAACACCTACCTTACTGACAGGTATTAAGTACAAGCAAAGACAATCCGATTAGATGGGCTTGTTCTGAGATATTTCCAATCTCTTTGCAATAGCTGTAGTGCTTATGGAAGGTTGCTCTTCCACAAAATGCTCATATTCATTTGCCCTCCAGGTCCACCCCTTCGAGCTTGCAAAACACCAGTGTTTCGCAAACGTTGTACAACGTTCACGAACGTACGTGGGTTAGGCATATTTGCCCTATTGGGAAAACGAATACGGTATTCTGCAGCAGCTCGATGTGCACTTTCATCGCATATCCCGTACATTATAACCATGTCGAGGCAGACTTTTGATATGACAACGTTGCATTGCATGGGTGACCTAGGTTTAATTTTTTCCTTGCCCCGTAGTGAGAGCGTTTAACCACGTGCAGCGTTGCCAAACTAAAAGTCTGCCTCGCTAGACTTCGGTTTTATGGAAAGTCTGACTCCTGGGATTTAGGTGTTGGCGACGATATCGTGTGGTGAATACGGTGTTGCAAAGGTGAGCCTGTCTAGAACTCGGTCTAGCGAGAATTTGAAGTGCTGGGATTTAGAACTCGCGGTAGGTAGGTGCGTGGCGTAGCGCACTCTATCTACCTCGCATATTCCTCTCGCACACCCATTGAATATCATAATAATTATTGTACCTGTAAACGTTGAGAGGAATGACTCAACGCTGTAAAATAGAAATACTTATCTCTTGAATGAAACTCCTGACAATTAGGATATGTTTTGGTTCCCTTGTTTTTTTTTGTTTTTGTTTATATTATTGTTTTGGTATATTATTGTTTATATCATATTGGTTATTTTTTGGATTGCATAAATTTTAGTTCTCAATAGCATTCAGTTGCTTCTGGGTACTCCTAATTTGGAGTATTGTGCGAGGGTGAGAATTATTATTATTATAGTAGTAGCATTACTTGATCTCATCGAGTCAAAGGCTTACCGCTATCGGCCCGATGTGTTCTTAAATTTCTCGTCTAACAATAGTCCAGGCGGCGGGCGACCAAAAGTGGAATTGGAAGGAAGCGCCCCGTTCCCGTCGCCTTCACCATTATCTCCCGTCGACAGGAATATACCGTTGAGTGAGGAATAATTTATAAGATGAACTGTGTCCGAAATATATTTTCTTTATTGAAAATTTGTACATAAATCACATAAGGTATGGTACACGTTGTGGTACAGTTGTAAAGTGGAAAATAACAAACAATAAAATAAAAAATCGGAAATTTGAGACTTGACATTGAGGTCCATCTCTCCTGCACTATGGAGGCGGAGTGTGGACCACGGTGGGTAGGAGAGATGGACCTGTCTTTGTTTTATTCCTTTTTGATGCTATATTTATGCCACATTTTTGGCACAAAGTTAACAAAGCTTGTACAGTTCTCTGCAAACAAAGCGTTGTATCCATTCGTATTTTTTCTTTGTTAAACGATAGTCCTCGCTGCAGCCAACACATTCATTTTCTATTAAGCCGCTCGTCTGCACTGATGCAGTCATTTAAGGCAAAATCACCTGTGTCTTCTTCAGATCGATTTTTTCCGACATTTTTGCTTTTGACGTTTTTGTGACCCCTTTGGTAGGTAGGTACTAATTTTCTTTCTAGATAGTGACCCTTTTTTTCTTTAATAAATGGTGCTGAAGTAACATCTGATATTTTTTACGAACCCTTTTTACAGCGGCAGTTACATGGGGAACCGAAGAAACTTCATCAAGTGCCTTTCCAGGAGTATATAATATCTTCAGTAGAGGAGTGACGATTTTCTGACTTTGAATACCGGAAGGGCCTGGTTATGGAGAGATTCAGATCTTGCCTGAGGTATTTCAGTATTTGTTGTGTTTTTTACACATCTTTTAAGATTTTGGACCCAATATGCGTATAATTACTGTGGTTGATTTTTCCAAAGCTTCAGCTAATAGCTTTCCAAACTGAAATCTCTTTAAAACTTTCTTGGGGTTATTTTTCAACAAATGACTACACGCATAATAATAGTGTGTAGTGTGAGCGGCAAACAAAATAAAATTATGGCGTTTTGCTCTGCGAAATTATCTAGCTGTGTGGGAAGTGTGTTGATCTATTATTATCAATACCTTGCCAGTGGGTTTCCTTGGAAAAAATGGTTCTTTATCCAGTCAATAAATGGCCACAACTGGAGCCATTTCTTGCCAGCTTTACTTCCTGTAAAACAATATTTGGATAAGTCGGTATTAGTACAAAAATATTTCGGAACTTATTTACTATCTCGTTCGTTAAATTTGTGTGGTATTCCCATTCGTTTAAGTACATTAGGTATATGCCATGATTCTTACTTCAATTCATGTCGATGCAAATTCTGCTTTCTGGAGCTTCTTGATATGGTTTGCTAAATTTGTTTTCGCATTTGATCCTAGTGAAGAATTAGGTGCTAGTCCGATACATTTATTTATTGATACATTTTCTCAAATGAGAGGACAGATGGACCACTCATTAACTTTGAAAAAAGTAAATAAGAATTTCGCATGCAACGTTTTATATACTACAAATAACACTTATATTATATACCTATTTAATAGTTTCAATAACAAAAACCTGCTTAGACTGACAACTTATGTTAGTTTAATAAAATTCTTACTGCATTGAAAAAGGTTTTTGTTACAAATTTCTGCCACGAATGCTCTGAACTGCGTACCTACTTTCTCCCGTCTTAAGGTGAACTGATAAAAAGACACAACGTCCGTCAGTCGAGGGCTGCAGCATTGCCGTCGTTTACGAAATATCACGGATGGTCCCTCTATCCTCCTGGTCCATCTCTCCTCTCTTTATCCTATACTTATAAATATAGGCTATTTTCCATGTCCCCAGTTCCCACAATAGGCGCCGTCAAACTGAGGATGATAGCGGCTATGCGTCGCGTGTCGTGTACGGCAGTGACGTGTCACTCGCCCTAAGCGTTTCATATATAGCCGTGCCAAATTCCCTGTTTCTATTTATAGCATTTATTTCGCTAATATTTTTTTTCAAAGCGGTACAATATCGATTTTGATTACAATATGATATAGGTGGGTAATTCTAAATTACATTCGCTGAACAAACTGTAGTGTATTCGACTAAATGGTTTAGCTTTAGCAGACCCTGTGAATAACAACGCGTTGTCCCCCATGAATCATATATGTATTATAGGTAGGTAGGTACCTACCTATAGGACCGCCATTGCTTAGGTACACAAGTTTATCAATTTCAGTTATTGAGTCTTCCATAGATATTTGATATTTTCACAACAATTAAATTAACCATTTTCGTTTTCGGTACAATTTGAATTTTTTAACGAATATTTACACGGGCGTGTGTACCATAATGCACGCATTTAGTGTAAAATTTACCATTTTCCGTGTACAATTTTTTACGAAATCTGGTGTTTCATAATGCAAAAATTCTAGGGGTTATTCCCTGTGTTATTAATTTATTAAGTACCTACATTTTTTTTGTTCCACTATGACGATTTTAGTATACTGAAGCTTTGTTTCGGCGATACACAACGATAAAGGTTTTTTGATAAAATATGTTTTTCTTATTTTTAAAATTATTATTCTTATAAATATATTGCAATGCATGGACTCATAATTGTTTATAGTCGATAGTCAACATTCAAAATATTGTTATTGTCGAAAAACCTTTAGGAATAGGATTGTATCTTCGAAAATCATCAAACGGCAAAATATTCTTAAAATAACCCATCGAACAACCCCTTGAATTTTTGCCTTGTATATTTGCTAAACACCTTGTAGACATAAGTTCAATTAAAAATCGAAACTTGCATGGAAACCTGCTAACATGGTGTAGCAGGCAGGTGCTTTTTGAGTCAATAGTATGGTAGGAGTAACGATTATTAAGTACATATATAGAAAGTCACTTTAAAGATTTATTTATTAGGTAAACAAATTTTCAATAATATACAGGCAGTTATTAAATGCATGACTAACATTTGAAATTTTTAAGCTTTGATATTTACTTGATTTACTTGGTAGTGGCTAATCATTCATATATAAAATTCGAAGAATAGTCAGTAATCTTTTAGTTATTGAGCTAGATAATTTCTTACCTTATTTAGGTACAGCATTCAAGGAAGGAATATTCACACTCACACAACGGATATTTAATAATGTTTTCGATTTAAATTTGATTAAAACTATAATTTTCTTTCGGACCTATTATCAGCGTCCAGAGATATACTAATAAGTCTGAGCACTTGGCCTTGTGTAAAAAAACGTTTCCCCCTTGTCCTCTCCCGCTCCCTCGCCCCGCCGTCATCGGAGTACGGCGATCGATACCTTCTGGTAGAAGAAAATAAAGGGCCCCATTCACGTTGAGATCGGTATGGATACGTGTATCACGACAAACGGCGATACATGTATCTGCGATTTGTTTCCATTTGTTTTCTGTTCATATACGTAGAGACGAACTCATAAAACATCAGTTCAGTTGACATGTGATGCAGAAATGGTGCAATAACTTTTTAAGTTCTCGTCTAAAGGCGCAACGAAAGCTGTGTATTTTCTTCATGACAAAATTACGATCACTATTAGCATACCTTTCCTCTACCAAAACTGTTTTTGCCGATTCTCTAAGTTGTCTTTTTGAATATTCTTTGCACTTTGAGTTCCATAAACACGGATATAGTTTGTAACTATGGAGAAATTCCTCCCAAAACTCGCAATCTGCCATGTTGAAAATAAACTGTTTTATATTTTTTAGTAGCGCGATACAAAAACATAAACATACTTACACGTTGTGACAAGTATCAGTTGCATGCGCGCGGTATCGAAGTTTCACTACAGTGATAGAGACGGTGATACCAGCTGATGCTGATGCAGCTAAATACACTACCTACCTATGCGATTTGAATCAAGATACTGATACTTGCAACATGTATCTATACCAATCTCAACGTGAATGGGGCCCTTTAAGCTTACACAGGCCGCGGTAACGCTGATTTACGAGCAGTCGCAAAAAATTGTTGTTTTTCCCGAGAGAACAAAGAAGTGACCCGACTTATAGTATTCTCTAGACTTTGCTACCTATTATATTATAGACAGAACACGACGCGCAGAAGCAAGAGAGTTGAGTCCAAATATTCTGTTATTTTCGCCTCGATCAAAACACGGGCTGTGTTTAAAAAGCACATGAACGGTGTAAATGAAACATGAGCGGTATAGGTATTGTTAAGAATAGCGTCCATGATTAGCACTAAAATTACACTTTAAGATATGTGTTTTTAGAAACACACACCCTGTATTTTCAACACCCGCTCGTGGCATTTTCTGTTAAAAAAATACATTTACCAGAAGTAAGTTGGTAAAGATAATCCATTTTAACGAAATATGCGGTGTATAAATTTACACGAGAAAAGTTTAGCAGCAATTTTGCATGCTTTACACGCGGGCATATTTTTTGCTGTGCAGGTACACCTTTAGATACCTAAATACCTATTGTCCGAGGGCCGCCTCCAAGGCGCCTCGGCGCCGGCTTTCGGCCGCGAATTCGCGGCCGCCCGACAAAATGGCGGGCGCCGGCTCGCGCTTTTTTAGCATTGGCGCGACTCCCCGCGAATTTGCGATGGAGATCGAGGCCGGCGGGCGCGGGCGTGCATGGTGGGGCCCGGTCGCCGCCGCCGCCGGCCAGGCCTGCTACGCTCCTGCTACGACGGCGCGCTCTCCGCGCCGCTGACGTCAGCGCCTGCCGGGCGGCTGGCCGCCACGACTCCGGCATGTCGCGCGTTGCTGGCCGGCAGTGGCGTAGGTGTAGCCACTATGGGAGCAGTGGCGTATTCAGGGGGGGGGCAAAGGGGGCAATTGCCCTCCTCCCCGAGCTGTGTTATATACCTACTCCTGGCCTAACCTGAAAATGCAGTGAACAATGTGCATCAACAAAGCTCCTTTATGTGTACCCTGAAATACCCATACCTATCTCCAGAGGTGGTATTTGACGAGCTCAAGACCAAAAAAACAATACCTGATTTTGTGATATAGATTTTACTGGTTCGTAGAAGAATTATTTTTATGTTATAGAGGGTGTCCGGTAATAAATTAAAAAATTAAAAAGAAAAATATGACGAAAAGTTCATAATATATGAACATAGGTCCGCAGATGTTTGGTTTTCGAGATGCAGGGTGTTGAAATTGAAATTTTATTTTCGATTTTTTCAGTACCTACTTAACTTTTTGAGACGAAAAAATTTTCGTGCAAAAAAACAACAAAAACAAGTTAATTAAACTGTCAAAAAATAAATGGGCTTGTTTATATACACCTGCATCGATGCAAAAATTTGAAAATTTATCGAAAACGGTCACCTTTGGCGTTATTCACCAAGTATACCTTTTTTGCTTAGAAAACGTGTGGGAACAGGATACATTCACAAAATGTCGTAAAAGTTTACTGTCAAAAAAGTTAGGGCAAATTAAATTAAATAATTATAGCGTACGCGGCGCCCTCTACGGATTGCAACAAAAATAATACCAAATTATGACTTCCCTTCCCAAAAAAAAAACCCGGCTACCAAATTTTGCATATTTTCCATTTTTGTTTTTAATTTTACAAGTCGGTGCTTTTATTTCCAGACACCCTGCATTTATTTATTTTAGAAAATATGTTTACAAAGCGTTCTGCGACCCAAAAAAATTAAGAAACTTCAAATATGGCCTCAAAAAGGCCTAAGGGGTTATAGCCCCCGAAATGGTAACTGTTGAAAACGATTTTTTCTAATATTTTAACAAAGACAAAATTACCGAGGTAGAGATAGCTATAGTTTGATATTCTTCATCATAGGCGTCCAAATGGGAGGTCAAAGGGTTAAAAATACACCAAAGTATGTGTGTGTACTTTTTTGTGATTTCTTCTCTCACTTATATCACATAAGTAGGTACCAAATTCTGGAAATATTTAGAAAAAAAAAAAAACGTTAACGAAACTGTCCGTTTCGGGGCTATATGCCTTTATATGGCATCTTCCTGCTTTCACAGGAGCTTTTTTCATTTATTTCTTGGGCCAAAATATTACGGGCTTAACAAAGATTGGTGAAATCTCAATAGTTACTGAGATACAGGGCATTGTAGTTCTTTTTGGTATTTGAATTCTATGGCTACATCTACCAAAATAATCAAGATGCTGAACTGAAATTTGACACTGATGTGTTTTTATACTTATTTCACTGGCGCTGTTTTTGGATCGAGCTTTTACTCGTAAATTTTTTGAAATTATCTTTTTGGTATTGCAGGTCCATGATTTTAGGGCATCTTTTCACTTTGCGACAAACGTGTATACTTGTTTCATAAGGATAAAATCAACAGTTGGCCTGTAAATTGGTGAAATGTGTCCCAAAACACGTGTTGACACAATTTATCAAAACGTATCCGCTTTCAAAATGTATACATATTTGAAAGCGGTAGATGAAAATTGTATGTATCGGTTGTTGGAGTTAACTTTTGGGACACGTTTTGCCAATTTCAATGCAAACGGTTGATCTTATCGTTACGAAACAAGTAGGTATACCGACCTCGGAGCACCACCAATTTGAGACAAGTTGTTGTCGTGCTGAAACCGCGGCACGCTTATTAACGCCTACGCGCCATACTCCATTTATTAATAGAATGCTTTTTCCAATGAACCAAGTTGCAAGCTTCTCTAAATTGATCGAAATAACAAAAGTCAAATTCCTCGATAATCTTAAAATGAATAATTTGTAAAAAGCAACAATTTAAAACTCATAAGGAATCAAATTACGGCTCAAATATCTATATACAGTGTGACCCACTTCAAACCGGAACACTCCCATAAAATTTGCATTTATCAACGCATTTTGATGTACACAGTAAAAAATGGGTGGAATAGTACATAACTTTACGTAAAATAAATTACATAACTTAGTCTGTACGTGCACTATAAAATATGTAATTTCACGGTTTTATGCTATTTTCCACAGAAAATGAGAAGTTCGTATGTAAAATGGAAATAATACATATAAATTGTGGAATTTTAAATCCCAAATATAAGTCTGTAATATCACAATGAGAAATTCCAAAATGATGTAATATCACAATGAAAAATTCCAAAATATATGTGATCCTACGTCATTTCTGTATTTTCACGCAAAAGTTACGCGAATTCGAAGGCACAAGCAACTACAAGCGCGTCGCCAACGTCGTGAATCACGGCAAAGGGCCTCGTCTGTTTCTCATCACCCTCAGACTCAGTTCTAAAATTCTAGTAACAAGTGCGGATACATGCTTACGCTGCTGAGCTTTATGGACGAAGAAAAGTGAAAAGCCAGTGTTGTGGATGAACATTGCTGTGTCTATAAGTAGGTACGTGCTGTTTATAGTGTTTATTTATAGGTACGTGCATCCAGATAGAATGAGGTCAGTTTTCAAAATCATGATATACCTACTTATGTATAGACACTTACTATAAAACAGTTGGTATCATGTTTTTTGATGTTCCTTAATTTGGTTTGTCTAATAAATCGTTCAAAAATATACCGGTATTTTTAATTATAATTCTGAATGTTCCGGAAAATTTGTAAAAAGTTGTAATAAGAAAAAGAAAACTTCAAATTCATAATTGTACTTCTAATGTAAGAACTACACCTTAGCATCTTATTTCTCAACATTTTTTTCTAACCTAAAAAAGAAATAAGTTAAAGGAAATAGAGGTTTCCCCATATTAAAGTATACCCATTTTAATATGGGTATACAATTTGAGGTTAAATTAGTGTCATCAGGTAGGCACCAGTCACCAAATCACTTTTATTATCACGATAGGCTCCGCGTGGAAATCTCCACACAACCCATATTGTTGGACTTAATAATTAATTTTAAATCACAAATAATAACAAAAAAACACCATTCAACAATACGTAATTAAAGTGATTTGGTGACAGATGCTTACTTTATGATGTAATTTAATTAATCCCAAAGATAGCTCGTTATGGTCAACTAAAGAAAAATTCCATCAGTTACCTCGTTTGAATGTTATGCCCTATATTAAAATGGGTGTTTTAATATGGGAAACCCTGTACAATGTTGTATGTATAAGTCACTTCGTGTAATAATTTTTGTAGGCTCACTCCGGAACACCCTATATATGAGAGCATAAAAAATACAGAATCAATGAAAAAACAAAGAAAAATTACACAATAAAATATGGTATATTAATTACAAAATTATGTAGTATTCTTTAAATCCACAAAAGATGGCAAAATCACATAATAATACATGGTAAGTTACTTTTAAGATTATGTAACTTTCCAAATTTAAATGTGAAAATGCATGTAACAATATTGAAAATCACATAAAAGCATATATTATCCTTTACACGATTTTTTTAAATACCTAATTGTACAGAAATGTCTATGGAAAATTACATAATCATAAACAGAACCTTTACTGGAAAATTTATGTAAATTTCATTACATATTTTATTACGTAAATCTGTTTTACACAGAGCTATGGAACTTTACACAACATAACGTTGGTCTTAATTTAACCAACGTTAAATTATGTAAATTATGTAATAATTGGACAATTCATAGTATAGGCATATTTTTATATAAATTCTGATCTTGCCACTGGATTGGCATCTCTTAAAACGAGTTTTTATCAAATTTTGTTAAAAAATATATAGAACAATACAAATTCTAGAAACCAATGAAAATCTCGACTTAATTAGATACGTAGGTAACAAAGATGTAAGATTGTGAGTGTAAATGTAAATAGGTACAAGAAAAAGCGATAATGGGCATAAGCACTCAAAGTTAGAAAACAAAAAAAAACTAGTAACCGCATACACGTGTTTCATGCTATTTGGCAATCATCAATATGGTGTAACATCAACCAAATCAAAAAGATAGGAACGCTTTGGGAAGCAACAAATGAAGTCCAGGCAGGAGCCAACAGCACATTTGCAGCTTCAGTCAGCACATCCCCAATTCGGGGCTTGTACTAACATCGCCACGGAGGCTGCTAAAGCGACCTGCGTGGAAATCTTCATAGCCCAAGATACAATGACCACAAAGATGTAAGATTGTGAGTGTAAATGTAAACAGGTGCAAGAAAAAGTGATAATGGGCATAAGCACTCAAAGTTAGAAAACAAAAAAAACAACTAGTAACCGCATACACGTGTTTCATGCTATTTGGCAATCATCAGTACGGTGTAACATCAACCAAAACAAAAAGATAGGAACGATTTGGGAAGCAACAAATGAAGTCCAGGCAGGAGCCAACAGCATATTTTTGCAGCTTCGGTCAGCACATCCCCAATTCGGGGCTTGTACTTTAGCAGCCTCCGTGGCGATGTTATAGTACAAGCCCCGAATTGGGGATGTGCTGACTGAAGCTGCAAATGTGCTGTTATGGCTCCTGCCTGGACTTCATTTGTTGATTCCCAAATCGATTTGGTTGATGTTACACCGTACTTATGATTGCCAAATAGCATGAAACACGTGTATGCGGTTACTAGTTTTTTTTTGTTTTCTAACTTTGAGTACTTATGCCCATTATCACTTTTTCTTGTACACAGGTATACCTATTTTATTTACCTACCTACTCGCTTAAATCAACTTGCATGTAAAACTGTAACTTACTTTATTATAAATAATAGTAGGTAATATCAATAGGTCTCGCAATAGCAAATACACAAACACTAAAGTAAAAATTACGAGCTATAAAAAATTAATTGAAATAAATCTCAAGTGATCAATATCGTTTCAGAGAGGGAATATCTACGGAGGATGCCTTGGCCAGATTAACATCAAAGATATACAGAACGTTAGACAAGAACGAAAAAATTTTATGCGTTTTTGTTGACCTGGCCAAAGCATTTGACACAGTGGACCATCAGAATTTGCTGAATACTTTGGATCATTTGAGTTTTAGAGGAACCGTCTTACAATTGATAAAAACATATCTTTTGGGTCGAACCCAACAGGTGAATGTTGGTGGTGTCAGCAGGGGATATGCTTTGCTTTGCTGAAGATGCCTCCGTCATTAACACAGATAAAACATGGTGCGAGTTAAAGAAAAAAGTAAATGTGACTTCTCCCAAATTTTAGGATGATTCAATAAGCACTTGCTTTCGGTAAACTTTGAAAACACCAAATTTGTGCCATTTGGCTGCTATTCAGACCCACTACCTAATTTAACTTATCTAGAACTAACTGTTAATTCACAAAAAATAAATATAAACTCAACACAAAAAATTAAATATTTAGGTATAATAATAGATTCGAACCTCAGATGGAATGAACATGTCGAATATCTCACAATAAAAATAAGGACATTGATATCAAAATTTAAGTATACTTACAAAAACTATTTGATTTTTTTTATTTAAAAAATTTTTGCAATGCACTAGTTCAGCCCCATCTGACCTATGGCATACTCGTTTGGGGAGGTATACTAAAAAGTCATATGCAAAAGTTTTAAAATGCTCGCAAATGGTTACTTAGGATTATTCTTGCTAAAAATTTAAACTATCCATTGGATATGCTCTATAAAACAACCGGTTTGTTTGATCTCCGACA
Source organism: Pseudeuparius sepicola (assembly GCA_963920635.1). NCBI lineage: Eukaryota > Metazoa > Arthropoda > Insecta > Coleoptera > Anthribidae > Pseudeuparius > Pseudeuparius sepicola. The sequence goes on along the minus strand of OY987299.1, from coordinate 40,542,798 downwards.
ACTCTATTTTATATTTTAAGAGTATTGTGTTGAGGCAATTTAAAAAGAAAGATACTATGGAAATAATTGCTCACCATTACTCAACGAGACAGAAAAATACCACTGGAGCTCTACCAATAGTACACACATCTCTGTACCAGCGATGCTTTCTTTATATAGGGCCAAAAATCCATGCAGAACTGCCGCAACATTTCAAATTTTTTTACAATCATTTGAAACACTACAACTGAAAACAGACTTAATGGTTAATGAACATTCACTATGGAACAGAAATTCATGCAGATGAAGTAGTGGATATATTTAAAAGAAAAAGCCGAAGATTTCTTCTTTAATGGTTTTAGATTTAGCGCAGAGGAACGAAATTAATTTATCCATTTCATTTAAAGTTAAGAACTTTAAAAATATGTCGTAGTTTTTCGGATGAATATATAGATATTAAATTTCATGTAAGTATATTTTTGTTGTTTTATTTACTTCTCAAACTAACCCCCCCCCCCCCAAAAAAACTAAATCCTGGCTACGCCCGTGCAAGATATAGAATACAATAAATTAATAAAATAAGATTCCTGATCCTGATGCTCATCCCGATTGGCTCAATGTTGACGAAACCTATATTTCGACCTACTTACCGGGCTAGTACTAATTTCACCAAATAATAATCAAAACCAACTCGATTGTTTCCCATCACACGAAATAGACACCCACTTAAAAGTAAATTAAGTTAATACTAACCCACGTACAAAGGTTTCCTTTCTGTGGGATATTCTGTACTTATTTATTTATTTATTTATTTGACTACATTGGTTATACAACTTTATTATTATGTATATTATACTGTTATGTACTATCATTAGTAAATAAATTATTATTATTTTTATTAAATGGTGGATTAGTAGAAAAAAATTGAAATATCATTTTTATTTTAGTTTTTTTGTATTTAGGTACCAATACCTATTTTCATAATAAAGCAAGTTACAGTTTTCAATCGTTTTCTATCCCCATGCAACTTGATTTAAGCGACTAGCCGAAGAAACCTTCTTGATTTATATTTACAGGTGCAAAAATCCATCCTTATTTTAGGATATAGTTTTAGTTGCGGGTACACTTTTGTTGTAAAATAAAAAGATGCGCTAAACCTTAACCTTAAAAAGTTACGAGTAAAAGCACGATCCAAGAACGGCACAAGTGGGGTCCTCTGTGAGATAGGTACGTAGAAATTGACATCTTCAGCTTATCTTTCATTCCCAAAAACATATAACACTCCCAAGTTTCATTTGAGCTGCTTGATTATTGTGGGAGATGTAGTCATAATTCAAAAGAAAAACTACAACGCTCTGTATTTCAGTAGGTATACAGGGTGTTCCTTAATGACATGCTAATACTTAAGGGGGTTATTCTTGGGCCCATTTTAACAAAAAAACTTCATATGAACGTATGTCGTAAACGTCCTAACTTTTGAGATACAGGGCGTTGAAGTTCATTTTTTTAAATTGAATTTTGGCTACATCTCCCGAAATAATCAAGCTGCTGAACTGAAATTTGGCACTGCTATGTTTTTGGGGATGGAAAATAAGCCGAAAATGCCAATTTCACCGTATCTCACAGAGGGCACCACTTGCGCTGTTTTTTGATCACGCTTTTACGCGTAACTTTTTTGAGGTTATCTTTTTCGTCCTGCAGGTGCATAATTTTAGTGCATCTTTTCATTCTGCAAGAAAAAGGTACTCTTGTTTTATAACGATTAAATCAACCGTTTGCTTTGAAATTGCCAAAACGTTCTCCAAAACACCTGTTGACTTCAATATTCGAAACATAAAATTTTCACCTACCACCTTCAAGTGTTACAGATCAACTGTACCATTAATTAATCCAGTAGGTATTAAAATAATGATCACCTGTTATAATTGGAATAGCTTTGAAAAAGAAAAGAGAAAATGCATAGTCCAGAACCGTATTAATTTTTTTCTTAGTAAATGTGCATTTTAGCGACCAAAACGAAAAAAAAATATGTATGTGTCATACAACGTTACGTTATACCTACTCAGGACAACGATTCATTTCTAAATATGGAACAAAAAATCCAGGACCGTATTTTAAAAAATGAAGACGATCCCTCTATCTCAAAAAAAAACGAAACGTCGCCACGAAAATCTAAAAATACCATGACGTAGTCCAGAAAAAGTTACTACTAAAGAGTATAATTTGTTTTTCAATATTATGCCAAATAGCGGCAGTAAAAAATAAAATCCAATTTTTAAAAATTCGGTTTTTCTTAAATATCTCATCAACCCATCACAATATTTCAACTTTCTTAACGGCATATTGTTAGGTGCCCAAAGGCGCAACTTTGCCTTCATTTGACCGACTTTGTTGAGCACCGGAACTGAATCACCTTGTATGGCATCTACACAGTGTGTCCCCGGATTGTTTAGACAACTTTGGAAATGAAAACAAATTTCGAGTTAAAATTTGATCTTTTGGAGTTCAGCCCTGCTCGGTTTGAAACTAATTTGTGACATAATTTTAGTTCCGAAATACACATTATGTATAACGTGTCTCTTGGAAATTTTGAAAAACTAATTTCTCACACAGTAAAAAAGCCCTTATTTAGTAGGTTTAAGGAAACTTGTTCAGATTGAAAAAATGAGCAGGTTTGCAAAATTTCAAAAGTCTAGGCCTACTTCTTTTTCAGCCCTTTTTTCCTACTTTTTTTTAGAAAAATGCCCTTTCTGTAGCTTTCACGTTAAAATATTATTAAGGAAATTTGATTGTGATGAACAACTGGGTAGACCTACTCTTTTTTTATTATGAATAAGTTTCCTTAATAAAATTATGCGTGAAAGTTACAGAAAAGGCACTTTACTAAAAAAGGACAAAAAAGGCAAACAAATCAAAGTGGGCCTAAGCTTTTCAAATTTCGCACACCATCTCAATACCCGAGCACTGACAAGAACTTTTTTCTTTACAGTCATATTGATGAATTTTTAACCGACTTCAAAAAAGGAGGAGGTTATCAATTCGGTTTTATTATTTTTTTATTTTTTTGTATGTTTGTTACCTCAGAACTCCCTCATTTATAAACCTAATTTGACAATTCTTTTTTTATTTGAAAGGGTATACCTATATTTAAATTTGAATGAAAAATTCCACCCCTAAGGGTGGACAAATAGGGGATGAAATTTCATATTGGACCGATTTCGATGATTCTTTTTTTATTAGAAAGGGATTACTTTAGGAGTGGCCCCATTTAAATTTGAAGAAAAAAATTCCACCCGTAAGTGTGGAAAATAGGGGATGAAATTTCATATTGGACCGATTTCGATGATTCTGTCTTTATTGGAAAGGGGGTACCTTAGGTGTGGTCTCATTTAAATGTAAAGAAAAAATTCCACCCCTAAGCGTAGATAAATAAGGGATGAAAGTTCATATTGGACCGATTTGGATGATTCTTATTTTATTAGAAAGGGGTTACCGTAGGGGTGGTCACATTTAAATTTGAAGAGAAAAATTTCAATTCTAAGGGTGGACAAATAGGGGATGGAATTTAATATTGGACAGATTTCGATAATTCTTAATAATTCACTAAAAAAATAAGAAATAAACAAATTAACAAAAATATTATATAAAGGATGGGTTTTAGTGGCATGTCAGGTAAAGGATGGCCACAGTAGGAGCCCCGGGCACAGAAAATATACGCTACGCGGACAGAAGTTCCACACAATGCAATTATTTGGCAGCCCGAAAGGAAGCCGGCTCTCAAAAGCCGGCTTCTCCTGGCTTTCAGCAGTGTCTATAGAAGAATTCTTCCATAGTTCTGCCTTCACGGCCGTGGTACTTTCATTACTCAATACTAGGCGGCAGCACGCTAGGAAAAAGCATCCGAAAGCGGCGTTGCCGGATTGTGCAAACAGTCTGTGGTTTTACCGAACTATAAAAATAAAGAGAAGATCTTTAATAAAATGAGCTTGCCCATTTAGAATTCAAGGTTAACAGTGAGGCTGTCAGCAGTAACTATAGAATTCTTCCCTCGAGAGATTTATTTTTATCGTCGTTTTTAGAAATGATATCCAATATTTTACGAATCATGGCTGAAAAAATTACGGCGCAAAAACACCCCTCAAGGAAAAAAAATTATAACGACATTGTTGTTGGTCCGATTATCTGCCCCGTTTTTAGTAACGACGTTGCAAATTATTCCAGATGCTTGAACCCGTGTTAGAAAAAATTTACAGGCAAAAATCCCTTCCAACCCTCAGATAGATTTGCTTTTGATCCGACTATCGTAGTTTTTGGAAAGCGTAGCCACTATAAACTATAACTCTTTCACGAATCCGTGGTAGAAAAAAATTACAAGACAAAAACTACCCCATGCGCCCTCTGAAAAAATTGATAATTCCATTGTTCTTAGTTCGATCTTCACCGTTTTAGCAAGGACGTTACAAATGATACCAAATTCACGAATTAGTGGTTGAAAAAAATTGTTAGGAAAAAACTACACCCTCCCCCAGATATTGCCTTTGAGACGATTAGGTATTTAGTCGTTTTTTTACTATAACCGTATTTCACCAATAGGTGGTTGAAAACATTTGCGGGCAAAAACTACCCCTTCCCACCCCCGGAAGTTTGTTTTTAATTTGATTATTGTCGTTTTTTGAAAATGCAATCACTATATTCCTTATTTCACGAATGCGTGGTTGAAAACATTTGCGGGGCAAAAACTACCCCTTCCCACCCCCGAAAGTTTCTTTTTAATTTTATTATTGTCTTTTTTAAAAAACCATTCACTACATCCCTTATTTCACGAATCTGGGGGTTGAAAACATTTACGGGGCAAAAACTACCCCTTCCAACCCCCGGAAGTTCGTTTATAATTTGATTATTGCCGTTTTTTGAAAATGCAATCACTATATTCCTTATATCACGAATGCGTGGTTGAAAACATTTGGGGGGAAAAAACTACCCCTTCCCACCCCGAAAGTTTGTTTTTAATTTGATTATTGTCATTTTTTGAAAATGCAATCACTATATTCCTTATATCGCGAATGCGTGGTTGAAAACATTTGGGGGCAGAAACTACCCCTTCCCACCCCCGAAAGTTTGTTTTTAATTTTATTATTGTCGTTTTTTGAAAACACATTCACTACATCTCTTATTTCACGAATCTGGGGTTGAAAACATTTACGGGGCAAAAACTACTCCTTCCCACCCCGAAAGTTTGTTTTTAATTTGATTATTGTCATTTTTTGAAAATGCAATCACTATATTCCTTATATCGCGAATGCGTGGTTGAAAACATTTGGGGGCAGAAACTACCCCTTCCCACCCCCGAAAGTTTGTTTTTAATTTTATTATTGTCGTTTTTTGAAAACACATTCACTACATCTCTTATTTCACGAATCTGGGGTTGAAAACATTTACGGGGCAAAAACTACCCCTTCCCACCCCCGGAAGTTCGTTTTTAATTTGATTATTGCCGTTTTATGAAAATGCAATCACTGTATTCCTTATTTCACGAATCCGTGGTTGAAAACATTTTCGGGGCAAAAACTACCCCTTCCCACGCCAGAAAGTTTGTTTTTAATTTGATTATTGTCGTTTTTGAGAACACATTCACTACATCCTTTATTTCACGAATCCGTGGTTGAAAACATTTGCGGGGCAAAAACTACCCCTTCCCACCCCCGGAAGTTCGTTTTTAATTTGATTATTGGCGTTTTTTGAGAACACATTCACTATATCCTTTATTTCACGAATCCGTGGTTGAAAACATTTGGGGGCAAAAACTACCCCTTCCCACCCCCGAAAGTTTGTTTTTAATTTTATTATTGTCTTTTTTGAAAAACCATTTACTACATCCCTTATTTCACGAATCTGGGGGTTGAAAACATTTACGGGGCAAAAACTACCCCTTCCAACCCCCGGAAGTTCGTTTATAATTTGATTATTGCCGTTTTTTGAAAATGCAATCACTATATTCCTTATATCACGAATGCGTGGTTGAAAACATTTGGGGGGCAAAAACTACCCCTTCCCACCCCGAAAGTTTGTTTTTAATTTGATTATTGTCATTTTTTGAAAATGCAATCACTATATTCCTTATATCGCGAATGCGTGGTTGAAAACATTTGGGGGCAAAAACTACCCCTTCCCACCCCCGAAAGTTTGTTTTTAATTTTATTATGGTCGTTTTTTGAAAACACATTCACTACATCTCTTATTTCACGAATCTGGGGTTGAAAACATTTACGGGGCAAAAACTACCCCTTCCCACCCCCGGAAGTTAGTTTTTAATTTGATTATTGCCGTTTTATGAAAATGCAATCACTGTATTCCTTATTTCACGAATCCGTGGTTGAAAACATTTTCGGGGCAAAAACTACCCCTTCCCACGCCAGAAAGTTTGTTTTTAATTTGATTATTGTCGTTTTTGAGAACACATTCACTACATCCTTTATTTCACGAATCCGTGGTTGAAAACATTTGCGGGGCAAAAACTACCCCTTCCCACCCCCGGAAGTTCGTTTTTAATTTGATTATTGGCGTTTTTTGAGAACACATTCACTATATATCCTTTATTTCACGAATCCGTGGTTGAAAACATTTGGGGGCAAAAACTACCCCTTCCCACCCCCGAAAGTTTGTTTTTAATTTGATTATTGTCGTTTTTTGAGAACACATTCACTACAACCTTTATTTCACGAATCCGTGGTTGAAAACATTTGCGGGGCAAAAACTACCCCTTCCCACCCCCGGAAGTTCGTTTTTAATTTGATTATTGCCGTTTTTTTGAAAATGCAATCACTATATTCCTTATTTCACGAATCCGTGGTTGAAAACATTTGCGGGGTAGAAACTACCCCTTCCCACCCCGAAAGTTTGTTTTTAATTTGATTATTGTCGTTTTTTGAAGGGGTGCTGGGGGTAGTTTTCGACCAACAATTTTTTTAACCACGAATTGGAATCATTGCAAACATCCTTGCTAAAATTGGCGAGGATCCGACAATGAAGTTATCATTTTTGTTCTTAAAGGGGTGCTGGGGGTAGTTTTCGCCCAAGAATTTTTTTCAAGCGCGAATTCGTGAATCTAGAGTCATTTAGAACGTACTTTCTAAAATCGACCTACAATCAAGTTATAATTTTTTTTAAAGAGGTGCTGGGGGTAATTTTCGCCCAACAATTTTTTAAAGTACAAATTTGTGCATCTGTGCTAAAAACGGTGGGAATCGTACCATGAAAGTTGCCTTTTTTTCTTTAAGGGGTAGTGGGGGTGGTTTTTGCCCAAGAAATTTTTTCAACCACGAATTCGTGCATCTAGAATCATTATAGGACCGTCCTTGCTAAAATTGGCGAGGATTTGACAATGAAGTTATCATTTTTGAGGGTAGTTTTCGAAAAAGAATGTTTTCAAACGCAAATTCGTGAATCTAGAATTATTTAGAACGTACTTGCTAAAATCAGCCAAGAATCGATAATTAACTTATAGATGCTTTGGTGCTGGGGGTCGTTTTCGGCCAACAATTTTTTTAAAGCACAAATAATTTGTGCATCTGTAATCATTAGGTACGTCCTTGCCAAAAACTGTGGGAATTTACCATGGAAGTTATATATTTTTTCTTTAAGGGGTAGTGGGGGTAGTTTTCGCCCAACAAATTTTTTGAACCACAAATTCGCGCATCTGGAATCATTAGGAACGTCGTTGCTAAAATTGCCGAGGATCCGACAATAAACTTGTCATATTTGTTTTTAAAAGGCTGCTGATGGTAGTTTTCGCACAAGAAATTTTTTCAACCGCGAGTTCGTGAATCTAGAGACAATGAAGTTATAATTTTTCAAAGGGATGCTGGAGTAATAATTTGCTAAAAACGGTGCTAATCGTACCATGAAAGTTAGCTTTCTTTAAGGGGTAGCGGGGGGCCCAACAAATTTTTTCAACCGCGAATTCGTGAATCTAGAGTCATTAAGAACGTACCTACTTGCTAAAATCGGCCAGGATCCGACAATGAAGTTATAATTTTTTTAAAGGGGTGCTTGGGGTAGTTTTCGACCAACAAGTTTTTTAAAGTACAAATTTGTACATTATCTGGAATCATTAGGAACGTCCTTGCTAAAACGGTGGGAATCGTACCATGAAAGTTATATTTTTTTCTTTAATACGGGGTAGTGGGGGTAGTTTTCGCACAACACATTTTTTCAACTACGAATTCGCGCATCTGGAATCATTAGGAACGTTCCTTGCTAAAATTGGAGAGGATTCGACAATGAAGTTATCATTTTTGTTCTTAAAGGGGCGTTGAGGGTAGTTTATTTCGCACAAGAAATTTTTTCAGCCACGATTTAGTGCATCTGGAATCATTACGAACGTCCTTGCTAAAATCAGCGAGGATCCGACAATAAAGTTATCATTTTTTTTTCCTAAAGGGGTGCTGGGGTAGTTTATTCGCCCAACAATTTTTTTAAAGCACGAATTTGAGCATCTGGGATCGTTAGCTAAAAATCGTGGTGGTAGTCGGGGTAACTTTCGCCCAACAAATTTTTTCAACAACGAATTCGTGCATTTGGAATGATTAGGAACGTCCTTGCGGGGATCATGATATTCATGATATCAAATGAATATTTCAATAATACAACAATACTTATAGGTAGAAAAAACATTTGGAAACAGAGATTTGAATGATAAATTTAATATGCAACAAGTATTATTCATGATTTATGATTTTATTCTGTAAACTTTGGTTAGGCCCAAAATTATAAATAGTAAAAACCCATAAAATTGGTATCATTGACATCCTGTACATATTTTCTACATTGTAGAACAAATATTTACCGTATACTAAGTGTATAATTAGTAAATAAGATACGAATAAACTATATTATTTGTAACATCTTTATATATTTTAATCGGATAATTAATATTGGCTCTGAAGCACTCTGTATAGCTTAGTATACGTCGTACGGATTCGACAAAGACGAAGCAAATAATAAAATAGATATGCTCCCACTAGGTTATATTTCGTACAGTTCAAGGCCTCTGCCTGTCTGCCCGGAAATAGATTTTGATGACTGAAAGCCGCCGCCAGCATAGGCGCGTTTATGAAACCTTTATTCCTAAACCACCGGCAACACGGTTAGGCTCTTCAGCTGACTGCTGGCGCCTCTAGCGGTGACTTTTATCGGAGGTTATTTTACGGTTTTAAAAATAGAACGATTCTGCATCCGAGCGCCATCTGTTAGGCCAAGGCAAAACCAACTTTCAGTGTGCTATACATATTTTACGAGCCCAATGCTACTGGCACTTCTGTCCGCGTAGCGTATATTTTCTGTGGTCCCGGGTTCGAGTCCCGGCTGGAGTGCATTTTTTTTCAATTGATATCCTTTACTTGACATGCCACTAAAACCCATCCTTTATATTTATAATTACAGGTACTAAAAAATATTAAAACCGACTTCAAAAATTTGCCCGTATACACATTATTCAACTAAAATTTTAGAAATATTTTTCTTTTTCTAAATTGTGTTATATTTGGAGTCGGTGACAGTTATGATATATGTAGGATTTGATGTATTCATATTTAGGTAAATAGATTTAAATTCCTTGCCTTGACTGTCACCAAATCCAAAGATAAGTCAATTTAGAAAGAGAAACATATTTCTAAAATTTTAGTTGAAATGTGCAGACGGGGTGTTATTGTTTGTTTTTTTTTTTTAATTTTTAGTGGTGTGTGCATAGCATACGGGCATGTCTTCGCAGAGAAAATAATAGCGGTGTCGTCTGCGTATGAGATAATATGTCCTGTAAAGTTAGAGATAAAAGCAATGCTGTTTATATATAAACAAGAAACAAAATCGGTCCGAGTACCTTAGCCTGTGGGGTGCCAATGCTCCCATTTAAACTTCGCTAACGCTTTCACCCACCTTTACTCGTTGCCTTCTCTTAGTATATTATATATTGGTCCTCTAATGCCATACCTGTATAGTTTGGTGAGGAGAAGATCGTCTGACACCGTGTCGAATGCCTTGGCCAGGTCCAGGAAGACAGCTAAACATCTTTGCGACCTGTCCAAGGCACCCAGCATGGTATGACAAAAATTTAGAAGTGCCCTTTCAGTGCTAGAACAACTTATGAAACCGTGCTGCTTATATCAGCAAAGACCAAATAACTGAGATAGGACGATGGTTATTTAGCTGTTCAGGTGCTCCCGATTTGAAAATCGGCGAAACGACCGATTTCTTCTACTGGACCGGTAGGTTGCCATTTTTATAAACTAAAGTTTATTATGTGCGCTAGCGACTTTGTTAGATAGGGATCCATCTGTTTCAACAATTTTCTTTGTAGACCATCTGAATTTATTTAATCAATTCGATAATAGAGATTTTTAGTATGTTTTCTTAATTTAGTTAGATTATTTCTATAACTTTTGTATTCATCTTCAAGTTTCATAGTGTGATGCCTTATTAATATTTTTTAGTTGATCTCTTTTTTAATAGATATTAACAGGCCAGCTGTTATCCAAGGCTTAAACCTGTAGTTTTTATTTTTATTTTTTATATATGATGTTGCATTGTACAGGGTGATTCATTTTTTTCTGCGACACTTCAACAGGTGACAGAAAACCAAAAAATAACCGCACTTTCTTTTATAAAGTTACAGGGTGTTAAAGTTTTAAGAAACATGTGGTCTTTATTGAATATTTACTAAACTAGTTGAGATATTTAAGTCATATTTGGTACACGTTATAACCGCATGGGTTAGCATAAAACCTGTTAATATCAATCACCTTGAACAACCAGTGGCATAGAAGTAGGTAATTAGTATAATTTCTTTTTAGAAAAAAAAGAACCACCTTGTATAGCAATAAAATATATTCAATTTCTTATGTAAATTTTAATTTTAAACCAAAATGCCCTCTTGTTTGCCCTGTGTTTGCTACTTGAAATAAAGTAACTTTGTCCAATAAACTTACCTATTTAAGGCTATACTTTTGAAGATACAGGGTCTAATACATTTAAGGAAGATACAATTAATGTTACGCTCTGTTTCTTGAAAAGTAAAACCTTGAATGGGTAAGTATATAGGGAAAAGTTACTGTATTTAAAGTAAGAAACACACTTTTCCTGCTTTGAGTGTTACTTATGGAGCCAAGTTTTAAGTTAATTTTTTAAGAAGTACCTACCCCGAAATAATACGAAAAAATCAAATTTGCTATGAAACCATGACACATATGAAAAAATGCTGAGAGAACGTTTTTGTTTACAATTAAAATTTAGATAAGAAACCAAATACAGTTTATTGCTATACAAGGTGGTTCATTTTTTTTCTAAAAACAATTATACTAATTATCCACTTCTACGCCACTGGTTGTTCAAGGTGTTTGATATTAACAGGTTTTATGCTAACCCATGCCGTTATAACGTGTACCAAATATGACTTAATTATCTCAACTAGTTTGGTAAATATTCAATAAATTCCACATATTTCTTACAACTTTAACACCCTGTAACTTTTTTATAACCCTTAAAATGATATAGTTTATAGAAGTAAGTTCGGTTATTTTTTTGTTTTCTATCACTTGTTGAAATGTCGAAGAATAAAACTGAATCACCCTGTATACACCTATAATTAGTAAGCTTCTCGATGAAGATGTTGTAAGACATCTGTGCGTCCTCTGTTTCCAGCACACTCTTTCAATTTTTAACTTTTAAACTGAAGCGTAATGTATTAAAATTAATTGTTGTTATGTTATGATTTTCCTCATTCTGATGTAAATTTTCAGATCTTATGAATAGTTTAAGTGTTATAGTTATATTTAGTGCAACGGCATATATAGTGGTCAGTTACCTTGCAACGTGAAGACTCTGTACCTAAAGTCTATCCAAGTTACAGCGGCAGTAGATATAAACGAAATCACATGAACGCTTTGCGTTCGATTACCAGGGTTTGACTAATATGAGATTCCAAGTGGCTTGTAATTCTGAACGAATTCTTTTAGAAGTTCTAAAAATTGTGTTTTTACCTTTCGTGGATCTTTATAAATTTCCTTAAATTAAGTAGCAAAATAAATTTACAGAATATACTGCTCGCAATCCGATCTAAAATATGCAGGAAACTCGACTGAGGGAAGAGCCGGCCCTGCATTCCGTTCGCCGCCTAAATACTTGAGATTTTACGACGGCCAGACCAATAAGAGAATAGGTCACATCGCGGCCACGTGGTGGCCAATGTTTTCATTCACTGCCTCTGTAACTTGGACGTAGTATAGTACGGACCTACGTACCTACTTGTCTGCTGATACATTTTGAAGTGTTTGCCCATAATATAATCTTCTTACTGATATTCATGCCCACGAAGCAAGAAGTTTTGGAAATTTAATATAAAATATTTTGTACAATAAATGAATATTAACTTATATTATTATGCGGAATCAATAGAGTGTTTTTCTTCAAAAGCGAAGAAAAATGTAAATAATAGAAATAATAAATATAAAAAACGTATAGGCCTTGCACAATGGCAATCCTAGATAATATCATGTGTATGGAATTGGTTCAATAGAAAGATTAGGATTTGCATGTCCCGCAAAAACTGTTTTGATCCCCCGAATTGTGTGCCTTGCAAAAAATCTTTTGTGAAACCTCATATGGATTTGACCGTTGCCCTCCGGCCAATTTTTTACCCTCTTTTTTGTCCAGTCAGAAAAAACGACAATGGCCACGTGCCCCCAACACAATGCAAATATTTAATGATGTCCACCCAAAAGCTGGGCTACTTAGTTTCCTGTTACAGCTGACCCTTAGCATTAGTTCTATAGGAAAGCAAATAATATTACATATTGTTAAAAATATCGGATGCCATATTTTTATGTGCTAGAGAGCTGGGTCCGAGTTTCGCCAAAAAATTATCAAAACAAAACAGGTCCCTAAATAATGTATTGGATTTTTATATGTATGAATTCGGCTAGACTGCCACTGAAATGATTTCTAATGTCAAGGTCACGATAAAAATTGGAGTAAACTTCTGAAAACTTGGCATAGGCCCTAGCAACAAACTTGCTGCTTCATAAATTTAAATATTTTATGTAGTATTCGTTTCAATGTAAAATATATATGGATAAGGCGGTATAAGTAGGTATATCGTGTATCTTGTTATTCCCAAAATCTAAAATATTTTCAGGTTTAAATTTTGACGATACGAACACTATTTACCTACATTTTCAAAATACATTAACATTGCAGTCTTTAAATTTCATTTCAACTCTTTCATTTGTTCAACGTCCAACTTTTGAAAAATTCACCGTTTCCTTATTTTTGCAATCAATCTCCAATCCTATAAAAGATATCTGATACTATGGCATTTCTCTGCATTGATATTAAATGTATAGTATTATAGTATTGATATTATATGTATAGTATAATATAAGTACTAAGTATAGTATAATATAAGTACTAAGTATGTACTTTATATCGACAAATTTCTTTTGGATATTGGAAATTGGAAATAAAGAACTAACATAGTAACTGAAGAGTTTTTAGACCACAAATTTATCTTAAAACTACATATTTTATCCCAATTATTATACGAATATACGAAAATATCAAATTACTTAGTAATAAAAGCCGCCGTGTACGCACCCTGTATATCTACGTCACACGGAACTGTTAATTTGTCTGCTTTATTCCCTCTCTACGCAAATCGGCACGATCTATGCAAAACGCAAGCATATTTGTTCGTACTGGAGCACTCCCACTTTTTGAGATGAAGGGCGAACCGTCAGTCACCAACACTGATCAGGGGCGGCTGGGTATCGGTCAGAGAAAATGACAATGGAACGTCGACCGACAATGGCGACAACGGCCGCCTGCTTGTTTTCGCATTTTCTGGGAATTCCGATCAATATATTTATTTTACAGTATCCGCTCAGCACGGAATTTGTTAAAACAATATCATATTATATTGCAATGCTCATCATAGTGACATATTCAGTATAATTTAAAAATAAAAGCTTGTAACAACTACAACCAAACATTGTCGCGCGGAAGATAATCTAGTCAACAAGATTAGTGACCATTGTTTATGCATTTTGCGAAAATGAAGCCAACAATGTACCTACTAAAATTTGACTCTTTTCATTCTGCCACAAAAGGGTTATCTTGTTTCGAAATTAGAACAATAAAATTAATGCCCACTTCTTTCAAATTTCGCACATTAATTGTAGGATTTAAAGAGACAGAAAAATTCCCGTGAGCAATGTCACAAAAATTGTGTCCCACCGAAAGTAAATTGACACCCCCTTTAACTTCCCTATTTTTTCTCGAGATGGAAAAAATGATGCTTCGTCTAAAAGTCATAGATATCGATTTTTTACGGTGATACCTAATTGTATGGTACCTACAAAACTGTGGCAAAGCAAACAAGGGGTTCATCTTTAGCAGTAAAAATTAATAAAAGTGAAGTTAACAAAGCTAGAAACGAGAAGAAATAAATAGAACACAGGCAAAATGCAACAAGAATACCTTACCTTCGAAGCATTTCTTATAACATATTGTCAAAATTCAAATGAAAAAACAAGTTGAGTAGAGTAAAGTCGCATAAAAAAACAAAAAACATTCTAAAACAAAAACCAAAAGGGTCTCTGTTAAGGATCAGTAAATTCTGAAAAGAAAAGAAAAACGTGGTATTCCATGTTGCAATGTTAAGTTGTAAAACATATCTTCAAAACATAAACCCCATATTAATTTTTACTGCTGAAGATGAACTCTTTGTGCTTTGAAACATGTACAGTTTATAATTAAATGAAACTGTTTGTGAAGTTTTAACTGACAGATTTTTGTTTTATTTAATTTTAACGACAAATGATATTAACTTTGGTACACAATATATACGGGTATAAAATGCAATAAATTGAAGCTACCCGTCGATTCGTTGTCATTACCAGTGGCGTACTGAAGGGTAAGACAAATCACCTTTTAAAAAATAATTTCTACGTCTACATTTTTTCGGTCAAGACCACAGCATTTTTAAATTACTCAATCACCTGCACATAAAAAATTATCATTTTGTCCTAAAGCTACTAGATTTTGAGCAAGCAATGCAAATTCAAGTAGCATGCTCCGAAAAAGTGATAACTTCGGGAATAGTTTCAACTCAGTGCGTTTAGGAAACAACGTATTTTTGTGCCTACGTTTATATGTATAGGTACTTTTTGGCCCTTTTGATGCAAAAAATTAATTGCCAAGGTTTAATAAAAAATAGGCAATTTTCTTATTTATTGATTTATTTTTCTATAGTATCTACTATTCACACTTCGGCAATTGATTAAAGAACAGAAACAAAATCTAGTAGCTTTAGGGCAAATTAACAAGAGATATTATTTTCTATGGAAAATTAATTGTAAAATTCAAAAATGCTGGCGCCATACATAAATTACATTTTTACACCTTGTACACATGATTTTTTTGCACAAAATCGAATTTTTCATCGTTTATTTCAAAATTGTGTTTTACAACTGGGTTTACACTGGGTGATTCAGTTCCGGTGCTCAACATGGGGATTTCGCCGTAACAGATACGAAGTCGGTCAAATGGAGGCAAACTTGCGCCTTTGGGCGCTTAACAAAATGCAGTTGAGAAAGTTAAAATATTTCATGGGTTGCTGAGTTATTTAAGAAAAACCGAATTTTTGAAAACTAGATTTTATTTTTTTTCTGGCGCCATTTGCCATAATATTGAAAAATAAATTATACTTTTTCATTGGAACTTTTTCTGGACTACGTCATGTTATTTTTAGATTTTCGGGACGACTTTTCATTTTTTTAAATACGGACCTGGACTTTTTATTGCATATTTCGAAATGAATCGTCCTGAGTACAACGATGTATAACACATACATATTTGTTCTCGTTTTAGCTGCTAAAAAGCACATTTACTAAGAAAAAAATTAATACTATGCATTTTTCTCTTTTCTTTTCAAAGCTATTCCAGTTATAACAGGTGATCATTATTTTAATTGCTACTGGATTATAATTATACTCCAGGTTTGTCATATTTTGAAATTATTTTTTATACTTTAGGTACATAACAGCAATAATTATTATTAACAATAGTATATGAGAGACATTACACTCTATTCAAAATGCAAGTTGGGCGTAAACATTTACACGATGGAAACACGTGAACAATTCTGAGGAGTAATATGGGGCAGGGCCGCATTCAGGACGATCTCTATGAATTTTATAATATAAAATATTAAAATAATATGCCCCAGTATTAAGAACTTTAAAAACAAAATTTTTTTGGCACACCTAGTCATTCACTTACCTGCAAATTTCTACTATTAACACAAATCGTAGCTCCAACAATTAATTAATAAACAGCGAAAGAATTATATCGGAAAAAATTAAAAGTCCACTTGCAACTCAATACACCTCTGTAATAAATAACGACTCGCTGAACTCACGCGGCGGGAAAAACTTTATTGCCAACTGGCCAATAGCAAGCCGATCACGTGCTAGCCATGCAACAACTTTTGTTTATCTTTCACTTGCATTTAGTTTGAATGGAGTTTAGGTACCTAAAGTATAAAAAAGAAATTCAAAATATGACAAACATATAATTTAATTAATCCAGTAGGTATCTATAAAAAAACGATCAACTGTTATAATTGGAATAGCTTTGAAAAAAGAGAGAAAAATGCATAGTCCAGGACCGTATTAATTTTTTTCGTATTAAATGTGCATTTTGGCGGACAAAACAAGAAAAAATATGTATGTGACATACATCATTGTAATCAGGACAACGATTTATTTTGAAATAAATAAAAATCCAGGTCCGTGTTTAAAAAAATTAAGGTGATCCCTCCATCTCAAAAACGAAACGTCGCGCCGAAAATCTAAAAATATCATGACGTAGTCCAGAAAAAGTTGCAATGAAAAAGTATAATTTATATTTCAATATTATAGCAAATAGCGCCAGAAAAAAATTAAATCGTATTTTCAAAAATTCGGTTTTTCTTAAATATCTCAGTAACCCATGAAAATATTTTAACTTTCTCAACTGCATATTGTTAAGCGCCCAAAGGCGCAAGTTTGCCACCGAAACTGAAGCACCCTGTATAGGTTGTTCCTTGAAAAAAACATAAGCTTATGGTTTGTCACGGTTTTGAAACACAGTATAATACGGAGACCATCAAATGTATGGAATAATGGGTGTATCTTTTTTTATTTTTGATCTTAAAAAACAGTCTTATATAAAAGTTACTTGGTTAATTTTTTGGCAATTTTGTTGACCTTGAATTTTTTTGAACCGTCATAGTGGCGTTTCTATGGTGACCAACTTTTTTTTCTTCAAATCGGACCCATACATCTGACGGACACTGTATATTAAGTTGGTATCTACAAATTTTATACGAAACATTTTTTCTATCTCGAGATTTTCGGAGGGACATACGGCAAACTATAAAAATGTGCTCAAGACGCAGAGCACGTTCCAGATTTGTGAAATATAATTTGCTCTCCCTTTTCACAACAAATACGGTTCACCCGCAGAACTGTCGCAATTTCCATGCACCGGTGCACCGGGTACCGTATTGTCCGGTCCCGGCAGATGGCCGAGGACGGAGCGCTGCCCCGGTGGTGACCGGACCCGGATTTACTTTGAGCGCTTCAGCTGACAATGCGGGAGGGCGCGCGGTTTTTGCCAAATTCTCGGGCGCGTATGCTCTGTCAGGGGTGCGAGGATGCGGGGATGACCGTAGAAAATCCCGAGAATACTAACAATAGACATTTGTGCACACTTAGCGGAAAGTATCTTATTGCCGCACGGGTAGGGAAGTCGAGGTGCAACCTAGACCATTGGCATTTGATTCGTATATTTTTGTCTATACAGGGTCACGAAAAATCGCTGGAAACTATTTTTAAGTTCGTAGGTTGGCCTCTAGGGGGAGTATTCGCAACAGTAAATTTGAAAAATGAGTTTTCTCAAAAAAATGACTAATAAAGGCATATCAAAATTAATTTTATTGCACTCTTATCAAATTCAGAACAATTTTCCTTAAGGATTTTTTGCTCTAGCTCTTCAAATAGGGTTGAAACGGGCGGAAAAACCTTGACTTGAAAAAATGCTGCTAACTCCGGTTTGGCTTAACCGAATTGGTCGAATTTGGGCTTGTTGAAGAGAGCTTTCCTTCTTCTATCAAATGATTGTCCAGTAAGGTCATTTCGAATTTCGTGGCCACCTCTAGAGGGCGCAATCTGAAAAATTTCCCTTTTATTATAATTTTCTCCGAAATTTTAAATATAATGACATATTTATTCTGTTATAATCGAAAAGTAAATTAAATTTACAACAAAAAATACCCAAGGTTCAAATCGATATCTTCATTAGTTTCGGAGTTATCGCCAAAAGAATAATTATTAACGTGTTATTTGAAAGAAGAAGGTAGGTATTTGTTCTCAAAGATTTCCGTGGTCAAGCATGCCATGAAATAAATAAAAATCTGCTTGAGCGCGAAAAATCGTGACCACATTACTTAAGAAGATTTGTTTCCCAAAGCTCCAGGACTATTTATTAATCCCTGAGGTATGGTACCACTTCACCCTTAATGAAACACCCTGTATAATGCACCAGTTCCCAGTTTAGTATCAATATCGAAGTATTCTCCTAACTGTTTAAAATCTGAGTTTGCCATCAGTTTGTTTGTGTCTGTACAAATATATAGAAGTGGCCTATTTATTAGTCAAAATATCGAAAAAAAATTGTTCCCTAACAATTACTTGTCAATATTCATTTTTGGTCAATATTTTTAAAAAATAAAACATTCTTTTCAACCTACTTATATTCTACCTACATAAGGTAGTTTATTGTAAACAAACCCAGTGTTTAAGATACATTTTCAGCAGTAAAATCACAAGTGCCGAAAATTGCATCGATACATTTTTCCAAAATACTATTTTACCTAGAAAGATCACGAGTATAAATTGGTTTCTTTATTTTCTAAGAAAGTCCAGAGAGCGGAGCGAAGCAAAGCTCTCTCTAGACTTTGTCTGAAAATAGAACGAGTTTTTAGGTCAATTTCAGAAAACGGTAAAGAGTACCTAAACTACTTTTTTAAGAAATAAAAATGTGTAAAAATAAGGAAAATTTTGTTAAATTATGTAATTGCAATTTTTTAGCTATATCGGAAAAATTTTATTTTTACAAAAATTGCATCAAGGAAATATGTTTATACCTAATCATTACAATATATACTACAGGGTGTCCAACTTTAAAACTGTACAAATCTGTGAAATCTTCATTTTTGGAGATAATTGCCTAAACTTTTTTTTGCTTGAAAGGCCTTCAAAAACCGCTTCTTTTGGCTTTCTTGCCATTTTCAAAATGCAAATCCAGGGCCGGCTGCGTTTTTTTTATACCCGCTATTTTCACGAAAACCATTTAGCGATTTTTTTATTTAAAATCTGACCCCACAGCGTCAAGCAGAACACCCCAAAACCCCAAAATACCTAATTTGCATAAAAAATATACAGGAATTTCCATTCTGCAGGGTGTCAAAGTTGAGCAAAATAGGAATTTTAAAGGCATCTGCCAAGTCAAGTGTGCCATGGAATTCCCTTAAAACAGTTGAATGGTCAACAGGACCACTCAAGGTGTTGGTCTGCAAAGGGCCAATACAAAATATACAGAATGTTCTTATCTGTGCCATCTCAAATTAGTGCAATTTTTGCAACTTTATACGGGTCAAAAATCGAGTATATCAAATCCGCTCCACACTCTATAAACGAACTAAATCTAAAAAATACAGAAGCCTGCCAGTCATTGTGTCCATATCAGTTAAGGTGGCTGGTGTGCCACAACAGGAAACGTACAGAAAATGTATCATCTTATGCAGTGACTGTGTTGAGAAAGGTCCAATAATTTAAATTGTTTTTATTTGTTAGTTGGCATTTTGTAAAGAAATACATTACTTTTGTGTTGATCAATATTTTTTCAATGATTCCAGAACACTCTTGATCCGTATAAGTTTCATAAAATTTCAGAATTTTGAGATGGCTCAGAGAAAAATACCATATATATTTTTGTAGTAAATCTTTTCACACTAACATTTTGAGTGGTCCTGTTGACCATTCAACTGTTTTGAAGGGATTCCATGGCACACTTGACTCGCCAGATATCTTTAAAATTCCTATTTTGCTCAATTTTGACACCCTACAGAATGGAACTCCCTGTATATTTTTTGTTCAAATTTGGTATATGGGGGTTTTTGGGTGATCTGATTAACGCTGTGGGGTCAGATTTTAAATAAAAAAATCGCTAAATGGTTTTAGTGAAAATCGGGGGTATAAAAAAATCGCAGCCGGCCCTGGATTTGCATTTTGAAAATGGAAGAAAGGTCAAAAGAAGTGGTTTTTGAAGGCCTTTCAAACAGAAAAAAGTTTAGGAGATTATCTCCAAAAATTAAGATTTTACGGATTTGTACATTTATAAAGTTGGACACCCTACCCTGTATACCCTAATTTCAAGATAATTTTATTGAGAATCCTAATTACAAAGTCCCCATAAATTAAATCAAAATCTTATTTTTTTTATATTATTAGGTAATAACAACGCTTATTACGAAAAGGTCCAGCTCATATTTTTAGAAAGAAATTGCACAGACTTGCGGACTAATTAGCCTAATTAGGGCATATCTAATTATTAGGTATAATAAAATTGAAATGCTATATTACCGTTCTCTGAAATTAACCTAAAAACCCGTTGTACGTAATTGATTCGATCATCTCGGTTTAAGGTTTGAAAATAAATGCCAGGCAGTTCCTACGAAAATCGAAATCCAATTCCATAATAGGGTACTTGACAATATTTTTGATTGCTCTAAAATCGTACTCAGTTTACAGCAGATGCACCAACATAACACGCAGTAAATAAAACAGCGGCTTTTAACCTTTATTTATTTATGATAATTAAAGACGAAGGTACACAATTTTCTTTTCGTTTCGTCGTTTTATTGTCTAGACCGGCAAACGTGGCAAACTCTGTGCCTGTCAGGAGAAATGGCGTTGCAATGTTCCGGTGCCCGTTTGCAATAATTCGTGAAACAAAGGCAAATTTTACTTTTCTGTTCAGATGTCTCCAGTTCGCCTATGAATACCTATTATTTAATGTATTACAACCCTTGAGCGTTGACTGATGTATTAATAAAGACTGCTCGCAGCTGGCATGTTCGACAGTTCTGTGCCCCACTATATGATTTCCGGATACAAAATACAATGGAAAACACATTGTTGGCCATCAGCGCCATCTATATTCTAGAATATTAAGCTATATCCGTGAGAAGTCTTATAAATACGTCAGTCAACGCTTTGAGCTGTAACTAATGTAACTGCACACAAAAATGTTGTCACATAAATACTTTTGTTATTACGAATGTGTTCCGTGTATTGACTCAGCTATAGTAAAATGAGGACTGTTCATGCTGGTCACCCTGGAAACTATATCCTTCATCTCTGTCACGTAACACTTTGGTTAAAGTATGTGTATATGGAACATATATACGATAAATATTCAGACTTCAATAATGCGGAAATATTCGCGTATGTGGCAACGTCACCCGCGTCATTCCGTATTCCGCTCAATCAGAACATTAGTATAGATATCTGCGATTTATTCTTATTTATTATTATATTGTTTGAGTAGTTATCATGTTCTACTTGTGAAGTGTAGGTAAATTGCCATGGACAAGGATTACGTGAAAGGGCAACCCATGTTCGCATCTACAGAAATTCGTGGGATAAAACTGCAAAGGTTTGTATGTTGAAGAAATAGTAAAGAATTATGAGTTATTAATAAACGGAGAACTTGGGGCTACTGACCATCTTGAAGGCGTCGTAATGCTTGGAAGTACTTATACCGAATTCCGTACTTAAGCCCACACTTGCCAAAAAAATTTGCAGGAAAAACGTGACTGAATATTTACGAAAAAACACTTCTTGGCTAAACGTGGTTTTACGGGGTATTCTAATCCTAAGTCCACGGTCTGAGGTTTGAATTTTAAAATTTCAACTTTATCTACCGCAGAATAGGGTTATGTCTCAGAACAACTAAGTGGTGTCGCCATGTTGCCAAATTGTCTTTTTAAAACACTTGTGTCGTCATAGGTGCTTTCCCGCCAAATTTCGAAGAAAGTATAAAAACAGGAATTGTTGTAAAATTTCGTCAAGTACCCTATTATTACTGTTTACCTATCACCGTTAAGTGAAGGAATATAAAGGGACACAACAGCTGTCAAAATGTCATCGCCGACAAGGTGTGCTGGTCCAAGAACATTGAAAATAATATTGTTGTTGGACCTCTTGCCGCCAACAGGCAGGGTTGGTTCAACAATAATCTTATTTTCATTGTTCTCGGATTGATGTTGGCTTCGAGATTAGACGGCCGTTGCGCCCCTTTATGTTCCTTCACTCAATGCTATCACCTATTGGGTCAGATTGCATATGGATCGATATACGCACACTCTTTAATAAACAAATTGTAAAAAGATCAAGTAGGTCTATACTATATATTATCAATTAGTTCGGTAGATCAATGATAATATATCTTAATATTTTCATCCCTTGTGCTATCTGGGTGCTAGGTGCGCCACTGCGTTCGATGCTGAATATTGCTTGGACATTTTTTGTTGTTGTCTCTCACTGAAAGAATTACTTTGTTACGGTTAGTAAGAACTCAATTACCGCAGCAAAATATCTGCATTAAATAGGCGCCGAGTGAGTTACTTTGCTACCGCAGCAAAGCACGCTTTGCTAAAGACAACTCAATTGCAGTAAGTAAGCAGATTTGTTGAAAATCACTATGTTGTGACAATTCAACCCTTGTATTAAGGCAAGTGAGTCAGCTCACTAACCACAAGTGAGTTGCTTAGCTACCATAGCAAATAATTTGATTGTGGTTATGTAGGTTTTGTAGCTGTAATTGAATCAGCGCATTAATGACAATTAAGCTGCCCACTAGCCACAGGTGAGTTGCTTAACTACCATAGCAAAAAATTTATTTGTTGCCGGCGTCTTTACAGGTACGTAAAAATTAATATCTTCAGACTTAATGTCCGCTTGGTAGCACATTATCATTATATTATACATAATCTGCATCCTGTCAAAAGTGTAAAACATAGCGCAGCCAAATTTTTATGTTTTTCCTGTAGTTTTCCCATTTCATGTTTTTTTAATAACATGTTGTTCACGCGGCAACCCTACAGGTTTCTTCTACACCTAGCCTTACACACCCTACGTGTCCCCAAAAAATATCTTTGAGATTGAGATGGCCAAGTAATAAGAATATATTAGGGATTTGTAGTGAATGACTCAAAATGTTATAAAGAAAACATGAAATGAGAAACTACAGGAAAAACAAAAAATCTGGCTGCGCTATGTTTTATATTTTTTGACAGGATGCCAGATTATGTATAATATAATGATAATGTGCTACCAAGCGGACATTAAGTATGAAAATATTAATTTTTACGTACCTTCAAAGACGGCAATGTTCCCGGAAAACAATGATGCCAGAGCTGTCTAGCTCTAGACGATCAGTACGATCATCACGGACCAACAACTGCGCGACGACTTGTTCGGGGCCGCCTGACGGGCTCAGGCTTGCCAGCTGGCGCAAGCGCATTTAGAACTCACCGCAAAGCAACTCACTTGTTGTAAGTGAGCCACAAATGAGCAGTTGAATTACCACAGCTGAGTGCATTGCAGCAGACTGCACTCACCTGTAGTAACAAAACGACTGGCTTCATGTAAGTAAGTGGGCTCACTAAAAGGAATTTCTAGTGACCTATCCTTTAACCGCAAGTAAAAATTTTGCTGTGGTAGCAAAGAAGTTTTAGCAAAACAGGTTTACTTGCCACAGCAATTTTTTTTGCTATGACAGCATAATATCTATTTACTCCAGCAAAAAAATCTTAGCAAAGCAACTCGCTTGGCGGAATTCTTTCAGTCGCTCCCTTGCGTCTCAGCTCTTGAGTCTCTAGGAAGACTATCAATGGATAATAAGTCGAGGAGAATACAATGGCATAATTATAGGGTACGTTTTTCATAAACGGTTCCACAATCGGCTAATGATGTCCCGCACACGTGAGCACTTGAGGTACATATTTGCCCAACAGGCGCAGTGGAACACCTAGAGAGTGCGCTAACAAAATGAAAAGGTATTTGTTAAGTCAATGTTAGTCGTCCAAATAAGGAAAATTCTAGATTTAAAGGACGTTTATCTTACTCTGGATTTCTGTATAATGCACGAGAATTTAAAAAGAACTTGTCGAATGCCATAATCCGGAATCCTATAGTTTTTCCAATCGCACAAATGCAAATGTCTCATTTTCTTTATAGTTGATTGTTATTCACTACCTACCTCTATTGTATGAAAGTATATCAGAACTTGACTGCATTATAGAATATATTCCAGTTATCAGAACTATTCAGTAATCTTTAAAAAAACGATATAAATATATTTAAAACCCTCTAATAATCAATGCAAATAAACAATATTTTTAAAACATGCAGCTTATCAACTCTTATCACTGTACCAAAAATCACTTGAAATTAAAAGAAAAACACTAGAGATCACCAATCCAACACTAAGTATTAATGACTGTCTAAAGGCAAAAACATACATACGCAGTACGCACCTGGTTATCAAAACAGTTTATTCGCGGACAAATAGTAGATATTGAGATTTTAGTTTATTATTAAAGTTCATTTAATACGTTACCCGTATAGGGTTAAATATATGCATAATATTTGCAAAATCAGCAATAGGAGATGATTTTCTTCTTCTGCTAAATAGGTATATCAAGTTTAAAAAAAACTACTGAAAACAAATTCTTGGAATTTGATCTATACCTACTATTTTAGTTTCAGCACTAATTATTAAAGTTCATTTCATACGTTACCCGAAGGGTTAGATATGCATAATATTTGCAAAATAAGCAATAGGAAATTATTTTCTTCTTTTGCTAAATAAAAATAAATTTTTAAAGAAACTACTGAAAAAAAAATCTTGCAATTTGATCTCTATACACCTTAAAAAAGGGAAGCTAAGCTGCACACTAATATGTCCTGTTATTTTTTTATTCATAATACACCATATTTATCGAGGAAATCGCTAATCACAAGCTGTTAAAAGAACAAAAAATCTTTTAATTGATTCCAAGTTGGTAAAGTGAACATTAGTAATAGTAGTCATAATAGAATGATGGCAGAGGAGGCAGCGATATAAAAATGTAAAATAATAAAAAAAACATACACACATTCATACCTACTTGCTGACAAGTGAGAGGAGGTATTTTTTCCATAAGTAGGTAAATTCCTATCTCATATTTACACAAAAAATGTGTTACATGATACAAAATAGGCAGGTATACAAAATATTTCGTATACCTGCAGACACTGAAATAAATGACAAATTTATTAGAGATCGCCATCAGCAAATAATTATTATATTATGACCCTAAGAGGGAAAAGCTATCAGGAGGCGTGGGTACAAATATCCACACTAAATTAATATCTCTAATAGGTAGGTATACACTATACATATTAAGCTTTGGACGGAGGCACATAATTAAGCTTAAAATTTCACCCCAGATGGCTTAAAGCCTCTAAGAATAAATTTGTGGATATCAGAAACTGAGCGTATTTAAACATTTCTATAGAGTAACGAAAAATCTCCACCTATTGGAGTTTCTGGCCGAGTTTTGACAAAACTGCATATCTTTGTAAAAATAAAGTCAAAATAGGAACGGGCTGAAATATTTATTGTGTCCGTCCATTTAATATTTAGGTGTCGACTTCTTAGGTATTTAGGATCAAAGGTATGCCGTCAAAGCAAACTTAATTGTTTACAACTACATCGGCAAATTTTAGAATCTGCCCCATCCATTGGTTAGCTAAAAATGCTAAAAAACGAGGGTAGCCTCTCACCCTCTTTTTAACGAACCAATGAGCGGATTTGAAGTGGCTAGGGGAGCCAAAACCAATCGGATTTCGACCAGGGGAGTGACTCACGTTCAAATTATTATTTTATTGATTTTGCGAATTCTCAGCACAGGGGTGAGGGTCCAAGTGTACATAGAGAAATTTAAGTATATAGTGAGTCACAAAAGTAAAGAATATCACAACTGAAAATAGGGTTCTATCGGTAGATTATATACTTGAAAAATACCTAAAGTTACTAATACCATAGATTGAAAGAGACATAATCAGAGGCATTGTTGAAACCGTCCACAAAATATCCTGGCACACCAACTTTCAAACTAATTTTGGATCGGAAACAAATTAAAACAGGTAAATTTTAATGTCTTTAAATACTTACCTCGATAGTAGCTAAGTTAAGTAACAGGTTTTTGTACAAATAGGTTTTATTCGTATAAAAACCGACGTTTCGACACATTCAGTGTCTTCGTCAGGGCAAAAAAAAACAGATAGTTTTGTTATCGAAAAAGGTGTAACCCAAGAATAAAGTTATCAACAAAAGAAACGAAACAATCAGAGGAATATAAACACATATATAATGGTCATCTGGACAATTGCCAACTCGCAAATCACACTCTCACACTGATACTTACAAAAATGAAGAACAAAAAAAAATACAGAAAACCGACAAACTTAACTGTTGGAATGGAATGGAAAGGTACTAGTTTTTATATAAAATTTTAGCTAACATATTTGAATGCCTGGCGGAAAAAACAGTGCTTTTGACATTCTAGATGTAGGATCATTGAGTAAAGGATATAATTTATTTCTTTACTCAGTGATATATGTGACTTTGTCTGTCCTAATATGCACTGTTTTTAGCAGATTTAGCAATATGTTAAAAGATCAGGTGATTTTAAATATAGCACTTTCTGTTTCAAACCTTACTAAAATAAGGCATTAATTGCTAGAAAACTTTTCATTACAGCATTACAGCCAAGGAATACGTTAAACCGATCGAGGCGGGTAGCGCCGTGATCAATGATATGTCAATGTCTCGAGACAGTAATGAAACTTCCGCCAAGGTATATATACCTGCACCATGTACTCTATTTTAGTCACAGCCACATAGATTTTGTAAAAATATTCATAGAAAAAGTCGTTTAACATTAATTTCATAATGAAATTAATGATTTAGGACTCGATGAAATTTTCTTTGAAAATATAGATACGCGTATAGGTATTTTATATATATATCATCTTGTTCATTGTTGTTTTGAATGATTTTATCACGCTGTTAATACGAAAAAATTGACGATTTATTAACTGAAAGAGAATTTATATACATTTGTTGTACTCCTCTCGAGAAGTTGCTGACAAAGCAACCGAAATGTTTTACAATTTAAAATTTTATGTTAATGATTGATATCTATTGACGACTAGAACTACTAAGAGCTAGTCAGAAAACAGCACTTCTTCGGCTAGTTTGATTAGTTTTCTGATCTCTGGTAGAAAATAACCTACTTCCCAACTTTATTTTAGCCGCAGCAATGCATGTATAGCACGACTGATTGTAAATAAAAGTAGGAACTTTCATGGCTAAGTTGAAGGATTCCTTGGATTTATTTCTGTCCTGGAATGGGATATATTAGTATCATTGTCCCATAACACTATAACTATGCTTATATGTATGTTCTTCTTGTGGGGAATGGGGAATAACATGAAACATATATGTCTACCTCATTTTACTTTCTTAAATCGTGTAGGTAGGTACCTATTTTTGACGACTAAAGAAAAAACATTAGAAATGGAAGTGACGTTGCGCTCGTTGGTGTGCAGCTGTTCGAAATTGACTGGGAAAATCTTGCTTGGCTAGTTATAATTTCTCCTCCCGCCAACCAATTATCAAAGTTGAATGTAAAACTGAATAGGTACGATGCCTGTGTTATCGACGAAAAGGGTTAATTGAAAAGGTATAATGTGAGTTGTAGGCCTGTGAATAAAACAGCTATATGTAATTTCCTTTTTAGGATAGTGAGATATGGACTTAGCTCAAGAAATCTATAGGTTCACAGCGGAAACACTATCGGAGACTATTTACTTACTTACTTACATACTCATTTATTTATTCATTTATTTATTTATTTATTTATTTATTTATTTATTTATTTATTTATTTATTTATTTGTTTGTTTGTTTGTTTGTTTGTTTGTTTGTTTGTTTGTTGGTTCGTTCGTTCGTTCGTTCGTTCGTTCGTTCGTTCGTTCGTTCGTTCCTTCATCCATCCATCCATCCATCCATCCATCCATCCGTCCGTCCGTCCATCCTTCCATCCGTCCGTCCGTCCGTCCGTCCGTCCGTCCGTCCGTCCGTCCGTCCGTCCGTCCGTCCGTCCGTCCGTCCATCCATCCATCCATCTATCCATCTATCTAACTATCTATCTATCTATCTATCTATCTATCTATCTATCTATCTATCTATCTATCTATCTATCTATCTATCTATCTATCTATCTATCTATCTATCTATCTATCTATCTATCTATCTATCTATCTATCTATCTATCTATCTATCTATCTATCTATCTATCTATCTATCTATCTATCTATCTATCTATCTATCTATCTATCTATCTATCTATCTATCTATCTATCTATCTATCTATCTATCTATCTATCTATCTATCTATCTATCTATCTATCTATCTATCTATCTATCTATCTATCTATCTATCTATCTATCTATCTATCTATCTATCTATCTATCTATCTATCTATCTATCTATCTATCTATCCATCCATCCATCCATCCATCCATCCATCCATCCATCCATCCATCCATCCATCCATCCATCCATCCATCCATCCATCCATCCATCCATCCATCCATCCATCCATCCATCCATCCATCCATCCATCCATCCATCCATCCATCCATCCATCCATCTATCTATCTATCTATCTATCTATCTATCTATCTATTTATTTATTTATTTATTTATTTATTTATTTATTACAAAAGATATGTGGTTGAGAGGGATAGAAAGGGGTGAAATAATGGGTGATGTATTGTTTTCTTTGTTTTGACAGTCAATGAATTCAACATCACAATTTTTTGGAAAAGGGTATTTTTGAAATAACGTTTTAATACCACTCTTTATATTAAGTTTGATATTCGAATTCCTGGGAAAATTCTGCACATGTTTGTAGGCTGAACGAAAATTTTTATTTTTGAATTTCAATATGTAATAGCGTTTGAAAGTTGCCTTTTGGCTCACATGTAAATCTCAAAATCTGGAGAAGAGAGGAGAATCCTTTTCGGTGCCCCAAAGGTATTAAAAAATTTATGATTTTTCAATATTTTTTTTTTATTTTTTTAGGAGTTGCTGTCTAGATCTCAACGATCTCAAACGAACCATTTTTGTATAAACTGCAACTATTCTATATGCTCTGCCACTGCCTTCTACTTCATCAATCGTGTTAGGTGTTAGTTAGCGAGCGGTATCTATATACAGGGTGGTCTATAAGTTAACAAAATTAATTTAAGTCCCAATAAAAGTTACCAAAATTCAACAACAATTCAAATAGAAGGGTAGATTAGACATAAAGAAACCAAAAAAATCTTACTTTTGGCCAGTCCACACTTAGCAAGTGGTATCTAGGTGGATAGCTTCTTATTTTCTCGGAACTCTGGGGCAGGAATTTTCACTACGAACGGTTTGTTCAGAAGGAAACAGAAAAAATATATCCTCAGCTATTTCAAAAACAAATTATGCTAAGAGTTGCATTGCGTAAACTATCAAATTATTTTTATCGAATTTCAGGCATTGTCAGTGGAAATTTTGATTTATTATCGTCCATTTTTTGAGGCAAAATATAAAACCCCGATAGGCAGCTTTACCGTACTATTATTACAATATGACCCTAAGTTTAGCTTTTGAAGCATCAATTTATGTTTAAAATCAGGTTTATTATCTGTGGCAACCCTGTACGTATATCACAGAGGGCGCCACTTGCGCTGTTTTTGGATTGTGCTTACTGACTGTACTTACCGGTTATTATAAAGTTGAAACATTATTGTTTATGATTTATGTAATTGCAAAGGCAACAGGCAACTAAAAATGAACTAAAAGCAGAATTCGAAATAGAGAACTTTGTTGGTTAAATTAAATTGATTCGAAACTTGTTCCATCTCGAAAATGTTTTCAGGAACAAACGAACAAAAAATGTTTAGGTTAGGACCTCGGCGATCGAATCAAGACGGTTTTTCGTCCGAATCTCGCACTAAAACTTCGTAATTACACTGCATAGCAATTTAGCATGTTCAAATTCCACTTCTGAAAACTGTGGGAGGCCTTTTGGGCGTGGTAATCATAATAAAAATCACATTTTACTTGCTTTATTTCATTTTCTAACAACTCTTCTTTAACTCTTCTCTCTTTTTTGGCACAAGCCTGGCGGGAATATTTAAACATTTGAATTCAACTGTTGTTATTTACTACATTATTATAATAGTCAACTTTAGAAAATAAAGCTTTTTTGACTGATTTTGAACAAAACAGAAAACATAATATACGGATCAACAAAATGCCATGGCCCATAGACGTAGTTTAGCATTGAGCCTACAGGGGGCGTATTTCTTATATTCAATGGCGTATAATATACTCGTATAAGACACGAGAAATCGATATCTTCTCGAGCGCCATCTCAATGTGAATAGAGAAACCGTCCTGTAGGTTTCCAAACCGTGAAAGCGCAAACATGTTCCTAATAGAAATACGAGTAAGTCTACACATTACTGACACATTATTACAAAGAGGACACTGAAGTCTGTCGAAGAATCATCTTTGTTTAAAGGTAATTTCATGTCCAATTATGCAGATAAAAAGAAAGGAGGTATGAAAGCTGGCTGTCATCCTTGGCGGAGCAATAGGAGGCGAGACCAAGGCTACTCCTAAATCGCCTGTTATAGGATAAGGGACCAAAAAAACTTTTTTTGGGTCACTTCTACAACATAGCTAATTTTAAATTATGTTAGTGGGGATTCCAAAACAAATTGTGTCCTGTGTCCTTCATGACAATGTGGTGTAATTTAGTGTGCCAAATATCTATATCATAGCATACGAGGGTAAAAACTATTTCTTCCTCATATCAAAAACAACCACTTTGCGTTCTTGGTACATAAATAACTATTATTCCCAGTTATTATTGAAATGAGTTTTCAGCTAAACGTCGTCAATGCGATGTCGGAATCCATATATTTAAAGTTACGCTAGAAATGGAATCATTACTTACACATTATTTTTTTAAATTTAAGTTTGTATAAGTTTATGTTATATATATTTTTTATAATTATAATGCAGGAATCCATTCAGGTACTGATACATTCTTTAACCTTCGTCCCCTATCAACTATTATTTCCATCCATGACATTGAGAAACTTCGTTTCTCGAGAAAAACTCTCTCTTGTCTGATTTCCATTGCGTTATTGTTTAAAAACACAAAGTTTCGATCATTATGTTACCTGTGATCGTTTTCAAGTGAAAGAAGTGTTTCTTGACCTCGTTCTTGACGATTTAGAATATTTTAAACATTTCTAGCGCAACAGGACGTTCCTTCCATCTTCCTCACAGCCTGAGTGGAAGGAAGCAAAACTAAAATAATGTTCATAAAAGAGGATTATAGAAAAATCATGCAGTAAACATGAACGTTTTGCATTAGTTGTTTGAATAACGTTTTAGGTTAGTTACTCTACTTGGGCTAACACATAGCTTGACTCAACGTGAATTTGGGATCAGTAAAAATATAAATAATAAATAACAGGGTTAAATAAAACATTGTTTACTTGCTTTTAATTTACTGTTTTAATAGTAGTCTTATGAACATTTTTACATGCATGAGGGTATACCAAAATACTTTAAAAGAGCGGAAACGATGAAACAATCAGTGAAAAAATAAATAGCGAATTTCTATAATGCTACCGTTATGCTTAGTAGCGAACAATAATATTATCATCGGTGAATAAGGTACCCACCTAAATTATCAACATTACGATTTATTTAGGAAAACAGGTCTACTCAAATCGCTATTTATTTTGAGTTTCAATTACATATAGGAGTGATCAGCGTTGGAAAAGGCAGTCTGTAGGAGAATAAATAATTACAAACACTAAATAACAAATGAAACCAAGATGTATCTGTATTGTTGTACACAGTACATACTACCATTATTAATAACCATATTATACTATTGCCTGTCTTACTTATTGTAACAAACTATTTTAGATACCTGTGTTAAAAAGAAACGAATTACACTCATATGATCGCTCTGGTCAAGAGTTGTTGTAAAAATTAAAGACAATACATTAAAATTTAAAATACCTGCCTTATTATATTTTTTAAAAGAATTTTGTACATTTTCAGCGTTTGCCTCCTCAGTAAAAAACCAAAGTGAAAATCACGAAATAAATAATTTTTATATACAAAGGGCAAGTTTTTGTTCTCTATAAATAAAATTTTTGTACAATTTACACAAATTTACAGAACAATTTTAAGTAGGTACCTAAACGGAAATATATACAGTCTACTAAATATACAAAAATATGTTTTTACAAAAAATATAATCAATGATCAGTAAGAACGTTTTGCCTTCATGATTACTTGAACGAACTTATAATACTGATTTTCTTAAAGTTGCAAGCAGGAAATTATTCCACTGCAGCGAAAAGCTCATTTCCACACATACTTAGAATTTGTTGTCACAAGCACCATTAAAGACGTTTTATTACATAGATAATTTCACACGTATATGAACAGTTGTAATAGTACCTATGGGATGACCTTATTTCGTTTACATTTACGTTTCAATACACCTTAAGTAAGTTATGGATGCAGCTATTTAAAAAATCCAAGCCATCTCAATAGTATCAGGTTTACGTGGTTTTATTTTTCATAGAACACATTCAATATAAAATATGTAACACACAAATTAATGGAACTACCATCCTAGTGGAAAAACATTTAACACAAACGAAAACGCAAACGCATTTGGTTAGACGAATTTCGTGCAGGTCATGGGTTAAATAGTATATTGCTTTTTTGTACGATCAGTCTAAATTCAAAATTCGGATATTTCCATAAATTACTCTTCAACTAACATAAAATCTAACAATAAATACTAAAATAAATTAATTATCCAACAACGTAATGAGTATCTCTAGAGGACATGAAATATAAGTTTGTTCAGTTCTATATACTACGTCCCATCATTTCACATTATGTTCCTACAAAATCTTTAAGATGTCCAATAAACTTTAGATTAAAGGGAGAGAAAACTACGAGAATAAATTCCCAATTTCTAAGAACCTAATAAGAAAAATCTAACTATCTTCTTATATTAGAAGCTTTCGCTTTTACTATGTTACACAATGGCCCATCATCGCGAAGACGAAAAACACCCATTATGTAACAAATTTGAAGAATCGTCTCTACACCAAAGGTTAAAAATCTACTCTCTCGCCTCATCGACAGCGACCGGCCCAAAATCCACCTACGTGTAAACCGCCGCGAGTCTGCAGCAACATAATTATTGTGGAACACAGTACAATCAAAAAATAAACATCGAAAACTTAACAAGAACCCTACTCTACTGAGCGAAGGAATAACAGCTTAGGTACACTCGATTATGTGGGGCTGGGAGGACTCTATGACGCTCGGCCGCGTCTCCTTGCCCTGGTGGAGCGCTTGCGGCGGCGGCCTCTGCAACCCCTGCGGGGACCTCTGGGGGTTCGGCTGGATCAGCCCCCCGGGGATCTGGCGGGCCAGGCTCGAGTGGAGCACCGTGTGCGCCGGCGGCAATTGCGGCTGGTGCAGCTCGAAGTGCTGCTCCTTCGGGTCCTCGTGCCCGTCCTTCAGGTCCATGGAGCCTGCAAGGGACGACAACACTTTATAGCTCATTGACGAAATTGTTATAGTGCACTGTTGCATTAATTTGCTGTTCCACATAGAAGCAAAACTGTAATTTTGCTGAAACTTACCAAGACTTCCATCGGATCCAGCATACTCGTAGTAACCATTAGGGGAGGTATTCCCAGTGTGCAGTTCCTCCTCAATATTGTTAGGACGGCAGCTGGTCGTCTTCCAGTGCGTCCTCAAGCCAGAAGCGCTGATGTAGTTTTTGCCGCACTCTTGGCAGATGTACGGCCTCTCGTTCGTGTGAAGCCTCTTGTGCAGCTTCAAGTGTACAAATTGTGTGAACTTAGCGGGACAAAAGTCGCATGCGTACGGCTTCTGGCCGCTGTGTAGCCTCAGGTGCGTCTTGAGATTCGAAGTTGAGGAGAATCGCTTCTTGCAGATGCCGCATTCGTGCGGCCTCTCACCCGTGTGCACCAAGTGGTGCTTCTGGAGGTGCGCCAACTGAGTAAACGACTTGGTGCATACGTTGCATTTGAACGGACGCTCTCCGCTGTGAGTTCTCAGGTGTACTTTCAAGTTCGACAATTGCCCGAAGGTTTTGCAGCAAACGTTGCACTCGTAGTGCATTTTGCCATCTTTCTTCTTTAGGGGGTAAGGTAAGCTTCGGTATCCTCTGTTTGGCCCACCATTCGGACTTGTGGCGTTGCCTGACATCATATCGTACTTCATAAGGTCCGGGCTCTTACAGTTGGGTGACAGCCCTCCTACATTGTGTGTTTGTAGTGGAGGCAGGGGTGTAAGAAGATGGTGTGACAAATTGCCGTTGATGATATGGCTTGGGGGAACAATCAAGTTTGTGCCGTTATTGTGATGATTGTTGTTGAAATTCGGGGATAGTTGAGTAGAGTACGTGTTTGTTGGAGAAGATGTGATCGTACTATGCACCACACTGTTACCAGTTGGGGAGTGATACACGTTGTAATAGTTTGCTGGCTGGATAGCAGAATGAAAATTTTCTGGAGAGTTGTGGATATAGAGATTTGCTTGTGGACTTGGAGGGTGTGTATTTTTTATCATCTCTGGGCTTGGAGGCAGCATGTTCTGTACCTGTACATTTGAGCTCGAGTCAGGGCTGCAAGGAACAGTGCCATACCTATGGCTCTTCTTATAAGAGTAAGCCATCTCTGTAGGAGAGCTAGGTGGGGGAGTTGCGTTTGGTTGCCTCTGATTGCTGTCATTATTGTTTGTATCAATCCTGTTCCTTAACAGGATATTTTCGAGAATACTCGAGGATGGAGGCGTATACCTCGAAATAACATTACTCGTTTTTACTTCTTGTTCGTAGAAGGGTTTCGTAGGAACTTCATGAGGAGGCGAGTCCATCACGATTACCGTGGTGGAGGGGGGAGTCGTCACGATCCTAGGGGTTAGTGTGTTCACTTCAGGTACTGCTGTGTCGGCCGGGGACTGCTCCTTCTCCATCTCGTGTTCGCTGTCGCCTTTGGCCGTCTTGTAGTGATACGCCTTGGAGATCTTTATCTTCACCTTGCGATACTCGTTCTTCTGGGCCTCCGGGTACACGGGCTTGATGACGGCGGTCTCTTTGGAATTGGGTTTCTTGCTAAAGTCTAATACGTAGTTGTTCTCACTATCCGAATCACTGGAGTCTTCGGGAGGGGTGAAGACATCGTCGTGGTACCCGTTGCTGTGATAGCCCTCGTCCGAACGCACGCTACCCTCCGTGGGGGTGAGCTGGTGGTCGTACGGGGGTTCCTTTGGGGGTGAGTCGGTGGTAGTCACCGTAATCGCCTCAGAAGATTGTTGTACTTGTTGCCCTGGAAGGAAAAACAATGTCAGTATTTCGTTTAGCGATTGATTGAAGCATCGTCTGCTTGCAAGAAGTTTTTGCCACACGGATGAAATAAGGTACTTACTTATCCTCTGAAGCATCTGCTCGCCAGTAAGTGGGTAATTTAGTCTCTCCGCGAACTCTTTACAGTACCAAACAAGGAGTTCTTGATTTGGAAGGATGGGTTTTATCGTGTAGAAGTAGATGTTCATCTTGTACTGACAGGCAATTAAATTTTGAGATTCAGTCGAGTATGCTGGGTTAACATATCTCATCCAGTTGGCTTTGGATGTATCATAGCCATCTATATAGTAATACAGTTCATTGTCTTTGTATATCTGAAAATATATTAAAAGTTTGCATGTTGGTGTTAAACTCCTGATGATAATTTAGTAAGAAAAAGTTTATAAATAAAAGCAGTTTACAGCTAGATACGAAAAGATGATAATTGAAGTGTAAACTTCAGTTATTTATTTTTTGCGAATTCAAGAAGTTAATATACCTTATGATCCAAAGACCTATAGAATCCTTCCCTAAGCTGCACCTACACCAGAAATAAAGAGAGAATTTAGAATCCAACAACCAAGTGTTAGGCGATAAATATGTACAATAAAAGTTGAAGGCGAGTAAAGAATTAAAGTCAAAGACAAAACTTACCCTCCAGAAATACTTGCGATTGGCAGAGCTGGGGACAGCATCTTTGGCATAAATTTCACCCACAAGGGGTCCGAAGCGAGTGCCCCTCGGGATATATCCTGTGCTCCATACACCCTGAGCCTGAAAATTTATTATTATTTATTACTATGTAGCTGGGTATATCAAAAAAGAAAAAAATATGTTATTAGGTATATATTTTGCCTTCAGTGTAATTTTCAGAGTGAAATTTTGAGGGTTAGTTCTTTGAAAAAATATAATTTTAAAAATATTAAAAACAACAGAGGATTTCTAAAAATGTAAAAAAATCTACAGTGTCTCACATATGAGTGAAACAACCCTATAACTTCTTTAATTTTTAACCGACCACAACGAAATTTTTACCAAACGTAGATGGCATTGTTGCCTATTTATTTCAAAAAAATTAGTTGCCTACTCCAAAGTCGAAGCCACCTGCGATGCCACAATCGAGGCTAAAAATCCGAAAGTATTAGGCTTTTTTTTCAAAAAAATTTACTAGAAAAAGTTGTTCAGAATCGATTCAGAACTTTAAATGCAAAACTTTGTCGAAATCAAAAAATATTAATTTAAAAAAATTGAATTCCAAAAACGGCAATTTAATAATTTTCTGCGTTTAGAAAAGTGTGCCATGGAAGTTTTGAAGGCAAGTTGTTTTCATAAAGTTATTATTTTAAAATAAAAGCTACAAAACAAATTTTAAAAATTTAAATTTAAAATTTTTACTTTAATTTTATTTATTTAATATTTTTTTATTTTGACAAAATTTTGTATTTAGGGTTCCGAATCGATTCTGAACAACTTTTCCTGGTAAATTTTTTTGAAAAAAAAAATGCCTAATATGACT
Organism: Pseudeuparius sepicola; assembly: GCA_963920635.1. NCBI lineage: Eukaryota > Metazoa > Arthropoda > Insecta > Coleoptera > Anthribidae > Pseudeuparius > Pseudeuparius sepicola. The sequence goes on along the minus strand of OY987299.1, from coordinate 40,505,563 downwards.
TTCGGATTTTTAGCCTCGTTTGTGGCATCGCAGGTGGCTTTTACTTTGGAGTAGGCAACTAATTTTTTGGAAGTAAGTAGGCAACAATGCCATCTACCTTTGATAAAAATTTCATTCTGGTCGGTTAAAATTGAAAGAAGTTATAGGGTTGTTTCACTCTTAAGTGATATACTCTATATATACTCTTTTTCGGCAAAAAACCTCTAAATATGAATTTGATGTAGATAAACCTAAAATATCCTAATTTTTTCCTTTTTGAAAAGGACAAAATAATTGTTGGTAGCAACTTGACAATCTGTAAAAGTCGATGAGAAAACGTATTTCTTTAGTTGACTCTTTATTCTGAAAGATATAAATAAAGATTATTTTGTACCTGCAAAATATTCTCACATAATATGCAGTCTTAATATTCTAATATTACGTGTTGCTATTGCTTATCTGTGCATGTAGTTCCAATAGCCTAAATTTGATTTCCGAGTGCCTATCATTCTGGCTACACAGAATAAGCGAAAAAATGGACATGGAAAAGTACAGCATTGAATTTACAGGAAAACTGAAACGTCGCATCTGGAAACCGACCGACCGAACGGGTATTATTATACAGGGTGAATCAGTTTTTTGTAGCAGGACTTTAACAGGTGATAAATCTTCAAAAAAGAACGGCACTTTTTCGTATAAACTATATCTTTTTAAGGCCTTAGAAAAAAGTTACAGGGTGTTAAAGTTGGAAAAAATATGTGGACTTTATTGAACATTTACCAAACTAGTTGAGATATTTAAGTCATATTTGGTATACGTTAAAACGGCATGGGTTAGCATAAAACCTGTTAATATCGAACATCTTGCACAACCAGTGGCGGAGAAGTGGGTAATTGGTAAAATTATTTTTAGAAAAAAACGAATCACCTTGTATTTTAACAAAAGGTATTGAATTTTTTATGTAGATTTTAATTGCAGACAAAAATGTCCTCTTGGTATTTGTTCGCATGCGTTATAGTTTAATGGCAAATTTAATTTTTTTGTGTTATTTCGGGGTATTTCTGAAAAATTATCTAAAAAATTTGCTCCATAAGTAACACTTAAAGTAGAAAAACGTGTTTCTTACTTTAAATAAAGTAACTTTTTCCAATAATCTAACCCATTCAAGGTTTTACTTTTCAAGATACACAGCGTAACCTTAAATTGTATCTTCCTTAAATGTTTTAGACCCTATAACTTCAAAAGTATAGCCTTAAATAGGTAAGTTTATTGGAAAAAGTTACTTTATTTAAAGTACTAAACACATTATTTCTACTTTAAGTGTTACTTATGGAGCAATTTTTTTAGGCAATTTTCCGAAATACCCCGAAATAATACAAAAAAATGAAATTTGCCATTAAACTAGAACACATGCGAACAAATACCAAGAGGACATTTTTGTATGCAATTAAAATCTACATACAAAATTCAATACCTTTTATTACAATACAAGGTGATTATTTTTTTTTCTAAAAATAATTTTACCAATTACCCACTTCTCCGCCACTGGTTGTGCAAGATGTTCGATATTAACAGGTTTTATGCTAACCCATGCCGTTTTAACTTATACCAAATATGACTTAAATATCTCGACTAGTTTGGTAAATATTCAATCAAGTCCGCATATTTCTTACAATTTTAACACCCTGTAGCTTTTTTATAAGGCCTTAAAATGATATAGTTTATAGAAGAAAGTGCGGTTATTTTTTGAAGATCTATGATCTGTTAAAGTGCTGCTACAAAAAACTGATTCACCCTGTATATATAATTTGAAAAAGCATCATTTAAAAAACGTGATACATGGTTATGTTGAACACTATACCCTACATTTTATAAAATTAACAGGCAGTGGCGTAACTACAGGGTGTTCAGAGTGTGGGGTGAACACGGGCCCATAGCTGTTAGGGGCCCACCGCCACCAAGATTCATACAGGGCGCATACATTTCGATTTTTCCGATGCGAGCCGATTGATGTGGTGCTGCGTAATAACCGACGAGTCAGAATCTCTAATCGATTACATAGAAGGCGATTGAAATTTCGAAACAAAAAAAATTGAAGGGTACCTAGTACAAAAAAAATGTATAACAACTTAAGAGTAAATGTACCACAGGATGATCCAAACTCGACGCCGCAGGCCCCAGGTCTACTGCGGGAATACATACTATAAGGCCCAATTATGAATGAAAATTAGCTTTTTTGTTGTTTGGGTAAATGGCCGCTGTGACGTCATCAATATTTTTCCCCAGAAACATACAATTTTTTCTTAAATATTGAAAGGCCTTATCATTCTCAACAACTTTTATGGGACAAGATTTTCTGTATCTTTTATTGTTCAAAATTTATAATAATTTGATAGTCAGAAATTATTTAAGAGAATGTTAGGTTGTCTTCTGCACCCTTAAATTTTTTCAACTGGAATATTAAAAACAATTTTTGTAACAAACTATAATAACAAACAAGTCAGTAACAAGCACCATTCAAAAATTTAAAAAATACTCCAGTCGAACAAATTTAATGGTGCACAAGGCACCCTAACATATTCTTAAATAATTTCTGACTATCGTAATTGTTTTCATGGCTAGCTAGATTTCGGAAAAACGATCCTAGTGAATAGAAAAAATTCCATGTTTTTCTTTCCATTACATATAAGAGACCCTGTTCAAAATTTTATTTTCAGTTTTCGGGTTCCCGCAGTAGGCCTGGGGAGTCGAGTTCGATCACCCTGTACAGAACGTACATGGTAATTCAACATTTTGACCTATAAAATGGCGTTTTTCGACCTGTAGTGAGCAATGTGCATTATTTTTAACTGTTGGTCAGTACAAAGTTTTAGTTGAATTATTATTATTCTCTATGTCCCATTTTCGATACTTTTGCGAGGTATCTCGTTTATTTTTAGAAATAGGGACTTGCGGTTTTCGGGACACTGACCTACTTTTTCATAAAAAGAAAAGCTCGTGTACAGAATTTTCATGCGGCCTCCTTATAGTTTTTTAAACACAAGGTGATTTTCAACTGCACCTGGATTTTTTTCTTGCATATTTCGTACTGAGTATAGCGATGTAGACACATACATATATTTTGTTCGTTTTGGCCGCTAAAATGCAGAATTACTACAAAAAAAATTTATACGGTCCTGGACTAAGCATTTTCCCTTTTTTTAAGTAACAGGTGATCATTATTTTAATACCTAATGAAATAATTAAACTCCATGTTTGTCACATTTTGAAATTCTTTTTTTTTTGTAAATACTTTAGGTAAATAACAACAATAATAATTATTAACAATAGTGAGATACATTTTATCTAAAGTATAAAAAAGAACTTCAAAATATGACAAACATGGAGTTTAATTAATCTAGTAGGTATTAAAATAATGATCACCTGTTATAATTGGAATAGATTTGAAAAAAAGAGAGAGAAATGCATAGTCCAGGACCGTATTAATTTTTTTCGTAGTAAATGTGCATTTTAGCAGCCAAAACGAGAGAAAAAACATGTATGTGTCATACATCGTTGTACTCAAAATCCAGGTCCGCATGCAAAAAAATTAAGACGATCCCTCTATCTCAAAAACGAAACGTCGCCCCGAAAATATAAAAATACCATGACGTAGTCCAGAAAAAGTTGCAATGAAAAAGTATAATTTATTTTTCACCCCTTATGAAAATTCTTAATATCCTCATGAAATCTGAAATTTGTCAAACTATTCAATACTTAGCTATGAAACTGCGAAAACGTTACATAAATAATATCTGCAGAGTGTTTATTATGTAAACAGCCAAACTTTTTATAGAGGTAGAGGGTGTTGAGATTTTCACAGAAAAGGTGATATATTGCGAAATATAATACATACAGGGTGGCCCACCACGAACTGCATCGATCTATATATGGAAAACTAAAAGTAGGAAAATTCTGAAAATTTGGCACCTCACCAATGAAGATGGGCGCTGCTCAACTAAAATATTTTGGTGAATCTGGCGCTTCCGGTTATACCGGAAGTCGATATCAAATTTCTTATCTCAAATGGAACACCCTGTATATTATTGCATTTTGGATTCTAGGCATCATTTTGGAACAAAAGCATGCAACATGTCCTATGTCTAAATCCAACCGTTTTTGAGATATTTGCATTTTCCCGAAAAAAATTACAGATGCAGACCTAAAGTCAATTAGCAATTTATACGAGGAAACCGCGAAATTTCACAACAAATTTTTGGCATCGTGTAACAGAAGCCCTGATCTAGTGATCTCTGCTGAGAAATAAATCCGTTCTTGTACAGGGTGTTCACAAAATATGAATAAAAATTACATTCAAAATGTGCTTAAATCTCGAAATTTTCAAATGGAAACCCCCTTTTTTTTAATGCGATCTTATAAATAACTAATAAATAACGAGTTACAGAGCATTACTTATATGACAAAAATTATGCATCCTGCAGGGGTGGTCTTGTAAACATTACTTACAAAAAAATGACCTTAATAAAAGTTTTAGAGGATGAACTTATGGTTAACTTTTTCTTTTAAAAAAATTCTCTAATACTTAATGATTTACACGACATTGTGTGACAAAAATTAATTAAAAAATATAATGCCCTGTAAATAATTCAGTATTTTTTTTGAAAAATTTTTTAACAAGACCACCACTACAGCGTGCGTAATTTTTGTTATATAAGTAATGAGCTGTAACTCGTTATATATTAGAGATGCAAAAAATTTTTAGGAAAAGTTGTTCATCCCCTATAACTTTTATTAGGATTATTTTGCTCTATTGTTCAGGAAACCACCCTATAGCACAATTCGTACCAGGAGTTCGAGTGTGATCTTTTGGTTGGACACTCAGGAGGCAGTTCCCAAGCAACCCTGAAAAAAATCATCCTGCTTGGATTTTTTTTTTGCAAAACTGACATCTTTGTTGGACTACTACTGTGCCGAGGGGTACATATATATTATATAAACCTTTTTTTAATGTTGGTTAGTAATAGTTATTTATGTACCAATGCATTGAAGTTTAACTTTTTATGACTCATGTTGAATTTAGTTGCCGAGGCCTCTGGCCGAAGCAAATAAACCACATGAGTCATAAAAAGGAACTTCAGTTAAAAGGATATTATATATATTTTTTTGAAACCGAAAAAAGTTTTATTAGGTAAAATCAATAAAAAAAGACATCGCCCAACCATGAGCCAACCGCGCGCGCTGTTGCTTGACTTGAACCATCGCTCCTATACTTTGATCAAGCACGATATGCCACTGCGCATTTTCGAGAAATTACCAAGCTGGTGCATCACGTGCAGCTCACATAGAAATAATATTAAAATATTGCATTGTTATAAACGATTCCGCAATGAGGCTAAAACGTTAAATGATACTTTATTGGCCGTCTGACGTTTGATTTGTTTACATCTCGCCAAGGCCAATTTATTGATAAAAACGAATACGATATACAGTGCGTCCCAGGATAAGTGAAACGAGAGGTGTAAAAGAAAAAAATTTCGAGTTCGAATTTGGCCATTTGGGGTCCAGGCTTGCTTACCTAGAAAATAATTTTCACCATATTTTTAATTTTGAAAAATAAAGTAGGCCCTGACAGGAACGATTTATTTATTTTCTGTGAAGGTTAAGTGCCCTTTCACGACAAGATATCGAAAAATTTCATTACAAAAAGTTGCTTAGAATTGAAAACTATGACCCTGTGTCAATTTTCAAGATAATTGGCCTACTTTGATTATTTGACATTATTTCAAACAAATCATAGTAGTCCGATTGAGTCCAAATTTCGCAGTCTTGCATACTTTTTTATTATATAATAAGTTTTCTAATGAAATTTTTCGATATTTTAAACGACAAGGATAGTTCACCTACTTACAGGCGGGTGTCCAACTTTAAAACTGTACAAATCCGTAAAATATTCATTTTTGGAGATAATCGCCTAAACTATTTTTTTTTCGAAAGGCCTTCAAAAACGGCTTCTTTCGACCTTCCTGCCATTTTCAAAATGCTAATCCAGGGCCGGCTGTGATTTTTTTATACCCCCGATTTTCACGAAAATAATTTAGCGATTTTTTTATTTAAAATCTGACACCTCAGCGTTAATCAGAACACCCCAAAACCCCTATATACCAAATTTGAATAAAAAATTTACAGGCTGTTAAAGTTGAGCAAAATATGAATTTTAAAGGCATTTGGCGAGTCAGGTGTGTCACGGAATCCCTTCAAAACAGTTGAATGGTCAACAGGACCACTTAAAACGTTGGTTACTGTTTGGTACTTGGTTGGTACTACAAAAATATACAGGGTATTTTTCTGTGAGCCATCTCAAAATTCTGAAATTTTATGAAACTTATACGGATCAAGAGTGCTCTGGAATCATTGGAAAAATATTGATAAACACGAAAGTAATGTATTTCTTTACAAAGTGCCAACTAACAAATAAAAACAATTTAAATTATTGGACCTTTCTCAACAAAGTCACTGCCTAAGATGATACATTTTCTGTGCGTTTCCTGTTGTGGCACACCAGCTACCTTAACTGATGTGGACTTACTGACTGGCAGGTTTCTGTATTTTTTAGATTTATTCATTTATAGTGTGTGGCGCGGTTTTGATATACTCAATTTTTGACTCGTATAAACTTCCAAAAATTTAGTAATTTGAGATGGCACAGATAAGAACACTCTGTATATTTTGTATTGGACCTTTGCACACCAACACCTTGAGTGGTTCTATTGACCATTCAACTGTTTTGAGGGGATTCCATGGCACACTTGACTCGGCAGATGCCTTTAAAATTCATATTTTGCTCAACTTTGGCACCTTGCAGAATATTTTTTGTTCAAATTTGGTATATATAGGGGTTTTGGAGTGTTCTGATTAACGCTGTGGAGTCAGATTTTAAATAAAAAATCGCTAAATGGTTTTCGTGAAAATTGGGGGTATAAAAAAATCGCAGCCGGCCCTGGATTTGCATTTTGAAAACGAAAAAAAGTTTAGGCGATTATCTCCAAAAATGAAGAATTTACGGATATGTACAGTTTTATAGGAAATAAAGTGGACAAAAATCAAAGTAGGCCAATTATTTTGAAAATTGACACAGGGTCATAGATTTCAATTCTAAGCAACTTTTTCTAATGAAATTTTTCGATATCTTGTCGAGAAAGGGCATTTAACCTACAAAGAAAATAAATTAATCGTTCCTGTCAGGTCCTACTTTATTTTTCAAAACTAAAATTATGGAGACAATTATTGTCTAGGCAAGCAGGCCCGGACCCCAAATGGCCAAATTCGAACTCGAAATTTTTTGGTCTTTTACACCTCTCGTTTCACTTATCCTGGGACACTGTATAATAGCTTACTTTAGTGTCCCATTGTGAGCTTTGAGACTTTTTAATGCCGATTAAAAGAATCTTTCTAGTGTCACAAATGAGAGAAATGTAAATGTAAGGATCCTTCAAAACAATATGATTTAAAGAGCGTCGTCACCCATCAATGAGCCGATCGTGCCAGCCATTGCTGCACTTTCCATATTCAAAAATCAAACAATAAAAGGTAGCTTGCTTTAGTGCCGATTTCTGAGTGGTGACCACTGGGAGACTATTTAATGACGATTAAAAAAAATTATGTAATTAGAGACTACGTTTATCTCGTGACAACTCGATCGGATTGAAATGGATCCGATTGAGTTATGTCAAATCTCTACGTTTACAAAATCAGTATTGAATTCTACGGTTTTCCATCCTCTCTAGGTGCACATTCTGGCCAGCTTCTGCTTGGAAATAGCGGCTTGACTTGAAATTTTAAATGTGATTGAATTTCAATCTGTAGGGTTTACGCCGTCTATTTGAGTCCGCTCCAGTGAATTCAAGCCTCTCTCAATCGGATCGAACGCGTCGAGATAAACGTAGTCAGAGACAACTTAAAAGAGCTCTTGGATTCGGACGGTTGTATGCCCGGTTGTCCACTTACGTCGGAGAGGGCCAGCGACGGCTTGAGCACCAGGTTGCGCGGCAGCGTCGCCTCGGCGCGCCCCGGCGTCCCCTGCTCCACGGGCAGGTCGGGCACGATGTACGTGGTGTGCAGCTCGAACTCCTCCTCGCGGATGGCGGCCGGGTCGAGGGCATCGACGGCGCCGCCCCCGCCCCCGTCGTCGCCGCCCCCGCCGCCGCCCCCGCCGCCGACGACGACGCCCGCGGCGCCCCCGCCGCCGCCAACGACGACGCCGGCGACGCCGCCCGCCGCAGTCCCGGCCGGCGGCGCCTCCATCACGCCCTGCAACAGAAGACAATGGAGGGTTAAGGCACACACACGACAACAAGCCTATAAAAAAATGCTCGAAAAGAGCACTGTAAAAGTTCTTTAATTAGAGGAAAACACTGAAGCCTGCATTCCTGCTTCCATACAAAAAAAAAATCTTTGTTTCAAGCCGTCACACTTCTTAGGACTCACTATATACCATAGTAACTCCCTACCCCTTAAGTGTAAGACACACTTTTGGTACCAAACAACTACTGCTATAATGATTTTTTATCCAAATTGACTGAACAAGATGTATTCAGAATATGTTACGAAATACCTATATGTAACTTAAAACCAACTTTATCTGTGTTACCTACTATGTTTAAGATGCTCACAAAAGATAGCTAAAAACCTATACATAATTAGTGGCTACACAAGGAAATGACACTGAAATTAGAGTAATAATTCTTGCTTTCAGTATACAGGGTGTTCACTTTTAAGTGGACACAAATCAATAAAAAATTGATTTGTTGGGATATTTTCAAAAAAAAAAATTTGATACAAATGTCTTCAAAATGCGCAACTTTCTACGTGAACATATTTGTCAAATTGCAATTCCAGGGCCGGCTAAGATTTTTTTAAACCCCGATTTTCACAAAATCTATTTAGACCTTGAGTGGTCCTATTGACCATTGAACTGTTTTGAGAGGATTCCCTGGCACACTTGTCTTGGCAGATGCCTTTAAAATTCCTATTTTCCTCAAATTTGACACCCTGCAGAATAGAACTCCCTGTATATTTTTTATTCAAATTTGGTATATAGGGGTTTTGGGGTGTTCTGATTAACGCTGTGGGGTCAGATTTTAAATTAAAAAAATGCCTAAATAGATTTTGTGAAAATCGGGGTTTAAAAAAAATCTTAGCCGGCCCTGGAATTGCAATTTGACAAATGTGTTCACGTAGAAAGTTGCGCATTTTGAAGACCTTTGTATCAAAAAAAATTTTTTGAAAATATCACAACAAATAAATTTTTTATTGATTTGTGTCCACTTAGAGGGGGTTGCCGACAGCGAAAGTGACGTTAGATTTCGTATTTTTTTAAGTTGTATAGCATAAAATCTAATAACATTTTACCTGGCAAAAATTTAGTACAAACATCTCTGTCTTCATTTTAATCATAAGATCTTACAAGCAGTGTTCTATTTTATAGGTTATGAAAACCTTGGGAAAAATAATAATTCCAGTGCATATGCTTTTAAGATCTTATGATTAAAATGGAGACAGAGATGTTTGTACTAAATTTTTGCCAGGTAAAATGTTATTAGATTTTATGCTATACAACTTAAAAAAATACGAAATCTGACGTCACTTTCGCTGTCGGCAACCCCCTCTTAAAAGTGAACACCCTGTATATAAATATAAATATGTGAAGAATTTTATGTGCGTGTGGGCGATCCACGAACGAGTTCCAAATTTGGCGATAATGGTGCCTAAATCGGTCACTTTCAAAATCATTTGTTGACTCTGACCACCAAAAACGGAAACAAGTCATGCAAAAAAAAACCCTTAATTGTTTTTGCAATATAGGTACACTGCGTCCCGTTTTTCATATATAGGTATACACCCTTGAGGGAATTGAACGGGTGAATTTTTTTATATATATATCCCTGAAAGGTCATCATTTGCGAAGTATAGGTTTGCCTTGCCGAGAAATCCTGGTCTACTGCGATTTTTTAAAGGGGTGCGTTTTTCGAAAAGCCATATTAGTCATTTTTTTATTTAAAATCTGACACCACAGCGTTAAGCAGGACACACCAAAACCCCCACATGCCAGATTTGAACAAAAAAATATATATGGAATTCCATTCTGTAGGATGCCAAAGTTTGATCCAAATAGGAATTTTAAAGGCACCTGGCGAGTCAAGTATGCCCAAAAAAATGACTAATAGGTGTTTTAATTTTTGTTATCGAAACACAATATCAATGAAGTATTTCTAGTAACGGCTGTGGCATATACGAAAATAACGGGTATTCAGCCAAGAGGAAGTATATTATATTACTGCTTTTTAATAACCAAACTTTCAACCGACATAGTTGTTATTAGTTATTACATTACTTACTATTAAAATAAAGTTATAAGTGAATTTCCTGCATAAATTATTGGGCTATTATTTCTTGTTATAAATGAATCTCTTGCATAAAGTATGACTATATTGTTTCTTCTGGTTATAGATTAGGTATTAGTAAAATGTCTTGCATAAAATTGGTTTCTTCATATAAAAATTTGCGAAAACATCAATAATATTATTTAAAAATTCATTTGTCTAAATAAATAAATTAAAACAATTGCCTTCACCTTTTTATAGGTTAGAAAATTAGATTTTGAAAACTAACATGACAATAATTTCTGAATGAAAACTTGGCATTATATACAATGTGTTGTTATAATGGAATTACAATATACAGTAATATTTTATAATGGTAAAACTTAAAGTGTAAAAATGAAAATAAACAAATTAAATTTTTAACAAAAATCCAAAACATATGAATACATATATGAAATTTAAATCGCTAATATCTGTCCTTTTATTCATTGAATTTTGTTCCTTGTTAATTTCCACCATTTCTAAAAATAGTCTCTTACTTAAGTCCTTTTCATTTTGTACAATTTTTATTTGATTAAAATTTGCCTTGTGTCCAGTTACACTTAAATATTCTGAAAGAGCAGAAGTTTTTTTATTAAGTTTAGCATCACTTTTATGTCCGAATATGTCCAACATATTTTAATTTCAATAATATCATCAACATATTTTTTTAGAAAAATAAAATTTTGATAAACATTTTAATAAATCATCCATCACATATTGCGCAATTATAGAAGAAATGGTACTACCCATAGGCATAGAAGTGCCATAAACTTGTTTATAAAATTTATTGTTAGAAGAAAAATAGTTCGAGTTAAAAATAAATAAATGATATCAATAATTTTGTTTTCGAAATATCACATTTTGTAGTAATATTAACCCATATTTTATTAATACCCTTTATCTAGTTTTACCATTATAGAATATGGAATATGGAATTCCATTATAACAACACATTGTATATAATGCCAAGAATAATTCAAAAATTATTGTCATGTCAGTTTTCAAAGTCTAATTTCCTAACCTATAAAAAGGGAAGGCAACTGTTTTTTTATTTATTTATTTAAACAAATGAATTTTTAAATAATATTATTGATGTTTTTGCAAATTTTTATATGAAGAAACCAATTTTATATAATTTTATACAAGAGATTCATTTATAACAAAACTACAAGAAATATTAGCCCAATTTATGCAAGAAATTCAATTATAATTTTATTTTAATAGTAAGTAATAATAACTATTTTATTATTAGAAAATTAATTTATTAAATGGGCCACAATGTTGGTTGAAAGCTTGGTTATAAAACAGCAGTAATATCTCTTGGCTGAATACCCGTTATTTTCGTATATTAATATAATACAAAAACAAGTAATGCTCTTGTCATAGAAAATAATGTACAGGTTGATTCATAAAACATTTAACCCCCCCCCCCCTATATAAACTTCTTTATTTTTCGAGTTAATGAAAACAATGTGGAGACAACACTTTTATTTGATGAGATTTTCCATGGTCTTCTTGAAACTGATATATGAAGTGTTTTGTAAAATCTGTACAATTCAAACTTACATTTCTTATTATGGATGTACTCCAACAGAATGATCCATTTTCTCATTCCTATTTCTTTGTATCCTTTAAAAAACTGCAAATGAACTGTCCGATTTAACCCTTAGTATTATGAAGAGTTTAGAGGCGTTCACCGCACCCCCTACACATTTTAAGGGTGAGTGTCTGGAGTGGTCGCCCTCTCTGTCGCAGGTGTAACGGAAAGTGCATTTCAATTGCGCTCCCGCTTACATGCTTACTTTTCTCGTTTTAATTTCATAGAGATCAATATCACTCTCTCTTACTAGCACCGCCGCTGTGCTACAAGTATATTTAGTTTTACTGATATAATAGCAGGGCCATAATGGACATGGCCGATACACACATCGCAGAGCTTCGATCACAGAGTGTCTGCGATTAAATTATTTTAAATTGAAATACCTAGATCGAAAAATCTCAGTGACTTACCGCTTTTTTTAATTTCTGTAGGGCTAACCCATAACTGTAGGGCTAACCCAAAACTAAGTCACTGTTTAAATTTTATCAAGCTCAATATCTCAAACTATTTTTGGATTTTTGAAAAACCTAAAAAATAAAACTTTGCCACCCGGTATATCGAAAACAGATCGTCTTAGGACATATGCATATGTAGGTGGTCTATATCTACAGCGCACTCCGCATGGTGTGTTTTTAGCATTTTTACGAAAATGTCTTCAATATTATTTATTCCTTCAAATTAATTTATTTAACTCCTTTCGTCATCATCATTATTTCTGTCCTAATTTTTCAAAATCGTATTTAATACACTCCGCACGCGGAATGGGCACTAGATAGACCATTATTATATTTCCCTCCAGCGAACCCTCGAGTCCAGATAAGCAGATCTATTCATTATTCCATTTTAGCAAAGTATATTTTTCATTATTCCAAATAATGCATAGTGGCGGCATTGACGGTGAGTGTAAGAGAAAGTGATATTGATCTTTGTGAAATTAAAACGCGAAAAGTAAGCATGTAAGCGTAGCCGCAATGGAAACAACACTTTCCATTCTACCTGGGGGGCGCCAGACGCTCACCTCGACCTCCCACCAGCCTTTTACAATGGATATGTGGATAGAGCGATGCATGTGCCAGGATGTGTGCCAGTCTGGTGCTGAGTGCGTTTCCTTAAATAGAAGTGGGTTGTTCAAGTGGCACAAATAGTGACAAAAACTGAAATAATGTACCTACTCACTTACTATAATAATAATAACTTCACGTTGTTGCCACTTAATGTTCGAACTTTGGTGGAATTATACAGGGTGATTCAGTCATGATGTAAAAAAGTTTAGTCACAGGTGGATAAAATTAGCGTAATACCAATCCGAAATTTAAAAAAATCTAAATTACAAAAAAAAATATTTTTTCAGTGCATTTAAACCTCTAACTAGCCTAGCTAGTAAACATCGCATGGAGGCCTGCAACTACCGGCGCGCTGTTGCCAATTGCATCAACATATCCTAAATTTATTTATTTTTTACTTATTCCTAGAGATCTCAAAAAATGTCGAAATATTGAAGATGAAACTAAAAGTGCGATAATTTTTCTGTTTATTTTTTATTTTTTGGGGAACAGTTTTCTGATGTGACGATAAATACAGCATGGTCTCAGTTAATTCATTACCTTTTTGATTTTCTAATGTCAATCCATTTTTTGTTCCATTTTTGATACCCAAAAATGCGCGAACAGTAATTAGTGCATTGCATTTCCCTCGGCCGACACAAGTTGTTTGTGGCACCATAATGCACTATTACTATTTTGAAAATGCCACCATTAACTTGAATAATTTATAATATTAACTCTGTTCATAAGCGATCCACGAATATGCGAAAATAATCCGGGATTATTGCGGATTCGAACATTACTCTTGATTACTGTCAATTTCAGTTTTTTTCATAACGATGGATTTTATCGTATCCCCACAGGGATCGTGCCGGTCATTGCACAGGCCCATAGGGCCTCCTCTACCAGTCCAGCGATTCGGGAAGTGCTGGTCCAAAAATCCACGGACTAGCCGTGCAAAATGTGCTGGGACACTTCATATGCGCAAACCACATGTCGCCAAGGGTATGGTCCAATCACATGGTCTCCATACACACCGACCTACACGTTAGCTCCCCATCCCCATCATATGTTTAGACGGTGCCAACTGTCATCTAGTGATGGGCCGGTAAGTTCTGATAACATTCAGAACTTGCCGGCCCTCTGCCAGCTGTAACTGTAACCCACCTAACCTATAGCGTGTAATAAACTGACAAAAATATCCACAGAATGTGAAGATGTGCTGTTGTAGCTTTCATCATTAGATGGCGCTAGCAGTCATAAGTATTATGGAGATCGGATTTAGTAAACACAATGAAGTAATAATAGGATTTTTAATTTATCACATAATTATTATTTGTCATTTTTAAAAATGGAACTTTGAATTCTGTTCTAAAGTGTATGAACCACCTTTACTGTTAAAGAATACCTCGCATGAAATAATCTAACAAATTGTGAGAATTCGAAATACCCCCAGTATCATGACTTTTCTTCAGTTTTAATAATTCACAAAAACATTCTAACGTTAAAAGTTTTTGTTTTTTATTAATTATACGTTTTTAAAAACATCTGGGTACAGGTTTTATTTAAAGTATCAAGTAGGTATTCGTGATGTCAGAGCCATCTTTTATCCGGCGTTGCCGGCAGAACTTGCCGTTCCAGCTCATAGTGTCTACAAGAGTTAAAAGAGAGTGGCGCTAGCAGCAACCTAAATAACGTCAGTCTGTGGGCTATCAAGGCCTACTATCACGTGACCATCTTAGGCCGACGTTACATGTCATTTGTCACATAACTGAAAGCGGCAGCTTGGTTTTTGAGAAGTTTTAAATGCTTAAATTGTTTTTAAACGTCTTAGTTTATATTTTAGAAACAAGTTTGTGTCTAGTGCGCGTGTGTCCTGGTGGAGGGGAACCGCCCAGGTGTTATTATGGCCTCTGGGTAGGAGTCGTGCCGTCCAAGAGTATTGGTGCCGCTCGCACCAACGCGTGAGCGCTGTAAAGGGGAATTCTCCCCCGAACCACAGGATAGGGAGCCCGGAATTCCGGAATGGACTATTATAGACATGGACCGTATTGGACAGTGGAGCCTGAGACACAGAGGGGTGAACTGCTTACGGGAGATCCGCGAGTTCAGACGGTCCGGGTGACTGGAAGCCGATGCCGTTGACCACGTTCGGGTTTGTGTATTTATTGTATTCACCATTCACCTTGTGCGAAATAAATCAATGTTGTAACGTACTCGAGGATTTTCGTTGTCGACCCACTCCCTGATACGGTTTCTATTCGGTCTTTCACGCTGCCGAACAACTGAGACCTCGTCAATATTTACAGTATACCTACCGAGGTTAGCTTTCATTTTTATTTCGTAACAAATAACCTAAATACCAAATATTGGGTCTGTTTACATTATATTTATACAAATTATAAAAGCCAGGAAGAAAGTGTCGCCATAACAAACATTTCTTTTGCGTCGGGATGATAATTTCCACCAAAAATGGATTCGTCAAATTCCAACTGAGATTTAATTTCTAAAAAACCCTTAAGTATGTGTGACTAACACATTTTCAAGAAAGTGAAACAATTAAAGTGGACAAATGTGTTGTGGGAGAAAAATACCTATAGAGAATATCACCTAAGCTAAAGGAAGGTGATGTCCCAACAATTTTTGAGAAGTGCCAAAATATTGTGAGTGCAGTGCCGTTTAACTCTCAGCCTAAATCAACTGAGGCAGGTTGAAAATTTTGAAAAAACAATTAGAGAAAGCTGGGATGCACAAAACCAATAATGTAATAGATGAAAGAAAACTTGCCAAATTGTTACGAAATTTGTTTTTCTACTTATCTCCAAAAATGCCTTTCATTATATAGGACTAAGTTGGTCATGTGACTACGCGATTATGCGTTAGCGCCGTGGCCTGTCTTTATCGTTGGCCTCCGTGGGCTATGGTATGGTTTAGTGGTTTACCACAAATAGACAGGAAAAACAGAAAATGTGCAAATAGAAAACGATAGACACCGTTAGTTGCTGATAGCAATTTTATCGTGTAATTTAAAAACTATGCAAATTATTGTGTACGGATCCTCGTGAAAACTTCGGAATCAGGTGCGACGAGTTACGCGGGTGCTTAGATTGATTTGCGCCACGTTTTAAACTTCGCCAAAAAAAATTTTTTCGCATTTTCCTTTTTAGTGGGCCTTCCCCACTATGTAGTTAAAATTTTTACATCACGACTGAATCACCCTGTATACTGAAAATATTCCCTGGAATACTTCACTATAGACAGCGGCTAATATATGTAGCAATGTTTTTTTGCAGAAAAATTCAACTCAAAAATAAGTCACGTGATACCCACCCGAGACCCGAGCATATGCCATAATTTTATTGTTATATAAATAATAAATAATATATCTACTAGAATGCTACTAGCCTTCCAAAAATGGAAGATTTTTATTGGTTGATGAATGGTGAAAATTTTGATGCCCATCATTCACGGAAACTACGAAAGATACAACATCAATCAAATGAGACAAAAGTTGCGCCATCATACCTTCTACAATATTCTGTTCTGAAATCAGAAAAAAATGTTTTTTAGTGTCTTCCTCGTCGATTACCCGAATTAAATGAACCTTGGTAGTTTTAGGTTTGTGGTCATTGACAGAAGTTTTCTAAGCCTCCTAGATTTCGAACAACCACAGCAGAGATATACATATTATACATATATACCCCTTGTGGGCATCTAAATTTTCACCACCCTGAATCTCAGTTTATTGCACGAAGTTAAGTTTCAGGTTTAAATGTTCCAGCCTTATTGTGATTTACATTCTTTTTGTGAACAATTTGGGGAGATCGTTTTTGCAAAGAGTATTTCGCAGTTTTTCCATATTAACAACAATATGAAATTACCATAAACGAGGCGATTGTAGAGGAATAGACTGTTTTCGATAATGTGTTCATATGAAGAAACGATAATTTTAAAACATGTTTTTGAAGTTTATTTGGGTACTTAGTACATGTATAAAAAATAATAGTAATAACAAAATGCATCCAAAGCAATCCAATATTCAAAGGTATATAGAAGAAACTGAGATAATGCATTTTACTTACACTACAGCTACTCATGAATTTCATTTCTAACGAAAGGGTGCCTATATGTATTTGAAATATCATACAGCGTGTCTCATTTGTGTGCGGGCGGAGCCTAGCTCCTAGAGTTTTTAAGATACCTATCAACCAGATTTTTGGTACCATGGTAGGGGCGACAAGAGTCTTGGAGTGACAAAACTATAGGGGCTGTTTTTTTAACTAGCTGATTAGTTTTGATCAAAACCTCCCAACCCTTATATCGTTGGGTTGGCCATGATAAGGGCTATCCAAACATGAAAAAACAAAAAACTATGGAATGTTCTATTAAAAAAAATTGTTTGACCATCCTGTATGTCAGGTGATCGCTGGATGTCAAGACTGCATTTAAAAGGTGCCTCTTATCGCACCGTACCATAATACCAACTATCAAGTTGATATCTTAAAAATCCTAGGAGCATAATATCCGCCCACACACCAGTGGGACACCCTGTATACTGTTCTTTATTCTTTACATAACTTTTCTTAAGAAAATTTACGGACATAAAATGCCAACTAAACCTGTTAAAGGGATGTAACGAGCAAGTATTTTTATTTAGTGTGGATACTAAATTCATTGCAGCAGATACATATTTTTATGTTATAAACTCTTTTTTCATGGCGCTAGAGGCGACCGTTTGAAAAACAGCGCTATACCCATGGATAGGTCTTTTATGTAGCGTTTGTCCATCCTGTATCAAATTTGAGCCAAATTGGTCAAGCTATTTAATAATAATTATTCTGGACTGTGTGCGAAAAACACTGGTTCGACGTAGTACATTATCGATTATATTTTACGGCAGTAATTTAAGGACAACCCTGTATGTGCGGTATTTTGTTTGTATACAATAACCATTTTTCTCTGAAAGAAACTAGGTCATTAATAATATACCCACTATGGGGATCTCGGAAACTAGCAGAGCTAGAGCAAAGGTTAAATGGGGAAAGAATTGCAGTTTTGAATGCTCAATCTAATGCTTCTTTTGGATTTTTAAAAAAGTTCACGGCTCACTAGATATTTTGAAAACAGTGATTTTTTGCTATTTCTACAGATCTCTGTAGCTCCGTTATTTCTGACTATACAGAAAAACTGTAGAGACAAAAATTGTAGATAATTTTGGGCTTAATAAGATAATCTTATCCAATTTTTTATGTTGTTTGTGATTTTTGAGATATGACATAAACTTCTGTTTTTTTAAATGTAAATCATAGTTGGCTGTGGCCTTATAAAATCGGCCGTTTTTTGAGCTTTCCAAAGATATAATACTTTGCACAGTTATTACAAAAAATAAAAGAGCTATGGCTAATTTTCTGATTTTTTTTTTAAATTTTCACATAGTCAGCCATGGAATATTTTCATAATTACGTTCTATTTTATAATTAGACATACTTAAGACTTTCTAATATTTTGTTTTTAGCTGGTAACAAAATGTAAGAAAATAAAACAAAAATTAAAAAACTCAAATTCAAATTATTATTA
The DNA here is from genome assembly GCA_963920635.1 of Pseudeuparius sepicola. Taxonomy (NCBI): domain Eukaryota; kingdom Metazoa; phylum Arthropoda; class Insecta; order Coleoptera; family Anthribidae; genus Pseudeuparius; species Pseudeuparius sepicola. The sequence continues at coordinate 40,486,943 of OY987299.1, read as the reverse complement.
TTTTAAAAGGTCACCTTTTAAAATAAAAGAGGTGTTCAAACAATCCACCATTATTATTTATGCAAATATTGCATCTTTTTAAAGCTGAATTTGTCGCCTTTCTTAGAGAGCGCCTGTCAATACTAGCAATTGGTTCTAAAACAGCTGCTCTTAATTTAACAATTGTCTCATACTTTATTTTGTACTGTTCCCCACAAAAAGAAATAGGTATATTTCTCCCTATCCAACTATTATTATAGAGCTGATCTAAGTAATTTCGTAGGGGCAAGTAATTATGTGGTGGAGCTCCATCATGATAATTTTTGTTTTATTTTGTTACATTGTGTCACCAGCTAAAAATAAAATATTTGAAAGTTTGAAGTATGTCTTATTATACAATAGAACGTAATTATGAAAATATTCCATGGCTGACTATGTAAAAATTAAAAAAAAGAAAGAGAAAATTAGCCATAGATCTTTTATTTTTTGTAATAACTATGCCGAGTATTATATCTTTGGAAAGCTCAAAAAATGGCCGATTTTATAAGGCAACAGCCAACTATGATTTACATTTAAAAAAACACAAGTTTATGTCATATCTCAAAAATCACAAACAACATAAAAAATTTGATTATCTTATTACGCCCAAAATTATCTACAATTTTTGTCTCTACAGTTTTTCTGTATAATCAGAAATAACGGAGCTACAGAGATCTGAAGAAATAGCAAAAAATCACTTTTTTCAAAATATCCGTGAACTTTTTAAAAATCCAAAAGAGGCATTAGATTGAGCATTCAGAACTGCAATTCTTTCCCCATTTAATCTTTGTTCTAGCTCTGCTAGTTTCCGAGATCCCCATACATAGTGGGCATCGAAAAAAACTCACCCTGTATATAGAGCGACGAATCGATGCTAGCCCAATTATTATATTTTGTTTTAAATTTGTGCTCATCTGAGCAGGAGTTTCCACTGGGCCAGCGAGTTTTGAGCTCATCTGGACACTGGGCTGCGCTGGTCAATATACCCTAATTTTACCGTACACTATCAATTTTCCTTCGGCCATTGCATCCAGGCGAAATTTGCAAACGTTTTAAGTGAAAGGCCGATATGGGTCAGTACGGGCAACTCAGCCTATCGATCCCGGTGCAGCGCTGCTCCGCGCTGCTACGTCACCGTTTCAACTGGTGACGTCACTGTTGCACCGACGGGCTCGCGGTTTCATTTTTCCTGATGGCGGCCGGCCTGGTGTATTTTTATACTTGCAATCAATTATCCGAGGAAGGCGATTTTTATTTCACTTGAAGTAATCCGATGATATTTATAGATATTGAATCAATGTGGAATGGTGCAAGTTTGTAATGACGAAATGAAGTTGCCCTTATAATATTTGTGTTTGTAGAAAAAAAACGATGATTATTGAAAACAAAAATTGCCAAAGGCCAAAGTGTAAAACAGTCACTTTTTAGTAATATTGTTTTATATCGGCTGAGAACTTATTATTATTCTATTATTCAGGGTGTTCAGGAACACGTGGGCAATGGCTGGAGAGCTTATATAGATTTCGTAACAAATGTCATAATTTCGTACAAAATTTCTTACTAGAGTCCCCGAGTCTATCTATTTTTTCTAAATATTTTCACGAATTTAATAATTTTCCAATCATTTCTATAGAAATTGGAGTTGATATAAATGGTTTGATCGAATTCTACGTAACTGTTAAGAGGGCTCCAGAGTGGAAGTCTTGCTATGTTTCTAACCTCTGCTGGTGACGATTTTTGAAATTTGAAGATGTTCGTTAGGTTCACAAAATATTTTTGCCATGAAAAGGTATTCTCGTCAACAAAACCATTTGTTACAGAGTTTATTGAAAAACAGATTTTCTTGAAAATATATATCATTTTATTAACACAAATTAATGACATCTTTTTTGTCCAACTATGTTTAAGCTGCTTAGAAATGCTATCTAAAAACTTCAATATATGTGATGTCTGCCATTTAGGAAAACAAAGAAAGCATTGTAATAATCACTTCAACTTATAAGTACAAAATGAATATAAAACTTCATATTATTCAGTCGAAAAAATTGTAAAAACCGAGATGTAGGCACACTTGATTGTATTTAAATTTTAAAAAAACTAGTTATAACATACACATGCAAATATTAAATGGGTGTAGTATATTGTAAAACAGGAAAAATGGACTTTTTTGGTCTACAATAAGCAGTCACTTTTCCATTGTAAAACGTATCGTTTCTCAATAAAACTTCATGTAAAACATTGTAAAAAACGTTATTTTTCCATGCAAAATTGTAAGTCCCTTTACAACGTAAATTATAAAAATTATTGGAATTATTCTAATTAACTTTACTATGTTTTTACCGCTGAAAGTGTCAATTTTGTTAGATACAATGGGGTGACACATCAAAAATTTTGGGGAAATAAAGCAAAATTATAGGTATATTTTATAATTTTATCCAAAAATATCCTAGCATTTGCGCAAAAAGCCTAATGACGCCCATTGTGACAAATATTTTAAAATAATTTTTGTCTCAAAATGTGAGTAATTACTTAGATTAAAATTTGTATTGACCAAAAGTATAAAATTATGTGTGTTGCTCGCTACAGATCGAAAAAAGCTATTTTATGGGTCAAAATGTTAAATCGCCACATACGTGCTGTACATTGGGTCTTAAATATAGTTGCATGGGGATTGAAAACAATTGAAACTGTAACTTGCTTTATGACAAATAGGTATAGGTTCCTAAACACAAAAAAAACTAAAGCAATTTGGAAATTTAATTCTTTTTCTACTAATCCATTATTTACTTCTATAAATTCTTCATAACTCATAACTTTTACAATAGGGTTTTTGCATTTAGGTATACCTATTGGCATTACTATTATTTTTAAGATAGATAAAATAGGTAATTAAATCGCGAGTTTCGTTGGTTTGTAGAATCTTTATTGTTCGATATTTTTTAACAAAATTTGGTACAAACCCGTTTTAACGGATGCCCAATCCAATGGGGTAGTCCGAATTTTTATAAAAATATGCCTAATATGATTTGTCTAATTTTGACCCTAAAATATGTCGTAGTAGGCCTTGTTTTTTTAAAGTAAAATGTGCAGTTTTCCTTAAAGTACAGTTTTTAATGAAAAAAACTCCATCAAAATCGTGGGCCACACTATATACTTATACCAGTATGTATAATATGTAAAACTCGCATAACGAAAGCATTATTGCCCACCTTGGCAAAATTTGTGACGGAATTTTCTAAAAAATTATTAGTCTTGTACTAACAGCGCAGTTAGAGTTTTAAATGTTATTAAACCAAAATAAGTCTGAACCGGTATGCCAGTTTCTAGGAGCAAAATTTTAATAAATCAGATTAGCAATTTTTTAGAAAAGAATCTCTGCACGCCACTGGATTTAGGGTACCACAAAACGGGCCTGGACTAAATTAAAAAAATAAATTTAAGCCAAAATTATTTTTTTTAATTGTATTTTTTGTGATGGAATTTTATTTTTTTTTTGTTCTGTATAAATGCATAATACCAATATTGTTCAAAATAAATTAGTATCTAATGTGCATTTTTATTTTTACAATCCGTATTACTTGAAATTTTTTGGTTACATTTGGTAGGTACAGGCCCATATTGAGTCGTGCTGAATCCAGTAGCATACATCGATTTTTTCTAAAAAAATTGCTAATGTGATTTTTACAAGTTTTCTAGAAACTGCCTGTATTTTGAATGAAAGAGGTAATTTTTGCTCAAAAAATTGCAGTTTATCAAGTTTAATAATAAAAAAATACACGTAAAATTTCATCATTAGGTAATACACTTTTCGCAGGGTGGTCGGAAAACAAATGGGTGACTGTAGATGAAACTTTGACTTTTTTAAACTAAGTAAGATATATTGGGTACTGGTCTAAAAATCAAAGTAATATTTTAACGATGGCACTAATTCATTTTGAACACATAAATAATAATTGATTAATTGTGTAATATTGAAATGAGTAGCTTTGTAATGAGTAACATTTAATTATGAAAACATGTGTTTGAGAAAATTATTTAATTTGGCTATTAATTTCAAATACTAGAGACTAGCGAGAATGTTTGTTTAAAATGCATTTTTCCACATATTTTTATTTATCAATCAAGGTTTTCAGATTAATTCTATATTATTAGGTACACCTGTTTTATTGCGAGATAAAAAAAATGATTCCAGTAAATATTAAAATCTATTGAATAGTCAACGAAAAATGTTCTTAGTTCTCCAAGAATCACTGCCAAATAAAATTTCTGTTCACGAGTTTTAGCAGATTTAACAAGATTTTGCGGAGGAAAATTTAAATTTCACGGCAAATATTTGAGTAAACTCGAGAAATAAATAATAAGAATTTTTTGCTGATAGCTTAGTTAATTTTATAAAAATCGTGAGTGGAGCAATTTGTCCAGAAAAATTGAGGACATCCATAAAATATTTCTAAAGCTACCATGTATTCTAAAATTTTACAACAATTAATTAGAACTGCTTTCAGCAATAACAAAAGTGTCGGCCTACGATACTCACCCATTTAAGAAGCATTGTAAAGCCTTGTTAACATTAACAAGAACTTCACCACACTGGATTCTCCCCACTGTGCAAGGAACTGATCCCCACAATGTCGCAGAATTTCAACAAAACCTTTCGTGATATACCAAACTTGCATTTGACAGTGCACTTAAATCGCATCCAAGAAAATCTCTGTTGTGATCAGCTGATAAGCTCTGACCTTTAGGAGTAGAGTGGAAATCTAGCTTAAATTAGCTACTTCATACAACATATTGCATACGGCATTTATGTGGCTCCAAGCAAACGATTATTGCCTTTTTGCATTAGAAAGAAAAGTTCACATATTATATTACTTCAAACATTATCTGTGCCTTCACCTGAGAAACTAAATGTGGATTTAAATGAATGCAAAAACTGAAGTAGTTAGCCCCGGCAGCAGAAACTAAGTGGCAGTTAGCCAAATTAATTTTTTCCGTCGGATGTATGCAATGTGTTCAAAGATTTAATGGCAAAACTAGTTAAAAGATACCTCAGAAAAACCAAAAAAAAATGAAACAATTTGAAACGCTCTATAATATGACGATGATTGCAACGTTTCCTGCATAGGTATAAACATTTATATAAAATCAATATTTTGAAGGTCAAACTGTCACCACAAAAGGAAGGTTTTGTTCAATTTTTTTCGTCAAGTACAAGAAGTAGTAATACCTTAAAATGTTTGATTCTCTCTTATTTGAAAACTAGAAAAAACTAGAAAAAATAAATATGCCAGGGAAATCTACTAAACCTCTATTATCTGCCTGCATGTTGTTTTATACATGACTAAAATTAGCCCATTGGGCTGATGCAAATTATAAATTAATCTAGTTGCTAACCTTCAAAGGGGTTAAGTTTACTGTTAATTACTTATATTAAGAAGTTTAGACACAAACTAAAGAAGTAAAACTTACAAAATTCTGTTATTATAAACTGTTCAAATAAAAAATTTGGGCTTCTAGACAACTCCTCATTTAGAAATCGCACAGCATATCGGCAGAATGCAACAAAGGTCATAGGTACGACCTTTTGACATTTTGCTGGATAAGAGCCGCCTCCGTGCCTGACACCTGACGGCTGGGGTATCCTGCCTGAACTGGGCAGCCGACCTATGCAAAAACCTCTTAGGTTGCACTTAAAGGTTAACCATTTTGCATAAGTAGAACAATTTATAGAACGCGAATGCGATGCTTCTAATTCAATTTTGATTGCTATTAAATTGCAACGTCCATACAAACATCATTGGGGATGACGAGACTTCTAACAAGCACAAGTTGACACCCTTAATATTTGTTATTAAAAAATATCAAAATACACAAATAACAAAACAACTTGTTCAAATGCTTAGCAAACCGAAATTTCTTCAAAGGCTGTTCAATATAGACCAGCCTGATTAAACTTCCACTAGCTCCATAAATGGCATCGAAGACCAACAATTATTTACTATAACTACTGGAAATTATAACACAGCTACGACCTATACTTACATACTATACCTGGGTACACCACATTTAAATTTCATCCAGCAAGAGATAAATAATGTTTTCGATGGACGATTAATTTTAATTTTTCTTATGGGCCCAATATTGGATTTTTGCATTTTTTAAAAGAAGATTTTTCTGGTTAAAATGATATGTCACACATTTTGCTTTACGTTGTTTTTCTTGTAGTTTTTGCATAGAGTGCCTTGGAAACATAAGCCCCATAATGTTTGACGTTTTTGCATAGAATGCCTTGGAAACATAAGCCCCATAATGTTTAACAATTCAGTTCAATTTTAAGTGTCACGGATACTTTCTTTTACTAAAAAATGTCATTTTGACATGAAGAAAAGCGTGACATGATTCAAATTTATTATACCTCAAATATTAATTACATAACGAAGGGATATTAGACGAGCCATATACAATTTAAGGAAACGTGCTGCAACTGCTGCATTGTTCCTTGAGAAACAAGGAGGAAAAATTGAACATTTATTGTAAAATATGATTGTCTACTCCTCTAGGTTTTTGTTGTTCTTCTGTTTCCAGTTTGACTTTTTTAGTGTTAATGTGTTATAGGGCAAATGACGAATACATAACAAGGTCTCAGACCATACTCTCGTGATATGTTTATGATTTATTTAATCAATAAATTTAACATTACCTGAATTTTTACTGAACCATTAAACAATATTCCAAAGCACACTTCGCAACAATGGGAAACTAGGCTTATGTTTCCAAGGCGTTCCATATGCGAAAACGAGAAATTTGATATTACGGCAAGAAAAAAATTAAAGCATAATGTGCGACGTATCATTTTAACCAGGAAAAAATCCTCTTTTCAAAAATGCAAAAATCTAATATCTTTGCCCAGGGAGGCGGCAAAAAATGCGAGGTCATATTTAAATTCCTTGTAAAAAAATTGCTTAGTAATGTTTAAGAAATGTCCATCTCCTTCGTTTTTGCTTAAAAAAATAAAAACAAAAACGACAATTTTCAGTTTTCTCGTATTATTTCCTAGACGAGACGGGCCAGCCAAAATTTGTTACTCGGCATCAAGTTCCGCAACTTTGCCCCAATTTAACCGACCTAGTATCTCGGTAACCAAGATCCCCATGCATATACTCGAAATACAGTCACCCTGTAGGTATATGTTAGGTATATCCCACTTCGAATAAATTCACACATCAAAATCGAAAAAATTCGCGAGCACCCTGTATATACAAAAAAAATTATACTATATTTAATTTCTAACAATTTTTGTATTTAAACTTTTTTCTATTTTTTAATCCTGAAAAGTTGTAAGGAAACGGAAAATATAACCATAATCACCCTGTACCTATTGTATGAGTGTTTCTACGTAATATATGGCAGGTATAAAATGTAATTGTGAACAAAAAGTTTCCTGTAAACATAGGTCCGAAAATGCATAATAAAAAAATTACAGGCTAATAAAAGTAGGTACAGTTTGAAAAATATATTTTCGCAAAAAGTTGTATAGAAGTTATGCAATTTAAATGAAACTTATTGCAGTCCTTCAGTCGCTGAAGTGCAACAATTTCGTGTAAAAACAATTTATTCCCATGGGCCAGAGGCGGAGGGCCGGGGATAGCACAATGGATTTTATACTCGTAACTTTTTTGGGGTTATCTTTTCGGTCTTGCAGGTTCATCATTTTAGTGTATCTTTTCATTTTGTAACATAAAAGGGTACTCTTGTTCCATGACGATAAAATCAACCGTGCCCTTCAACTGCCGTTTTCAAATTTTACGGTATACCTAATTGTACCATTTAAAAAATTCCCTATAAACAATTTACCAAAAATATTTTGCTTTCAAAATGGAACGGATTGAACTCGCAATATAATAGTTTTTAACCAACGAAATTGGTTAATTTTCTATGTTTTTGGGGTCAAGGAATTCAAGGTATTATTTTGCAAATACAAGGTAAACGAAAATGGCTCCCAGGAGATGAAAGGCTAAAAAGTGAAGAAATGTAGCTATTTTAATAGTAAGTCCATTGGCAGCGGTTTAACCATTTAAACATTGTTTTTAATCGATTTCATGTCGACAGTATTTTCTTGTCGTAATTCATTAATTGGAAGAACCAGGAATTTTATTATTTAAAATTTCTAATCTGATTCGTCTACTATTTTCTAATGGCTGACCTCGAAATGTTTACTAGTACAATTTTAAATTAATTTGTTCATTAATGATTATGGCTAATGTTTTATACTTGCAATCACTGTTTTCGTTATCAATAAAATTACAAATTATGGTGCATACGGCATAACCCTAATTTTAATGGGTGCCTATTGTCTTATCTTATATTCACTATTTTTTGCGTCATATACCTAACACAATTAAAAAAATACGTAATGTATTTATATTCTCGACTGGTTCATATCTAAGTAGACTTACCTCTCGCATCTTTGCCTTTTTGGAGGACTTTAGCTCTTCTTCAAGGCATTTAAGTCCTGCAAAAGAAATCGTACGTTAGCACACGAAAGCAACCAAATTTTAAAGTAACCTCCACGCGCATATTTATCATCGTCATAACAAACCGACAACCTTGGCGAGATGCAACGGCGAATAATCGCAAATTACACAATCGATTAAAAATACCCAATTCGACTACAAAAACATAACCTCGAACCCGAACTTTTAGAGACGTCCAATTCGGAAAACAAACAACGGCGGCGTGATTGTTTTAGGTGAGAGTGCCGTCGGTTGGACTGATAAGAAAATGTTCCGAAATAGATCCCCGTCATTCCGTGGTTTTAATAATAATAATTGCTGCACTAATATTAGTGCAAGGTTACATCGCGATGCACGCTGTTTCGTCACGGCGGCGCGCCTTCTCGCTCTGGGCCGGCTGCATTTCCTATTTCCGTCCTCGTCGGGCGCGGGACCTTCGCCGGGCTTGGCAAACGCGCGCGTTGCCATGACGCTTCTTCAATGTTAAGCGCTATTAAAAGGCCCACGATTATTTCGGAAAATTGGACACTTATACGACTGCACGTCCGGTTGATTTTGAATAAACCAAACCTGTATAGGTACCTACTATCAGAAACTAATAATAAATGGAATTCAGTGTTCTATAAGACATCGAAACTCTGCATCCTATATACTTTTGCTACTATACTTAATTTTTATTTTTGAAACTAGCACACTAACCTTACTATTTTAAGAGGAACGTCCTATGTTTTTTATTTTTGTTACCTAACTTCAAAAATTATAATAAAGGTGTACCTACTTATATACCATAATTATCGTATATATACCATTTATTGAAATCTTCGAAAAGGACTCATTACCTCTATGAACAGCCAAACTTATCCTTTGGGGTAATGAAACTAAAAGCATGTTTAATCTTAATTGCATTTTCTAGTATTTATATTTAGTATGATTAAAAGATATATTTTAAAAGTATATGTAATATGACACTAGCTGTTGCCGTTTCAACGCTTATAATTTTTCTATCAATAAAGTAAAGTCAAAGAAAAAATGTATTCGTCCTGAGAATGGCCATGTTAAATGGTTTGCAATACATCCAGATAATTATTGTTTAAAGCCTTGATTTTCTGTTCAAATTTAAGTATAACTGGATTGGGATTTGAGTTTACCTAATTATAACATATGTTTTCAAATGAACTAATAATATTTACCTTAATAAATCTTGGCAAAATATACACAAATATACACCCTACCCAATACACTTTTTTTGAAAAAAGAGTGGCTAAAAAATATGTAATATTCTTATTTGCAACTGTTAAAAAATACATCCTTCTGAAAAGGGACATATTTGTATAATATTAAGAAGAAGAGTGATTATTTTTTACGAATATCTTACCCCACAACACATACCCAACAATAAAGTGAAAACGTTCCAACATTATTTCTATATGGACATTTTTAAATATAGTTATAGCTACTGCAATTCAGCAGCTAAGCCAAAACTTAAAATAGTTTATATTGGGAAATCTTACCTATGAAGCCAAAAAACACGTAGGCCAGTGATTATAGTTACTTGAATTTGATTGGATTTTTTTGTTGATGGTAAAAAATCAAGTTTTTATTACAATATTGAGGGACTAGTCCGTTAAAATAAAGTGGAATGCTATCATCCGTATTTTATCAATATAATAATCTACTTTAGTGTCTAAATGTCTTATTGTGTGTTTCATAGAGCATCTGCTGATTTGCAGGTTATTTTGCCTCGTGTGTAGTCACTGAAAAAATACAGTCTTTGAAATTCATTTTGTGAACAAGGTACGTATAACTACTAAGTGCGTACCGTTATCAGGAAACTAATTTAGAAATACTAAACTAGTAGGTAGGTAATTTGAAAATATTCGTAATTCTTGTTACTTGCCACTACTATAGTATATTACTGCATTTTCTTTTCTTGTCCACATCTACCTTGAGCAAGTCTAGATAAACAGCAATGTAGTTCCCAAATATATGTGCCTTAAAAGTTCATAGGTCATAGATGTTTCTACTTAGTAATTTTTAAATCAGAAATACCTACAAGATCATTTTTTAGGTATATCACCGCGACTTGCTCGCTTATTTTACGCCCGACATAAAAAAAACTCCAGACAAAAACGTGGTAAAATTCCAAAATTGCCATATTTTGTTATCTTTTCTTGTGGGGTGCAAAATAAACGAGAAAATCGCTTTAATATAAAAATAAATAAAAAAAAATCCTAAAATCATGAGGGCCGAAGACCCAGTGTAATTCTCTGATACTATCTGGGTACCCGGTTGCATAAAGGTTCTCAGTGCCGTCAATTTTTAATCTGAAAGTTTTCTTCAATCTCTTATAATAAAAATACTACTGCTACTAACAGTTGGGCCCAATTGGAGTTTTTTTTTTTTCATATTGCGCGACATGTTGGCCATGGATGCTGATTTCCTTTTCAGAGCCACCTATCTATCGAAATCTGCCACATTTTTTTTCTTACGTTTTTCTTGTGGGGCGCAAAATAAGCGAGAAAATCGCAGTGGTAGACCTATACAAAAATCATTCTGTATATGTGTGATCCCAATGAAAACGAATTCCCAAGAAAGGCTGTCGAATTTATTTAAGAAATGAACACTGTTTATTTTAAGATGCTATACTGGACTTGAAAGAGTAAATTAGTTAAAATGGTTTTAAGAAAATAATTCTTTCTGGCAAAGCATATAAAGTAATAAAAAAACTGTAAGAAAATTAATTATTTTAATTACTACACAGAAAAGGAAACAAGCTGCGTTGCAAAATTACTTTTAGTGTATTTCTACAAATAAATAGGTTTTGTGGGAAGTATACATTTAAACCCTAGTTACATAAACGTTAAAATTAAATTTTAAAGGCATTCTAAAAAATCAGAAACGGGAGTGTAAAAGGCATATACCTACCTAGTAATACGTTTGGGAATATCAATAAATACATAGGTCCTTCAGCAAATTGTATCAACAAGACCAAACATTTCTAACAAAGGAAACGCCAGAACCTTGATCATAAACTTTTGCTTCACTGGAGCTTCAAGCACCTCAACATCCATTGCCAAACACTTTGTTTTTACCTGCCACAGTAATAATCAACAACAAAAATTATAAACAATACATTTTTCATCACCGAAGACCTAACCTAGCACACCGCGAAAAACCCTGTGGAAAATGCCGCCGCACCAGCAATCCACAAACATAATTCTAATAATAAAAGCGAGTTCTAGGCAACATATTCACCTTGCCTTGAACTTGAAAATTCACTTTTCTAGAAGAAGTCGCGATCGCGGCCATTTATCGGATCTATTTCGATCCCCAATGATTCCAAACACCTTCAACTGCTTAGTTCTTCACAGAAAAGCCACCGTGGTCTACCCTTCCCGGAGGAAAACCAAAATGAAAGCCTGGGGTAAAGGTCAAAGTTCGTGACGCCAAAATGGCCTACGGTCCTGTCAAGACCACCTAAGCGCTTCTGGCGACATTCGGAGGTGTTCAAATGGAATTTAAGGGTGCCGAAATTACCTTCTAAGTTTTGAGGAAAACTGGAGTCAAAGCTAAGAAGCGTCGGGACGTCGATTCTCGCGCCCACCCAACGGAAGCGCCGCGGCCGCCATCTTGAGTTTTCACTTTTGATGGTATTGAGCGGTTAAAAAAATTTCCGGAGGCACCGGTCGGTCACTTATGCAATCGCAGACTAAATTTAACGGACCGACCGCCGTCCGAATGCAACTAGGAAAAACGTTAAGTGCAGGCGCACTGCACTCGCCAATTTGATAGTGAAAACAAGAGCAGAGCACTAAAAATAGATGAATCGATGGAGTTTTCATTGTCACGATGTTTTCTAAAAAAACGTAGGTGTTTTTTGATAATCGTTGCTAATGGAGACGGATCATGGAACGTATGATGCCGTTATGACGTCCGACATAGCACTGGTGATATAACATCGACGGTAAATAACAGATTCGCAGTGGCCTTGGTTAAGTATTTATTTTTCTAAGGCCAACTTTAAACAAACCACTTCTAATTTAAAAATAAGTTTAGCAAGTGCAAATATCAATTTTCAAAGTGACAAACGCACAGAAAATGCGATCGCGCATTTCCGCATGCACAGCGCTCCACTAAACCGACGCGCCCGCCATATTTGCATCTAGGATGAAACTGGTTCAACACAAACTAAATCTAAATTGTCACTGCACTAAATACTAACATATAGACTACAATATTTACACATGCAATCGTTTCCAAGCAAACAGTTGCAATATACTATCTCACCATTTTTAAATCTGCACTTTGGAACTTTTTTAATAATTAATTTTCACTTTAAACACCAAAAATTATTCAATATTTATACTTATTGCAACTGCTTACCTAACTACTAAAAAATTATTTACAGGCAGTATAAGTACTGATACCTTCATTTCATTACATGTAAATAGATTATTGAATTTTTATTATTGAAAAAAAAACCCAAGAAGAAGAAAAAACTGTCACTCCACAGTGACATAGATCTGAAGTATGCCGTTCCACTCCCATTTTGAACCGAGAAGTACGTCGGTTCAACGTACCGCGGAAAAACAGAAAAATAGTGACAGCGCGCATGCGCGACGGCACAAAAGTTCATTCATGCACTTGACATGCAGTGAACCCCGGAGAAAACACGGTTGCAACGCCCGAGCAGCAGTTACGTCACAGAGGTCTTCATGGAAGTTACCAACTTTCAGTCTACTAAGTCCTATTTCATGATGGGCACTAGATTTAAGTCACAACACCACCATTTATTAAGAAATTGATCCAACAAAACCCCAACTATATTAAGAAATATTCATCAGTATATCTATTATAAACTTATCTCTGGAGCAAGGAAGCTAATAGGCCTTAATGTTAAACAGTTTTTTCTTTCACATTTGGAAGTTGGCATAAGAACAATAATGAACGGTATTATAAGTTGGAGTCACATTTAGGTATTTTAAAAATTTTGTGGGAAATTTCTAGAAACATATTTTGAAATCTATGGATAATTTTATTGTAGATGTCGCCAATAATGACGTCACATTTTGAATCCTTTCAAACTATTTGAATGACACTTAATAGTCCTAAAAAAGTGGATAAGGACAGGGTGTCCCACAGAGAATTGCCTCCCTCACTAACTTTCTAATTTTTCGAGATGGAAAATAATGTTTCGTATAAAATTTGTAAGCCTGGTTCACGCAGCTTCTTTGTCTTTTAATTTTACTTTATCTTTAAGAAATAACCAATGGTATTTGTCCCTTGATTTGAACTGACCAATGACATTTAATATTTATTAAAGAAAAATTAAAAGATAAAGAAACTGTATGAACCAGGCCGTAGACACCGAATTATTGTATGTTTTTACGTTGATGTCAAATTTTATACAAAATGTTGCACAAGGCCCTGATAAAACAAACTTATTTATTTTCTCCCTTAAATTTTATACTCCTATATAAATATATTAAATCTATTTAACTTGAATTTGTGGATTCCGTTATAGAAACTGAAGATTATCGATTCAATAACAAAAATAACCAAGAGAACAACATATTAAAATTCCAAAATGTTAGAAACTTTCAAACATTTCTTGAATTTCTTAGTAGTACATTTTTTTATTAGTGCATCGATCGTCCGTCTTTACCATAAGATCCACAAATTCAAATTATTCCATTCGGATTTAATATAAAATTTAAATTGTAATAGTTATTTCGAAAACGGAGAAACTAAATGATACGAAATTTTATATCATTATAATCGGCGTGACGAGCGGATTCGAATGTAAAAATATATTGGTTGTTCCGTTAAAAAAACATCGATTTACAAACACCGTGTATATTCGGTGTCTACAACTTTTATAGGAAACATGTTTTCCATCTCAATAAGAAAGTTAAGGAGGGGGGTGGTAATTTTCGGTGGGAAAATTTTTGTATATAAATACACTTGGGTATGAAATTTATAAAGAATAGTATAGTCTCGCTAATATATTTTCTGAAGATATCCATGAATTTCATTTGCAAAAATTGATTAATCCAGAATGCATAAAATGCCGTGTTATCGTTTTATTACTATTTCACACTTTAGCAAATATAAAAACTTGTTGTAAAGAATGGATTTTTTTATTATTGTCTAGGTTCCAATTCCTGCAGTATTTTGTAATAATAGGATTTGCTAATTTTTGTAACACCCTATATAGTGGCGAAATTTGGAAAAATATTTAAAAATAGTCGCATTAAAGATACCTGAATTGTATCATATCAAATATTTCTGTAGGTTCCTCGTGCATAAATTTCCATGGAAAAATTGCGCACAGAATAAAAAATATGGCTACTTGTAACAAGCTCTCAAATATCTTCATACAAAATATATAAAAAATTTCGGTTGTCACATAAGTCATATGCCAATACTAAGGTAGCCTGATAATGGTTTCCTAATATTTCTATTTGGATTTTATTGTCTTATAATTTAAAGTAAGGTTTGGTATATATTTTGTTATGAACAAAATATCACACTGTATTTTCTAAATTATTTTATATGGAATTTTGACGGTATAAAGAAATGCATAGTACCTATCGTTAATACACAACTCAATAATTTGGCATTAATATATCGTTTTTTATTTTAGAAAAAAAAATTGCATCGAAACCGCCCAACAAACTAATTCGATAACTTGACTAAATTTCAAGGTAGGTATACCTCAGGCAAAGAAAAACAGACACCCATCTCAGATGGCGGCGGTGACTGGATTAGCCGCGGAAATCCCCGGAAACGACGCGCTCTTTCGGTGGCCGAGATCGCGACGCTGCACCGACGGCGTCGCGGCGCCGACCTAGCACAACGCGCGGCGGCGTGCGATCGGCGCGCCGAGCGCCCAGCAGAAGAGGGGGGGGGGGGGCTGAATGATTGACGATGATTTTCGGGAAGGGGGGGAAGGTAAGTAATTGATAGAATAATGCATGTGGGAACGAAAGGCGCTTTAAAGTGAAGTTCCCGGGTCAAAAGCTGAGAGCGCTGTTGATCCTATACTTTAAAGTGTACCATTATACATATACTAAGAATATTCTGACGATTTTTCGTAAATTTCTTAGTACTCGCAATGAAAATGAAAACTGACAAAACTAAGTGAAACAACAAAAAATATTCTTATTGCGATATCGTTCGTGGCAGTAACATAGTTCAATTTGTAAAATAAACTCATTTTGTAAAATAAACGCAATGAACAAAATCACACTAATTGGGTAATTTTATTTAACCTATACCAGGGCATGACTTCTCATCATGAAAAATAAAAGATCTCTGAACGAACATAGCGTATACACTCATATAGATGGAATTGCTGCATATCTTCAAATTTGCCTACGTTATTTCTTTAATATTAATAATAAGTATACCAAAATTTGAAAGTATTTCATGACAGTTAGGCTACTTTAGATGAAAGACTGTAAAATTGTACGAAAATAAACGATACATACAGGGTATCCCAAGTTCGAATTTCTTATACCGCAAATAGACAATAAAATCAATTTTCAAGAAAAAGTCATTCATGTTGCTTGCTTTGAAAGGATAAATTTTTGTTCAATTTAGACCACAGGTGTCCGAAATTTTTAAAAAAATAAGGGAATGAAAAGGAAATTACGAAATATCTTAACGCTACATGGAAAGTTATTAAGAAAAGTTGCTTGAAATTACTTCCACAATCTAAATATAGCATTTGAATGAATTATACATACTGATCATGTATTTTTTTTGCTACATGTATACCTATTTAAAGTTATTAGTGTTTTTTCAAATTTTCGCATAGAAGAATTTTTAATGAGAAAACTCTTGTACTTTTCAATACTAACCTAAAGCATATTTTCTTAAGTAAAATTGTGTTTGAGTAAGTAAGTAAGCAAGTTAACTCCAAAATATTCCACAATATTTAGTTGTGACCGGTAGCACGCTTTCAAATCTAAACATAAAAATTAATTAAAAAAAACTTTTCTTTATTACTTTTTCACGTGGTATTGTACTCTTCTTTGATTTTGAATGGAATAGAATTTAATCATCGTTTTTATTATTTTAAATTTTTGAACACCCAGAATATGAATCGAACAAATAACTATTTTCTCCAGGATTTCAAACTAAGCAAACTTTTTTATGAAGTATGACAATGTACAAGATATCAGGTCTTGGTAAAAAAATGTGCGTTCTTTCTATTTGTGCATAGTATCACATACCTACAGTGTGGCCCATTTGGAATGGGGCCACCATTGTAAAATGTTTATTTTTCTACGATTTTCGCCGTTTTTTTTTCTAAAGATACGTCACAAAAAATTCTTTACTTTGGTGCAAAATTTCAGGTCTTAATCTCAATTTTCGAGTAAAAAATTACCAAAAACATTTAGCGATTTTTTTTATTTCTAATCTGGCACCACAGCATTAATCGGGACACCCTAATACCCCCACATACCAAATTTGAATAAAAAATATACAGGGAGTTCCATTCTGCGTGTTGTCAAAATTTAACAAAATATAAAAAAAAAATAAGGCATCTGGCAAGTCAAGTGTGCCATGGAATCCCCTCAAAACACTTGAATGGTCAACAGGACCACTCAAAGTGTTGGTGCGCAAAGACCTAAGTCCATATGCGTTAAGGTGGCTGGTGTGCCACAACCGGAAACACACAGAAAATGTATCATCTTAGACAGTGACTGTATTGAGTATGGTCCAATAATTTAAATTGTTTTTTATTTGTTGGTTGGCATTTTGTAAAGAAATAAATTACTTTTGTGTTTGTTAATGTTTTTTAATAATTCCAGAGCACTCATGACCAGTATAAAGTTTCATAAAAATTCAGCATTTTGAGATGGCCCAGAGAAAAATACCCTATATGTTTTTGTATTCAATTCTTGCAAACCAACACTTTGAGTGGCCCTGTTGAGCATTCAACTGTTTTGAGGGGATTCCATGGCACACTTGACTTGCCAGATGCCTTTAAAATACCTACTTTGCTCAACTTTGACAACCCGCAAAATGGAACTTCCTGCATATTTTTTATTCAAATTTGGTACATGGGGGTCTAAGGGTGTCCTGATTAACGCTGTGGTGTCGGTTTTTAAATAAAAAATCGCTAAATGATTATCGTCATTTTTGTTCGAAAAAAAAATTCGTAGTAGGCCTTGAAAATTGAGATTGAGACCTGAAATTTTGCACCAAAGTAGAATTTTTTTTACCTATCTTTAGAAAAAATCCCGGCTAAAATCGGATGAAAAATAAAAATTTTACAGTGGTGGCCCCATTCCAAATGGGCCACACTGTATATAGCTTCGCTTATAGGTCTGTGATAATATGGACAAAGCAGTGCAAGGATCAATAATTGCAAAAAATGTGTCGCTTTTATTCCCACTTGATATCTCTCACTCTGAATTTCGGAAAATACTTCGGAATCTTGAGATGTTAAGTTATAGAATTCGGAAATATTAAGTTGGAATAAACGAAAAAATTGGAGGTAGCAACACTGGAAAAATTCATAAAAACTACTCGTTTAAAATAATTTGAATATTACTTCCGGCTTAGCAGGGAAAGTATAAACTTTTATATTGAGACATTTCTAATACCCTTTAGTTATAACTAATGGTAGCAGATAACCCTGACATTTTTTTTGTATCATTTCTTCTATGAGAGTTCTAAAGCTAGATTCAGATTCTTTGGAAAGAAACTTCATCATACCTACTGCTTTTTAAACAATACCGCTCATACTGTTTTGCCAGCGACATAACCAAACTTTATTATCGCACACGTCCATTTTTTTCCTTTATTTTCCCAGATAACATTTCATTTTATAATTTGTCTCATTTCTGGTATGGACAGAAGTGATACTAACTTTCAATTTTTGAAGGGAACCCTAGGTATGCATATTGCGTTATTTTATCTTATAATATCTACTCCCCAATCAACTTTTAGTTGGTGACAAATTATTTTTAAAAGTTGTTTAGTTAGGTAAAGGGAATATTTTTGAGGTAATAAATACAGGGCGAATCAGTTTTTTTGTAGCAGCACTTGAAAATTACATTTCAGAAAGGATTTATCATCATTATTTTTGTTGTCATTCATTAGCTGAGCAATAATTTGGCAAATTATTTTTTCTCAAATATTTAAAAAATTCAACAAAATAGCCCAAATTTAATTAGTTACTAAATTTTAGCATATTTACTTAAATATATTATTTGGTTTAATTTAAATTTACGTATTATATGTTCTACTTCAAATTACTGAGCCACAAATAGACCGTGAAATAGACGTATTTTAAAGAGAAATCCGAAATGCCAGACGGCAAAAAATCGTGGACAATTTTATATTTTTTTGTACCTTTTTTATTAATTAATAAATTTTCGAACAACTCAATTTATCTGGAATTTATTTAGAAATACAAAATTCCAGGCGAAAAAAATGGTGGACATTTTTATATATTTTTTGTAACTTTTTTTACTTATTTATAAATAATGGAACAGCCAAACTTGTCTGGCTTTTAGGCTATTGCATACATTTCGGTATTTTTTTTGCATATTACTATCGCTGAAAATTTTCCGAAATTTCCGCATAATTTTCAGCGGGAAGCTCCGTTTCGAACTATGCTTACCGTCTGGCAAGTTTTTAGCGTTATTTTTACAACAAAACCTTTCATTCTCTCGATTGCCAGACAAAAAGGAAACGTGGAAAATCGTAAATTTATTTTGCAAGTTAATCCCCATACCACACCTTTTCGACAATTATTGAAAACCATCTGGTATTTTTTATTGGTAAATTATTTATCAATGTCAATCTTTTATTCAAATGCCAGACAATTTAAGATCATAAAAAACAAAATGTTTCATGTAAATGAAAATGGATTTTTCGAATTTTCGAACGGGGGGCAGGCATTAAAACCACCCTTATTTTCATTAGCTAGCAAGCCACACTAAGCCCTCAAAATGCCAGACAAAAAAAAATGACTCCACTCAACAGTACTCTATCGCACGGTCTAAAACGGAAATCGAAATTTTACAATGATGTGAAACGCAGCATCCTACTTAAAAAAATTAATTTTCAAATTAATGCCACCGCGTATAAAATCTCTGGGCAGGTATTTTTTACTTATAATCATCATTTTTACTCACAAAGGTCAATATTCGAGGGGGGGGGGGGGAAAGTTTAAAACAGATTTATGCCAGGATCGTATTAAAAGACACTCTTCTAGAGGCAAGTTCAAAACTGACACCATATTTTGATTTATTCGTTCAGAACATCCCCCCGAAAACAATGCAAAAAAATATTTAAAATATTTAATTTTCACGACCAGTAGACTTAAAAAGAGTATACAGGGTTATTTTGCAACACTTCAACAGGTGATAGAAAACCAAAAAATAACCGCACTTTCCTCTATAAACTATATCATTTTAAGGCCTTATTAAAAAGTTACAGGGTGTTAAAATTTTAATAAATATGTGGACTTTATTGAATATTTACCAACTAGTTGAGATATTTAAATCATATTTGGTACACGTTATAACGGCATAGGTTAGCATAAAACCTGTTAATATCACACACCTTGAAGAACCAGTGGCGTAGAAGTAGGTAATTAGTATAATTGTTAAAAAAAAAAGAACCACCTTGTATAGTAATAAAATGTATACAATTTCTTATGTAAATTTTAATTTTAAACAAAAATGCCCTCTTGGTAATTTTTCATATGTGTCATGGTTTCGTGGCAAATTAGATTTTTTGTATTATTTCGAAGTAGGTATTTCTGAAAAATTATCTAAAAAATTTGCTCCATAAGTAACACTTAAAGTAAAAATGATGTGTTTACTACTTGAAATAAAGTAACTTTTTCCAATAAACTTACCTATTTAAGGCTATACTTTTGAAGATACAGGGTCTAACACATTTAAGGAAGATACAATTAATGTTACGCTCTGTATCCTGAAAAGTAAAACCTTGAATGGGTAAGTTTATTGAGAAAAGTTACTGTATTTAGGACAAAGAACACATTTTTTCTACTTTGAGTGTTACTTATGGAGCGAAGTTTTAACTTAATTTTTCAGAAGTACCCCGAAATAACACGAAAAAATCAAGTTTGCTATGAAATAATGACACATATGAAAAATGCTGAGAGAACGTTTTTGTTTATAATTAAAATTCACATAAGAAATTGAATAAATTTTATTGCTATACAAGGTGGCTCTATTTTTTTTTCTAAAAACAATTATACTAATTACTCACTTCTACGCCACTGGTTGTTCAAGGTGTTTGATATTAACAGGTTTTATATGCTAACACATGCCGTTATAACATGTACCAAATATGACTTAAATATCTCGACTAGTTTGGAAGATATTCAATAAATTCCACATATTTCTTGCAACTTTAACACCCTGTAACTTTATTATAAGGCCTTAAAATGATATAGTTTATACAAGAAAGTGCGGTTATTTTTTGGTTTTCTATCACCTGTTGAAGTGTCGTAGAATAAAACTGAATCACCCTGTATATTTGGTCAAATCGACCTATTTTGGTTTCAAGAATAAATAATGTCCCATGTCCCACCGTTAGTTAGTCACCCTGTAATTATATAAATACAATTTGCACACGCCTAGCTCGACAAGCTCCAGTCTGTATATATGAATCGTGAAGTTTTTAAAGAACTTGTTGGTTCCCAAAAGATTGTTTAAACCAAAAATCAGTTTTGTGCCCCATTACGTTGCCTCCCAAATCCTCATGTCATGTTTACACACTACAAACAATGCTTATGTTTTAAACAAATTTTGCGCATAATTGCGGAGGCGTCCCCCTCTCCAGAAACGCAACAACATTCGCCGGAGGGGAATCAAAACAAAATAAAAGTGAAACTGCAGAAAATCAATACGGGGTCGACGAACCCGCCAGCGAGTTTGTGCCCGGAAAATCCGGGAGGCTCCCGGAAATGCAGCGGCAGGGATTTCCCGGGCTGTCCCTTGTCCGCTCAAATTTGCCTATTATAACTTATCACTAACATTTCTCTAGAATGCAACTGAAATTTACAGAACTTGACTTATCAGTGGTTTTTATGGAATCACTGAACTGTGTCTCTTAATTATCTGATGATGAGTAATGAATTTTCCTAAATTTAATAGAAGCGGGTCCTGCTCATTTTTGAAATTAGGGAAATTAGTTTTGTAAGACGGTACTACAATTTTTTTTATATGTATACTTAATGACTCAATAAGTCTGTTCAGTGATTTCCGTGATTTCCGATTGTATACAATTTCTTAAGACGGTTGTCAAAAAGTTTTCACATTTTTACTAGAAGCGAAATTTTAATGTTTAATGTAAACATTATGGTAAACAATAATGACTAAATAAATAATAAAAATATTAAACATATACTGTTCTTAAACTGCAAATATTGTTATTTTGTGCTAAATTCATGAAACAATTTTTTAGTAAAAAATACAAAGGAACAAGAGGAATCATTCAAGCCTTGGAATCTCAAAGACCGTTTTAACTATTTTTTTTTCGGATAGCAGAACGTTAGGTCGAAGTAAACAGTGATGATATCAATGACACGACCGTTATCTGTGGGGCTAATATTTATTTATTTGGCTGGACAACGAGGAAACGATTTGCTGACAGGTCTGGCGAAAATAAGATCATCAAAATGAAAATATAATTATCTTCAAATTATTAAAAATTAATTGCATATAGGTACAAAATTCCCATCAAAGTTTTTTATGCTGCTTAAATATTCGAAATATTTTTATTTACCTATTCGTCTTATTGTATTGTGATATTGGACATTAATGCATAATATTACCAATAATTTTTGTTTTTAAATTTATTAGACGGAGTATAACAGACTTATATCTAGGCCACCCGCTTGTTGTCCTAATATAGGAATCAGTTTCAAAGACGATCCAGAAAGCCATACAGATAAGCATACAGGCACATAGCTTCTGAATGGGTTTCTGAGTCCTAGATCCCAAGGAGTTGTTCAGAGCATGTCTGTATGCAAATAGTGAATAGTATTCCAGTTCCGGAGATGGTCTACTACGTATGGTAAATTGGTGTGGAACAAAAATTTTTCCAAGAACGTTGAAACATACCTGATGAAAAGGAAGTTAGATACTTGGCAAGTAGCGCGTAGTGAGTTGTAGCTAAGGAAGTACCTACCAATAGTATACGGCACTTCTTCTCACTTGGAAATGACCTATGAAATGTGCACCACTTGAATGCTCGATGCTGACCTGCGTAGACATTACCCACTGAAAATTGAGTGTGAAAATTTGAACAAAAGCAAAAGTCCCTGCTAAAAAACAAAACTCTTCGGAGTACTAAGCGGGGGGGACAAAACCCCCATGCACCGGCGACGGCCGGCCCGGCTGCCGCCCCCCATAGAATCGATCGGCGTTTTCCGGGCTGCGTGCCGGTTACCATGGAAAGTGTTGGCCCAGGTCATGCGGGGTCAAACCCGGACCTCCCGTACACTCGCCGAAACGGCGCGCGGGGTCGCCGACCCCGCGCCCGGCCTGCCTGGGCTGTTTACCAACAAACGGGGGTGGCCCACCTGTTTTCCGGGCGATGCAAGGGGGGAAGAAAATTCGGCGGAGAGCCGATGGTGGAAGGAGGTGGGAAACGGTTCCATTGCGGACGGGAGGCCGGGTGACAGCAGGTCTCTGCCGCTCATGAAGTTTAATCGTATATAACTTGAAAATTGAGTGCGTAGTAATTAAATTATTCCAGAAGAATAGGGAGATTGAATTGAATTGTCTTTCATGCGTGGCCCAAAATGGTCCCCATAAGACAAAAACCCGTGCAGCACTTGGAGTGAATTTTACAACGAAATTTAATATCTTCTATTGCATTCTTTAGTCTTTAGGCGAGCAAAGTAATATAAGTCCTTCGTTGCAAAATTAATGTAAACTGAAATATTATGTGTCAAAAATATAAGATCAGGTAAAGGATCGTTTTACCAGAACGAGTTGGGTAAAGGGATCCCTTAAAGCAAGGCAAAACGATCCCGCCTCTCTATTAACGAAAAATGTCAATAAAAATTAAATAAAATAAGGTGAATGTTATAAAATATTTTTTATTTATAACAACAAAAATAAACATATACAGGGTGAGTCGAAGTTAAACCGCCATACTCAAAATTTGAGTAGTATTTTTAAAAATAATTGGGGTTCTTCATATTACATTTTGTCCAAAAACGCTTCGTTTTCGACATACAGGGCGTCAAAGTTATCTTTTAAAAACAGAATAAAATTAGTATTTTCGGTTCCATTTACGCTATCGAGTTGAAAATTGGCACTTTTATGTTTTCTGGGACGGCGATTATGAATTTTCTATCAACTTTCTTCTAGCCGCTAGAGGGCGTTGGCTACGTCGTTACTTTCGAACAAAAGTGTTTTAAACTTTTTTGTCGTTGAAAAATCTGCATTTTAGACAGCGGAATGATAAATTACATTCGATTTTGAACAAAAAATGTCTCTTGTAAAAATACGAAAACCTTAACCGTTTTCATGAAAAACGCAATTTTGTGTCGCGGTGCGCGTGAATTCGAAAAAATTAAAAGTAGATTGAGAAATGGGATTTATTCATTTGGAATTCTTTATTCTTCTTGTTCTTCTAAATTAACAATTTTTGTGAAATTAGTAATAAAAAGAACTTTAACCAAGACAACTTTATTAGCAAAAACAACGAAAAAATTATAATAAAATTGTCTTGGTTAAAGGTCTTTTTATTACTAATTTCACAAAAATTGTTAATTTAGGACAATACCTACTGTAAATAAAGAATTCCAAATGAATAAATCCCATTTCTCAGCCTACTACGAAATTTTAATTTTTTCGAATTCACGCGCACCGCGACACAAAATTGCGTTTTTCATGAAAACGGTTAAGGTTTTCGTATTTTTACAAGAGACATTTTTTGTAATATTCCGCTGTCTGAAATGCAGATTTTTCAACCACAAAAAAGTTTAAAATACTTTTGTTCGAAAGTAACGACATAGCCAACGCCCTCTAGCGGCTAGAAGAAAGTTGATAGAAAATTCATAATCGCCGTCCCAGAAAACATAAAAGTGCCAATTTTCAACTCGATAGCGTAAATGGAACCGAAAATACTAATTTTATTCTGTTTTTAAAAGATAACTTTGACGCCCTGTATGTTGAAAACGAAGCGTTTTTGGACAAAATGTTATGTGAAGAACCCCATTTATTTTTAAAAATACTACTCAAATTTTGAGTATGGCGGTTTAACTTAGACTCACCCTGTATACCTATATTCTTAAAAAAACTCCAAGAATATCAACAAGTGCCAAAAAAACTATGATCGTCGTCTTCGATTCCAGAATCACTGTTAAAATGTAAAAACGCTAATAAATTATTGTTAATTGAGGTAGTGTTTTTCTATCCGTTATCCGTTAATACCTAAGATGAGATGAAAACTCAGCGAAACAGATTAGTGGCCAGAAAAATGTTAGCGAAACCATCAAGAAGGAAGGTTGTCAAACTTGGAAGTGAAAATCCCCTGTTATAATGTAGTATATGCAAAGTCTAGAGAATACTATACTCTAGACTTTGGTAGGTATATGCACAAGCAATGTGGTTGATTCTGGGGTACTCCTAGTTTGGAGTATTATTATTATTATTATTTGCTATTTCATCAGATCTCTGTAGCTCCGTTATTTCTGAACTGTAGAGGCAAAAATTGTAGATAATTTTGTACTTAATAAGATAATCTGATCCAATTTTTTTTGTTTGTGATTTTTGAAATATTATTAATTATTGAAATCTGCATTAGAAACGGCGAACAACCCTTATATTTTTTTTTTTTCAAAAGGAAGAAAAAGATGAAGACTTTCGATCATCCCTAGCTAAAAAATAACGATAGATGTTTGATTTAATACAGAAAAAGCATAACATCGGAATGTTCAACTATAGGTACTTATTTTGAGACATTTTTAAAAAATATTTCCCCATAAGCATTAGTCAAATGGATTAAAATGACAACTTCCATTGCTGGTTTTTCCTATTCCCGATATATCTCGATTCATTTTTGAGATTCGTTTTATCGCGTTTCTTAAAAGCGACATACCTAACTCTTTTTTGTGAATATTTTCGATTTTGGTATTTAGTTTTTACGTACAATTGTTGCGGAGAGATGTTTTCTTTGGTATTTAGTTTTTACGTACAATTGTTGCGGAGAGATGTTTTCTTTGGTAAGAGAAAATTTCCAGATGTGTCAAATTTGAACTATATAGGGATTTAAGGTTTAAGGATCGAGTCAACGCCATGGCCACGTTGCCTCGACCCTTATTAAATAATTTCCGCGTCCAAAAGGGTGCAATTTCAATGCAAGAATATGCAATGTAATCACCTACTACCAAATAATAGTGTTATGTAAAACAAAATAAATTAAAATCCTGATCTTTTATAGAAATGAAAAGGCACTTTAAAATAAGGTTTCTGCAGCTGGCTAAAACAACCGAACTCATGTTTGCTCGAAAGCGATATAATTGAATAGTATATAAGTATATAAGTCATTTCGTGGTAGAGTTGAAGGAAATAATTGCTCTACATCGTAAAAATCCGGGACTTAAAGCAGGTAGATCCAGAAAAGTAAGCGGCGTGTCGTAATTTAAAAAGCACAGGTCTTGCAAAATTTGACTATGACTATGACAATACATTTTTTCCGGTTGAGGCTAAGAAATTTCTGGTGTTACTTTCTCAATGGTATAAATATGCATGTGGATAACCTCCCTCAGGTACCTGAAACAACTAAAAGAAAAATAACGATGGTAAGGCGTTAGTTCTATGCAGATATATCCCCTCCCATAATTCATCTTTTTTCTTATAAGGTATATTCAAGAAGCTGGTGAAATGTTAGGTATAATAGAGAAAAAGAAAACACAAATCTTTAGCGCCCGTGTTCTACCGTGTTCTACGGTCACCGCGTGAGTTTTGCGATTATTTCCGTTTTTCTATAAAACAAATTCAAAGATGTGAATCGACTTGTTATGCGCTTCCATTACTTGGTATGGTGTATCGTTGACTACAGATATTGTGGGTCGGTTGAATGCCATTTTATATTCGTATATCCTGGTGCATTCACATGACCTAGATCCCCGAAAACTTACCCTCAATTTTGAAAACAATTTGAAATTGAAACTATTCCTAACTGCCTCACACTCTACTGATATATGTGCGTAATGAAGCATATATTCTACAAACTACGTCAGCGGAAGGAAATTTGTAAAATCTAAGATATGAGTGAAATGTTCAATCATATCAGACGAGTAAGATTGAATTTAAGTCATTTTTGAGACTTAAATATATAAACGTTAACGTAAATGTAAAAAGTTATTTCGCACAGTAACCACAGATATTCCTTTATAACCTAAAGTATAATAGGTATTGACATTTCTATTATCACACTTATTCTCGCACTTATTACAAATAAACATACACATATAAATCTCTTTTTAACCAAGCAAATCGCTTTTTTACTTTTACTCTACGACACAGCATGTTTTTGTTTTCATGTTCCACTATTAACTAATTAATCGGCTGTAAAGAAGAGTAGGTAACGATAATTGTCGGAACTAACCTAGCCCACTGAAACACATGAACCGTATATGTCCATGCGAGCGTCCACCTGATGTGACACGGCACTCATAATTTCTCTTTTGTAATACTTTTTGTTAAAGCACCAGTTCCCTTTTCTTTGTTTAGGATCTGGCTGAAAAGTATTTACGTCTTTGTTTGCGACTGGAAAAAACATTTATTTATTGGGCGTGTCAAATAAACAATAGCTTGCAAATCCTGACAAATTCTGCCATAAATAATATTATCTAGGTATAGGTATACTTAGAAGAACATGCAGCAACAATAAAATTCAAGTGGGAAAATCATAGTACTCAATAAAATCGAATCCAACAGAAAGGTTTGAGTCATTACGATAATATTTAACGGTTGTCTAGAAATTAGTTTGTTAATTAATTAATTAGGCATTTTACAGTTAGCTGACTTCAATATAAATCAAAATTATTATTAAATTGCCAGGTATATAAGTTTTACAGTGTATTATTTTGTTGGGTACTATATAAGGAAGCCCAGAAATATAGTTAAGAAATTCATGTTTACCACTCTTCAAGACGAAGGGAATGAATGAATATGATGGGCTAAGAAGTCACACCAGTTGCCTTCCGATAGGTGGTGTTTTGATGTTCATAATATTGTTGCGAAGAATAATAATAACAGTCATTCTCGGGCAATGAATTTTTTCCGAACAAAAAAAAATAATTAAAAATGTACCATGAATTGTAATCGTTTGACCTTCAAAATTTGAAAAGTTTTCGCCTGTGGCCAATTTTATTTTAACCCGAACACAAATTTTAGCTATGACCCGCCCCCATTAGACAAAGTTTAGCTACGGTTAATAAATAATTTATTAAAGTTGCAATTGGGAGAAACATATGGGGCAGATGGCAGATGTATCTAAAAAACTTTTCTTTTACAGAAGTACAGTTTCTAAATGGCAATTTGTTTTTTTCGAATGGCAGATTTTTTCACTACAAAGATGCATTGTATACGTGCTAAAAAACTAACTTTTTAAATCACATGCAACGATTGGCAAATGAGAATTTATTTATGTAATTAGGTATTGAAATTGACGATACGGATTTTTTATGGTATCGAAACTGAAGAAATTTAATTGATAGGTATTGGATTATAACTTTGGCTTTGGTAAATCGAAATGCAAAGTCATAATGGTGCGACTTGAATTTAGGACATCTCGTAGAGTGCAACAAATGACCACTGACCGGCTGAAAACGTTGCGAATTTTTAAATTTTTGTTTAATTTGAATTATTGGTATAAAATTTCAATACAACAATGTCCGCAATTATAATAAGAATGGCTAGCTAATGCTCTAAAGATTTAAATTTTTTATCGGCATTAACCTTAAAGTGGATACTTAGGTATACCTAAGTATATAATTATAAACATTTAAGGATTAAACCATTGAGTAAAGGAATAAATAGTTACTCAATGATTAAACCAAAGAATCATCTTAATTATTGTGGTGACTCTGTCGAAATTGCGGTAGGCTCCAACCAATTCCCTGAAAGAGACGTCGTGAGACGCACAGGTTTCCCGCTAGCAGATATTTTATTATGCGTGTACCGTTGTTCAGTCCAAATTCAATCTCGACCATTTCCTCGGAGATTGCACGCCGGCGATCGTTGACCCGCGGTCGCATCTAACGCGCCACATTCGCCGAATTTCATTCAGTCGCGGCGGCCGGCGAATCGGCGCGCGCCGCCAGCGACTTAAACCAGGTCGGCGCGGCGCGCCGGCCAATGGCGGGGCGGAGCGGCGCGAGCGCGAGGCCCGCCCGCTGGCCTTTTGGCCTAAAAACGCGCGCTTGACCTACACAGCGGCGGCCGCGGCGGCCGTGCGCCGTTGCGACAGCAACAGCCGCGCCGGCGACGTCATCTACCGGCGCTGCTGCCGTTCTCGAACATACCGTGGCTGAGATTTTTTTTGTAATCAACATTTTTTACACCTGCTGTCGTCTCGTCGCATCTTACGATGTCGACGAATAATAGGGTAAGACCGGGAGAGTTGGCCCACTTTTTCTAAAATCGTTGTAACAGTGCAATGCATTGAGATAGTTGAGTAAGAAAATTTATTTAAAAAGTAAATACAATCAGTGTCATAGCAGAGGTACGATTTTGACAAAAACAAAATATGATTTCTCGATAAAAAAATAAAATAACTTTAGGCACAGTGAGCCATCTCACCCGTAGTATATGGGTGAGTTGGCCCAGCTAGGCGGGTGAGATGGTTCGACAAAAGTATTTTTATTTATTGTCTCTTTTTGCATAAAACTTAGGTATTTTGAAAAACTCTCATAGAACCATTTCTAAACGATCAGGGAGGAATGTTATTGAATGTGCGACAGGCTTCTATGACTCCTATTGTATACCATTTCTAACTGCTTAAGCAGCCATTTCAATATCTTCGACGCACAATTGCCCACTTACTGTTGTTTTTCATTTGTAATCAGTTGAAAAAACAAATAAATAATTTACCGTATATTTTCTCCATGAGGGAGAGATGGCCATCTATCCCATGACGTCAGGGGGCCATCTATCCCAACAATGCGGGAGAGATGGTCCACCCATTTGTCAGTTTACCCGTCATAATCATTTCAATAACGGCCCATCCACATAATCTCAGTAACCTATGAAGCTATTTCGACACTGGTATTTTTATTAAAAATAAAGTATACGATAAAAAGACAACGCATTTCCATAAGCGTAAAATAATTTCAAGCCATCCAAATAATATTATTTAACCTAACTTACCAGTATTTTGCTTTAACACCACTAAACATTAAATAGGTTGTCAGCTGCACATTAGACTCGCAGTGACTAATTGAGCGGGTGTGCAAATGTAATGCTGGCGAAAATATTTGAATGCGCCGTCTCACCCGGTGGGCCATCTCTCCCGGACTTACCCTATACTTATCGATTTCAGCAGGTATCCGGCTATGCAACAGTACTTAATTATTGTAATCGCAGCTATAGATATACCAAATAATTTGAAACAACAATACCTGCTATATTTTCATTAAATTATATGCAAGGTGGAAAAGAAGTATGAAAGGTGCTTACCTATTAAATGTTTCGACAGTTTTTAGGCATATTTTTTCCATAAACTGGCGGTATGGCTATGGTATGCTATGGCAACCCTATGGCATGATCGATATGATATTCTTTGCATTTTTGATAAGACCGTCTCTTTCTGGATATTATGTAAATGTAAAATTTTAATGTGGTTACATAAGAGAAAATTTAGAAAAATTAAGTTTTCTTCAATCATCACCTTCTGTTAGACTTCATTAATCCAGTTCTTATCATAAGTTATAGCAATGGAAATCAAATTCAATGTGAATGGAAAAAAGTTTTTGAATACATGGCCTACTGTTATTAAAAGAAGAACCCCAAAAATATACGCTATTTAAATAAAAAAGTTGGGATTTTACTATATTTTATTAGTCTCCCCTGGAAATTTATATTTTATTTTAACATTTCCTTACAATTGTAGGCATCATCCTCCATCCTTAAATAATTCTGCTTTATTCGACAAGTTCAAGCATATCATTCAAGTCAGGCGTGCCACGAATGCCATGCGAAAACAAAAACGGCATCGTCTATAATATTCGACAGTTACCTAGGTACCTAGCGCCTAATATAAATGCCCGATTTGTTTCTTTAAATATTTTTTTAAATAAATGATTTTTTCGTAAATTTTTGATTTTTTTACAATCCCCCCTTATTATCTATGGTATGCAAAATAATATCTTAGGTAAAACTTAATCGAGTCTCGAAAAAAGATCACCAAGATATGCTCTTTGGTTTATACAGATTACCCCGGTAAACCCAATTTTTTCGAACTATGGCCCCATTTGGTGAACGCCATAATTCTACATTTTCTTCTTTAAAAAAATGCCGAATATGGGTTTGTGATTATTGGAGTTCTCTTTTGGTAGCAAAAAAATTATAACCAAAAATGTAGAGCTCTTCGAGTAATACAGGTTAAAACAGTTTTTTGAAAATTGGTTCGTCTTTCAAAAAATACGGAATTTTCTCGACTGCCAGCGAAACGCACTGTATCTACTTAAATATATATAAATAAATTACATAAATTTCAATATACAGGATGATTTTTTTTAGGTCTACCACTGCGACTTTCTCGCTCATTTTGCGGCCTACAAAAAAACGTAAGAAACAAAAATGTGGCAATTTTGGACAGCTAAGTGGTGCTGCACAAGAAATCGGCTTCCATAGCCAACTTGTCGCGCATTATTAAAAAACCTCAAATTGAGCAAAACTATTAATGGCCGTGGAATGTTTATTTTAGGAGACAGAGGAAAACTTTTATATTGAAAATTGATGGCACTGAGAAGCATTATCCACCCAGGTGCTCAGATAGTTTCAGCAAATAACACAGGGTCTTCGGCTCTCTTGAGACCATGCAATTTTTTTTCGATTTTAGGTTTTTTTTTAGTACAGCGCAAAAAGTTGGGTATGGAGGCCCATTCCTTTTTTAATGTCGTCTCGCTGACCAAAATTGCCATATTTTGTTTTCTTACATATTTTCCGTGCGGCCCAAAATAAGCGAGAAAATCGCTTAATAAGAAATAAACAAAAAAGATTCATAGCCTCAAGAGAGCCGAAGACCCTGTGTAATTTTCTGAAACTATCTGAGTACCCTTTTGCATAAAGCTTCTTAGTGCCATCAATTTTCAATATTTTCTCTGTCTCTTAAAATAAACATTCCACGGGCATTAATAGTTTTGCTCAATTTGGGTTTTTTTTTAGTAATGCGCGACAAGTTGGCCATGGATGCCGATTTCTTTTGCGGCACCACTTAGCTGTCCAAAATTGCCACATTTTTGTTTGTTACGTTTTTTTTGTAGGCAGCAAAATGAGCGAGAAAATCGCGGTGGTAGACCTAAAAAAATCATCCTGTATATACTTAAATACCAAAACACGAATGCCAAAATGTAAAACAAAAATATATAAAATATGAAAGAAGCAACGATATATTGGAATAGATTATACATTACCAAAGGCAACTTGTTTTGTTTCGTGATTTTTTCAAGGTCTCCAGTTTTTTTATACGATTTAGGTTATTTTGTAAATACAAGTATCTCAAAGCATACATATATATACAAGTCTATAAAAAAACTATTTATTGTGCATGTGCATTACAAAATAGGAAAGACTGAATTTAGGAAATGATGCCAATGTAAACAAAATACTTCGTTCTTCCCTCGACCCGATAATGTAGAAGCAAAATAAAACTAAAACCGTGTTACTTTTATTAGCGTGAGTCATCTATTCCTATATGTATATCGTTGGAAAGAGGTAAAGTAAAAGTTGCTAAAAAATCATGACGCGTGATGCAACCGCCAAAAAAAATAAAAAACATATAGAAATGGCTTGTATAAGTTTTGTGTGGCCCCTGAAGATATATCAAAAATATTTACTTGCACGTGAATAATGTTACATCATTTGGTAGGTTGCTTGATTTGCAAACTATGCACTTTTTCCCCGCTGCCTATCGCATAAAACGTTCACAAATGGATATATCCAGAAAAATAACACAAAAAATAGAACAAAGTCGAAAAAGTCTCAAGATGCAACAATAATAAAGCACACACATAGATTATAATGAAAACATTTAATGAGCACACAAAAGGTTCTTTAAAAAACATATTGGTACTGTAAAAGCAGGTATAATGATATTATTTTGTTAAAAGTGAAGACATAAGACTGGCGTCCGAATTTCGATTCAATTAGAAAAACAAGGAACAAAGTAAAAACATATCACGAGAGGGGACACACCAAAAATAATTAGGTATGTTCTATTTGAGAAGTGAAAAAAAAACCAAACAAACAGGGGAAAGTAAGACTTGAAATAAATCGAAACGTGGGCGTAAAGAATAAACGTCTTTTCCCGAGATACTTCAGCCTCAATCCCCAGGTGCAGATTGGCGCCTAAAAACGGCCCGGGCGCTTTGTATGAGACCGGCCCATGGACATGGGCGCCCATAAAGGGGGGGGGGCAAGGGGGGGCACGTGCCCCCCCCTGGAGATTCTCAAAATTTCTTCGCGTTATATTTTATATTATTATAGTTGAAGAAAAGATTATTTTCATATTCTTCCAGGTATACAGGGTGTTTTTTTTTTCGATGCCCACTCTGGGGATCTCGGAAACTAGCAGAGCTAAAACAAAGGTTAAATGGGGAAAGAATTGCATTTTTGAATGCTCCATCTAATGCCCCTTTTGGATTTTTAAAAAAGGTCACGGCTCACTACATATTTTGAAAAAAGTGATTTTTTGCTATTTCTTCAGATCTCTGTAGCTCAGTTTTTTCTGAT
Source organism: Pseudeuparius sepicola (assembly GCA_963920635.1). NCBI lineage: Eukaryota > Metazoa > Arthropoda > Insecta > Coleoptera > Anthribidae > Pseudeuparius > Pseudeuparius sepicola. Next base: position 40,453,435 of record OY987299.1, on the reverse strand, counting down.
TATACAGAAAAACTGTAGAGACAAAAATTGTAGATAATTTTGGGCTTAATAAGATAATCTGATCCAATTTTTTATGTTGTTTGTGATTTTTGAGATATGACATAAACTTGTGTTTTTTTAAATGTAAATCATAGTTGGCTGTGGCCTTATAAAATCGGCCATTTTTTGAGCTTTCCAAAGATATAATACTCGGCATAGTTATTACAAAAAATAAAAGAGCTATGGCTAATTTTCTGATTTTTTTTTAATTGTCACATAGTCAGCCATGGAATATTTTCATAATAGTTTTTCTGTATAATCAGAAATAACGGAGCTACGGAGATCTGAAGAAATAGCAAAAAATCACTTTTTTCAAAATATCTAGTGAGCCGTGAACTCTTTTTAAAATCCAAAAGGGGCATTAGATTGAGCATTCAAAACTGCAATTCTTTCCCCATTTAACCTTTGTTCTAGCTTTGCTAGTTTCCGAGATCCCCAGAGTGGGCATCGAAAAAAACTCACCCTGCATAAAACAAACCCCTGAAATATTATACAAAATTTAACGGGGCCACAATCACATAAACCAATTATCGATTCAGAGCTAGCCTAGCTCTAGTTTTATTTTATTGTTTTAATTTTTTCTTGTATTTTGCTTAGGTTGGTTGACATTAAAAATTGTTTATTTGTTACTCTTACCCAAACTTTTTTAATTTTGCCCCCCCCCCCCCCCCTAAAATATTTTATAGGGGCGCCCTTGCCCATGGACTGGAACTGGAAGCGGGGGTTCCGTAGGGTTTCTTGTAGCCAAAGTGTAAGATTTTTTTTTATTTTTTTAGGTATTTTTAAATTTTGTGGAGGACCAAATTGTCGAAATCAGTTTATGTCAGGGTTTTTATTTCAAAAGAATATAACGAAAATAAAAAATAAAAGAAAAACAATTCTTTAAAACTAGGGATGGGCAAATTTCACTTTTCCAGGGAAAGTGAAATTTCACTTTGAAATTTTCGCGAAACTTTCGAAATTTAAAGAAATTTTCGGAAAATATTTGAAACTTTTAATGTGATGTTGAAATTTATGAAATTTAAAGAAAGTTTCACGTAAAAATTTCGCAATAATTTCCTATAAACAGTCCCCACCCAAGCCCAAAAAGTATATATGTGTATGAAATGGTATAGGTATAGAGTGTCTCAGATAGAGATAGGGATGGGTAAATTTTAATTTTCCCGGGAATCGGGAAGATGAAATTTCACTTTGAAATGTTTATGAAATATATAAAATTTATGAAATTTTCGCGAAACTTTCGAAATATAAAGAAATTTTAGCGAAACTTGCAATGCGAAGTTGAAATTTATGAAATTATTGCGAAATTTGCAGTGACAATTTCCTTAAATTTCTTATCAACGGTCCCCACGCCACCCAAGCCGAAAAATTATGTATGTGTATGAATAGGTACAGCCTGCATCAATTGGTACAGGGTGTCCCAGATAGGAGGTTACGCTTGATTATCTCGGTAATTTTTGGGCTAAATTGATGGTTCAAAAACTAAGCTTGTGTAGTTTTTTCCAAGAAATCGAATACCGTAAAGAAAGAACAATCGGGGGCGTCACTTAAGAGTGAAACAACCTTATAACTTCTTTAATTTTTAACCGACCAGAACGAAATTTTTACCAAAGGTAGATGGCATTGTTGCCTACTTAGGTACTTCCAAAAAATTAGTTGCCTACTTCAAAGTCAAAGCCACCTGCGATGCCACAATTGATGCTAAAAATCCGAAAGTAATATTAGGCTATTTTTTTTAAATGTACACTCTGTATGTTTTCGAGAAAGTTTCGCTTTTTTGGGGAAATTTCTGAGAAAGTTTCGCGTTTAGTTGGGAAATTTATGAAGTGAAACTTTCGCTTGAAACTTTCAAAAATTTCACTGAAATGTCACTTTGTGGGATAAGTGATATATTTCACTTTTGAAAGTTTAAAATGGGAAAATTTCAAAGGAATTTTTCAAGCGGCACAACCCTATTTAAAACAAATAAAACACATATCAACATAACAAATCACTCTTCAATCTGTTGCGAACCATTTAAAAAAATTAAAAACATAATACCAAAGTCTAGAGAATACTACTCTAGACTTCGATAATACATTACGTATGCCTTTGCACTCGCCGCCAACTAGATAGTTTATTAGATCTTTATTATCTAATGAAATTATAAAATTATAAAATATCTTTTCTACACGCCATTAACATGATGAGAGCTTCCAAATCCAAATGGTCTTGGGTTACAGAACTTCTTAGCCGGTTCAAGATTATTTTTAATTTGGAGAAAGATCTTTCACATGGTATTTGTGAAATAGACAATGTTAGTGCGAGTGCGTCGCGTGATATTATTATTGTGGTGTTTCCATAATGCCTATATAAGTGACGGCGCGGCGGCGGTCGGCCCCGCCGATATAGGGGAAGATAACTGGAATAAACAAAAATATATGATGCCAACACGATCGGTGTTTTTGTTGTTGATTTGTCGGTTTTGTATTTATGTTTCCAAAGAGAGAATCCCGCAACTATATACCATCATTTTGACACTAAAAATATCAGTGTCTAGGTATATACAAAACTTGTAAAGTAAAATGGTTATTTGAAACCACATTAGCCTTGAAAATGCTTCAAACTGAAGGTGAAAGGTTGGTTGTATTATGAAAAATTATACCAATATGATAATATCACCAGAGTCTTTTTTGGGAGAAAAAATTAGTAATAATAATTATCACCCTTACACTCCAAACTAGTAGTAGTAACTGAATAATTAAAATCGAGAACCGTGACGTCACGGCCCTAGCGGGAGTTTGAATATTTTTCCACCAAAAAAAAATGTCTAGGCTTATTGATCCCTCTATACCCACATTCCAAAATATATATAAAAACAATTCATGAAAAGGACCTATTATACTGTAGGTAAGGGTACTTAACTGTGTTCATTTATTTTAGGATTAAGGACATTTGTTTATACACAAATATCAAGGCAAATAAATATGTTTAAAAATGTGTCTCTGGTATAATACCAGACGACCAATAATTGGTCGTCTACATTATAATAATTTTATAGCTACCCGTTCCTCCATATTGCCGATATTGCTCGATATTGCCAGATCTTACGAAAACTGCTGATTTTCATTTAAGGGCTTTTGTAGATGTTTACATTTTTTAACAAAAAGAGTTCAAAAAATTGAAAAAAAAAACACGGGTATATTTTACCCATGCAAGGCTAGTATATGACCTTATCAGCCAAAAAAATATAGCAACCTATATGCTGTAGGCATATTATTTAATTCAAAATTGCTACTAAGTTGCTAAATGGTAAATAATACCGCAACAATCATCGACACCGGCTTTCTTTTTTATGATAAGTTTCAAAAGTATATGTTGATTCAGAGAACCATTTTATCCGATAAGTTCATTGTTGTATTAATTAAGTTCATGTTCATTTAGCAAACGTGATATTTCGTGTCATCCAGTGAATCAATGAGTAAAAGAAAATACCTATTATTCAACAGTTCGGTAGAATATGATTTTTCAGATGGTAGGTATTTAATTAACAAATAATTTTGGATTTTTTTTTTTGGAAAAGCAATATGGAATCACGGTTATATGTTTAGTCCCTGTCACCTATTTTCTAAGATGTTATGAAGGAAAAGTTGTTAAAAGTAAAAAGTTATCGCCGCGTTTCAATTTTTTTCTGATGTACTAAACAAAAATATTAAGAAGTTTTTTAAGCAGGTTTTAAAGTAACCTTAGGTACCTTAAGTAGACCCAACTCCCAAATTATTTTTTAAATTATAACCCTAATTGAATAAAACGCTATTTTTTGTATAAGTATCTGCTGTTAATTTCTCTGACCAATTTCTAAACAGCAACTTTATTTTGTTTGTGCGGGCAGACCTTCTCTTTCTAGATAGTTACATTGTATTTTATAAAAGACAAATTTTTTTGTTTGTAATGATTGTTGATAAAATAATATAGGAAAACACATAAAAAGTATTTTTAGTTTTAACCATTTTGAAGTCAGTTTATCTACAAAAATACTAATATAAAATTTTTATGTTGAAATACCCCAACATCGATGGACTGACTATCCTCAGTGCTATTTTTAAAATGCAGAGAAAGACCCGTTTTATCGTTTTTTTGTATTAATTGCGTTATTCCCACATATGTTCCTGTAAAATAATTAGCTCAAAGAAAGGCCCCAATTTAAACATCGCCGCCATACCTACTAGACTTTAAAAAACACCCACTTTTAAGTTTTCTGTCATTAGTTGGTTTTCTGTATGTGTCGCTGCCTCCATTATTAAATTTGGTTAATTACAAAAAAAAATATAAAAGGTTATAGCCTTTGAAAAACTTCATTTTATGGCGTGTTGACAGATTCCTACTACAAAAATCAACGCCCCTTTTGCAATTTTTTAGCCAAAATTCAAGAAATCGTGTATCGAGTTTTTACAAGCTTTTATTTAACTTGTCCTGTTAGTAATTTATGTATATGCATGTATGTGTGGGTTGAATCTAGGAAGCTGAATTAGAACCACTTCTTGACATCCGATTGAGCTGAACTTTTGCATACACCTTTAATTCTGATGACAATACAGTATGCAATACTCAATATTGTAATACTTTCAAAATGGCCGTCGCCACAAGATAGCGGATGATGTATATTTTGTCAACCCCCTTAATATGGGTATCATAAATGAAAGGGCTTGAAGAGTATTAGAAAACGATAAAGTTAGTGACATAACACTAAATTGAATATGGCCGCCGCTCCAAGATGGCGGATTACATTTTTTCTTTTCAACTCTCTTAATATGGGTATCAAAGGGCTTGAAGAGAGAAAACGATAATTTTAGTGACATCACACTAAATTCAATATGCACAACCTATACTTTTGACATAATGGGTATCAAATGAAAGGATTTGAGGTGTACAAAATAATAAGGTAAGTAACGTCATACTAAATCGAATATTGCGGATGCTCCAAGATGGCGGAATAATTTTTTTACCACCCTCTTGATATGGCAATCAAATAGATACTAAAAAGTACAAAATAAAATAAAAAGTAAAAAATCCTTTTTAAAAACGAGCTTCTATTTAAACCATGTACCAGAACGAATAAAATACAAAAATAAAAGATAAAAAACGTTTTAGAATCAAGCTTTAAACGATTAAAAGGTTTCCGTTAAGATAATTCAATGCCAAATTGCGACAAGTATTTTATTTATTTTTAAATTTATAACACCCGTCAATATCAGCTAACATATTTTTATATTACAAAATAGTAATATACAAAGTTTTATATTTAATCATTTGCTTTTTACTATTTTTTTATTAAATTCGTTTAATTAAATTTTGATATATTCTATTGTAATATACACATTTTAAATATGAATTTCTAGTATGCAGATATTATACCATTCCAGTGTATTAAATGCAAGTAATTAATTTTACAAACTCCCAAATTTTTTAAATAAAAACATACCTATCGATAGAGGGGCGTCTTTGGGCCTGGTGTTCTAACTTGAGCTGATGGTCATTTTTGGTGTCGCACTTTCGTTGCGTAAACAGCTATGATCAGTGAGAGCAGGTGCGTGTAAAGTCGCGAAATATCCGAAATATTTGAAAATAAGTTTTTTCTCAATGTTAGGTATCGGCATTGTTGTTAATTTTTTATTGTGCTCTATAGACCCAAGAAGATGTGGACTGTTTCTGTGATGGTGCGCATTTCTTTTGTGTTTATACTTTTATGTAATGGTGAGAGCCAGGTGAATAAAAATTAAGCAAATGCTTTTACTTAAAAATTTATAAAATAGTTTATTAATCTTAAAGCAATTTGACAATCTTTCAACATCTCTTGATAGTGAACTGTATTACAAGCTTAGACAATAATTTTCAATTGCTTATAGCGACCGAAAACCCAAAATTTTTATTTTTTTGAAATTTGTAAGTATTAAAACATTTGCTTAGTTTTTACTCACTTGCCTCATTAAGGCTTATCATATCCTATCCGATACTTAGTAGATTGGTGAGAATAGAGATTTACTATATTTACTATATTTACTAATATAACTACTAATATAAAGTGCGTTTTTTTATTTATTCGATAGTACCGATAGAAATGGTTATTTAGTTTGTTTATATTTTTTACCATCAGTTTTTATAGCAAATTTTGATAAAGTTCATGAATAAATCTGTTTATTTGGAAAGTTATGTATTTCAACAATAAGAACTAGAATTATTTAAATTTGTTTAAAAACGTTAAAATAAATGGGCGTTTGTTAAATGTGAATTTTATTTTGGATTACCTTCGATGCAAATGTAAGTAAATACATTAATTTTTTTTATTAAATTCTCCCTCTATGTAATTTTTATTTCTCTTATTTTTAGGCCTTCACGGATGTTTTCCATGTGAAAATGAATTTTCGAGCTGTTGCGCCGTGCTTCGATGGAAATGTTCAACACATTTCTCTAGTCGTAACTGGAGAGCATCTTTAGTGGTGACTTCTCCATTGAGGGACTGTAACTGATCATCAAATGCCTGAGTATTATCTAGTGGCGCGGTCTTACTGATAATAAGTTGCGATCGAACATAGGAACATAGGACTAGTCGTCACTGAAGATGCTTACGGGTACGATCAGCAAAAACGTCTGGAAGATTTCCATCGACCACGGCGAGACAGCCTGAACATTTTTTTATCATATATTAATTGATATTATATATAAATATTACCAATTACTATAAGATATACTTATTTAAAGTAACAATTCAATATTTTCTCTACTAATATGCATATGTTTTATCCTCAATATTTGGACATTATAAACAAATATAAAAAATATTTTTGAAACTATACTATACGCTTTATTAATAATGAATATAACAATTGGACAAATTAAAAACATGAATATTATATTTGATATCTTCTTAGTTTTTAGATTTAAAACGCATACATAAACGCATACCCAAACACCAGTAGGTATATTTGCTCTTATAACACAGCCTATTATAAAAATATTTTACTTTTTAAAATATAGTATTGCTGTGCCAAATATAGTATTACAATTCCTAATACCTATTAATATTTTTTAGCTTTAAATATCTTTTTTTTTCGTGAAAAGTAGGTAAGTAGGTACCAATTAATTTTATTGGATAGTGATTGGTTGATAAATAAGTACCTACCTAGCTACTTGCCAAAGTATGTATTTTCTTTACAATTCGCGTGACAACCTTTTTGATTTACGAAAACTTGTCGCAATTTGGCATTGAATTATCTTAACGAAAACCTTCACTTATAATTATTATTCGTTTAAGTAAAAAGCTTGATTTTAAAACGTTTTTTTTTTATATTTTTGTATTTTATTTTATTCGTTTTAGTACATGGCTTAAATAAGAGCTTGTTTGTAAAAAGTTTTTTTTTTTTACCTTTTATTTGATGTTATTCAGGGTCCTCAAGAATAGGTCAGTAGTATTGTATCGAAAAGTACGTCATATAATAATAATTCCGCTATTCTGCTAAAGGTCGGTTAAAAAGTAACCACTTTATATGGATGTGTCCTAATTACAAATTACCCTGTAGTTAAAATGTGCACAATTTTCGCACCGCCCGTTACTTAAATGATGAGTTCCACATAACGTATATTGACGATTCCCATATTAAAGAAAGATTTTCGCACCTGTAAATATAAAGAGGGGTGTTGTATCAGCACAGCATGCAAAGGATAAAAATGCAGTCCAACCAGGGCCGTAGCCAGGGGGGGGGCAGGCAGGGCGTTGCCCTGCCTGACAGAATGCTTGCCCTGCGTGAGCCACAAGTTCACCGGTCACCTCACCAGTTTCGTAGATAAGACGCTGCTCCATTGAGAAAAATTATACTTCATTTAAACTGAATTTGTCCTTAATTTTTCGAAAAAAAAAATTGCCTGCGGCACATTTTAGGGAGCAGACACCTCTAAGTACCTACTCTTTTCATTACCCGCTTAAAAAACAACAATCTTTATTGCCCCACCCTCAAACAAATTTCAATTTACCCATTCCTACCTACTACACTGACCATAAAATGTTTTCAAAAATTATAGACAAAATGTGGCCCTTTGAAAAAATATGATAATTTATAGGGCACTATGAGCACTATGTTCAGTGTTGTTATTGATAATAATTAATGTTGGATTTTCGTCAGTTAAAAATCAACAATAAAATAGAACTTTGATAACACACATTTTTGTCTCCTCTATATGAAAGAAAACAGAGTATTCTTGCTTACTGCACAAATGATTATTATGGGCCCGCATAATTAGCAAAAAAATTACCTACCATTGACTTAAAATTGTATATTCATATTATATTTGACCTTGAAAATTTCACGAATTTTCGCCTGCGGCGCGATTTTTAATAACGAAAATTATATCCATTTTTTTACCCCCCCCCCCCTCTCCCCACCGACAAAGTAACGCCCTGTAGGTACCTATACCTCACTTCTCAAATGTGTTACTGCCCTGACAGGAAAGTCGTTTGCCCTGGCTGAAGTTTCTGTCTGGTTACAGCCCTGAGTTCAACCGGAACTCTAACCCGCAGAGGCGTAACTACCGCTGCATCATTGATACAGGGCCCACTGGCCTAAGGGGCCCACCGACCATTATTCCAGTCACTGCAGTATTAGCCACCAAAATATTTTAAAATGTTTGTTAGACGTTTTTCTGTGTAAATTTTTATATTATTACATGCACACAACTAAGAATTATTCTAACGTATTAATGAAGTGTTTATTTCTCGATACATGTTATTTATAAATTACAGTGAAATGTGTAATATTATAAGTTATAAATAATAAAATATATATAGTTCTAATGATGGCATTATGCCGAAACGCGTAAACTATTATACAGTGTGTCCCAGGATAAGTGAAACGAGAGGTGTAAAAGGCCAAAAATTTTCGAGTTCGAATTTGGCCATTTGGAGTCCAGGCCTGCTTGTCTAGAAAATAATTCTCACCATATATTTACTTTTGAAAAATAAAGTAGGCCCTGACAGGAAAGATTTATTTATTTTCTGTGTAGGTTAAGTGCCCTTTCTCGACAAGATATCGAAAAATTTCATTAGAAAAAGTTGCTTAGGATTGAAAATTATGTCCTTATGCCAATTTTCAAAATAATTGGCGAACTTTGATTTTCGTCCATTTCATTTCCTCTAGGTAGGTGAACTATCCTTGTCGTTTAAAATATCGAAAAATTTCATTAGAAAAAGTTGTTTAGAATTGAAAACTAACAAGGATAGTTCACCTACTTGTAGGAAATAAAGTGGACAAAAATCAAAGTACGCCAATTATTTTGAAAATTGGTATAACAACATAATTTTTAATTCCAAGCAACTTTTTCCAATGAAAGTTTCGATATCTGGTCGAGAAAGGACACTTAACCTACACAGAAAATAAATAAATCGTTCCTGTCAGGGCCTACTTTAATTTTGAAAATAAAAATATGGTGAAAATTATTTTCTAGGCAAGCAGGCCTGGACCCCAAATGACCAAATTCGATTTGAATTCGGATTTAAAAATCGGCGGGCCAGTTTTATTTCTGAAGGTATTATTTATAAATAATGATATGCTGTTCTGCGGAGTATATAGATTTTTTTTACCCCCCCCCCCCGGCTCAGGGGCCCTTAGCTAGTTACGCCACTGCTAACCCGATACTCCTACTGGGGCCGTAGTAAGTGCATTTTTTTTTCAACTGATTATCATCCTGCTGCGCCGATACAACACCCCTCTTGATTCCCATGTTCGCCACGGTGCATCCCCCGGCCGCGGCGCGAATCGAGCGTCCTCGGCGGCGATGGTCCCGGTGACGGCAGACAAGGAAGGCGCGCGGGTTCAACGGCCGGCCCAGTGACGCGGCCCCGCGGCCTCCCCGCCGTCGTCGGAACGGAACGCCGGATCTAGCCCACCTGCCCCGGAAAATGTGCCGAGAGCGCCGCCCAGCGCCGGAAAAGCGAACTGACCGGCGGCGCCGAGGTCCGTGAGGCGACGACGTGCAGCGGCCTGCCGGTTCTTCATATACCGCATTCCAGAATGTTTTTGTTCAACAGTACTAAATTAATCCATTTAATTTCTAATTGGGTTTTGCTCCACCAAACTGTCGAAAGACAACTTTTTCAAGTTGCCTAGAAAATTCATAAATTCTTAACAGTGAATGAACGAAACTTTAAACCTGTAACGCAAAAAATAACTTCAACAAATTTGTTTTCTGAGCTTTCGGAGAATAAATCTTCCTCCTTTCTCAAAGATCTTGCCACGTCAAAGTGAAGTGACAGATTAATAAATTTCAGGTTAAAATGTCATGACAACAGAAACAATAGCCTAGCCACCTGCCTGATATTGTACCCTATGTTCTATCTAATTATCTATACTAACTTATCTTTGAATAAGTGGCAATAATATTTTACTGAATTCCACTGAACATTCAGCAACACAGTTGTCCGTATTTCCTAGAATAAATGCAGATTCTTTAATTTTTCGTCTATTTCCTACTTCTTCTTTGAGAATTGGTTTGGGCCTATCCCACAATATCCTATGATTGTTATTAAAAGAATGTTCACATATTTTTGACTTAGATGACTTGATTTTGCCTGATATAATTTTTATGTTCTTTTAAACGAACGTTAAATGGCTTACAAGTCTCGCCAACATAGAACTTTCCACATTCACAAAGAATTTTATAAATGCAATTTTTTGAACTGTGTACCACATTAAATGGTTTCGTTTTAACTAGCATCGATCTTAATGTATTTTCGGTTTTAAATCTATTCTGACATTAAAACGATTACCTATGCGTTTTAGCTTATCTGATAGTCCAGGAATATAAGGAATAATTAAATTTATTGGTCGGTCCACCAGATTTATTTCTCTAATTCTATTAGCATTGTTATTTTGTTGGCAATCCTGAAAAACTTGCTCAACAAATTCAATAGGATAACTATTCTTCTCAAGAACATATTTTATATGTTTAATTTACTCCTCAAATTTTGTGTTATTAGTACAAATCGTTCTAGCCCTGTCATACAAACTTTTAATTACTCCTTTTTTAACACTAATATGATGATTGGAGTTGAAATGGTCTATTAGTATGTGTTGGTTTTCTATAGACACTAGTTTCTATACTATCTGATTTCAGTATAGAAACATCTAAGAAAGGTAATTGATTATTATTTTCAATTTCTAAGGCAAACTTAATAGAAGGTTCTTGTGAGTTTAGAAAATTTAATAATGAATTTAAATCATCTACTCCATGTTCCCATATAATAAATATGTCATCTACAATTCGCCACCAAACATTAGGTTGGTGAACATATCTAGTCAATTCATTTTGTTCAAAATCTTCCATGAATAAATTGCTTATGAATGGTGATAAAGGAGATCCCATAGCCATTCCAAATTCCTGCTGGTAAAATTCATTTCTTAGTTGAAAATAAGTTGTTCTAACACAGAGTGTTGTTAGTTCTAATATTGCATCTATATTCAAATTCGTCCTTTCTACGAAAGTCTGATCATTTTCTAACTTTCTGCGTAAAATATTCAATGATGCTACAAAGATTATGCAACAATGGTGTTTTTAACATTAAACTACATTGTCGTTTTTTTTCCTTCGTGTGGCGCTAGTAGCAATCGCTTGAAACAGGGGTATGAACATTGCACACTCAGGTCTTTATATAGTGTCGGTCCAGGTATTCCATATTATTTTATACCTATAGAATCTACACGTTTCTGAGAATCGCATATTATATCATATTCAGAAGTCACAAACGTCCTGTTCAATTAAAAAAAAAAGAAAATTAGGCGTAAGAAGCCCTCGCCCACCCGCCACGGGTGGATACTGACCGGGTTGAGAGTTGCACGTGATTTTTATTTTACTTGACCATTTTATTCTATATGAATCAACACCTCAGAGTAATAGGAATGGAGGGAATTTACAAGAATTTACCAAAGTAAACAATTATTACCTACCTGTGAAAATATCACTTTGTCCGCTCACCACACACTTTATGCATCCCATTGTATACAAAATCAGACACTATGTCCTAAATACTAATAATCGATAAATTAACAAAAAAACACTTGAAAACACGAAAAATATATAGGTAAACACCAGACAATATGACATTCTGGGGTATAAACAACACAAATTCAGAGAGGGACATAAAATAAAGTACTTGGCTTCACTCAAAAACATGTTGACTCTGTTTAAAAACATTTGCATGGAATTTGCTGTCAGGGTTTTTTTTGAGACGAATATATTTCAAACGTCAGACTATAGGTATATAGGTAATGATAGATATAGCTTGAGGGAGTTACACCGATATAAGTTATCAATCTTTTTTATTCACCTAAATACATATTATATGTCATCTTTTGCCAAAATGTTGTATTTTTTCTAAAAAGTGAACTAAATTGCATAAAAGAGGTCTTTTTATGCCATATCGCTGCCTCTTTATTTTCGGTAATAGTTAGTCGTAAGGTAGGTACGACCACCCCGTAATTTTTTTCTTAATATACGTAACGTTGTTTTAACTGCGACATGGCCATAATGGGTTTGTTCCGATAACAGTTCTGGACCGGTTCTTGACGATCTAATTATTGGTCGATAACAATTCTAAATTAGTTTTCTGTATTCTGATTCGCCAGGTCGTACGATGTGGTTTTTGTGGTAATTAATGATCGCCTTATGAAAAAAAGACAAAAGTGGAGCTATATGGCACCTATAATAATTATGGCTGTGCAGGAGTATAACAACCAGTCTACGAGAGAAGTGGCAGGCAGTCATTTTTAGTTTCATTGAGATGTCAACGAACGAAGAAAAAGTTTCGGCGTTTATCATTTTCAACATTTATACTTTTTCTTCTACATGATTGACATACCGCTGACAATCATTGTCCCGCCAACGACGTGGCAGGAGTTCATTTTTTTATAAGCATCATCAATATTATTAAATTTATAAACTTTATAAAATGTAGCAATGAAAAGTGTCGTTAGCTATTACCTATTAGCCCATACATGAGTAATTATATTAAGAGTGTCTCACTTAAGAGTGAAACAACCTTATAACCTCTTTAATTTTTAACCGACCAGAACGAAATTTTTATCAAAGGTAGATGGCATTGTTGCCTACTTATTTCCAAAAATTAGTAGTCTACATCAAAGTCAAAGCCACCTGCGATGCCACAATCGAAGCTAAAAACCCGAAAGTCATATTAGGCTTTTTTTTTCAAAAAATGTACTAAAAAAAGTTGTTCAGAATCGATTCAGAACCCTAAATCCTAAATTTTGTCAAAATCAAAAAATATTAAATAATAAAACATTAAGTAAAAATTTAAAAAAAAAATAAAATTTGTTTTGTAGCTTTTCATTTTATTTTGAAATGATTACTTTTTGAAAACAACTAGCCTTTAAAACTTCCATGGCACACTTTTATAAACGCAGAAAATTCTTAAATTGCTGTTTTTTGACTTTTTATTTCATATATTTTTTTTATTTTAACTTTTTTTCACTCTTAAGTGAGACACTCTGTATAGAATTATGAAGCAATGTGTCGATGAATGGGGTTACAAAGAGGAACAAGGGCGATTGTAGTTTTTAGTTTTTGAAAAAGTGTAAACTCTTCGTAAAAATAAATTTCCAATTCAGCAAGTTCGTTTGGGATACACAATACACAATGCGAGTTAAAGATACCGAATTCAAGAGAAAAGCATACATTTGTCAGTTTACAACAAAAAAAAAATTAGAATAAAAGTTATGGCGGGGCAGCAATTATTATCAGAAAAAACGGCCCACCTTGACTTATTATTGATTTCTGTGCAAACCAACGAAAAATTCAATACCTCTGCCAATGGCTTCAATACTTACACTTTTTAAATCTATTATTTAATAGTAAATTTCAATATTGTACATACATCTCACAAGACACGGACATATAAATATGTTCACTATTTAGACTTTGATCCCCTCGTAACCGCATTCTCATTTACTTTCTTTCTGCAAAATAATGCCAAAATTGAATTCCTTGTCCCACTGCACATCACTCGTTATTTTCTAGTTCACCCCTAATTTTATAATAATGTCATTTTATAATAATGTCATTTTGTTGACTAAAAAATATTGTATTGCAAAAAACGATATAACATATACTTTCATCCTCTTTCGCGTAGAGCGATATTGCCCAAAAGCAATCCGAACCGCCCTATAGTAGGTACGTAGGTATGCCAATTTTGAATTCGATATCTTAATATCTTAGCTTTTAATTCGATTGAAAAATCATTCAGTGTTCTTTATAACTTCGGATTCTGGCATAGCTTCCTATTCTGAGCAACTTGCTTAAAAAAATTCTAAACCGAATAATTAATATAAATATTTTTTATTGGCCATAGATTTTACATATCTGTATTTTTAACTCACTCTGTATATTCAAATAGTTCTAAATTGGAATGTAATATTTTAGATAACCAGAGCTTTTTACGAATAGCAACATTTTCGTATAATCGTATCCTCGGACACACTGTGAAGAAAATATTAACTTGTTGCCTCTGGCAAATATCCAAATATGTATATGTACTTAGAATGTACCTAGTACGCTGCAACTTTTTACCAAGCGTATCTAGAGGTACTTATTCTGATTGACTAATTTCCAGTTTTATTCGATAAAATCGCAAGGTACCTATATTATTAGAAAAAATACTGCTGATCAAAAAAACTATTGTTCATTCATAGTAACATTAAAATATTATCAATAAGTAGGCCTTGGCCCTTCGTTAAATAATCTGACACTGAGATATTGATATATTTTGAAAATTTACCTAAAAAAAGACCTAAAACATTCTTCAAATGAAGATTTCATAAAACTATCTTCAGTCCATACATAATACTTCGAGGTTTTTCTAGCACTTCTTGTATGAGATTAGTAGGACACTGGGGCAGGTTGTTGAACTGGCAAGTTCAACGTCTTCTATTTGTTATAAGCTAATGGTGCTAATGTTTTCGAGCAAAATTCGCAAACGCTAGTCTTGGCTATATTATGGAAGATGCCTAACATTATATAGGCATAACGTAGATAAATATAACCGAGACGTTGGGTAATTTTAAAGTAATTTGACGGTTTATTCAAATAATAGAGTTTAGTTCTAAAATTTGGCGCTTGAGTTAAATTTACATTAAGTATATTTATAGTGCCAAATTAATCAGGGATATTTTCGAGGCTGTAATAGCAACAGTCAATTTTTAGGGCGGTACGAAGGTACGAACGAAGCGCATGTCGCACACGATTACATCTTGATACCTAATTGGTGTTAAAACACAGATCACAGATTCGTTAATTTGTTAATTCATTGGAGAAATTTTTCTTGTGAACAAATACAGGTCTTTAACAGTCAGTGGCGATCGCCCTTTTTCTACTCTTACAAAACGGTAAAGATCGAAAGAAATTTAATTGTCAAAAAAATATATTAAAGTCCTTATCTAGCACTTTAGTCAATTAATCAAGACCTGCTGGATGAATTAAATGTAAATAGTAATAGCACAGAAATTATCGTCATCGGCGCCACATTGACAAGACCCATACACAATCGTACTGCGAACTGAGAGTAAAAATGCCAGACAGTCGAAATGGCCATCATATTCTTGATATTATTATCTCTGAACATTTTCAACATTTTGGACACTTTGAGGGTATTCTTTGGCATTTTAGGAACGTGGTCAAGAATTTTCAGATAAAACACTTTATGGTAAATTGTTTATTAACCTCTGAATATCGAGCTGATCATTTTACAACAATGAAACAACTATCTGTGGCGTTTATTCTCGTTCGTGGTTTTCGTTCTTGCTGAAAATGCTCGAAATATAATCGCTCGAGCAGTTTGCATCTCTGCTTACAGAGAACTCATCTTAATCTTGTCAAATATTATGTAAAATGGGGCCCAACTTTAAACGGAAATTAATCTATTTAAGTTTTTTCTCAGTTTTAAATTTTAACTAGAATAAAAGAAGAATGCGTTTATGGTTTATATCAATAACGGTAGTATGAAAAATTAGGTAAATTAGGTTCTATAGTAATTTCACAAGATGAGCTTTCTGTATTATGTCTTGGTAATAGCTAACAAGTATTTAAATAATTAGTCTGTTTAGGATACTATAATACTTATTATGTTCCCAGTTGATTGTGCGTTTTTCGGCACTTCAGTTTTAATTTTGTTGTGTTTCTTGTTGTGTATTTAAACTAAAGAATAGAATCTATAAGTTATATTTTATAAATCTTATCTCGCATCGGTCAAATGACTCTTGTGAAAGACAAAACAAATTTTGAGCTAAAATTTGATCTTGTGTTGTGTATTGTTCAGCTATACCTCGTTGTAAATTATCTAGTTTATGCCATAACTTTAGTTTCGAAAATTTATGTATGCCATTAAGATTAAAAAAAACTTATTTAAAGTGCCTTCTTGTGGAGATAAGTACGACAAAATTTAATTAGGAATAAAAAATATACAGTAGTAGAAAATTGCCAAGATGTCGGCCACCTTTGATGTTACTATTTAATGGCTTTCGATTAAAATTTAAAAATCGAAGTGGCCGACAACTTCAACATTTTGCATCAGGATATATTTAACGCACAATATAGAAAGTTTTTCTAAAAATGACGTGCTCTAACAATGGTTAGAGATGATACTGTATAAATACCGTTTCTTCATTATTGTTGGGAATAGCATTACAATTGCTTTTATGGGGTTGCTAAGATAAAACTATAGCTGAAAGTATTGACCTGACAACTCACATTTATATAATGATATGCATGATCATGATATTAATTTTTTGGCGAGGGCAAAATCTGTGCAAATTGGTACAAAGCTGTAATAAGTCTACCCTTTTGTTTTGATAGTCATTATCTGAAACAACTTTATAAAGTATTCGAAATTTGTTTACTATGAAAATGTTGATACTCAGAAAAACAACAACAAAAAATGTACATACCTCTACCGGCAACTTGACCAATAGAAAAACCTGTTAGGGGTTATTAGGCAAACGCGCAGAAGTAAAGGTATGTTTCATATGCCTATATGTATTGAATATTAAGACCTTTTCTCTAAGAATTTTGAACATTCTGCTGGCTCCAGACTTCTTACAATAAACCGCCCCTTGAATGTACCGTTACTTCTTAAGCTTTCAGACGTCGACCTATTCACGTAAACTGGACCCGCTGCAATGCATCTTCCAGAAACGCATTCACGTGTCACAATTTCAATGCGGCTAATTCCACGTCGCCACAAAGACTAGCCGACGAAAAGGGGAAAAATCTCTTAAGCCAAATCAACCGCAAACAAAGAACATCTGACCATCAGGTACCACAGTAGAACCCTTTGGCCACTTGTCCACTCCACAAACCCACATCTGCCGGGGTACGGTGCTTTTAAAGTACAGTTCCAACGGAGGTAAATGGGTTAAGTGGTAGATACCTGCAATCTGTGCCTCGTCCTTTTTTTTTCTAATCTCCCCCTACAGCACCTGCATATACAGGTGGATAATGTCGGTGATATAAAACGCGTTAGAAGGGCCCAGATTGAAGAATTAGGTCACGTAACGGAGAGCGGTGAAGAGCCTAGAATGTGGGGACCGGGTAGCCTTGACGGCGAGATTGGTTATTATTATCCAATGTTCGTCTTAGAGTAATTAGGTTGGGGTTTCGGTGCTTTGTGTTGACGGGCCTTGAACTTGAACGGTCGACTTACGAGCTGTTGTCAGGGTCGAGGTATGTAACGCGTTTGGTCACGGTCTTTGTTTTTGTGTTGCGCTTGGGGTTTCGGAGAAATGCCTTCCTGGTATGCCGACGTGGAGATCGAAACGGACCGCCGACAAAAGGCCGAGATTAGAACGGGGATTACTATATAATCGTTTTATAGAAGATCGGTTCAGTAAGGAAAAAAACTTATTAAACGAGATAGTAAGCTGATTCAATGTTACTGCATTTATAATAATTTAAAAAAGGTCAGTACATATAGGTACTTGCGTAAGAGAGCAAACATATATCTTCCACCGTTGAATGAGGAATAATAAGAGGCGCAACCTTACGGGACGCAGCGTAGCCGAAAACGCGGCCCGAAAAGCGTCCGAGGCAAAAAAATACATATCCTTCCAGTAAAATATAAAATATATAAAATTGTACCGTTATCCGGTTGTAGAGGGATCCGTAGATCCGTAATATAAGAATAGGTTGCTTCTTTTTGAGAGAGAGAGAGAGATCATTTTTTTTTAATTGCATTTGGGTTCGATTGCCTTTTCGGTTTATCATTTGCCCAAAATCCGGAGACCATGTCAGCGATACATGGTTTCACGTCCCCCTTCTATCATTTTATTAATATATTTATTTATATTTGGTACATTTATATTCGTAAATATCCACTTAACCTAATCTTTAAAACTAAAGACAAACACAAACACCCAGGGCCTATGGTGGGAATCGAACCCACGTCATACGATGTCAAAGCGTGGATCCGTCCAAAGACCCACTCGTACACCGCCGTTCCCAGAGGGAGCATTTCTGATGACGCCACGGGAATGCCGACAATAATTATTGTCGGCAAGGGCGACAAACGGGAGAACGTCAGCTACATCATCTGACACGTCGACTTCGCTCTCTCTTTACGATAGTAGGTAACCTTCTCACTTTACGGGTTTTTGACCGACATTTTCAACACTTCCCGTTTGGGGAGGGGGTATTTTCTCGAGACACAAACTATAATGCTGCTATTGACTCTATATTCAGACAGTTATGACAGAACACTTACTATTTATGGGAACTTTCTATATAGCCAAATACTTTAAATTAAAGCCTACCTGATTGTTCGACCCAAAGCTAAATAATCAAGATTTATTGAGTGCAATCACCGTCATGTATTCGGTTGCTGTCAGTTATAGTGGCGCTGGTTTAATTTTTCTAGGTATATAGGTATAAAACAAAGACAAATAAGTATATCAAGCTGGGTTGAAAACGCTTCCTTGGCTTGATGACGATGATTGCAGAAATTTTTAATTTACTCCCCTTTCTTAAAAATTTAATAATATTTATGTATAAATTTAGAAATCCTACGAAATAGGACCAAAAATATGTTTAAGCTTTTTGTTAGTAGTAGGTTTTCAAAGGTAATGCGAACTGCGAACTGAAATTTTCGAGTTCGTACATAGGGGAATGCGGGGCAATATGGGGTACCGGGGTATAACGGGGTACGAGTATTTTTAGTAGATACAGCCTAACTGAAGGAGCCAAATTTCAAATTTACATGTCCCCCTACCACCTCTTTTCGATGCAAGATCACGCCCCCGGTCAAGTCAGTTCAGTGAGTACATAGCCATTGTTGGGAGTACAACAGCTTGTAAAACTTGTATTTAGGTTTATCCAAGGTAAATACAGTTTTTCTACGATTTTTGATGTGAGTTTTATTGCTTAATTAGACTTATTATTAAGTATGATTAATCTGAATCATTTTATCGAAAAATAATTGTCGTTGTAAATTTTATTTATATTTTATTGTAAAACGTGCGTCGGGGCAAAATGGGGTATTAGAGATGGGGTAAAATGGGGTACCCGGATGTTCTATTGAAATACCTACAAGGCAATTTAGTTTTATTCTTGGACACTTCAACAGGTGATTGAAAATCATAAAATATTACTATTTTGTGAATAACTTTTTATATACGGCCGCCTCGTTTTCGAAATACAGGATGTTTAAATTCTCAAAAAAGATAATTAAAGGAAATTTGGTACACAACATGCATTGATCCAGTGTCACAAAATACGGTAATACCAAGTTCCCAACGTAGCCAGTGGCGGAGATATGGGTATACAATTTACGATAAATTATTTAATTTGAAAAAAAAAATCATTTTAGATTTATCTTTGGCCAGTACTGACTAAAAATGTCATATTAATTCAACAAACCAATAATATGTTATCTATTTTTTTTCTTTTAAGTGGTTTTTAACAGGCAAGTTTTGATTTTCTCAACTATAACACTTTGTTTAATATCCTCTGGCCAAATAGAGAGCAGAAGGAGTGATTTTTCAAATTACATATTTTTTTCTGGCATTTCAAAAAGGAGTTATATGACAGACAAATCAAATTTACCCTGAAACTATGGCAGATACAAAAAAATGCCAAGGGACGGTTTTTGCTTAGAAAAAAAAGCTCTACAGAGCCGTGTCAGTATTTTTCTTGGTAAAATAAATGTAGTGTATACCCATATCTCCACCACTGGCTATATTTTTGGAACGTGGAATCATCTCATTTTGTAACACTTGATCAATGCATGTACTAAATTTCGTTTAAATATATTTAACGGTTGGAAAAATAAAAATAAAACGTTAAAATTTCTGAGACTTCAAACTTCCCATTTCTCAAAAACGAAGCGGCTGTAGATAAAAAGTTGTACCACAAAATAATAATATATTTTTTGATTTTCTATCACCCCCGTTGAAGTGTCCCAGAATAAAACCGAATCCACCTGAATATTGTTTAATTTGTTTTTTAATTTGTTTAGACGGCGAAACGATATAAACGAAAAACTAACATTTTCATGTTTTTATTTTTTTTATTCAATGATTACTGTTTGCTTAATAAAACATTTTAGAGAAACGTCTCTTTAATTCACCAAAAACTCACTATTTTAAAGCATTATTGTACTACCCCATTTTACCCCTCTTAGTACCCCATTATACCCCGCATACGGGGCAAAACGGGGCAAAGCGCAATTTTCATAAAAGTAAAAAAAAGCCAAAACTCAGTTACTGATTCCGTTATACAAAATGTTGGTAATGTTACTAAATCTATCTCACTACCTGTAAATATGCAAGGTATAATTATTTCATTTACATATCCCAGGAATATGGGGCTATGAAATTAAGTACCCCACATTGCCCCGCATTCTCCCACATAGCGTTAAAAAATCACCTGTAAATATGCAAGGTATAATTATTTCATTTACATATCCCAGGAATATGGGGCTATGAAATTAAGTACCCCACATTGCCCCGCATTCTCCCACATAGCGTTAAAAAATCATTATTTTTGTATGTATAGGTACCTACAGTATAAGTATGTACACGCGCGGCCTCATAAATGTTTCCACTAGGCACGAGAAATGAGCAAGAAATTCTAATCCTAAGAAACATTTCCTCGTACCACCCCGCTCCTTCCCGTAGAAAATAAAAATTGCATTGACTGCCAGTCAACGAAAATAGAGATTCACGTAACGTCAAATTACGCGGATTTCTTTGATTGTCAAAGTGGTATTAGTTAAATAAGGAAAACCTAAGTATGATTGTGTTATACTAAAAAAAAAAATAGGTCATACTTTAAATACATTAGGATTATTATTCCATGTAGGTAATAAGGCTTAGTAGTCTGTATGGTTTGAAATAAATAAATAAATAAATAAATATTATAGAAGAATCTCGTAGTGGTTTTTTAGTCTTCGGGTGAGGTTCTGATGCTTCCCGGACCCCCTAAAAATCAAGAAATAAGAAAAACACGCAATTTCCAATAGTGGTTTCAGAGGATTTTCCGTCGGTTTCGTTGATTCTATATACAGCCGACCCCTTTCTCTAAAGTGGCTAATCGTAAATCGAGAAATTCTCTTAGATATTCTGGGTTCTTTTTGGTACCGGAGGAAAGTACGACACCCAGTTAAGAGATTTACCACCTCCTTCGATTTTTAGAACGTTTCTATTCGAGGTTGTGGAAATACTTTTGCGAAAAAAGCCGCCAATGTCCGTGGGCAGTGTTGTAAAATTATCCACTATTATTCAGGCAATCTATATAGAGCCGACCTAACGGCGTCGAATTTACTGTTTTTAGCACTGAAACTGGCAATGTCGCGTAATAAGATGTTAGATTTGCGGTCACTTACGTCTTTGAGGTTATGGCTGGCTTTCAAACCGCGAGAGAGGGGAGGGGTAATTGCAACGTTGTCAGTTAAACTCCTTTGCGACCGCACGTATTGGAACGATTTCAAGGGCCGAGCCTGTACAAAGGCAATCATCACCCAGAACAACTAAATTGTAAATAACAAGGAAAGTGACAAGTTTAATTTTTATTACCTATTCGTGACGGTGTGTGCGAAGCGAGGTGCGAAGAAACTGTCCTAGTATTAGTGGGTATTAGTTCACTAGTTATACCTATTACTACGATTTTGGATTCCCTAGAATTCTCTATAAAGTTTGTCTGACTGTTGATTATCACTGGGATTACTATAAAGTTCTCTATCCTTAGCGAAAAATTCGGCAAACAAAAGCCGCAAATGGCAATGAAGCAGAAATGATATAGCAGGTAGGAAAATTGCAGCCCCTCCCTCACACAAGCATGTACTTGCTTCTGAAGTATTTCGAGTTTAGAGTGATGCCTAAAATAACGCGATAGAAAATAATACTTCAAGAATGCATTTTACACATCCAGTAAAGATAGGTAAATTATGGAGAATTATTTGCCTGGTCTCCGCAGATCATGATAATGTATTTAACTTGTGCTTAATGATAAGTAGTAGTTAAGAGTGCGTTACTATATCTTGCTTCCCTGCAATGCAGAAAGAAAACATACACGTAACATTTTATTTAATTCCATCAGATATTCTCAGGAAATGAACTCCAATTTCCCGCGCATGCACCTCGAACTGCAAATTCTATATATATCTCTAACGACTCACTGATGCGTGCCACGTATCTAGATTCTATACGAAACGAACCAAAGTTATCCCGAAATCGTAAAATCACTATGTGGACTTCTATTTTCCCAAATAGCTCATATTGCAAAAGCCAAGATATTTCTCAGGACTCACTTACGCGTAGTAAAGTATGAATCTAGATGCTAAGAAACGAAAGTTGTTGATCAGTTAAACCGAACCGTGTCGTCGAATTCTCCAGAGTCCAACGTAGGACGGCTAACAAGAACAATCGAATTCATGGTAAACAAATTTTTATGCACGGAAATATAAAACATATTTTCGTCATACTTGAAATTTTCAACCAAAGTAGGTGCCCAATATTAATACCTATGATTTCAATCCAAGAAGTTAAAGTCATGTGAGATACCATAATTACTAAAAAATAGTATAGCAACTAAAAGCAAGTCGAATATTTGGAAGTTCATTGAACTTTAACTAATTGGGTAGTAGCAATCTTGAACTTGCCTAAAATTTCATTAGTCACATTGTAAAAGACGATTGAGCGATTATTATTTCTTGTATGTGTACATTTTCTAGCGTTTTGCATCCATCGAATTATGTTCTCTTATCTGTGTCTACATCAGATCAGGGATATTCATAGTTTTAGCACCAAACAAAAAAATGAGTTAAATGAATGAAGGACATCCCAATATCGATCAAGGATCGGCCGCGCTTCTCCCGGATTTCTGTCTATAAAATAATATCACAAACTGAATGATGGAATAAAAAATAATTGTAATATTTTTAAAAAGGCGTTGAAGTGTCTCCTACAACAGAAATTGTTTTACTCTTTAAAGCAATTTTTTAATGAGGTATGACTAAGATTGTTGTATGTTGTATATTAGTTGGTGTTGTGTAACTACTGTGCAACTATACTACAAAACTTGTGACGTTCTTCATAATGTATGTTCATGCATTCTGTGTAAATAAAGTTATTATTATTACATAAAAGATTCTACTTTTTTTTGCGAGAATAGGTTTCAGTAAAGTCATCCTCGGGCACTTCGCCACGCGGGTACCCTTTGTAGGTGGACCCATACCTACGCGTTTTTTATAAAATTGCCCTAGAGGTAGGTTTTTTTGTAGCAACACAGGTGTTGACTTATTGATGATTATCCGATAGCCGCCATGGAAATGAATAGCTTTTTAGGTATGACATCATTCTCCCAATGATAGGTACCTGTCCAGATGCTTTAAAGATAGGTAGGTCTTTGACATGAAAATTGGGATTAAATTGATGTAGTGACATCTTCAAATAAATCCTTCGAGCGTAAAAATTGTTTCCTTATGACGAAGATTGTATAGGTACTGTTTTAGTGACTAAACATTTTTAGATGATTTCAGCACACCTAAATTATACAGGTGCAAAAGCTTTTGATTACTTATATGCAATAATTATAGTCCCAATAGTAAAATAAGCAAAATATGTACCTAGTGGCCAAGTAAGAGAGAACGTCGGCAATATCTGCTACATCTCTGAAACCGTTTGCCGCCCAGAACTTCCGGATTCGGTAGAAAATATTTTCAAGTTCCCAAAACAGCCACTATGGGGCGCAAAGTCCATATGGTTCGTTCATTATTAGAAAAATGTGTTTTCCCGGAATGTTTCCAACAAAGTGGTATCTAAAATATGTGCGTACTTTCCTCCAGAAAATTGGAAACGTTTGTTTTTAAAATAAATTTATACAGTATGTCCACGGATGGACTTAACTATAGGTACTTGTAAAAAAAATAATTTTCAATTTCTAAAAAAGTCATTTTTGCTAAAAAAAAGTCTGCTTGTTCTTAAAATAAGATTGGCATGGAAAAAGTTAACATTACTTATACTGGGTGACGAGAAAATTGAAGAACGTTAATTCGCATGAGAGTAAACTGATGTGTTACTTAGGTGTACAAAGTTTGAAAGTGTTAGGCCTAACTCGATTTTTTTCTTGTTTTTCTTGGTTTAAAAAATTTTATGTAGGTAGTACGACAAAACTGTATAAATAAAAGTTACTCAGAGTAGGAAACTGTGTATGATGAATCCTAGGCCTACTTTGAGTTTCCTCCAATATTTTCCAAAATACAAAGTAATTAGGCTTAGAATCGTCAAGTTTTGTCATCGTGCGCAGTTTTCCATTCGTAGGAAGTTTCCTTAATACAGTTTTGTCTTACTATTTAGAGAAAACCATTTATTTCACAAAAAAAGAGAATAAAATCAAAACATCAAAGCAGACCTAACGCTTTGAAATTTTGTACACCTAAGTAACTTACCACGCTGAAAAAATTTTCATTATACTTTTTTCACTATCTCTACAAATAGAGGTAATTTTCTCTTATGATAATTAATGTTTCTTCAATTTTTTGGTCACCCAGTATAAGTAATGTTAACTTTTTCCATGTCCATCTTAATTTAAAGACAAGCAGACTTTTTTGTCAATAATGACTACTAGTATGGTTAAGTCCATCCGTGGACACACTGTATTTAGTTGTTGATAGCTTGTGTTCTTTGTCTTCATCTGGTAACAGATTCTGGTGGTCCTAAAAATTTTTTCTCACTCGAAAAATAAAAGCTGTAGCCCCCCCCTGTATATTTAGTACCCCCCCCCCCCCCCGGGCACTAAATATACGGCAACAGCATGTACAAAATTTCAAATTCTATTTTTAAAATATCCTGTGTAAATCTGCATAGCTATAAATAAAACCATACTTCATTATGCGGATATCGCCTTGAGAATATTCCCGGTACCTATTAGTTTTTTAGAACGCCCCGTATATATACTTTACAGAATAATTACTTTCTACCTATACCTAATTGCTGATTAAAGCTATCTATCTACGAAGAATACTGCATACATATAATAATATACCTAAAAGTTATGGTGTATACCAAAGACCAATAGAGGCAACTAAGTGATATAAGTGGTATGTAACCAACACATAACTTATTTTGAACAAAAAGAATCGTGAATATGGATTTAAAGTCATATTCAAAACAAAGGTACTAGCAAAGGTTTTAAAACTTTTAACCCCCCAATATTAAGATCATCCATTATTTTTCCGTGTTACCTAAAGCAATCCGTAATTTTTTGTAAGTATATTCTGTATATATCTAGATCCTGCGTACCATTTACCAAGGAACTGGCAGGAATATAAAAGTATACCCTAATATTGGGTAAACCTGAACTGGATGCAGAGCCTTACAGAGAAGTCTTGTCATCATTGACAACTAACTTAACCCAACCCGACCACCAAATGAACTTCTTATTTAGGATGAAGACACTTATCAATTTGTGGTATGGAATATTTAGGTCTTATTTACATTACTTTTAAATAATACTTAATAGAGATCGACGGAAGTTTTGTATCGCGCTGGCAGTACTCCAAATGAGCACTAACACTGACACCACCAACTGGTACTGCACGGTCGATGACGAAACTGCCGCCGATCCCTCTCGGCATCGGCTCACCTAAGTCGCAGTCTTCGGGGGGTATGTAAGGTATCCAAGGTATCCAAAAAATTTTGGCGGCTTGCACTGAACTCGCCGGGCGTAACTAGAACCGGTGCGCGGCTAATCACCAACCACATCTAGATCGCGTCGAGCCGGCAATACCGCATGTTCGGGGTGGTCGCGACCCGCTTAACTACGTCCTCAGCCTTCGGCTTCGCTGCGGAACTAAGAGCTAGGCCGCGGCAAACTTGACCGTGGCGCGGCGACGGCGGCGCCGCCGGGCGGCGGTACCGGGAAGCGCGGCTAGCGGTACCCGGGGCCGACGACCTCCGAAAACGCGGCGCGAGCTATAGTCGAGGAAGCGCTTTTTCGGTGTTACATCACCGGGGCCCGGCCATTGTTTCGGAGGATGGTTTTGCTTTTGTTTGGTACACGGGTGCTGGAAGGTCGCCACCACCACCGTCGAACACGCCAAGGAAGCCTTCCGTTGCCATTAATATAGAAAAATAGATATTAAATTTGTGCAAAAAATAAATCTATATATCCTGCTAAAACCTAGTCTTACAAAACTATTCAAAATAAAAGAGGTACAATGTCATCTTGCATTTTAAAATAAACAGTCATCCTCGGTGTTCTTTACGCAGATTTATGACAAATAGATTACAACGGTCACACAAGCGAGGAACTGCTAACACTACAGTGTGTTGTAGGTACTGATTGATTAGCTCCTATATGACTTGAATATCGGGGCCTGAGAGGCAAGAGGGTGCTATGGGGCAGTTTTAACCGATAACCATATTCCAATGCCTTCGTATTGCGGCGGTTGTCATTTAAGCTCATCCTTCTTTTTAAAATAAGGGGACCCAGCAATTCACAGTCTATTACATAGGAAAAGTGAAGCCTTGAGGGGAAGTTTGTTTTCTGTCGACTCCAAGGAAACCGCAAGGAGGCTGGTACAAGGTTATGTTATATGTCAGTGTCCAACTGCCATCAGGCTTTATGGGACATGCCAGTGCCATGGATTCTAAAGGAGGCAAAATATTTCCCATCATAATAATTCACACTTTTTAAGGTTTCTAACTTCCAGATACTCAGATGGGTCAATTAATGGTAATGCGGCCGTCTGTAGTAGTATCAATAATTGCAACCAGATTTTTCCTGTATCACCTTTAGTAATCCTACAGTTCCCATTGCGTGGGCATTACGTAGTTCAAAACAAAAATTTTATTTCGTAAATTTTAAATTATTATTAAACAGGTAGCTTCAGGTCTTTTTTTAAGAATTTTTATCTACGACTATATACAAGTTTATTTTAAGTTTGTGAGGTGCCTTGGGAGAGAAATAGAATTACAAAATATATATTTATGTACCAAGGCACTCACGTGGAATTTAGTTGCCGAGGCCTCTGGCCGAGGCAAATAAACCACAAGAGTCATAAAAAGAACTTCAGTGCCGAGGTGCATATTATATTTTCTTTTAAATCGGAAAAAAAATGTTTTATTAGGCAAGAAAATAAAAATAATAAATAATAATAATATAACAATAATATACTTAAATAATAAAAATAAAAAACCCGTCCATGAACCGACTACACGCGGCATTGCTTGACTTTGACAATCGCTCTACCTAGGTCAAGTATGACAAAGACACGGCGGCTTCGAACAGAAAAACCAAACTGCTGCTTGTTGTGCAGCCTCCATAATAAATCTATTGATATTAAAACCTACTAAAATATTTATACTGATAGATTGCGCTGCTATAGGTAACAATTTCGCAATGTGTACGAATAGTTAAATGGGCCTTTATTGGCCGGGTTTTGAATATTTGGTCACTTGACGGGGGATGGCTCCGCGTCTGACGTTTGATGTTTACATCTCGCCAAGGCCTACTTACTGAAAAAATCGTACAATCATGGGTTACTTCAGTGCCGATTTCTGAGCTTTTAATGACGATTTTGGACCACTTTACTGCCGATTTCAAGAAAATTTTATAATGAACACCGAGAAAACTACATGATTAGAACGACTAAACCTAATCTTATTAGTCCATCCCGAAATCTGTGAAAGTTCTTTGGGTAGATACATTCAACAAGGGAAGAAAGTTCAAGTATTCATATTACAAATGGATTGAGCAACCTGGTAACAAGGTGCAATAGCGACAAATTCTTAAATAAGCAAATTCGGCACTGACTTACCATACTTATTACTTAAATTCGTGGAAATAATTGCTGGAAATCAATTTCAACTATAAAATAAATTTGTTTCATTTGACAGTTGCCATATTCTGCACTTGTAGACACAACATTGTCAAGTCTAATTTTTAGAAATCATGGAAACCATTATTAATTTTTACTAACAATCAAATTACCTGTTATAGTCATAGATTCTCCAATAAAATGGCATACTTGGCATCACTGATACTATTAGAATGAGGAAAGAATAGGCCTCACTTTGGAAAGTATAATGCTGGGCCTCCATCCTTTAAAGAGTCCCTGGTTTATTTAAACACTCACACATATTTAAATAGGTAGGTACATATTACGATGAGGGACACGCCTTTTGGGGGAATCCTTCAGCTAGCAGCACAGCTTTTAAAAGGAATCCTATAATGGTTAAATGAAATGTGTGTAAGTTGTAATATACAGAAAATCACTTTCATTTCCGCTTCGAATGTAGAAACCCTTTTTGTAGGTTTTAGGACAAAATGTTATTAAGCAAAGTTGTTCAGAATTAAAAACTGAGTAGGTGTGCAAATTTTCAAAAGCCTGAACCTGCTAAGATTTCCTTCCGCTAAAAAAATTAAAACGCACGAAAATTAATTTTCAAAAACGGTACAATTTTTAGTTAGTAGTTTTTTCTTAGAATTGATTGGGAGATTTAGTGAAGGTAAAAAAAGATTACTTTTGCAGTAGCGTACCATTTTTTTAATAAAAAATATTATGATTAACCCCGCGTCTCCGGCACTGGTAGAAGTAGACAAGTCAAATTATTTTTAATTTAGAGCACTTAATGTGTATCTACACTGTATCAAATATGTTTGCCTTAACTGTCTTCTTTTAGAAGAAATTAAAGAAAACATGAAAAAAACTTGAATTCTGGCGCCCTGTATAACGAAAACCGTTAGGACTTCAATATATGTTTGTATTAAAAAATCTACTTATTTTGAACTTTTCTATAAATGCCTGAACAATAATCCATAAAAGTTGGACTACCCGGTATTATAGTGACCAGCTTTTGTTGATAGTTGGTAGGTATGAAGCATATATTTTTTATTGTTACAAATTTTTTAGTATAATTTTGAAACTGTAATTGCATTGATTTTAAGTAAAAAAAAAATACAATATAATACGTACCTAAATGCCATGTCTTGTGGCGGGAAGTGACAAATTGCAAATTATATTTTATGTTTTTTGTGATGACAGGAAAATCTCAATAAACATTTAATAAATAATTAAAATTCCTGTGTTGATTTTGATCAAGCTAAGGATTTTAAATCGCTGCATCAAGACAGGAAAAGCATTAATTTTCTGGACTGGCCTAAGGTTCGTGTTCTGCGCGACTGTTGGGGTCTCCATTACTCTTTTCTACCAGAGAATAACCTACATATTATTATGTGCAGTGATTTAGGTACTTTGGTACTTTGGTGATTTTTAGCAAAGAGCATGTAAAACAAAAAATATATTGGGTGTTCCAGGACTCCGCTTGTTATAATATACCTACCTTCACATATAGGAACCTGTCGTAACGTACTGAAAAATCCCAAGCAACACGCTAATCTGCGTTTTAGTGTAATATAGGTATATTCAACCAAATTTTGGTAATTTTTGGTTAATGGTATATTTATTATAGATTTATTATACGTTTATGTTTAACGGTGTATTTAAGACCGTGCATTGTACGTATACGATATACGATTTTGTTTGTGGCAATTTAATATTTTATTATTTTTGAAGCAATCATAGCTGACAAATGTTCTCTTGTATTATGCCACATATTTTTCCTAACAAAAATATTATAAAATCACTGCAATTTATAAATTGCCATATTTTAAGTATACACTATACGTAATTTACACAAAGATCTTCCACTTCCAATAAACGTATATATTTAAGCACAGATGCCTCTTTTGCAAGTAATATATTTTATTATTTTTGAAGCAATCATAGCTGACAAAATGTTCTATTGTATTATGCCGCATATTGTTCCAAATAAAAATATAATAAAATCACAATTTATTTATGAATTGAGTTATTTTAAGTATAGACTATACGTAATTTACACAAAGATCTTCCACTTCGAATAAACGTATATATTTAAGCATAGATGCCTCTCTGGCAAGTAATATATTTTATTATTTTTTAAGCAATCATAGCTGACAAATGTTCTATTGCATCATGCCAGATATTTTTCTAATAAAAATATCAAAATTAGAATAATTTATGAATTGCGTTATTTAATTATTTAAAGTGTACAGTATACGTAATTTACACAAATATCTTCCACTTCCAATAAACCAGATGCCTTGCCTTGCTCGCTTTCGGAAGTCTCCAGATAACCGTTGATAACTTATGTTCGCTTTCGGGAGTCCTCGTGTCTTTCCGAGTTTATCGGCCAATAGCGTTTCGTAGGTTGCATCACGTGTGGTTCGCCTGCGCGCTCGGGCTGCCCGCGTCGTCTCGCCCTCGCCCTCGCCGGAAACGAAGCGGTCAACATAACACGATAAGTGACGCTCCAATGGCGGCCGACGGCCGTGTAGTTTTTAAAATTTGTGTATAGTTGATGAGTGAACCATATTCAGAGTGAACGTATTATTGACTATTGAGCGTATAACTACAAGGTAAATCATTTTTCAGATTATTGTTATGCAAGCGTTTTAGCGTTGATTGACGTATTAATAAAGATTGCTCACGGTTGTCACGCCTGACACTTTTTCAACTCACCATGCGCTTTCCGGAGACAAAATACAATGCAAAACACATTGTTAGCCATCAGAGCAATCTGTTTGTTCTCCAGGACATGAAGCTATAGCCGTGAGAAGTCTTATTAATACGTCAGTCAACGGTTTTAGTTCGTTGTGTTATTTTCGAGGTTATGTTTTTAAACCCTTATTTTAGTCATGCAAAATATCTATTACCTATTTCTTCAATGATTTTCTACTTCTAATAAACGTTTGGTTCATCATTTAGGTATATATTTATCGGGGTGCATCGTGATTTAATTTGATGTGATGAATTTTTTTAATAATTATTTTGTTATTATCGCGTACTAAAACAATTTATACATTTACAGAGGCCACGAAAGAAAGGAAGGGAAATGATTATTCCATTGTTGGTGAATTAACGGACAAGAATATCGCTCTGGCCTGTCAGGATTGGCTGAAACAATCGAAGCATAGGCACCAAAATTCAAAGTCTATGTAAACTTTTAAGTTGAAGTTTTTTATTTACATATAGGTGTCCGTTTTATAAGTACTTAGGGAAAGTATTATTATATAATAGTTACTTACCTATATAAAATATAATAGGTACAAAAAATAAATCGGCTTGAACAAAAAGTATAATAGTTTATTTATTTGTCCCCAAAAACGTTTTATATCTTTACTAATATACGATCACTTGTAATCTTTATCATATTTTTTTGCAGAGATAGGGAAAAACAAATAAGGAAAATTTGATACGGGGGTTTTACTATAAAGTTTCATCTAAATACATTTGAGGGAAAAAAGGAGATGTAAACTTTAATATTATTATTGTTATTATTAAACATTTCCGAAAAACGTTACTGCGTGTATCTGGTATTATATTTCTACGTTTAATTAAATACCAGATATATTAGAAATATTTATAATACTACCAAACGTGTTTCATAAACGTTACATTTTTGTGTTTGTTACACAATGATTCAACGGTGATTTAAATACCATATATACCCGTATTAGATACATTATTATTCAACGTTTTTCTTAAACGTTACTTGTCAGTATATCTTATGCAATTATTCAACGTTTTTCATAAACGTTACTTATTTGTGTATATTATACAATATTTCTACGTTTATCAGGCGGACATTTTATCCTTTATGAAAGGTTGAGAGTAAACCATAATTATACCACTTGTATAAACTAAAATTTAACGTTTATTTAACTATTTTGTGTTGCTTGGGATGTTAATAAAATAGTATCTTGTATTCAAATAAAAAATTTCTATGTCTATTCGTATTGCGGCAGTTGTCATTTCAGCTCATCCGCTAAAACCGGAACTTATTTCAAGAAACTGAATATTCAGAAATACTACTAAAAAGTTCTTTAATGGTCGTATAGATAAAAATAAGATTTTATTATTTTGCAACAAAGATTTTTAGCGATAACTTTTTTATCGACCCCGTATAAAAAAGTTAACCGATTTCTACGTAACACACTTTTTCCGCTTGGATGTGTCACACTGTACTAACCCGTTATAAGGGATACCTAGATATGTAAAGTAGATACAGTTTTTGATGTCCTATAGGTATATCGTTTAAACAAAAACTCGATCAAAATCGGAAGATAAATAAAAATGTACGGTGGTGTTCCAGTTTGAAGTAAGTCACACTGTTTATATGTATAAACGGGCGAAGTAAATTAAAATTTGACTTGGCCGCCTTTAAAAAAAGATAATACGTGTCTCCATTAATTTAGAAACTACAGAAAAACGCAACATATTTAAATTTCTATTAAAAAGAGATCTATCTTTATCGGCATTCTTTAAAAATAATAACAACAGAAATTTGGAATTTCCGTTCTATTAAAAAAACCTTAGCAACCTGCGAAAAATGTTTAACTTTTCGTATGACACAAGCCTCCAAAGGCACAACCTTGGCCCTAGTTAACCGACTTCCTATCTCTTATTTTAGTTTCCGATTGGATATTAGTCTCAAAATACAAGCACCATCCACGAAAGTTATAAATTTTGCTCTATTCAAATCATACACGATTTCAGTTCTCTGAAGTCACGTATATAACCCACGCTTATTGTAAATTGTGTGCAAATATCGACGCTAAAATTGGCTAGGTCGCCGAGGTCTTTGACATGCCCGCGTCATGTGTTTATTCCAAGTGATATAACCTTAATTCCAACTCGGGCCAAAGCTGACGAATTCGACTGCCAATTGCGAGTGAAACGCCTTTCTCTCATTTGCTCAGGTCATGTCATCTTTCTAGAATTTACCGCCAGAACCGTAAGAAAAATATAAAATAACACATCGCCCAAGCCTTCATCGAGTGAAATTAAGATTCACTAATTCAGAAGATACCGTAACAGATTAACGCAAAAATGACAAAGGCCATAGAAACGAAAAGTCTTCTTGTGACTATGCATATACCCAAAGTAGGGAAGCAACCCATGAGCAGAATTCAGGGTGTTCTTATTCGAAAAAGTGTTTAGAGAGATTTATATGCAACTCTAAATGGGAAATCGATTTATTTAAAAAGTATATATACAGGGTGTCCCAATAAGGACTCCCGTCGCCGATATCTCCGGAACAAAAAGAGATATTTTAATTCTGCAAACGCCGTTTGCTATGACGTAAAAAGGGCTTTATTGGAAAGTGATAAGCGTTCATTTTGATAATGGCGAATAGATGGCGCTGCGGTGCAAAGAAGAAACATTTCGATCCTAAGAACGTTGGAGCGCATTTGAGAGACTGGGTAATTTGGAAAAACTTTTGTTCTATGGACTATTTTCCTACTGTCACTAGAGATAACCTCCCTACAATATCATTTACAAAAAATGAGCTAACTCGCTTAAAATTAACTTTAGAGGAAAAAGTTATTAAAAATATCTTTGTAGTTCACTAGGGCGAAGAAAATAGCGACACGTGCCAAATTATTACACATCCGGTTTGACCGGAAGTATCGGAAGTGACACATTTTTCAGTTTAAAATGAACATACTGTATAACTTATCCCGAAAAGTGACAAAAGGTAATTTCCAGTGTTATATAATAACAATAACACCATGTATAATAATACATCTAGACAACGAAAATTCTGCTGAATTTATTATTATTAACCGAAGGTGGCTCTGTCTCTGTCCATTGTTTCAATGTGATATTTAGCTTCAAACGCCCAGGTAATTCTCTATCGTTGTCAATTTGTTTATTGCCTAATTAGTTTATTAATTTTTGTAGTAATGGTTAATCATAATAATGAGGATAAATTAAAAAAAAAACTAATAGCATTATTAGTTTATGGAGAATGCGGTAGCCGCTGCTCGTATTTAGGTATGGAAATAATTTTGAACATATATTTTTTGTAAACATACATGTTTAATTTCTATAATGTCGGTTAATAAAAATAAATTCAGACAAATTGTCGTTGTCTACATGCACCTACAAGGTGTTATTGTTATTAGGTATATTTTTTCCAATTTTGAGGGAAAATTGTACAGTATGTTCATTTTGAACTGAAAAATGGGTCACTTCCGGTACTTCCGGTCAAACCGGATGTGTAATAATTTGACACGTGCCGCTATTTTCTTCGTCTTAGTGCACTACAAAGATATTTTTAATAACTTTTTCCTCTGAAGTTAATTTTAAGCGAGTTAGCTCATTTTTTGTAAATGACATTGTAGAGCGGTTATCTCAGAAACTAGTAACAATAGGAACATTGTCCATAGAACAAAAGTTTCTCCAAATTACCCAGTCTTTCAGATGCGCTACGTTCCAACATTCCTAGGATCGAAAAGTTTCTTTGCACCGCAGCGCCATCTATACGCCAATGTCAAAATGAAGGCTTAGCAGTTTCGAATAAAGCCCTCTTCACGTCCTAGCGAACGGCGTTTGCATAATTAAAATATCTATTTATGTTCCTGAGATATCGGCGACGGGAGTCCTTATTGGGACACCCTGTATGTATAAATAATAAAAGTGGAACAGAAAACGAGATAGAAATGTTTTACAATATAATTTTTTCATTATATAAGAATTTACGGACCCATGTTCACGCCAACATGTTTGCTTAGTTAATACCAAATTTTCTGTACTTTTTTCAAAACAAAAAACTTTTTACAACTGTACTTAGCACTTTGATTTTAATTTGAATGCGCACTTTTTCATCGGAGAAATTCTTCACATTCTTCGAAAATTGCTTTTCTGTTGTAGGTTGTATTAGAAGTATTAGGTACCTATAAATAGGTAGTATTTACTCAACACGTGTGTCTCCAAATGAGTTATTAATGTATTCTAAATAAAACTTGATGGGTTAATATTTGGAAATTTCCTCCTTATCTTTCTAGGGCAGCATGGCCAAAACAAAGGCATCGTGTTTGTTAATTGAGTTGGTCTAATTTTGGGGGTACTTATAGGTAGTTGTTTAGAAACAAAAACATACCTTACATATAAGGAAACCGCGAGCATGGTAATAACGTTAACAATGATTTATAAGGAGAGTAGCTGCGGCCAATTTGAACTTGCAAGACCGTCTGAACTCTATAATATGACGAAATGAGGGAGACCCGGCGACATACGGCAACACCGCCCTTTTCCGCCTCACGCATCGCGTTTTAAACGAGCCGACGGTGAAGGGAAGGCGGATGAAAGCGGCTGGCGGCTAGCTATGTAGCCGGATGGCCTCTCAGAAACCCCCAAGACATTGCTAGTTCAAATTGGACGCAGCCGTACATATAAGAAAACTGTCGGCAGAAGAATGATTATTATAAATATAATGCATATTATACATATCATACATACATATAATACATATTATACATACGCAACACAGCATATTTTTCTAAAGTAATTGTCACTGTCATTATACAGGGTGGTTCAACTTTTAACGATAAAACTTCAGGAATTTATATAAAACGTCAAATAAGTAGACTTTTTCACGTAAACATGTATCGAAATCCTAACGATATTCGTTAGGTTTTTTTTCAAGTTTTCTTTAATTTCTCCTAAAGGAAGACAGTTAAGGCAAACATATTTGGAGAATTTAGACACACATTAAGTGATATAAATTGAAAATAATTTGGCCTGAGTGTTTCTGCGCCAGTTCCAGAGTCGCAGGGTTCAACCATACTATTTTTTAATAAATTTTAATTAATAAAAAATAGTATGCCACTGGAAAGTAATCTTTTTTGCCTTCACTAAGTCTCCCAACTAATTCTAGGGAAAAAATGTTCTTGACTTCTTTTCGAAAAATATACCGTTTTTAAAAAATTCATTTTCGTGCATTTTACATTTCTTTGCAGAAGAAAATAAAAGTAGACCTAGGCTTTTAAAATTTTGCACACTTTTCAGTTTTTAATTCTGAACAACTTTCCTTAATAACATTTTGCCGTAAAACCTAGATAAAGGCCATTTTACTGGTGCGAAAAATTATTTTTTAAAATTCCCAAGACACGTATGATTTTTCGAATCTAGAAACCCTGTTTTAGGTTCTAGGACAAAATGTTATTAAGCAAAGATGTTCATAATTAAAAACTGAGTAAGTGTACAAAATTTCAAAAGCCTAGACTTCTTCCGCTAAAAAATGAATTTGAATTGAATGAAAATAAATTCTCAAAAACGGAACATTTCTAGAAAAAAGTGAAGAACAGTTTTTTACTTAGAATTGATTGGAAAAATCAGTGGCGAACCATTTTTATTAAAATATATTATGGCTAACCCCCGCGCCTCCGGCACTGGTGGAAGTAGACAAGCCAAATTGTTTTTAGTTTATAGCACTTAATATGTATCTTAATGCCTTATGCCTTAACTGTCTTCCTTTGGGAGAAATTAAAGAAAACATGAAGAAAAAATGAACCTTGACGGCCTTGTATAACGAAAACCGTTAGGATTTCAATACATGTTTATATGAAAAAATCTACATATTTTGACTTTTTCTATAGCTTCCTAAAGTTTTATACATAAAAGTTTGACTACCCTGTATATTTATTGTTAAAAATTTCAACTTAAGTAAAAAAATATTAAATAAAAAAAATTAAGTAAAAATTAAAAAAAATGTTTTGTAGCTTATAATTTTATTTTAAAATGATTACTTTTTGAAAACAACTTGCCTTTAAAACTTCCATGGTACACTTTTCTAAACGCAGGAAATTCTTAAATTGCTATATTTGGACTTTAATTTTTTTATTTAATATTTTTGATTTTGACAAAATTTTGGATTTAAGGTCCTGGATCGATTCTGAACAACTACTTTTAGTAATTTTTTCGAAAAAAAAATGCCTAATATGATTTTTGAATTTATGGCCTCGATTGTGGCATCACAGGTGGCTTTGACTTTGAAGTAGGCGACTAATTTTTTAGAAATAAGTAGGCAACAATGTCATCTACTTTTGGTTCTGGTCGGTTAAAAATTAAAGAAGTTATAAGGTAGTTCAACTCATATGTAAGACACTCTGTATATGCCTTGTTTTGTCTGTATATGCCTTGTTTTGTGGTGAGAAGTGACAAATTGCAAATTATAGTGTGGTGACAGGATAATCTCAATAAACATTAATTTAATAAATTATTAAAATTCCTGTGTTGATTTTGATCGAGCTAAGGATTTTAAATGACAAAAGGCCACTGCATCAAGCCGCTTCTAATAGACCCAGAGCGGGTATCAAATGCAGGAGTTTTCGGAAGGTTCATATTTTCAGATTCTCCTGGTGCTAGGACGCTCCGAAAGGTGTAAAATTAATTAGCGTCCCTAAGCAGCTTTCGGAAAGCTTAACATTTGTATATATTTATAGCGAAATAAAGGGACGCATGGCGTCAGCACTACAGTATACAGGGGTATTATTTAATGATTAGCCAACGATAAATATTAAAGTTGTAGGAAATTTCCTGGCGATCTCGATGCACTGATCAGAAAAATAATTAAAAGTAACATTTTTCAGATATAAACAAAACATATTTGTTTAATGAATTACCTACCCTATATATTACTTGATTTTTTGAATTTACGCTTTATCCCGGTTTCAACGATATATACAGGGTGATTCAGTCATGACCTAAAAAAATTTTACCACAGGCGGGAAAAAAATAGCTTTATATGAATTTGAAATTTAAAAAATTCAGAAGGGTATTAAAACCCCCCTGTTACCGGCGTTCATCAAATCAACATTTAAGCTCGCGCGTCGAGGCTACCCACTCCGGGGCGCGGTGTTGCCAGTTGCACATCGTAAATTTACTTTTTTTGTACAGGGTGTCCCATTTTGGGTGTTTTTGGGTGTTTTTCTCAAAAATCTGGGTTATTATTAAAACTAGAGGGTTGCGGTTTTCACGTCACTGTACTACTTTTTTGAGAAGAATTTGGTGGACCAATCAGATTTTAGATAAGTTTTATAGTTTCCGCGCATTGGCGCAGGACTGAAATTTTCGATTTTTTGGAAACCTCTCTCTTGGCTACAACTTATACCGTACTTTCACCGTTTTAGTAGACATTGCCATGTCTGGGCGGCGCGCCGCCATGTATTCGGCTAGGTTCGTCAGTCGTTGGCGGGGGGCGGGGCGTGTTTTTTGCTCGCAAAACTCGACTGATAAGCGGTGCGGGACTACTGTGTACTCCCCCCGCCAACCACTGACAAACCTAGCTGGACTCACGGCGACGCGCGGCCTATTCCCCTA
Organism: Pseudeuparius sepicola; assembly: GCA_963920635.1. NCBI lineage: Eukaryota > Metazoa > Arthropoda > Insecta > Coleoptera > Anthribidae > Pseudeuparius > Pseudeuparius sepicola. Next base: position 40,414,662 of record OY987299.1, on the reverse strand, counting down.
TGTCTACCAAAACGGTGAATGTACGGTATATATCGACAAATTTAATCAACTATTTTTATAGATTTTTTGGCGTAGAATCGAATGGAGTAATTAGTTTTTTGGTAGCGTTAATAGTTTTTGAGATATGAACTATGGTTTCCATTTAAAAAAATATATAACTCAAAAAATGTATACATAGTCTAAGTGAATTTATTACCTTTTTAATTTTTCAATGTCAATCGACAGTACTTAGTGGGTGTGTAGGAGGAGCTTTTAGTTTCCCACAAAGTATGCACGTAGTTTGCAGAGACTGAAGTAGCAGACCAAAACTAGGCACAAAATGTGCAAATATGCATCAAAATTAAAACTTTCTTTCACTGTTTCCTTTCAACTTCAATAGGTACAATTTCATTGCCTCGCGAGTCGCGGAACTTTCTACACGCCACGGTCCACACACCTGTTACTCAAGATATTGACAATTGACAGGACTGAGTCGCCTAGTCGCCAGAGTCGCTATAGAGCGCAACAGTCGGTTCTGTTCCTTTCTACCGCATGCTACCGTCTCCACCCGCTGGGAATAGTTATTCAACCGCACTTACCTAGTTCACATCAACGAAACTTTAACGTAGGACTAAAACGAATTGTTACTACGTTTTTAAGAATACCTTGAAATCGCACAAGCATGTGGTTGCTTCTGGGGTACTCCTAGTTTGGAGTGTTGTTAGGGTGAGAATTATTATTATAAACAATTCTCCTACTTTCCGAGATGAGCGGAGCCATTGCCATCTCTCCGACGTTGCCTGAACTTGCCGTCCCGTATACAGAGTGTCTCACTTAAGAGTGAAACAACCCTATATCTTCTTTAATTTTTAACCGACCAGAACGAAATTTTTACCAAAGGTAGATGGCATTGTTGCCTACTTATTTTCAAAAAATTAGTTGCCTACTCCAAAGTCAAAGCCACCTGCGATGCCACAAACGAGGCTAAAAATCCGACAGTCATATTAGGCTTTTTTTTTCAAAAAAAATTACTAAAAAAAGTTGTTCAGAATCGATTCAGAACCCTAAATCCAAAATTTTGTCAAAATCAAAAAATATTAAATAAATAAAATTTAAGTAAAAATTTAAAATTTAATTTTTTAAAATTTGTTTTGTAGCTTTTATTTTAAAATAATTACTTTATCAAAACAATTTGCCTTCAAAACTTCCATCGCACACTTTTCTAAACGCAGATAATTATTAAATTGCTGTTTTTAGAATTTAATTTTTTTAAATTAATATTTTTTTATTTTGACAAAATTTTGGATTTAGGATTTTGAATCGATTCTGAACAACTTTTTCCAGTAAATTTTTTTGAAAAAAAATGCCTAATATGACTTTCGGATTTTTAGCCTCATTTGTGGCATCGCAGGTGGCTTTGACTTTGGAGTAGGTTAACTAATTTTTTGGAAATAAGTAGGCAACAATGCCATCTACCTTTGGTAAAAATTTCGTTCTAGTCGGTTAAAAATTAAAGAAGTTATAGGGTTGTTTCACTCTTAAGTGAGACACTCTGTATAAGTAATCTGTAATAATTGAATTACTGGCGCACTGATGACAATCATGTCAAAAAACCACTGTCGGGCTGTTTTGTTGCTTAGAAAAAACAATAAAAAATGAAAACGTATGCAAAATATGGATCGCGGTAGTCGTCGTTACGCGTTGCCGGTATAGCAATATTTTCGTGCAATTTAAAAATTGTGATACAAAATGTGTGTTCGGAAATTCGCGAAAAGACTTTAAGCAAATACTGGTGCTTATGATGTGAATACAACATTTTCTTAAGATGTTTAAAAGTTTGAAGTGTTATAACGCTTGCCCTTTGTAGAATCAAGACTGAAGACACAAAAAATGCAGATGAAAGGTAGGTATTTCTGATTTCTTCAGTTTTACCTCGCACAAAAAAAAATATTGAAATGTGGCAACATAGCTCTCCAGTGCCAACCTCGACGGTTGACATTGAAGCAGAAGCGTCAATTTATTCGGGTATTAAGGTTCTTTTGCCCCACGTTTGAAACTTCGAGAAAAAAATTTCTTTCGAATTTTCCTTTCGGGTAGACCTCTCCCACTGTGTGGTTAAAATTTTTTACATCATGACTGAATCATCCGATGTATGTCATATGTATGCCCGATCCGTTTTTTCATTTTGTTTCAAAATTCAATGTTAATTTATATGAATATCCTGTATTCGAATCTCAACTAAGACAAATGGTACCTACACTAGAAATAAAAAATTATGGGGGTGAATAGTGTGTATAGGTGTTTTAAGTGGGACAACCTGTACATATATCATTCGAAAGGAAATTTTAAGCAGAATGAAAATTTTGCCTACTTTAGGTACCTGCATATAGGTACTTTTAATTTTTATAAATGAAATCAGATTGGAAAAAATATGTGATGTGGCATCTTTATAAGAATCATTTTATTAATTTTAAATTATTATTGACAATTTAATATATTTTCAGAACCTATAATCCGAAAGTTTTCTATCCTTTAGTTATTCAACTCGTAAAATTAGCTTATCTTCATTCCTTAAAAAATTATCCAAAATAATGCTAAAATTGGTTTTACACCCGACTGCTGACATGCTGACTCTACAGTGGTTCCCTATAACTAAATAAAATACAACTCAATCTGAGAATATCAACCTTCCGAAAACTCTTGCACTTTTTTGACGCCAGCTCTCCGATTATAAATAACTACAGGAAAAGAATTTCAAGACTGGTCTAAGGTTCGTGTTCTGTGTGACTGTCGGGGTCTCCATTGCTATCTTCCACCACAGAATAACCAAACCAATCTGCATAATTATGTGAAGTGACTTAGGTACTTTAGTAATTATTAGCAAAGAGCATGTGAAACAAAAAATATATTGGGTGTTCCAGAACTCTTGTTATAATATACCTACCTACAAATTTATTAAAGTCAAGATATAAAACCAAGATAAAATATAACAAGAATTGAAGCATCTTAAAGTTATAAAATATTTGGCCTTCTTAAAAGAATGTATATGTACATATTTTAAAAGAGTTTCTAAGTTCGTGTCTGGTTTTATAATTAATAATAGCTTAACGTAGATATAATGTAAACAAGAGAGAAGTATTAAATATAATATCTTCTAATAATTTTTCTAATCGTTACCAACAAGCACAAACATAAAATATTTTTATATCTTAAAGCATAAACCTAGCCAAAATCCTCTACCCTACCTGCACACTGACCGAGGGAACCAAATCCACCGTGAAGCTTAAATCGAAATTCGCAATTATTTTACAGCATAACGATACCCAGCAAAACTTAACTTGTGGAATCACTTTACTAGCAAATTGGCCTCCATATTGTAACTTCTGGGATTATATTGTGTCCTATAAAACTCGAAATATTAGGACACTGCCCAACGTCGGTTTACCAACAACCACGACATGACGGATTTACGGTGATTTACGACCCTTTCCCTAATTTCGCCACCACCCAGGGGTAGAAAAGAAAGTGGCAGTTTCCCCAGAAACGGAACGTTGTCTGTTGTGTTGCTTTAAGGATAAATAAAGCCATATTGAGCTTTCTATGTAATCTGCTTGGTCGGATTGGGGTTACGCAGGTACCTACATACCCTGATTGTTAAAGGGTTGTCCGAGATAGCGGTTGGTATTTTTTGCGATAACGGGACTTTGCCGTTATTTGGATTATATGGTTTTAAAATACACCTTTTCCTAGATAAAATTCACAGTTTGTAATATTATTGCATGAAGTGACATTTGTAAAATTATATAGGATTATATCTTTTTTTTTTGTCTCATGAAAATTATGTGACACCTGAATTAAAAATCGGTATCCACGACGTGAAAGTACTGAATATATACTATCTACTTAATTATAGAAATTAGCTAACTTCAACGTATCGTGAAAAATGCCTATTCTTTTATGATATGATTTCAGTAAATTTTTATGTTGTCAATTGTTTTGCTTCTAAAATGATAACATATGACAGGCTCAATCACGTCATTTTATTTATCTGTTATAAATATGACATCTTAAAAAACAGATACCTATAATGGCATTATTTATCAAATTTTATAAAAATGTTTTATAGAAAAGTTATTCGTTTTTCAGTTTTATACCGCTATACTAGATTTACGACCTCTAGAAAATTCTTTGATTGTTTTAATTTTTCTAAACAGTTATTATTCATTCAAACGAATAACTTAATAAGCCTACATAAAATAATTATTCAATTTTACTACGTTTACTGTCTACTATGCGCTTTGATTATTATTAAGTGTCGTTAGAAATCCACCATCCACTTGAAGTTGGCCCTCTCTTAGTTTTTCTGTGTTAGGGTTAGTCGCCATTAGAATAAAGATGAATGAGACTTCAAATATGTCAAATGGAACCCAACTTTAAACGGTAATTAATCCATTGTAGGTCTCTGAGGATCTTCTTTCTCAGTTTTAAATTAATCTATAATAAATGAGGAACGCAGTCTACTTTATACTTTATCTGAACGATCTTATCGGGTGTGTGAAAAATTACGTAAAATTGGGGCTTCGTTTGACATATATTTGTCACATCAAAATTTTATTAAACCGAATAACACAAAGATTTCTCATATTATGATGTGACGCTGTATATAGAATGTAAATTTCGTTTTCTTTAGAAAATATTTTGGCACATTTTATTAGTAATATTATTATATTCTGTTAAAAAATTATAAATTTAACTATTGGGTGCATTGACATCTGCATAGCTATTTATACAAGGTGGGCCAATGGAAACTTTCCACCCCGATTTTTTGGTTTAAAATAAAAATCTAGGAAAACGCTCTGACACGTCGATTTTTGATTTGAGGGGGAACTATTTTTCAGTTTTTTTCATCCCCGTAGCTTTAACCCCCTAGCTGGGGGGACAACAATCCCCCAAATTTGAATAAGGGATAGGGGTCGTGCCATATCTCTATTTAAAGGTCTCATCGAGTTCTTTATAACCCTATAATTTCGCCTCATTATTTTTATCGGTAATGACAGCTTGTCAAAATAAAACGATAATTCCTGCCTCTGTGATTATTTCTAACGAAGCTCCTAAACAAACCGGGGTGAATATTTTGTGAACAACAGTTTGTTAGATAAAGTTCAAGTGTACACCTAAATAATACAACTTTAGTTAGTTCCTAAGTATTTTTATTTATTTTTATTTTGATAAGCTGTCACTTCGTTACGGATAAAAATAATGAGGCGGAATTGTAGGGTCATAAAGAACTTAATGAGACCTTTAAAAAAGAGGTATGTCACGACCCCTACCCCCTATTCAAATTTGGTGGGTTGTTCTCCCCCCAGCTATGGGGTTAAAGCTACGGGGATGAAAAAAACTGAAAAATAGCTCACCCTCAAATCAAAAATCGACGTGTCCGAGCGTTTTCCCAGATTTTATATTAAACAAAAAAAATCGGGGTGGAAAGTTTTCATTGGCCCACCCTGTATAGGATTATCTATATGCCAATGGTTGCGATTTTACAAAAGATAAAACAAACAAAACTTTATTTTTAGTAAACGGTGTGCCAGAAAAGGATACCTACACTGTGAGACACGATACAAAAAAATAACAACAAATGAGTGAAAATTGAAATCTAAAAAATAAACAAATGGTGTGTAAAACTTATGTAAAGCAATTCGAGGGGGTTATAAATAGGCTGTCATCGAAATGGAGCTTTGATAAAAACAATGTAAATCAGCATATAAGACATGTGCGTCGGTAGTGTTTAAACCCAGAGGTATAAGATACTTATATTTTTTGCATTTTAAGTTACCTAGTCCTCTATATTTCTATATTCGTTTTTTCATTTCATCGATACGCTCCCATTTAAGAAAAACTTAAATGTTAATTTAAGTGGAGATAGAAGACAATATGTTATCTCTATAACCTTAAGTAAACATTTTTGTTACCAGACTTTTACCCTTGTCAACATGTTAGATAAAATACCGGTACCTACTACTGTACCCTCTTATAGTCGAAAAGACAAGGTACCTTCATTGAAATGCTTTCGACTACAGGAATATTATTTTCCTCTCCACCAAAAGGCCATTAGTGACGGAGAAGCATCAAAAAATGACGAAAAGAAGCACCGGAATGGACCTTGAGACAGCCGACAACCAAACAAACCGACCAAGGCCCCAAAATTCATTGAACTCGCCTCCTCTTTTCGATAGACAAAAGCCATGCTAGACCGGTCGGGAGGCTAGTTAAATCCAGCTATTACCTTACAGTCTTCGGCGCTCCGTGAACAGATCCGAGAGTGATTTTCGGCCTTATGCCTAGACACATTACGAGCCACACTCGCCCAAAACCGCAAGAGGACGAGGTTCGTTGACACGGCGGTCGCTCTGAAGACCTAACCTAACCTAAGAAGGAACAACTTTCAAATGTTTTATGGTTACTGAACGCATTCCTCCCTAACAAAGCTGCCTCGGAACTGACGACTTGGAAACAATCCTAATGGAATTTACTGCATTCTAAATATTTAGTTATGTATATGTATAAGTACCTGTATATATATTTGTATAGATATATTCTTATATACTATTTCGAATTATGTGTACTGCCCATTAACACGCTTGTAAATTGCGGCACCTACTTACTTAAAACCGCTGATTAATTAGGTGTAGGTAAATATCATTTAACGCGACACCTGTAATACTTTACGACTTTTGTAAGTGGTTCCATTTCATTTCGGGATAACTAATAATATCGTTATCTTTTAGCTTTTGTTTTTCATGAAATAGTTATAGATACATTTGCAAAGTATGTGTGTGAAAATTCCATACCTACCTTTTTAAACCAATCAGAGGCTCGTTTTTGGCTTCGTTGTCATGGCAACTCAAAAAATTTCCGGAAATATTCTCACTTGCTCTAGGCAGCAGGAGGTGATTACAACGGAAATTTTTTGACAGATGTCATTATTATAATGTGACATGGTAACATATACTTAACACAATTTTGATAATAATTTCGTTTAATTTACGTGTAGGTATGGAATTTTCTTACCCAATCCCCCACGTTCTTGAATTAATATCCGAAAATGTTTCTCTAACACGAATTTTTTAAGAAAATTATCACGAGTCGCGTGGCGTGTAAATTATTTTATCGAAAACCTAAACTTATTGTACTCGTTTTAGTACATGTCTTAAATAAAAGCTTGTTTTCAAAAAGGTCTTTTTTTAATTTTTATTATTGTTATTTTTTAAATTTATAATATTTAATGTGTGTCTAAAGTATACCAAATATGTCTTCCTTTAGGAAAAATAAGACATTTTAAAAAACTGAAAATTGACACGCTGTATAACGAAAACCGTTAGAATTTCGCTACATGTTTGTATGAAAAAATCTACTTATTTTGACATTTTCTATAGATTCCTGAAGTTTTGCCTCCAAAAGTTGGACTACCCTATATACTTACCAAATACAAACTACAAGTTACTTACAAATATATCCCTATTACGGTAACAGAAATTCCCTTTTTGCAGCAATCATTAGAAAGTTACAATAAAAATCACAGTTTGATACTTTTTAACGTATAGATACATATTTTTCTTCTACCAGAACAATCTTCCACTCACATTCGGATGACTAAGTTAAAAATGGAACATCTTAGAACCCGTTCAACTGATCTATAAAAATGGTAAAATAATATATGCACTTGAATGTTTGCCCTCAATATAGTGGTATCTAGCCACCACTAATGTGTTAATAACGTCGAAACGATAATTTCAGGAGCAAAAGTCATCCTGAGCCCATTATTTTGTAATTCACGTCAACTCATCATCGTCGCTGATTCACATCTTCCAAAAAAATTCCCCAACTAATGTTGCCGTTCCGAATTAGCTTGCGATTTTTGAAAGGTAAATAACCGAAACTCGCATGTATAGAAACCAAGCAAAGCCTACTTTTATACCCTGTCATCCAAAAGTCTGCGAGCATCTGTTAGTAAGGAAAAAAATGACTCTGAGCCACATCCGTAAATAAATTATGTTTCTTTATGTTCATGCATTTAGAGACAATTAGAAATCTCTATATCTACCGATATTTTTTCAAAAAAGACTTTGTTCTGAGCATTGTAATTTCATAAATGTTATTCAATGAAACAAGAGGCACAGACGTAACTCACAGCATATTTCTAGACGTTTCTTTTGAAAATACTTATCGTTATTCAGCTGATCTTAATTAAAAAGAAAAACAAAACTTGAGGTTAGTTGATGTGTTCCGCTATTTTTTCTGTCTCTGTACAACCGGTCGATAAAGTAAAATTAACGCAACCTAACAGTTCTTTTTGGTATCTGCACAGTTACGAACGAAACGAAAATTTCAAGCTGTTCTAGATAGCGACGAGTTCAACAAACTTTCGTAACACATTCGATTAGCGCCTGCTACCTTCTTCGTGCCAAAGAAGCGAAGAAATGAAATTTGCTTCTTCTATAAGCTCGGCTGCTTTTGGTCATCACATCATGCAAAGGAATTGTTGAAGCTTCAGAAAACAAAGATACCAGGCTGAAGAGGAGGGTATGCAAAGGCTAAAATAAAAAAGGGTATTAGATACCTTTCTTTTTTTTTATAGAATATACGCTCAGAAAATTTTTGCGTTATGAATGGTAGATATAATGTAAATACTGCATCTGATATCAGTGGTGAACATTTGAATGCTCTATTTAAGAGAAATACTTTACTATCGATAGAGTTACTGGTTTTCCAGTAGAGCATGAAAACCCGTCCAAAAACTGCCAACAAAACATAATTTTTTGATCAGCGCAGCACGAATTTTATCATCAAAAAACGCTTTCAAATAAAATAAGACATAACTGGCAACACTGCGGACACAACAGTAAACGGTGAACGGTGGTGCATGGATTAGGAGAGTCTATTTTGTGAATAGATTAGTACTAATTTGTATTTGTAGATTTATTTATTATTTTTATGAAATATTCGGTTAGGCAAGTGGCGCGTAGAGATCTTTTGTTGTACCTACTGCCCCTACTGGCAATTCTAAAGGTGTCGTCAGGCCAGGCAAAGAATGTATATATCAAATAAGTAGAAAAGAGATATAATATATAGGTATAAATAGGTACAAGAAGGAATACTCAGCTAATATTATAATTATTATTTAATAATTTTAAAGTCTTAATGTTAAATGTGTTCAAGTTAAACCTGTTTCAGTGTTTCGGGATTTGAAAATATTCATTTCAGCTTGTATAAATCTGAAGATATTGGGATTTCCTAAAACTAATTTTAGGTAATTTTCCTTAAAATTTCTAAAAAATTTGGCCATAGCTGCACATTTTACAGAATTAATGCACCTTTTTGAGAAAAAAAAAATACAAAAAATTTGTCCTTCCCCCCACGCGAAATTAAATCCTATATATGTCACTAGATTGATCCAAACTCGTCGCCCCGGCCTACTTTTTTAAAAAGTGGCATGCAAAAAATGTACCATTCTAGTGGCGTACCAATGATCAAAAATGTATCCTTAATGGCTTAAATAATTCACTGACAGCAAGCCCATGCATGCGCTCTGGTGGCGATAGATGCAGCAAATGACATCAAAATAAATCCTTTTATAGTCCAGTCGGTATAGGGATATCGAATCTGGATTTTCGTCATAACGGCTGGATTAGTGATATGGGATGTGTTCAGAAAAATGATTATAACATTTATATGTCTCCAATATCAGACATTCAAAAATTTTTTTCCAAGAGGTTGTATACATCTTGCGCACCTATAACTTTCGGCTTTTGCACAATACAATAAAGGCTTCGCATACTATTGGAATTGTGCATAAATACAGTCTGAGATGTTAGGAATCCAAAAAAACTAGATTTGGTTTCTTTTTACGGGTGCCATTTTGTAGCTATTATAAATGCATTGCAAACAAGTTATATTGTGGTCATCCTGAGCTATTTAAGAAGATTTATATAATAGTATAAGTATTGTGAAAACGCCTTTTTTATCTTAAATTTTCAATAACTTTTTTAGCGGCTCACGGATCTAGTACGCATTCACATAGCATATTGTTATACCATTATTATTCTTGACAGGTTCCATCATTAATCCAGCTGCATGAGCAAAATGCACAATAGAGGTAAATACTTTTGGTCAACCGAAAACTGGCCTATTAATAAAAATCTGTTTATAAAGCAAAACTTACTTCATAAATATTTTTAATATGTACAGGGTGATCCAAACTCGACGCCCCAGGCCTACAGCGGGAACACGAAAACTCAAAATAAAATTTCGAAAAGGGGTTCTTAAATGGGACATACTAAGGTCCAATTTTGACCGAAAATTAGCTTTTTTGATGTTTGGGAAAATGGCCGCTGTGACGTCATCGATATTATTTTCCCAGAAACATACCAGTTTTTCTCTATATATTGAAAGTCCTTATCATTCTCAACAACTTTTATAGAAAGACATTTTCTGTATCTTTTGTCGTTCCAAATCTACAGGGTCAAATATGTAAAAAAACATGGAATTTTTTCTAATCATTTTTCGAAATCTAGATAGCTATGGAAACAATTGATAGTCAGAAATTATTTAAGAGTGTTAGGGTGCCTTGCGCACCCTTAAATTTATTCAACTGGGATAATAACAAACAATAATAACAAACAAGTTAGTAACAAGCACAATTCAGAAATTTAATAGGCACCCTAACATACTCTTAAATAATTTCCGACTATCAATTGTTTCCATAGCTACCTAGATTTCGAAAAATGATTAGAAAAAATTCCATGTTTTTTTACATATTTAACCCTGTAGATTTGAAAAGACAAAAGATACAGAAAATTTATTTCTATAAAAGTTGTTGAGAATGATAAGGACTTTCAATATACAGGGTGATTCAGTTCCGGTGCTCAACATGGGGATCTCGGAAACCGTAACAGATACGAAGTCGGTCAAATGGAGGCAAACTTGCGCCTTTGGGCGTCCAACAATATGCCGTTGAGAAAGTTAAAATATTTTCATGGGTTGTCGAGATATTTAAGAAAAACTGAATTTTTGAGAATTAGATTTTATTTTTTTTTATACTTTTTCATTGCGACTTTCTCTGGAATACGTCATGGTATTTTTAGATTTTCGGGGCGACGTTTCGTTTTTGAGATAGAGGGATCATCTTCATCTTCAAGTACACTTTTCCGCAAGCATTTTAGTTTAGAAAGTGTCACTTTTCCGCACTAGTGCGGAAAAGTACTTTTCCGCACTACTTTTCCGCACTAGTGCGGAAAAGTGACACTTTCTAAACTAAAATGAGTGCGGAAAAGTAAATGCGTGCAGAAAAGTGTCTTACTTTTCCGCACGCTTGTAGAAAAAATATTGTGTTTGTCCATAATGATATTTTGCATTTAGGGGGTTTAATCTCATTTAATTTATGTGGCCCACACGAGTTTTGGAGGCCCTGCTACAGCCTACAGGGGCTTTTAAAAAATAGTCATGTGTAATTATCTACAATTTTTAGTTTGTTTTTTTGTAAAAGAAATACATAGTTAGTTATCTACACTTTCAAGTTTCAAGGTTACTATAGACAATATATACAGGGTGATTCAGTCGTGATGTAAAATTTTTAAATCACAGGTGGATAAAAATTAGCGTAATACGAATCCGGAATTTAAAAAATTCAAAAATAAATCAAAAAAGAAATAAAACATAATATTTTCAGAAGTGCATTTAAACCCCTAATTAACGGTGCTTCTGACTGGCCGAGCTAGTAAACATCGCATGGAGGCCTGCAACTACCGGCACATTGTTGCCAATAGCACCAACATATCCTAAATTGATTTCTTAGTCCCAGAAATCTCAAAAAATTTTGAAATATTGAGGAAAAGCCTAAAAGTTCGATAATTTTTTTGGGGTTTTGAGTTTTTGGGGAAATAGTTTTCTGATATGACGATAAATACAGCATAGTCTCAGTTAATTTATTACCTTTTTGGTTTTCTAATGTCAATAATTATTACTTTTTTTCCTTTTTTGATAGTTCATAAGTATTGTGGAGATCGGATTTAGTAAACACAATGAAGCAATAATAGGATTTTTAATTTATAACACATTTATTATTTGTCATTTTTAAAAATAAAACTCTGAATCTGTTAAGAGTATAAACCACCTTTACTGCTAAAGAACACGCATGAAATAGGTAATCTAATAAATTGTGAAATTTCGAAATATCCACAGTTCATGACTTTTCTTCAGTTTTATTAATTCGCAAAAACATTCTAACGTTAGGCGTTATAGTTTTCAATTAATTATACGTTTTCAAAAACAACTGGGTACAGATTTTATTTAAAATACCAAGTAGGTATTGTGATATCGGAGCCATCTATTATCCGGCATTGGCGGCAGAACTTGCCGTCCCTCTGGCGTAGCTATATACAGAAATCTGTAACAAGCCCAGTCCATAATGTCTACAAGAGTTAAAAGATAGTGGCGCTAGCGGCAACTTAAACGTCAACAACGTCAACGTCAGTCACTAGGCTATGGTATGGACCTCTCGACGGTAGGTATGGTTTAGTGGTTCACCAAAAACTCTATTGGTATCATCTTCATAACTTTTTGGTTGTTTCATGTAAACCTCTTCATCGAGTTTTCGATATAAGCGCATGCTGTAGACATCCAATTGAGTCAATTCAATATTTTTACCAGCTATTGCTATTGCCGGATTTATCCTCTCCTTGCCTATCCATTTACAAGATACCTACTGTAATGCTTTCCTGCCTTCTGGAAGATTCTGTAAAACTTGTTAGTTTTTTCCATGTGACTTCATTTCTTTATCCATTAGAGCTAACCAGTAGGTAGCTTTGATCACCGGTCTTTACAGCTTCTTCATAGTTATTAGGTTCAATAATTTTTAAAACATTTTCAGCTGCCTCCATAACAAAGTTTTAAAATTTTGCTGGTTTTTCAATTTTCTACGGTGTCTCAGCCGCATTATTTTCATTTTTGCATGGTCTTCCTCCTGATAATCAGTCTTCTTTCGACCTGCTCTAAAGCCTTTTCCAACTTCTTCATTGTATTCTTCTTCTGGATAACCATCATCTTCTTGCAACCTTCCCTCGCTTTTAAATTTCTTGCATGACAACCATCTACGTTGTGGTTACCTTACTTTAGTTTTCTCAAACAAAGACACGGATAAGGGGAAGAAATATGATAATACACACATAAACAATGCGTACGTCCATAATAAGGGACAACACGAATGACGGATCTGTAGAATGGCGCCGTCATTATGAAATCGATACAATACGTCGCTCCCTTATGACAAAATTTGACAAAACATGGCGGAATCAATCAAAACGGCTGTCGCCACTGTCTCGTATAAAGCCACTGTACTGTTGCCTAGATACGAGGTTAATTTATAATAGCGCAGACTAACGAGTAGATAATACAGACAATTCCTTAGCGACATGCGTCAAAAGGAGACTCGCTTTTTAGCGAAATATCTTCTAAATACATAATTAATGTGCATTTTATTTGATTGTACATTAATCTACATAGCAAAGAAATTGTATTAGAACCAAATTTATGCTTAAAATACTGTCTGTCTTTCAGTAAATTGAAATGGAGACTCGCTCATTTCTGACATATATGTCTGTAAGGAGGCTTCTGTTGCAAAGCTAGTGATAATAGTAATCACAAAGCTATATCTACCAGGGCCCAGGGGCTTAAGCCCCCCCAAAACAAATGGTCTAGAACCGCCTGTGTTGGTGTATACAAAACGAAAATTTTAATTCAGCCTTATAGAAGTACTTTTGCTTTGAAAAAAGGAAAGTAGAATGGGAAATTGTGATTGTTGGCGATGTAAATCAAAACCTAAGTTCAAACCGCAGGACATACCAACGATAGGGTAGAACGTAGATTCACTCGGTGCATGAAGGTTGACTGGTGTTATGTGCTATAACGTCCACAACCTTCTAACCCCTTCGACAGTAGCGTGCAGAGATATTCCGCCCCCCCCCCCCCGCAAAACTAGACGCGGGGCCCCCCTTTTGTTAAGATGAATGAATAAAACACTGAGTTTTGTCACAAATCACAAAAAATACGGAAACAAATTAAACTGATTTATTCCATATGAACGTAAAATACAAAAATAGTATACCCTAACAATAAGTAACTATAAACGCCGTTTCAAACTGAAGAACTGTTTGGTAATGTTGTCCAAATCCAAGCTGCTAGCCCTTTCATTCTCTTACTGATAAGGGAGGGAAGTTAGTCCTTCCATTTTCGATCGCAAAAATGGCTTTATTAGTTTTAATTTTGAAAAAGACCTTTCTACGGTTGAGGATGAAACAGGCAAACTCAATGATGGTAAACTTAAGAAAAAGCGAAGGGCAGCGCACAAATCCAGTAAAACATTGGCCAAAAATGTGTTTTTTTCTTATTAAAATAAACTGCAAAAATTCTTATCGATGTTAAATTTTGTACTATTTCTTCGATATTTTATTAAGCACTAAACACATATAAATAATAATATAATAGTCCGATTATATACCAGCACCACAACTGCCACTGCGACTGGCGACTTCGGATTTATACAGTAGCCCTAGCTCAGAGATATACAGGGTGTAACTTAAGTACGTTAAAATAATTTAGGGTCGTGATCCTCAGCCAATTTTAACAACAAAAGTTCATAATATAAACACGTGTACAAAAATTCTTCGTTTTCGATATACGGAGTGTTAAAATTTTCCAAAAAAAAGGCTTTTCTCAAAACTTTTTTATTATTATTTCGAGTTAAAATTAGTTATGTTGCCTTGAAACCTTCAAAATTTTGTTTTTAATTGAGAACAAGATCCTGACCTTTTCCCTACGCTTTTTAAATACCTGACATTTTTTGCAAGTACGATTAAACAAATTTAAAAAATCTAATTTGCCACGAAACGGCGATAGATACAAAATAAGTCAAGAAACACTTTTGTTCAGAAACAAAAGCTCCATCCAAAACTGCTACCTACTTTAATTTCGCACACGGCCGTATTAACTTTCTTCTTGAATTTGTCTCCCGATTTACTCATATCTCCGCCACTGGTTCAATCTAGCGGTTGAAAATAACACATTTAAAAGGGTCTTAGCCAAACATGATGTGTACCAAATTTGGTTAAAAAAGCTCTACAAATAAAGAAGTTATGGGAAAAAGACGATTTTTTTTAGAGTATTTTAACACCCCTTATATTAAATTCGAAGAATTTTTGGACACATGTTTATCTGAACTTTTTTTCTTAGAATTGGATGAGGACCATCTCCCTGAAATCTTTTAACATACTTAAGTAACACCCTGTATATCTCTGCCCTAGCTCTAACCTAAAACCTAACGTATCTATGATTTGTGGTTGTGGTCCTGGTCAGAAGGTTGGTTACACACAGAGCAACGACAATGGTAAAAGAGAGAACAATGAGCAGCGAGACAACGAGTGTACTACTGATAGGTGGAGCGGTGCCTGAGATTTCCCGATGATTTTTTGCTGTGGGACCCGGGGCCCCTGGTAACTTGGGGCCCCCCGCACCGCGGGGTCTGCGGGTGTGGCTTGCCCTTCGAGACTATGGCTAGGTACATGCTGTACCTTTCTGCCACGGCTGTCGTTTATTAAGGAAATCCAGAACTCAACCACCACCGACAACTTTTCAGTTGCGCGGAATCGCGTCTGTGGTGGGAACGGCCTCGCGGTGCGCGGCCGCGGCTCGCTAGGTGGCAGTGACCCCCAAATCCTAAATCTTTCGCCGATGCCAAGAGCGCAAGAACGCTCGTATTGCAACACCGCGCCGGTCGTCGACCCGGCCGCCTGTAATGTGTTACGCCACGGTCGATCAACGACGTACGCGCGGCTTTCCCCCTGAACTTCAACGGGGCCGGGGCCGGGCGACATACGTCGCAGCGCCGGCCTGCTCAGTAGGTGTAAAAATGACGCGAATTGAGGGCGAAAGGTAAACCGTAAGGTGTGCGTAGTAAAATCGGAACGAAATGGAATAGACTCTCGTCTAACTGTAAACCGGCGAACCGGGGTTTCGTAAGAAAATGCCCATGCCCACGTCGAGATGACGGAATGGAAAGGCTGCGCCTCCACGATGGCCGAACCTTGAGATGGCTCGAGAGGCTGCCTGGATGAGACGAAAATTTTGTGGGATCGCATTCAGTGCAAATGTTAAATAAATATAACCCAAAACACCAAACCAAAGCGTTATCAATCTCCTTTCATCCCTTAGATTGTGATTTGGGATATGTTTTACTGAATTTTTCCAGATCATTTTTTTTAATTTTTTCTGTCTATCGAATACTGCTCATACTGAGCGTTTTAGGGAATAGGTACAAATAAAAATATTTCTACAGATGACGCCATATTATAAGTTTATTTTTGTTTACATTCTTCTCCTGGGTATTCATAACAATATTAAGAACTTAAACTTAGGTAGTAATACTATATAGATACTGTTAGAGCGTTTTAGTTCGTCTCCTATTTTGATATCGATGTATCTGCGAGAAAAAGGGACTCCTGTGCGCACAAGACAAGAAAAGGACCAGAAGACAGCCGCAACAATGTAATTGTCATAAGAAAAATAATAATAACGTAGTAATCAGGGCTCTAATAAAAGTTTTCTCAATAAACGACAAAAAAGGAAAACTGTTTTCCTTTTTTCATCAATTGAATCAGTGAAACGAGAGCTGAACGTTGTCAGTAGGAAAAGCGGTACAAGCAGTGACTATAGAAATACTTATAGTCACTGGTACAGGGTGGCCCATTCAAGCCGGAAAAGTGCGTTACGAGGAGACAGGTTAACATAAAATCGTCATTCAAAAGATGATATTGTAGTAAAAATTAAGGGGAATTTGATGGTGTACTCGGATTTTGTATACGGGGGTCGGTAAAAAAGTTATAAAGTTATTACCTGCACAATTATTAGAAAACCTTCAAGTAGTATTCCTAAATATTTTGTTTTTTGAAATAACTTGTGGTTATAGCGGAAATGAAAATTAATTTCTCTATTTTACAACTTACACATTACATTTGACAATTATAGGACTCCTTTTTAAATTCTGACTAAAAAATGGTGCTTGTTGAATTTCGATAGCGTGCTCCGTTTTCGAGTAAAATCGCTTTGAAAATTTTTTGCACAGGGCCATGAAAATGCGTACCTATTAGAAATTAGCCTGCCATAATTTACCGGCGCGTTTTTCGATCCAAAAAAATAAAAAAAAAATCTATAATCATGACCTCAAAAATGCTCTAAGGGGACTATAGCCCCCGAAATGGACACTTTGACACACAATTTTTTCTAAATATTTCCAGGACGCGCATTGATAAAGTTCTGAAATTTGGTATGTGATATACCTTCATCATAGGCGTCCCAAATGGGGGATCGAAGAGCTAAAAATACCCCAATTTTGTTGTGCGCTTTTTTCATGATTTCTTCTCCCAAGTATATGTCACATACCAAGTTTCAGAAGTTTATCTTTGCTCGTTCTATATATACTTATGTGTGGCGACGAATTAAAAAAAAATAAAAAAAATGCAAAAAAAACTATTCCCTCCGTTAAATTACAACTTGATATTCTACAGCTCCTTTGCAGATTTGACATTATTTCAAATTATAAAAAAAATAGAAAGGGCTTACAGAATTTTTCTAACCCTGTCACATCTGCATCTGCCGAACGATCATTTAGCAATATGAAATTAATAAAATAATATTTAAGGTCGACCATGGGACACGAAAGACTTTCAGGTTAAAGCTATTCCTTGAAAAAGATCTTGCGCAGTGTATTGACATTGACAAACTTATAAATAAATTTGCATTTCTTAAAGCAAGGGAAGTGTGTTTTTAATAATTACGATTTAAATTCTAGGAATTTCAAGTTTCAAGACTTAGGTAGGTAGATATACCCTAATACTAATTTAGTTAACATAATTTTGATTTGGGGGGGGGGCGCCAGAGAAGAACTTTGCCCCGGGCAAACTTTTACGTTAACACGGCCCTGCTGGTAAATAGAAATATTGAATTAACAGCCTATATACTTGATTGTCAGTTTTATTATCATGGCTGACTTGGATTGTCATAAATCTGGTTTTATTGTTTGGCCTACTCGGATAGAACACTGACCATGAGACCATGTATCTAGTTGAATGGAGCTTCTCTGATAAATATCTCGGAAACGGTTGGAGACAAATAGGTCCAATTATACAGCGACCGGCAGAAAGTTGGACACAAATGGAAAACTTTTTTATTATTAATTTCTCAGAAAAAATTATTCTTGGTAAAAGTTGGTGCATCATTTTAAACTCAAAACGCACATATCAAAATTTAAAATATTTCTTTTTGGATACGAGGTAGATTCAAAAATGTCAAAATAATAAGTACCCTTATTTTTTAAAATACGGTAAAAAGTTACTTACAAAAATTGTTTGGAATCAAAGGTGAATGTCAGATTTAAAGTCACAGCCACCTAGTAAAAAAAATAACTTTTTTTGTATTTTTTTAGACCACCCTGTGTATTACAAAAAAACAAAATACCGCAAGCCCAACTTATCATCGGATAACACATGAATTTGCTACTAAACTTTAATTTTGTTCAATTAGCAGCTAGAAATTTAAATTAATCGAAATCAGATTTTAAAATATTACATTTCTGTGTCCAACTTTTGCCGGTCACTGTATATCGTTGGAATCAGAATTAAAAAAGGAATTCTATAATGGTTAATGGGAATGTGTAAGTAGAAAATCACTTTCATTTCCGCTATAACCAGAAGTTATTTCAAAAAACTAAATATTCGGGAATAATACCTACTTGAGGGTTCTCTAATGATTGCGTAGGTTTTGCAAAAAAGGTTTTTTCGCGATAACTTTTTTACCGACCCCCGTATACAAAATCCGAGCACACCGTCGAATTTCCCTTAATTTTTTCTACAATATCATCTATTGAATGACGATTTTATGTTAACCTGTCTCCTCGTAACACACTTTTTCCGCTCGGATGGACCACCCTGTACAAGAGAGTAGCGAGACGGCAATACGGATCTCGCGGGAGTCAGCCAGCAGAAATAAAGGTATTATCTTATTCCACCGCTGTCCAGAGTAAGAGTAAATTATTCAATAAATTCAATAAGTTTCCCACCTCAGTAAATACCGGTTTAGTCATCAACGAATACCTTTTTTGTTTGCGCCAACAGAATGGCGGAAACCTCAGTTCAGGAACTGCGCCAAAAAAAGCCGATAATAAACTCAAAATTGACGAGATTAATTAATTTTGTGCAATCACAGTGGGAAGATTTAATAAATACTGACAACATAAGTAGCTTGTAAACTAGGTTAAAAAATTAAATCTGTTTTAGAAGAGGTTGACGATGTTCACACAAATATTGAATTATTAAAAACGTCACTTGTAGACAAAGAAGAGAAAAATAGTTTTGAAACAAATTACTTTTCGGTAGTTGGCAAAATAAAAGCCTGGATATGTGCAGAAAATGCATTGGATCGAATTGAAAGTAGTTCAAACGTGAGTAAAGCTAGTAATAAAAAGAGTAACGCTTCAAGTGTAGATTACGGTAAACTTGGTAAAAATGATCATAGTGCCTTGGTAAAATTGCCTCCTAGAAAGCTTGCTACCTTTAATGGTGAATATGCCAATTGGTTAGATTTTAGGGAGATGTTCAAAGCTTTAGTAGATAATGATAGATCGTTAAGTAATGTTAAAAGTTTTATTATCTAAAAAATTCTTAAGTGGATTCCGTAAAGGAAAAAATAAGGTCAATAAGAAAATTCTGCGGTTGTTTGGAAATTTCTAAATGATAGGTATGAGAGTAAGCAGCTCACTATTCACAATCACATACTAGCGACCTTTGAGTTACCAACATTAAAAAAAGAATCCCCAGTTGAATTAAGAAATTTACTCGATAATGTAACAAAGCATCTGATGAGATCTCTAAAGAGCCTGGAAGAAAACGTAGACTCTTGGGATAGGTTAATAATATATATATTGTCTAATAAATTCGACCCTATATTACGAAACGTGACTGGGAAATGTATAGCCCAGAAGGAGACTTGCCTACATTAAAAGACTTAGACAAATTTTTAAAGTTTAGATGTCAAGTTTTGGAGAAACTAGCACTTGGAAACAAATAAAGTATTCCTGAAGCAGTAAAGCCTGAATTTAAGAAAAATATTAATATTAAACCGAGACAATTTAATAAAGTTGCCACTAGCTATGTAGCTAGCTACAGATGCCATATGCATGTTACTTTTGCAAGGAAAATCATAGCATTTTCAAATGCCCGAAGTTTTTAGAATTAAATCCAGAAAATAGATTCGTGGAAATAAAAAAAATGAAATTATGTCTGATTTGCATTAGACCATCACATGCATCCTATGCAAATTATTGAGGTGTTTGAAGTACAATAAGGCACATAATGCAATGTTACTTGTTTCGTCTTCTGCCAATCAATCTTTGAATGGTGCGGCCGTTGGTGGGAATTTAAACTTGTCGATCGGAATTAGGCATAAGGTGAATATAAATTATTTAGTTTTGCCTAAAATAACAGAAAATCTACCCACCTTTTCTTACAATAAACATCTAATAAAGATTTCTAATTACATTAAGTACAGCAGACCCACAATTTAATATTAGTTCAGAAATTGACCTACTCATTGGTTCAGGAGTATTTTGAGTAGGTCTGTGCTAAACAGGAGAATAATGTTAGGGAAAAATGGTCTTGTACTGCAGAATACAGAATTTGGATATGTAATAGCAGGTGATATATACACATGTATTCACCATGGAAATTAATAGTAACATAGTAACATATCGCTTACCTGCTTTTTTTGTAAGAAATAATGTCGAAATTAAAGCTGAAAACACACTTGATGACAGTTGAATAAAATTTTGGAATATCGAAGAAATAATAAACAAAATTTAAACTTGAGTATTGTCCTGGTACTGCTGCCCGGAACTCACTTCTGCCCTTTTGCGGCAGTGGATTACTTCCAACTCTTCTGCGTATTCTCAGGGTAGGAATGGCTGAGAGGTCTAATCTGCCACCAGACGAGGCACTTGTGGCAGACAGAAGTTGAAAGGTATACAGTTACTACCAGACGAGGCATTTGTAGCAAACAGAAGGAAGGTATTTATTTACTGCCGGACGAGGCACTTGTAGTAAATATGTTTGTTTCGGACACCACTGTCAGAGAGCAGCCTCACTCCCTGCGAAGATATTATGGCGAGAGGACAATTTTCTCTCGTCAAAACACTCGATACGAGACGAGAGAACACGTTTCTCTCGTGGAGAATTATCGTTTCTCTCAAGGTCTCTCGTTCTCTCGAAAGCCTAATTATCAAAATAAAAATAATACATAGTGTCCTTATTTTGTAATTAGCTAACTATTTTCTTTCTTTTTCTTATCCGTATAGAAATAAAAAAAATGGGTACTGTAATGCTCCTCCCGGGGCACCCTGTATACCTACATAGGCAAGTGATGATGATGATGATATTAATGTTTTTCCTAAACGTGAAATATAGGAAAAGGGGGGTATAACTTTAATGACAACTTTTCTGGATATTATGTGCAGTAGTGGTCAGTGGTCTTATTCAGACTATTTTAAGATGATAGAGTAAACATTTTTATTTGAAGAGAAAACTTTTTTTAACGATACTCGATTATACAGTGTGTCCCAATTTGATACTGGACACCTATCTATTTTTATTGGACACCTATCTATTTTTTATTGGTAGTACCAAGAGAGAGTGTTCATAGGCGGTGGTATTTGGGTGGAGTAATTATTTCATGGCCTGCTATGTTTTTTAAAATAGCAAATTTTCAAGAAACCTTATTAGGGTTTTTTTTACGGCAACATGTTATTAAGAAAACTTGTTCAGAATGAAGAACTGAGTAGATTCGCAGAATTTCAAAAGGCTAGGCCTACTTTGATTTTTAGATTTATCTCCCACTTTTTTCTTGGAAAAGTGTCCTTTCTCGAGTTTTCACGTCAAAGTTTTATTTTTTCAACATGATCAAGTTTCCTTAATAATATTTTGACGTGAAAGCTCCAGAAAGGACACATTTCTAAGAAAAAAGTGGGAGAAAAAGGCGAGAAAGCTAAAAATCAAAGTAGGCCTAGACTTTTGAAATTTTGCAGTTCTACTCAGTTTTTCATGCTGAACAAGTTTTCTTAACAACATTTTGTCGTAAAAAATCCCTAATAGGATTTCTTGAAAATTAGCTATTTTAAAAAATCATAGCAGGCCATGCAATAATTACCCCATCCGAATATACCACCGCCTATGAGATACTCTCCCTTGGGACTACCAATAAAAAAATAGAGACCATTTGTTTTCCTTGCCCTTCATATAGTTCTGAGGTATCCAGTATCAAATTGGGACACACTGTATTATTACATAATCCAAATAAAGATATGAGTCCGTAATATTAGTTTCATTATACGCGTTGTTCAAATTTACATTTTCCAAACACGACATGTGGCATGCGCCATACAAAACTACAAAACTACTGCTTATTAAACGTACCCATATATTTGATTGAACTAACAAAATTTGGGGGCGCACTTACCCCAACTCACTTTACCCTTTCTTTCCTTAACAACGTTTCTCGAAACAATGGTAGTTAGGGATGTAAACTAAGTTTAAAATTAATCCGCCTATGGGCCGTTTGCATAATCGACCTAGTACTTGTCAAAGTTAAAGTACCATTGCAACAATCAAATTCATTGTTTAAATATTGTTGCAACAGGTATTAACCTAGCCTAACTTAAAACGGACACTTTAAGTTTGCTATGATAATGACCTAAGGTATGTAATTTTACTAAACTTTTAAAAAAATAAATTGCATAACTATATGAGAAAGAGATATTTCAACAAAGGCAGCACCGAATCCTCTAGTTCCAATATTTATTGAGAGCAAGGGTCAGTGCAGTCGGCATAATTTATATCGGGGAAGTAACATATTCAATAATTTGCTTAGAACTATAGTCTATTTAAACCAACATATACTAAGCGCTTAGACTGCGCAGGAGTTAAATGTGCTCATTTCGTCATGTGGCTAACTCTGACAGTAGTGGCGTAACCAGAAACTAGTTTTTTTGGGGAGGAGGGTTGAACAAAGTTAAATAATATTTTTAAAAGATAGAGTTCCTCGAGAGAAACGAGAGGTGACGAGACGAGACGAGAGAAATACCTCTCTCGAACCCGAGAGCCATTTTCGCCGAGACGAGACATTTATTCTCTCTCGCGTTACGAGACGAGACGAGAGAAGCAGCTCTCTCGTCTTGTCTCGCGGCATCACTAGTCACAGTGGTGATGAGAAAGGTGTGTAGGTCCCAAGATAGGTGAAAAAAAAAATAAAATCTTGAGTCACAGTTTGATCTCCGGTTCAGCCCTCAAAGTAATTTTTAGCATTTTTTCAGGTTTGAAAAATAAAGGTGGTCCAGAGAGTAACGGCTAAACTACTTATTTCCAGTAATGAATATCTTTTCTGTTTATGATATCGAAAAATTCTATTAGAAAATGTTGTCGAGAAAATTATACCTACCTATCCACATGCCTCTCCCTAAAGGACATGATAGCTAAACAAAAGTAAAAAGGGCCGAAGAAAAATGTACAAAAATGTAGTGAAGAATAAACTAACTTTAGATTTCGGTTTTCGTTAAGATGGTGAGTAATAAAGTTATATGCGGCAAATCAAACGTTAGATGTATAACTAGTATGTACGATTTGATTAGCGGCTGTAATTTATTATTTTTGTTATTCTCGTTGATATACAGTGTGTCCCACTTAAGGACTGACCACCCCTGTAAAATTTTTATTTATAGCTCGATTTTCATAAACTTTTTTTTGTTGGATAGAGCTTCAAAAATTGCATCAAACACATAATCCAGGTGCCTCGTGCGTTAAAGTCATGGCCTACTGAGACGGTGTTTTAGTGCTGAAATTTCGAGAAGTACTATTAGGGATTTTTTTGAGGAAGATTAATGCCAGATTCTTATTCAGCATTGTTCGAAACCCAAACGTACCAATTTGCTTTGCCGTAGCTCTACAGGGAGTTCCAAAATTTTTATTGCCACACTTAAGGGCTGACCACCCTCATAAAATTTTTATTTATAGCTCGATTTTCATAAACTTTTTTTTGTTGGGTAGAGCTTTAAAAATGGCATTAAATGCATAATTCAGGTGCCTCGTGTGTTAAATTCATGGCCCACTGAGACGGTGTTTTAGTGCTGAAATTTCGGGAAGTACTATTACGGATTTTTTAGAGGAAAATTAATGCCAGATTCTTATTCAGCATTGTTCGAAACCCAAACGTACCAATTTGCTTTATCGTAGCTCTACAGGGAGTTTCAAAATTTTTATTGCCACACTTAAGGGCTGACCACCCTCGAAAAATTTTTATTTATAGCTTGATTTTCATAAACTTTTTGTTGGATAGAGCTTTAAAAATGGCTTTAAATGTATAATTCAGGTGCCTCGTACGTTAAATTCATGGCCCACTGAGACGGTGTTTTAGTGCTGAAATTTCGAGAAGTACTTTTAGGGATTTTTTAGAGAAAAATTAATGCCGGTTTCTTGTTCAGCGTTGTTGGAAACCCAAACGAACCAATTTGCATTACCATAGCTCCACAGGGTGTTCCAAAAAATTAAAAGGAAAAGTAAGGCCGGATTCTTATATGCAGTGAGAGGTTCCAAACAAAAACGAACTAATTTGTAATTAATTTTCTTAATTTCTGGTAAGTTGGTCACTAAAATATTCATGAAGAACTCATATTCTTTCAAAAATTCATTAGCGAAAATTTTTTTTATTTAATTTAATATCATCAAATACATGAATAAACAACACAACATAACATAAACTCAAATTTCAGTCATTTCAATTAGTCCTCCATTTTCTAATGCAAATTGGTACGTTTGGGTTTCCAACAACGTTGAATAAAAATCTAGCATTAATTTTTCTCTAAAAAAAGTCCCTAATAGTAGGTACTTCTCGAAATTTCAGCACTAAAACTTCGTCTCAGTGGGCCATGAATGTAACGCACGAGGCACCTGAATTATGCATTTAATGCCATTATTGAAGCTCTACCCAACAAAAAAAAAGTTTATGAAATCGTGCTAAAAATAAAAATTTTACCGGGGTGGTCACTAATGAAGTGGGACACTAAAAATTTTGAAACACCCTGTAGAGCTATGGTAATGAAAATTGGTACGTTTGGGTTTCGAACAACGCTGAATAAGAATCCGGCATTGATTTTCCTCTAAAAAAATCCCTAATAGTACTTTTCGAAATTTCAGCAATAAAACACCGTCTCAGTGGGCCATGAATTTAAGTCACGAGGTACCTGAATTATACATTTAATGCCATTTTTAAAGCTCTATCCAACAAAAAAAAGTTTATGGAAATCGAGCCAGAAATAAAAATTTTACAGGGGTGGTCAGTCCTTAAGTGGGACACACTGTATATCTACCGTCGGTCTTAGGAGGCTCAATTTTTACTTTGTGTCAAATAATAAAATCCAACTGCAAATAAAATCGTTACCATCTACTATCTAATCTAAAATTAAAGTTCATTTACCCTTGGTCTAATAATTTAAAAATTTGCAATTTTGGACACTCCGTATAACAAGTTAACATTTTCTCAATGCGAAGGAAGCAAAAACTTTTATGAAGAAAAGTTGCGAAAAGTTAAACATTTCGGTCATTTCACCTCTTTCACCATTTCATCTCTTCTTCGAGGGGTATACTGTATTGATACCTATTGGTGTCGAGATGCGTCTATGCGCGTTTTCAATATATGAGGAGTGACGGGTACCTAATTACGAAGAGTGGGTAATCCCGAACACCTAGTCATATCCAAATTTTTTGCTGAATTCTAGTGGCTTTCAGTCAGAGACACCTAAGCCCTCAGCGCGGAAGCAAAACTTACCGCCAGGTGGTAGCTCCAAAGAAAAGGCATCTACTCGAAGGTGACGGACTGTAAAAGTTATGTCGTTTTGTGAATTTCAATGTATTTAGGGTAATAACGAACAAGGTGTTCGGCATTTTCCCAATAGGTGTAAGTTAGTATACTTAGAAGTTATATAATAATCAGGATGACCGCCGGAACAAATGGAGTTTTCTTTTTGGGCAAACATAAAAGATCTTTATTATACAAAGTGTTCTACAGGTGGTTTAAGGGGGGTCTTTCATGTAAAATTTTTCTATTTAGTGCTTCCCTGAAAAGGTAATCCAGCTTTAAAAACAACAAATTCGGTTTTGATTTTTTTCTAAAAACGGTTGAATCTAGAAACTTGAATTTTGGGATTCGATACTAACAAGGTGGAACACACTTGACGGTAGAATTACTTTTGCACCCTATGCATCCTAAGGGTAGAAACCCGAACCGCCTATTCGTCTTTTTTTACAGAATTTTTTGTAAATTACATTACTAGTTTCTTCCGTATAGCCCATTTAATTTCGAAACATTTTTACTCTTGTTATTTTGTCACCAACTTACGAAAGCGTAGAGCGGCCTCATGAGATTTTTTTTATCCTTGACACTTTTTTCTGTCAATTATATCTACATAATTGACACATTTTTCTGTCAATTATAAATAATTGACACTTTTTTCTGTCAATTATACATAATTGACAAAAATTGCACCCGCCTACTATGTTTTACGCACGTAATCCTAAGTGTCAATAACGGATGCAATACGGATCAAAAAGTAATTTTATTTTTTTAAAGACAAACTATTAAGTTGGTACGAAAGCGTGGAGCGGCCACATGAGTTTTTTTTTATCCTTGACACTTTTTTCTGACAATTATACATAATTGACCCTTTTTTCTGTCAATTCTAGATAATTCACACTTTTTTCTGTCAATTATACAGTGTGACCAATAAAGTACCCACCATAAGGGATTTTTTTATTTTTGGATAAAATGAAAATTTGACTTTGCATCGATTTGTGCTTGTCGGAGGATGAAAAATGACGTCACAAGAATCGACCACGTGACTTGCGGTATCTGACAAAATTGTAATTTTTTTCAAAAATAATCCAAAATCGGCTTTATTTGACCCATTTTCGAAAAAAGTTATTAGAAAAAGTTGTTTCTTTTGCAATTGTTAGCCCACGTACCAATTTTCAGAGACCCACGATGACTTTTGTTTTTTGCGACTTTTTCTAAAAAAACATTTTTCCAAACATTTTAAGTAAAATTTATTTATTGAAAATTATACCTTTTTGACAGATCAACACCTCTAATATATTTATAACATTAATTGTAATGCTAGCTAGTTGTTTTCTTAGAAAATCTCTATTTGGTTTAAAAAATTATGTCCAGTTTGGTGAAAAGTTGATTTAATTTCAAAGGTTTGATGAATTCAAGCCTAGTCTACTTTTCACATCGTTAAATACATTCCTCTAAAAGAAGTTATGTAAAGAGAGCACCAATAAATGAACACATTTGGTTATCAAAACACTACGTTTCGGTATGGCGTCCTTCACGTTCGATACAAATAATGGTTCTCCTTAAAACATCTTCCAGAGAGTTTTTACAAACTAGGAGTTACATAACATCCATTAGATGAATGTATTTAACGATGTGAAAAGTAGACTAGGCTTGAATTCATCAAACCTTTGAAATTAAATTAACTTTTCACCAAACTCGACATAATTTTTTAAGCCAAATAGAGATTTTCTAAGAAAACAACTGGCTAGCATTAGAATTGATGTTAAAAATATATTAGAGGTGTCGATCTGTCAAAAAAGTATACAATTTTCAATAAACAAATTTTATTTTAAGGCCGCGGTGGCGTCGCTCGTATCGGCGCTGACTTTTTAGACTGCATGTTTTTCTGCCTTTGATCGACCTTGGTTCGAGGCAGGCGCATGCATATATGTCTTTAAAGAAAAAACACCGCTATGGCCAAGAGCGCTGGACAAATGTGGGTTCACGGTATTGCTCCTAAATAGGCTTTATCCGTGTGATTTACTAATTGTCCTACACTCACTGGGATTACTACGGTTTTCTAGGGTTTTCCGTAGTACTTGAGCGAATGCTATCCTAGTTCTATCGGGAAAAAAGTCGGCCCTAGCCGCAAATGGCAACGAAGACAAAATAATAGTAATTGCCCGCCTCCCCCGCACAAGCATGTGGTTGCTTCTGGGGTACTCCTAGTTTGGAGTATTGTGAGGGTGAGAATTATTATTATTATTATTATATTTAAAATGTTTGGATTTTTTTTTAGAAATGTCGCAAAAAAACAAAAGTCATCTTTGGTCTCTGAAAATTGGTATGTGGGCTAACAATTGCAAAAGAAACAACTTTTTCTTATAACTTTTTTCGAAAATGGGTCAAATAAAGCCGATTTTGGATGATTTTTGAAAAAAACGTCAATTTTGACAGATACCACAAGTCACGTGGTCGATTCTTGTGACGTCATTTTTCATCCTCCGACAAGCACAGATCGATGGCAAAGTCAAATTTTCATTTTATCCAAAAATAAAAAAAAATCTCTTATGGTGCGTACTTTATGGTCACACTGTATATAATTGACACTTTTTTCTCTCAATTATAGATAATTGACACTTTTTTCTGCCAATTATACATAATTGACACTTTTTTCTGTCAATTATGTATAATTGACACCTTTTTCTGTCAATTACACATAATTGACACTTTTTTCTATCAATTATACATAATTGACATTTTTTTCGGTCAATTATAGATAATTGACACTTTTTTCTGTCAATTAAAAAAGTGTCAATTATCTATAATTGACAGAAAAAAGTGTCAATTATGTATAATTGACAGAAAAAAGTGTCCAGGATAAAAAAATCTCATGTGGCCGCTCTACGCTTTCGTACCAACTTAATAGTTTGTCTTTAAAAAAATAAAATTACTTTTTGATCCGTATTGCATCCGTTATTGACACTTAGGATTACGTGTAAAACATAGTAGGCGGGTGCAATTTTTGTCATTTTCTTACTTTACTGTTTACGAGCGCAATAAAGAATATTTTTTCTGCATAAAAACATTTAAATTTAAGTTTTTTTTTTCATATTGCACGACAAGTTTGCCAATTTCCTTTCCTGCCTCACCTACACCTAGCTCTCTAAAATTGCAACGGTTTTTGTTTCTTACGTTTTTTTTGGTGGGGCGCAAAATAAGCGTGACAACCGCATTTGCGTAGTCCAAAAAATCACTCTGTATGTCTATTTCCCCAATCTTTCTTTTTTTAATTGCTTCTGGGGTGCTCTAGTTTGGAGTATTGTGTGTGAGGGTGAGAATTATTATTATATTATCAAAGTAAATTAAATTTTATTAACAAAACATCCTGTACAACATTTTTGTGTGGAACTTTGCGATGAATTTTATTATAAAATCACGCACCAAGCCATTTTTGCTGCTGAAGTTTCGGCTAAATTATACTGTAATGAAAATATTTCTATTTTTCTATGAAACACCCTATAATAGAACATCTCTACAATGAAAATAGCCTATTTTCGGAATAATTAGAGACTATTTACTTTTTTTCCTTAAAAAATCATAATGCAACGTGCACCTTTCCCACAATTTTTAGAACGACCAGTTTCAGCCCATAACATAATAGCATTTAGCCCTCTATATCTCAGAAACCAATCATAAAAATTGCTTAGTAATTTCAGGATTTTTTTAGAAAAGTTTCTCAGAGACTTTTTTAGTCTTATTCCGCTCATTTCTTTTGAAATTGAACTGTCTTCTTTGACTTTTCACATTCTGTTTCAAATTTTATCTTTTGTGGCAGATTTTGACACACTGTATTTCTGGTGGTACGACGTAAATAAATAGTTTGCTAAGATATTATGGCAAGTATAGGTAAGTGTTCTTATTTTATATAAAAACTAGTCTGCATGCACAAAATAGCAAATTTATAGCGAACGGTTACATTGATTATAGTCATTAAATGTCATTTAACATGAGCAATCATTTCGGTTATTAAATGATGATAAAATCTAATTATACACACACATGAAGCTGTATGATATTACGGTTATTTTCATGTTACAGTTTTTTGTCAAATTATTACACATACAAGTGTGTAATAAGTGGCAGCACTAATTGAATAGTGAGTTAGTTATTCGCTATAAATAGCTATCTACTTAAATACTACCTATAAGTATTTTAAAAACACGTTATCGTTGAAAGCCTTATAATTATTATAACTCTTATGTGTTTATTCTTCATAAGTAAACACAAAACAAAATTTGCGTATAGAAAGTTGTTTGCGATGAGATACATTCATTGTGCCTGTTTCTTCTCGGAAATTTGATGATACAGTTATAACTTCCACAACGTGACTTATCTTAAATCATAAACTGTTAGCAGCTATTTTGCTGTAGATGTTATTGACTCTTCGAACGGAACACCATTTCTATTTCGCCAAATTCATTGACCCCGAATATACACAAAGAATTTATAGACAAAGATAGGTACCAAATTTTTAATATAGTATTAAAGAAGCATATACCTGCATCGTAGGTTCTAACTGGACTAATATTTCAAGAGATATCGATAGAGCGTTAGACTACAAACCCTTTGTTGCATGCTTTAGCCAAAGTTTACAGAATAAAATAGTATTCTGTAAACTTTGCTTTGGCATAGCAGGAAGGAGTCAAAGCTCTGTGTATATTATAAAATACGTGAAGCGGAAATCGCCCTGAGTAGTAAGCAAATTTTGGCACAATATTGATAGGTGTCAGTATGTGCAGTGACTATAATTCTTTCTATAGTCACTGGTATGTGGCATTTAGATACTTTTTTGAGTTATTATACTTAGCTGTGCGGCTTGTGTCACGTTTCTGACCGCCAAAACTAAAATGTTTGAGGATAATAATCCATTGGTAAGTAATTTTGTAATTAAAATTAACTTTTGCACCAAAGTGGCATAGGCGTTTGTGTAGGTAGCTACTTCTTCATAATTGGAAATTTAAAATTATAATTGCTGTATTGTCAAGGATTCCGAAACATAAAGACATACTCGTGCCCTATAATGTTTTGCCTGTATTATATAGGTTGTAGGTACTGATTTCACGAAAAATGAGGATTTGTGCCTCGATTAGTTTATCGAAACAACGCAAAGGTGCGGGCCACTGTAAAAACTGAAACGGTATCCCGCCATATTATGCAGAGACTATCCCGGTCAGCGTCAAGCCCAAATTTGCTCCTTCCTGCTATTCTCTTTATTCAAAGGTTGCATGGATGTAATACCTGGAAATACCTAATACCTTGGCTATATAAATAACACATCAGGTGGCAATCACCGTGACCAAGCGAATAGGAAGCGCATTCAAGCAGATTGGTGTATCTGTGTTTGTTTCATACACATTTTTGTTTCATCGCCGTTACCAAAGCGCATATGCATGTGCGCTTGCTGTCAGTTATAGTGATGCTGTATCAGTTATTTTTCGTATAAAACAAAGGCACTAATTGACATTAATGACACATATTATATATGCATGCGCTTTGTGTAAAAAAAATCACAGTTAGTCGATTGTCTTTAAATTTTATAGCAACTTTTTTATTAACATATTTCGATTTTCCAACGAAAAAGGCACTTTTCTGACGATCCTGCAATATTTTCAGATGTGAACGAAATGCTTATGAAAATGTTTTTGCAAGTGGGCTATAATAGTTTGTTAATCCATATTGTTTAAGAGGTAAAGGTATTTTTTACGACTTTAATTATTAATTAGCTTAAATGGTACCTAGTTTTTAATACACTCCGACAATATCATCAGATTAATATTTTATACCAAGACCTATATACTTATGCCTTCACTGCATGGTAAAACAGGAACCCCACGATAAATATGCTTTACAGAAACATTCATATTTCAGTATAAACCTGCATAACCTAAAATATATAAAGCCTAAATTTTAATTTGCTAAATCAATACAGGCTATAAACGATGTTATTAAGCAAAAAGAAACAAATAGGGATGGATTTTTGTACCTGTAAATATAAATCAAGAGGAATGTTTTTTCTTGCATAGCAGGAAAAGGATAATCAATTGAAATAATGCCCTTCAACCGGGATTCGAACCCGAGACTCCAACTGGGGCCTGGGGCCGTAGGCAATTTGGACCAACTAAGATAACGAAGCATACGGGTTCCATCGTGTAGGTGGTATTTAATCCAACCGTCACTGTTTTCCATGGAGGACTTGATCGAGCCGCGGCTAACTGGATTTTCATTTACAGTTATTTCAGAACATATATTTGCTTGTAGACGGAGAAAATTTTCTTTGTACATGACGTACCTGCAATGTTGGCTATTTTGTGATAACTGCCAGTTTTACAATGGGTAGCTTTGCCAAAACAAACGCACAATCTGACATTGCATTGCGTACTATAGTGGAATTTGAAACTATTGCACACTGTTGATAAAAGTGGGAATCTGTCAAACCATATTTTCGATATTTAAAAGGTAGATCGCGATTTAAGATATGTGTTAACAATAAAATATAATCTCAACTTTAGCGACATTTAATTAAGTACCTTATGATGTATATATATATATGAATTACAATACTTAGAATGGATTTTACCTTAGTTCAGTAGTGTCGATACCCAATATAATATTGTCGATACTTCACCACACCATTACTATACTGACTTGACGATTGCCAATAAAATAATTTACTTTTTTTTTATCAAGTGTGCTTGTGTTCGGGTATATGTTTCTGGGAAAAATATAATTGAAAACGTCATCACTCCACTCCAACTTTCAAAATAAACTATTTTAAGATCCATGCAAGACCCACGTTTCATTTTTTTTTGGTTTTTCTATTTTTACATCAACTCTGAGACTGTATTTTTTCATTTTTGGGCGTCAAATATGATAAATTCACATCTTTGCATGGAATGCTAAAAATATAGCTATTTTTAGAGATTATGGGGCTACATTAGGCGTGTCTTGAAATCAAAATAGGACCCGAAAAACTTCTCATGCAGATATCACGGTACACGAGGGGGAGTCAAAAACTTAAACGGGGTACACGAGTAAAGTATCTATACCCTTATTTTGCGTTATAGAGAAAAATGGTATAAATGGAAGTTGTTTGCAACGGAAAAGTATACATAAATATAAAATCATTATTATTATCATTAGTTAGTAAATATCCGAGCCTAAGTTATTGATTTACTTTAAAATACCATACCAAACGCATTCTGCAGACTTTTATGTGTTAAATGCCATTCGCGAAGTCTGTTGTTGTGTTTTGTGTTTTGCGTATATAGCGCTTGTTCAACGTGTTCTCTGGATTTTTTATATTCCCAAATAAATAGCCACAGTCAGTATAAACACCAGTACCTACCTTATTTAGCGCCAAAGGGTTGAATAATTGTCAGAATATGGTGGCCTAAAATTTCCTTCGCATACGGGCAAATGAGAAAACTGCAGGTAATGATAAAAAAAATTAATAGAAGGCCATGATGTTGATATGTGAATACATTTTCATTGCAAACAACTTTCTCCTATAAAATTTTTCCTTATACGGCGCAAAATAAGACATGCCTAATGTAGTAGCCCCATAGTCAATTTTTTATTTCGCGAAAAAAAACATTTGTTGCGTACAATCTGTCGATCACTGTATAATACTAGTATAGAATGGAACCTATAACAACCGCAAAATATACAGGGTCTTAAAAACCTGATCAAGCGATGCTGACTTTCGGCCAAACCCAGAAGTCCGACATAGAAACTAGCAATTTTTTGTTGTTTTCTCCATACCTACATATTATACAACATTTTGTCGTAAAAAATCCCTAATAGGGTTTCTTGAAAATTAGCTGTTTTAAAAAATCATAGCAGGCCATGAAATAATTACCCCATCCAAATACCACCGCCTATGAGATACTCTCCCTTGGGACTACCAATAAAATATACACACTGTATAGACGGAGAGCTGGCGGCCGCGGAGGTACTACGATATTACCCCCGGCTGGAATTTTGCGAAGTGGTTCGTTGGGACCACCAGGAAGTGCCATTTGCAAGGATTTTACTCAAAACCCCTGCAAAGGAAACGTCAGACAACTCAAAAATTTAAAAAAAAATTGCTTAAAAAATGATCATACCTCTGGCTGAAAATTTGGTTATTACCTGTTTGAAGGTCTCCGATAACGTATTTATGTAAATCGTCAGACGTCTAGGTCCCTGCCAAAGGGGTGTCAGACGCCCTTAAAGTTGTCGTTTCTTTTTTTTTTTTTTTTCAAAAAATTGTTTTTCTTACCTCCGTCTTACGTTTTAACATATTGCAACACAGACACAGATCATTCTAAGCACAAATTAAAATCGTCAGACGAAAATGCCGCTGCGAAGTCCCCCTACAACGTTCACAAAGTTCCAGCCTGCCTGAGAGGTATACTTTTTTTTTCAAAAAATTGTTTTCGTTACATTTGTTGAGTTACTATAGGCAAAGATCATAATATTCAATGATCTTTGCTATAGGTTATAAAAGACAGTCAATTCAAGGGAAAAGTTTCTACTTAGCATATATACATAAAACGTAAGAGAAGTTCCGTCTGAATAAAATCAAAATAAAAATGTTAATCTTGTTATACTATCAAAAATCAATACGGGGGTTAATGGAAAAGAAATGAATTTGAAAGTATTGATAAAATTTAATTATTATTTATTTTTTGTTGTAATATAACAATATTATTAGCTTATCGGTTCCAACAAAATGTTATTATTATATATTAAGTAAGAGTAAGACAAGTAGTGCGAACTGATCTTAACAGCAGGAATTTGTTTAAGGCCCTGAACACGTATGCGTGCTCTGTACTCAGCTATTCGTTCGGAATAGTGAATTGGACCAACACGGACATCAACAACCTGCAACGAAAAGTTAGGACACTACTGACAAAAGCTCATAAACATCATCCCCGTAGCGCCGTAGAAAGAACAACTCTGCCACGTCAACTAGGAGGAAGAGGATTGGCAGATCTCAGCAAGCAATTGGACCAACAAATATTAAATCTGCGTAATTATTTCTACAGGCAGGCCAACAGCTCCACACTACATAGGGCTATATGCGGAGCAGACGTCTCAACACCGCTACGTCTGACGGAACACGAGCGTCAAAATCACCACCGAACCGACAACGATAAACTACAGAGGTGGTTGGGGAAGCCGCTGCACGGGAGACATCCTAATGAGGTTAACCAGGAACATGTCGACAAGTTAGCGTCGAACTATTGGCTGACCTCGGGACGAATGTTCCCCGAGACGGAAGGCTTCCTACTGGCCACACAAGATCAGGTTATACCAACTCGCAACTACCTAAAATTCATTGTAGGAGATGCATCGGTAGTGGATGACAGATGCAGATACGGGTGCCCAACTTCAGAAACAATCCAGCACATAACAGGAGGATGTCAGATGTTCGCATCAACGGAATATAAGGAACGACACGATTCGGTTGCCAAAATCTTGCACCGGGAACTGGCGGAAAAGCTGCTGCTTGTGCAGACAGAAAGGGTCCCATATTACAACTACACACCTGAGCCTGTTCTTGAGAACAGCAACTACAAGATGTACTGGGATCGTACAGTTCTGACTGATCAACGAGTTGCCCATAACAGACCGGACCTTATAATAGTTGATAAAATTTCTAGGAAGACAACTCTGATTGATGTGGCCATCCCGAACAACAACAACCTGCGTGTGAAGCAAGTCGAGAAGATCGCGAAGTACAGAGACTTAGAAGAACGAATTAGAAGGCAATGGGAAATGGAGAACGTCCAGACGATTCCAATCATCATGTCAACAACTGGTGTTATACCAAAAAGTTTGCTGAGAAACATCAAGGAGCTGAATCTAACTGATAGTCTTTACAGGTCCATGCAGAAAGCGGTACTACTTGCGACAGCCCGAACCGTCAGGAAATTCATGGGGAATGCAGGATCGTCCAAGAACATCAATGTCACCTAGGGCCCGATAACATGGCAAGGGTCTCGTCCGAGCCAGATCCTTTTGGTATCCGGGATGCCCGGGATCTGAGTGAATGTTCCCCGTAGAGGGAGTGCGAATGCCTTTTGGCTAAGTCGAGATAATAATAATAATAATATAATACATGGACAGTGCCATCTTACGGGGTGTTCAGGAAACAAGCCCAAACTTCGAAAAAATTAAATTTTCATTTTAATTTCTGTTCGGTGGCTAGGCCCTAAGCAACACTTATGCATTTAATATTGTATCTATACCTGCCGCCCGAATTTTCAACTAAGCATTTTTTAAAATAATCGATAGTAATAATTTTCTAACATAAAAAACAGAAAATAAAAAAAAACTTAAAAATATTGATAATATGAAGCCCGTCTGAGGTTGAGTGAGCTGGAATTTCTCGATATTTCAGGGGGGTTTTGCAGCGGTATTTTCGTCTCACGATTTACATATGTATTTAAAATTGTCTCTAGGATAATATGTAAAAACGTCAGACGGAGGTAACGAATATAAATTTTTGAAAAAAAGTATACTTACCTCTCAGGCGGGCTGGAACTTTGTGACCGTTCTAGGGGGACTTCACAGCGGCATTTTCGTCTGACGATTTTAATTTGTGCTTAGAATGGTCTCTGTTACAATATGTTAAAACGTAAAACGGAGGTAAGAAAAAAAAATTGTAAAAAAAGACAACTTTGAGGGCGTCTGACACCCCTTTGGCAGCTACTTAGACGTCTGACAATTTACATACGTTATCGGAGACCTTCAAACAGGTAATGTCCAAATTTTCAGCCGGAGGTATGATCATTTTTTGAGCAATTTTTTTTTAATTTTTGAGTAGTCTGACTTGTCTTTTGCAGGGGTTTTGAGCAAAATCCTTGCAAATGGCACTTCCTGGTGGTCCCCAACCACTTCTCAAAATTCCAGCCGGAGGTGTAATATCGTAGTAGGTACCTCCGCGGCCGACAGCTCTTAGTCTAATAGGTACATTCACATATAGTAGTATTTTGTGTTAAATTTCAACTTCAAAATTTTTCGAAAAAGTGTGTAGGTATTTTGATATAGTTCTAATCATAGTTTTAATTGGCATTGGAATTCCTCTGAAAATTATACATAAGGTTAGAGTTTTTATACTATAATGTACCTTTTCAATATTATCTACTGAGAAAATCAAAAGTGACACCTCAGCGTGAACCACCCGTGGAGCTAAATGTTTCAAACATTTAACCAAGAACAGTCCACAAAACGAAACTGGTACTTTGGGTTCCTACTTATTGCAGGGCCCCGTATACGGAACTAATGCCAATACATTTTGATTACGGTCTCCTAGATAATAAAATAAATTTCTTCTCCTTATCCTTTACCTACCTGTTGCCGGGAATGACTAGCAAGAATGCAAGCCCATCACTCTCAACCGTTTGATAAGTCTCCTAATCGCGTCGAACAGCGTGGGTTATTAACCTTCAGGTGTTAATCGGTTTCATCCCGCGCGTTCTCCGCGCCGCCGACGTGGATGGATGGACCAGACCAGAACGAGGAAGTCAAATAAATGAGAATAAACGGCGGACTGCGCCGGTCGCAATTAAATCGCTGGACTTATTTGTTATTTGCTGTCGACACGTGAGCCGGTCGCTTGTTGAAAGCGACAAGGAAGCGCGCGGAAAAAATCGAACCTCAAAAATTCTCTTTAACGGTATCGACTCCTAATGACGAGTGAACGCAAATGTATTATTATAACCCGTTGAACGGTTATGGTTTTCAAGTTATAAATTGACGTCAACTTTTATTAAAGTAATTGAATATTCTTCTTCTTGGAGCGGCGATGCAAACAGTATATTAGGTTTGCCGCAGGCCTGGGTGCGTCTACATTAGTTGGCTACTAGGGATGTACTCTACAGGGAGCTTTATAGGTGAGTATTGTGCAAGGATTGGATTGAGAAAAAATTTAAAACCTATCATTTATTTTTATCATTATTATTCTTTTTATTTTGCCACCTTTGACCACGCATAGAAAACAACGCGGCGGTCAATAACAGACCAAGAGCTGGCGTCAAAAAAGTGCAAGACTTTTCGGAAAGTTGATATTTTCAGATTGAGTTGTATTTAAGTTATAGAAAGCCACTGTAGAGTCAGCACTTCCGCGGTAGGGACACCTGGCGCTGAAAAGCTCGAAAAGGTGTAAAATTAATTAGCATCCCTAAACTGTTATTGGAAAGCTCAACATTTGTATGTAATTACTAAATGAAATATAGAGCACGAATCCAACAGTCAGATAGCAAACTGGACAATATATTGTGATAATATACACAAAGAACATACCAGCTCGAGGGACGCACATTGCTTAAACCAAACCAAACAATGACGTCAATTGGTTCCCTGAATTCAAATAAATGCGTAACCTAACTTCTCGCTATTTTTCTATAGTTGTTTGATTTTCTTTGTTCCACAGGTTTGAGCTGGAGCCTTATTAGGGAGTTTAAACAGAAGGTTATTGCTTTGTGAACATCCCAAATGAGATAGCGTGGGTCGAGCCAATATTCTAACAGAATAAAACATGCAATCTTCTGAGAAATTGCCTTTTTAAAATTTACCATGAAACTTTATTGATATTTGTAAAGTGTTTTCTATTTTATTTTCTCTTAATATTAAATGTCGGCATTTTGTTCCACCCAAAGTTTCCCTAAGGTTATTAAATAATAAACATCCAATTGCTCATAGAACAGTTTTATTTAATTACTTCGGTAAACTTAACAATATATGTTTCGAAAATGTTCTAACAGAATAGACTTCCTTTGGGACAAAAACAAACAGGGACGGATGGGACAGGCGGCCGGTTGGCGAAAAGTGACTACAAAATTGGTAAAAATATATTACCAAATAATCTTTTGTGTTCACCTACTTTTTATATTTAATTCATTTAATTATTTTCCGTGCAATTTGACAACGCTGAAAAAGGTATCATGTTACGCAAGTGTATCATTTGGCTACGTCGCGTCGCCCGCGTCACTGCTGACCTAATGTGAAAGATCGTTTTCAATTCTCAAATATATTAAGAATAGGCTAAGAAATAGGTTATGACGAAGATATTATAAATGAAGTATAGCAGATTCCAGTACATTATTTAAAAAAAGCTTGATGTGCTGAATAATATATTATTATTTTAAGATTTCCATGTTTTGTTGATGAAAGTGCTATTCAGAAAGTTTGCACCAAATGGGAA
Organism: Pseudeuparius sepicola; assembly: GCA_963920635.1. Classification (NCBI taxonomy): domain Eukaryota; kingdom Metazoa; phylum Arthropoda; class Insecta; order Coleoptera; family Anthribidae; genus Pseudeuparius; species Pseudeuparius sepicola. The sequence continues at coordinate 40,375,451 of OY987299.1, read as the reverse complement.
AAATTTGAATTATTCCATTTTTTTTAAATCTGATTTTGGGATATATAGGTGCATGTTTGGTTTACACTATTTGCGCTTAAACAGGGTCGTGACGCCACAGCCCATGCCTGACAAATTTGACATTTAAAATAAAAAAATGGGAAAAATCAGGTTTGCCTTGAAAATATCGGAAAAAGTTATTAAGAAAATGTGTTTGTATTGCATTATTGTGCCCCTATGCAAATTTTCAGAAGGATATCAGGATGTTCGTTTTTTCTTAATTATTATGTCTTCAAATCGCTACTCGAAATTTTTTTCCTCAAATAACCGAAGAAACTTATTTAGTGGTTGCTCTCTTACTAAATTATAACAATACAAATAAATTTCAATGCTAAGTTAAGGAGACATATGAGATTTTTTAAAATGGCTATTGTGTAAGAACGCAATCTTAAGCTATAGTTTTATATCGAATTTTATGGGTTCAGTTTCAATTCCATGAATATCAAGTAAGAAACATGAATATTCTGATATCCTTCTAAAAATGTGCATAGTGTAATGCAATACAAACACATTTTCTTAATAACTTTTTCCGATGTTTTCAAGGCAAACCTGATTTTTTCCCAATTTTTTATTTTAAATGTCAAATTTGACAGGCATGAGCTGTGACGTCACTACCCTCTTTAGTCGCAATAGTGTAAACAAAACGTGCACCAACATATCCCGAAATGAGATTTTAAAAAAATAGAATAATAAAAAATTTTTCTATTTGGTATAAACTTTATATACTGAATGTTTTTATTTTTTTATACCTGTTTTCCTATTTGTTTGTTGTTTTTAATAGTTAAGTCCCCATTTAAAGTTTAGTGGCCAGTTGCACGATCACCATCGTATCTTAGTATTTAATAGTCTTGACAACTTGACAATGATTATTGTGACAATGGTTGTCAAGTAGTTAAGACTGTCTTAAAATTTAAGATACAATGGTGCAACTTCTACACACGAAGTGCCAAGTGAAGTGGGCCGCTTGACACGAAATTTTCCCGGGCCGGTCTCCATGAGCCCATCCGTCCCTGAAAACAAACCTTCCATAATTCAACGAAAACAAATAAAACCATTTTTGCAACTCAACTACGCAACTAAATTTTCCGTTAGTCAACTTTTTCTGCTCGTTTCTGAATATTACATTGTTTTAACCAAAGTCACATCAACAGATGGCATGAACATAAATAATAATTTCGTAAAATCGCTAACTTTAGCAAAAAGCAGGAGACATGTTTTTGGCTCAGGTGCGGTGCGAATATCTGGTAACAATACTGAAGACAGAAACAGTGCCACTTGTACTGGTTTTACTTGTAGGAAATATTGGCACTTCCGTGTCGCACTCATCCTAATAAGTAAATTCGTAAAATAGTTTCAATGGACTTTTACTGCAATATTTTATTTGCTCTAGACTTGCATATAGCAATTTTTTAAAGTTTAATGTTTGAGATGCTTCTTTGTATAACTTGAAATTAGTATACTTCATATGAAATATTTTGATTGGCTTTTTCTGATTTACGGCCAATAATAGGCGCAAAAGACCCATGGGACTGAATATATTATCTTCTTTCAATTTGGCTGCGCAACTACCCATCTCTTATATGCTGCTATGACCAGGTTCTCTAAATTGTTGTATTATCTCTACGATGATTGGATGCTTTTCCAAGAATTTCATCAATGCCAAACTCATTATCGAATTTTTATTCTGCGGAACACATTAATAGGATCAGAGGATAATCTATTTAACTTGAGGAAAGTCATTAAGTACCCTATATCTATTTTTTTGACCCGAAGCTAGGTATATTATAATGAAGCTAATATTTTATAAATATTTTATAGTAATAGAGATTTTTGTTACTTACGGGATCTCAGTATCGTTCATTTTTGAATGAAGTGGGTGAAATAATATCTCAACCAATAAACAATCAGAAACGACGCTCTTCTATAGAAACACTGCAGCTGGAAAATATTATACTGTTCTAACAGCTAAACATTCTGAGACCTGATTGGAGGGCCTGTTAGAACATTATAATATTAAATGATTTTTGAATGGGCTCGTATACCAATTTTTTTTATTTTTGCAATGGCTAGATATCGCCTTTAAACGTCCGGAAACACTAAAGAAAAACATTTATTCGCGGTAGTTTAGTTGCAAAATTTAGTTGAATACGTAATGAAATGGCTGTGACGTAGTTAGCATTAATTTAAGAACCGGCAACGTCGCCTTCTCCCCTCTTCGTCTTCCGTCAAATAAAATAACCTGACATGGCCTGTTCACCTTTATAATTGCAACCTCTATCAAACTATCAATAGTTGTCTGAAAAGGTTTCTACCTGCGAAGATTATCAGCCCTTTGCCCAATGCGTTAGCAGAAAATAAGCAAGTGATGTTTAGTTATTTACTAGTTTGCGCGTCGTTATAATAGTCATGGAGGTGTTCGTTCCCTTTTGTGTTGTCCTTCCAATGAAGAAAACGTTTTTGTATTGTTGCGAAGACCATTTCAACGTAAGTACATATTATCTGTTATAGATAGTTTGAAGCACTTTTACTTCTTTTTTTAATACTTACTTACTGTCTTGGGGTTATAAGACTACTACATCTACCTGAATGTAATAAACCTCAAAATAACCCCTGTTAATAATTTCTATTACATATAGATATTAAAAAAAGTTTATAACAATATTAAGTATTTATAGTATATATTATTGTACTCGTAAATCAATTATTTTCAGTATAAATTCAAAATTTTATTTCATATTTATCATACTCTTTAATCGAGCAACTTTTATTGCAATAATTTTTGTATAAGAATAGTAAGATACATTTGTCTATT